>CM062060.1:24495000-26895000 GCA_030954485.1 Citrullus mucosospermus
ACATCTTGAAATACGTACGCTTATTTTCGGAGAATCTAAATTAGAATTTGCTATCTTTTGTTACCTTTTTAATATTTTTTGAGTTTGGATGAGTTTTGACTTATACATGAGAATGTTAGAAACTTAAAAAGGTTTTTATTATTAAATTAGAGAGAAGCGTATTTATTTTAGTTATTTGGAGAAATGTTAAATAAATATCACTATTATATTAAATATCTAGAACTAAAATTTAGTATAAATATTTAGTATATCTTTTCTCAAATTACAATACAACACATCAATAATATTTAACATATCTTTCTCTCTTACTTTTTCTAATTGGCCAAAAGGAGGGTGTTTTAGTTGTAGAGGGTTGAGCTCAACCTTTCAATACATAGTGGTTTGAACTACGTAACGTTTCAGTTGGATTGTTGTATCTTTAGAGGGGACAGACTAGAGAATATATTTGTTGCAATTGTGATTTATATATATAAAAAAAAAAAAGTCAATACACACTATAGAAGCTTAAATCTCCTTAAAAAGAGTGAGATATTCGCATCTCAACCTAATTGTTTACGTCTCTCACTACTAGAATTTTGGCTTTTTTTGATGGACGGTATTTTTGATTTCTTGATGGTAATGAAAAGAAACCATCAAAAAAACTATAATTTGAATGTTTTAAAATTATTATTTATTTAAAATTACATTTCTTGATGGTCTTAAAACATCAAGAAAGGTTTATATTTTTCTTGATGTGCATGTACATCAAGAAAAATATTTTTTAATATTTACTTTAATTCCCTATCAGTATCTAATTTACAACTCAATTCTTCTTTTTCACTTGAAAAGTCATTATCATAGGCATTATCGTGGATTCAAGACACAGTTTTTGGTTGTTCATAAGCTACCCCATTTTGGTTTTGACAACGAGTTGTTTTCTTTTCTTAAAATTCGAGTTGCAAAGAGAATCTTCACTTTGGTTTTGAAAGAAAAGTTTTATTCTTTTCCTTTTAAAACTAAGAATGTATTTTCTTACACAAATTGGAAGGAGTCTTCTTTTTACTCTCCATTCTCAAAGGGAGAATCTTCACTCCCCACATAAATGAAACAAAAAAAATAAACATATAGAAATTAAATATATAATTGAAGGTATATATAGAACTATACTACCAACATATTAATTATATAATATCCTAAAAAATAAATTATTTATTTAATTATTTAAAGATTAAACACCACAACATATACTGTCCAACCAATTTTAACATCTTGCCATTATTCTACACTAAGTTATAGTTGGAACTTGCATGTCAGCTATTAATACAACTATATATAAATTTATCCAATGAACAAAGAAGCGTTTTGAACACTCTATTTATTTATTAATCAACTTACTCAACTAAATTAAAACGTGTGTGGTTCGAATTCACCCCATCATATGTTAATTATAAGTATATGTGTGTGTGTGATGTTGAAATATTAATTACAGTAGCTGCTCACTTGAAATACTAAATAGTGTAGACTTAGATAATGATTTAATTACTAAATTGCCTAAAATTTGCCATGGGTATACTTTGATTTAATTGTATGTGGTGTAGTCCTCGAGTCTATATGGAAAAATACGAAATTCTTCACGTACTGCACCAACGTCAATAATATTTATTTTTAAAATATGTGTGATCCAAAAGATAAAATATTATATATATTAAGAAAATTACCTTAAATGACGAAATTGTTGAAAATATTTATAACTAATAATAAAATACACAGTCTATCTGCAATAGACCGTGATAGACTGCTATCTATATCTATAGTGGCATAGATAATAGTCTATTGCAATCTATCGTAAATAAACAGTGAAATTTTGCTATATTTAAAAATAGTCTTATGTATATTAACAGTTAAATTCTCTTTATTCTCTCACATTAATATTAATTTATTGAAGTGAGAAAATTATTTATTTTTATAGGAGAATATTTTTCTTTTTGTGCAAAATGAAAATATAATTGGCATGATATATATGTGTGTGAGTTTGTCTAATTACATGACATGTCACTTCAATAAAGTGAAAATTTATCTAATACGCCTAATACATTAGAATATTAGTAAAAAAGTTAGCCCGCAAAGTGTAAGTAATTGAAAAATCAAAAGTTCAATTGGAAAATTTTTAAATATAAAGGCTAAATAGACATAATATTATTGAAAGTAGCTAAAATCATAGATTAGCCCTATATGATGAGGAGGCTTTTGTTAAAAACATAGAGGAAAGAGAAACTCATATGTACATGATTATGAGCCCCACAAAAAGGAGAAGGGTCCTTTTTGTTAAATTAAGAAAAACAATCATAATATTTCCAAAATTGCAATAATTACTCTTACCTTTATAAATATTTCAAACTTACTATTAAAAAGTAAACATACATTAAATTTTTAGATACAGATTAGAATCTGTATCCAACAAGTATAATAGTAATCAAGAATGGAATAGCCGTAGTATTTGAATTTCAATTTTATTTAAGATTATGACATGTTGTTTTAAACTTTAATTTTCATCTAACATTATAATGTATATCAACTCCCATATAATAATTTTAAAACATACGTCAAAGCTCGAGGGTAATATACTACCTTAGAAAAAAATATTTATATTTTTTAAATAAAGACAAAGCTCTAATCTTTCAAAATTTGTAGTATTACCTTTAATATTTTATAAACATTTTAAAACTATTTTAAAGTATAAATCTTAAGATATTGAAGAAAGATTGGGATGACAATAACTAAAATATAGATTTGGATTGTCAAGTAATTTCAAATATCAATTTTTGTTTAATATTTGAAAGATTTTTTTATTTACTTTGTTAGAGGCAATACCCCTTCAAATATATTCACAATGGTATGATATTGTCCACTTTAGGTGAAACTTTCATGACTTTGTTTTTTGTTTCACCCAAAAGACCTCATGACATTAGAGATAGTGGTCCTCACTTATATACCACAAATCTTCTCCTTACCTAACCAACGTAGGACTTTGGTTGTACTCCAACGTACTTAATAATAATTATGAAATGTTTTATAAAAAGTGAAAGGTAATTTTATCTTTGGATCGATAAAATGTAGATATTTTGGAACAGTCTAGGTTCGTGCATCTATTTCCACGGCAAAGAAAAGGAAATTGAAAAAATATATTTTTGAAGGAAGAATAAATTTATTACATGACAACAACGTGTGTGTAATTAGACACTTATTGAGTTAAACAGAAGCAAAATATTGAAAATGAAAATTAGGTTACCTTGAAAGAAGGGAGGGTAAATGAAGGTGGGGGGGAAGCCAAGCATTAAAGCTACCAAAGCAACACAACATTATTTTAACCCTACAATTCCTTCATTCAAATGTCGTTTCTCATCCCTTCTCTTGTTGTTTTGTTTGTAGGGTTTTGGTGTCGGTCTCGATGTGGTTCTACTCACCCTCGACCTTGCTGCTTCTTTCATCAATTTCACTACTTTTTCCCTTCTTTTTAACTCCATTTTTTGCCTTCCCAACTTAATGCTTCTTGGCTTCAACTGTAATTTCACTCCATTCAACAAGGGTAGACATGGAAATGCCAAAATAACATAAGCTGCTTGCGCAAATCTAGCTATCCAGGTCTTCTGAACCCAAAATCAAAGCCAGAAGAGAAAAAATGGAAAAGCAAGTTTTTTTTTCTTTTTCTTTTTGGGCATAATAAATACACTTGTTATTACTCATTACCACTCACTCACTCACACCCTATTGCTCAAACCGTACATTTTTTTTTTTTTTTTTTTTTTTTTAACAGAGACAAAACACTTTCCCTTGTGTTCAGACAGATAGTTACTTGGCTTCCTTATGTTTGGACAGACACAAACAAAAAAGAAAAAAAAAAACCTCTCATCCACCATATAATCTTACCCAATCCTATACCCTTTCTTTACTTCTTCTTAACACACTCTTCTTTTTTAAGCTTTCTTTCTCCAAATTCCTTCCCTTACTTCCCTTTTTTTTGTTTACAATGGTGGAAAATCACAAATCTCCCTCATCAAAACAGGGCAATTAGAAGAAAGATACAAATCCAGCCAACACCCATGTTCCCATTTTCCTAATTTTTGCTCTTGTTAGGTTTAGATTCTTTCGTGTTTTTTTTTTTTTTTCTTTTGTCGAATATGAACTCACAAACCCATAAAGTTTCCTCCTTTTTCCCTCTTCGTGAAGACGACTCTGTTTCGACTCTGCTTCTTCAAATGTGGGTCGCGGCGGAGCTGACGACGGCGTCAGCGGCGGAGGATGGAAGGTTTGAGTTTCGTGGTTGCTTACAAAACGGGTATGAAGAAGAAGAAGAAGGAGGAGGAGGTAATGGTGTTTTGTGAAGGTAGGAAGATCAGATTCAGATTCAGATCAGATCATTTGCGGTGGTGATATTGGCGGAGACGGCTCAATCTCTGGTTTTTTAATTTATGATATCAATTTTATTCTCTTCGAAATACATTTTGAATTAATTTATCATTTTCTGTAAAAATTTCCCAAGAAATATGATTCAATGGCTAATTTGGGATTTTTCTTGTTAATTAGAGATAGGTTTTTTTTTTCTTTTCTTTTTCTTTTTCTTTTTTTTTTTTGGGATTCTTGTGGATTATGAGGAGCCTCAAAATCCCTTTGAATTAGTGAATGGCATTAAATTAGGCAGCCATTTCAATGTGTTGTCTTCTCTTACTGTTATATTACCATTTCAAAAGAAAGAAAATGTCAGAATTTTGCCTTCTCTCCCTGTCTCTGTCTGCTCCATAGATTAATGATTTTTCCTCGAGAAGTGTGAGATTTGACAATTCAGCAGGAAAAAATGTACAAATATTTATAAATATATAAGGGTTGAAGAATGTTTTGAGGTAGATTAAATTATGGTAATGAATGTTGTTAATATATTGATGTATGATTATTGGGGTTGGATATTGTAAAATTGTCAGTATGTGTAAATTTTTGGAAACTAAAAAAAAGAAAAAAGGAGGAGGCATTAATTAAAGGAAGGAAAAAGAGAAGAGAAAGAAAGAGTGTGAAGTTGAAGAATGAGTGAATGAATGATGAGGCAGTGAGTGTGTCCATGGAAGAGTCTTATCAAATGTGTGTCACCTGCGACGGCCTTTGGGGGCCTTTTTGGAATTTTGCTTTTTTTTTTTTTTTTTTTTCCGGAAGTATTGGGTTTTTGGTGGAAATCCCAATCCATTGTCATTGGTGGCCGGTGGGGTTGTCATATTCGACTTCACAATTTTTTTTTAAAAAAAAAAAAAAAATTCTTTTTTTGGAGGCAAAAATTGCTGTAAATCTATGTTTTACTTATAAATTATAATGTTTGAATGTTCCTCACTCTTTCTTTTCCTTGAATTTAGTTTTTCTTTAAGTTTAGTCTTATTGAATTTGTTGTCTATTTAATCTTAAAATTTATATTAAAGTTTGGGCACTAAGTTACTATTTAAGTTTGCATTATAATTATGTCAATGTTTGGAGCTAACATTATTTTAGTCTTAGTTACAAATGAGGAGAGACAATTATTGTCAAGTAGTAAACTATGTCGACAATGAAGATTTTCAAATAGTTTTACTATAGCTAAGTATATGTTATAATAATTGGGGGTACAACTATTATAATAGAAGTCTCAAACATTGAGTGGGCTATAAATAAAATCCATTCAACCCAAAGCAAGTTGGGGGCCCAAACACCACCTTGACTTTTGAAAATTGTATTTATTTTCTTACCCCTTATTTACTATGTTTTAATCTTTTCTAACTAAACATTTGAATTTTTAGTTAATTTTCAAAAATAAAAACATGTTTTTAATAATTGTTTACTTAGTTTATATAAACTAAACCAACAACAAACTAGGAACAAAGTTCTTTGGATAAAACATAGGACACTCTGTTCAGAACCGATCACCCAAAAAAAAAAAAAAAAAACTCTTGCAAAACCCTTACCAAGAGAAGAAAAAATGCAAAGGAACTGCGACGAAGCCATTCCTCTGCCAACACACGAGGGTATGAGCAACCCTATTGCAAACTCTATTAAAAAGGAGAGCCTTAGAACATTCACATAAGAGATAGGAAAAGGAATATATATTACATAACAAACACTTTTAAAATGAATATTATATAACAAAGAAATCACTAAAATCAAATTGTTATCAAACAAAATCTTAGTAATTGACCTTTAAATTTTTTATTCAATCAAACTTGGAACATCAAAAATAAGGTTTTTGAACTTTTAATTTTGTATCTAGTAGGTTCATGAAATGGTCTATATTTTTTAAATTTTACGAACTACTACACATGAAATTGAAGATTTAGGTTTTCTTAGACATAAGATTTAAATTTATATTAAATAGATTAGTTAAATTTTAAAAAAGTTTTGAATATGTGAAGGATTCAATAGACATCAAACTGAAATTCAATATGCCTATTAAGAAAATTGAAAGATCTATTATTAGATACAAAAAAAAATTTAGAAACTTAGATAAATATTCAAACACTAAACTTGAAATTTAACCTAATTTTTATTATTTGATTATTTTTAAATAATTCACTTTTATAGGTTTTAACATTCTATTATTAAATTCACATGTAATCCTGAGTTTATTATCATCTAATTTTAACATTTACCTAGGAGAGAAACGTTGAAATGAATTTAAAAATATTAAAACTTTTACAATAATAAAGATTAAATTGAAAAAAAAAAACTTAAATTTAGCCTTTTCAAGTAATTGATCATTTTTTTTTTTTGCTGAAATTTGAATTTTTTCTTTTGGCAGTCTACATAGTTATATAGTAGGTTTAAATGTCATTTAGGTTTATTTAAATTTCTTTTAGTACAAAACTTATTTCATTTTAGTTTCAATACTTTTAAATATTCAAATATAAACATTATAATATTATTATATGTTATATGATTATTTATTAAAAATAAATAAATACTTTGTCAAAATTTGAAAATTATATTTATTTGTTAAACCATTAACATTACAATGGTTCATGCACGTCTTTGATATCAAATTAAATTATCATTCAACTCAAAAGTTGAAGTTGATGAGTTATGATATAAATTTAACTTAATTTACGACTATATGTGAACGCAAAGAATGACATTACAAATCTTCATACATATGACCTCCTACTTTAATATCATATTAAGTTACCATTGAACTTAAAATTTAAGTTAATAGGTTACATTAAATTGAACTACACCAATGCTTTAAGATTATTGACATTTGATTGTGTAGACTTAGATAAAAATTAACTTCAAACTAATTCTGTAGACTAATTTTATATTTTATTAAAAGTACAAAAACTAAATTTGAACATTTAAAAGTATAGAAACTAAAATAGAATAAATTTAAAATTAAGATGAATTAAAATGTTTTTTTTAGCCTTATAGTGTATTATTAAAAATTTGAAGAGCTAATTCTAAGACATTGATCATTCAAATGGGTGTCATTGACACTCTATAAAAAAAATAAAAATAAATAACAAATGTAATATGAGAATTTCAACCTTCAACTTGAAGAGAAAAAGCACATGTCAATTATTATTGGCATATGCTCATTATGACCACATTTCTTTTGGTCGGTTGAATTTAAATATCTAATAACATAAACTATTTTTACCTATTGATTTCTTTGTTTTGTTATCTAATATTTACGTGTTTTCAAAAGATTAAGATAAGTTTTGAAAATTAAAATGGAGGGTAGGGGGAGTTTAGCCAAGAAACCAGTATTTTGTTGGAAATGATGAAAAATATAGTAAAGAAATTAGGAGGCGTTTTTTATTTTATTAGGCTGCTAACTTTACCGGCGGTAGGGGGGTTAAAAGATGGTACATGAGCGAAGTCAGATCATCTTTTTTTGCATCCCATCGACACTATTCGTTGGTTTTGGTACATAACAACTTGCATCAGAGTTTACAGCTTTAGCTCCACCGGCTACACAGGAATTGCACATGCCCTTTTTGATCTGATTCGATAAGGCTCTTCTAGAGTCGGAGCCCCCTTACTTAAAAGCTTAAAAGGGATGCTGTCCTAACTGATCCACCATCCTCGTAGACACCATGTTATTCGAATTGTAAAAAAATAAACACAAATTTTTAAAATTGAAAACAAAAAATGAAAGGGTTGGGGTTGCTTTTTATTTTTATTTACATTTTAACGAAGACTTTCGTGGTTTTAATTTTTTTATTTTTTTATTTTTAACAATGTTTTTGAAAATATCAACTAAGTTTAGGAATGTACCATAGATTTTCTTAAAATTGCGTTTTTAGTTTTTGAAGTTTTGTAAGTCATTTTCTTTTATATAAGAAAAACATATTGGAAGTTCAAAAATTGCAAATGAATATAGGCTTTCTTTTTCTAGAATCAAAATGAATATAAAAGTTTTTTGAAGATGGAAGTGGATTAAAAACAAAATATTACCAAACATATCATAAAGTTTCCTGGTCTGATAATTAGTTATAGAAAATATTCATTTACTTTTTATATTAGGTCAAAATTAAAAGTTTCATCTGGATTTATTACCGAGAGGGAAGAAATCCATCCATAATTTTTTAGTTTTTCTCTCACATCAACGGTTAAAAATCGTCGGCCTTCTCGAGAGGGCCGGATCGAAAGAAGAGAATTCAATTTCGGTTTGATGGGCTTGGCCCATATTATACACTGCCCAATAATGGGCCTGAATATGGCCCAGCAAGTAGCATTATTTGATCTTCAGTTGGGCCACACAATTCGGCGTCCTCTGCTGAATCATGAGCATAACTACTAGTTAAAATCAGTAGTTATGACATAATTATCATATAATATGTGGCAATAATTTTTCAAAATTGGTTTTAGTTAATCAATACAAATTTTCGATTTAGATCCATGGTTTATCATTATTAGTAGCAATTCAAGAATTAAAATTTATAAGTTAAGTTTTTTTTTATTTTTTATTTTTAAAAAAAGACATCACTTACACAAATGGTGTTATAAATATGATAATTTTTAAAGATAATAATATAAAATTGACTTTCAAGGAGGTGAAGGCAACATGCTTTTTGCTGCTCATTTCTCCTCCAAATTCTAATCTTTTTTCCATCTAAATTTCTGGGAAAGAACAGGACAACTCAGATACAAAGGACTATATGTTATATTTAAACATTTTTTTATCTACAGATATAAGTTAAATACTTTTTTTTTTTTTTTCTTTTGGTGAAATAATGTGAGAGTGAAAACTGAATCCCATCTTAACAAAAGATGTATATATTGACTTCATTTGATAGCATTTGTTTTTTAATTTTTGAAAACCAAGCTTATAAACACTATTTCCATATATTAGTTTCTTTTTTGTATTTGTTGGATTTTGGCTAAAACTTCAAATTTTTTAAAACCAAGCTTATAAACACTATTTCCATAAATTTTGGCTAAAACCAAGCTCATCATCATCACAAGCCCCTCCCAAACTTGACTACCAACCCACTTCTCCTATGGTCTCACTTTTCCAAGCTGACCTGCATGAAAGATCCTCGCACCAGATATAAGTAAGGGGCTCTCCCTTGAGATTACTTACTTTTCCATTTGGGTTGTCAATCGAGGATATTTATAATGTCCATCTTTTGATAGTTGCTGTGGTTAAATGTAACTCTACATGATGTAAAGTTAGTTTAAGATGCTCAAGGCTGTAAGACACTAGACTAGCGCAACTCAATTATTTCACAATTTGTATATAATTGTCAATTGACTCAAAACTGAATGCTCTACCTTTTTTCTTATGGCATGCACGTTCTCCCATGTCACCTCCCTGAGGCCTTGTCATGTTGTGTAGTATGAGGTTTTTCTTTGTTGTTTTAAGTGATTTAGGGCTTCTATGGAGAAACTTCAAGTAGGTTCTTCTCCTTGGGACTTTCTTTGAGTTGTGTGAGTTTTTTCTTTTGTGTTTTGTTATGTCTTTATCCTTGTATTTTTTTTAAGTAAGTCTTTTGATTGTATTTTGTTTGTGTCTTGATGTCAGACTATGAAGTCTCCTTCTCTTTATTGCAATTTAATAGCATTGTAAAAAAGAATCAAAACCAAATAATTATCAAACAAAAATATAATTATACCAAGAGTAATGCTCAAATTAATGTTATAACAAATCAGCATGTTTTGTGTTTAGGCATAAAATTTAATCTAAGAAATGGTGGAGAATAGAAGCCCAATATAAGTGGATTTGGTAGGACCCCGAAGCAGTATTGGGCTATCACATTCACATCTCGAATCCATTGAATTAACAATAATAATAAATATTATTATTAAATATGAACCAAAAAGCCCCAAAAGCTGAACAAGGGTAAGGCACGGGTGGGTCACTTTAACTTTTATCTCTATCTTTATGTGGGGGAAAAAAGAAAAAAAGAAAAAAAAAATTATAAAATAAATAAGAAGAAGAAGAAGAAAAGAAAAAGGTGGAGAAGGGATAAAACCCAGAAAAAGAGAGATTTTGTGTTAAAAAAAAAAAAAAAAAAAAAAAAAAAAAAAAAAAAAAAAAAAAAAAAAAAAAGTTGTAAGGGGATTTGTCATGTGTCGCTAATGCTGGCTTTTGTTTTGGTAACTTTAGAAAAAAGCAACCAAACGTGGAAGCATCAATTCCAAACGCAATCCAACCAAGATTGCGGATTATGGATACTCAACTCACTCCTCATTTTTAATTAATTTCTTATTTAAATATTGCATTCCTAACTCTCTTCTCTTTTCCCCTTTTATTAATTTATATATTTTCTCTTCTCCTCAATCCTATACTTTACTAATACAATTTACATGCAAACGTATTATATTAACAATTGTCAAACTCTATGTTTCAATTTTCCCAACTCCAATTCTACTTTAAATAAAAAAAAAAATTTTTAAAAAATTAATTTTCATATCTTATATTATTAATAGAAAATTTTGGTTGATTCATTCATTTTTATTTAGTGAAAACTATTTTTACTATGAAGATCAAACTTAAAGGGACAAAATTGTAATATTTTTAAATTTAATGACTTAATTGAAATACAATTCAAAATTTAAAAGCTATAAGTGCTACATTTTGAATCCTAAAGATCAAATATAAACTAAATCCAAACTATAATAACTAAAAAACTTACCATTGTTGAATTCGAAAAAAACAAAATCTTTCCGACCACCACCAGCATGAAAACTTCAGTAGATGCGGTGGTCGGAGTTTTATTTTGAACAACTTCAAAAGTATGCCAAGCAACTTTTATGTTGAGATTTTAGGGTTTTGTATTTACACCTTTTCTTTTTGGGGGAAGTTATGTCTTCTGTGTTATGTAATAATCAAAATACCATTTTTCTTGAATCCATATTTTACTCGCCATTTTTTTTTTCTTTTTTCACATGTAGTAAAATTAGCTTAAAATATTTATAAATATAACAAAATATTATTAATGAATAGAGATATTTTACAAAATTTGTAAATATTTTTAACAGTTTTGTCATTTAAAACAAGTACCCTTTTTTTCTCCAATTTTTTCCTTCATTCATTTATTAAAAAAAGATTAAAATATTATTAATAAATCTTAAATTTAGTCCCTTAAAATTAAATGTTATCGAAATTGAACAAAAAATAATAATAAATTTTATTTAAGAATAGAAAAGATAATATGTGAATATGTGTTTTCAAAATTTATAGTACAAAATGCTAATAAATAATCAAATATATATTTTTTAAAATCAACCCTGAATAAATAGTAGAGACTAAATTTAAGATTTATTAAAAGTATACACACTAAAATTAAACAAACTTAAAAATATAAGGATCGAAATGATATTTTAAAAAAAAATGGGCTCCTACAGGATGTGGGCTCTTTTTGCATTTTCACATTATGATTTGAAAATATTTTTAATTGTAAAGAACGTTCTTTAACCAACTTAATTTAAGAAAATAAAAATGAAATGAACAATATGTTTATTATTAGATTGATTTAGATTAGCCGAATTTAGAAAGGTAAGAGTTACTTGTTTATTTATGATAAATGAGATGAGGATATAAGTCCTATGGTTTAGAATTTAGATAGGTCATAGGATACACGTAGGACTGTGCGACATGTGAGGTCTTAATTTTAAATATTATTATTCAAATCAATGATTTAGACATCTAATGCTGATGCTTAATTGCTCTCTTTGTTTGGTTTAGGAAAAAAGAGGAATTTTATTTCAAAGAAAGTTCTCAACCTGTACTTCCAAACTAGTTTTTTTTTTTTTTCAAAAAAAATAATAATAATAAACAGTATATTTTAAAATCTATATTTAAATATTTGATTTTATTCTAGAAGCTTTATTTAAACAAATAAAACATATTTTTTACAAACACATTTATACATACTAATAAGATGCTATAAGATGTTAACGGTTAGAAATGCAAACAAAATCTCATATTGATTAAGGAAGGGAATGATCATGTGTATATAATTGAGAATAATTGTCTTTATTAGTATTAGACCTTTGGGTGATAAAAAAAGTAAAGCGGTTTGTGCTTAAAGTGGACAATATAATACAATTGTAGTTTTTTTAGATAAGCCATTTGAATTTTCATCATATCACTTTTATTGTTGGTAAATGAATGAAAAACATTACCTATATCAACAAGTTTAGGTGTTAATTAAGACCGCATTTGATGACTATCTAGTTTTTAAAAATTAAGTCTACTAATAAAATACTCCCATGCCTAAAAGTTACAAAAACGAAATGTTTAGTACGACTAAGTATACAAGACATTGCTTACACCTCGAAGTAGTAGAATGAGATTATTTATAGAGTCTATCGTTTGACATCCATACGCAAATAGATAGTGTAAGTGTAAGTGTAGCCTTCTGAGGCTTAGTAAACTAAATTCCATTATTACTCTTTTGGTGAAATGAAGTGAGCTCAGCAGATTGATCCAAGACCTCGAAGCCTTGACTTCTTACTTTGGAATTTGAAGGCCGGCCGCATCCTCTTGTACAACTCTCAAGAATAAAAGAATGGAAGTAAAATGAAAAAGATTTTGCACCAAGGATTTCCAAGTTTCCTTTGAGTACATAAAAGCTTAAAGCTCCCTTTTCCATTGTGAAGTGAAGTCCGATGAGAATAGTGAAATTACCCCCAAAAGGCATAAGCAAAGGGGCCATGGGGTTGGAAATAGTTTGTACTATGTAGTCAAATTAAACTTGAGAAACCCAACAATTAAAACCGAAATAAGAAGAATATGGTTAAATGTTATGTGAGAGAAGAGCAAAGACAAGAGTCAAGACAGTTTGAAATTATGAAGTAGATATGTTATTGATAGAGACACTTTGTTCGGTTTGCCAGTTGGAGTAGGAGAAGAGAAGATGTGGGAAATGACTTGATGTGACTAATTTCAATCCATACAGCCCCTCCCTCCCCCCCACCCCTTTCTTTTCTTTCTATTTTCTTTCATTGAGGGTTCTGTTGAAATTCTCAAAATGCTATGTATTGATTAAGATAAATGTCGTGTGCCTGACGCAACTGCAAACTTGGAGTGATCCCCTAGGCCAACTAAGACCTTGGTAACTCCTATGGGGTTCCAAGGCGTTGCTCCATGTGGGTGACTCCTTCTTCTACGTCCTCGTTTCTGGACCTTATCCCTCTAGGTTGAGCTTCATCCATAATTTTAACCATCACAACTGACTTTTGTTAGTCCTTCAGGTTGCTTGTGTTTCAATTATTAAGCTTGACTTGGATATTTCTCCTTCGCTAAGAGGGATCGAGCTCGGCCCAAATGACCCAACACAAGCTTTAAATCTTCATTTAGGAATGCACAAGCCTCGGGGACTAAAACATGTGATATAATGGTTAGAGCTTATCAATTAAGACCTTTAAGATAAAGCTGGCATCGAATTTTGCTTTACTTCATAAGTCAATTTTAATAGCATAAATGGGTAATTATATGGATGAAAGATTAGATAATGGAAAACGTTGGAATGAGAATTAATTCAAAGACAGCACATAATGCCATTGAAATAGGGACATCTTTGTTCTTCCATACTGCTAGAGGAAAATGCCATTACTTCTCAAACCTCAATTCTAATTCTTCTTTATACGTAGTGTGTTGTCAATTCTCCACCATTATCTTAAGCTAACATTTGCATAACATATATTCTTCACTGTTTAAATATCAATTATTACAACTTTACAACATTATTATACAATGATGTCTCTTTTTGCACACTTTATATAACCCTATTCTAAGGTGGATACTGTCACAAAACACAATTTTATGTTTGTATACATCTTTTTTCTTTTTAATATTCTTTTTCTATTTTAATTTTTAATATTGCTTCAAATGGAATCAAAGTAGGAAGAGTTGCAACTTAACTGTAACCCATTTTCTTATCTAAATTCTGTTTTGATATTTATTTATTTGATTTTTTTTTTTCCATTTGACATATAAACACTAAGTCCCTTTGTTAGTTTCTTTATTTTATTTTTTACTTGTAAAAATATTTATAAAATTCAATTGAAGTTTTAAAAAACTTACATACGTTTTTTTTAAAAATTTTTTAATTTTTAAGATTGTGTTAGTTTTCTCCCACTTTTTTTTTTTACTATAGTCACCATTTTCTTGAAAAAGTATTTAAATTATTATTAGCTACAAAATGAATTATGAATAGAAGTAGTATATATAAATTTAATTTTAAAAAGTTAAATAGTTATCAAATAATCTACCATAATTGTTTATTTGAACTTGAATTTAAAATTTGTCTAGACATTAAAATGTTTTTAAGAAAATATGAAAATTTAAAAAACGTGATAAAAATAAATATAATATTAAGAAAACAAATGGTTATCGGCAAATAACTTTTCTAATTTACACCATTGTTTTTAAATTTATCAATTCATACATATATATATATATATATGTCTTATCAATTAGTTCACTCCAATTTTAAAACGGTATCATTAAAATTTAACAATAATAACACTTAATAGTAATGGCAGATAAGTAGTTGTCACATCACATTATTATTATATATTTGTTTTCCCGGAAGAAGTTCATGGAAAAATCACCTGGCATTTAAGATAAAACAAAGTATAGTAAAAATTACTATTTACTGTCCATATTATAAAAGAACTAATCAATAGAGTTTCAAAAAAGAAAGAAAGAAAAACTAATTAATATATATGTTTTTGTTTTTTTCCCCCTAAATGAGTATAAATTTTTGATTTGGAATTTAAATGGCCCCACTTTGTAGAACAATTACTGCCATCAATACAAAAAGTTCATAATGTCTGTGTTAGGCTTGGGATTTAGGCCTCCTTCTAGAAAAAAGACATTTTAAGTAAAGTAATTCCTCCCTAAGCACACAAGGTCCAAAGGGTACTGGACGAGACCTAGGAGAATACATGTCTCGAAAGAAAAAAATTAGAGCCTCAATTTGGCACCTTACAATCTCGAATGCTAGAAACAATCATGATATTAACGAGAGCCACACCTAACTAAAATGATTCTTGACACTATAAATAGCCTCATTCAACAACTCCGAATGAGAGAGTAAGTAACTTTCAAAAGAGAGGTCTTGACCTTAGTGTTTAGTTGAACTATACATTTAACGTATTAACTTAAGCATCAAAGTGTGGTAAGCTCGACACATATCCGTACAAAAATTTCTACATGTAGATCAACTCAAAAGGCAAAATCAAAGGCAAAAGAAGCAAACCAAAAGTCAAGTCCACGAAAAACTCACCAAACGCGTAACGGTAACATGGAGTATTTGAGTAGTTGATGTTAGAAATATGAGATTATAGTAATAATGTTATATTAGAATTGGAAATAAAAAATAAAAAATAAAAATAGAAAAAAGAAAATAGGGTAAAGGGAGGGTAATTGGTCAAGACCTGAAATGATTAAAGCTGAAAAAGAAAAGGAGGTGATTCTAAAGTGTGTGGTGGGGAAGAGGGTATCCCATAAATACATTTAAAATGAAAATAAAATAGAATTTTTCTTGGGAAAGTGAGAGAGTGGGAAACTGTGGGGAATTTTCCTGATTATTGCAGCCTTTTTTGGTGTTTGTAAATTAGTGTTTCTAAATCCTTCTTCTTCTTCCTCTTCTTTAAATATCATTATATTCTCTGTGTTTACCTCTTCCTTTTCTATTCTAATTATTGCTTTATATGTCCCTCCCTTTACTTTTCTTTTACAAAACTAAACTGTAGCTTCCCAGTAAACCAAGATGCCTCCTTTCAAGTTTGAATCAAATAATATATATGTTTTTTTACAAAAATTGTTCAAAGGGTCTACAGTTGCAGCTTTGATTTTTCTTTATGAACGTCACTTTTGGAATATTGGAAGTGGAAAGGATGGGGTTTAAGGTGTAAACACAAATTTTAATTTAATATTGCAAATCATTGTGTTTCTTACAATGATTAAAATGTTTTATTCTAAATTACACATTTTAATCATTCTAAATTTAGACTATTAATAAGCCAAAGAAGTTATGATCATTAATAATGAAACTCTCACATTTTATAACTTCTTTTAACACTACACTAATCCAGGATGATATTGTATGTTAATGAAAATTATGGAAGAGGATTAGTTATTTATTTTAGTCAATTGGGTAGGAAGTCTGAAAGTCAACTAATAATCAAATCTCTTTAATAATTTTGTTTTGTATAGATACTGAAAAATAAGCTGAGGATCCATGCTGTTGCTAATACCGTCCCAACATATTACAAAATATTAAAACAATTATAATAGCAAGCCAAAGAATACAAGATTGGTAACCCAGTTCAATGCAATATCAGCTACGTTTGGTGGACAGAATGCCCAAAAAAGATAACTTCATTAATAATAATGTTAAGCAATTACAATACAATTGATTACAGTGACTCTCCGTAAAACTTAATCATTCAATCTTTCACTTGGGCTTAAGCTTCCCCTAAGTATTGATAGCATGTGAATAGTTCCTTAAACTCCCCCTAAGGTTGAGACTTTCTCTCATGTGACCTTTATCTTTCCCTCTCACGTGAAAACCACTTCACTAGTATAGCCTAGGCTCCCCCTAAGCTTGATAAACTCTTCTCAAGAAGTCAACTAGTGAAGCTCACAACAACTAGGAGTAAGTCTCCAACCTCACAGCAATACAATCTTCGTCCTCTTCAAAGATCAACACAACACTTGTGACAAAATACTTCACAAGACAAAGACACTCGATATTCTTCGTGAAAACGGACAACCCAAACAAAAGACTAAAGGTATTTAAATGTACATAGTGGAGACAGAGCTAAGCAACCTAACTTTCAAAAAAAAAGTTGCGCACAGAGAAGACAAAAGATTTGCAAATATACTGCAAACAGAGGTTTCAAAAAAATATATATATATTTGATAGAATCAACATTTCTAGAAAACAATCCAAGAGACAACCCAAGAGACATCCATCAAATTAAAACAAATATTACTAACACAATTTCAAGATATACTATAGAAAGTCTCATTGAAAAATTCTTAGTACTACGGGAGTATGGAAAATATTGTATACCAAGTCTCAATTATTATTATTTTTTTTTAAAATAGAGCGAGAGTCTCTAACATTAATACGAAGTTTACTAATATTTACAAAGCCTGTAAAACTAAAGGGAGGATAATCTTATAATACTAGAAATTTTCTACAACTCACATGGCTCAATGCATATAATTACTAACAATTACAGGGAAAAAGTATCTGAAGTACTAATTTGGAGACAAGCAATCCAATGCAAATTAATTTATCTGAATGCTCAATTAGGCCCCTCCCCTCACAAGTCTCTCTTATATCTTCCCATAATTCATTTGCTTTCTCAACTAACATTGAAAGAAACCTCTAAAAAGGAAGAGAGAGAGAGAGACAGAGAGATTTAAGCCTAAGTTTTCATTTGGAAAATCTATCTTCATGGGTTAGACTTAGGATCAATCCCAATTCAATATTCAATCATTATTGGTTTTTTGAATGTTAACATAGTAATTTGAGAATAGATGTCCTAACAAAAGAAAAGAGGATTTTATTTAAAAAGTTTGTAAGATGCATAGAAAGTTGTTACATTGTAATATCTTGAAAGTATTTATTTTTTTTTTTTGTTTTTTTTTGACAATATGGTTCTATTATAAAAAAAATACAATAAACTTCATAAATTGTTTAGAAGATGCTCTTATTCTTTAAAAAATTGTAATTTCACTTTTTAACTTTTTTTATAAACATTTTTGACCTATCTTTCGAACATAAATCATTTGAAATTTTAAACGAAAACTTAGACTTTCAATAATGTGGTAGTGATCTAGATCTAGAATAAAAAATTGGATCATCCATCGTTCTATGTCACTACCAATTTCCAACTTCCGTGTGAAATTCTAAATAATTTACACTTTTAAAATGTTTATAAAAAGTTAAGGATAATCGTAAAATTATGACTTTTAAAATAATATGGACATTTTTTAAGAAACAATGACAAAGTTTAATAGTATTTTTTAAAAAAATAGTTTTGACTGTCAAGAAATTTCAAACATGTAATCAATTAATTAACTTAAACTTGCGCTAAAACGAGCATAACTCAATTAATGTAAATTTGTACTATTGATATTAAGGGACCGTTCCGATTGCAGATATTATTTCATGGGTATAGATACTAAATGTCTGGGATAATTAATGTTTGTGTTTGGATTTGCAAGATAATTAATGTCTCGAAGTTAAATAAATGTGTTTGATTTATCAATTTTGTATATGAAAACTAAAACTAAATAATTATTAATCAAAGAGAACAAGTAATACAGTCATAGTTAGATTTAATTACTTAAATATTATTACTTTTTTAATCACTCAATAAATGAATATTTTTTAGGGTTGTCTTCAAATATAGAAAGATGAAACGAAATATGTGTGAATATAGCAAAATTGGACTATATATATATATTGCGATAGACTATTATCTGCGTTATAATAGACACAAATAGTAGTCTATCACGGTTTATCGTTGTCTATCCACTGTCTATTGCAGATAGACTGTGATATTTTGCTATTATTTGTAAATATTTTAAGCTGCTGTGTCATTTAAAATAATTTTTCTATTTTTTTAATTAAACATTATTTAATTTAATTAAATAAATATAAATTAATTAGTATATTAATAATTAATAATAAAATTTTATATTAAATAGTTAAGATAACATAAAATATAAATGGTAAACATATTAGTTGAAATTTATTAAGTCTAAATAATATATTTATTGAAAATTATTTTAAATGACAAAACTGTTGAAAATATTTACAGATAATAGCAAAATAGACAGCGAAATTTTGCTATATTTATAAATATTTTAGTTCATTTTAGTATATTTGAACATCCATATATCTATGTTCAAGAATTAATTAAAAATAATAATTATGATTAGTTTATATTAATTAATTAATTAATTAATCTATTTATCTCCGGGATAAAAATCTCACAAGTATGGAAGGTAATAAAAAAATCTATGTTAGATGGGTTTTTTAAAGGTTCTTGAATTTTAAAAAGTGAAATTTTATGAAAGAAATAAAAATATTAAATGTGTAGTGAGGAGTAATATATTTGTAAGTTGAGCCAAGTTGAGGATCATAGCAAACATATATTGATGAGATATTCTAAAAACAGTAATGATAAAAAAGCAAATGGGGAGTTGACCATTATCCCCTTCATTCATTTATGGAGTGCATGGTGAAGCAAACAAAAACATGACCCAACTACATTATATATCCCAAACAATTTCAGTTATCAAACACAAACTATAATTTTCAGCAGTGTCTAACAAACATCCCTACCAATATTACTTTCAAACTCTTTGGACTAATTTTTGCTCACTTAATTTTAATCTAAAATAAAGTCTATTGGGTACCAATAAATGTTTCTTCCACATCCCTTTTTATAACTAGTTTTTTAGATTACACGCATTCAAACGAAAATTTACCCTTTTTTTTTTTTTTTTTTTTTTTTTTTTTTTTTTTTTTTGCTTTTTTAAATCTAATTTAGAATTTTTCAAATCACTTTTGATTAGTGAAAATTTGAAATGAGGCTTTTAATTGGTCAAAAGTATATATATATTTATCCCTCTTTATAAATTCAACAAAATACCACCCATTTAAAAAGTAACTCTTTTAGTTCACTTTACTACAAAGTGTGCCAAATACACACTATTGGTTTGTAGCATTAGAATAATGAATTTTTTTACACAAACAATTTTCCAGGGTCAAGACAAGACTTCTCCCTTTTAATTCAATTCTATAAGATATTTGGTATCGTTTTTAATGGTTCATATACCTCATATATTTAATACTATTTAGAAATATGGAACAATTTTGACCTATAAACTTATCGTATTGTATCAATTTTAACAAAGAATGTTAATTTCATCAAATTGCACTTCACACAAAAAAAAGTGTTGCAAATTTAATCTCAAACATTTAAAAAGTTTAATAATTCTGACCAAGTTCTTGGTCCAAATATTATTAAAACATGTTCCTCTTATGCATGCAATGAATTGTAGAACAGAGGTATGATATGCATCTGGATAAAAATTTAGATAAAAGGACACAACTAACATTTTTTTTCAAAATTTATGAATTTTAACAAAAGTTATCCAATGATAAATTTAGAGTTATTTTAGTGTAAAATTTTACTTTCTTAGAACTACTGAACTTACGAAGATTTTCACACGATGTTGAAGGTTGACCCAGGCATATCCTAAAGTCCATAGGCAAGCCCAAGCCTAAGGGACACCAAGAGGCAACATTGGAAAATGTGCGTCCTAAAAAAGGACAGTCAAAGACTTGTGTCTTGGGTCGACTAGTCGAGTTAATAAATATATATCAATTGAGAAGTAACTCAAGTGAACTTGAATAGGTGTCCTGCAACCTCGAGCGTCGTTAACCACACTGGCATCACCAGAGTTATACATAACCACATGCGACTGTCAGAAGGAGGACACTATAAATAACTTCATTTACGACCCTACGGGAGAAGAGTAAATAATTTTCCAAGGAGAGCCCTGAAATTAGTTTTGTGTGCTAAGTTGAACTATACACTCCCTCTATTAATTTAGGCATTAAAGTGTGGTAGACTTAACACCGCATCGACGTGGAGATCTTTCATGCAAGTCGGTTCAAAAAGTGAGACCACATAAGAATAAGCAAACCAAACATCAAGCCCATGACAACAACGAATGATTGTGAGATCCATGCACCAACATAATTATATTTTTAATTGATACAATCGTTTATAATCAAAATTGTCCTTTTTTTCAAAAAAAAAAAAAAAAAAAACAATAATAATCATAAAAACTAAAAAGACAAGAAAAGAAAAAACCAAGAAAAACATAAAAGCATAATAATGTAGGAATAAATTAGTTGGAAGCAAATAAGAATTGCAACATGTTAAAAAGTGGCATCAACAAAATTGTACTAAAAAGTAAAAACTGTTTGAGAGAAGAAGTGCATAAAACCAGAAGTTTGAAACAGTGGAGTGTTTTTGAAATGCGAGAAGAAAGCAAAAGCAGTGCCATTTTTGGGTGTTGATTCTCAATAAAAATGAAGGTTCATGTTCATCATCCTCATCATGCATTTCCCTGAAACCAAACCAACCCATATTAAAAAGATTGTATTTTGTTCGTCCGGCTCAGCCCACACCGCACCATCACCAGTACAATCTCACTCACTCAACGTCCCTCTCAATTTCTTCTGCACTGACAACTCGTATCACCCAGCTGATACGCATCCCTCTCTCTCTCTCTCTCTTACCTACAAAAAAGAAAAAAAAAAAAGCAGAGTCTGCCTCTCTCTCTCCCCTCTGTCTCTGTCTTTCTCACTCCGTATTGTATTCTTTTGAACTTTTGGTAAGGTTAGTGAGTGAGTATTATGGGTGGTGGGGCGTGCAGTGGGTGACTGAAAAGAGAGAACCGTGAAAGAAATACCTCAGAGCTATGAAAAAAGAGCTAATGAGAGAGACAGAAAAAACAGAGTGGCTGCATTGAAATGGCTTTTGCAATTTCACGTTCTTGAAGGCAATATCGTCTTCTGCTTTTTCTTTTTTCTGCATTTCTTCTCAGCCATGCTTCTTCCTAAACTCCTCTGTTTCATCATTCTCTCTTCTGCCTTCCTTTGCCTTTCTTATGAACCTCGAAACCCTGAAGGTAATATAATAAACCTTCAACTTTTAGTTTAGCTACTAATTTCCATTCTGAAAGTTTCTTAATATGTGTCTCTATCTATTGGGGTTGTTCCTTTTCTGCAGTGGAAGCTTTGATTAATGTGAAGACAGCATTGAATGATCCGCACGGCGTTCTTAGCAATTGGGATGAGGACTCTGTGGACCCTTGTAGTTGGGCAATGATCACCTGCTCCCCTGAGAATCTTGTTATAGGATTGTGAGTTTTTTTTAATTTCTTTTTTGGGTTTTCGTTTTTCAGCGTTGAGAAATTTTCAGGTGTCTTCAACTTCTGGGTTTTGTTTTCACAGAGGAGCTCCGAGCCAGTCTCTTTCCGGAAGCTTGTCTGGGGCGATTGGGAACCTCACAAATCTTCGCCAAGTGTAAGAGATCCGACTGTTTTGATTAAAACTCACTTGAGTCTTGTTTTCCTGCTGTTCTTGAAGCAAGAGATATGAAATCATTTTGGAGTTTTGAATTTTTTTTGGTTGGATGTGTGATTTTCTTTGCCCTGTTTGATCGAAGATCATAATTAAGAGTTGTGTGTGTGTGTGTTTTTTATTTTTCCATCTACAATGTTTGCACAACAACAAATCAGGATAACTGGAATATGATTACTCCAAAAACATAGCTCATCATGGATTTACTAAGTTTTGTTTTGTTTTGTTTTCTCACTGTTTTATTTCTTATCCAAATTTGAAGGCTGCTGCAGAATAACAACATTTCTGGTCCAATTCCCATTGAACTTGGAACTCTCCCATTGCTTCAAACATTAGATCTCTCAAACAACCGGTTCTCCGGCCCAATACCAGCATCTTTTTCTCAGCTAAACGGTCTACGCTACCTGTAAGTACTTAAAATTTCCCCCTGGATTTTCTGTTTGGCTTCCTTGAATATGGAGGGGGAAAAAATCTCAGAATTTTCACTTTTTCTACAGAGATTTCATCATTTTACATGTACGACTCTTATGAAATTAAAATTTTTGAAGGTGGACTTTTTGAAGTATTCGATACTCTTTATTCTAAAAAATTTCATAGAAACCATGTATCTGAAGCACAAGTTGCTGCTTGTCTGATTGCTCTTTTCTGTTATTGATGAAAATAACTTGCACTTTGTTATTTTGTCTTGTAATGAGTAGGAGGTTGAACAATAATAGCTTGTCCGGGCCTTTTCCCTTGTCTTTGGCCAAAATCCCTCAGCTTGCTTTCTTGTGAGTATTCATTATTTTGTTTGTTTTCTTTCGCCTGTCTTTCTTTGTCTTGACTATAAGAAATTTGCCTTCTCCCCACGACTTTTCTGAAGTTCTAACAATTGTTTTTAATATTTTAATCTGGGGTTCTGTTATGTCATTACTTGGATCTTGCAGGGACTTGTCTTTTAACAATCTCAGTGGACCAGTGCCTGTGTTTCCAGCCAGAACATTCAAGTATGACTCACAACCATGCCTCTCTGTCTCTATCTCTCTCCTCCTCTACAATTTGTTGAATGGTTTGTTTTAATTTCGGTTTTGGTTTTTGTTAATACTCCAGTGTGGTGGGAAATCCTATGATATGTGGAAGTGGTCCTAATGAAGGTTGCTCTGGCTCAGCCAATGCTGTTCCTCTTTCTTTCTCTCTAGAATCATCCCCTGGTAACTGGTTTTACTTATTCTCCCCTTCAAAACCAAACTCTGTTTCTTTCTTGGGTGTGACTTAGATGCTCTCTTAATTCATGAATATTAGGAAGACTTAGATCCAAAAGAATAGCAGTGGCACTTGGGGTCAGCCTCAGTTGTGCTTTTCTGATTCTCTTAGCACTTGGAATTCTTTGGCGCAGAAGAAATCAGAAGACCAAAACCATCTTAGACATCAATGGTCAGTGTTATCAAGCCTTCATTTACTAGACTCTATACATGTTTTCTATAAACAGACCCTTGGATTAAAACTTTAATTTTGTAGTACACAATCATGAAGTTGGACTTGTGCGCTTAGGCAACCTGAGAAACTTTAGTTTCAAGGAGCTCCAGTTAGCAACAGACCATTTTAGTTCCAGAAATATACTCGGGGCTGGAGGCTTTGGTAATGTGTACAAGGGAAAGCTAGGAGATGGGACTATGGTGGCAGTCAAACGGCTAAAAGATGTAACGGGTACCACTGGAGAGTCCCAGTTTCGCACAGAATTGGAGATGATTAGCCTTGCAGTTCATCGCAATTTGCTTCGATTAATTGGTTATTGCGCCACTTCTCACGAGAGGCTCTTGGTGTACCCATACATGTCAAATGGCAGTGTAGCTTCCAGGCTCAGAGGTTTGTCTCTGTTTACTTTCCTGCGACTACTTTCATTGTCAATATAACGTTTAGGGGGAAAAAGATAAGGAAAAAAACTTAATCTCTCTTGTGATTACACTGCATTTTCTGGCATAGTTTGGTCTTGATGGACCCCACAAGTTATGAGTAGGTCATTAAAAAATCTGAATCTTTGCAGGTTGGAACCACCCTTAGAACAAGGTTGACTGTGTATTTACCTTTTTCTTGAACCAGAATAGTTTCTTATTGGACATTACCAAACAACATCATTTTCTCCAACTCAACATCCCTATCGAGAAAATTTCAGGACCACTTTCTGGGTCAACTTTATTATTATTATTTTTTTTTCTCTTTCCTGAATATATAGAAAGAACTATTTAGATGGGGAACAAGTATCACCAAACAAAAGATACCATTTTCTTGATGCACCTGGAAAAGCCTTTTAAATTGAAAACATGTTAGAAAATACCTAACAAATCTTTCAACTGCCCTTAACACAGACAGATACTTAATTTGGATAATATTTTCATTTGTTGCTACCAATCATCAATGACTTGGGCCCACCCTCATCTTGGAAAGACAGTAACATGCACATTTGAATAACACAGGTAAACCAGCCTTGGACTGGAACACGAGGAAGAGAATAGCAATTGGAGCTGCAAGAGGTCTGCTGTACCTCCATGAGCAATGTGATCCTAAGATAATCCATAGAGATGTGAAGGCTGCCAATGTGCTTCTAGATGACTACTGCGAAGCCGTAGTCGGTGATTTTGGACTTGCAAAGCTTCTTGACCATGCTGACTCTCATGTAACCACTGCTGTTCGTGGCACCGTTGGGCACATCGCTCCAGAGTATCTTTCAACTGGCCAATCTTCTGAGAAGACTGATGTGTTTGGGTTTGGCATTCTTTTAATAGAGCTAATTACTGGAATGAGAGCTCTTGAATTTGGGAAGACAATTAACCAAAAAGGCGCCATGCTTGAGTGGGTAAGTCTTACTCTTTGACTATAATCTAAAAGCTATCATAGCTAGGTTGACTTTATCAATGATTGAAGCTAACATCGTTGCTGCTTTTGATGCTGTAATGATTTCCTATTGGTAATAGAGCATGGAAATTTTTTCGTTGAGATATTTAATTTGGCTATTGATATGCCCACACGGGTGGGGCTGAAAGGAGAAAACTCTTGTGGCAGGTGAAAAAGATACAACAGGAAAAGAAAGTGGGATTGCTTGTGGACAGAGAACTAGGCAACAACTATGATCAGATCGAAGTTGGGGAAATGTTGCAAGTGGCTCTTCTTTGCACTCAGTATTTACCTGCTCATCGTCCCAAGATGTCGGAGGTGGTCCGAATGCTCGAAGGGGATGGCCTTGTGGAGAAATGGGCTGCTACCCACACTCATAATGATTTAAATGTCAACCTCTTTCATTCACGGAACAGCTGCAAAAGTACATACAACCCAACAAATGCATTGAAGAATAATGGTAATGATCGAGATCATTCAAGCATGTTAAGTTTGACAATGGACGACGACGATGACGAGCGATCGTTAGACTCCTATGCCATGGAACTTTCCGGTCCGAGATAGTAAAGAAAGTCTGAGAAAAGGGAATCTCATAATTCATTGCTTTAATTCTTTACATAGCCAAAATCAACTAATCGTCAAGGAGAAAAGATGGGGCTTCAATGTTGGTTTCATAAACTCTGTGTACCTTTTTCGTGCTTTTTGTTTTTTCTCTGTCAATATTCTGGGTTGGACATGTAAATATATGATATCAGCTTGGTCTTCTTGAAACGGTGCATTCTATAACAATAGAAGGGAAGGAAAGGAAAGGAAAGGCAAAGCTTGTATAGGGGGAGAGGATTAGATAAACAGAACAGAGTGAGAGACTATTGAAAGGAATGATTTTGACGATCTTGTCTTAATTGTTAGAAATGGGTTTGATTTCATTGCTGTTCTGTGAAATTGTGGGGTCGATGTATTTGAGTTCTGAGCTATGAGAGGTCAATTCTTTTCAGTGTCACGCGCTTCTCTTTTCAGTTTCTTCTTTTAGCGTTTCAAATACTTTTACTGGCTTGAGTAATGAGAATCTGTGACTGTAAAATACAAAAGAAAAGGGTGTCTTATTCAACTTTGACCGACGAAGGTTTCTTCTTGAAAGGAAACTGTCGGCAAGGTCTCGTCATCTTGAACCCTCAAATCAATGGAAGCCCTTTTCTGTTTTTGTTCTTTGTCTTAATCACTCTAATTGTCTATGTATAGGATACAGAAACCAATGTTTTTCTTACTCGTTAGTAACTTAGATAAGCCAATCTTTTTTATTTGTCACTGGCTTGGGTGAAGGTTGGAGGCTCCAGGCCCACAAGGAAAATTTTCCACACTACCTCTATTTTGTGCTGGTCACTTAAAAGGTGATTTTAACAATTATGTGGATACATGTAATAAATATTAAATAAAATAATAAATCACTTAATAATGTGTCAAATAATTAATGGAGGTAGTATGTATTTTTTTCCATTCCCATCCTCTCTTGTGCCTCCAAAGAGACATGTATACTAGGTACACGACGAGACCCCTCCCCCCCACCGAAGAGACCATTGTAAGTGAGTTAAGAAGGGACACCAACTACATGACTTGTCTATGTACTGTTGGGAAAAATTTTCTACTACTATCGCATAGAAAGTTAGGTTTGGACTAAAAAGAAATCTACTATATAAAACGTTGTTATAATCATACAAAATAATTTTCTCCTTGATCCCAATTATAAGAGCACTCTTTCAAAGAGTTATACGACTCACACAACTAAGCTAGTATTTCAAGTCTAAAGTGCTTTAAATTGGGATGATGACCAAAGATATAAACTTCTTCAATAGTGTTTGGAACTCATCAATTTTTTGAACCTTTCAGATGTGTGACGACTTTTCTTCTAGTATTTTGCCAAAATCTAACATGTAGGACCCTAATAATGTGATGGTGAGGAAACACATAAATAGAAGGAACCCACCTTATTATCAAGGTAAGCAACACTTTTGCAGCTCACACTACTCTGCATGCTAGGTCTAGCACCATACTGATGTGAGTTTTCTCCTTGTAAGTTTAATCAGTCTCTTAACCGGTAACTTCTGTGTAGCCGACGTATACACTTATGCCAAAAATCTGATATCAACCATCGAAAAAAAAAAAGTGTAGTTCAGAAATTCTTTGGAAGATGACTCAAAAGGGTGAAAATAAGATGAGATTACTTAGGTCCTATTTGATAATCATTATGTTAATTGTTTTTAGTAATTAAGCTTATAAGTACTGCTCCCACCAATTGATTTCTTTATTTGACTTTGATAAGTGTTTTCAAAATCCAAGCCAAGTTTTAAAAACTCAATAAAAGAAAATTGTTTTTAAAAGTTTGATTTTAAGGTTGTTTTCAAATATAGCAAAATATGTTAAAATATTTACATATATAGAAAAATTTCACTGTCTATCAACGAGGATAGACAGTGAAATTTTCTATATTTGTAAATAGTTTAATTTTTTTTTTTCGTTTATAATAATTTTCATTGTTTTTACTTTTGACGTTTAGCTAAAAATTCAAATGTTTACTTTAAAAATAATAATAATAAAAAAAAAATAATGAAAACAGGATGAAGAAACCCCAAAGCCTTTGACGAGAATTTTTCAAAACTATCCTATCCTCATCGCTTGCTTTTAACTTACCCTCTCATATCCTGACCTAAACATCCATTCTACCTCTTTTGTGTGTCATAATTTATTAACCTATATTTGGAAAAGTAGAAGTCTTTGATTGTTTCTGTTGTTCGTACGGGAAACTCAACTTATAGGCCGAAATGCAGACGCCATTTCGTTTTCCCTTCTTGTTCCATTTCAGTTTTTAATAATGTAAAAGTAAATAATGCTGGTCTCGTATAAGTAGTAATGCGAATATCAATTTTACAATGCATTTCAAGCTTCAACATCTTTGGTTCCCCATTAAATTATCTCATATAAACTCAACACATTCTGTTTTCTATTACACCAGCAGCAAGATCTACTATTTGAATTTGAGGTTTCGACGACTTCAATTCAGCATTCTAAAATCACAAAGCCAGCCAAAAAGGGGAGCTTCAAAGTTGAACCTGCAAAAGAATATTAAGGGAATCCTTATTCACACGAAAAGCTATGGACACCACCATACAAGTTCATCCAGTTCTTACCTTCCTGAACTCGATCTACAAAACTTCTTCTCCTTCTTTGAAATCCTCTCATCTTCTAGATCATCTTAACCTTTAAGGCAAAGCAAAGCCCTCAGATGCAATGCAGAAGCTATACTAACCTTTAAGATACAGTGCAGAAGCTATATCTATAATCTATGGAGTACTGTTATGGCGTATACCTCTAAATCTATGTCAGAAATCCCACAGTGAAATCCATTTTAACGTATAACATTTGAATCAGATGAAAATCATAGATACTTCCCTGTCTTGTAGCCAGACTTTGAATGCCAAAAAAAAAAAAAAAAAAAAAAACTATGCAATTCATGGGTTGAATAGATATTTGTGTATTTTTGCTCATTGAGAACTACTCGAACATCAGATTCAAAAATTTGAGAAACTCATCCGATTCAAAAACTGCAATTCACTAATTAGGTCATATCTTTTGATCCAGGTGGTCGTTTTGGGCAAATGACCACTTATTTTCTTCATTTTTCTGCCCTCTATCCATCCATCTACAACATTAATTTTTAGGTTTTTGTTCATCTTCTTCTTGTAATCAAGTAAAAACTATGTTGAGTTCTATCTTTTCCACCACCATGAGAAGGTAAGATCTATAGTTTTCTAGTTTAGAGCATTTTGGAGGAACCCATGGGAGTATTTTGATAATATGATTGAGATTTCTTATCTATGGATTTTACTCTTAATTTATTGATTATGAATGTCATTCTCTTGCAATTGATTGACAATTAATGTTTGATTGTACGTATAATATATGACATGTAATTATAGGTTAATCTCTAAGAAGCAAAAGGTTAGATAAGCTAGTGATTTGTAGTTGACAACGAAGAGCATTGTTCCATCGACCTAAGAAAAATGGAATTAAATTTTTAATTAGGTCTTTTCAATTAAAATTTTATCCTAGGCATAGGTAAGAAGTTAAAACCATGCTTTGATAATTCGATGATCAAAATTACTTTGGGTGATTTCATTCCTGTAATCTAGAATGTTTCGTTTGATTGCGCATCCATTCTTTACTTTTCTTACACTTTTATTTTCATGAATATTCAAATCTCAAACCACCCCCTATCGCTTTAACTAAATAGTTAGCTTTCAGATCTAATTTTTGTGCTTCTTAGATCGACTCGATCGATAATTATAAATATTATTTAATTTGATTGGGTCTTTTGGGAGCGACACCAAAAATGCTCACATCATGTATCCTCTTCTACTCGGAGGTCTAAGATCATGTGTGTAAAATAGGTAAAAATCGAACTCAACAATAAGCAACAAAGAGGAATGATTTTAGTAAATATATTATAATTTATTCATGTACCCCCCTCTTCTACTCGGATGTTGTAACATAGAAGTCTAAGAACACGTGTTTTTAATTTAGATAAAAAATTGGACTGAACAATAAGCAATGTTGAAGATGGATGAAATGCAATTACATTTGAAATAAACAGAGTGTAGAAAATGAAAAGATATAAACAGTATTATAGCAACATATGCGTACCAGAACCTTTCAACGGCAACTGACATAACTTGCACAAAGCTTGTGATAGTATGAGTTTCCAAATATGAGCAGTAACCGACCGTGCTTAACATGAACAGGCATTAACATTTGGGCAAGTTGAAGACAGGAAATCAATGAAAACTCACCACTGATCTTACTAATAAAGTAGCCTGAGAAAGAACAAGATTAGTAAATTATCAAAAGTACATAAGACTTACTGCTTCACCACAGCATTTTTATAGTTTCGATAAACTTAAAGACGACTTTGCTGCAACCCTAAACTATATTAAGTATACATAGAAGAGGAAGAACAAGAAGAAGAGGACGACTTGAGCTGCCCTTGATTGTAGCCCTGTGGATTTTACCTTCTAAATTCACCGCTACAACTTTTAATTCAAGTTTTCAGAATCAGAGCCATGAACTCCATTCTTATTAGCAATAAATATGCAATCAAACAAAATTTGAATCCCACAAAATGATGGAGAACAAATGATGTGACAATTGCTCGATGAATGCTGATTCAGAATCGCATTATTAGGGACATTATACTGAACTTAACCCCAAATTTTAGCACTTACAGATCAATATCTTCGGTGCCGTCCGGAATTAATTGTTTCAAAAATGTTTCCACAAGATCTTATCGTGATTCATTTTCTTTTTTCTTAAACAACAAAATAGAGATGTAATTGTGAATGTGAGTATGGTTCGCACCTTGCTTCGCAACCTTCCTGCCAGTCTCAAGTTCTCGCATAGGATCGGAGAGGTGAGGGACGATGAAGTTAACAGTCTAAACGGGCAATTTCAGATTTCCCATCTCTAATCGCTATCCGAAACTACGGCCCATTTTTATGAATAATTTGATGAACTGACCCAATGGGCTCAACTCCCGTAAAATTGATTTGTGAGCCCAATATATAAATAATAGGCCCATATAATAAATTTGGGTCGGGCTCTTTCTTAAAGAAGAGTTATGGTTTAAAGGAAAATTGCCGAAGATAATTGCATCTGTTAAAAGGATAACAGGAAATTTTATTCTTTTCCTGTTATTTCAAATTTGGGGTTAAAAAATGGCCATACAGTCCAATTTCCCATTGATAGTTTAAGACATATTAGTTTGTAAATAGGTTATTTGTAGTAATTAAACATATGCCTTCCGTTAAAAGGGTAAATTAGTATGTTTATTCAATTTAAAAAATAGCTTCAGTTGCCTCCTTCTATTTAATTACTCTACGGGGTTGTTTGTTTCACCGGCATCCTAGATTCTTAAGGAGTAGGCATTTGGATTATCGTGTTTATTTTGCGGTTTTGTAAGATGCCCTTGCATTTGGAGATTTTCGGGCATCCTAGGATGTCATTACGGAGGGTATCTCAAGAGTTTTGATATATATATATTAATCTTCATTTACATTATAATAATAAACACTGTCAACCATAAATATCATTTTCTTTTGTTATATCGTATTTCTTATTATTTTTAGCAAGATATTCAATTCAAATTTAAATTAATATTTATTTTATAAAAAAAAAATCTTAAGTTTCTTCCCTCTACATGGTTGATTGGCCGGCTTCCTCATCACAATGAAAGATGGGTTGCAATAATTCGTTCTCTTGTTGGTCCTATGGTCTTCTATTGAAGAGCGTATGTACTGAGATCTTCAAACCTTTTGTTTATTCATATTCTATTCCCCGTCGGGTTTTATTACAGTGGAAAGCACATCCAGTTTTAGTCGAAGTTTCCTTTGCATTACTTTTTCTTTTATTACTTGTTAAGCTCTTTATTATTTAGGAAACTGCTAATATTTTCTTACCACCATTGTCTAAGTAGTTGTTAGGATAAGACCTTGGTCCTAGGTCGTCTGCATCATTGGTTCAAAACCTTGATTCGGTCAACCACGTAAGACACCCCAAAATGCTCTGCTCTGGCTGAAACTAACAGAGGGGTGGAGTGGAGGATTGGCCCTCTTCGAGCAATGGATCGAGTGAACGATAAAAATAATATAAATTGTATTAATTTAAAAAGAAATTCAAATTGATAAAAACAAATACGTTATATAAGTTCAAAATATATCAAATTAATTATAAATTAATAAATAGTCGTAAGGGCATCCTTGGAACATTATGTGAATTTAAGAGAATTCCTACAAAATAAACATAACTTTCAAAATATTCCCATATATCTACAAAAATATTCTTACAAAAAAAACATAATCTAAAGATGTCAGACATCTAGAATTTCGTATATCTATAATTCCAGGCATCTAAAATTCTAGTTATCTACATTCTTATAAAATAAACGGCCCCTACAAGTACAATATAGTCTTGAAGGTAAAATGTTGTCATAGCATATTTATTAGCTTGTTATATTATTTGTTACATTAGATCATTAAACAACAAATTATTATCTAACAAACATTAGATCAATTAAAAAAAAAAAAAAAAAAAGTAGTTTCTATACAAAAACAGTAAATGAAATTTTGTGGGAAGTTAATAATAAAATAAGTAAAAACATTTCAAACGTGGCAATATTTCATTGGACGACCATTTTGCGCGTGCGGAACAGTTGAAGTGGGCTTATCGATGAGGATGCTTTTAACTTTAACTAGTATATTTTTATTTGTTTATTTATTTATTTATTAACGTTTCAGAAAATAAGGGAGAAGATAAAAGAAAGCACTTTGGATCCATGTTAATGGGAGACTTGGAATTGTAAAAGCACTTTGTATCCATGTTAATGGGAGACTCGAAATTGTAAATAATCTTATGATTACTTAATATGATGTTAGTCTCCATGTGCATTTTGTAATATTATATAGTTTTCGGTGGGCATCACATGAGGAACATATTCATTATTTATTTATTGTTTATGTCCAAAGCTTCAAATATGACATTTTACTTTCAAAATTGAACCAAACTGTTCCATAGGATTAGGGAAATAATAATTATAGTCTTCATCTTTCCCTTTCAAACTATTTCCATTTTTGTACTTCAATTTAATATATTAAGCTCATTATTGGTTGCTTTGTAAATCCATCTAATACTAAAATATTTAATCATTTTTTTTCTCTAGTTGTCTTTTAAAATTCAACAACATATTAGATGAAAGATCTGAATAGTTTACTTCTTGATTAATTAAACTATAATCGAATTGGTTGTTTTCTCTCATGTTTGTTAGCTTTTTTTCTTTTAAGCATTTTAAAGAAGTAATTGATTGAATCTAGGGTTTAGCTTTGTAAATTTTGTTGAGAAGAATATCTAAATATTATCATGCAGTTAAATTCTTATGAAATTTATTTTTTAAATGTGTTTTTTTATGTATAATTTTAATTTTGAATAATAATTAATTAAATAATAACTTTAAAAATAGAAAGATCGTTTTTTTCAACATAAAATATAAAGAAAGTATCAATTTACGCCCTTAAATTTTGGAAGTTGTATCAATTTAAACTATAAGCATTGGTAAATGTATAAATTTAGACCCTTAACTATATTTTGTTTGGATAAACATCGTGTGAGACTTACAATATTATCAAATGAACTGCTAAATTTTATTTTGCAAATCAATGTAGACTCTTAATTAAGATTTCATTTGAAAATTGTCTATACATAAATTTTAATCCCCCATTTTATTAATTCAACATTTACAAAAGTCTAAACACATGTAAGTATTAAAGCATGATCAATTTTTAAATGTAATCTTAATAAATGGTATAAATTGATTCACTTATAACAATGTATAAGTTTAATTGAAACAATATATGTGTCACGTAATATTTTTCAAACTAAGTTTGAAGGAGTGTTAATTGATAAATTAATAAAAGTTTTGGATTAAATTAATACAGTTATTAGTTCAAGTTTAAATTGATACAACTTTCTAGAGTGTAAATTGAAAATTTCCTTAAAATTTAATATTTGAAGAGAAAATTATTCACCTCCTTCCATCCCCCAAAATTAGAAAATTAAACGAGAGTAAGAATGAAGAGGACATTTCTGGTTGGAACACAATAGAGACAAAGGAGGCATTCCTTTCTTTCTTTTTTTAAGAAAATATTATAAATGGGCAAACTCGCCAAAACTCCAACCTACTAAGGAATGAAGACATCCCAAAAAAGCACCTCCTCCCACCACAATAGAGGAAGATGAAGCCTCAAAACCTACTCCATCAGGACAAGAAACTCAACCTACTCCCTATATTACACAACGAAGAATAAAAGAGAACGAGATAGCTCCTCAACTATGCGCGAAAACTTTTATTTCGGCCACCACGTTAGAGACCTCCAAGAGTTCTTCATCTTTTATTAGTTAGAAGTTTTAACTAGGCATCTCTTATTATTATCCTTATAAAAATCTCAATTCTTGTACATTCACATGCACGAATAAATAATAAAGAAATAAAAGAAAAATTATTATAAAATAGAAAAAATATCAAACTATTTATAAATATAGAAAATTTTACTGTTTATATTTATAAATAGTTTGGCTCATCTTGTAAATAGACAATAAATTTTTTTTATATTTGTAAATAGTTGGATGAGAATAAGAAAAAAAAAAAAACATTGCCCATCCCTTGTATTTAAGTCACTTTTTATACGCATTATATGGCATGGATGGATGGACCACGGAATGACGTGATCAAAATATGCATTGCATCCAAATGGAGCATATTGAGTCCCCATTTTTGTTTTTCCCTACTAACCAACAACACGTGTCTTCACTTTTTTCTAATTCCACTAACAAACTTTTTTTTTAATTCTTTGATAATTTTATTAAAAAAGTAATAATAAATCTACAAAATTTTGTCATATTTTTAATTATTATTATTTACAAAAGAGGGTTGCATCTACCTTAAATTTTATACAACCTTACGAATCCATCCATTCTTTATAGATATAGTCAAAGTTTGAAATATCGATCTTGATGTAATTATTGAGGTCCCAATTTTATAGAAATAACGATATCGATGAAAATTTTGGTAAACTTATGGAGATTGATGAAACTTGTTATAATTAATTAATGAAACTTTGATTGCATCTTAATCAGACTATAATTGACAATTTTTTTTAATCATTATTTCTATAAAGTAAGAAAACATTTAGATGTATGTTGTAAATATCTCGGTAAATGTCGATGCCAGAGTAGAAATTTGAAAAAGAAATGAAAAATAATTACAAAATAATATCAAATATTGATAATCAATTGCAAAAATTAAAGGAGCCGAAATGTTTGCATACAAAATTCAATGGAAAAGGTTTTAATGAAGTTAAAAATAAATATATGTTATTTTTTCAATTTTCCTTTATTGAAAATGAAAGCTTTGTATAGTAAAAAAACAAAATTTACGTCAATTCAATTATGAGGTAAAATGATGTGAAAATTCAACGAAAAAAATTTGAATGAAGTAAAAAATAAATGTGTTATTTTTTCAATTTGAAATTATATATTGTAGTGTGAAAAATATGCAACTCTTATAATTAAAATAATCTAGACAAGATCATAAAATTTAAAAAAACTTCCATTAAATCAAACCATGATCAATTAGAAAAAAAAAAAAAATCCCCTATCAAAATTTCAAGCGGAAATTTTACACTATGGTTATAGTTGGTCAAATATATCCTCTTTTTATCAGAATTTTAACTTCCAAATGCCTTTTTATTTTCCATTCCCTATTTGTGTTTTGAAATTCTTAATAGGAATATAGAAGAAACCTCAACTACTTGAAATCAATAAAAAAATCACTAAACTCATTTAGATTTAGTTTTTTAAAATTTAAAGTAATTGTTGCTTGTTAAGATAATAAAATTATGGATTAAAAATTAAGAAATTATTTTAATAGACAAAACTGTTAAAAATATTTATAAGTAATAGATATATTCATATAAATAATAATAGATTGTAGGACTATTATCTGTGTCTATCATGCGATAAATAAAAATAAATAATAAAATTTTATTACATTTATAAATATTTTGGTTGGGTTAATCTAATTTTTATAAGTATGTGGAGGGTGATGAGAGAATAGGCCATACGGAACGGAAAAGGAAACCGAGGGATAGAAACGGGATTGTGATTGGGCATCCACGTCGGTGTATGTCAGCTTGTTGCTTATTTAGTTATTTATTTACCTTTTCTAGGAGAAATGACTGCTGTGAATATAATTAAGAACATTAGTCTCAATTTAGGAGCAATAAGTACATCTCCATATGTAAAAAGGCAAATCACGCTGTAACTTCATAAAAACTTGGAGTTCTTTCTCTTTCTCTTTCTCTTCAAACTTTTGTAAAGCTGCGATTCTTCATCCAGCGTGGATTAAAGGTCACTTCAAATTTCGTAGGCTGCATCGCGAATTCGCCATTAAAGCCTCAACTCTTGCATTCCTTGTCGTTCTCAGCCTTCACCCGCAACATAAGCTTACCATTCTTGTCTCGGACGATCGGTTTCTGTGTCGCGGTAGACCGAGATTTCTGGGTTTTGTTGAATCCAGGTTCGTCTTAATACGCCCACGCAACTTTGTTTTGACGATTCCATTTTACTTTACTGTGTTCTGCATGTTTTGAAGGGTTGTTTCATCAATTGAAATCCACCCTATTAAGCATTTATCTCTGTATTTGATTCCATGGACATATGTATTCTCGCTTTTTTCTTCCTTTAGTTAAAATAGGAACTCTCTTTCTCTTCGTTTTAGTATTTGGTCCACTTTTGACCAAGCGATTCCCATATTTTGGTAAGTTGGTTCTTAATTTATCTCAACTCATCGATTTCTGTTTTCTCCACGAATTGACAGCATATTCTTCTTCGATTACTCGTGGTTAAGAAGGCTTTGATTTTCGAACCACTTTGCGCCCTGTCCCATTTTTTTGTGTGTGTGTGGTTGTTTATTGGGTTGTGGTCTTTCGGGATCCTGTCAGAAAATGAGAGGCGTAAATCGGTATGCTCGTCACCTCCGATCAGCTTTTTCTCAAAAAACACGCAATCGAACGGATGTTCTTCGACGAGGGCAAAAGCAAAGGCAATTGATTCATACCAATTCCGAGTCTCTTTCTATTGTCAAACCAGATAGATACAGAACCCCAAAATTTATTAACTTAAGAGCTCTATCAGTTGACGCAGCTAAATTTTCCAATGGAGGTATTTATCTCTCTCCCCCATGAACAATTCTACCATTTTAAGTTTTATGAGCCAAACCAGATTAATTTGGATTTTGGGGGTTCAATTGCAGATTATAACGTGGCAGGGCCACTCGTTGAGTATGAACGAAGAATTGCTGCTGGGGAGCTTGTGGATGGTGATAGCTGTCAGGTAAGGCCGCCAGTTTCCCCTGCATCTTCATCGTTTATATTTAGAGATGAAAGTGAATTATATATGGAATAGTTCATGATAATTCTCTTTTGTAAGCTTTATTTTTAGATTTTTACCTTCTGCCTCTGCCTGCTTTTAAGAACCAAAATGGCTGATAAACCCGAACAGGAATAAAAAAGAATATGTGTAATTTTGGCATTACATCTTTATAAAGCTTCTGTTGGCTTCTGTTATTAGATTATGATTTGGATCTATGTTTTGTTGATAAAATACTTGTCTACCCATTTGCTTTAAACCTATTGGAATTAAGTCTTACAGTCCCCTTGCAGGTAGGGACCCTGAGGGAACTTCAGAGACTCTACGATGAACTTGTTAATTCAGCTCAAGCATGCCGGTTGGATAGATATGCAGTATCAGAAAAATCAGGAAGGTAGTTCTTCCATCATGTAGTTATAATGCTTGTGCGTACGGATTTTTTGGAAATTTTTTAATCTTTTAGTTTCTTTTTTGTCACTAGATTGTTCTCATTATTAATCTTCTTTTTGGTCTATTATGGCAGGAGTAGGTGGTTGTGGTCTCGCTTCATTCCTCAGTCATCATACTCTCCAGTTAAAGGTCTATATCTCTATGGAGGAGTAGGCACTGGAAAAACTATGTTGATGGACTTGTTTTTTGATCAATTGTAAGTTTGTTGAACTCATGAATTGATTCGCGTGTTCTCTAACCTCTTTGTTTGTTTTCCTGCCTTTATGTTGACAAATGGTTTCACAAATTCAAATGATAACCAACTATAAGTTCTTTTTGGGATTTAGTTTAGTCCATTTATGCTATCCATTGTCTGTTTTCTCTTACTGGCCCCTCATCTTAGACTTACTCTCTTCTCATAGACCCAGCAATTGGAGGAAAAAGAGGATTCATTTCCATGACTTCATGTTGAACGTTCATAGTCGTTTGCAGGTGAGATTTACTAATTTTTTTCATTAGTGGTGAATGTTTTTAAATGAAATCTCCGGTATTGACACTGAGATTATGATGTCTAGTTGAAGTGGAATGTCTTATGTTCTCTGAAATCTCCTAGTTAAAGAATGCCCTGCTTTTTCTTTTTTCTTTTTTTGGTTCACCCAATGGACACCTACTGCCTAGTTTGTCCACCTTATAAAAAAGATATTGCTTAGTTTGTGTAACTTATAATTGGAAAACCATTTAAGTCTGAATTATTGAGTCATCTGAGTTTTACAATTTGGAAACCAAATATATTTCTGTTTAGCCTACTTATCTGCTCACTCTGTATCCTGGTTGAAGGTAATCACATCAATCTTTTAACGTGTCAGAGTATTATCTTTTGGTAAACTAATAGTTCGCCTGTCTTGAATGCATATTTTGACAGCGGCACAAGGGTGTTGCTGATCCACTTGAAGTTGTTGCAGGGGAGATTTCAGATGAGGCAATTTTATTATGCCTAGATGAATTTATGGTACTCTTTCAAATCAACTTTCTTTCTTTTGTTTGTATATCATATCTTTTGGCCTTGCACTTCGGTAACTTTAGTAAATTCTCTTATTATTCTGTCTTTCACAGGTGACAGATGTGGCAGATGCATTGATACTAAATCGTCTGTTTGGACATCTCTTTAGCAATGGCGTTGTAAGTATTTACTTCTACAGTTTATTTCTATATTCCCACCATCATAAGATATTGTGTTTGGTTTCAGACATAACTTAGAGATTGTTTGTATCTGATTGAGGGAAATGTAGATCCTGGTAGCAACATCAAATCGCGCTCCAGATAAACTGTATGAAGGTGGATTACAGAGAGATCTTTTCCTGCCATTCATTTCCACGTTGAAGGTACGTTTGTGGACAGTAAAATCCCAGTCAGTTTTATCTTTTAGTTCAACAATATAAATGTCAGGACACACGTGAACTAAGCCACCCATTCCAACAATTGTTATCTGAATCTAGTGCCAATTTTGTCGATTTAAGCTTGGTCATTTATGATTTTTCCACTCATTAATTTGGAAGGTCTCATGATGTAGGAAAGGTGTGTGCCTCATGAAATTGGTTCAGCAACTGACTATCGGAAATTGACTTCGGTAATGATTATAATTCCATACAGAAGTAGCTATTTAAGCAAAAAGTTCGGAATGATTATATATTTTATACCTACTCTTGACTGCAGGCAGAGCGAGGGTTCTACTTTATTGGAAAGGATTCATCTAGCTTTCTTAAGCAGAAGTTTCAACAATTGATCGGTAAAAGTACAGCTGGCCCACAAGAGGTGGAGGTAGTGATGGGCAGGATTCTGCAAGTAAGCACCCAGTTTCTTTGTAGGATGATTTGAGTAACTTATTTCCTTCAAGATTGTTGTTAAGCAATTTCACTACTTTTAGGTTCCATCGGGAGCAAATGGATGTGCGTATTTCCCTTTTGAGGAACTCTGTGACAAACCTCTAGGAGCTGCAGATTACTTCGGGTTGTTTAGTAAGTGATCATTCAGGATGACATTTGAATTCGTACTGGGTAGTAAAATTAGGAATGCGAATATTATTTTCAATACAAACCTCTAGTAATGTAGGTGTCAAAATGATGTATGGTTTAAGATCCAATTGTGATAAGTGATAGCTAGTTTGATGAGACGGGTTTATCTTGTCCTTGGCAGGAACCGCTAACAGTGAAAGCATGTTAGGTTTTCAGGAATCATTAACTTCTATTATCCTGATATTTTGGATTGGAACTCCTTTAGTTAGTCAAATTTTTAGCATCATCCCAAGTGTTTTCATTTACTTTTATTGTGCTAAATTTTTAGTCTAACTTGCATGTTGGATTTATTTCTAAGAATTTGCTGTCTACCTTTACAGAAAAGTTCCATACCCTGGCATTGGAAGGTATCCCAATATTTGGACTCCACAACAGAACAGCAGCATATCGTTTTGTCACTTTGGTTGATGTATGTCTGACTTCATATTTGGATGCTTTTAACTTCAATAACCTCACTTTACGTAGAACGGTAGAAGTTTGTTTCTTTTGTAACTTGAACCAATGCTTATCCATTTATTTGATGACCTACAATGCCACTCCTTCCATGTTTTTATGTTTGTTTATTTAAGCATATACCAATACACTGTCAAATATATTAGAAAACGACGGGTCTAGCTGTTAGGCAGTGTGATATCAATAATAACTTATTCTCATGATTGGTTGACCTCATAAATGGCATGTTCAAAATAAGAGGGATTCGGATTTGACATAAACGCGACTCGGCCTCTAGGATAGAAACAATTCAAACTGGTTTAGAACAATTTTAGAATTTGAATAGCAAGTGAATTTGGTTCTTTCTCATGCTTTCCTTGTGTGATGACAGGTGATGTATGAAAATAAAGCAAGACTACTATGTACAGCTGAAGGAAGTCCTCATGAACTTTTCGAAAAGATTGTAACCATATCTGATGCTCAACAAATTGCGCCTAGAACCTCGACACGATCAAGGAAAAATGACGTTTCTGATCTCTGTGTGGACAATGAATTGGGTTTTGCCAAAGACCGTACAATTAGTAGGTAAGGCATCCTCCAAGTGTATTTGGACTTGGACAAGGACAATGGAGTTTCTCTCCTCTTAACTGACTAAATATGAAGTCAGACATACATGACATGTTCATATAATTCCTTTTAGTATCCACATGTGTATTCATTTTCAGCTGCTAATGTTGATGTCATTTTCGATGCAGATTAACAGAGATAAACAGCAAAGAATACCTGGAACAACACGCTCAACTCACAGCAGAGAATCGAAACTGGCAAAATGGTGACAATCAGGATGCTTTGCAACTATAATTTCTGCTTCTGCAGCTTCCAGATTAAGAACATGTCATTTTTGTTACTGCATTTCACTATTTAACTTACTAAAATTATATAATTTAGTGATGAGAAATAATGATATGTAAATTGAAACTTTTCTTTTATAGAATACAATCTAACAATTTTTACCCACATATTAGGATGCAGATTGAAGAGTTGGGACATTTTATTTTGAGAGTTGTGTAAATGTGAACGGTGAAGGTTGAAATAACAACACCTACTCGAATTCATGACTCAAAACATTATAGTTTGTTATCTGGATGAAGATTAATATAACGTATGACTTACAAGGATAATTATAGACTAACTTGATGAAATATTAACATATGAACATTTTTTTTTTTTTTATCAGCGATGTTGTGTCAGATTTCAAACTTTTTTATTTTCAAATTAAATAGTTAACGCCTTAATTAGTAAGCTAACATGCTAAAATTTCATTATCTTTTGATAAAATACGCACAAAATGTTAAATTGTTGAAGAAGATTGATGGATTTGCAGTCAAGGTAGACCAAAATAGATGATTTTGCAGAAAATAAATAAACGTGATGATTTAAAAAAAAAAAAAAAAGAAGAAGTGGAGTATGAGGTATGCATATGCTATATATTTTTCCGTAAAATACAATGTATTGCTATTATTATTATTATGTCAAAAATGCTCTTTTGCGTGATTGGCCTGCCTTCCAAACATCATTTGGATATTATATATGTTTTTAATCATAAAATACAAAATAAAAAACAAAGGGAAGACGTAACACCATCTTTTGTTTATGAGTTCAAACATGAAGGGAATAAACGTGGTGGAGGTTTGAATTTCTGATTATCGATGATAAATATTTTATGTAAATTGGACTATGTTAATGTTAGCTCCATGACACTTACCTAAGTTATAATTTTAAAGGATATTTTAAAAAATAGAAAAAATGTTAAAAATAATTACAAATATAGTAAAATTTTACTATATTTATAAATAGTTTGATATTTTTTTATATTTATAATAATTTTTCAAATTTTAAACTAAAAAAATATGGTAGTGTGTGATATTGAGGTTGGAAGTTTAATTTTGTTGTGCAAAAGTTGCCGTTTAAGTGGGGGTGGAAAAAATCTTGCTGACGATACTAATGGGTATCGCCGGATAGGGATGGGGCCGATGTGGTTGGAGGACATTTTTGCCCCTCACAGTGACATAATCATCCAAAAAATTTGCATGAAATTCAAAAATGTTAGTATTTATGAATCATTTGGTGTAGGGAAGGATACATGAAGATTAATTATTGAGGAAGAAAATCATTTTCTACCTACAAAGAGTAAGCTGAGATTTTTTTTTTAAAAAAATTTAATTTAGTTTTAGAATTATGTATTTGCCTCTATATTTATTTTAATATTGTTGTTTGGTTGGGTTGGTTTTGTGTTGTCTCAGAAGATGTCTCACAAGACGTTAATTCTGCAGAATATTTTCTTTAATAATTTTACGTCTTATTTCTTATTTGTTTGCCTTCTTTACTTATGGTCTCTTGTTTTCTTTGCGAGATCATTTCCATATTTCTCCTATGCCATTTAAGGGCAAGAAGTGATTTTGTTAGGGTTGATGCATTTGTTTTTATGAGGTTGATCTTTGTGTCTTTGACCTACAACATTTTGTGGGTTTTACATTTGCAGAGCAAGAAGTTTTCTTTGTAATTGGTAGCTTGTTCTACTGTTGTTTGTGTGGTGATTAGTTTATTCTTCGAAAGCATTATTTGTCCTTAAGGGGAGCCTAAGGATAAATTCTTTTAGAAGATATTCTTTGGCTTAGGGGAACTTAAGTTTTCAAGTAAAGGGAAAAGTTGATACGGGAGAAAATTTCTTCATCGTGAGAGTGAGTCTCACACACTTATGGGAAGCCTAAGTTTGATAAGCCTAGGTGATCTATTAAGTTAGGTACTACATATGTCATTGTAATTGTTCTTTGTATTATAGATAAGTACAATGTTCTAACTACTTGACTTTATTATATTACTGAATTATTTTCCCTAGACACACTACTCCTAGACGTAGGTGCATATAATCGAACTAGGTTACCCAACTTTTATCTCTCTTTACTCCTCGTTGTCTTAGTGTGTGCTAAGGCGTTGTGTGTGATATCTATTAGGTGTGAGTTAGATCCTCCTCTATTTTTCAAATAGGTTTAGGTAGGTATTATAACAAATAACAATGTTGTCAACAATAATAATTATAATAAATAAATAACACATAACAATAATTGGTTAGTGTTATCATAAAATTTCAGGCTTTTTAACTGTCCTAAAACTCATCATTTTCAACAAAATTGTCCACTTATTGTTCAATTAATTAAAAGATATACTATTGACCTAGATACATAGGTCACAGAAGTGAAGCTTGGCAGAAAATTGGTTTTGATTAATGTGCAAGATCGATAATCAAATAAATCTTTTTAAACTAACAAATTTCAAAATATAAAAAATAATCCAATTCACTTGGGTTATTGGCGTTTTTTCTTTCCATTTTCATCAAACTCGTACCACATCATATATCTTCTTTTGCATTAAATACAGATGGTAATATTTTCAAATTAGACTAAGGTAAAGATTGCAACATTTATTAAAGTTTGGTGAAATTTGAGGAAAGAAATGTGTTTTATTGAATGACTCCTGTTTGGATTGATGATTATGACGTCCCATTTGCGTGCACACTAAGTAGAAGTCTTTCGTTACTTAAGTACTAAAAAGAAAAAGAAAAAGAAAAAAAAAAAGAGTTTGATTTAAAAGTTAGTATTAAGCTGTGGTCTCGATCAGTTTGTGCAATCTCCTCGTTCTGAGTCTCTCAGCAAAAGCGTCCCTTCCTTGGACTTCGTAACTGCTCACCAACCAATAAACCAACAACATGTTTGAGTTTCAATTAAAAAATATTTAGTTGCATTCCACTTCATCTATTTTTATGCCATTATCAAATCAATTTTTGTAACTTTTGTTTTTATTAAAAATAATATATTTTAATTCTGTTTTGAAAAAAATTTGAATCCATCCTGACCACACCTATCTAATTTATGGTCTGCACCCAATCAAAACTTGCCATGTGACAATTAATTTTTTAGAAAAAATTTGTTAGAAAATTATTTTTGTGTGTATAGTAGGGGAGAGTATGACAAAATTTATTTATTTTTTCTCTTTTTTGCAATGTAATTAAGATGTAGACATACAACTAATTATTAAGGCGGATTTTCAATATAGCGCAATGAGCCAAACAAAGTCTAATCGTAGTCTATTGCTGATAGACAATTAATTTTTTTTTATATTTGTAAATAGTTTGATTTTTTTTTTTTTTTGTTTATAATAATTTCCTTAATTATTACTCTTAAAAAAATAGTTGAGTGCTTCTTATAGACTACATCCATTTCTATGTATCTCACAAAATTGTTCAACTAGTTTTCACGTGACAAATTCTTTTTTACATCTTTCTATAAAATATTCTATTTCTTTGTTTGTTTGTATGTGATGAGAGTGAACTACACAGAGATAGATGCATCTTGTGTATTGCTCTTACTTTTAAGAATAAGATGGAAATTAGTGGGTAAATGAAATGACTTAAAAATGGCCTAATTTTCCAATGTGAACTTGCTTTGTTTGTTGTTCAAAAAGGCTAATAAAGCTTTTACCTTTGTGGAAGAGATATCAATGGCCTCAATATATTCGCAAGTTTAACAGTTTCTTCCTCACTATTCACTATCTGATCGAAGCAGAAATATCGACCACCCGTGGACGAATCTTCCATTGCTCGGATATGGACATCCACCAAAAACTTCACATCAACCACTGCCAGCACCCCATTTTCATACATCTGAGCAGCTCCTGTTTGCCCCTCAAAATTTCTTAGCCAAAACAGAAGTTCCCACAATTGTACAAATACTTTTCTAAAAAACTTTCTCCTCCTACCTTTAAGATATGAGATTGTTGACCCTGAATTTTCTTCTGCAACAGCCGGTCCAAGAACAAGCCCTGCGTTAATTGACACCATTTTCAGCTTACGGTCCACTGCTAGAGCCCACGCAGCTTGTTCCGAGAGTGTCTTTGCTAGAGGATACCATAACTGGGAGAAGATATAATTTTGAAAAAAAAGGGTCATTAGATTTGTAAAGAAAAAGCTTGACTTGCAATCAAATTGATTGATTAGGCATCTGCTATTTGAGGAACTTTATGAAGATGAGAAGAGGGATTTGCAATTCCCAACCTTCATTTTCCTGCAAAATTCTTTATCACTCCAACATCTTTCATCCACATCTTTCTCAGAGAGGATATTCTCTCTCCACACAGCAGCTGTCAAGGAGGAAGTGAAGACAATCTTCTCAACAGTATCTGTCTGAGCACAAGCCTCCACAACATTAATTGTCCCTCTAACTTCCAAATCCACCATTTTTTCCTGCACAAAACACAGAAACAACAATAACCCCCAAATTCCAGATCAGCTTTTTATTTATTTATTTATTTTTCTCTGGGGACTCACATCAAACACATGGGGGGTGTCCATACAGCAGAACAAACCAGAGCATCCTTTCAAAGCTACAAGAATGCTCTGGTAATCCATGATATCCACAGGAAAAACAACCAGCCCATTCTCCACTTTACCCATCTCTCTAATAGTCTTCTCAATCTCTGGCTTGCCTGGAATATATGAAACCCAACAATTTGAAATACAAACAGAGAATTAAGAAGTGGAAAAGAACAGAGGATAGGTGACTTGCCAGTGTTCTGGACGGCTGCATGAACTGGGTATCCTTTGTTTAGCAATTCTTTGGTTACCCAAAAGCCCACGTAAGAGGAAGCGTCAAGAACGCAAAGAATTGGCTTTGTATGATCCATTTTTGGGTGTCTCTGAATCGTGTGAGCCTGTGTTTGTGATGAATGGGGCTGATTTTATAGAGATGGAGAAGAGGGAGTAAGGTAAGGAAGATGTTTTTGGAATATATATTAGCGTGTGCCCCTAAAACATAAGGAGGGAGTTTGGTTCAGTGGTTAGGTGGTGGAACTCTATTTTAACTAGAGTTTAATACTACAAGGAGATTTTTTTTTTTTTTTCTTTTTTATTTTAACCCATTTTTGTTGCTAAATTCCATTTTTATTTTTTCTGACATAGGTGTTTATGTTTATAAAAAAATATTTTTAGATTTTAGGGTTATATGGTAATAATTTAAGCCTCACTTGGTAACTATTTGATTTTTTATTTTTCGTTTTTGAAAATTAAGCCAATAAACACTTATTCCACCTCCAAATTTCTTCTTTTGTCATCTACTTTTTACCATGGTTTAAAAAATTAAGTCAAATTTTGAAAACTAAAAAGACTAGCTTTTAAAAACTTGTTTTTAAATTTGGCTAAAAATTCAAACATTGTATTTAAAATAAAGATACAAATAATTATAAGAAATAGAGAGGAAATAGACTTAATTTTCGAAAACTAAAAACAAAAAACGAAATGGCTATCAAACAAGACTCTTATTTGTTTTTAGTTTATTTGTAATTAAGGCAAATAAACATCATTTTCATATATAATTGTTTTGCATTATTATTTACTTTACTATTATTTTAAAATTATATCTATATTTTCAATTTAACTCTAACAAGTCCCTTAAAATTGTCTAATATGTATTTTTTAAAGCTCAAGAACTTACTGTTGTATTAGACAAGAAATTGTTTTTGTTTGTAATTGAACCACAATTTTTTAATTTTGTAGCCAATAGTTATATTATTTTATTTTTTTTTAAAAAAAGTCTAATACTACATATTGGACACACAATCGAGATGTCAATGATCTAATATATATTTTTTAAAGTTCAAGAACTATATTTGACCCAAATTGAGATGTTAATGGGCTAAAATTTTAACCTTACACATAAATTGTGTCTGCTAACATGAAATTTTGGATCTGCTACTGTCCATATGTCTATCAGATATACTCATTTTGACAATATTATATGATTTGAATATTTTATATTTATATGACCTTGTACCCCTTTATAAAATCTTGAATCTGCCACTGACGGGAAAAAGAGAAAGTCACAAGTAAGAACGAGAGGGGAAGGGAAGCGAAAGCCAGAAGAAGCTAGGGCGAGAGAGAAAATGTCATGTCATTAATTTTGTTAGTTTATTAACCATAAACTATAGCAAGAACCAAACTCAAACACTTTAGAAAGTGCACGAAGTAAAGGGTGTATTTTAAAGTGCATAAACCAAAATGGGAAAAATTTCTAGTAATACGTTTGTATGGAGCTATTTCATACCTCTTCCCAATGGCATACGTCTACCTTTTTATTATATATATATATATATATATATATATATATATATATATATATATATATATATGAAACAAAAATACTTGTACAAACTAGAAAAGTAACTCCATTCCCAACGGTCCAAAAATAATATTCTGAATCCGGGGTTTTGAGCATAAAGATTCTACTAACCTGTAAAAAGTGGTTCTAATCCTTGGAGATGTGACAATACATCTAAGAAATTATTCCATCGAACGGATTCTCTCCTAGATGCAGGAATAGTTATATATATATCCGCCTTAATAATAGTTTTAAAAATGTTTTTTCCTCTTGTTTTGCAACTAACAACTTTCCCTCTTCATCTTTGTCTATATTATCTTTATATGCCTAATTTTGATTTATTTCATTTTCTGTTTTTCTAGCTCTTCACATTCTTTTTCATTTTTCTTTAAAAATTTCATTCATTATTTTCATTTCATTTCAAAAATTTCACACCCACCTCATCCTTTCCACTCTCATCTTCATCTTCTCTACTATTTTCTCTATCAATTTTCAACACATTCTTTTTTTTTTTTTCACTCTTTTTTTTTTTATTTTCTTTACCTGCTTCTTCATCATTTTCATTTGGATGTGGAAAAAGAAAAAAAAGATTTTATAATTTTTTTTTTAATACATACATATATGGGTTATTCATCTCTAACAACTCATATATTCATTTTTTCTCTTCTTAACTTTTGTTTTCAAACTAATTTCAACACTTCCATCTCTATTTATTTGTTTTTCTTTTACTATTATTTTGATTTATTCTGTGTATTCTAAAAATAAAACAAGCAAGGATAATGATTTATTTCAATTTAATTTTTATGTTTATGTTATATTGATATCTATGGTTATTCATTATGATATTTTTTTTATTTGTAACTTTATATTTAGATAATTAAATAATTATTTTCACAGACGAAATCAACAATTCATTAAAAAGAGACTTTAATGTGCAAATAATTAATCTATATCAAGGGAAGACAATAAGAAAAATCAAAATCATATTAAAATTCTACTCGTAGACATATACCAAAGATTGGAATGGTGCAAGTGAACATGAAATATTCCAATATTTGAAATGATACGAAAATAATGAAGAAATTGGTAAAGAAGATAAAAATGAGAATGAGAAAAGAAAAATAAAAATAAAAAAGAAGGTGAAGAGTTAAGAATCCATTATAGGAAAGAGAAAATGAAAGAAATCAAAATTAAGCATATAAAAATAGGGTTTTTTTTTTTTTTTTTCAAATATAGCAAAATGAGTCAAACTATATAGAAAAATTTAACTCTCTATCTACAATAGACCACGATAGACTGCGATAGACTTCTATCAGTCTACCATTGTAGATAGTGAAATTTTTCTATATTTGTATATAGTTTGATATTTTTTCTATTTATAATAATTTTTCTAAAAAAAAGGTTAAAATATCATTTTGGTCCCCATACTTTCGGGTTTGTTCAATTTTATTCTCTATACTTTTAAATGTCCAATTTTAGTCTCTGTACTTTCAATAAATCTTAAATTTAGTCCTTGCTACTTACTTATTGTGGATTTTTTCATTACTTTTTAATTTTTTACTAGTATTTTCACTATACATTTTGAAAAAAATATTCACATATTGTGTTTCTTTACATGAAAATTATTATGATTATTTAAGCAATTTCGATAAAAATTAATTTCAAGGGACTAAATTTAAGATTTATTGAAAAATACAAAATTAAAATTGGACATTTGAAAATATGAGAACTAAAATTGAACAAATTTCAAAATACAGAACCAAAATGGTATTTTAGCCTAAAAAATAATATAAATTGAAGATGGAGAAAGAAAGTTGTTAGTTGGACAAAAAGAGGAGAGAGCGATGTTTAGATTTATTAGTGGTGCCCATGTAAAAAATTATATAAATAAAAAGGTATTATAGTGACACATATTCTTGGAACGGAAGAGGTATGGAAGAGCTCCATACTATTGTACGATTAGAAATTTTCTCATCAAAATGAATCATTACGGGGTGTATGGGCCCCCAATTTCGAGTGAGTGAAGTATGCTATTATAGCCTATATCATGTTTGGGGCTCCAATTATTATAGTTGTTTTCAACTATTATAATCTACAATTAACTAAAGTATTACTATTTCAAATTCATATCAGTTGTTGTGTTTACTATTTTTTACTAATCATCTTTTTCCCTTTTTGTTATAATGTTTATTGTTTCTAAAATAGTTAGTAACCCCAAAGCCAACATTCTAAACAAAGACTATTATAATCCACAATCTATAATAACCACATATTATAATAATTAACTTAGCACCCAAATACCTCCTAAAAAGTACATAGACCAAAGTAATAATTAAACAAAGACAATAACTAGGCTACAACCATGTCATGCAACCCTCTTTTGTAACAGAGTAAATAATAATAATAATAGTAATAATAATAATTCAATTCTTTTACTTTAAATTAGATTTTTTAAAAAAAGAACTCTCTCTTCTTCTTCGGGATTCAATCGTAAGATACTAATGAACTATATGTTTTGACTAGGTACATAAAAGTGTCCTTAAAAAAGAAAACATTTTCTTTTATACACTTTTTGATAAAAAATTTTTAAAATAAAAATACTTATGTATTTAGTTGTACTTTCTCAAAAGTGTTTTATATTAATGTTAAATTATTATTATAAATAACGACTATTAAACACTATGAACTAATAATTTCAAATTTGTATTTAAAAACTCTTTCATTGGCTGAGTTTTCTCATTTGTTTTTTTTAGCATGTGATAGATATCTAATTGGTCAATAGAGTTGGTTGCTGGAGTTAGTCATTGGAGCTGGTTATTGCTGAAGTTACATTGGTTGTGGGAGAGGGTCATCGAAGTTGGTTTGCCAGGGATGGTCGTCGAAGTTGGTTGTCAAAGATGGTCATCAGAGGCTGCCCTAGAGATGGTTATCGGAGTTGGCCGTTGGAGGGCAATGATAACTGACTAACCATAAATACTAAAAATTATATTTTTCTAAAAGATAATTTCGAGAGTTTTTCTCAAACCAACTTATGGTCATGTTTGCTACTGCATTATGAAAATTATTGTAATTGTAATGAATTTTTTTATTCTTTCAGGTTAGATAATTTACATGTACCAAAAAAAAAAAAATCCTATTTTATCCTTTCATACTTTTTATGTAGCTTTATTTTATTTTTTTCTTACCTTTTAGGCTAGATATTTACTATTTAAATTTAACAAAAAAAAAAAAAGTATATTTATTTAAAAAATTATGTTTTAAAGAAACCACACGTATTGCATGTATCTTCTATCCCTTAAAAATTAAGGGAGCCAAACACACCTATCCCTTAAATATGAAAACATAACTTTTCCTTGAATTATTTATTTATTATTAATTAAAATAGTGTTAAGAAATGTCAATTTGAACCAATCAAGACACATGCTCTTAATAAAGAATAATAATAATAATAAAAGTAGCATGGATGTTTGAAATTCATTATATATAAATTGTTACTTTTTGAGGTGTGAAGAATTAGTGCTTTGTTCAGTGAATGGGGAAAAAGGCGAAATTAATGAAGGATGAAATTTAGGAAATGAAGAAATGACACGTGTGAAAGAGTGTTGCATGGAGAGGAAGCTGGTAGAGTTTAAGGTGAAAAACAAAGAAGATGATGATTCATAAAGAATGTACAGAACGAAGATGGCATCCCTAGTTTTGGGCTTTTAGGTAACCGTCACCAAAAGCATTTGACTTTTTTGTTTTATCCATCCAACTGTTACTCCTTTTCTGCCTAAATATTGCAGTTTTAACTAATCAAAACATGCACCAATTATGAGCCTGCTGTTTTAACTATTTTTAAGATAATAATAATCTAGCATTATTAGAAAATAATAATAATTATAAAATCGATTTTCAAATATGGTAAAATGTGTCAACTTATTTATAAATATAATATAATGTTACTATCTATCTGCGATAAACTTTGGTAAACACTAATAGACTATTATCATTTATCGGCTACAGATGTTTACCAATGTCTATCTCTATCGGTTGCTGATAAATAGTAACATTTTACTATGTTTGAAAATATTTTCAACAGTTTTGTCATTTAAAATAATTAATTTAATAATAATAATAATAAATAAATAAATAAATAAATAAATAAATAAAAGACAGGAAAAGAAAAATATTCAAAGTAGGGGCGACATAGAGGAGAAATAGGAAAAAGAAAATATATCAAAGTAGGGGCGACATAGAGGAGAAATTGGAGGGCAGATGTGACTACCGATTTATAAAATTAAAAAACAAGATAGGATTAACAAGTAAAATTTGAACCTTTGACACATGTTTAGTATCCAATGTCTGAATTTTGTTTTCTAATTGGTTCTTGAAAATTTAAAGTTGGATTCTAATTGATCCTCGAGTATTAAAAAAGAAAAAAAAAACTAAAATTCAACTCATTTAAAATTTTATGTTTAAATATTATTTTGGTTCTTGTATTTTTTTATTTTAGTTTATTTTGGTCCTTATAGTTTTTAAATTTTCATTGTAGTTCATGTATTTTCAACATTTGTTTATTTTATTTTATGTATTCTTAAAAAGTGACCAGTTTGACCCTTTTCATACTATTTTTTATCTTATTCTTTATCAAAATTTTAGCATATGACACCTTATTTGTTAAAATGTAGCCATAAATTTGTATTCAAAAGTTTCCCTCGGATATGAAATTAGTGTTAAATTTTTTCTTTTGCCTAAATTTTATCATTGAGATACACTACTGGTTAATTTGCTATTTTAGCTTCCATTCCTTTTCATTTCACATACGTGCAGACGCAAGTCCTCCCAAAGCGATTGTTTTATGGCAAAATGTATGTTTTAGTTTTAATTTTGGAAAGTTTATTCAGTTTAGTCCTATTATTGTTTAAATTTTAATTTAGTCCTCTGTGTTGTAATGTAAGACATGGAAGTTATTAATTATTCTTCCATTCTTATAAAATTGGTATAAATTTAAATTGTCTTCTTTTAGATGACTTTTCCTCTAAATTTTTGTTCATTATTATGTCAAACAAGATCATTATTAGTCATCTTAGATTTTTGAAAAATAATATTAAAATAAAATAAATCCTAAAAATTCTAAAATGTAGATGACTAGATTGAATAAAATCAACCCAAACATCAAATACTAAAAATTTGATAATTGTAGGGTGGAGAAAATATACCAGTCTGATTGGAAATAGACTACCTTATATTTTTTTTTCTTTTTCAATATTGCATCTCTACATGATCGGATACTCTGAACTATTCTTCTCATCTGATTCAAAGTTAAATGAATATCTCCAAATACACGATATTCAAATCGCCAGGTAGTAACAGTAATCGAACTTGATCGATTCACCTGTAGATAATTTGACATGGTAGTAAATTACACAACATACAATTTGTGTTTAAATGCTGAACAAAAAGTAAAAAACAATCAGAAAAAATAAAATTTTAAAAAAATAGAGGACAATATCCATGGGGAGTTAGAAAATGAAAGCTGAAAAGAATGTGGGTAGCCCATTTTATTTATGGATAAGAAGAGATTCTACAGAATAGAACCTAACGAAGGGAGAGGGCAATTGAGATGGCGACGGAGGAAAATTTGTCAAGAATCAAACAATTGTAATTGTATAGCAGTGTCCAGCTCCGTCCTAGGTGGGGGCAGCCTGAAAGTGCCATTAAAAGAATGAAATGAAATGAACATCGACAAAATTCAGTACTTGCGCATTCTACTGTGGCTAATCATGGCTAACTGTGATTGAGCTTGCGCATGTTCTTTCTTAGGCACAACCTAACCAGCTATTGGTTTCTGAAAAGACCTGAGGGGACCTGCATGAAGCCATTTGTTTGCAATTATGTAAAGTTTGAAATTTGAAAGCCAACTTCTCAACAATGGAGATGAAGTCAGTTGACTATCTCCAATACGAACAAATTATATATCCCATGCCGAACAGTAGATAGAATCAAAATGAAATCAATCTTGCCTCCCTCTAAAAAAGCTATATTATAATTTGACACGATTACATAATTATGTTTATGGCTGATTTCCTTGCAACTACATAATTATGTTTATGGCTGATTTCCTTGCAACTTAATAGGGTGTTGAGGTGCTGAGTTAGTTATTATAGTCAATGGATTATAACCTAAGAAGCACGGACACTTTAGTTTGGCTAGCGTGTCTGTGTCTAACCCGTGTTGGACATTTGGACACTCCGACACTTGTTAGACACGTATTAGACACTTATTATTATAACAAATGTGTTAAACATGCATAAAGCACTTGTTGAGTAGACTTAAAAGACACATATATAGCAATAATAAAACTTTTGAATTTGAAATACGTCAAGTTAGGTTATTTAATCATAGAAATGCATCAACCCATTTACTTTGAATTTTCTTTGGTATAAAAATGATATATTCTTTTTTAAAATGTATATTTTAATAAACATGTCGTTGATGTGTTGTGTCCTAGATATTTATAATATGACGTATCACCATGTCCGTGTCATGTCGTATACGTATCTGTGCTTTTTAGATTATAACAGTTTGTAGGTAGGTTTGGGGTGCACTCTTTTAGTCTAAGTAGGAAATAGTAAACACTGTAATACAGAGAAATTTGAAATAGTAAAAGTATAACTAATTGTAGGTTATAGTAGTGGGAAACACCAACTATTATAATTGGAGCCCCATATATGGAGTGGGCTACAATAGTCCACTCCATTCACTTGAAGCTGAGGGCCCAAACACCCTTTAAATGTTTTATGACTAATGAGACTTGAAAGTGAAATGGTGCACACTTTTCAAGGAATGGTGTAATTACCTTCACATGATGTGGCATGATCTTGATATCAAAGGGTACGTGAAGCCATGCCTCAGGTGGATGGTATAAAAAATTATCTGCCTTGCTAGTATAAACATCTGCATATTGATGGATGTGATACGCGAAGGCAGATTCTTGACCAGTATCCGTGAGAAAGGTCGCACCAAATGAGCTATTAAACATTTTCTTCATTGTATCTCGTGCATTCTGCCTCTCCTTGCTCAGTTCTTTCAACAGAGATTTATACACATCACTTCTCCGGCTATTCCCCACGATGGCATGCAATTTACCCAGTAGTTCTTGGACTATATGGAATTTTGCCTGGCATACGGAACGAAGAAAACAGACTTTTTAGCGTGAAAAAAAAGGGATAAAACCTCAATAACATCAATTCTTGGTTGGGGTGAAAACTTCCAAGAATAGAATATATAACAAAGCTTAAAATGGACATCAACATAAGCGAACTAAGAAGCTTGTAGATTTGACACACGACATGAATTCTTGACATAAACTGCTACACACTGAAGAACAATCTTTGCAAAATGAAGTACAAGTACCACAGCCAAGAATCATGTAACTGAAGTGCCTCAATTGCAGAATATACCTGTTCGAAACGGTAGGAATCCTCATTTTGTATACGTATTTCATTCTGCAATATAAACAAGAAATAGAAAAGGCGTGATATTAAATGATTCTCAATAATGCCTTATGACTGGAAGAAAATAAAATGAAGACCAAGATCAGTAAGCTAACTGGTTATATATGGGCATCAAGTTTAGTTCCAAAACTTTCGAAATAGTGAATAATAGTCTATGAGTTTTCAAATGTATCTTGTACAAATTTCTAAGTTTTAATGTTGTCTAATAGGTACCTGAATTTTAAAAAGTGTCTAATAAATTAAATTTTTAATATTATGTTTAATAGATCCCTCAACTTTAAAAATACCTATTAAATTTTTTAATTTTCAATTTTGTCTCATAAATTCATGAAATTTAAAAAATATGTAATAAGCCGTTGTGCATACACTAATAGTTAAAGACATCTACTTCTCCCTCCCTTTGAGATCAAATGTTCAAATTTCTACCCTCACATTTGTTGTTAAAAAAAGGGTCAAACAAGACAAAAGCTCAGAGATCTATAAGATTTAATATAAAATTAGAAGCTTAGTTGGATATTTTTTAAAGCTTATGGACGTATGAGACAGTCTGAAAATTTAGTGACTAAATTTATAATTTAACCAATGGAGTCAAAAATGTCTTCTGTACGAATCCACACCCCTTGTTGCACTAAAAAAAATACGTACTTCCAATTCATAGATGATTGCAGCAGTGCGCCAACCAGCTTTTGAAGGGCCTCTCAGATCACTAAAAAGGTGATCCCCAAAGTATATAACCTAGTCGAAAGAAAAATACAAAATGCTCAGAATACAGCATGTGAGAGCAATGCCATCCAGTTAACATAAAAGAACATTGGTATTGCTTTTTATCAAACTACCTCGGGACCATTCCACTTGGTAATCTGAAGGAAAGACTTCAGGCAACCATGGTAATAAATTTTATTTGGAAGGAACGCATCCACCTTTGTAAAAGTCAAAGTGTCTTTTTCTGTGTCATAACAACTAATATGGATATTTTAGAGAATAAGTAGAAAGAAAACAGTCAGTATCATATCTTCCATTTCTCTCTGGAAATATAGGGAAGTAAAACTCTGTATGCAATAGACAGAAGAAAATATAGTACTAATTGTCTACATTATCGCAGAGGGAAAATCCAGTAACAGCATGGAACTGCAATCATATTGTCAATAAAGCTTAAAGTATTTCCATTTGATACATTTTTATCCTAGGTTTAGACCATTAATATGTTTTATCAATAACATGCTTACACACGATCATGGCAGGAAATACTCATTCAGTCTTGAAGACGTTTTACATTCATGATAATATAGATTGGTTATAAAAATGAAATAAGTTTCTAACTGTCACTTTAAAAGAGCAAGAGCTTTATTATAGAACAAATGTACTAACCGAAATGGATGCTCAGATGTGTAAAACTCTGGCTTATTAGCCTTAGCTATCACAACATCAAAGATTTCTCTCCAAGAATCCTTGTAACCCATAGAAGCCTGATAACAAACCAAAATATTTTAAGCACAAGATGATTATTACAATACTAGATCAATAAAATATTATCATTATCTTATAGAAATTGAAACTTCATTGAAATAGTAAACACCCAAAGAAGATTCGCTAGACCAGACCCATTGAAAGTAGATTCTCCTCCCAAACCCAATATGTAGACCAACATGCAATAATCTAGACCCACTAGTAGCAATTACGCTAATCATCCAGACTATTTCAGAAACTCCTCCAAACCCAATTTCCCTCCATAAAAACCCTCCTACTCCAGCCTAATCATTTTTCCAAAAAAAAAAATATACTTTTTAGTTTTTACCAAATCCTTAACCGACCATTAGGTTTTCCAACAAGTATATTCCAGTTAGATACTGAATTAGTTATCCTGGCATCTTTGAATCAAAGACCCAACAAGTACTGAAAAATTTGAATGCATTATCACAAGCTAGTCCATTGGCGGACAAAGTGGGTTCTAGAGGTGGTCTATAAATAGGAGTATATTTTTTTAGATTAATGTTGAGAGAGAACTAAAGCTCCTGAATGCATAGTAAGCCTTTGCTTTCTTCCAGTATTCTCAAAGCCAAAAACAATTTTTCGTGGTTTCCCTTCCAATACCAGATTATCATCATATAATTTAGGCTGTTTGGAAGTTGAAAGTCCCTACATACAATGCATGATATACTAAAAAATTAGTTTACCTCCAACATATAACGCATTCCACCATCCACAAAGTAGTATGGGGAGTTGGTAAGTAAAAAAAGTTTCTTCCCCTTCTCCTTCAGCATCGTGAGTAAGCGCAATAATCGCCCCTGTAATGTTCAGTCATCACAGTTAAGAAAAAAGAACTCTTAGAATTTAGAAACAAGATTGGAGTATGCAATCGAAACAGATGCTTGAAAATATTTTCTATTCAACTAGAATCAGTCGAGAAGTCAAAATTAATAATGGGAGTAAAAACAATATCCAAAACCAATCAGACTAACATTGTTGACTAGGTAGGTATGTGGGTCAGCTATTATTTCTTTATGGGCCAGGCCACTTCGATGAACATACTGAATTGCACGGTTCACATCTTGATAGATGTAGCAAGCATCAAATTCCAGCTTTGCATCAACAAAATGTTGCACAATATCCGCAATTAGGCATGCCTATTAATCATGAAGAAAAAACATTATATAAAATATGATGACACAGGAGACAAAAGAAATGTTCTCGAGAAAACAAAAAAACTAAGCAAGACAACAAATTTGTGTACAATCGCCAAGCGAGATATGTAAAATTTTTATGCGAAAAGAGGAAGGAAAAAAGGCCCTCTTTGAGAGTAGACCAATAATTTTTTTAAAACAAGAAATAAGACCTTTAATTGAAAATAAAAAGGAACAAAATGTTCAAGAGATACGAACTCCCGGGAATGGAAACAAAAATAAAGGAAAAAGAAATGAACTAAATTGGGAGAATGGAGCTGTCCCATACAAATAAATAACATGCACAGAGAAACCTACAAATATTTAGATGAGGACCACCATTTTAATCTGGCTAACTAGAGAGAAGATCAATTATAGAGGAAACAAAAAGAAATAACTATCAAGCCAGTCAAAAGAAACAGAAGGAAGAATCCAAGAACAAGTAATAGAAAGCAAGACTCCAAATCACCTTAGCTTTAGAGGATTTACGCCATCCACTAGATTTGATGATAAGTTCTACGACATAGAATTTACTCTTGAGTATGCAATCTTTAGCTCATTCAGAACTTAAATGTCTAACAACTAAAATTTATCCGGTCATTCAAGACAATTTAATTTATACTTTTTCTATGGCAAACCAAGAGATAACAGTCACTGCCCTTGATTTCTTCAACAGTATACTTCTCACTTGTTCAGTTCATGAATGACATAACATAGAACTGGAATGGGGCAGGGAAAGCTGACAAACCTCACTGAAGCAAAAGAAATCCATCAGGCCAACAAGCCCGCGAGCTTGGTCACGCCCAATATGCCGTGTGCCATATATTTCTTTGATTTCATTCAGGCTCAGCTGCATTGTGTGATTGAAAAGTAAAAAATTAGTATAGAGCAACTATTATCTCTAGAACATTTTCGTAAAATGACCAATTTCCATTGAGAAAAAAAAAAAAAAAAGGGTATCTAAAATAAACCTCACAAAAGGGAGCAACCCTATATTAAGGGGCTCCAACTATTGTCTCTGGAACTTGTCATTTGATGTCCAGTTAGTGTCATGCCAATCTCAGTTTATATAATTAGAAGCTAAATAATTAAGCATGCAAGTGGCAAAAAGGTTCCCGTTGTATGAATTATTTTGATTTACAAGACAAAATTTTCAATGAAAGAAGTAACAACATATAAAAAAGAAAACACAAATCAATGAAACAAGAAATGGATTGTTGCCCACTAATTTGATTCATAAACTGGATGGATCAGACATCACTTTTACTGAAAGAATGCGTATGGTTTAGCCTAAATCATACTAATACAATGGGAATGTTCTTTCTGATCTATTCTTCCTTTTACTGTGTACTTTCATCTTATTCTCGGGGAATGATTCTTGAAATAGCTCCCCCCACCCACCCCTCCCCATTTGCAATATGTCAAGTTCATATATTCCCGCAAGGAGATCTTCTCCCTTCAAATCATTAGTATTTAAATATTCTCCTTGTTAGCAAATCTTCTTCAAACGAATTTACGTCACTGTTTACTAACAGCTAAGATTGCAAGTAATAACATGCATCTGGTTTAACCTTCCCCCGTTGAACTTAAGGGTATGACACAGATCCAGCAAGATCAACAATATCTCCAAGTTATATATTGGAATTTCTGTTAGAAGGATCAACAACTTTAGCTTGATATATTGGCAATACCAATACTTACCTTCCGACGACCAAAGTAACAACCATCCGGCTCAATAGAACCAAAAAAATCTAGCTTCAAGAGGCAACCTTTGAGTTTATCATAGTAAAGGCCTCTAATGGGAAAGGTAGGATCATACTTGAACTTCATGCAAGATTCAGGATATCTTAACTGAAAGAATCGAAGGAAGTATAAGCAATGAGAAAAAACTGCTGTTGCAAGATACACAAGAAATTGAAACAGACACAAAGACTAACCTCATTAACCAAATGTTCTTTGGCAAGATCATAAATCAAGCTCTGTAAATTAGCCGAGTAATGCGCGAGGGTGTAATCGTAGTCAAACCCATACACCTGAATGTTGTCTAAGCTAAGATTTTTATTTACATAGATGCCTAGAGAATAGTGAAAATGAGAACAGAAAATTAATCAAGCATCATGAGGATACAAAATTTAAATCTCAGAAGCATCGAAAAAAGAAATAAGAAAAAACCTTCAGGATTCAACTTCGGCATTGCCCTGAGCGCCTCGGGAATCTTGAGAAAGCTAAGTTTAGCAGCGTCAAATTCCTGACGGATCTTTTGGACTTCCTCACAATCGCGCTCCGCCTCAGCTCCCGTGATGTCATTCTCCAATTTCAAGGATTTTTGTTCGAGAGATGAAAGTGTGCTATGGCTTCTAAAACCTCTGCTAAACCCTAAAGAAGAGATAATTCTCAAACGAAATGGTAATCGGTCTATCTCTCCACTATATTTCACGAAAACAGCTACAAGGGAGAGATTGATGCAAATCGAAAGGAAGAAAGAAGGAATACCTTGTGGAGCCGCAGAGCCCAAGTTGGTTGAATGCAGCTGGGAAAATGTGTTGATGGAAAGACGAAGTGTACGAAACTTGTGAAAAGAGGCCATGTGAGGGGGTTGGTTGGCCTCACCACAGCATATGAAATCCAAATCCAAAGATTCGAATCTGCTTTGTGTTTCTTTAAGAGGCCTCCACTGATGGAAGAAGATGTTCCAGCTTACAGACGCCGGGAATGTTTGAGAGAGCCGAAAAAAACTCCGTGAAACAAAAACTGGGAGTAGGGCCAATTGATGTAAATAGCCGCCAAATTGAACTATCAAGTTAAGTGCGGGGAATTGCGTAACTATGTCCTCCTTCGGAGCTCCAACTCAAATTTTTGCCCACTCTCAGAAAATGAATGAAAGGAAGGTGGTCTTCTGCTTAGGTCAACCTGTTAAAGTTTGCATTTGTCCTCGTAACCATCAGTGCACATGTTTGGCTCCAAGTTACTCAATACCTAATTACTCATACAAAGTGACCCGCTCCTCGATACTAATTAACTTATTAGTCATCCTCTATTACTCGATACATTCATAGCATGTTTCCGACAAAAATTAAAGCATACTTGCAACAAGTTTATCAAGTAATCGAGGATGATTAACGAGTCAATAAGTATCGAAGAGCAAGTTACCTTGTATCGAAGATTGAGTAACTTGGAGCCAAATAGGTGTGCGGATAGTTCTCAATGTAAGCATAAGACCACTCTTCATTGGTTTTCTAGAAATGGGCTAAATTTCAGTTGAGTCTCCAAAAGAAGCCATTCATACAAAATTCTCGTTAAGTATGACCGTTTCTAACCATCTCCTACTTTTTTTTTAATTATTAAAAAACTAAAATAAAATAAAACACCATAATAGTATTTTGATTAAACCTTCTGCCCAAAGACATTGCATCTTTTTTATCTACTTTTAAAATTTATTTGATTTTGGAAAATTTTAAAAGTGTTTTTAATTTGTAAAACCACTCTCTAGCATTAGTATGTGTATATGGACATTATTTTAAAATGCATGTCAACACACCCATAATTCTTATATATATATATATATATATATATATATATATATATATATATATATATATATATATATATATATAGATACATTGGTCAAATATTCGTATTACATATCTTTGATTCACCGATAAGAATGGCACTCATGTTTCAACCTTGTGTGATTTTGAATTTAATTGTCAAATTATAATTTTTTTTAATTAATATTATTTAATTTAGATATTATATATCAAAGTATTTATAATTTATTTGAAAATTTGAAAATTTTGTGCCAAAATCCGAACATGAAAAAATGTATTCACTTGGCAACAACCGTAAATTTGTAATTTTGAGAAAGATACCTGCAAAACAAAGAAATGGGATTTCAATGCCAAGGTCATCCATAAAAGTTCTCATTCCAATGAATTTCTTCTATTATAAACTTGAGTTAAAAGTGTAAAATACCTCATATAAAATTATAGTAATGTATTTACGAAAAGAATGGAAAATTTTCCTTTTTCTCCTAGATTAGGTTGTGATGGATATTTTTTTTATTTTTTATTATTATATCTAAGTTAGGATTTGATATGGATGTTATTTGATCCTAAGTCTACTTTATCTTGGATTTATCCTTCTTGGTTTAGCCTTTGGCCTATTTCTTCAATTCAAATTCATCCATAACATTAGCCTCACTTTTAAGTTGAAATTATGGTTCAATTTTTACGTTGCATAGTTGGAGTTCAACTTAGAAGTAGCATTTTCTAGGGCATATATTGTCACACCCTATCCTAGATACACTCTATATCTAGGATTGAGCATGATCCTGATTCACCTACATAATACTCTATGAGATGGATACCATATAATTAGCGAAACAAAACAACATTTTCATTGACATATTAGAAGAACGTGCAACCTCTCAACAAGCATATCTGTATATATACATACAAGGTGCAACACATCTCCCTTTCTATCCTCAGAAATATGCATATTACAAGACATATGTACAGTCTAAATATTTACAACTATCCCAGAGGTTCGCTTCCAGATAGGCCCAGACGAGATTCTTCTGTAGGCTAGGCGTCCCGGACACGCTCACTACCTGAAACAACAAACAACAACAAACTGAATGAGCAGAAAGCTCAGTGAGTGACTAAATCTACTAAACTATTCATAACAAATATAAGCCAGTTTGTGAGTTAGTACCCATCACATATCACATTCCAAAGAATTACCAAGATTCACTTTCCACATTACACATTTACTATCAAATTCTCATGTCCCACAGACTTGCAACTATTTAGTGCTTTCATTTCCCGTCCCTCAACACTTACTCAATTGTAACTACAGTACCATGTGCCTTCACATGAAATCCCTCAGCACAGGTAACCAATTTTATCTTTGCTCCAGTGCCTTCACTCATGATCCCTCAGCACGAGCTAGTGTGTGATGGATTACTACATGCCTTCACTCATAGTCCCTGAGCATTGTAGTCCATTCCTTATTGTTATTCAAGTGTCTTCACAAAGTCCCTCAGCACTTAATTTCACGCTTACACACATATAGGCTTTCACCATAAGGTCCCTCAGCTACTATTATGTATAGACACTCGTATTAATACTCTTTTAAATCACTAACACATCACATTCATAAGGCATACTACAATGAATCACGTTTCCTCATCAATAAGTGTACTAAATTCATCACAAGATATAACAAATAGTCACTCACAATTGGTCTTGGCTCTAAGTGGATTATAAGCCTCCCCGAGCTCTTCCTGGCCTGTAAACACATAATCCTCAAGTTTAGTTCCAAAATCTCCCTTTTCTTTAACACACATTAATAACGTTACTCTTTTAGAAAATTATAAGCTGCCAGCGTTACTCATCACACACCACTGTACTAGCGATACAGCGTTGAATGAAACCAGCGAGACTACCTTAAGGAGCGACACCCAGCGATACTCTAGCGAGAATCGTGAGACGCAAAGCCTTTCTTGCGTTGCAGCGATACTTGCTTCGCTGCCCTGTCTCTCGCTCTCTCAGCGATACTTCCGCTGCAGCAGAACCGTTTCCTTCTTCCTTTCTTCTTCCTTCTTCAACCTCCAAATTTCATGAAGAACATCCTCTCCGTTTAGGATATATCCTTCAACAACTTCGAGTTACCCCTAATTGTCCAGCAATTCAACTCCAATCTCTTCTTCCTGAGTTTGACACAAAATTAAACAATTTCAGCTCAAGCATCCTTCATAAAACTTGCTAGAAATCGAGTTAACTTACTAACCTCAAAGTTTCAGCCCTAACCTCCGTCTCTTCAATTTATTCTTCCTCCAAAACCGAGCATCACTCTGAGGAAATAACAGCAGCCGAAACCTCTGCCAAACTCAAGTTTCTTCCACGATTACAATGAGATTTCCACTTCAAATCAACATGAACATCTTCTTCTACCTCCCTCCAATGTTTCGCCTTAATATGGACCCAACTCGAGCTCTGAAATGCAATCAGAACAACTGAATTCTCAATCCACTTATATATATACCACCGACTTATCCTCCATTTTAACACTATACTATAATCCGTTCAACGCATACCTTCTATGCTTAGCTTCAGCAACGCACACAGCCTCTGATGATATTTCTTTTCAAACTCTCTCGCCAAATGGTTAGCAAACGCATTACTTTCTCTCGGCCAATACTCTTTGTCCAACGCATACCCACCTTCGACGCATGGTAGCGTTCACCGCATAATAGCCTCATCGCAAATCAGCTCCCAACTCCTCGTGGCCTTTACTTCCAACGGCACACTGCCTTCAATGTATTTGCCGCATAATAATCCTCGGTACAAAGTGATTCTCCACGCCTTATGTCCTCAACGCATCGCGGCTTCAGCGCATAATAGTCTTCCCTCACCTTTGCGTTTACACCAAAACTGTTTCTATCACAACAGGTTGCCATCAACGCATAGCTGATACTTAGTTGTTTTCCCACTCCAAATGCAAGCCAGCCAACTACTCTTACCCAATCATCCATCTCTCGGCCCCCTTCTTACCTTGCGTTCTCACAAAATTAGGTACGGGGCTTACAATTACCACCTCCTTATAAAAATTTCGTCCCCGAAATCAGTAGACAGCACACTCTTACTCAAATAAACTTGGATATTGCTTCAGCATTTGCTCCTTCGGCTCCCACGTTGCTTCTTCTATCTCGTGATTTCTCCATAATACTTTAACTAATGGTATCACTTTGTTTCTGAAAACCTGTTCTTTCTCATCTAATATTTGTACGGGCTTTTCCTCATAGCTCAGATCTTCATTAAGCTTTACTGGTTGCGTTGATAGCACATGAGTAGCATCAGGTATATACCTCCTCAACACTGATACATGGAATACATTATGTATCCTAGACATTTCAACAGGTAAAGCTAGTCTATATGCCACTGGTCCAACTCTTTCTAATATCTCATAAGGCCCAATATATCTAGGACTCAACTTCCCTTTCTTGGCAAATCTCAGAATTCTTTTCCACGGTGATAACTTCAAAAACACTTTGTCTCCAATCTCGAATTCAAAATCTTTTCTCCTGTTGTCCGCATAGCTCTTCTGACGGTCCCTAGCTGCTTTAAGATTGGCCTTAATCAATTCTACCTTTTCTGTTGTAACCTGCACAATTTCCGGTCCAACTAACTTTCTTTCACCCACCTCTCCCCAACAAACTGGGGTTCTGCATAGTCTACCATATAGTGCTTCATAGGGAGCCATCCCAATACTCGCTTGATAACTGTTATTATATGCAAATTCCATCAAAGGTAAATGCACATCCCAGTTACCCCGAAACTGTAACGCACAGGTTCTCAGCATATCTTCCAAAGTTTGAATGGTCCGCTCAGATTGCCCGTCGGTCTGAGGGTGAAACACAGTACTAAATTGTAGCTTGGTTCCCAATGCGTTTTGCAAACTTCCCCAAAATTTGGAAGAAATCTAGGATCTCTATCTGATGTCACCGTCACAGGTACACCAAACTGACTCACAATTCTGTCCACATACAGTTGTGCTAACCTGTCTAAGGTGTAGGTCGTTTTATTTACAAGGAAGACAAATGATCATAACGAAATAACTATGTAATGTATCTTTGGTTATTAATTAATGACATGATATTTAGACAAATTTACTATCAATTTTCGATGTAGTATTAGAAAATTTTGAGTTTAAAATATATCTTATTTAGATTTTGAAATTTGGTTGAAATCAATCAGTTTGGTAGTGGCTTTACTTTTTTTCTTTCTAATCTAAGTTTCTTGTATTCTTTCATGATATTGAGATTAAGTATAGACTTAGGATTGTTTCAAAAACTATTTGGAAAAAGCTTGTACTTCCAAAACTATTTGTAAAAATAGGGCCAATTTCTTGTCTTTATTGATTTAAGTCATTTTAAGAGATAAAATTCAATGTTGACAACACCTTAGCCGTCATGACGTTGTTTGGCCTTTATATATATATATATATATAAATTATCTTTCCTACCTGAGTTGCCAATCTTTAACTTCCGCTTTTCTCTCAAAACTCTCTTCCAACATTTTCATTTTAAAAGTGTTTTTATTTTGATTTTATTTTTATATTTTTTCGGTTAATGATAATGAATGCATGCTTACATTTTTATTTTTTTATTTTTTTGTTTAAATTTATAGATATTATGACAATTTTTAAACTAAGTTTTTGTAGATATTATGAAGAATACTAACATGATTTTTTTATCTTGTACCACATTAATATCTCAATCTTCTTCTATGTCCACTCCATTATTAAATAAAAAAAGATATCTATTCACTTTGTTTTGTATAATACAATCATGCATGCATTTTTTTATTATAAAAATAAAATAGGGTTAGGAAATGCTAAATTACATCAAGGGAAGATCTACAAAAGAAAGAAAAAAGGATCCAAGGCCAAAGTTAAAATGAAGAAGTCTAGAAAAGAAATTAGAAGTTATAGTAATTACACGGGATGTGATGATATTTCCTTATTCTACATATATTAGGATGTGATACGTTTTGATCTCTTAATCTTGGATTTATCTTTATTAGTGTGGCATTTGGCTTATTTTTTAGGGTTCATATTCACTCATATAAATTTTATTAGACAAAAATTTTGGAAAATGACCAATTGGACCTGTTATACACAAAGTTTAATTTTATTCTATTTTAACCTTTAATTTTTAGCATTTTTCGAATATGTAAAAGATTTAGGAATTCATTAAACATCTTTTGAAGTTAAAACGTATACATAGACACAAATCTAGAAAATTATGAGTTAAACTTCTAACATTATATAAATTTGTGTCTTGTTAACATGAAATTCTAAATCTACAGTTGTTTATGTTTCATTTAAGGGATTGTAGGATTCAAATGTAATTGCTAGAAAAGAAATCGAGACATATGTTAATAGTAGGGATAGAAGTAAACAAAAACCAACAAAATATTAGAGCATTGGTTAAAATACCCATAAATATTGTTGATGTATCAATAAAATATTGCAAATATTTTGAGGGTCAACATTCAAACAGAGAAAAATGGTCGAAATTCCGATCAATATTGATAAATATTAACGAAATGGACTATATATCCCAAATTTTCTAATATTTTGAAAACCAACTCTTTCCTTTTGTATCATTATCAAACCTATAGTTTTATCAATAAAGTGTCAATATAAATCATAATATCAACTATTTATTTATCTAAATTTAATAATTGAGATACTTACATACATATCATTGAAATTGAAGGTTTGAAGTATTGCCGATGCACATGTTAAATTATATATATAAAGAAACTATTTAAATTGAAGTATTGCCAATGCACATATTAAATTATACATATAAAGAAACTATTTAAATTGAATCAACAAATCTTAGAGTATAGTCATAAATATAATTAAATTAAATCATTTATAAAAGAATTACGCTAAAAAAATTGCAATCCACGTCTTTATGTGCCAAAAACGTGACCGTTTATTGGTAAGCTATGGAGAAAGTTCAAGATATATTTATGAAGGTAATATATTTCATTTTATGAAAATAACCATACTGTATCAATAAAAATAGATGAGTGGATTTTTTTTTTAAAAAAAAAGTATTTTAAATCAATAAATAAACTTAGAATCTTTTAAAAATAAATAAAATTATCGGACTATTAATGATATAAATAAAATGTTAGTTTATCTAACTCTTATGTTAGGTTGATGTTAAGAAATATGATTTTATTCAAAAGAAAAAGATCCATACATATGTTATATATTTTTTATACGTATATGATACTGATTTTTTGTAAGAGTGAGTATGAAGTTTAAAAAAAATTAAAAGTCTTCCTTCCCCCTAATCAATAATCTAACCATTTCTAATGTGTCATTGTGATACTAAAAGTTGCTTACACATGTTGTCCACAATAAAGCTAGTTATTGTTTCATAATTTTGAAAACAATTGATTAAAAAAAGAGAGTGACGAGAAAGGTACACTCTGTGTTCACAGGTGAATGAATTTGAGGCAAACACAAGAGTTTCCAAAAAAAAATTGGAATAGGAATTTAATTTGTACAAAATGATTATCATACACCAAATAATACATCTCCTCCACTTCACTTCACGTATTGCTTTCTTTTCTATTACCATCATTCTTTTCCGTGTTGCCTTTCACAATTTTTTTCCCCGGATTAAGAGCGGTAATAAACAGCCCTAAATATATATATATATTAAAAAAAAAAAAAAAAAAACAAAACAAAACAACAATCAACACAAAAAAGAAAATATATTTTGAGGAAAACGACGTCGCTTAATTTACAGGCGTCCCGTGATCGTAGCCATAGTAAGACAAATACCATCGAACGAATTTCTTCAACCCGGTTTGCAAATCGGTCGTCGGTTTATACCCGAATTCAACCCGGGCCGAACTTATATTCGCATGGGTGAACGGAACGTCGCCGTTTCCGGGCATATCCACAATGTTCTTCTTCGCCTTCGTCTTCAAATACTCCTCCAGAATCCTCACAAGCGCCGGCACTGTCACCGGCGACGTATTCCCCAAATTGAAAATCCGATACGGCGCCGGCCCTTTCTTTTTCCCACCCGACCCGGTACTTTTTCCAGACGTATCAAGCGAACCCAAACATCCTTTCACAATATCATCAATGTAAGTAAAATCCCTAGCCAAATCCACCTCATTCTTCCCCCGATACACGGTAATCGGTTTCCCCTGAAGAATATTCCGCGTAAACGAAAAATACGCCATATCGGGTCTTCCCCATGGACCGTAAACGGTGAAGAATCTCAACCCGGTGATAGACAATCCATAGATATGATTATACGTGTGAGTGATTTCCTCGCCGGCTTTTTTGGTAGCTGCGTAAAGACTCGCCGGTTGGTCGGTCCGGTCCAATTCTGAGAAAGGAACTTTCTCGTTAAGGCCGTAAACAGAGCTTGAAGAAGCCCAAACAATGGAGGGTTGAGGATTGGCTGATTTACAAGCTTCGAGAAGAGTAACAAGGCCTGCAATGTTGCTGTGAACATAAGAATGAGGATTCTCCATTGCATACCTGACACCGGCTTGGGCCGCTAAATGCATTACGTGAGTGAAAGCGACAATGTCGAAAAGCTTATCGAGTAATCGAGCATCGTTAACGTCACCTTCAACGACGAACACGCCGTGACGGTTAACAAGCGCTTTACGAGCCTTTTTGAGGGAAGGGTCGTAGTAATTGTTGAAATTGTCGAGTCCAACGACGCCGTCTCCCCGGCGTTTCAACGCTAGAGAAACGTGGGTCCCAACGAAACCGGAAGCGCCGGTGACGAGTACAGACATGCCACCGGAGCGGCGGATCTGGGCAGAGGTACGGACTTGTTTTTCCCATTGGAGACCGCCCCAGGAGGCGGAGAGATAACGGGTACCGGAATCGACGAAGCTTTGGAAGCTGAGATAGGAGACGGTGAGAGCGATTAAAAAGAGAGCCCATAAGAACATGGTGCTGGTGGAGGCGAAGAAACGGTAGAATTGACGGTTGATTCCATAGCTTCTTTGTTCGATTTTGAACTTACCAGGGGTGGAAGGGAAGAGCTCTTCATCCAATGTTGGCATTTATATATATATATATTTTATGGGGAAATTTGAAAGAAAAGAAAGGGAAAAGAAAAGGGTCAACAAATGGGAGGAGATATATTAGGTGCAAAAAAAGGAAAAGATATATGAAATTGGAGAAGAAGAGAGGAAAAAATGGTAAAAATAAATGGAGAAAGGAAAATGGTGGGAAGTGCTAATTAAAGGAAGTGGTAAAGAAAGGGTTTATTTATAGGAGTTGGAGGATGTGGATCATTCCGCGTGAAGGCGTTAAGGCCTCTTACGATTAGGCTGGAAGTGGAGGAGAGATATGAAGATATAATAGGAGGACAAGATTAAGAGCCCTTTTTATTATCTATTATGGATTCAGAAATGTTCCGCCATTCAAATTTTTCCACATTCATATTGCCTGTAATTAGTTGATGATGATGATCGATCCAAATCAAACAACCATCGCTACCCTGCTATTGGGAGTTGATTCCTATTACACATTTTTATTATCATCACTTGTTTTCACCAAACACACAACATGTCTTTAAAAATTAAAAAAAATAAATAAAAATAAAAATTAACAAAAATCATTTCAATTATATTCATAAATTGATATTACCAAATTTCAAACAACCATATTGCCGCTCTTGGACTGCAAAAGAGATGAGATGAGAGATTCTAGGAACTACCAAATGGATTCATCAATTTAAAATAATACAAACTTTGCGTATTGACCTCCTTATAATATTTAATTTTAATATGATATTCTCAATGGCGATACAAGTAAGAGCCAAAATTTAATATGCAAGAGTTTTGTATATTGTTCAAGATTTTATTATTTTGTAACACATTTTTAATTTCAAGTTCCGGAAAAGTAAACGAAAATGTAAATGCGGGATCTATAAATTAGATTTAAGACAGAGAGGGTGTGGGGGGCTGGGCTACTGATTAGTGATTAGCGGCAAAGCATTGAATTCCTAGGGTTGCTCCATTATTGGTGTTGTTTGTTTGTGAATGAGAGTTTTGGCTCTAAGGAATAATAATGAATAAGAAGCCAGAATTGGGCTACGCTAACATCCTGTATGGCGGCCCAAAATGCTTTGTTACCGCAGTTGGGTCAACCAAGGCCCATCAATTTCCAGCTGTCTTTTTTGTTTTTTAGGTGGAAAAATACCTTTTACATCTTTCATGCCTCGGTGGGTAGTTTCAAGATGTAAGATTTAGTTAAGAAGTTTTGAGTTTGATTTCGATTTAATTTTTAAGTTTTAAATTTTATTTTTAAGATTTGAGTTTTGTTTCAAAGTAATTTTTAAATTTCAAGACTTATATTTTTAGTTTTGATTTTTCACTAAATACTCATTGTCCGTCTATAGTGGTAAGTATTAAAAAATAAATTTAAAATTTCATTTCCATAATTATTTTAAATTAATCAATAAACAATAGCACCAATAACTAAAATTGAGTATTTAGGGAAAAGTCGAAGTTGAAATTAAAAAGTATAAATCTTGAAACCTAGGAACTTAATTGAAACAAAACTCAAATCTCAAAGTTTAAAGTCATAACAATTTGAAACCTAGAGACAAATAGAAACTAAATCTAAAATGTTTTTTTTTTTTTTTTCATTTTTAAGAAATATGATGTACATCATTGAAATTTTTTTAATGTAAGATCCTCAACACATGCTCGTAAGGATAAGATATTAGATAAGATGTTGGTTAATTGAGAGTTTCTTAATTTTAATTTGGTGGGATGTGAGATTGTGGTTGTTATTTAAAGAGAAAAAGGGAAATGAAGAAAGGAAGAGGAAAGAAGGATAATGTTAAGAAATGGAATTATATTATTTTATGAAGGAGAGATGTAAGAGGATCGGAAATTGTGTGAGCACATGTGAAAGGGTAGCTGGGTTAGGGTAGTGGGGTGTGGGAGGAATGGGGATGCTTCTACTTTACGTAATATTATATATTATTGGAGAGTGGAGTCAGATTCCCTGAAAATGGCCATGCCCACGCTGCCGCCGCATTCTTCATCGCTGCTGCTTTTACTTTTACTTTCTTTAGTAGACTGGACGATGACGTGTTTCTCTTAAATTTTTTAATTCTTTTATTTTCTTTCTTCTTCTCCAACTTCCTCACATTTGTATATTATTATTTTGCATCCTAAACTACTGGAGGGAACCGCATAATTCTTTTATAAGTTTTTTTTTTTTTTTTTTTCTTTTTTAATTCTAACTTAAAGGTTCGGAACCTATACAGTTTGATTTCAAAAGTGATTTGTCATCAAATTTGTTACCAGGATTATTCAAACAGTAATTCTTGGGCGAGTTGCACTCTTCATCTCATATAAAATTGATGAACAAAGTTACGTAATAAAATATAAAATAGGATGAATATGTACAAATGGGTCCATTTTTGTACCTATCTAATTTTCCAATCATAACTTCTATATTTTAATAATACCAATTCCTTTTAATCACATGCTAAAAAACATGAAAAATTATTATAAATAGAAAAAATATCAAATTATTTAAAAATATAAAAAAATTTTACTATCGGTTAGTCACGGAATGATAGAAGTCTATTGCCCTCTATTGTTGATTAATAGTAAAAATTTTCCATATTTGTAAATATTTTGACTTATTTTACTATTTTTAAAAACAAGGTCTCAAAATTATTATTTTTTTAATGAAAACAAAATTTTGTCTTCTAACAAATATTAATTGGATACCTAGTCAATTGCACAAAAATATGATAGGTGCATACATGCACCAAATATTATTATTCTATTTATTTATTCATTTTGTAATTAGAATGACATGCACAGATTCTTCATGAGTTAAAGGACAATGAGCATGATTAAAAGCAAAACTTTAGTGATGATGATTTGATAGAATTAGGATCATCTAAAAACATTACAAGCAATTTTTTTCAAGAAAAAAAATGCCCAATAAAAACAAAAAACTTATCTATGTTGTAAAATTGAGGAGCAAATCACGGAAAAACAGGAGCACGAAAATCGAGAAATTATAATATTAAAATAATTAAATAATTAAATAATATAAAAGTAATTAAAACAACTAAATTAAATAAACTTAAAATAAACTAAAATAAAGAAAGTGGAATTTTATGAAATTTCTCAACACCAATACTTTTTCTTATTTTCTCTCCAATGTGTGTATTACAATATCCATAAAAAGCCTCTATTTATAGGCAATTTGGTAAGTAGGTAGTGACATTTTATGGCCAAAAAGGATGTGTCTTTAGTAGACACATAACATTTTTGCCACTAAGCATATTTATATAATGGACATCTAATTTTCTTTAATATTTATAATACTCCCCCTTAGATGCCCATTATATATATAAAATATGTCTCGTTAAAACCTTACCAGGAAAAAACCCAATGGGAAAAAAATCCTAGTGAAGGAAAAAGAGTACATATTTTATATAATCTAATACTTCTAAAAGAATATAATACATTTGCTCCCCCTCATAGGAACATCATTTGAGATCTCTGAGTCGCCGCATTCCAATGTTTTGCACCAATTTTTTAAAAGTTGCGGTTGGTAATGATTTTGTAAATAAGTCTGTCAAGTTATCCTTCGAACAAATTTGTTGTACAGTGATGTCGCCATTTTCTTCAAGATCATGAGTGTAGAAAAATTTTGGTGAAATATGCTTCGTTCTATCTCCTTTAATATATCCTCCTTTGATTTGGGCTATACATACTGTGTTGTCTTCGTATAATGTTGTTGGAGTATTTTTACTAGAAGACAAGCCACATATTTCTCGAATGTGTTGAGTCATTGATCTTAGCCATACACATTCTCTACTAGCTTCATGGATTGCTTTGAGGAAGTAGCTGTTATGGTCTGTTTCACTGATCGCCAAGATATAGCAGTTCCTCCATAAGTGAATAAATAACCTGTTTGAGATCTAGCTTTATGTGGATCAGATAAATATCCAGAATCTGCATAACCAACTAAGTCAAAATTTGATTTATTTGAATAAAACAAACCCACATCGATCGTTCCTCGAAGATAACGGAGTATATGCTTAATTCCATTCCAATGTCTTTTTGTTGGAGAAAAACTATATTTAGCTAATAAATTTACTGAAAATGCAATATCTGGTCTTGTATTATTAGCAAGATACATAAGTGCACCAATCGGACTAAGATATGGTACTTCAGGACCAAGAAGTTCTTCATTATTATCTCGAGGTCGAAATATATATTTCTTCACATCTAGTGAACGAACTTCCATTGGAATGTTTAATGGATGTGCTTTATCCATATAAAATCTTTTTAAAATTTTTCCTGTATAGGTTGACTGATGAACAAAAATCTTGTCTGCTAAATGCTCAATTTGCAATCCAAGCCAAAATTTTGTTTTTCCGAGATCTTTCATCTCAAATTCTTTCTTAAGATATTCTATTGCCTTTGAAAGCTCTTCAGGAGTTCCAATTATATTTAGGTCATCAACATATACAGATATAATAGCAAATCCTGATTGTGATTTATTTATAAAAACACATGGACATATAGAATTATTTTGATATCCTTCTTTCAACAAATATCCACTCAGGCGATTATACCACATTCGTTCTGATTGTTTTAATCCATATAGTGATCTCTGTAATTTTATTGAATGTAGTTCTCGAGAACTTGCTTTATGTTTTTCAGGTATCTTAAATCCTTCTGGAATTCTCATATAAATGTTATTATCAAGAGATCCATATAAATATGCTGTGACAACATCCATAAGATGTATGTCCAAATTTTCATACACAGTCAGACCAATTAAATATCTTAATGTAATTGCATCCACCACTGGAGAATATGTTTCCTCATAATCAATACCAGTTCTTTGGGAAAAACCTTGTGCAACTAGTCTTGCTTTATAGCTTGTGATCTCATTATTGTCATTTCTTTTTCTCACAAGTACCCATTTGTATCCCACGGGTTTGACACCTTTTGGTGTCCGGACTACTGGTCCAAAAACTTGGCGTTTTGAAAGTGAGTTTAATTCTGCCTCGATTGCTTCTTTCCACCGAAGCCAATCATTTCTATGTCGACATTCTTCAACAGATTTTGGTTAAGGATCTTCATTTTCAGATATAATATCAAGTGCAACATTATATGCAAAAATGTTATCAATAATTACATGAGTTCGGTTCCATCTTTTCCCTGTCATGACATAAATTAATTGAAATTTCATTATTATCTTTAGGTATTTCACCTTCTTCACTAATTGTATTATTAGTCATGTCTAGGGTTTCTTCATGGATATTTACATCCCAACCAAGTCTTTTTTATTATCGTTTATTTTTCTTTTTCGAGGATTTTTATCTTTGGAACCCACTGGTCTACCACGCTTCTGGCGTGTTCCAAATTCATTAGTGACAACTTGCTGTGTTGGGATATCAATTTTCGACGGAACATTTGCAACAGGTATATGCGATTTAGTTACTTTCTTTGCATCTATAAATGCATCTAGTAATTGATTTGCTATATTTTGCAAATGAATTATTTTCTGAACTTCAAGTTCACATCTATTTGTACGAGGATCTAAATGAGATAATAATGATGCATTCCATGCAATTTCCTTTTCCAACTTCTTAATTCCTCCCTTAATGTTGGAAAATTTGTCTCATTAAAATGACAATCAGCAAATCGTGCAGTAAATACATCACCCGTCAGGCGTTCAAGATATTTAATAATTGATGGGGAATCATATCCAACGTAAATTCCTAACCTCCTTTGAGGACCCATCTTAGTACGTTGTGATGGAGCAATTGGAACATATACTGCACATCCAAAAATTCTTAGATGGGAAATATTTGGCTCCTAGCCATAAGCTAATTGTAATGGTGAGTATTTATGATAAGCTACTGGTCTAATGCGTGCAAGTGACGCAACATGCAAAATAGCATGTCCCCATACAGATGTAGGAAGCTTAGCTCTCATAAGTAATGGTCTAGCAATTAATTGCAAACGTTTTATAAATGATTCTGCTAAACCATTTTATGTTTGAACTTGAGCTACAGGATGTTTAATATGTATCCCAATTGACATACAATAATTATCGAAAGTTTGGGATGTAAATTCACCAGCATTATCAAGACGGATGGTCTTAATTGTATAATCAGAAAATTGTGCTCTTAACTTAATTATTTGAGCAAGTAATTTTGCAAATGCAAGGTTTCGACTTGATAATAAGGACACGTGTGACCATCTACTGGATGCGTCTATTAATACCATAAAGTATTTAAATGGTCCACTTGGTGGGTTAATGGGTCCACATATATCACCATGAATTTGTTCAAAAAATGTAGGTGATTCGATTCCTACTTTAGCTGGTGATGGTCTAATTATTAATTTGCCTTGAGAGCAAGCATCGCATAATAATTCACTAGATTTAAGAATCTTCTGGTTCTTTAATGGATGTCCATTTGAATTTTCAATGATTCTTCTCATCATTATAAATCCTGGATGTCCCAACCGATCATGCCAAATTGTAAATATATCTGGATTCATGAACTTCAGGTTCATTGTTGCATATGTTTCAATGACTCGTATATGAGTATAATATAATCCAGAAGATAAAGCAGGCAACTTTTCCAATATACGTTTTTCATGTGAGACAGAAGATATGATATAAAGATATTCTATCTCATTTATCCTATCAGTCTCAATATGATAATCATTGCAACGTATATCTTTAAAACTTAATAGATTTCTCTTTGATTGACTAGAGAATAATGCATTGTTAATTGTAAATTTTGTTCCTCTAGGCAAAATAATATTTGCTTTTCCAAATCCTTCAATCAGGTTTCCAGAACTTGATATTGTATTGACTTTTGCTTCCAGCATTGTCAATTTGGAAAAATATTTTTTATTTGTAAGTATTGTATGTGTAGTTGCACAGTCTGCTAGACATAGATCTTCATTCCTCATTTTTGAGTCACTTAATATATGAAAATTGTCCATGATTCTTCATTGAAACAAGATAATTACAATAAGAAAACAAAACTTGTAATACAAGGTTCAACTAAAAAAAAAAAGAAAGATAGATATAAACAATTCAACATATTCTCAAAATCAAAAGAAACATTTGCTGTGCCATCATTTATGCTGACTTTCTCTTCAAGAGATTCAAAGAAGTCCGCCACATCCAAATTTGTCATATTGGATTGGTCAAATATATCATTATCTTGGTGTGCAAAATTTGATTCCACATTTTTCCCTTTTTACTTCAGGGAAGCTTGATAGAGATCAACTAGGTGTTTTGATGTACGGCAAACACGAGACCAGTGCCCAGTCATCCCGCATCGGAAGCATTTATGCTCATCATCTTTTGAATTTTTACCTTGTGGAGCTTTTCCTTTATGATCATCATTTCGGGTGGTTCTTTAGAAATTTGGATGATTAGAATGACCACCACGGAAATAATAACTATTTCTTCCTCTGCCACGGTCACGACCACGACTACGACCTCGACCACGATTATTAAAATTTACAGCATTCACTTCAGAGAATGGTGTTGTTCCAGTTGGTCGAGATTCATGGTTCTTCATTAATAGCTCATTATTTTGTTCAGCCACGAGAAGACATGAAATTAATTCAGAATATTGTTTAAAACCTTTCCCCGATATTGCTGCAGGAGCATATTCGAGGCATGAAATGTAGAAAATGTCTTCTCCAACATATCCACATCAGTAATTTTCTCTCCGCACAACAATAATTTTGAACTGACTTTAAATAACGCGGAGTTGTAATCACTTACTGATTTGAAATCTTGGAGTCTCAAATGCATCCATTCATAACGAGCTTTAGGAAGAATGACTGTTCTCTGATGATCATATCTCTGTTTTAAATTCTTCCACAAGATACATGGATATTTTATTGTTAAATATTCCATCTTAAATCCCTCGTGAAGATGATGGCGAAGGAAGATCATAGCTTTTGCTTTTTCCTGAATGGATGTTGCATTTCCTTCCTTAATTGTTTCTCCCAGGTTCATGGCATCGAGATGTATTTCAGCATCAAGCACCCATGACAAATAATTATTTCAATTGATGTCAAGGGCTGCAAATTCTATTTTTGTAAGATTTGTCATGATAACACTATCACAAAGAATTATATTTATATTAGCAATTTAATATATATATTAAATATGCAAAACAACGTTTAATTTACTAATTATAATAAAGAGAAAATGGCATACCTTCAGAACCTACCTTCAACAGGAAAACGACAAGAGCTTGTGCTGATAACGTGTTGTAAAATTGAGGAGCAAAATGACGGAAAAACGGGAGCAAGAAAACCGAAAAATTATAATATTAAAATAATTAAATAATTAAATAATATAAAAGTAATTAAAATAACTAAATTAAATAAACTTAAAATAAACTAAAATAAAGAAAATGGAATTTTATGAAATTTCTCTAACACCAATCCTTTTTCTTATTTTTTCTCCAATGTGTGTATTACAATATCCATAATAAGCCTCTATTTATAGGCAATTTGGCAAGTAGGTAGTGACATTTCATGGCCACAAAGGATGTGTTTTTAGTAGACACATGACATTTTGCCACTAAGCATATTTATATAATGGACATCTAATTTTCTTTAATATTTATAATAATCTAAAACTTAGTTGCTTTTGACTATTGAAGATTTAGGATATATTTAGTGTAATTTTTAAATCATTAAAAGTAATTTTTGTTAGGTTCAAAATACTTTTAAAACATGCCTTTTACCATTCAAATTTAATTTGACATTATGCCATTCATGTTTAAAAGTGTAAAATCAAATTAAACACGAATGATTAAGTATGACAAAAGTGATTTGAATTCTTACCCTCAACATTAACACTTGAACAATATAATTTTCCTTAACATGTTGTTATTATTATCCAATAAATATTAGTATCTTGAGCATCTACACACAGTGTTTAATTTAATTAGGTATAGTAGCTTTGGTCGTTTGATCTCAAGCTGTAAACTTAATTTGGATATTTTAGTCATGCATCGAGTTAAAGAAAATGGTTCCTAATTAATAACGATCATTCAACCAATATATTTTACCATCTTTTATTATTTAAACTAATAATCCTCGAAAGTAAAAAATATTAAATATTAACTAAACATCAAACTCAAACTTTCAGACCACAAACTTGTATTTTATATATAAGACTCCTATACATGTAATGTAACAATGTGATTTTGATGCAATACATTGTAAAATTATTAACTTATTATAAGAAGTTATTAATTTGTTGAATAATGAAAGCAGTGCTTTACTGTATCATTATCTTTCGAATACTTGTGAAAAACGGCAAAAAGATTTGGAAAAAAAGGGTAGAAAACGTCTCAAGATCACATAGAATTATTACAAATATGCTTCATCATTCATCAACCATTCTATCTTATGTTGTAGTTGTCAGATACTAATTCATTACATAGCAGCCATAATTACCATAATTATTTTTAATAATCGGCTTATTATAATTGAAGATAATGACATCTCATTTTCCATGTCCTCCTCCATAACCTGATCCATATCCTCCACCATAGCCCGACCCTCCTCCTCCACGACCACCCGACCCAGAGCCCGCTCGAGACCCTGCATACGAGCCTGCTTCAGATCCAGCGTCGGAACCCGACCCAGAAGAAGAAGAGCTAGAACTAGAACTCGAACTGGAACTAGATCCAGAGCCAGAGCCCGAGCCCGAGCCCGAGCCCGAGCCCGAGCCGGAGCCACTTCCACCAAGTCCAATGCCAATTCCAGCTCCAATCCCAACGCCCACCCCACCCAAGTCAATGCCCAAATCTTTCCTGGCCACTCGGCTATGAGACACAACAAAAAGAGACGAAATAAGCAGAGCAGCAAGAAGCAAGGATTTCAAACTACTCATTATTATTGATTAATCAAAAGCAAATTCAACAAATTAATGAAGCGCTCTAATAAAAAGGAAAACACTTGTATTCGTGAGGTTGAACTGAGAAGAAGTATTAGTATTTATAGGGTTATATAGGAAGGAAGGGACAGGGTGGAGCACGCTGCAAGCGCCACGTTGCATGCGCATAGATTGCAGCATGGACTAGTGGAGTATAACATGCGCAAGCCAAACTCTCGAGTGGTTTTCTTTTTCCCACTATCTTTTGTTTTATTTGGATTATTCTCAAAGAAATATTTAGGTTTAATTTGAAAATGTGTGGTGTGTAGGAGGGTTATGCTCACATATCATATGTTTGTTGGGTGGAAATTTCGAGAAGGTGTGGTGACTGAGATTTGCATATTCAGAAAAGCACTAATAATACACACATATTTGATCAAAATATGTTTAGGTTTGGTCGGTCTGTCCACTAATTAAATGACCATATAACAAGAAATAATATTCGCAATTAATTTCGATCCCAACCATTGGCTGTACTAAATTTTGAAAAGAATGAGCTTTTGTTTGCTCTCCTCATACCCAACTTCAACCTCTGTGTTATGAAGAAGCATTTATGATGACAATTCTTTTTAAAAATGAATTAAAAACATTATTTGACACCATATAATTAGAATAGATGATACTTACCCTTTAATTAGTTTAAAAGAGTGGTAAATATGGAGCATGAACATGATAAAGGGTTAAGAGATCATGAGTTGAATCCATGGTAACCACCTATACCTTAAATTTACGAGTTTCTTTGACACCCAAATATTGTAAATTCAGACAGATTATCTCGTGAGATTATCTGAAGTGTGTGCATAAACTGACCTGAACACTCATAGGATAAAAAAGAAAAAAAAGACATTATGGGGGTGTTTAGGGTAAAGGATTGGGTTGGGTTGTATTGTATTGGGTTACAAAGCCCATGTTTGGGGAATGGGCTTTGGGGTTGGTTTGGATTACAAAACCAACCCCAAATACAATCCAACCCAATCTTTCCCAGTTTCCGCCGCTTCCCAATGCACACTCTGCCCGATGTCTGCTCTCCCTCTCTCTCTTCTGTTGCCTTCTGTCACCTTTTGTCCGCATTCACTCTTCCCATGCGTTGGTCGAAGCAGGCCTTGCGTCGGTCGAAGGTAGGCCTTGCGTTTGTCGAATTAGGCCTTGCGTTTGTCGAAGTAGGCCTTGCGTTGGTCGAAGGCTTGCGGTGGTCGAGGGTCGGAGGCCTTGCGTTTGTCGAAGGCTTGCGTTGTTAGTATTATATTGTTATAATTTGGTTGTTGGCTTATTAGTCTTCTGTCACTTCCTGCACTGTCAGTCAAATTAATTGAGTGGTTGGGTTGTTTAACTTTTCACATGCTTATATATATGAACTCTATGCTATTCCTATATCAACTCTCTGCTATTCCTATATCACACACCATTTTGGAGAAAAAATTTGCTCTCCAAGTTCTTCTGTTCTTCTTTTCCCGTGAGTCCCCTTCAATCTTTTGCTATTTTTTATTTCTTTCTCCTTATGTTATGAATTATTTTTATTCAAACTTTCTTCTATTTCATGTGATGGTGGACGTATGTATGCTCAGTTTTTTAATTGATTTTTTTTTCCTAGTCATGATGTTTATTTAGCTAACATGGACTATTTCCTACATTTTCATATCTATTTCTATAAAACGATTTCTCAAGTTGTTGTGTTAAGTATGTGGATTCAATATGAGAGAAAACTTAAAATAATAATAATAATAAAATTATTAAAAAAAAACAGTGAATGATGTTTTATATATAAAAATAAAAAAATAAAAAATAAAAAAAAACCAATGTTTTGTAATATAAAAAAAAATGGACTATTTCCTACATTTTCCATATCTATTTCTATAAAACAAACCGCCATGATTCAATATGAGAGAAATCTTAAAATAATAATAATAATAAAATTATTAAAAAAAAAACAGTGCATGATGTTTTATATAAAAAAAAAAAAAGGAAAAAAGAAAAGAAAAACCCAATGTTTTGTATTAAAAAAAATGGACTATTTCCTACACAATCGTCTCTTGACGAGTTTGTTTGTATGTTTACGCGTTTGTTTGTTTATGTGTTGAGTTGTTTACTTATTCATTTGTTCATTTGTAATCAATATCTTTCTGAATAAGAAATTGTGTGGGGTGTAAGAAAGGATTGATTGCATAGGAAGATTGAATAGATAGGACGTAGAATAAATAGGAATACTTAAGTATGGCCGCTATCTTGTCCATTGTTAGGTCAGTTAATCAATGGATGACATGGACATTCAACCTGACGAGCTCATTGCAATACTGACGGTTGTATGTGTGGCTACTGTAGCAATGGTGAATACTATCACCACTTTGCTACAATTGGATGACGATCGGGAGCGACCGTCTCCACTAATTAGACATCAGATTCGACAGTTGAATTTCTTTCGACTAATCTACGAAGATGATCAGACGTGTCGTGAGAACACTCGCATGGATAGGCGAACATTCACGATTCTGTGTCAATTACTTAGGACGACGGGTATGCTAAGGCCCACGAAATATGTAGATGTGGAGGAAATGGTGGCTATCTTCCTGCACATAGTCGCACACGATGTCAAAAATCGAGTGATGCGACGCCAATTTGCAAGGTCTGGCGAGATGGTTTCTAGGCACTTCAATATTGTGCTCAATGCAATATTGAGACTGTACGACGTTCTATTGCGGAAACTAGAGCCAGTAACTGAGAATTGTACAGATGATAGATGGCGCTGGTTACAGGTACAGTCATTATTTTGTTTTAATGGTATTGTTTGGGGTTTTAGAAATTACCTTAAACTTATCATTTAAACAACATTTCGTCACAGAATTGCTTAGGTGCACTTGACGGAACCCACATAAAGGTAAATGTCAGTGCAGCTGATCGACCACGCTATAGGACTAGGAAGGGCGAGATTGCAACGAACGTTCTTGCTGTATGCAATCAAACGTGTGAGTTCATATTTGTTTTCGCTGGATGGGAAGGATCAGCTGCTGACTCGAGGGTTCTGCGAGATGCAGTTTCCAGGCCAACTGGATTGAAAGTCCCAAGAGGTTAGTTTGTAGATATCGGTATACCCTTGGGTACGAAAAAATAAATATTCGACAAGTGATAACTTGGCCCAATTTCGCAGGATATTACTATCTATGCGACGTCGGTTATCCAAACGCTGAGGAATTTTTGGCTCCTTATCGGGGACAAAGATACCATTTGACTGAGTGGCGTGGAGGGAACCGCCAACAAGCCCTAAGGAGCTTTTCAATATGAGACATTCATCTGCCCGGAATGTTATTGAGAGAGCGTTCGGGATGTTGAAAGGTCGATGGGCAATCCTCCGAGGAAAATCATACTACCCGGTTGATGTGCAGTGCAAGACCATACATGCATGTTGTTTCATGCACAATTTAATAATTCGAGAAATGAGACCAAATTCCTTACTCGACGAAGGAGAGGGAAATCAGGGGGGACCAATACCAACAGACAATGAGAATATCGAATTTGTGGAGACATCTAATGCATTCACTGCATGGAGGGATAATATGGCAAATCAGATGTGGGCTGAATGGAATGCAAACTAAAGACGCCATTGGGAAATTCTATGCGTTCCTTTTTTTTTTTTTTTTTTTTGTAGAAGATTGGAATTGAATTTTTAATTTTTTTTTGTATAAAGTATTTTGTTGGTGCTCGATGTGTACGCTTTACAATTTTTTGTATAACATATATGAATATTTCAATGTTATAGTGTGTATGGATTGATTCCCCACATTCTTTTCGCAATGTTATATCCTGCATGTGTTGACAAATTCAATTTCAGATGGAAGCATCCGGGTCACGAGCAAGAGCCGCTAAACATGTATGGACGGATGAGGAGGATAGAATCCTCGTGGAGTGTTTGGTCCAGTGTGTGCAGTCTGGACACTGGCGAGCTGATAACGGGACTTTCCGACCTGGATTCCTATCAAACATACTACGGATGATGCAGCAGAAGGTACCAGGGTGTTCCATACAGGTCAGCCCACATCTGGAGTCAAGGGTCAGGACATTGAAGAGACAATATAGCGCGATCGCTAAAATGTTGGGCTCAGGCTGTAGTGGGTTTGGGTGGAATGCGGAGCGCAAATGTATTGACTGTGAGGCGGAGATATTTGACGCATGGGTCAAGGTAATTTAATTACATGTTTTATTTATTTCTTATTCGTTTAAATTTTTATAGGCCATAACATAACACAAGCCACCTTTAACAGAGTCATCCGAGTGCAAAAAGACTGCGCCATAAGTCATTTCCATACTATGATGACTTGGCCATCGTATTCGGCAAAGACAGAGCCACAGGGAGTCATGCAACCACCACTGCAGAGGTCGGATCTGAACCTGTTATGGAAGAGGAGAACGAGGACATCCTGAACAACCAGTCCCCGAACTTTGAGAACTTCTATATTCCTGATCCACCTTTTGCTAGCTCGCCCCCGTCAGAGGACTATTCGACTACCCCCAGTGGTAGAGGGTCTGGGAGTAGCTTGCCATCAAGGAGTAGGAGGTCCAGAAGTTCATCGATTGGAGAGTACAGCGAGGTGGTTCGTGAGGGATTCCAACTTCTGACGAAATCTATTGACGACATTGCACAGTGGCCTGTCATGAACGAGGACCTGGCAAGGCGTCGTCGTCGAGAACTATACGCCGAGCTGCAATCCGTTCCTGATCTGTCAGTACAGGATGGATTGACCGTTACACGGTCATTGCTTGCAGATCCAATGCTGTTAAGCCACTTTGTGGACTTCCCACCACAGTGGAAGTACGACTATTGCATGCAAGTCCTCGGGCGACCACGGGATCCAGCACCATGACTCTATTTTTTCTCCCTTCAATTTTTAATTTCAAGTTATTTATGATTAAGGAACATTATCTTTAATTTGAATTATGTGTACTTTTTTCCAACTTTAATTTTATATCGTTGTCCTTTTATTATATACTAACATTATTTTACTTTTAATTCTAATATACTGTGATAGTTGAAACAGATGTAAAAAAAAAAAAAAAAAAGTCGAAATAATACTTCAAGAAAAAGTAGTCAACATTATAATATAGCATGATAATTTGAAATAATATTTAAAAAGAAAAAAAATCAAATTCAGTCTTATAGAATGGTAGTTTAATTTTGTATAGTATGAACAAATAAAATTCAAAATACATGAAAGTTAAAAAAGATGTAAAAAAAAAGTGGAAATAATATTTAAAAAAAGAAAAAAAAGTCAAAATACTATTTAAAAAGAAAAAAAAAACAGATGTAGAAAAAAAACAGCCATAATAATATTAAAAGAAAAAAAACAGCCAAACCCAATCCAAACCCAAGGCTGCAATCCAAACACTGTAATCAGAAATCCAGGCAATCCAATCCAGCACCCCAAACACCGTAATCAGATTGCAATGTATTCACAATTCCAGACAACAAAACTCATCGTAATCAGATTCCCAGTAATCCTGATTACAATCTAGCACCCCAAACACCCTCTATAATTCCTAGTGTGTGGGTAAGAGAAAAAAGTGTAATTTAATGGATAGTGTTAAAATGAAAATTTTGAAAAACTAAATATACCCTAGCTTATTAATTTTGGGTTTTTTTGCTTTAAAAAAAGGTTTAACAACATGTAAAAAGATGGAAGTGAAGACTTAAAACCCTAACATTTTGAATTAAGATGCATGTCTCAACAAATTTGGTTATGCGCATGCGTTTACTATTAAATGCTATGTGTAGATGTATGTGTATACAATGAAATTCATTTGACCTAAGTATAAATGTATTAATAAGTTTTACTAATTGTTTTCTCGGGCCATTACTGAACATACAATTGGAAAAATTAAATAAAAGTGAACCGTACAACAAAAGCGTTCTATTCAAATCTATAAAGTCAATGATATAGCTAGCTATCTATACGTCTGAAAAAAAATAATAAAAGTTAAATTATCTTAAATGATAAAATTGCTGAAAATATTTACAATTAATACTAAAATACATAGACTATCTGCGATAGATCGCGATAGACTACTATCTGTGTCACGATTTTGGTTCTTTTTACTATATTTAAAAATGGTTTAAAATAAAAATAATTTAAAATATTTTTTTTTTTTTTTTGACACATTACAGTGTTTTATTGGGTGTAACATGGTCTGCACAGGCAACATCCAAATTTTTTTGGATCACTACCTTTGCTCGAAGGCAAGATTAAAGTACGAATTCCTCTCTTTTTAAGGGTTTATATTTATGCATATATAAACTCCTTTAAAAATATATATAAAAAGATTTTATTTGTTTATTCTCATATTAAATAAACAACGAGTGAAAGGAGAATAATAATCTCACCAAATTAAAATGGGCTGTGAGATGGCTACAATATGATTTGCTAGAGGACGTTATACAATTGTAAAAATAGGATATTGACGTACGTTAGTTGAAATGTTAGATAATTAATACATAATTTAGTTTTTTTTTTTTTTTTTTTTGAAAAGATACATAATTTAGTTAATCTAAATGTAGTTGTTAATTTTAGATTATTTAGTGTTAAATGTGTAGTCTTATCATTTGATTAGCTGGTTTTTTTTTTCTATAACATTATAAATAATCACTTGTAAGATTATAGTGAAAGCTTTTAAATCATTTTAAGTATTAAATTTCTTCGAAAATATTTGAGTATCTCAAGCTATATTTCAGTGCATCATGAATTGCATTCATCTTTGTGCAACTCATCCAAGTATCCAATCACATGTTGTCGTGTGAAAGCTTTTCTTTTATATATATATATGTATATATTTCATTATTGTAGGGGATATATAGAGATAGATTTAACTAAATATTATTGATCATCCCTTGCTTCTCAATCTCAAAGCGAGAGCGGGTGGACATAGTTCCAAATCCATAAAAATGGAAAAAAAGAATTAAACATAAGTAAGAAATCAATACTTGATGAATAAAGTAACATTGATACTCTACCATTATTTTTAAAAATAGAAAATTTATAAAAGTATGAAAATTAATTTTTAATATTTACGTTCACATTTAAAAATATTTTAATTAATTTATTTTAGTGTGGGATGGAAGTAGGATGATGTATTGGGCATTATTTATAGCATAATTTGTGAAAAGACGGCTTAAAATTCAGTGCATCGGATGATGTCACTCGTATTGCAATTTTATTACGTAAAAACTTCATTCCAAATACTTTGTAAATTAAAATAGTAGAGAAGTCAAAAGCAATATTAACTGAGAACACTTGAAAATAAACAAACTTTTTGTACCCTTAAAACTTAAAAGTAGGGAAAAGCATAAGCACACACACAATGACACAAACTGTACTAACTATAATTACCAATACCACCCTTGACTCTGGTTTTTATTCAATATATCCTAATCTGTGTCTTTCACCGGTTTTAGTTGTTGCCACCTTCACCGTAACCACGTCCCTCGCCGTAGCCATGGCCCTCTCCACCGCCGCCGCGGTTTCCTCTCCCGGCTCCTGAGCCAGCACGTGACCCTGCATAAGACCCAGCGTACGAACCAGCTTCAGAGCCTGCACCGGAGCCTCCATAGCTAGAGCTTGATGAGTGTGACGACGATGACGAATATGAACCAGACCCGGATCCGGATCCAGACCCGGCTCCAGCACCCGACCCACTTCCACCGCCTAAGCCCAAGCCTAAGCCAAGGCCAAGGCCAACTCCCACTCCACCAAGATCAAGGCCTAGGTCCTTCCTGGCCACACGCCCCGCTTGTGATTCAATCACAGACATACACAGTACTAAACAAAGAACAGAAATAGCTTTGATGGAGCCCATTTTAATTTCTGAATTATAATCTTATATTGGAACTTTTAAATTTAGGAAAATAGATTGTGAACTTGGTGATGTATTTTGCAAAATTGGAGGAGGTATTTATAGAATTTTGAAGGCTTTTTTTTTTTTTTTTTTTTTGAATTTATTTGAAAACTGTTTGGAAATTTTCATGTGTGGAAATTGGGAATTTAATAATGAAGAGGTGAGGTGGGTGAGTGTAAATCCTTGCTGTACCAATTTTTGTGGCTGAATACGGCCGAGGTTTCTGTTAATTATTCAAAAGATTTCGGCTAGAGATTGCAACCCACTAATCACCAATCAACTTTTGTGTTATTATTCTCATCTTTTTTCCACTTCTTAAACGATAGAAGTTTTGAATTTTAAGACAGTGTCAGAGTATGGAATATCATGAAAATATGGATACATTTTTTTTGAATTAGTACAGAAAACTTTAATGGTAGTTCATGATTAGAATATAATTGACCATTTTAAATTATCATTTGTAACTATTAATTAGGAGAATATGTATCAGTAAATATTAGACAAGTAAGTCATCATATGATTAAATAATACTCTGTAACCCCTTTTTATTGTTTAATATGGACTGTTATTGACTATAGGAGTTGAAATGTTATTTGAGCTAATTTCATATTCTAGTTTTTAAATTAAATTTGTTAGGTAAATGAAGGGAGAGGAGGTTAATTAAACTAATAGTAAAAAGGAGTTGTTGCTTATCTTTACCTAATGCGTTGGGATATTTGATTTATATAGAATTAAGAATTGTTGATTGGTTCAATGGCATTGTATATATGCGGTTCATCTAATAGAGAAATGATAATTTAGATTATTTGTGGATTCAATTTTGTGGATTCAATGGTGGCAGCACCAGATTGTGGCTATAATTCACAATCTGTTGATAATGCTTATTGATGGCTAATTAATTAATTATGGGATAGGCCTCCATAGACTTAGTGGACGACTGACATGGTATGTATGGATTGATGGTAAAATTTGGTCAAAACAAACTCATCTAACCTTTCACATTACCTCCGACAATATATTTGTATTATGAGACAATGTTATTAAATAAATATGAGTTACTCTTTTTGAGGGAGCCTGTAGTCCAAGATCTGACCTAAAAATGATGAACATACTTTCATAGTATCATATTGATGTATTTTCATAAGAGGAGTAAACCTAGAGTCTCCTATTCCCTTTTAAATGAAATTCAAGAAAGAGAGTTGAGCCAATCGGAGGAGCTGTGATAAGTTGGATCCTGCAAAACGTAGGCCTATAATGGTACATGGCAGTGGCCAAGGCCGAGGTTTGGCAATTTGGTTGTTTTGTTTAATTGCCTCCTTTTCCTAATTTTGTTAGATGTTGGATTAGACTTTCGGACCCGAATTATTTTTAGTTTCAAATTTAAGTTGTATTGGGCGGCTATTTTTTTTTTTTTTGGAATTGGTTATTTAAATTTGTAATTTATTTATTAAAGTGAGTATAATTCAATTGACATACAAATATATGTTAGTGATCAATAAATCTATAGTTCAAATCACCATATTTTTATTAAGAAAACAAAACCTTCTTATCTATTTTCATGCATTAATTTTTTTTCTTTAAAAAAACAAACTTTTGGCACGCGACAATTATTAATTGGATAACTAAATAAGCTGCGTAAGGATAAATGCAACTTGAGATAGACTTAAATATTTTCTTTTATATAAAAGCCTATACGCTATACAAAAAGTTCGAATTCAAAATTCATATTTTTTTTTGTTGTCGTCTTCATATTTACTTAGACCCAGGCAAGACCTATGGTGATAGTTCAAACTAACATTAAATCCTCTTTTTGATTATATGACTGTAAATATGGATAATTTTAAAAAATAAGCAAAAAATATTATTTTGCTGTTGAAACTTATTCAATTTTAGTCTTTAAACTTTTGTCTAATTTTAGCTAGTCTTCGTATTTTTAATAAATCTTAAATCTTATTCCTATGACTAGTTTATTGTCAATAATTAGCATTTTTATTATAAATTTTGGTAAAATATTTAAATATCATAATTTTTTCATAAAATTTATTATTTTTATTCAACCAAACTTAATAAAATTAATATTCAAGAGACTAAATTTAAGACTTATTGAAAGCCTTATGAACTAAAATGAGACATTTAAGTGTATAAACTCTAGTAATAGAGAACTAGCTCAAAAAAAAAAAAAACATAAAATAAAATAATAGAGACAAAAATGGTATTTTAAGCTTTAAAAAAAATGATTTTTACTTTATACCATTTGTGCACCAGGACGAATCTAAATCGATACTTTCTTTTTTTTTAAATAATAATAAAAAAAATAAAATAATCTAAATCGGTATTTTTCGAATGTTTGGAAGTTGCATAATTTACCACACGCTACACTCCCGTATATGTGATTTATCTACGTTTCAAATATTGGTTGCATTATTTTCTCAAAAAAAAAAAAAAAAAAAAAAAAAGTTTGCATGCCACGTACATCCTCCGCTTTTCAACTTGTAATACTTATTAGTGGAAATAAATACAAATATTTGACAATAAATCAGATTTTGAAAATTATTAGTGTCTTTATTTTAAAAAGATCTTATCAAAATGTTTAAATGAAAATAAACTTTTGAAAAACATTTATTTTTTAAGTAATCCAATGAACTTTTAGTAATATTGATTTGGTCTAATAGTGTAGACCTGAGTCATCAATTAGACCTTGGTTGGAGCACGTTCAAATTGCTTGTTTTTTTCAAAAAAAAAAAAAAATTAGTTTTCTTACTTTTTTTTTTTTTGGAGGGTTTTTCTTTCTTTCTCGTTAGATATATATTTTATTTTCCTTCCTGTTTTCTTTATGTTAGCTTTTATATATATAAGAACTCATATCAATATTGAAATTTATAGGTAATATGTGACTACACAAGTCAAACACAATGTTACAAACAATGTAAAAGACAATCAATCAAATTGTGAGAATAACAATAATATAAAGATAAACACATAGAAATTGATAACCCAGTTTGGCGTAATCATACCTACGTATGGGGCAACGTGCTTGATGAAAAAATCTTCACTAATAAAAGTTAAGTAATTACAATCAAGTACTTATCTAATAGATAACTTCTAAAGAGAGACTCTCAGACAACTCACTCCTAATGAAGAGTTTAAACTCCCTAAACTTGAGACTCCCTCTCGTATTCACTACTAGAAATTTGGCTTTTGTTGATGGCCAAAAAACATCAAGAAAGCCATATTTTGATGGCCAATGACCATCAAGGAAGCCCATATCAAGAAAGCCCGACCATCAAGATAGGTAGTTTTCTTGATGGCCAGAAAACATCAAGAAAGACCCTATCTTGATGGTCATGGCCATCAAGATAGATTACGTTGATGTTTTCTGGCCATCAAGAAAGGATACGTTGATGTTTTTTGGCCATCAAGAGAACTACCTTAACCATCAAGATAGGTTGTTTTCTTGATGGCCAAAAAACATCAAGTAAGACCCTATCATAACCATCAATATAGTTTACGTTGATGTTTTTTTGGTCATCAAGAAAGGATACGTTGATGTTCTTTGGCCATCAAGAAAACAACATTGACTATCAAGAAATGTCGTTTTCTTGATGGCCAAAAAACATCAACCTAAGCCATATCTAGATGATTTTGCCCATCAAGAAAGGTTGTGTTGATATTTTTTGGCCATCAAGTATTTGTAAATAACCATCAAGAAAACCATTTTTATTGACGTTTTTTGGCCATCAAGATAAATGTAGTATGGTGTGTTTTTATTGACGTTTTTTGGCCATCAAAAATTCCACATTTCTTGACGTTTTTTGGCCATCAACTATAACAATTTGAGAAAAATAAAAAAAAAAAAAAAACAAAATCCGGGTCATTGTGACCCCCACATGCAACCTGTAATCAACCCCAAAAATGTTTTATACCTGCAATCTGCAAACACTCTAAACAACTTAATACAATTTTACACATATCCTGCAAGCCACCAACTACACCACCCCAATTTTCACTCACATTGCTCCATATGAATCATGTAATTACACCAACTACATAACTCCAAATTTAACATCACAATATCTAAATTGACAGCATTAGACCATCTGATTGAAACATCATAGCACAACATAGTGAACAAACAACTTTCACTAATCAATTAGTAAAATACTTTTTGTACAAAAAGTTAGTATCTTGAAACAGAAACATGTAAAACATACTCTACCAAACTTGAACCTATCGAACCTAAAACTTTGTCCCTAAATCTAATAATAAAATGTGGAGTCACAATCCTCAAATATAACGTCCTATAAAGTTACAATAGTCAACTCTAATTGTGTCTAATTCCAATTAACTATATTGTGCTTGTCTTGTCAACTGCAAGTAAACAAACCATATTATATTGATTAAAAACAATGATATTAAGTGTAAAAACTATAGCTAAACAATATGGTTTAAGCAAATGCATACCACGTCTGTAACTGTTGTGCTCCTCTGAGTTACTATGTCGTGTATAAACTTCATAGTATAATACCCACATTCCGTGCTTCCCGGTTGTTTAGCACACTATATATGTACACATATATTTCAACCCATGTTAGAATAAACCAAATCTTGTAATCTAAAATATAATATTATTACATCGAAATTGAAATGCTTACCTTAACGGGTACCCATGTAACAAGTCGAGATCGTGTACTTGTTCGAGCATAAAACATTCTTATGCCCCTAAACAAAACAAATGCACAAAGATATTAGATTGTTAACATAATGGCTATATATAATGTGAAATACTTTTAATTACTTACGTATTGACAATATTTTTCACATCTTCACGAACACCAAGTGACATAGAGTCAACTGAATACACTGTATTATTTCGTAGATTGATGACAACTACCATCCAATGATATCTACGTAAAAGAAGTAACTCAAAAAATTTAGATAAATCAATGTTTATCAATAAAAAATTATTAAAATAATCATTTTCTAAACTTACCCGGGATTATACGGACATATCAACAACTTATTCTTTACTGAGGTCAACCTGTTGCACAAGAATGTAGAACGTTGTTCATCGGTGCCTGAGCCACTTGAAATTTGTGTAGGATGAATAAATGCATAATCCTCTAATATACTTGGGTCAGCTGCTATCAAACATCTAAGATCATAAAAAATAACAAATGTTAGTATTAGAAATGTTATAATAAATTATTAATACTAATCAGATTAGTTAATTGTACATACGCGATATAACCCGTGATAATTGAAAGTGTCAATTCTTCTATCTGACATAACTGTTTGATGTTATCCTTCATCATATAGAAATTGAAGTGATACCCAAAAATCTGATCGTCAATTGGGATATGCAAAAATTCATCAACCATCTCCTCTTCCACGAACTTTAGCACAAATCGTATGGCTGCTGGCAATTTTGACACATCGGCCTTTGGTTTCTTTCCTTTTAAAGCAGTCAACTCCCGAGAAAGCTTCTTATGTGACTATCCAAAAAATGTCAAACATTAAAATGGAACATGCAAATGAAATAAGTCATGGTTTCATAAATAAAATTTACCTTTTCTGCTTTTTCTACAACCACCAAATGTTTTGGCCATGGAACATACGATCCAATTGCATCAAAAACCCTATAAATACTTCCAACAACCGATATGGGTAATATGGAGTTGGTGTCGTCCACAACTTCAATTAGAACTCGCACCTCATTCACCCCAAGCGTTACCCCATAAACTACTTCATTTGACCATTGTCTCTTAAAAACAGTACCTGCTGCCACAATGTTATCAACACTTCCCACAGCAAGACTACAATGTCTCCCCTAATACGTACATAACATAACAGTCAATCTATTATCAATGTCAAATAATCTATTAACATAATAACTTATTAATCATGTAAATATAATTTTTACCTGATCTATATTTTCCTCATGTATGGGCGATGATATGATTTGTTGATCATGAGCAACTGAATGTGTTTCCTCAACCTTCATTTGAGAAGTTAGCCCATGCATACGTTTAACCATTAAATTATATTGATCTAGAATCACTGCTTTCTCCTTTTTCCAACTTGTCTCTAAATCGTCATTCTTTGGAGTTTGTGTGGTTTCTGTTGGAATGTGCTTGTGAAAGTATAATGATGGTGTAACCAACCCCCCTACACCTCTTACCCGTCCTCGGTGTTCAGGCGTTCCCAATGCTTGAGTCAATATATCATCTGAATAACCTTTATAGTTAACACAATCTTTGGACAGTTCATCCTGTAATTTTAATAGATAAACATATTATTTTCAAACAAGTTAAAATGTATTGCATACACTCATAGAGAAGCAATTAGTAGATTATTACTTACAATTTTCACTGCAACCTCTTCGACGTCTTTATTTAAAAATTCTCCATTTTTTCCTAATCGAGCATGTTTCCAAACAATAGCTCGTTCTGCTGTTGGAGACAATTTTCCTTGTTTTTTCTACAAGTATATAAGAGTAAACTACAGTTTAATAAACAAAACATAATAAATTCTTGGTAAATAATAAATTGTTATCACATAGAACTTACCAACTCTTCATTTAAATTTGCATAACCTTTGCGTGATGTTCTATGATTGTATTTGTATTGTTTGCGTCCCTCTTTTTGCAAATTTCTACGTGCCTACAATACACAAAAAGAATACAAGTTAAATTAAGCAACATATTTGGTGATTCAAACATAAAATAATTAATAACACTAACCTGGAAGTCGTCTGATAGAGCTTGATTAACAAAAATTTTCCAATCAGCTAGATCGATAGAAGGATACTCAGATGGAGGAAATTTCAAGCATTCTGGAGTGTCTGTATATGGGTCAATGTGCTTACTCCTTAGACAGTTTTTGAAGTTTCGAAAGGCGATACCAGCTTTTATCAGAATATCCTTTTTAGATTTCGGGTTTATCACAAAAGACTTTTGAAAATTACAAAATAACATATATGTAAACATATCTAAATCCAAATACATCATATTTTATTGAATTAAACATTAAATGCATAACAGTTACCTGAATGCTCACGAAAATTTTTTCTTTCAGTTCTGATGGCACATTTTTCCACGAAGCATATGAAATTGGTATGTGGTTCCTCACACAAGTCCCAATGTAACTTACCATTTTAGTGGCATTTTTCCCAATCCATTGGCCTTGATCATTATACTCAATAACTCACCGATCTGAATCCGATCTAATCTGTGTTAGTTGAATCATAGTGGTAGGACCACGAATCGATCGGCGGGTAGACGGTGTCTCCAAATCATAGGCCGTTTCTAACGAATGACCATCACTACCAGGTGAGACGTGGTCATCGCTGCTAGTGTCCATCTGTAAGTATCCTACAATGAAAGTAAATGTTATTAGTGGACTAAAAGTAAGTGTAACTAATAAGTAAAACTAATCAATGAAGTTAATTGAAACACTCAAATTGTTAAGGAATGCAACACAACATGCCAACACATTATAATAAGTCATACCATCTATAATTCATTATCATTGACTATCCAAGTGTCATTACAGTCACTTTGAATATAGACCGTATCATCTTCATCCATGTCCTCAAATGCATTTGAAGCAACGACATTTTTAGAACTACTGTAATTTAAAGTTATGTCACCTAACTCATCTTCGTTTATATGATTTTCGTAATCCCTATTTGGAGGGTGCAACACAACATGCCATCGAGTATCACTTGGGTCTTCGATAAAAAATACTTGTTTCGCTTGTGATGCTAGTATAAAAGAATCAGACTTATATCCAATGCGTTTAAGATCAACTAGTTTAAATCCCAAATCATCCGTTCTGACACCACTGGCACTATCAACCCAATTACATTTAAACATTAGAATCTTAAGAGTAATATAATTCAACTCCCACATCTCTTGAATCACGCCATAAAATGACATGTTCGTCACTATTGGATTTTTATCTTTTGCACTAGGTATCTGCATTGCCTTCGCCACTAAACAAACGCCACTATTTTGCACATTACGAGCACTATCAAGGTTCTCTGTATTGTAACGAATTCCATTTACAAAATAACTAACATAAGTTATCACAGTAGGTGAAGAGCCATGTGATATCCACCTCATTGTATTAGATACTGTGTTGTTTTGGTAACTCAAGCTCTATAGCAACCTATGAGTGTATAAGCATAAGTTATAAGCATGAAACTAAAAATTTGTAAAAATACGTAATCAAAATACAATAGTCACTGTCCTTCGAAGCATACATGATCATGAATTCAAGAAACGAAAGTTCCATTATGCTCATCTTGTAGCCACTTTTGGTTCCTTGACTTTGATGGATACAATTTTCTCAAATGGTTCATATGTTTCCTAAAATGACATATAATTCATCATGGATGTTATAAATATCAAATTATTGGCAACATGATAAAAAAACATAAGCTTAAGATTAAGTCAACGTACTCTATGTAAGGTTGTACGTCATCTGTATTTTCCAAAATATACAAATGAGCCTGCATTAGTTGTTCTTTTTCGGGATTCATGTGTGAAGCTGCAGATGAAGGTTGTCCTACTTCATCGTTCTGACCTCGGTCAATTGCCTTTCCAAGTCCAATTGCCATCCCATCGTGTAAAAATTCTGTATAAAATTCTACAGCTTCCTCAACAATATACCCTTCAGCAATACAACCCTCCGGTTGATTTCGATTTCGAACATATCCCTTAAGAACTTTCATGTAACGTTCGAAGGGATACATCCATCGAAGATACACCGGGCCACAAAGACGAACTTCTCTGACTAGATGTACAGTTAAATGCATCATTATGGTGAAGAACGACGGAGGAAAGTATTTTTCAAACAGACACAATATCACTGCAATCTCATGCTCCAAGACGCTTAAATGTGTAATGTCTACCACCTTACTACATATAGGTTAAAAAAAGAACAGAATCGTGTGATAGCATTTCTCACGTGCTTAGGTAGTACACCGCGAAGTGCAACAGAAAGTAATTGTTGCATGAGCACATGACAATCATGAGACTTTAACCCTGTCACTTTTAAAGTGTCAATTGATACAAGACTTTGTATGTTAGAAGAATACCCTTCAGGAACTTTCATTTTTGACAATGAATCACAAACAACCCGTTTCTCATTTTTGGATAACGTGTAACAAGCAGGAGGTATGTATATCCTTCTCCCCACGACCTTTGGCGCCAACTCAGGACGAATGCTTAGTTGTTCCAAGTCACGACGAGTCTGCAATCCATCCTTTGTCTTGCCAGGGATGTCAAGCAAGGTACCAATCAAATTCATGCATACATTCTTCTCAATGTGCATAACATCTAAACAATGTCGAACGTGAAACTTTTTCGAATATTCAAGTTCAAAAAATATAGAATTTTTTTTCCAACAACTGCGCAAAGAACTTATCAGATTCTTATCTTTCGAAGAATCAAACTCGTAAGGAGAATCATTATTGATGAACATTTCAAATATACTTTCTCCAGACAACGGTTGTGGAGCCATCCCAAGTTCTTTTTCATTATTGAATGCCTTCTTTTGTTTTCGAAACGGATGGTCAAGTGATAAAAATTTTCTATGTCCAAGATATGCCATCTTTTTTCCAAATTTTAAATGTATGGCAGATGTATTTTCACCGCATAGTGGACACGCATAATACCCTTTAACCGTGCAACCCGCTAAATTACCATATGCAGGAAAATCGTTAATAGTCCACAACAATACTGCCTTTAATGTGAAAACTTCATGTCGATACCCATCATAATATGGTACACCATCATTTCAAAGAATTTTCAAATCATCTATTAAAGGAGCCAAATATACGTCTATGTTGTATCCCGGTTGCTTTGGCCCAGAAATTAACATTGTTAACATCATAAATTTACGTCTCATACATAACCAGGGTGGGAGATTATATGTCGTCAAAATCACAGGCCAACAACTATACTTACTATTCATCTCGCTATGGGGATTTATCCCATCAGTTGATAAAGTAAGGCGAAGGTTCCTCTCTTCATTTCCAAACACAGTTACCTGAATGATCGACCAATTTTCAAGATGGAGAGTCAGCTGGATGGCGTAAGTTTCCATCAACCAATCTTTCATTAGCATGCCATGTTAGATTCTTTGAATGCATCAGACTATTGAACATTCTTTAAAATCGTGGTATTGGTGGAAAATACCATACAACCTTAGCAGGCACTCCTTTTTTCACTTCAGATGAGTTCTTACGCTTCTTCCACCTTGACTCGTTACAATGAGGACAATTAGATGCATTAGCAAACTCTTTTCTGTATAGACAACAATCGTTGGGACACGCATGAATCTTTTCATAGGACATTCCTAGAGTAACTAAAATTTTTTTTGCCTCATACGTAGATTTTGGCAACTCGTTATTTTCGGGTAGTATACTTTTCAACAATGTTAACAATTCTGTAAAGCTAGTATCGCTCCACTCAAATTTTGCCTTCAATTGATACAATTTGACTAATGTACCCAACTTAGTCAATTTTTCACACCCATGATATAGAGGTTTCTTAGCATCTGCAAGTAACTTATTAAATTGTTTGGGATCATCAACCCTAGGTTGTTGTGTCGCTTCAACCATCTCAACAATGTTGTCAACAAATTCATCATTAAACATTTGTTTGTCAACATTTTTGTCTGATTTTGATTTTATATTCGCTGAAGAATATCTAACAAGATTTTCTCCATGCCATATCCAATTATCATATCTTAAGTTAATACCATATATTAATAAGTGGTTTTTCACTTCTTTAGTGTTCAACATCTTACAATTTCCACACTTAACACATGGACATCGTATAAAAGTTTTACCGCTCGAATGTATTTGAGCGAACTCAATAAAACTATCAACGCCTTCTTCGTATTCGTTAGATATTCTATCTTTTTTCATCCATGTTTTATCCATTATGTAAAAACCTAAGCAAATGAAGTGAATAAGTCATATCATATAATACTAATGAGACAATAAGAACACATAATAAATTGAAATACAATGGAGTACACATTTAACTTAACTAAAATTATAACACATCATATAAGTGACTACCATAGCTGCAAGATAGTCATTCCATATCTAAATTTAGAAATATATATAATTAAAATATAATTTTCAAAATTTAAAGAAATCAAAATAAATTACATAATAATTAGTACAATTAACATTTACAATATTTCTAAAAAAATCAAAAAATTAAAGTGTCTACGCAGGATAGTCATTAACCCTAAAATAATTAACATAATACACTAGTTGACCTCTTTTAATACCTTTTAATACCTTGGTAGATAGTCGAGTTTAGTGAATTATATATATGCCCGCTAATAATCTACAAGACTATTTTTTATTTGTTGTCACTATACTCTAAGAAAACATAAACACCACTGCTAAACAAAAAATGGTCCTACCCAACTACAATAAACTATACGAACTCCAAGTTTAGATCTCAAATCCTATGACCAAAGATTCTTAATTGTGTTGGAATAGTCATTTGTTTTATTAGCTTACAAGAAAATTAAACATAAATCTTAAAGCAACCAAATTACAAAATTAATATACAATAAAATACAAGAATTCAAAACTTAAAGTAATAATAACAAAATTTTAATACTCACAAGAACACGAACCGCGAACCGAACTGCTACCAAAAACTAGCGAACCCAAAAACTACCACGAACCGGTGGCGGCGCGTACTTCCTACAACGAACCACGAACCGGTGAACCCAAAAACTACCACCAACTGACCAATGGACGGATCTGAACCCACGACCTGATCGACGGCGGCGGCGGCGGCGGACGAAGATAAATCTGTAGGCAGACTGATCTGCAGGCGGACGGAGCGGCGGCGGCGGACGAAGAGAGATCTGCAGGCGGACGGAGCGGCGGCGGCGGACGAAGAGAGATCTGCAGGGTGCGGCGGCGGATCTGCAGGGGGCGGCGGCGGCGGACGAAGCGAGATCTGCAGGGGGCGGCGGCGGACGAAGAGAGATCTACAGGGGGCGGCGGCGGCGGACGAAGAGAGTTCCTCAGACGACGGCGACGGATCTGCATGGGACCTGAGCGGCGGACGAAGAGAGTTCCTCAGACAGCGGCGGCTGCGGCGGATCTGGACGGGGCAGCAGCGGCGGACGAAGAGAGAACACTTGGCGGCGGCGGATCTGCACTGGGCGGCGGCGGCGGATGAAGAGAGATCACGATGCGGCGGCAAATCTTAATAAGTTCCAAAACCCTAATGTAAATAGGTTTTCAATAAGAAAGGTTTCCTTGATGGGCATTGACCATCAAGTAAAGCTGGACCAAGAAGTATTGGGCTTTTTCTTGATGACCCATTTGAATCCAAAACCTTATCCCCTTTCTTGATGGGCAACTACCATCAAGAAATAGTTTTCCTAGAATTTTTATTTTTTGGAGTTTTTCTTGATGGCCAATTAATGACCATCAAGAAAGATTTTTCTAATTTATTACACTCGTGTTCAATATTTCGATCCTCGCCTATTATACTCATCATTGGATTTTTTTTTAAACAAAAAATAAATAAATAAAATCACACAAATGATAATTTAATTTTTTTTAGTTTTTAAATTAAATTTATTAACAAATGTATATTTTGGAATGTTATACCCCATTCATAACTATTCAATTTTTTTATTTTTTAGATTTTAAAATTAGGTTTATGAACATTAAATCTACCATCCATGTGCCTTTCTAATCTTGTTGCTAACAGTGTAAAAAAAATGTTTTTTATTTATAAAATATAATTTTTATAAATGCATTTTTTTTACGTTTCTTGATGGTCGATGAATGACCATCAAGAAAGAGGTTGGTTTTCTTGATGGTTGTTGACCATCAACAAATCCAAAACATTATCCCCTTTTTGATGGGCAACTACCATCAAGAAATAGTTTTCCTAGAATTTTTATTTTTTGGAGTTTTTCTTGATGGCCAATTAATGACCATCAAGAAAGATTTTTCTAATTTATTACACTCGTGTTCAATATTTCGATCCTCGCCTATTATACTCATCATTGGATTTTTTCTTTAAACAAAAAATAAATAAATAAATAAAATCACACAAATGATAATTTAATTTTTTTTAGTTTTTAAATTAAATTTATTAACAAATGTATATTTTGGAATGTTATACCCCATTCATAACTATTCAATTTTTTTATTTTTTGGATTTTAAAATTAGGTTTATGAACATTAAATCTACCATCCATGTGACTTTCTAATCTTGTTGCTAACAGTGTAAAAAAATGTTTTTTATTTATAAAATATAATTTTTATAAATGCATTTTTTTTATCTTGATGGTCGATGAATGACCATCAACAAATCCAAAACATTATCCCCTTTCTTGATGGGCAACTACCATCAAGAAATAGTTTTCCTATAATTTTTATTTTTGGGTTTTTCTTGATGGCCAATTAATGACATCAAGAAAGAGTTTTCTAGTTTATTACTTTTTGGAATTTTATACCTCATTCATAGCTATTCAATTTTTTATTTTTAGGATTTTAAAATTAGGTTTATGAACATTAAATCTACAATCCATTTGCCTTTCTAATCTTGCTACTAAAATGTGGGTTAGAAGAAAAGTTTTTAATTTCTAAAACATAATTTTTCTAAAATGTGTTTGTTCGTCTTTTCTTGATGGCCAATGTATGATCATCAAGAAAGAGTTGAGATTTCCGGATGGTTTTTGCCCATCAAGGAATCCTAAAACTTATCCCTTTTCTTGATGGGCAATGACCGTCAAGAAAGAGTTTTCTTGATGGTTTGTGTCCATCAACGAATCTAAAAAGTTATCATCTTTATTGATGGGCAGTGACCATCAAGAAAGACTTTTCTTGATTGTTTTTGCCCATCAACGAATCCAAAAGACTTTTCTTGAAGGTTTTTGCCCATCTACGATTCCCAAAACCGGAAATACATTATTTGGAATTTTATTCACATACTTTTCAATCAAGAAAAATATTTTTCTTGATGTACATGCACATCAAGAAAAATATAAACCTTTCTTGATGTTCTAAGACCATCAAGAAATGTAATTTTAAATAAAAAATAATTTTAAAGCATCTAAATTATTGTTTTCTTGATGGTTTCTTTTCATGACCATCAAGAAAACAAAAATTCCGTCCATCAAGAAATGTCAAATTTCTAGTAGTGATTGCTTTGTTACTGTTTTCATCTTCTTGTTTGAAATACACTTTAGAACAAGATTATTTAGGCTCCCCTAAGACCAAGAATCCTTCTCAATGTTAGAATTTAGACTCCTTTGAGTATTAAGTCAATACTGAAGTTTATTTTTTTTCAGGAATAGAAACATGAACGAACATTTTAGAGCAAGTACAACAACCACAATCTCGGGCACCTCATCTTTTTGGCACAGCTCCTTGATGTCAAACATACACGTGAGATCTTCAAAAGTCGTAACTCTAAAATACACAACGAGCCCAACTATATATATTCTTAATAAGGAAACAAATTTGTAAAGACAAAGAATCATCCAGATACCAAAAACAGAAAGTATCTTCTAAAAATCTGCAACATATAAGAAAAAGAAATATTATCTAGAAAAGATGCATAGTTTATACAACTAAGATGTTCTTGACAACCGTAATGGTATGTTGCAAAACAAAACCTAAAAATAAAAAAAAATTAGCCTGAATTTTGGATTCAAACTCCTATTTGACAATTAATTTTTTATATAATTTTATTCTTCAAAAGTAAATTTTGAAATCTTAACAAACATTTTCTAATAAAAGCAGCTTATTTATTATTATTATTTTTTTTAAAAAAATAAAAATAAAAACCAGCATATGTTTTGGTCATAATGTGGTGTTTTTCGATGGCAACTACAAAATAATAGTGAATATATTAGTTTAGGGGAGGTTTAAAAAGAAAACTACATATTTTGCATATAATATCCGCAACAAGTCCACATTAATATATATTGTGAAACATAAACATGAAAATCCGTCACACACGTCTAACACAATTTCACGACTGCTACTACACGAACACTAAAACACACGCCTCCATCATCTCTTATCTTTATTTAAATTAAGACCATGATTTAAATCGACCACGTAACCTACCTACTATAGTACTTTCCTAATTAATACGTCCTTCCCTAGCTATGATTTTTTCTTTAGTTGCCTCCTCCATAGCCATGACCTTCACCGCCTCCTCTGCCCCAACCTCCGCCATATCCCGAACCAGATCCCGACCCTCCATTCCTGTTTCCACCCGAACCTGACCCTGCTCGAGACCCTGCGTACGAGCCAGCTTCGGACCCAGCTCCGGACCCAGAGCTTGAGCTGGAGGAGTATGATGAAGAAGATGAAGATGAACTCGACCCAGAGCCAGAACCGGAGCCAGAACCACTTCCACCTAAGCCTAAGCCAATTCCAGCTCCAAGTCCAACTCCGACTCCCCCAAGGTCAATCCCGAGATCCTTTCTGGCGACTCGACCTTCAGAGAGAATGGCGGAAAAAGAGAGTAAAAAGCAAACAGCAACCGCAAGGGACTTGATTGAAGGCATTGTTTAAACAAATTAAGTTCTCTAGGGTTTAGGGTTTAACGGTTTGATGTGGGCATTATGGGGGAGGCTTGAGGGGAGATATTTATAATAAAATTTGCTGAGAAGGCTGTTGGGGCCATTTTTGAAATGGTACGATGAGGTGGCCACTACAAAAAGCTTGCGGGGGGCAAATTCTGTGGCTGAGGATGCTCAAAATTGTTTGAAGATTATGGCGTTTGGACAAGTGTTAATATTCTTTAGAAGTGGAAGGCTGCTGCCAATATTTTTTTTATGTGAATGATTGATTGTAGTTAATCATATAACTATGTGGAATTGAAGTGGTGAATTATTAAAGAAGTTGGTGCGGGAGAGAGTTTGACAATGGAAAGTGAATTTCATTACTGACTTTTTGTTGCCCACTCCTCCTCGGTTTCTCCACTAATTTTAGTGCACTCCAAATTTACGTCACCAATATTTTGATGCATGAGCTGCACACACACACACACACATATATATATTTTTTTTAATGTCTCACAATAAAAGAAAAATACTTTAAATATATATATACTTGAATGCATTAGTTCACTGAACTCTCCATCATAAATTGATACATATATGGTAAATATTTTTAGAGCAACAGTTAGACTAGCACCTAAGTTCATGGTTTCCTTTTCAAAAATTCTTTTGAGTGAAGGAGACTACAATACAACTATTTTGCTTGTTTTGGTCTAAAAATGAAAATATACATATACCTACGGTCTGTTCATATATATATATATATATATATTTTTTTTTTTTAAAAAAAAAAGAATTAGTCTGTGTGTATCTCTTGAGTAATGGAGAATTCCTGCCTTACAATGATTGGTATGTGTTTTTGTGTTAATCTACTCTACTGTAACGAAATTTTTGTCATATGACATGATTAGTCAAATTTCAATTTGTTTAATGTATATTATATATTCCTATATGTTTATTTTTTCAGAAAAAAGTTAAAAAATAAGAAAATTGTCTTAAATGATAAAATTATTAAATTACAAATTTTATTTGTGATAGACCGTTATTATTGTCTATCGCTAAAGTGATAGATATCTGATTTATCACAGTCTATCATAGAAAGTAAAATTTTGCTATATTTATAATTATTTTCAACAATTTTGCCATATTTAAGAACATCCCTTGAAAATATGTTAAGTAATTATATATCGACTATACATCTATTTTATAGTTTTTGGTAAATTTGAAGGCTGATTTTATGAGAATCTTAGATTTTCCAACCGAAAAAACAATTCTTTTAAAAAATATATAATTTTTCTGGTATTTTTGTTTACATAATCTATCCACTGATTTGATGGTTATAAACATTTTAAATGATCAGACTACACTTGAAAAAAAGAGAGTAAACTTTTTTTTTAGTAATTACAGTACCGAAAATGTTTGTGTCTAAAATTTTAAATGAAAACAATAACATAATGTTCTTTATTGTTGAGATTTTTTTTCTGCATCAAATAAATCTACTGTTTCTGAAAAGGGGGAAAACAAAAAATCCTAACCATTTATAATATGCCAACTCCTTCCTTGAATTTCTTTCTTATATATGTCATTAATTCACCATCTAAAACTGATGGAGTGAATTATGAGATAATTAACCTATTTGAATTTAATATTTATTTATTTGTTAATTTACATTAATTAGTATTTTGAAATTGATTAGTTAATTATTTTATATACTTATAAAGCTATAAATAGTTACTCTAGGCGATTGTAATAAGAAGCTTTTGAAATTTTATTAAAATACAGAGCTTTTGTTTCTTTGGAGAGCTCTCTATCATCAAGAGATGAATTTCCCTTTTTTAACCATAGACTTTGGCTTAATATCTTCAATTCACTACATCAAAAACAATCCTTGATGTGTGTTAAAAAATATTATTCTAAATTCACTATTCTTTTATCTTCAGTGCATGGACAAATCTTTTGGTTAGTTTGTATACATATAAAACACAAATACTATTGTCTAAGAATCTCATTATTCATAATTAACATGAATACTAATAATAAGATATATAATTTAGTTTGAAAATAAAAATGATTTAATTACAAATTTAAATAATCTTTATAAATTTATTGGCTGTTTTTCCATATTATATCGATACATTATTAAAATTAAAATCTATTGACAACAATATTTTAATCTTTGATAGATGATATAATCCAATCGGGATAGAATGTTAATTAAAAGAAAAATTACTGTCGGTAAATAAACACTAAATAAGAGCGATATTTTATTCAATAATTCATATACAGAGAGACTAGACTAGAAGAAGAAAGGAGGAATATAATTAAGGCTTCATCATCTATAGCCTTTATTCATCTGTGTACAAAAGAAAAAAAGACGATGATCATCCTTAATTAATTCCATTATCATCAATTATAGTTTGTGTCTGATATCTCAGTTTTCGCCGCCATTGCCATAACCATGCCCCTCGCCGTATCCATGGCCTTCTCCATATCCTTCACCGCCACCCCTCCCAGAACCCGCACCATAACCTGAACCGGAACCAGAACCGGAACCACCGTTTCTGTTCCTACCCGAACCGGATCCAGCCCGAGACCCGGCATAAGACCCAGCGTACGAACCGGCTTCCGACCCAGCGTCGGAGCCGGAGCTGGAGCTGGAGCTGGAGCTTGAGGAGTGTGATGAGGAAGCAGAACCGGAGCCGGAGCCGGAGCCAGAGCCACTTCCACCTAAGCCCAAGCCCACTCCCGTGCCAACACCGAGGCCCACTCCTCCAAGGTCGAGGCCCAAGTCCATCCTGGCAACACGGCTTTCTGATACAATGACGGACACACCAAGTAGGAAAGCGGCAATGGTAAAGGCCCTGATGGAAGCCATTTGAGTGACTGGTAGAATCACAACTTTGAAGAAGGGTTGAGAGAGGAGTAGGTATGTAATGAAATGGTTTGTGTGTTGCGTTTTCTGGGGAAAGCAAGAAGGGAAATTGGGGTATTTATAGCATTTGAAGGATTAGAAGATGTGAGTAGGTAGCGTCAAAATCATGAATTGTTATGCACCTAGTTTTCGCGTTTTCGGGAAGATCCCCAGGATTTGGACAAGTGTTCATGCCCCCCACTTAGAGTTTAGTGGAGTTCAAGTGCTGGATTTCTTTAATGTTTTTGATATATATATATATATATCCACTCATCTGCATCCACTCATCTGCATACTTATCTATCATATATTCATACGTTGCATTTTCAAACCTTTAAACAATAGGTTTTTCGTCGATTAATTATTCGGTAGTCCCATAATGTAATTGGAATAGTGATTTTTCACCCTTGAATGCATGGGATAAAAGCATATTATTATAATGTGGTCTTGTTGAATGATTTATTCATTTTAGTCCTGATTTATTTTAAATTTAAATAGTATTTTAGTCAAATCATTTTCATAGTTATATAGTTTTAAAACCTGACTATTCTTGGTTGCAAAATCTTAACCTAAACTTTTATAAACAATTATTGAAATTCCTTTAATACAATTTTATTTCTATATATTAAAAAATTTAGTGAATTAAGTATCATGCTAAATATTTTATTGAAAAAATAAGATAAAAATAAAAATGAAGAGACCAAAATCGATGTTATTTCAAAAGATCTTGAAATAAATTGAATAAAAGTTTAAAGTCCCAAAAACAAAATGAGCATTTTAAAAATAAAATCACAAAAATGAATCAAAGGCCAAAGTATAATGATCAAGATAATAATTAAACCTTTTATTCTATTTTTAATTATGGTCTACTCCTTAAAAGGACAAGAACCGAAAATATATTTAAAATTTCTTATTATTCTTTTTTCTTTTTAGATTGCCACATAATAATTTTTTATTAGATAGCTATGTCTCTCTAAACTGAGCCAACGGCAGGTGCAATCTAGGCACCACCTAAGTATTTTTCTTTAGTCTCTATTTTTCTTTTTAATTTGTTCCCCTTCGTTCATGATCTTTTTTTCTTTTTTTTTTTTTTCTTTCTTTTGGGGGTTGGTTTTTGCCAATCGAACTCATTTTAGCGTTCCAACTAAAAAAGAAAAAGAACCTCACAGTTACGTTTTTATTATCACCGATCCTACTTTGATTTTGTCAAAAAAAAACATATGAATATCAAAATAGTAAGTATGGAGAGTGAATGAGTATAAAGTGATAAATTTATTGTGTTGTGTGTAAAAAGGCATAAACAAATTAAATGTTATAAAAAAAAAAAAAAAAAATAGACAACCAAAAATGAAACAAAAGTTAAGAAAAAGAAGTGAAAACAGAATTTAAATTAAAGATGAAGGGGTGAAAAGGTTTCAGATATGTACAAGACGAGAAGGGGGAAAGAAAATATATGCAAAATTTTGCGAAGAAGAGGGAGAGAAAAACAATTAAAAGTAATAAAGAAATAAAAGTGAGAGGGACGAAGAAATGGTTGTTAATGTTGAAGTGGTGTAATGGTAGTTAAGTTCGAAACTGTTTGTAGACAGATGAAAGGAACAAGATGAGATGAGAGATGAAGAGCAAAAGAGAGGCAATGATGAGAAAAACGCCAAGCTTCCACCATTTAGCTTGCAATGTTCTGAGAAAGCCTGTTTTGCAAGAAATGCAATTGTAGCATAAATTTCCTCTGTCGTTGTCCCATAAATCACAATCGCTGTCGTAGGGGTCAGATGGGATAATTGCTCCTCCTCCTTCCTTTTTCCTCCAGAATGTTGCGTTTACATACTCCATTTGGCAGATCGTTGCTGGCGTGCAGCACCCCGACTAACACATATAATATATACAATTCACACTCTAATCAACCATTTCAACATCACTATCAATACTATTAACACATTTCAAAAACATGAAAATATACAACTAGCTATGTTCCAAATATTATGCCTTAATTATTGTATATTCATAAGAAATGAGTACAAATTTTGGATTTTGGATTTATATTGGTTGCATGATCTAAGCTATACCATAGCATTCCTTTTATGAGGACTGAGGGTAGTCAATGATAATATTCTCCCATGGGGTTTGTTTAAATGAGGAAGAAGATTTTACCTCAACGGAAGAGAGCTTCTTGAGGCTAAAATCATAGGACTTAAGCATGAGAGTTCTGGATACCAAATCATCACAAGCCCCTGTATCATAAATACAAGTCTTAATATCCTGCCAATGGGCTTCATCAAACACCTTCAACCTCAGCCATTTGGGTGACGCAGCCACGGAGCGGCTCTCCATTTTATAAGCCCCCACAAGCGCAAGCCCAATTATGAATACCAGCAACAACGGCACCATCACAATCAAAAGCCCCAAAACAGGGCACCGTGACCTTAGAAAAACCACTGCGTTGCTTATAAGGAACAAGAAAATTAAGCCAACCCCAATCCCCACTTGGAAACTCGGCAGCTTCAAAATGCTCTCGCACTCCGAGTCCCTCACATAAAATATCCATACAATAAACCCCAATACTGGGATTGACAGTATTAGGGTCATTGTAGCCAACGCCTTCTCCAAGTTATTTATTTCGAGAAATGGGTTCTTGCTTTTACTCGCTGCCGGAACAACATCCCCCCCGCTGCCGCCGCCACCTACTTCTTTGTCTTTGCAAGGAGGTTTCTCTTCTACTACTGCCACTATTGGGCCGGCTTCCTCTGCAACCACAGCGTTGCCATTATTGCCATTGTTGTTCTCTGCCATACTACTGAATGTATTCAATAATCCACCGTTATAATTTAATTAATTCTCTCTCGATATATATATAGGTTGATGTGTAATAAAGAATTATCACGTGTCGTGTTATAACAAGTCGAAGTGATTGAGGACAGGACACATTATTGGGAGGAAATTGAGGGTCAGTTGGTTGTAGATGATGAGAAATAGTAGGAGTAAACTAGTTTGATGACTCCAAATAAACAAATCTTAATTCTAAAGATCTTTTTTCTTTTTTTTCATTCATTGACAGAGTCCAAAATTTTAACTAAGTCTACTTTACTATCCATAAATTTGGGATCTGTGGAAGCCCTTAATCTCAATTTATTTTTAAAAGATAATTATTTATACACAACCATATAATTTTAATTAAGAGATGGTTGATATTTTGAAATGCAACTATACTACAAGACTTAGCAACGGTTAGTAAGAATCTCTTAAGTTATTAAGTTGTGTTTTAATTAACATTATAAACTTTAATTTAAATATGTGTAAAGTCGAAATAAGTTACAATATTTTTTTCTTAATTTTTGTTAAATGGTGGCATTGGTGCATGACGTTGATGTATATATATGTTTTTTTTTTCTCCTCTCTCTATAGTTTTTGAGGAAAGGATTGTATAAAAGAAAAGGAATCATAAAGTTTTTAAATAATAAGTATTTTAATATTAATGTATTAATTTGATGAAGAGAATAAAATCGGTGAAACTTCATGAACACTTAGACATAGCTCGAAGATTGGATAAATTACTTGAAGAAGCCACTATGACAGGGTTGCATTTCATAGACGTTATTATTATTATTTATTATTATTTTGTCATAATAAAGGTGTCCATTCCATTGAATGGACCTGTGAGTCTCAAAGGCTTGGGTCTCTAAGGTATATAGATGCAAGGCCCAAGCCCAGGCAGATTGTGATTTACGACTAGGCCAGAAAATATAGTTCCATCACCGTGGGAAGGTTTCAAATTTTTAAACTTACTTTTTCTTTAGTAACCTGATTTTATGAACGTGATAGCTCCTAATAAATTTAAAACTTAGGTTTCCCAGAGCAAAGTTATTTACAATTCACTGACCAAATCGTCCTCTAATATTCCGAATGAGTTTACATATTGGTGATCACTTTTGATGGCCAATTTTGACAAATACCTCTAGCGACCATCGATGCAACCAACTTCAATGATCACTCTGGTAGCTAACTCCAATTAAAACCACCTCCAACCTCCAATTTCGGCGATGGTCACCTCTGTGACTAACTCCGATGACTCCCTTCAGCTGCCAACTCCAATGATCACCTGTGGCGACCACCTATCCAACCAACTCTGACGATCACTCTAGTGACTTGTTTATTGTGTTTAATATTCTTCTTTCATAGTAATTTGACATTAAAAAAATACTTTAAATATAGCAAATTAAATACACTTGTGTACAAGAATACTTTTGAGACTGATTTGTAGCATTTTGAAACATAGAGGACCAAATAGAAACTAAACCCAAAACTATTTTCTTTCCTTTCTTTTTCATTTTTTTTTCCAGTTTAGTTCTTAAAAAACGAAATTAAATAAATTCTAGGAAAAATTGCAAAACCACCCTTGAAGTATGGTAATAGTTGCAATTATATTCTCAAACTTTCGTAAAAATTGAGTCCTCAAACTTAAATAATAGTAGAAATTGGATCCCCAAACATTCAGTGGTAGAAATTAAATTCTCAAATTTATATACTGTAATTTTTAAATTTGGTCCTCGAAACTAGTGTATGCAGGATAAGAAATAACATATAAAAATGTAGGGAAAAACTATTTTTCAGATTTTTATCTAGTACTTCTAAGAAAGAAGAAAATAAATCATGATACGAACAAAAAAATTTTAATAACAAAACCAATTTTAACAATTACGTAACTAATTAAAAGTTTAAGGGCCAATATTCTATAAATTTACAAGTTTTTTGGCGCAATTTTAATAATTGTATACGAGTATCTTGAGGAGTTGAGGTACAAATTAAGAAATAAATTTGGTTAATTTATATGGTGAAAAAATTATAATATTTAAGGTACCATTACTTGTATGATAAAAAACAATTTAAAAAAACCTAAACTCGGACTTAAATAATTTGTCATCCAAACACATGCGATCATAATCTAAAATAAAATAGTATCTACGCCAATTACATAATATTATAATCTATAGACTATTATAACCACAAATTATAATAACTAACTCATTGCTATTACCTTTCCTAATAACTGGTTAACCAATTAAAAATTTTATTTAATCAACTGTAGGTTAGATTTGAAATTATATTTTGGTTTAAATCTAAAGCACTAATTGAAAAAAAATAAAGAAATTAAAAAAGTAGTGTTTGATATGATAAACATTAATAATAGGATTTAGAAAATGAAAATATAAAGAAATGTTGAAGAATGAAGACTAGATAAATATTTTTCGGGGTTTGTTCTAATAATTCAAGTTACAGAGAAGATTTTAGAGGCACATTATTTCCAAAGTGGTCCACTAAAATTGAAAAAGAGGTGGAATTTCAAAAAGTAATGGGCGGTGATTCAATTTTTAAGAGGAATTGGAACTTTTTTATGCAATAAACATATTAATCGAATATTTAGTTAAAAGGGTCAATTAAATATCAAAATTACTTTGGTGAATATTTTTGTGTTGTGTCATGTGTGTTTATGAACACTATATATGTTTTCTTTTTTTTTTTTTCTTTTTTTCTTTTTTTTAAATTCTGACACGTGGGGATAGTAAGAATACATGTAGGCGTGTGAGTTGTATACTTAAATTGTTAGCTACAAAGTTGCATTTAAGAAACAAATTAAATACAAATTTGTTTCAAACTAAACTCTAATTAATTAGCCAACTTTGTGATAGTTCAATATGTTAAAAGCCTATCCTCTTAATCATAAGATTAAATGTTAAATGTTTCTTTTTGTGGCAATATGTGAGATTTTAAAATTAAACATTTGAGGGGTGTTTCGCTTACCAACATGAATTGAGTTGAGTTGGTAAAAATTACCAACTCAATATTTGGCCCACCAACTTCAAATCTTGATGGGGTTGAGTTGGTTATTTTTACTAACTCATCCATCTCACCCCAACTCTCTCTCCCTCCAATGTTTTCAATGGCTCCACTCATCGCCCACTGTCAGCAACTATCGCTATCACACTCCGACAACATATTCTGACGACCACCTTTGCACAATCAACTTTGACGAACAACTTCAAGCTTCGATAACCACCTTCAACGACAACTATGACGACCAACACTTCGAGTACCATCTTCACAGAAGCAATTCCAACATCCACCTTCGCACGGTTAACTACGATAACCAATTTTGGGCTCCAACAATCACCTCTCACGTCAATTGAGTGTTCAAATAGTGTGGTGAAAATATGTTACATTTTTCAGGAAGGAAAAACAAAAAGTTGTTCAATTTTTAAGTTTCTTCTGTGTTTATTATCGAGTATTGAATAGTTGTGATAAGTTTTCATTTGTTTGACATTCATTTGGTGTTTAGAAATGGGAAAAAAAAAATTATGTAATTGAGAATTCAAAAATTGGAATTCAAAATTTGTGCTTAATATATGTTTATTGTGTAAGAATTTGTTATGTTTTAAAAAAGCTTCCACAAATGTTCTAACTCAATTCAACTCAAATTTATACCCCAAACACAAATTTTTGACTCAACTCATCTTAAACACATACATTTCAATTCAACTCAACTCTAGTTTGCATTCTAGACACTGACATTTTAACTCTACGTACAATTTTGACAGTTGAATTGACATCTCGTATATAATTGAAGTCAAAGGAAAAATATTCTAAACAATTTAATGAAGAGTGAAAGATAGACCTTTCTTTAAACATAGTCACTTTCCAACTATTAATGACAACAAACAGTTTGAAAATACATCCTATTCAAATTCAAAAACATAACAAATATCTAAAAAAACAATCTTTAACGAAAATCAATCATTTATTAATACGGAAAGACTTATTTTTATGTATTGGAAAAAGGCTTCTCCATCCCCTTTTCAAAGATTTGGAAGACCGCAACTCTGGAAAAAATGCCCAACTCAGACCTATTATTTGCTCAATATATATATATATATATATAAACATATACTATAAAAACTCAGAGTTTAAATAAATATAATAATCAAAGTTTTGACTTAATTTGATAATCATTTCGTTTTTTGTTTTTGATTTTTAAAAATTAAGCCTATTTTCTCTACATTTTAGTTTTCAAAATTTTTCTTAGTGTTTTAAATCATTAGTAAAAACTAGACAATAAATGAAGAAATTTGGTGGTGAAAATAGTGTCTATAAACTTAATTTTAAAAAACAAAACAAAAACGAAATGGTTACCAAACTGGGCATTAGAGATTAAATTGATACATATAAGCTTAATTTTCGAAAACAGAAAACGAAATGGTTATCAAACGGAGCCTTAGAGTTTAAATTGATACGAAGTCCCGAATTTAGAGTGATATAATTATTTGTTAGGATATTTTCAAAAATAGAAAAACGGTTGAAAATAATTACAAATATAGTAAAATTTTATTTTATATTTGTGATAGACCACAGTAGATCTAGATGAACATCTTTACCAGATAGATATGGGTAGATGTCTATCTGATTTTATCATAGTTTATCACAAATAAAAAATGAAAATTGGTTATATTTGTAAATAATTTGATATTTTTTCTATTTATAATAATTTTTCTTATTTTTTTTAAGGTTTTAATTAATACAACTCCAAAAGTTGATAATTAAAATTGGTTCAATTATTAGTTTAAAATTTAAATTAATATAACCTTGAAAATTAATTGATATATATATATTTTTTCCCACCTCGAGCTCATATATCTAACCGTATAGAATTGAAGTCTTCCCATTCATTATCATTTCCTTTTTCCATTTTGTCGAATTGCTACTTTCATTGGGTGGTTTGTGTTTGTTTGCCCAAGTCTTTTTTCTTTTTTCTTTTTTCTTTTCTTCTTCTTCTTATTATTATTATTTTGAAAAGGGGTCTTTCTTTTTGTTTCTTTGATTTTTAATCCCACAAAATGTGACGTCACATTTGCCGTCCCCCTTCTACTTCACATTATTCCATTTCTTTTCCAATTTCCCTTTTCTTTATCTCGAAAAATTACACTTTACTTTTTCCGAAATATCTATTTCCACTCATCCTTCCAATCACTTTTCCTAAGTACTTTGTGACTGTTTTTTAAGGATGTATATCCACTTTTTAAGTACAATACCCAACTTTTTAAATATGCATACTAATTTGCTTAGCGAATTGAGACAAGAGGAATATATAAAGAAAATAAAGAGAATGTTTCAAAAGTAAACTTTTGGTATTTGAAAGAGCTCTATCATTTTGTTTTCCATTATATAATATATAGCATACATTCCCATATGTAATATGTATGCAATGTCATCATGTAACTAATGTGTTAGACACACAGATCTCTTATTATGTCACTCCATCTTATTTTATGTTTGGTCCAAACTAATCTGTAAGAGAACTTGCAACAATGTCGTACCGAGTCGAGTACACTCTAATGCCTTCCTTAGTTAGCACATCACCATTTAGATTGCCTAAACACATGAAACCATTACTTATTACTTGAGGTGGTGGAAAGAAATTATTTATATAGTCCATGGTCTACTTTGGGGCATGTGCAATGTTAGCAATGCCAGCAAAGGTGTGATTGTTGACGTTGCAGGATTTCAGTTAGTGAGTTTGACTTAGTCATTTTTCTTATAATGAAACTAAGTAGGCTCAACTGGACCAACCCAATGTACGAAGTCACATCTTTCCATTTTGGGATGCTCGAACTTCTAAGGTTTTCTTGAGCCCGAATCTTGCTTTAGATAACCCTCAACACAATATTTTTTCAAATTATGACATACTATAGCATTGGCCATTGTGTCATTTTTTTAATAAAAATTATTATTTTATACTATCTTTAGTGTGAGACTCTTTCTCAATGAAACTTAGGCTTCCCTTAAATATGAGAATATTAGTGAATGATCACTTAGGCTCCCCTAAGTGTGAGAGACTTTCTCTCTCAACTTCTAAATGAATGCCACTTCACTTAGAAGACTTAGGCTCCTCATAAGTTGAGAATCTTTTCTCAAGTCGTAGTAGAATTCTTCAATAGGATCTACAAAAATATTTGAGAATGACAGCAACAAGATTTTACAATCACTCGATTGACCCACTTGTATTTTTGGCACAAACACAAGACAATAACTCAAAAGATCTTCCAAGCAACAACCCTAATCCTTCAAACAACACCCATATATATGCGCAACAAACAAAAAAGAACCAAGGTAGATTCAACCAACCCTAGGATTTTTGCAAAAATAAGCACTTAGGATTTCTCAAATAAAGTTAAAAAGTGACATTCTGAAGAACATTTTAAGGGACCGAACGAAAAACATCTCAAAAGACAACTATCACAACATACTTAAAAATATGATGAAAATATCAAATTTCTAACCATACAGAAAAAATACACATACTTTTTGTCCTAAAAATCATACATAGTGAAAGTTAGCAAACTTGGAAACCTTTTCCTGGAATTGAAAAAAAACCCTAAACTTAGAATATGAATATAAAAGCTTTTTATTTATTTATTTATTTATTTATTATTTATTATTTTAAAAGGTGTGAACAAGTGACCCAGATAAAATTAAAAAAATGAGAGCAAACAAGAGTTTTGTATTATCATTCATTCAAATACAACAGAGCAGCAACCTCGGTTTGAAAGATTTGAAGTGCACATCTCCCAAGTCCCAACCAATTCCCAAAAAGGTTCGAACAGTTTTTGATTTGGAGGAAAGCGTTTTGAGAATAGAATCGTAGACGCGTAGACGTAAGTAAAAGAAGTAACAACTCAGAAGCTTCATTCAAATCCCATAAATTTCCATTTTCAATCACAGCCGTCGCTTTTGAAGTTTCAACTCCTTTGAATTCTCTTCGCTCTCTATGAAATATCCAAGAAACCTCTGACGTCACCTAAACACGCCTTCCCAAATCCCTATAAAACCACCCCAAAACCCACCATTCACTTCCATTCTTCTTCTTCTTCTTCTTCTTCTTCTTCTTCTTCTTCTTCAGTGATTTTCAGATTCTGGGTTGTGTTCTGTTTTTCTGATTTCAAACCATGGTGAAACTCAGCAATAATTTAGTTGGGATTCTCAATTTCATCACCTTTTTGCTCTCTATCCCAATTATTGCCGGTGGGATATGGCTCAGCCGACAGGGGACGTCCGACTGTGAGAAATTTCTCGACACGCCGGTCATCGTCATCGGAGTTTTCCTTCTACTTGTCTCACTCGCGGGTTTCATCGGCGCGTGCTGTCGCGTGAGATGGCTTCTCTGGATTTACCTTTTCGTCATGTTCCTTCTCATCGTCCTCCTCTTCGTCTTCACCATCTTCGCCTTCGCCGTCACCAACAAAGGCGCCGGAAAAGTTCTCTCCAACAGAGGCTACAAGGAATACAGACTCGGCGATTACTCCAACTGGCTCCAGAATCGCGTTAGCAACAACAAAGACTGGAACAGAATCAGAAGCTGTTTGGTCGACGGCAAGGTCTGTAATGAATTCAACGATAAATTCGCCCGTGATTCCGTTGAGCAATTCTACCAAGAACACTTATCTTCAATTCAGGTACGATTTCGCTTTCGGTTTTAATTAAAAGGGGAATTTAACAAAACCCCTCTAATAATTTCATAACTAACAAGATGTTTTTGTGAATTCTCTGTAGTCTGGGTGCTGCAAGCCGCCAGATGAATGCAATTTCAACTACATGACGCCAACTCAGTGGACGAATCCAACGAATTCTTCAAGTTTTTCTAATCCGGATTGTGGTTTGTGGAATAACAATCCTGAAACTCTGTGCTTCAATTGCCAATCCTGCAAGGGTGGAGTGTTGGATAATTTGAAGAGGAACTGGAAGAAAGTGGCGATTATTAATATTGTTGTACTCGTGTTTCTCATCATTGTTTACTCCATTGGATGCTGCGCTTTCAGGAACAGTAAGGAGGAGAATCACTATCCCAGATGGAAATGAAGTCATTGAAATTTGATTTTTGTTTTTAATTTCTTTCATTGATGCTCTGTTTTGGTTTTATGTTCTAGTTTTTGATATGTAGAGATGTATTTACTGGTATTATTTTCTTGTAGCTGTTTTATGAACTATGACTATTAATTGCTGTGATATATGAATAAAAGAATCTTGGGACTTTCGTGTTCCTGTGTAATTTAGACTTCTGATTAATATTGAATTTTGTATAAATATATTCTTTGTTTTGGTAGAAAAGGGGTAATGGCGTGTTTGGAATTATTCTTGAGTAGTTTAATTACACTTTTTGACTAATAAAATAAAGGTGATTATCTTTTTTAAAATAAGGTTCTTTTCAACAACTATGTGACATGGGATAAGCATCAAAAGCCTGTTGATGGGGATTCCGCAATTATTTTATTATTTTTGGAAAAGACAATTATATCTTGGTTCCCTTGTAATGTCTGGATTTAAATTTTTTTGGGAAGATGTCATTGTCTTCGCTACATTTAGACTTTTCTATTTTCCCCAAAAAAATTCCCCCATTTTTGCATCTAACTATATTTATGCAAATTACAGAATGCACCTAAATGCACCTATCTTTTAAACATCTTCCTATTAAAATATTAAAAAAAAAAAAAAACGAATAATTTGTCACATCTGATGGAATGTAAAAAAAATAATTTAATCCCTCAAATCGGTAATAATTATATCAATTAATTCATAAGTCAAATTATTTCACCTTCAAACTTTTTAAATGATTAATTTAAAAAATAAATTATTTTAAAAAGAAATTTAAGTGTTCGTTCAAAAATAAATTTTGAGAAAATAAATTTATAAAACAATTTGATTTACGATAAAACCAATTTTTACAAAAATAAATATTATTTATTGTGGCTACCATCATTTGTACCGTCCAACCCAGCAACCACCATTGACAATTTACTTCTGCAACCAACTCCAAGGGCTACAATTGGCATTAATTTTTTGACAATCACCACCAGTCAACTCTAGCCTCAATCTCCAGTGACCACCATCAACCACCTTCTAGCCATAATCCTCCTGTGTCCACTAGCTCATTTTATGGCTGCTGCCGCTAGCCAACTCCATGCGACTAACTTCGATGAACACTCCATACAATCAATTGTGGCCCATCTCATGGCTATTGTTGCTAGTCAACTCCACACGACTAACTTCGATGAACACTCCATACAATCAACTAAGATTTCTCTAAATTATTAATCCATAATATCTAATCATCGTCATTTGTAGAGAGACTCTTGAAAAAATATTACCAAAATCATTAATATTTGTATTTTAAAGAGCTTTTTATTATAAGTGCTAAATGTAAATGAAAATGAATTTTAAAAAAATATTTTTTTAAGTGGTTAAGACTTCTTAACTGACAAGACATAGAATATCATGAAGTCCACTATCAAATTATCATATTAAAAGCAAATATAAAGCAAAATTATATTTAGATAGAAACACTAGATTGAACTTAAATGGTAGCAGCTTTTAATTAACATATTTTATTAATCGTTTTGCTCTATTTTTTATACTAATTTACGAAATAATCCAGGATCATTATTCTCAGTAAATTTATCAGGATTTTAGTATTAGAATGATTTTATTTAGATTATCATTTTCTCTAACTTATTAGGATTTTCATGTTAGAAAGTAATTTTATTTTAGTTATAACTAACTAACATATAATTTAAATATACACGTACTAATTGGTTCTTTATCAACTGATTTTGAACTGAATTAATGGTGACACATACTATGAAGTAATTGAGTCATCTTTGCTTTGGTTTATAAAATTAGTTATGAATATGAAGTATGTTGTAATGAGATTAAAAAATAATATATGCTTTAATATTTGTATAATTTGAATTTGAAAGCGAAGTTTGATGCACGTACCAGCTAATTGGTTCTTTATCAACGCATATTTGTGATATAATATTTTGAGAAAAAGGTCAACAGGAAGGCGTACGGTTCAATATACAAATGAATTAAATGAATGACTTTGGTTTGGTATTATAATAAGGGAAATTAAAATCACATTAAAGTAGAGGGTTGCATTATATTTTGTAATAATAATTAAATTAATAAAGGATGGCCTTTTATTTTTAAATTTTGGAAGAGAACAAAAGTAGGATATTTTGTATTGCAGATGAAGATGATAGATAGAGTTGGGTTGGAGGGGGAAATTAAGAAATTGAATAAATGGGCGCCAGTTGTCTGTCTATTGGGGCCCACAATTACACTTGTCCGTTGCGATAATATCCTGATTGACCCATTCTTAGTCCGGCCTTTCAAGTGTTGTCGGCTGACAAGATTTAATAGGATTACACACGTGCCAATACCTCGATGTCTAATTGAACGATGTTACGCCACCGTGGCGTTTCCAATTTTCCACTTGGCAGTTGGAGAAATGATTTTAAACTTATCCGTCTCATTTAGTAGATGAAAGTGCTTGTGTTTGCCCAAAATAATAATTAATGATTTAACAACAATAATATCAATAGCGAAAAATAATTTTCCTTATAACACAGTGGAGATTCTCCATTTAGGCGAACCATAGGAAGGAGTGAGTGGAAAAAACTTTCTGTCATATAGAATCGCCCCTCCCTCTTTTACACCTCATTATCTATTTTTAATTTTTATTATAATTATTATTATATTTACAATTTAAATTTTGTTGTTTAATGATTAAGATAATGAAATTTTGTACCAATCGCAAATTGCCATGTCATTTTCTAAATAAAATTACAAATTATCAAATTTGAGACTAATTAAAAGTTGACATATGCCCAAAATTGAAATTGAAGATATAAATTGACAAATTTGAATGACGCCATGTGTTTTCATCATGACCGCTAGATTGAATTTTATACAATTTAATGTTAATATTTGGACTAAGTCCAATTGAGCCTAAAAATAAGTTTAATTTGACCTATAGGTCAACTAAGTCTCAAATCCAATTAGTTGTGCCTAAAGGTAAGGTCCATGGACCACCTAAGCCCAAACTCATAAAGCCCACGTGATAACTCTATATAAATGGATGAGTTCACCTCCATTTTAAGGATTAAAAAATTCTACTCTCCAAAGAATCCCAAGATAATTCTCTCTACAATCAAAATACTCTTAACTCCTTAAGTTGAACCACTTGAAGACTGAAGCTCTCCAATTTCAAGAACATCAAAAACTCCTTAAGCTAAATTACTTGAAGACTGAAGCTCTCCAACTTCAAAAACATCAAGCGTACACATTCAACTGAGAAAGAATTAACAAATATTCTGAGATCGAACCACATCCACATCAAATCTACTTAAACTTCCACAAATCAATTTCATCGAAAATCTTGTACAAACATAAATATTTGAATTAACAATCCTATTAGAAAATTGAATTAATTTTTCTTTAAATTTAAATGGTTCTGAGATTAATCATATAAAAAATTAGTCCACAATTTAACTATTTAAATCAAAACTTTTTTATGGTAATTATTTAAATTAGTTGGTAGGTTATAAATATATATATGAATCATAATAGGTAATTATTTTATTTTACTAGAAAATTTGAGTAACTTTTGTTTAAATTAATCTCTTCAATTTTTTTTTTTAATATTAATCCTATAAAAAACTAGTGAGAGATTTTAACTACTTAATCTAAATTTTTCGACAGTGATTATTTAAGTTAATTGTTGTTTTTTTTTTCTTTTTTATAAAAAAAAAAAAAAAAACAAAACATGGAAAATTTCATCGTCGAACTCAATCCCTATAAATTTCAATTCTGGCCTTGATTGTGATATTAAGTGAAAAATTTCTAACATATTAGCTATGCTAACTTTGACCCTTTTCAATAATACTACATCACAATCATATTTTTATTAAATATATTAGAGTATAATAATGTAGATGAAGCATAGTGATTCTAAATGATGTTGAATTGCATTTTTACCGAGCTCTGGAAAATTGACTCGAATTTGCACTTTTCCTTTGTTACATTTCTCTTATAATATTGTACATAACCCACACAGTCATTGGTACCACCACCAACTTACCAGCCATGCCAAATGAGATAACTTCAAAATGAATATCCTGTATTTTCTATAAAAATGAGTTAGAAACTGTATTATTTCCCTTGGCTTTTAGGTTCTTTTACTTGCTAGAAAGCACTTCAGTTTCAAGGGATAACGAGAATTATTGTATCAAAGCTTTGGCATGATGCCTTTGAAATTGATTGAACGTGTCTTGCCATGGTTGGGTTGGATGAATAAAAGGTTGGACTAACTTAATCTTGAGATCGATGAGATCGTTTAGCTTCTCATAACTCCAATTATAATTGTTGTCATATCTTCTAATCTAGACATGTAATATGTTAATTAGGAGATAATTGTAAATTATCTCTCCAATTATGATTTATTAATCACGAAATTCATGATCAATTCATGAACTGGTCAAGAAAAAATTAAGAACATTTCTCAGTTGAAAGACAAATGTATACATTGTTATGTAGTGTTAATGTAAGTTTTCCAAATAGTATTGTCAATCTTTTGACTTATATCGGTAAGCAAAAATTAAAAACCGTGAGAGAAACAAACATAACTTTGAAATATATAAAATATGTTATTTGACAATATGCAATCAATTATCCATTCAAGTGCAATATAGAAATTTAAAATGAATCCTATAGATTTAATATGAATTTCATTTATATTAATTTAAAATTTCTATTGCTATGATGCTCCAATGATTTAGAACAAGCGTTACCAAAGGGTGGTTAGTTATTCCTTGAGACATTCTTAACCAATCATTATACTAGAAGAACTCTTATTCTTATAATAATTAGTAATTTGGTCAAGAAATCATTAACTTGCTTAATACTTTCTTATAAGTGTGACCATTCATTTTAGATCCTATAGTTCTGACTCTCTAAGCCTGTCGAAGGGAAGGACAATAATGCTCCAAAATTTATAGCGACCCTATCCATTTTTGGAATTTACCTTGATATTGATTTCATTAAAATATCTACCGGAGGGAGGTTGCTCCTAAGGTGACATGAGACCGAGCATGAAGTCTCACATTATCAATCAATGAAGGAGGTCATAGGGTGTGTTGACACACATCCTTCTCCCATTTACTATGAATACTTTCTCCATTAACCTTGATATTGACCCATGCAAACTCCTTTCGAAGGGAGGATGTGCTAGGGCATCGCGAGGTCGAGCATGAATCTCATGGTGTGAACTTTTATGGAGAGCGTGAGAGAAAAAGGACATATCATATACATCTTTTTCTCCCACTAAGTATTTTAAAATTGAGGGTTCAAGACTTAGGTAAGTTAGGCTGTACATTTGTCCAAGTGAATATTGTTTTCTCAGTATAACATTTATATTGAATAGTTTATTGTAATGCTTTAATTCATTAAACATTTTAATAAATTAATACATTATTTCATGCTTAACAAAATATTGACTAATTCAACCCCAAGTCGGTTCCTAAGTACAGGTGTTTCTTACGGTCAACTTAAATACCCTAATCTTAGACAGAACCTTTCCTAAACAGAATTCCCTTATAGACAATATTTTATTAATCTTTTATTTTCTCACTTTAATCCTATTTAAACAAAATAAAATATTAATTTTAAATTTAATCTTATTAGACATAAAACTAAAGATTAATTAATTAAATTTTAAACTATTTAAAACAAATTAATTAATTTTAACCTAATGAGACAGATCTTCTTAGACAAGGTTTCCTAATTACCGACAATATTATATTATTAATTTTTTTATTTCCTCATTTTAATTCTGTTAAAACAAAATAAAATATTAAATTTAAATCTAATCTTATTAGACATTAAACTAAAGGTTAATTAATTAAAATTTAAACTATTTAAAATAAATTAATTAATTTTATCCTAATCTCATTAGATTAGCATGCAACTAGTTTTTCATTCATTAAATATAATATACAATATAAATTTTATATTTATATTAATGAACTAAAATTTATTATATACATAACACGATATTTTTATTAATTAAATATAATCATTGTATTTTAATTAATAAAAATGCTATTCCATGCATGACATAATATAAGTCTTATATTAAATTAATGAAAAAATAACTATATAATAGACATGCTTTTAATTATACATTAAAATATATAAATATAACGCTTATATTATAATCATGAAAACTATATAGTAAAATCATGGATGTATATACTTTAGACATGAACCTATAGACTTTAAATATAATATTTATATTTAAACATGATATATGATTAATGTCTTTTTATTAATTAATATAAATTTTATATTAATACTAATGAAAATATTAACACACAATCATATAATATAACACTTATATTAAAATATGATGCATGACATGGTTAATCTATGGTGGGATTTAAATTTATATGGTATATATTATGCAACATATAATTAATATAATTAAACATACATCTCATGCATACTAAAACTATATTATAGCAATAATAAATCAAATATTGGCATCCTAATAAAATAAACTTATAGCTTTCAATGGCGCACAAACAATGATGGTTTGACAGTCAAAAGCTTTAATGGCGTACAAAATATGACAAATAGCAGCGTCCTGCACAGAAAACTCTCGGTTTTGCACTCCAAATTCTATTTCCCACATCTGTTTCTAGCCAATTTTCACAGCAAACACTCTACCACAAACGATTCGAACTTACAGACTCGATTTACAGAATAACAGCCAAAAACACCAGGCTCTTACATTGATCAAATAGAAAAAATAAAGCTATAAATCTAAGTGCCAATTTTGTAAACATCTATTTTACAAACCCACATAAATCAAATGTAGTAAAGTACCCACCATTCTATTATGGGTAAAATTCAAGAACAAAATTGAAAGTAAAATTGTGCTCTGATACCAATTGAAGGGATCAAATTTCATAACGAAAGCGAATGATTGCTTTGTTTTAGTTTTTGTTTTAGAAACTTACAACATAAAACAAAAAAAAAAAAAAAAATACAACATTCATAATGCACAAAATCAATAGACTAAACATGTTTAATTAATTAACAGAGAAGAAGAAATAACTTATTTTTGAAAACACCCCTCAAGAATTCCAGCAGTATGGCGAGATCTGACTTTGGGTGAGCTACATTATAGACGTGGAGAGGCAATTTTTCATCTCACCATCCCACTTCACCCTCACATATTTCCAGTACTTCGTTCGTCGGGATTTTATGGGATAATCAAATTGAGATTTGTTCACTTAGATTGACAGTACTATTGATAAAAATAAATATATTTGCAAAAACACATTTTCATTTATTTCTCATTAAAAAAAACTTAGAAAAATGATTTCCAAAATATTTATAAAACTCTTTTTTCCCTTTCCAAAAAATATTTTCGAACTCACTCTTCAATGTTTTTGCCTCTTAAATTTTTTTTAATAAAAAAACTCTTTAAAATATTTTCATACTCTATTCTCTTCAAAAAAAAAAAAAAAAAAAAAAAAAAATTTAGTTCATTTGTTCTCTTTAAGTAAACCTCTGATTAACAACAATTTTTTATTTTTTTTTTATTTTTCATATTTTCAATACTTCTCTAAAAACGATTTCTTGTTTATATGATATTTGTCTTATATATCTAAAACAAAAAGCGAATTGTATTATCACAAAACAAATATAAAGAAGATAATTAGAAATGAGTTCATGGTTAATAATACAACAAAGAAAAGCTAGAGAAGAACCTGCCAATTGAGCATTTTTTTTTAAGGAACTAAATATCAATTGAAATGAGTGAAAAAAATATTTTGAAAAGATTTGTTTAAACAAATGAGTCGTTAATCGTTTGTTGCATGACTAGAACATAGCATAGTGGGGATTTCTCGTCCCCACCTCGTTCGCCTCCTTTTTAATTATGGACATGTTATTATCATTATTATATAAATATTATTTATAAAATTTAAATTTTATTATCTAATGGTCAATATAATGAATAAATTTAAATTAAACATTTCAATTTAAAATATATATATGAATAATATGATAGGTAATTATTTTATTCCACTAGAAAAGTTGAGTAAATTCTCTTTAAATTTAAATTATTCGTGTGAATTAACCATGTTTGAAAAATTTAACTACTTAATTAAAAGTTTTTCATAATAGTTAGTTGAGTTAATTGATCTTTTTTTAAAAAATAAATAAAATAGGGGAAATTTGTACGGATGACCCATATTGAATGGCCCAAATGAAATTTGGTCTCCCTCTAGATTTTCAATGAAATATGCCCTTTTGCTAGCGTCGTCGTGTGAATTTACTGAACTGCCCCCAAAATCATGGTTAAGAGGCACCCCCACGAGTTCCACTCTAGACTCTCGCTCTTGTTTCTCGGTTTCCACTATTGACACTCGGTCTCGGTACTCTCGCTCTTGGTCCTCGTAAGCTTGGCACTCAACAGTTGACCATCATAGATCGAGACCGAATGTCTATAGTGGGAACTGAGAAACGGGAGCGAGAGTCTAGAGCGGAACTCATAGGGGCGACTTTGGATAAGAATTTTTAAGAGTTCGATAAATTCACATGACGCTGATGACAGCAAAAAACCATATTTTATTGAAAATTTAGAGAGGCGAAATTTCATTTGGATCCTTAGATTTCCTAAAAATCCCTGTAAGAATCTAAGTCTTGCGAATTCCCCACGAAAAGTCCACAATCCCGAAATTAAAAGAGAAATTTCTAACAAATTTGCGTGGCAGTTCTTTTGGTCTGGAAAAATTCACTCGAATTTGTGCTTTTGCTTTGTTATTCTTTTGGGCTCAAACTCTAAAGCCTCGCAACTGAATAAGAGAGTTGTCTATCGGCCTCCAATTGACCAAAGCCTGAATATGGCCCAGCCCAGATTCATTTGTATTAGTTGGTGTTCAAAATATCTTTGAATTTTTTAAAATAGAAAAATATCCTTAAACTAAGAAAATAAAAAATCAAACCATCCTTAACATTAGTTTTGAATAGAAATCATACATATCCTCTATTTTTTAAAAATTTCAAAAATACCCTTAAACTTAAAAAATACTCTTATGGTTAGTATATGTTCAAAACTGTTAATATTTGTTTCAAAAATATTCTTAGACTTTCAATAGTTACATTCATACTCTTAAACTTTACAATTAAAAAAAAAAAGTTTGAAAATGCTCACAATATTAGTATAGTGATTAATTTGTTTGTAGTTAATTTTATTATTCTTGTACCAATATTTTTCTTACTACGAATTATAAACCAAAACTCCGAGTTAAGCATCAAATCTCACAAAGTTCGAAAATAAAAAATTTTCCTTAAAATTTACCAAAACAATAAATAGCTAAACACAATTGTATTTGACCATTAATACAAACTCAACTACTAACATACAACTTTGTTAAAATATACAAGTCGTAAGATCCCTTCGTGCTCCATTATTCTCTTTCTTTTTGTTATAATCCATATACCTCAATTGAAGAGGTAATTATTTTTTTATGAAATAAAACAAAGGTCAAACAGTTAACAAGAAGAAAAATAAAAGAGGAGAAAAAATAGAGAAAATAGGGAAGTGTTATGTTAGGTCATAGATTGAAGTATGAGAGAGAGGAAATGGAAGATGGAGGTGTGATTGGGTGTAGATAAACGGTTAGGGCATTTTAAGTCTTTTTTTTATTTATTTATTTTTTAAAATGTAAGAGTACTAATGCAACTTTTGAAAGTTATAGAGGTATTTTTTGCAATGATGCTATTTATGGTTTATGTTCATATATTAACCAATTAAGGTATTTTTGAACTTTTGAAAGTTCAAGGATATTTTTTAAACAAAACACTGACAGTTTCTATTCAAAACTAAAGAAAGAACATTTTTTGAATTCTTTTTTAAAGTTAAGAGTGTTGAATCTTTTGAAAGTTTAAAGGTCATTTTTGTAAAGTACAAAGTCCAAGGGCATTTTTTATAATTTAGCAAAACTTTTTTTTTGACTAAATACTTCGTTTGAGCTTCATGATCTCTAATACTATATTTATAAATATGAGATTCCATCTAAAGATTGCGAAGTCTTCACAAATTTTCGACCATTTTAGTTTAGAGATTACATTTTAAAATAGAAAATTTATTATAGATGTAAAAAATATCAAAATATTTACCAATGTGGAAAATTTTCAACGATAGAATTCTTTCGTTTTTTCTATCAGTGAGAGATAGAAGTCTATCGTGGTCTATCGTCTAGTGATAGAAGTCTATCATAGTATATTATTGAAAATTTTCTATATTTATAAATAATTTAGCTCCTATATTTGAAACCTTTTTAAAATTTATTTCTCTTCTAATAAGTGCTTTATTATATTTTTCTTTAAAAAATATTTTCAACCACAAGTTTTGTTTGATTGTCATATATCTAAAACTTAAAAGTGATTTGCCGTTATCAAAAAGAAAATGATTGAACAAATATCAAATAATCATAAATTAAATTGAATATGTCTCATTAAAATCACTTTACAATTTACATATCATTTTTGAGAAGAAAACTTTCAAGTGAATCTTCGAAAGGAAGATTTTCAAAGCATTTCCTATTATTAGAAACTATTTATTTATTTATTATTTATTAAAGCTTCCGTTAATAATTATTTAGTTTTTATTTTAGAGGAAAAAACATCGACTAAACGTAGGCTCTCTCGATTTGCAAACAACTATTGAGAAAAAATGGTTTTCTCGACGTGTTAAATTGAAAACCTCAAATTTTAATTTTTTTTTTTTTCTTGATTTTGATTAGTTAATTTTGAGTTTCGTTAATTTGATTTTATTTGTTTTATACATTTCTATTTTTTTTCCTTAAATTTTAGAGTCTTGGATGTTGATTTTTTTATGTGTGATTATTAAAATTTGTTTTGAAGGTTGATTTGAGGGATTTGAATGAAGTTGAATACCAATATGGTATATTTAACGTGCTTTTTGTGGTTATTTTTAGAGTGATTTGAATGTGTTTGTTTGTTATTATTACGTATGTGAAGTGATTTTGTGGTTATTTTTATAGTTTGAAGTGATTTAGATGAGATTATTTGTTGTTATTGTTTATGGGAAGTGATTTGGTAGTCAATTTTAGGAATTTAAAGTGATTTGTTGAAGTTGGATTTGGTTGTTGCATATAAAAAGTGATTTTGATGGTTACTTTCAAACAATACAAATGATTTTAGCATTTCAAAATTACTTCCAAACAAATAATAAATAATCGGGATGAAAAAAAGGATATAGGAAATTAAAAATTTTGCGTGTGATCTGAAAGCCAGGAAATGAGAAGGTGGACTATTATGTAAGTTGGCCTGCCATGTGCGTTACCTACACAAACCCAACGGGATTTATGGGAAGAACAATGGAGAAAGCTCTACCAATAATTTTTGGCATTGCATTATTTTATTTTATTTTTGTATTAGATCTGCCATTATATATATATATATATATGTATGTATGTATGGTCATTGGGCAACAACTCCCAACTACACCATTGACTTCTCTTCTCCTCTTCGATGAGGGAGAGAATTCAGCACCAAAAACTCTCTTCCCAAATAATAGAACCAACATGAGGGGAAACCCTAATTAAACAACTGTACAATGGGTGCTTTGTATTCTCTTCTTTTAGGGGATTGTTTGTTTTTTTTCTTTAGAATTTAGATAATCTAAATTGACTTAGATGCTCGAAATTATAGATGTCCAATGTCTTTATATTACCATATTTGTTTTTAGGAATATTTTTAAAATATCTGAAAATATTTTGATAACTTTTTTTTTTTTAATTAAGAATTCTACTCGAGAATGTCTTAAATGTACCTAATGTTCCAACAATGCCATTATGACTATTTATTAATTTATAATTAATTTGATATAATTTGAACTTATATAACGTATTTATTTTTATCAATTTTAATTTTTTAAAATTAATACAAATTATATCATTTTATATGTTATTTTTCTCAACAAAATAATATATCATAATTTAATTTTTTTTATAAAATAAATATTAATTTAAATTACAATATAACAAAAAGATGATATATAAAAACGAAGGACAAAAATATAAAATGGGGATGCCTTTAACTGTAGAATTTTTATTATTATTTTAAATAATTATATGATATTTTAAATTAGAAGAATAATTTTAAAAAATCATCTACTTTCTAAAACTATTTTTTTAATTTTAAATATCATATAATTATTTAAAAAATTAAAGAAAAAGAAAACTTTGAGGACCTTTTAAACTTATTTTAAAAAACTCAGGGACTGAAAATGTACATTCTAAAAATCCAATGACTAAATGGGTCTATTCTTATAAATTTGGGGACTGAAAAGATACATTTTTTAAACCCAAAATCATTGTTCAAAATTTAGAGACTGAAAAGGTAATTTTCTCTTTATTTTAACACCTAAAATTGCCATTAACATGTTAAGTATTGTAATTCAAATTTCATATCATTTTAGTCTATGTATAATTTATATAAAGTATATTAATTAAATTTGAATAATTAAAAGTAGATGAATTAAAATTTGAGTTTAAAGAGTAAAGTGAGATGGGAATTGAAAATTATATTCTAACATCACAACACACAATCGTTTACATTATGAACTATAAGCAGTTTGTCCTCTCATTAATTTACAATAATGTATTGGGGTGAATGGATGACATTGTGACGTGTGAGTGGGATGCCGTCTCATTGATTAGAAGGCATTAGCCTCTCATATCAAAGAACAATGGTGAAGAGTTATGTTCCTTACATTATTTCAATAAGTTCTATTTTTCTATTGTTACAACTATTTATATTTAGTTTAAAGTAGTTGCTAGTGATATACACTAAGGCAAGCTTTATATCGGAACAAAAATGGTTACAAATGCAATCATTATATAATAATGAAAAATAAAAAAATTCAGATACTACAAAAGTATGGATTCTCTCCTAATTATTATGAGTATGGTACTCCAAAATTTTGGATCATTAAGTTTTAGCAGAATACACGTGGAAAAGAGTTGGATTGGACTTTGGAGTTGTTCATACGTGTATCATGTTCTTTACTAGTCACTTGTCACTACATATACTTCCAAAACCCCTGCCCCCAACTTGTGACACCAAAACAAATACAAACTTTTAGATCAATGAATCTAACCACGACACATCCAAATACAAATAATTATCTCCATCCCATTTCCTGAAATAAGAACATCAAAAATAAAAAGACTTTCAATATCATACTCACATGAGATTTGATCCAATTAGAATCTTTTATATAAATCAGACTTGCTTTATATTTGAGATTGTATTAGTCCCTAATATTTCCTAACAAACATAAGAAGCAAGAGTCGTGTGTATCAAATTTCTATTTCATGCTTTGTAACAAGATCATCGATTATCGTAAAATGTTCAAAACATCTAATGTGTACTATGTTTTTCTTCTCTCAATGATGCACTTCTAGTTAAGCCTCTTAGTGGTTGTACACTTTGTTTAAACATTTCAAATTCACCCCATATCTCATTCTTTGGGAGTGTTATTTTGTATAATCTTATTGAATCATTAGAATTATTAATAATTAGCCTTTTATAGTAGTATGAATAAACAGACACCTATAAACTAATAAAGAGAAATATTAATATGAAAAATACAAGAAAAGAAAGGGAAATGATCTTAAATGGCAAACCTGCTAAAGATATTTACTACTAATAGCATGCAAAATACACAGTTTATCGCAGTCTATCGCAGATTGACAATGAAATTTTGCTATATTTGTAAATATTTTGGTTACTTTTGCTATATTTGAAAAGAGCCCGAAAAGAAACCTAATTATGAGAATTATAATTATCCATAATTTTTTCTAACACGTAGTTTGTCATCATTTCTTTCATATCTATTGAACCTTGTGTCATTTCCAGTAATATACCATGAACATAATACTAAAGATTCATTCATTATATATGTTTCTATTGTAGAACCCTTAGAACGTGCTTCGTTTCGTACATATTGTTTCAATGTTCGTAAATTTCTTTCGATAGGGTACATTCAACTATAGCTAACTAAACTCACAACTTTGGTTTCATAATGAAATTGTCTGCTAGGCTTACTATTAGTTCAAAAAATACTGATGAAAATATCTTTTCTAACTTACAAAGTATGATTATAATACACATTTTTTTAATCTATCCAAATTACTTATGCATATTGTTTTCACACACGTAGATCATAGAAGATTTCACATAGCTTAACAACAATAATGGACACATCTTTTCTTAAATACGCTCGAATCACCAATTGGAAAAAGCCTTTGAAGCAAAAAGTGAGAGTTGTTAGCTTTTAACCTCCAAAGTTTTCCATCTTTCTCACTCACACATCGACATATATGACGCAAACCCATCGAGAAATTTGACAGATTTCAAGAACATATAAAATTCAACCTTGTCACTAGTAGTCAATGGGTATATGTAGCATGTGACCTTACAATTCTATCTCCTGCCATTTGCAAGCGTTGGTCTTTTAGCATCTTTAGATTTTCTAAATCCAATCGAGTATTTGTTGTGTCCTCAGTTTTCCCCTCGATATTTAACAACATGCCACCCAAATTATCAAATATTCTTTTCAATATGCTTTACATCCAATTTAATTTTCAACAAAAGTCTCGATCAATACGAAAGTTGGACAAATATCATTTTTTATTCAAATTTAAACTTCATTTTAGTTTCTTATCATATTCCTTTTGGATGTTTACTAAGCATAGGAAAGTTTAACATGTGCACTTCTCATAAATCTTTTCTCTGTGAATGCATGACACTTATAGGAGGTTTACGTTCCACTTTTCCATATGTTGCTTGCTCCCATTTTAACTGTGATTCTATGGAAGATAACATCGATGCTCCATCAAACAAATAATTTTTCCTCTTGTTCTAAATGTTGATGTATTAGCTTTACAAATAGGAATGTTTGGTAATCCTTGGTACTCCATCTAGATAGGTCATCTTACGCAAGAAATGCATTCATAGTCCACAACAAGCTTGGGTGTAGTTGAAAGTATTCTCTACTAACACAGTTATAAGTGCAAACACTGTCATTCTATAACTAATTTAACTCTTCAATCAAAGATTGAAAATAAATCTCAATTTCTTTTTTAGGATATTTTGATTGGGATAAAAGTAAAGAGACAATGAAATTTGTCCCTTTGATGCATTTCCAAGGTGTGACAAATTATAAGGAATAAGCACCACAAACCACATATTATATGAAGTACTCATATTCTCGATCGAATTAAAATCATATGAAGTTAGTTCTAAACGAACATTTTGTGGGTATGAAGCAAACCAAGAAAACTCATGATCAAAATGTTTTCGCCCTTAAGCATCAGCTGGATGTCATAAGACTTCATCCGTTTGAATATGTTTATCTTTATGCCACCTCATTTCAGAAGTAATATTTTTTTATGCAAATAACTAATTTAACCTCGGTATTAAAGAGAAATGTTGTAAAATTTTAAGTGGAATCTTCTTTCCTTTTCTATCGTCAACTTTGTACCCAACTCATCACATATTGTACATTGTTGCCAATCTAATAATTCTTTCCAATATAGTATCCCATTGTATTCACAAGAGCATGAATGTGCTCGAAACCTAGTCCTAAGTCACACAATTTTCTTTTAATTTCATAAAATGTTCCTTGATGGGAAATGTTCCCTTTAACAATTCAAATAACAAATCAAACGACTTGTTAGTACAACTATTAAGAGCTTTAACATGCATCAAATTTGACCAAAAATATCAATGAGGAGAATTTTTTATAACTAAGGTACAATTAATTACGTGTTTCTTTTATTAAATCCTCAAATAAATTTGAATTGTTATCATGTTCCTGGGCATTAGTAGACACTAGACATCCATTCTCAATATCTTCTTCATTTACATCTTTAATTGAACCCTACAGATCATATAAAATATTCAACATCTCATTTTCTTCATCCAAAACATTAAACTCATATTAATCTTGTCATCATATGTTGAATGAGATGTGTGGCTCTCGAATCCCTAAATAAATCCACTAGTTCTTCATGGCATACCCATTGATTATAAGCTGGAGATATTCCATTTATGAATAGATGTCGTTCGACTCTATCTATTGAACTCCCACATTATGTTTATACATTTTTTGCATGAAATTTTGTCATTTCAATGAATTGGGCTCCTCTTTCTACATACATGATTGATGACTTATTTTAATCCACTATTTATCCATTCTTAATAATATACATCTTAACCCAACACGAATATGATATGTGATAAGTTAAAATCCGTATGAATAGTAAGTTTTATTAGAACTTATATATAGTTTCAATTCCTGACTGTTGAAGTTTTGTTAAATAAGTTATTTTCTTTACAACTTTTTTTATGAACAAGGTATTTTGTTTTCGTTTTCATGTGTTGACACCAAACAACTAATAAAGTAAATTAACCATAGGGCATAACTTAGTTAATTGGTTAACCTAACTAGTATAATAAAAAATGAAAATAAGTTTAAAGCAGCATGCTATTCATCAAATTTTCCTTTGACGAACAATACTTATACTTAAAAGACAAAAAAAAATGTGTCTTTTAGTGTGTTTTTAGGATTTATGGTAAAAGGAAGTGAACTCTATTGATTTAAATCCATTATTTTGCTTTTACAAATCCAAATATGCATCTATGTACTACAAATGATTATTCTAGCTAACAAAAATCATGTTCTAATCATACAAAAAAAAAAAAATTATGAAAAAACTAAAAATGATTTATAGTCTTTTTAGATTTCTAAAATAAAAATATATATAATTGTTCAAACCTAACATTAATTCTTTTACACTAAACTACCTACTAAAATTGATATAGATCACTTCAAATCCCTAAAACTAATCATAAAATTAAATCACAACATCCAACCTCATCCAAATCACGTGAAATCTCTACAAGTAACCACCAAATTACTTCACATACACAATTACAACACACAACCCACAACCGCATCTATAAATCACTTCAAGTATCCCTACAACTAAACACCAAAACATTTTGCATGCACAATAACATCCAATAACCTCATCCAAATTACTTTAAATTTCTAAAGTTAACCACCAAATCATTTCACAGGTACGATAACAACAAACAACCTCATCAAAATCACTTCAATAGTCCCTAAAACTAACCACTAAGTCACTTCAAATAGACAATAATAGCATTCAAAATAAATTTAAATCAACTCACTCAAAAGAAAATCACGAAAATGGAAGCCGCATAAGAGGGTTGAGCGGCTGTGGCAGAGGGTTGGGAGGTGGCGGATGGCGACGGAGGACTAGGCCTCGTCCAAAAAAGAAAAAATTGGGAGATAGGCCACTAGGACAAAGGAAATTTTCGGGAGGAAAAGATTAAGGGTTGCTTGGAGTGAGGAGATGAGATGAGATGAGTTGAGATATGAACTCAACTTATTGTTTGTATTCCAAGAATAATCCAATGATATTTTATTAATATTTTTATGTGCATTTCTATATAATAGAATGTGGAGATTAAATATACAAAAGAGGAGAATACAAAAGGAACGTATAAATACAGAGAGAATCAAATAAAATTAAGTGTCATAATTTACGTTTACACCATCCTTCAAACTCAAGGTGGTAGAGTAGGAACCAACTTGAGTTTGGTAAGCACATGATGGAAGTGACTGGAGGACAATGCTTTGGTGCAAATATAAGTTGGTTGCTCAGTGATGGAAATGGATCTTAATAAGAGAGTGTTACTCATGAGATGGTGGCGAATAAAGTCACAGTCATTTTCAATATTCTTAGTACGTTCATGAAAAAGACATCATTGTGCGCAATCTAGATTGCACTGCGATTGTCACAATAAAGTATAATGGCAGACTGTTGAGCTACTCCCATATCAGCAAGAAGCCACTGAAGCCATAAGAGTTCTGAGGTAGCATCAATATATAAGAGCACGATATTCAGATTCGGTGCTAAAATGAGAGAACACTTTGTTTCTTACTCTGCCAAGAGAAAAGGGAGTCCTCTAGCTAGGTAGAAGTAGTAACCTGTGGTAGATCATCGATCAGTGGGATCACCAGTTCAATCCACATCGGAGTAGCCAGATAATACTAGGGATTACTGAGAGGAGAACTAAAGACTATCCCAAAGTACATTTGACATAATGAAGGATATGAAGAACTGCAGTAAAATGTATGGTTTGTGGAGCAACCATGAATTGACTAACAATATGAACAGAGTAAGTAATGTTTGGACAAGTCACTGTCAGATAAATAAGGCTACCAACAAGTTGCAGATATTGACTGACATCTTCTAGAGGAATACCATCGAATGAAGTTAAGTGAACATTGTGATCAAGTGGTGTTGGGGACATGGCAGAATTAGTGATGCTTGGACGAGCCAATAGATTAGAGACATATTTTGCTTGGGACAATAAGTAACTGTCAAAGCGTGTTGAAACCTCAAGACCAAGAAAGTAATTTAGTGACCCTAGGTATTTCATCTCAAAATGTTCTCCAAGAGTCAACTCAGCACCCCAAGTAACTGTCAAAGCGTGTTAACTCAACACCCCAAACAGTCAAAGCACAGACATATAAACTCCACAAACATATGAACTCCATACATATAAACTCAACTTAACATGCTAAATAACTCTTAATAGAGATCAAAACTAGCTTTTTTTTTAAAAGGATATGTCAACATATGTTCAAAAGCGTCAACAGATCCAACCTCTCCCAATGTTTTTTAACAACATTAGGAAAGCCTTCTTCCCTGACACCATTTTATATGGTTGGCATCAGGAGATCTTTTGAGAAATTATTTTTGAGCTACAAATATTATTCCTGATGTTGTAAAATGAATCAGCGTTGCCGACGAGTTTTCAATTTAGTGTCGAAAAAACCACTTCTACCAACGGTTGTTTTCTCATCAAAAGAGCCTAATTTGGCCAATGGTTGTGTGTTGTTGGGAAAGAAATTGTCGAGAAAAATAGATTTTCTTGTCGTGATATTTGTTAAGTGCATGAACAAGACAATTTGTATTTTATATTGTCTTATATGCAAAACAATACATGCAATGTGTAATTACATTTTCCAATATATTACTAGTATATTTGACATATACTTGAGATCGAAATAGAGAGATTTAATTTTCAAGAAGGAATATACAAGAAAATAAATAAATCTCTTATTAGAAAGTAAACATTAATTTAAAATATTTTTGCATTAAATGAATATCAATCAAATTTAATATATAAAAAAATAAAGTCAAAATTAAAAAAATGAGGTTAATAAGAAATTTGAAAATTTTTAAACATTGGTGAAAATGTTAAATTGGTTCGAAATTTGAGCTGAAAATTCTTAACAAAATGATTTAAAATATAGGACATTTATAAGATATATGGTGTACAAATTTCCACGTAAAAATCTCTATCATTATGTTTTTTTTTGGAAGCCCTAACTTTAACATATGAAGTATTGTAATTTGAATTTCATTTTATTTTAATATTTTTAAATGTCTAATTTTAATCTATGTATTATTGATAAATTTTAAAATTAGTGTGACACTATTTTATAGCTTTTTTTTAGAGTCTATTAATATTTATTTGCTACAATTTAAGATTTTAACCACTAATTTGAAGATGTATCATAAATGTAAAGACTAAATTTACATGAGTTGTTTTCAAATATAACAAAATGAGTCAAAATATTTATAAATATAGCAAAATATCAGTATCTATCAAACTAGATTTTGTTATATTTAAAAAATATTTTCAGTAGTTGAAGGGAAAGTACATTGAATTTAAAAATATAATAATTAAACTAGAATGGAACTCAAATATTATATTTTAGGCTCCATATCACAATCTTCACATTATTGAGTGGTTTGCCGGGTCATTAAATTTAGAATAATGTATAACAGTGAATGGATCACATTGTGGCCTATGAGTAGTTGCCTTCTCTCATTTATCAGAATTAGAGGGCATTAGCCTCTTATCGAACGAGGGCGTTGAAGAACTATGTTCCCTACATATTGGAATGTGATTATAATATATTACTAAACTCTCAGGTAATTAATTAAATTCTTGATTTTGTAGAAGTACAAAAGAAGTGAAATTTATATAATAATGAAAAGAAAGTCAAATACAACAAAAAGTATGGATACTCTCCTAATTATTATTATTATTATTATTATGAGTATATGGCACTCAAAATTTTGGATCATTAAATTTACCAAAAATACACGTGGAAGAGAGTGGGATTGGAGTTGTTCATATGTGTATTTGTCAGAAGGTACTGTTAAGATTTGTACATATACTTCCAAAAGCAAACACACACAAGTTTAAGATCAATTAATCTAAATTAATTACCACCACACATCCATCCAAATACACAAATAATCATCTCCATCCCATTTCTTGAATTAAAATAAATAAAATAAAATAAATAATTTTCATGCTTTATCACATTTGATCGTGTCATCTGATTCCTCATCGCGAAGCAGGGGCTGTTCTAGATCCTTCTCAGAATCATCAATAATGCCATCTTCAACTTCTTCACGTTGTCGTTTCATGTCTTCAACGTCTTTCGCTTTACCCCATAGTACGATATATAACCCAATTATCACTGCAATAGCACCCATTAAGCTGCACAAACCCAATTATTAAAAAAGAATAGAATTAGGAAATTAGATTAAGATTAAGCAAAAGTGCATTTGTATTTATTTTACCTGCCAATGTAGAGGTCTTCGTGCATAAACAAAGAAGAAACGAATGTTGTGATGACTGTGCAAACGGGGTTGAATAATGCAGTGAAAAGAGGGCCTCTTCGTGAAACACACCAAGATTGAACGCAAAAGGAGAAGGCGGAGGTTGTTCCCTTTTTAAATGAATTAAATTGAAATTTAGATATAAGATTTTGGAAATTAGAAGGAAGAGTGGATAAAAATTTTGAATGAAGATAATTTAGTTACCGCATATACACAAGTGGCGAATTGTAATAGAGAAGGAAGATTCCAGACTTTTGTGTTGTCGTCTACAAGCACCGTAAAGATGCCTGATAGTATGGTGGCGATGAACAACATCCATGTGCCCGAAATTACTGGGTCTGGACAGTGCCGTGAAACTGGAACCTATTGGGTTCAATTTCAATTTAAAGTAAAATATTTTTGAAAGAGGCATATATCATCATCTAGTAAAGTTAAAAGGATGGATTTTAACGAACCAGCATGATGATCCAGAATGCCCAAAAGCAACTGCTAACAAAGAGAAGCACACACCCAAGAAACCACGTGTCCCCTCCGGGTTGGACCAGGCCAAGCATGTTGAGAAGGGTAATATTTTTAGGCAAAATTTGTGCGTTAAGTAATTTAGGGCCTTTTATTAAAGCCATAGAAGCAGCCCCACCCACACATACCACCGTTCCTACTATTTTCGCTACGCTTCTCCAGCTTCTTGCTTTTAATTTCTCCAATCTGAAACATTATATTTCAATTGCAATTTCAAACGTATGCTCAGCAGCTCAAACTTCGAAATAAAATTTCTGAAACAGAGACGAGAAAAGAACCCAAGTCTCGTACCCGACAGTGGCTGCCATAACGAAAGTGATGGCAGGTATTAAATTAACGATGGCACTCGCCGCCGATGAGGAAGATAAGTAAAGCCCTTCAAAATACGCATTTTGGTTGGCCGTTACTCTGTCAAATTAAATACAAATTAATTAAGCTTGATTTTCAAAAAGGGTGTAAATTATTCATTCATAACCATACCCAACGAGAGCAGTTACAGAGATGACGAAGAAGCCTCTGAGGCTGATGGAAAGCCCGTTGCCACTTTTCCTGTGAGAAAAAAGAAAAAGAAAAAGAAAAAGAAGAAGAAGAAGAAGAAGGTGGTGGATTTAGAAAATGGGTTGGTTATGATTTACCAAGTGTGTAATGGTAATAGTACGTACTTTGTGGACAAGAAAACAGCAGGGGCCATGGATAGGGTGGCAATGGCATTTCTATAGAAAACAAACACTCTGGGGCTCATCCCTTGGAGCAAAGCGGCTCGGCTGAAGATGGCAAGAGCAGCAAAAATGCACTGCAAACCAACCATAGCCACTGCAGGCTTGTAATCATCAAAACGCCAACCCATCTCTGAATTATTTGGAAAACAGATCCACCTCTTTCTCTGCAGTACAGAGCCTTAATTTATGTGAATGCCAAATATATATAGAAAGAAAGGCGAAGAAGGGTATAGAAAGTAAAATGTGTGAAAATGTATTGCCTGTCTTTTGTTGACCCTGTGCCAACGCTGAGTTAGGAGAGACCATAATTATATTATATATTATCATTTTTCTTAATTTGTGTTTAATTTCATTTCTGAATATTGCCTCTACCTCTATTATGTTATATTATAGTTCTTACAATTTTTCTTAAGAAAAATGAAAGATGGAATTTTTCTAAATTGTGTGTATATATATTTTTTTGTATGAAAATGGAGGACCGAATCTTTCTAAATCTTATGCAATGGTCATGATTTTCTTTAGAAGTTGGCATTAATTTAATGATTTTGAATATACATGATTCAAGCTTTTCACCATCTCTTTTTAAATATTATTAATTTGTATGCATTGGTGGCCCATATTTCTTTTTTGTTTCATAATTTAATACACGAGTCTAGTTGTTATATATGAATGATTCACACTTCTTTTTATTATTCGATTATTTTGATTTTTGACTTCCATATGATACATGATTCTCGTTTATTAATTTTTTAAATAGTTTTGAATAATATGTTGGTTCAATAGGAGGACCACGTATTTAGTGACGAGAACACTTTTCCAATGTAGGAAAGGAGTTTATTTTATTATTATTTTCATTTGAAGGAACTTTCTGAATATCGATACATCCTACATCTACACTATGGAGAAAGATTTCAAGCGGGAAAAAAAGATTACAAGTTTTTAGAGTTTGTGTCTTCATGACTTTATTTTCTTTGTCCATATTATTTAAATTCCACCGCATTTGCAATCTTTTTTTTTTTTTTTTTTTTTCATGTACTTTCATTCCATGAATTAAAAAGATGTCATTGCAAAAAAGGAAACTTCAATTACTACATAATTAATACCAAATATTTTTAAAAAGGAAAACTATTCATATTAAATATTAATATTTTTATAGGTAGTTTTCAAATATAACAAAATGAGCAAAATTATTTACAAACATAGAAAAATTCCATTGTCATCCGTGATAGAAACTACAACCGACTTCTATCGGATTTGATTTACAACTTCTTCTAACTTAGTAACTCACTTATAATACTTAAAAAACTTAGATTTATGTTAGGGATAAATAATATTTGTGTTTGAATATGCAGTTAAGTAATGTCAATTAATGTTAGTAGGTTAAGTATTTGAGTTTTGTTTACCAATTTCTTTTATAAATTATTTTTATAAAATTTAAAATCAAATAATTACTTAATTAAAGGTAAGAAAATATTTAAGGTAGTGCTAAAGTAAATTTAACATTATTTTATATATTATTATTTGAATAATTGTTTTAAATGAACAAATTATTATAAATAATTTTAAATATAAAAAAAATGTGATTAATAAACCCTTATAAACCTAGTTGGCTCATTTTTCTATATTAAAAAAAAAAACTTTTATTATTTTTACTAATTATTTAATTACTTAAAATAAAAATAAAAGATTTTTTTTATTAAAGATTAATGAAACTTAATTAATTACTAAAAATAATTAAATATATATAAAGATTTAAAAATTTACTAGACAATAGTATCATGGTTTTAGAAATGTAAAATTCGAAACAAACAAAGAGATTAAATGTGTGTATCATGACAAAACTTGTGAAACAAAATCTGTGAAACAAAGACTCTGTAATTGCTTTTGTTTGTAGAACTGTTTTCACGCTTCAAACCAAACATTTTGAAAACTAAAAAAAATAAGGTTTCGTCTATTATTTTTGTTTTAAAAATTTAAGCCTATAGACGCTATTAAGCATGTAGACACTACTTCTGCCTCCAAATTTATTATTTTATTATTTACTTGCTATCACTAATTTAAAAAACCAACTAATTCTTTTTTAAATTTGACACCTATTGTACCAATATAAGAAACAATATAAGAAATATAAGAAACAATATAAGAAACTAGAAGAAATAGACTTAATTTTTTTAAAGATGAAACTATAATTGCTTAAGAAATTGTGTAAAAATAAACCTAACCTTTCAAAATCAACAAAAATAAAAAAAAAAAAAAAACAAAAAGAAAGAAAAAAATAGAAAGAGGAGATAAAACCTTAAGCGAAAGAAATGGAGAGCCTCCCGTGGATGCGGCAGTCTGCTCCCCTTTCCCTCAGCATGCAATATAAGAATCAGATCAATGCATATGCAGATTGGTTCTTGGAATTAATTAGGGGAAAATATGTTAAAGCTAAAGTAGAAGAGTATGGCATTGGAAATGGCTCCTTCGTTTGTGATTTTTCTATGGAGTTTGGGCCATTTATTAGCTTCTAAAAGCCCTCCATTTTCAAGGGTAGATAGGACAATAATTACCATTTATGGCCATCCTCTCTGGCTTCTACACAGATGGTTGAGAGTTGCAACGTTGCTTAATGTTTTCCACTTTTGACACATGGTACTAATTTCACACTCGCCTTGCCACCACCCAACCCATGCCGGAAAAGACATAAATCTTTCCAATTTTAAATATTTAACTTTTAACTCCTTTTTACTTTACTTTACATCCCATTATTATTGTGTTTGTGTTTTGTTGGTGGACTCAACACTAACTATAAATTTACATCTGATTCTTTCATCAACATTTAATTTGTTTATAACTAAAATAAAACCAAACATATGCCCTTATGCAAACTAATGAAAGTCTCCCTTTCCACTTGCTCTAACTAGTAACACCAACAGCTCTAATATTACACCAAAGTAGCAACCAATGAGTTAAGGGCTTCATTTGATAACCGTTACATTTTTTAAAATCAAGTTTTTTTAAAACAAAATTCTACAATAATCCTCTATATCTTTCTTAAATAAAATAGTTAAATTCCTAGCTAAATTTCAAAAATTGAAATACATATGGTTGCACCAATTTAAAAAAACTTTTACAGACATTGAGTTAGTTATTAAGTTTCTAGGTTACACAAACTATAATAGTCCGTGTTTGGAGAGTTTGAATATTTTAGTTTGGATTATAATAGTCTGTATATACCATGCAGACTATTTTAACCCATAGAAAATAATAAACACTGTTACAAAAAGAGAAAGAAAGGATGTCTAAAAAAATATTTAAACAAACCGTAAAACATTCTAGAAAAGAGAGATTTAAAATAATACTATTGTAGTTAATAGTATGTTATAATAATTAGAAACACCGATTATTATAATTAAAATCCCAAATATAGAATAGTCTAAAAGTATAGAAGATGATGACATTAATGAATGTAGTGTTTCAGGTGTAATAAAAGGTAAACAAAAATTAAAACTTTTAATGGAAGAGATTAAGATTAAAGCCATGAATAAAAACTAATCTTTGAATTTTAATTATATTATATTAGAATAACATAAATTCCAGTTCAAAATTAATTGATAATAAAAAAAATAATCCATAGCTATGACCTCTTCATGTTGAATAAGTGGAAATAATAACTATCCAATACTTCTAATTATATTGTTTCACTAAAATTCCAAAAGAGATGATAAAAATAAATATAAAAATAAAAAATCAATGCGCAATGTGAATATGTATACATAAACAATTAATTTTCAAAATAATTTTCGTAACCCATATTAGAATGCAATTTGGATTCCGAGTTGATATTTCATTCTAATCCTCAAATTTTATTCCTTTTTCTTTTAAAGAAATTGTGTTCATCTCAAGCTAAGGCAAACACTTGGACAAAGTTGAAACTAGATAACATGTGATTTTATAACTGAAGCAATAAAATATAAAATTTATGAATAGAAGTAGAATTTGTTGGTGGAAAAACTTGCACACGACGTTGGTGCTAACCTACGCAAGAGTGCTCATACTTATGTAGTGTCTAGCTAAAGTTGTCCTTCAATGCCTAAGTTAATACAAGAAATATTTAGCTCAGCTAAGCACAAATGAGAGAATTACTTATCGGAGGTTGTCCATGTGAAGCTATTTATAAGACATTTCCTCTGACACCTAATGTGTACAATATCAGTAGTGTCACAATAGTTGTGGCCTTTGAGGTTACAAGGTGCCAACAACAAGTCCGACTCGATCATTTCTCTTTTCGTGGAACTCCACGATCTCAGTTAGTTGACTTGAAATCTGAGTGTTTGACTTTCCCTTTTAGGACTCATATACCTCTATGTAAGCCTCTGCTTTTGTTTAGATTCGAACCCACTTGTGCGCTTTAAGCCTTACCTAAACAACCCTTGACAAAATAAAACTCCTTACATTACAAAAACAACTTGGTATTTTTTCATCCAGCCATAATGATAATATACATCCGTAGCACATTTCAGATACTAAAACATTTTTAAGAAAATCAAAGCCCTTAGTATTCATCAACCGAACAAACTAAAATCATGGGGAGGAAAAAAGAGAACATACTAAAAATACTAAAGCCACAATTTGAATACTAACCCAAGTGTAATTCAAGGTTTGAAGCATGAAATATCATTTGAAAGGAGAAAAGGGGGAGCAAAAAACAGGGGAGGAGTGAAGAATGAAGCAGGCTAAAAAAGCTCTCTCACTCCACTTTCTGTCTTCATCATATCAGTAGCTTGCTTTGATCAGATCATCACAGCTGCTCCAATCCTTGGCTCCCTTTTCTCCATTATCTTGACAATTCAATTTTGAATTCTCTTTCCAAATCCAAAATCTAAAACCTTCACAACCTTGCATTTAAGTTTTGTACAGAGTATAGACAAAGATGTAAGTGGTGGGCCTAGTTTAGCAGAATACACGTAGGACTTGGAGTTGATCATGCGTAACATGTTCTATTACTACTCACTTGTCAGAACGTCTGTGATCCACAACACAATATGCGGCGAAAATTAAGAAAAACAAACACAGAATATTCTGGTGTCTATCACTAAACACAACTTAAGACTAATGGATCTAACCAGGACACGTCACACATCCAAATAGAAATAGTTATCTCCATCCCATTTCATGAATATTAAAAATAAGATTAATCATCATGAATTTCAATCCAATTTTTGGTCAATTTCCTCCAACTTTATCACATTTGATCGTGTCATCAGACTCCACATCACAAAGCAGGGGCTGTTCTAGATCCTTCTCAGAATCATTAATAATCCTATCTTCAACATCGGCACGTTGTCGTTTAATGTCTTCAACGTCTTTAGCTTTACCCCATAATACGATGTATAATCCAACTATCACTGCAATAGCACCCATTAAGCTGCACCACCCCAATTATTCAAAATTTAGCAAATTAGATTAAGGTTTAACAAAATTAAGGTCGTGCATTTGCATTGTGTTATTGATTAATTTATTACCTGCCCATGTATAGTTGTTCGTGCATAAATAGGGAAGAAACGAAGGTTGTAATGACTGTGCATATAGGGTTGAATAATGCAGTGAAAAGAGGGCCTCTTCGTGCAACACACCAAGATTGAACGAAAAACGACAATGCCGAGCTTGTTCCCTAAACGATTTATATATATATGCAAATCAAATTTAGTTTCGGTTTTATAATTAAAAGGGAGATTAGAAGGAAAAGAAAAAAAATTAAAAATCGAATTAACACTATACTTACAGCATATACACAAGTAGCGAATTGAAATAGAGAAGGAAGATTCCAGACTTTTGTGTTGTCGTCTACAAGCACTGTGAAAACGCCTGCTAGTAACGTGGCGACGAACAACAACCATGTGGAAGAAATTATGGGGTCTGGACAGTGCCTTGAAATTGGAACCTGTGGATTCAATTTAATTTTGGTAATAATTATAATGTACAACACTAAACAGGGTTTATTACTAAAATGCGAGGATTTTGACGAACCAGCATGATGATCCAGAATGCCCAGAAACAACTGCTGACAAAGAGAAGCACACACCCAAGAAACCACGTGTCTCCTTCGGATTGGACGGCTCCGAGGATATTGAGAAAGCTAATATTTTTAGGCAAAATTTGTGCGTTAAGTAATTTAGGGCCTTTTATTAAAGCCATAGAAGCAGCCCCACCCACACATACCACCGTTCCTACTATTTTCGCTACGCTTCTCCAGCTTCTTGCTTTTAATCTCTCCAATCTGAAACATTATATTTTGTAATTCATGTCTAGAATTTCTGAAACTGAGACACAAAAAATTGAAGTCGTACCCTACAGTGACTGCCATAACGAAGGTGATAGCAGGAATCAAATTAACGATGGCACTGGCGGCTGATGAAGAGGATAAGTAGAGGCCGTAAAAATAGGCATTTTGGTTGCCTGTTACTCTGTGAAATTAAATACCACAAATAAACTAAGGGTTATGGTAAGACTACAAAACAGAGTAATTAAATCATTTATTCATACCCAACAAGAGCAGTCACAAATATGAGAGAAAAGCCTCTGAATCCCATGAAAATCCTACTGCCATTTCTCCTGTAAAAGCAAATAAATGAACAAATAAATAAAAGTAATTTGGAATTTATGGGAGTGTAATTATGAAATAAACCTTGCAGAGTAATAAACAGCAGGGGCCATGGTTAGAGTGGCAATGGCATTTCTATAAAAAACAAACACTCTGGGGCTCATCCCATGGACCAAAGCGGCTCGGCTGAAGATGGCAAGAAGAGAGTAAATACACTGCAAACCCACCATAGCCAATGCAGGCCTGTAATCCTCAAAACGCCACCGCATCTCTGCCGTACTGCTTAATTTCTCTTAATCCCAACTAAATAGAAACTGCGGAGACGGCCAAAGTTGAGCTGTAGAAGGTACAATCTGTGAAATGTCTTGTCTTCCCTGGAGCGGATCCACATGGGTGCAAAGGCGGCCTTCGCACGTGACACGCCTCATATGGTTGTTTGTTTTTAATCTTTACATCATGTTTTAGGATATACTTCTACAGTAAGGGTCTGGTTCTTTGCTTGTATACGAACTGTCTCAATCAACTTTCAATTAAAATTTTAATAACTTAATTGTTTTATTATATATAAAGATTAATGTTGTATCTTTTCAATTTTGAAATTTTAGTAAGAATTTATGTTCTTTTTAGAAAAATATTATAATTATAAAAAAATATATCAAACTATATTAATAGACTTAAATAATTTTGCTATATTTTAAACTATTTTTTTTTATATATATCTATGAATTTCTGAATATGCACTACCAATCCATTTTGATGTTGTATTTGAATGTGCGTCATGGATGAGTAAAGGAAAGGATAAGTATATATGATAATTTTTCATTTAAAAAAAGAAGTCGGCGATTTTCAGATGTGGCGCCACGTAGTCCAAGATGATAGAAGTAAGGAGCATCCAACGTGATCTTTTTTCTTTTTGTAGGGATCATAATGTTGATTGATTCTTAGATGGAAAGATTAGGATGGAGTTTGCTTTTAAGTTTTATTTCATTCATGAATATAGGTTGCATCTCCTCCTATTATATTATTATTACGGGCAAAAATTTACTTTCCATTTTTAAAGTTTGAAATTTGATCTCTCAAGTTTTGAAACGAATATTTTAATTTTAAGATATTTGGAATAAGAAGTGAAATAGTAAAAGTAAATAGTTATGAAGTCTAAAGAGTTGTAAACTTCTTAGGCTTATAGGGCAAGAAGTTAATATATAAGATATAAAATTAATGTATTTTAGCAGTAGGATTCACCAATTTCTTAGGCCAAACAAGGAGTAAGTTCACAATCACCTACTTCCATACTTCTACTTCACAATTCTTTATGCCAAACACATTAATGATCAGAAAATGTTTCTAGATGATTCATGTTAATTTGATAGTATGTTGACTGACAAAAGTTACTCAACATGTTGAGTAGTCGACAAATTTTAAATGAGTTGATAATGTTTACTAAATTTATATTATTAATTTTCCACTGAGGTGGCAATTACATGTTGGTTGTTTATTGTTTCTTTACATTTTATTTGATAATTATTTGATTTTTTGATTAAATTATAAAAATATCTTAAAAAATGCTTAGAGATTTGAAAAAAAAAGTTTTCAAAGACATGTTTTTCTTTTTGAAAACACACGAAGTTTTTTTTTTTTTTTTAATTTCTTAATAGAATTGTTAGAGCAAATGAAATTGTGTCGTGGTTCGACGGTAAGGGTTTAAGCTTCTCTTCTGCAGTTTTGTTTCTTTTTTATTCTATAAAGAATGATTTGTACTCGTATTTTTTTACTAGTTAAAATTAGATGTGTTGCACTTGTTTCACAATGTTAAAAATGTTGAAAATAAAATGTACATGTATAAATTGAAATAAAAGCTTTTAACTTAGCTATTTTTTTTTATATTTTTTTTAAAAGCTCATATTACTCAAAATAAATTTGAATTGATATAATTTTTAATTTCTTTTTATAAAGTTTTCTAATTGATTTTTTGATCTCATAGATCAAATCTTTGATAATAAGAGATCCAAATTCGTCATTTTTATTAGAAATAAAAATTTCTTTCTATTATATTTATTTCGAAATTATACGTAGATGAATTGGTGTATATTTACAACAAATTTTAAAAGAGAAAAAAAAAAGTACATAGGCATGTAAAAAATAATAAATTGTTATAAACTCACTCATTGGTGTGTATTAACAAAAATTAAAAATCGGAAAAAAGACTACAAAAGTAAAATAATCGTAAAAACCTCTAAATTGTTTGAACCTTTAATAAATTTTTTGAATCTTAAAAACAAGGTCTTCTTTCTCCCAAAAAAAAGTAAAGAAAAAACTAGAAAAACATATATAAAAAATTTCTTCTAAAACTAAAAGAGAAGAGCAAAAAAAAATTGAGATAATGTCTACTTCTAAAAAAAGCTTGGAAGAAAAAAATGTTGGGAATGGGGTTGCTATTAGCAAAATTTTAGAAAATATATCTACAAACAAAATTTCTGCAAAAAATGAAATTAAAAAAATTAGAGAGCAAGTTAAAAAATTAAATTAAAAAAAGAAAATGAAGAAGAAAATTGAGAAGAGTTACTGATGGAAAGAGGAATTTAGCGTAGATTTTTAATCATGCATGATTATATTCTATTTTCATTCCAAACAAATATATTTGCAAATTATAAAACTATTGGAAATGGGTTTTTTAGACAAAATAATATAAAAAATTATCTCTTTTTAATTTCTTTAATGTCAATTATTATTATTTTTAGATAAAATGAGGTTTTATTAAAAAAAAAAAAAATATATATATATATATATATATATATATATATATATATATATATATATATTTTTTTTTTTTAACGTGATTTAATCATAGTATACAAGTAGATATTTTTTCATAGCCCTTTTTAGATTTTAGAAGATAGCAATTTTTTTTTTTTTTTTAAATTTAAGGCAAACAATTTTATTTAATAATTTAAATTAACGTGCAATGGAAAAAAATTCCATAACCCCTTTTAGGTTGTATGGCTATAGAAAGTTGTATATAAAATTTTGTAATAATTTGTTCGTAGTTAAAAAAAGATGATATGATTATTTTTTAATTTTAAAATGTGATATTTTGAATTTGCCAAAAATATTATAAAATTTTGGTTTTCTTTAAAAAAAACTTTTACGTGTAACTCTCAAAATTAGGAAAAATTATTTAATGGTATAATAAATGTGAAATTACTTAAGATAACTCTCTAACCATTATCTAAAAGGGACAAAAAGAAAAATCAAAAGTTTCTCCATGTAACCCATGGTACAGATAAATAGATAAGATTGAATGATAAATAATATGGAAAAACAATAACCAAAACAAACACATATATTTTTTGTTTTCTGAAAATTGAAAATTAAAAAAAAACTAAAATTAGAAAAATAGAAATAATAAATCAAATGATAATTAAATGAAATAACATGAACATGATCAATTAGCACAAATATAGACTATCCTTAGAAATCGTTAATTGATCTAAAATAATAAGTTACTAAGTAAATATAAATTTAATATCATGTTATCTAACCATTTTCCACTCGGTGATTTACGATTTTCTCCTTTTCTTTTTCAGTATTTTGCGTGCATGGTCGTCTATGACTTTTTATTTCATAATTTAATAATTTTGGTGATAATACATGACTCCAGTTGACATTTTTTCAGAAATATTTAATTACTTGGAATATGAACGATCCTCCTTTTTTTTTTTTTGATTTTTTTTCAATTTTTCAATTTGATTATTATTTTTTATTTATTTTTTTTGTGTGCATGGTCGTTCATGATTTTTTATTTCATAATTTGATCATTCTGGAGATATTATACATTATTTTAATTAATTTTTTATAGAAAAATTTAAGAAAAGAATATTTTTTGATTTATGAGATTTGAGTCTAGTTTTTATTTAGTTTGAGATTTTAAAATGTTACATTTTAGGTTATAATTCTTTTTAATTTGATTTCAATTAGTTCCAAGAGACTAAATCTTAGCATTTTGGAGTTTATAGACTAAATTGAAATCAAACTCAAAACCTAAAAATTAAATAGGTAACATTTTAAACTAAATAAAAAGCCTGACCTAAAATTTAGAGACAAAGTAAGTATTTTTCTCAAAATTTATTAATTTGAGTATATGAATGATTCTCACTTTTTTCAATTTGATTATTTTGAATTTTTGAACCATAATCTTATTTATTTATTTTTTCCCCAATAATTTTGAATGTTGGTTCAAGGAGGACGACTCACTTACGAGGAGCTTATTGATTAAAATTTTCATTTGAAGAAGTTCTGGAATATTTTTATTAATTCAACGATATAACTTTTTCCCCAATAAATTTATGTATATTTTTTGAACTGTAAATATATTCAATACTTAGATTCAAAATGCTAAAATATGAACTTTAAAACTGAATATGTTTTTCTAATTGGATAAGTATTCAGATTTTTATTCTAGGTAAATTTTTTAAAATTTATTCTCATTCTCGCACCAAATATTTATAATGACTTTCATCATTTCTAAACAAATATAAAATTAAAATTTTATATTTGTTTAAAGTATTTTTTAAATTTTCGAGACCTAGTTTAGTTTTAGAGAAAATACTTAAAAAATAAATTATGATGTAATAAAGAAAATAAACTTAATTTGTCTCGGTGAAACTTTTGTAAAAAGGAAAACACTTGTGTAAATTAAAAGTTAAAATATTTTTGAAGGAAAGGAGAAAAAGAAGGAACAATTATATTATTATTAAATTTTAAAGTTTATAGTAAGAAATGAAAGGCAAAAAGGACTTTTTAGGGAAAAATGTTAGATTAGACGCCGAAAATGAAGACTTCCAAGTCTATAATAAAATAATAATTAAAACGTATGGACACACGACGAGTTTGAACTTCCGACACGTTATCCAAATTTCGCAGTCGCTCCGCCGCGTAGGGAAAAGAAATTAAAAGCGGGAAAACTTTCCAACTTATAATATTTAACTCAAGTCATTTACACGTTAAAAACGTTCGATTCTACCCTTTTTTTAAATACAATTTACAAGTATTATTTTTGGGTTGGTGCACCAATAAATGTTGAAATTAGTTTGCATTAAATTTACATCTACTTGTATAATGAGTTTAGTTCAATACTGTGATCGAATATTCGAATTCCTTGTTATACTAAAAAAGGAAATACATATTTCTAAATTATAAAACCTCGTAAATTAATATCCCTGTTTGTTCAATATATTTAAAACCTTAAAATAGTACCTCTCTTCGAAACGTGAGCAACCATTATAGAAGTATTAGTTTAAGTGCTTTAATATTTTCAATAATTTTTCTTTATTTTTAAGATAAAGTTTTGACTGATTAAATAATCCAAAATAATTAGCGAATCATCAAAAACAATTAACGATCGTGTTAGGACATAGCGGTCTAGTAAGCTTGTTGTTGACATATAGTTAAGTCAAGAACCATTTAAAATAATTTAGCAAATACGAGGGACTAAAGTGTCTAATTTGAAACTTCACAAACCAAATATAAACATGAACCTCAAAACTCAAAGAATAAAAGTGTATTTTGTCCTTTAGTTAAAATAACCAATTAATTTGTTTGACACACATATAATTTACAATACAATGTTAAATGATCCCTTTACCAACTTCAACAGTACTCACTACTAAAATCTACACATGTATTAAAGAATTTTATCCTCCACTCTATTACTTCCTCTTCATGTTTCTAAGAGCTTCAACCTTATAAAAAAAAAAAAAAAAATTAAAATTAAAATTGTAACACCCTCGTCTATCTTTTAAACACTTGGAAAGAAAAAGCATGCGAAAAAGCAATATGAAAGAGTAAAGTTCAGAGACAGTTTTGAATTGAATTTGAAGGACGAAATTCATGAAAGTAGGCAATAATTTGTGGTAGCTACTTTTGGTTATTTAACAATTGGGTATTTATTATGTCTTGGGTGACTTGAGTTTGAAATGTTGGTGAAGGTGGAAGCTAGAGAGAAAATAAAAGAAAAGCAAATGTGTGGAAAGCTGGAGAGAGGAAGAAGAAAATAAAAATAATAAAATAATAAAATAATACAAAAAGTGATGTTAATTTATGGAATTAAATGAGAGGGAGAAAGAAATGGGGAGAAGTAAAATTGATAAATTGATTAAAAAAAAAAAAAAAAAAAAAAAAAAAAATTGCGTGGCTTTGGGCCAACCGGTGAAAAAGTGCTATGAATGGATTAGAAAGGCTTGAATGAGACAAAAGACAAAATTGAAGATGAAAATACCTAATGCAAGATTTAAATGGCTTTTGAGTTAGGCGAAGCCATGAGGCGGGGTCCATGAGGAGTTATCCTCGCCTCAACTTGGGATGAGATTCAGGGTGTGGTCCGTTAAGTCTATGAGTCCTCAATCTCTACACCCATAGTCCATATTCAAAGAGGAGAGCGACACATATATACACTAATATGACTTTAAAAGAATAAATTTATTATCATCCCTAAAATTCTGACTACAACAAAAGATTCTTACTCACATAAACATCTAAGACATTGTGGCAAGTACCACATTAGTGCTTAGATTCTCCTTGTTTTGTAGGTTCATGTGTCAAAATTGTAGTAATATCATGTGTTCCTCAAATTATAGAATTATTGTTGTTGTCAAAGTACAATTTCTCCTTAATTGGATTTTGGGATCAACCAGAAGAAAAATATAATGAAAGAGAGAGTAGGACAAAAACAGAGAGAAGGGAGAAAAGAAAAGAAAGAAATAGAGAAAGAGAGTTAAAGAAAAAGGGGAAATGTGGAAGAAAATGGGTAGTCGATGGGACTAAAACGCATGCCTAGAATTGAAAAACTTTTGAAAGGAAGAGCTTACCGTCTTTAATGCAAGTGCAGTGTATGGAATTCGTTGCTCAATTTCGTGTCAAATGAAATAATAGTTTTCACTCATTCGTAATAAAGGCAAGACTGGGTTGAACACAAGGACCACTAGAATTTCTCAATCAAATAGCTAACAGTTCAAGGTAACCAAAAAGGGAGGGTTCTGAAGTTGATTTGTTTGAAAATAAAATTAAAACAACCTAAATGAAATCATGAAGAAACTATTAAAAACCAATATGTGAAAACCTAGCTTGGGTTGCAATGTAGTTTTCCCTATTCAAAATATTCGATCATTGAATTTCTCATTATCAAAATCAATTAATTGCGTACTCCTACCCAGTTTAATTAAAATTGCTAATCAAACTGTCCTAATTAACTAGTTGGTTTAATCCAAAAAAAAGTGAAACGTGCATAATTGAATTATGTTAATTGCATTAAGATTTAAGGCACGCTAGGAGGAATATTTAATTGGAAACGCCATGATTAAATATTCAATTGGTGAAGTTGGTTAGAACAATCATTATCAGGTTCATTTGCAAGCCAACTTAACTTATTGCTTCTAGAAATTAACATACAATCTATTGTTAATCAAAGCGATAATTATAAAATCTTAAAACGCACGATAATACAATCTCATTCATAACAAAAAAAAAAATAATAAAAAAAAATTGATCTAACAATACAAGATTAAAGTTGATCCAAAATCTCACAGATACATCAAAATTGAGAGAAACTCCTAAAAACTAAGTTAGAAACAGTACCTTAGTCCATAATCAACATACCGGTTAAAGGAGGAGAGTTTGGATACATGAACTAACCAAGGGGGAGAAGAAAATTGAGAGAAATCGTGCGAAAGGTAGATTGGAACTACAAATCTCTTGACTTAAGTGACTGAAGATATCCTTTATAGAATCGAGATGGTACCATGGCGCGGTCGCGAATATGCGCAGCAAACACTTCAGAAAGAATATTTGAGAAAAATACTACAAGAATTTGTGGGTATGCCGATAGTTTTTCTGTCTATGCAACAAAAAATAAACGTTGCATATCTTATTTATGTGAACGTATTTACCAAACGTGGCAGACTCTTATTTTTGTGGACGCATACATGTGCGTGGGCAGAAATTTAGATGGACAATTATTTTGAATTTCTGACGATATTTTTTTTTAGTCTTTGTGAGCATAAATAAAAGTTTTTGCCGACCCAATTTTTGTGGGCAAAAATCTAAAAATGTAAACTTTTATCGACGCTAGTTTCTGTCTACGAAAACTTCGCATCGGCAATCTCACTTCCATAGCTGTGGTCTTCTTCATGAATTAAGATAAGGTAAAAGAAAATGATTATCCGACGCTTTTATTTATATTATTTACTAAATACCCAAAAGAAATGCTAAAAGTTATCCACAATTTGTTGTTAAGAATATCCCCATTGGTGCGATTGCTGTAGAGGCTTATAAGTTGATGGCTGAGATGAGAATTGTGGGCTTTAGTCATATACTTAGGTTGGAAATAAAGTTGCCCATGGGCTTGCTGGCCATGCAGTTGCCCAAGCTGGGTTTACTTGGTTATCAGATTGGGCCTTTGGGCCGTTTGCCACCAAAAATCCTTTCTACACCCTAAATTTCATGAATTTCCTAAAATTTGAATTATTTCATGGAGAGTTTTTAGCTATAATTGTGGATCATTTAACCCTCTCATTTTAATTTCAGGAAATTTATAATATCGATTTGTTTTCTTATTTACATAATTTCGATTTTTGACTTTATAAAACAGTATTTATGAATTTCCATTTGCATTCATTTAATACAATTCTTTTCACAATTACATTCTCTTTAATTTAGGAAATTTTGACGGAGGATGCCACTTTTCACCGCTAATACGTGCTTTGGTTGTCTGTGAGCAGTGAGCCTAAGTCAATAGTTTGTGTATCAAATATACATAAACTAATATTCATAATCAACTAAGTCAGTAGATGTATTTTGTACATAAAAATACAGCATACATACATGGTAAGAACATTGAACAGTTACCAAAAACAAAAAGAGACTATTCAGAAGAATTTGTAAGAACAAGAATTGAGTAAGATCTATTCAACATATCCTTCAAAATATGTATAAAAAAGGTAGAGATCGAGATTTATATCTCAATCAAAAAGTGTCTTACCAGAGTTTATAAACCACACTACTGATGAACCATATTCCTAAGCATGGAAAATTAACAAAAATGAAGTGTTAAATGGAGAGAAAATCGTGCAAATAGAGGTTCTAAAAATTTTGGTTGAAAATTTCGTAAAGGAGAGAATTGAGCGAAAGGAGCCTAAAATTAAGAAAATGGAAAATTTTTCTAATTGATTCTTTTTTATTTGTTTAAACGTTAGATCCCTAAAATTGGCGAAATGCAAAATTTTCTAATTGGTTTTTTTTCTTTTAAATTTGGGTAAACATTAGAAATGATAGAAGGATTTAAAACGTTATATTATAATTGTACTAGGATTTTAAATGAAAATCTCTAGAACTTTTGACCATTTGTAAAAAAAAAAAAAAAAATGGTGACTATAGACAGGTATAAAATTGAGTCTCATTTAAAGGCAATATATGTAGCCATCCCGAATATAAATTTGCTTTTCCTTAGGGAAAAAGATCAACACATGCCAATATTTACAAACAATTGAAATGCAATTTTGGATTTCACACTTGAACATTTCATTCTAATCCTCAAATTTTCTTCTTAGAAAAAATACGTTTATCTCTCAAGCAAGACAAGCACCTGGGCAAAGTTGAAACTCGATCACATGAACCACAACTGAAGCAATAAAGTATTAAACTTGTAAACGAAAGTAGAATAGAACTTGTTGCATCCCCAAAAACTTCTGTATGTTTTCTCATCCAGCCAAAATGATAATATACATCCCTAGCACGTTTCAGGTATTACCAGGAAACTTTTTAAGAAAATCAAAGCCCTTAGTATTCATCAACTGAACAATCTAAAATCATGGGGAGGAAAGAAAGAACACTAAAAATATTGAAGCTACAATTTGAGTAGTATATTGGATCAAATAACAACCCAAGTGTTATTCAAGGCTTGAATCATGAAATATCATTTCAAAGGAGAAAAAGGGGCAAGAGAAAACAGGGGAGGAGTTGATTAATCAAGCAGCTAGAGGAGCTTTCTTACTCCGCTTTTTGTCTCCACCCTTTATCATTCTTGACAGAATATCAGCTTGCTTTGTGTTCCCTTCCTGATTCAGGCTTTTGATCAGATCATCACAGCTGCTCCAATCCTTGGCACCTCCTTTCTCCATTATCTTGCATAGAATTGAGTATGCATTCAGCGTCTTCCCCGCTCCCAACAGCGCATCAAGTACCTTCTCATAACTTGAGAATTCTATGTTGCATTCTCTTTCCAATCCAAAATCTAAGAGCTTGAGGGCAGCAATTGTCTTCCCATTTTCACAAAGAACAGATAAAAGACTGTCAAAATTCGGTGGGCAATTGCAACTCATTAGCAAATCGATTCGTCCCAACGCTTCTTCGACATGACCTCTCATGAAAAGGGCTTCCAGGATTTTGGCAACCAAGTCTAAGTTTTCTGTTATTCCTTTATCCAACATACTATTCATCACTCGGCTTGCGGTCTGCACTCTTCCATCTGCAAATAGACTTTCCATCACTGATCTAAACAATGCCGAATCAGGATAGTGCCCACTTTCAATCATGTTGTCCAAAGCTGTTTTCGCATCAGCTGGTTCACCTTTACTTAAGTAGCTCTTGATTAGCAACTTATAAGATTCTGCATCCCTAGACACACCCCTCCTACCCATGATTTTCAATATTTCAAATGCCAATTCAGGATTCCCTTCTTTGGAATGACCGCGTATTAAATTATTAAATGCAACCTCATCCTGAATACCTTTCTTCAACAACTGCCGGAAAAATGTTTCAGCTTTTCCAGTCTGCCCATGGTTGCACAGATACTGAATTATAAGGTTATATGCAGTAGCCTCCATTTCCAAAGTACTTTGTGGTCTCAATATGATTTCTTTTTCTACAAGCTTGTCAAGCAACTTGACTGCCTTATCATACATTCCGGCTTTGCAACAGTTCTCAATCAAAATACCATAATGCCCAGCCTCAGTTGGAATGCTTAATCGAATCATTGCTTTCAGCACATGCAAAGCAGCATCCAAATCACCATGCTTGCACTGGCAAGATAACAACCTCATGAAAATTGAATTGTCCTTTGGAGCAATATATTTATCCACCATTTCTGCCAAAATTTGTCGCGCCTCGGACATTTTCTCTGCATCACAGAGACCAGGCAGCAGAGTTGAATAAGTAATATCATTTGGCTGCACACCAACAGCCTTCATCTCTTCAAACAATCTCAACCCATCATCTACTCGACCAACAGAAACATAACCTTTTATCATAGTAGTATAGCTTATCACTGTTGGTACAATATTCTTACCCTTCATCTCAGTAAAGAACTGCTCTGCCTCCTCCATCATTTTGAACCGATAATATCCATTAATCATAGTGTTATATGTAACGACATCCGGTGCAATACCTCTACTCTTCATGTCTTCATAAAACCTCTTGGCTGTCTCAAGCCTCAACGACAAAAAGAAACCCCAAAGCATCACATTATAGGTATGGCGAGTCGGTTCTATTCCTTCATTCAACATAGCATTAAAGTACCTCTTGGCCATCATATACCGCCCCCTCCTCAAAATCACCTTAAATAAAGCATCATAAGATTTAACACTCCTTTCAACACCCAATTCCTTCATCTTTTGAAAAATTTTCACAGCCTCCTGAACTATCCCAGCTTTACCATAACTATCAATTAATACAACGAATAGGTCTTCATCCCATTCAACGCCCTTATTGGGCATATCAAGAAGAATGCAACGGGCATGATTAAGCTTTGAAGCCCTACCCAGAATCTCAATTATTTTCAAATGGGTTTCGCGATCATGCTGGAATAATCCAGCTCGCTCTACCCACCGGAAGAAGTTGAGGGCATGGTCCGAGTTCTTAGCAGCATGTAACACATTCCAAACAAGGGAGTGATCAAATTGAGGAACCAACGAACGAATCGAGTTCTGTAAACGCGTTGTCCATTCACGATTTGCCATCATTTTACAAATAACATCCTCTAACTTTCCAGGGTTACGAGGCTTACCTCTAGGGGTTCTTTGCTTAACTTGCTCGACGCCATTAACAGCCACTGATTCCACTGGCTGAGGCACTGCCGCATCAGAACTGGCGGATGGATCATTGGGGCTTTCATTTTGAGTAGCTGTGGAGATCGATTCTTGAGTGGAGCTAAAGAAATGAAGTGAATTGAGGACGGTTGGTTTCGAAATTGAGGAACTGGAAAGAACCCTGTAATGGCTAGCGTGAAGTTTAGATACAGAAATGTGAGCCATGGATGATAAGTTTTGTTCGAATCGCCGAAGAGGGTTTGTAAAGAAGCCTTGGACAAGGCCAAACCTCAGTGCATTTGAAATTTGTATAGACACAGATCTATGAACACAGAGAGAGTGACAAGTAAAGTCTGCTTAGGGTTGAAGGGAGAAGAAGCCCTTACTAGTTAGCTTCTCCAGACGAAAAAGAAGAAGAGAAACACGAAAAGCTAGCACAGCCCATTTCTTCAAAGTAAGCCCTTGCAATGAGTGGCCCATTGCAATTACTCGGCCCATCATTCTTTTAATGGAAAAATACGTTTCCGTTTATAAGTTGTGTTTAATTTCTATTTAATACTTACTTACACATTTAGTCTCCTAACTTTTGATTTCCATTTTAATTTAGTCTCTAAGTTTCAAAATGTTACAATTTTATCCTTGAAATTTAAATTTTATTTCAATTTGGTTTCTATATTTCAAGATTTTACATTTTTAACCTCATTTTTCGTTAAAAATTCACTTTCAATTATTGACATTAATGTTTATAAATTGATTTAAAATAATTTATTTTGAAGTGAAATTTTTAAATTTTATTTTAAAAGTGATGAAAAATTGTGAGACTTAATTAATTATAACTAAGTTAATTATTTTAAATTTATTAACATACATGATGAAAAATGAGTATTTAGTGAAAAATTAAGGTTAAAAATGAAAATCTTGAAATCTAGGGACCAAATTGAAACAAAATTCAAATGTGAAGGGTAAAATTGTAACATTTTGAAACCTAAAGACTAAATTGAAACCAAACTTAAAAATTAAGGACTAGATGTGTAGCATTTTAAAACTTAGAAACCAAATAAAAATTAAACCCAGAACCTAGGGACTAAAAAGGTATTTCCCCTTTCTTTTAATTATAAAAACTTCAAGAAATTATCAATTTATACCGTGAAACTATGAACTAATAATAACTGTATCGATCTAAATCCTCAACTTTTATAAGTGTATCAATTAACCCTATTTCAATTTTTTTTTTTTGAATAATTTTGTGTGAGACTTATAATTGTTTCAATTAAACTCCTAATTTGTCATAAGTGAATCAATATAGACCATCTTACTAAAGTTACCAAGGGTGTTCAAAAAAAAAATTTCGACTAATAGATTCATTAAATAGGCCAAATTACAAAAATGTCTTAAATCTAACATTTTGTTTCATGAATGGTCTAATGAGTTACAATATTACATAAAAACTAAGTCCAAAAGTCTACAGTACCTGTTGGGTTGTATGTTCTAAAAACTTGTAGTTTTTGTAAATAAATGAATTTTAGTACTTATGAAGTTATTCAAGTGAATTAATTATTTATTAACTCTAAATCCAATTAAACTACGAACCCTTGGTTATTATCATGAGTACTTATCAAGTTCGAGTAAGTAGCCTAAATAAGTCTATTGTACATGGATCAGGTTGGGTACCTCTTCTTGGAGACACTATTAAATACGACCCGCTTCATGATTGTTACAAATGTTGTAAGGTGCCATAAATGAAGTGATCCTGATTTGTTCATGTAGAGACATGTGAGCGGGGGTATTCTACATAATAAGATTGTGTAAGACTGACCCTAAAATAATCATTGTTACGTATTAACATCGTTTACGATTAACACTGATTAATTTCACTTATTGATGACCTAGATAACTTGATCTGAATCTTGAGCTATCTATGAACTCTTGTTTATTCAGAATTATCCCTTGATTTGCATAGGTGAGAGTAAGCTCAATAGCGCTGCTCAACATTCCTCTCATTTCAGGGATAAAACCAGGTAGATAGTTGGGGACATAGAATTTGCAAGACAGAATTCACTCCTACCCAACTTAGGGATAGTAGAGAGGTTGTTCTCATAAGTATTGTTCCCAAGACTTGAATAAGGGGCGCCATCCTCTCACTGCCCCGAGAGGGAATGGATTTAGTGATTAGATCCTAAATCAATTGTTCATTAGAGGGACAGTGGTACTTAAGAAGAAAAGATGTAACTTAGAGGTAAATCAGTATTTGACCTAGCTGAAGCTATGAACGACCTGTGAAGGATTGATTTATCGATGATAGTTATATCAAATGAACACAAATATATCTACAGTGAGAAGAGTGCAGCTATGGACTTTAGTGGAGTGTCCCGTTAGTTAACGAATGTTGGTTAACTAGGTTTAAGAGTTTGAACGGTTAATTTTGGATCGTTGAAGCTCATGATCTGTAGGTCCATTAGGTCCCTCTACTAGGTCATAAATGGACTAAAATCTTAGATAGTGTGGTGAATAAGTTTGAACCGTTCAAATCTTGGCTTAAGGAATGAAAGTCAGATATATACGATATATCGACGTTTAATTACGAATTAAACGTATAAATAGAGTTAATTATAATATTTAAATATGATTTAAATATTAATTATATGAATAGGGAGTCATATCGATTTTTAGAAAAATCGGGACAAGTGGAGAAAATAATATTATTTTATTATTTAATATTAAAATAATAATTATTTAATTAAATATTAAATTATTTAATTATTTTTTGAAATTAAAAATCAATTTTAATTCAATTTTTGGAAATTCATTAAAAATTAATTTTAAAATTGATTTTTAAAAATTGGATTTTCCCACTAACTAAGCTAGGAGTTTGGTTGTCTTATTCACAATTAACCAACAAATTAACCATTTTGTGTTGTCAAATTGTGATGCAATTGGATTGCATGTTATTCTTTAATAAATAGAGATGATTTTGACATAAAAATGGTTAAGAATTTTGTGAAATTCAAGGGTTAATTTTGCAAAATTCCATTCATTGTTCATCTTCTTCCCAACCGTCATTCCTTCTCAAATTCACCACAAATTTTGGATCCCACCATCCAATCTAAGCCTAGAGAATAGTAGATAAGACTCTTGTGGTGGTCTACAACCAAGTGGTGCTGAAATTCATCAAGAATTGAAGGAGAATTTAGAGCTTCAAGGGTAAGTGTTCTTGAAACTTTGGTTTTTCCTTTTAATTGCATGTTTAATCCTCTAAATTGAGTATTTTAGAGTGAAAATTGATCAAATTAATTTCCGTTGTATGCTCATTTATCCTTCAGTACCCACATTAATTTCTAAACATTTAAAATAAAAAAATACACAAATATGGAAAAATATGGAAATCATGTACATTAAATTGGTTTTTTTTTTTTAAATTGTTTATTTTTCTCACTTCTCCTTAATTACCCCATTTTCTTCTCTTTCTCACCGACCGCCTACCACATCTTTCTCTCCCTAATTTATCGTGTTAGCATTATTGTTATATAATATGAAGTATATATTTGCAAAATAACTAAATATACATGTGCGTATATGACAAATTATGTGGAATATTATCTCATTAGAAACAAGACTAAAATTAAAATATGGAGTATATAGTAATACGTGTTCAAAATGCATTTGAATAACCTTGCATATATTTTAAATAGACCTAGTGTATATACATAAAAAAAAAAAAAAAAAATTATGAAAACTAAGATTTGTAACCATAATTCTACATTAAATGTAGTTCATAAAAATTAAAGATTCTTAATTTTAAGTCAAAATCTGAAATCTATAGAAAGAAAAAAGTATATATTTGTAAAATAACTAAATATACATCTCAATTTCAGGTATATACGTGTGTATATATGACAAAGTATGTAGAATATATATAGTTAAAAAAAAAAAAGTATGTGAACTATATATCTTAATAGAAATGAGACTAAAATTAAAATATGTAGTATATAGTATCTAACAACCTTAAATTTGTACTAGTTCTTAAATACATTTAGAATAAACTTCGTATACATTTAAAATAAACCTAATATATATACATAAAAAACGATGAAACGAATATTTGTAATAATAAATTTGTGTTAAATACAATCTTTTCCTTTTTTACATACTTCAGATTTCCTTCGAGATTTTGAATTTTAGGTCAAAATCTGAAGTATGTAAAAAAGGAAAATTGTAACTAATTGGAAAAAATGCAAAAACTCCTCAAAAAAAGGAATAATATTATGAAAAATCTTGCATCAATAAAATATAAACCGAATTTAATAAACTTTAAATTTGGATTGAATTTTGTAAATATTTTAATTATATTTTAGTTCAAAACTTTAATAGAGATAATGTATTATATAATAATACAAAAATATTAAATGAAGATACACAATTAATGATGATATATAATGAGATTAATTATTTAAACAAATATCTCCAAATTATTATTAATAAAAACATTTTGAATTATTTTTAATATTTTTATTACAAAATAATATGAACATTTAATAGAAAAGAGTGTATTACAAGGTTAAAATTGTCCAAACTAGTAGGGTCCATTAGAAGGGGCTACTTTTAGAAAAAATTTAGGTGAAAAGGGTACTTTAAAAAAAATTAGGGAAAATGAGTAGTTTATTTTGTCTTTATTTGAATGTTAGAGTTTGTCGCTCGAAAAAGTGAACGAAAAAATGAAGTGTGTTGTTTTTTTTTACGGCATTATGAAAAAGTGAAGTGTCATTGGTTTTTTTTTTTTTAATTTTTCTGTCACTTTTTCCGTAAAGTTCCGATCGGGACTTTATGGAAAAAGTGACAGAGAGCTCAATTCCTTTCTAATAAGTTAAAACATACCAGAAATTGAGCTATCTGTCACTTTTCCTGTAAAAAGTTGATTAGAACTTTGTAGGAAAAGTGACAGCAAACTCAATTCCTGGTATGTTTTAACTTATCAGAAAGGAATTGAGCTCTTTGTCACTTTTCTTGTAAAGAGCGGATCGGAACTAAAATTTCTATCACTAATAGCATGTGATATCATTAAAATTTATGGACTAAATTTGTAATGTACTCTATTGTAGCCTATCAATTTTAACTCTTGGATTAATCAGTAATTTAACATAGTATCGCTTAATGCCAAAATTCAAACAAGAAAATCACATGTGACAAAAAAAAAAAATAACCTAGCCTAATCTAAAAACAAAACCATGTAATTTAATTGCTGATTCCTAGTTGTTGGATGTTGTATGCATTCCTAAGTTGATGTGGTGGTTGGGTATACTATATGATGCCACCCAAGTGGTTGCCAAATGCCAACTTGATATATTATGATAGAATTATCTGTGGGGACTCTTCTCAACTCTCTGCATACGATCCTGCCTTTCCAAACACTCATGCTCCTGCCTCTTTATTTATCTCTCACATTCATCTATACATTTTAACCAATTTGCTTTTCCATTTATTTCTAACCAACCTTTCCCATTCACTCGTCTATTCATTCCAATTCTAACCATCATTTGATAATTCTTTGTTTTTGTTATCCGTTTTTCAAAACCAACTCAAATTTCAAAAAGTAACGAATTTTACTAAGATTTCCACTGCTTTCTCCAAGAAATGTGAAAAACCATAATATGAACTTTAAGGAAAAGTAAGCATAAATTTCAAAAACAAAATCGTTACCAAACGATACACACACTTAACTCAGGTATAATTAACAATAAAAAAATATCAACTTTCGAATTGTAAATGATATTTTTGAATTAAGAATGGGTTTTTGACGTGAGTTAGGAATAGAAAATTAATTGAATGAATCTTGAATTCAAATGGCCTTCATTGTAGCGTTCTGTCAAGTTCATGTGATGTTTAATCTAGTGAATTATTATGTGATGTTTGCTTTCAAGTCAAATTAATAATTAGACCATCACCAGCTAAAGTGGAAACTGAATCACCTGCATTTTTTGGAACGAATTCATGGTGAGATATGTAGACCTATTAACCCACCAAATGGACCATTTAAATATTTTATTGTGTTAATGGATGCATCCAGTAGATGGTCGCATGTGTGCTTATTATCAAGTCGAAACCTTGCATTTGCAAGATAACTTGCTCAAATAATTAAGTTAAGAGCACAATTTCTTGATTATACAATTAAGACCATTTGTCTTGATAATGCTGGTGAATTTACATCCCAAACTTCTGATAATTATTGTATATCAATTGGGATAAATGTTGAACATCATGTAGCTCATGTTCATACACAAAATGGTTTAGTAGAATTATTTATAAAACGTTTGTAATTGATTGCTATACCATTACTTATGAGAGCGAAGCTTCCTACATCTGTATAGGGACATGCTATTTTGCATGCTGCGTCACTTGCACGCATTAGGCTAGTAGCTTATCATAAATACTCACAATTACAATTAGCTTATGACCAGGAGCCAAATATTTCCCATCTAAGAATTTTTGGATGTGCAGTATATGTTCCAATTGCTCCACCACAACATACTAAGATGGGTCCTCAAATGAGGTTAGGAATATACATTAGATATGATTCCCCATCAATTATAAAATATCTTGAACCCCTAACGGGTGATGTATTTACTGCACGATTTGTTGATTATCATTTTAATGAGACAAATTTTCCAACATTAGGGGGAAGAATTTTGAAGTTGGAAAAGGGAATTGCATGGAATGCATCATTATTGTCTCATTTAGATCCCCGTACAATCAATGTGAACTTGAAGTTCAGAAAATAATTCATTTGCAAAATATAGCAAATCAATTACCATATGCATTTATAGATGCAAAGAAAGTAACTCATTCACATATATTCGTTGCAAATGTTCCGTCGAAAATTGATATTCCAACACAACAAGTTGTCATTAATGAATCTGGAATACGCCAGAAGTGTGGTAGACCAGTGGGTTCCAAAGATAAAAATCCTTGGAAAAGAAAAATAAACGATAGTAAAAAAGACTTGGTTGAGGATGTAAATATCCACGAAGAAATCCTGAATATGACTTATAATCCAATTAGTGAATAAGGTGAAATACCTAAAGATAATAATGAGATTTCAATAAATTATGTCATGACAAGGAAAAGATGGAACCGAACTCATGTAATTATTGATAACATTTTTGTATATAATGTTGCACTTGATATTATATCTGAAAATGAGGATCCTGAACCAAAATCTGTTGAAGAATGTCAACATAGAAAAGATTGGCTTAGATGGAAAGAAGTAATCTAGGCAGAATTAAACTCACTTTCAAAACGTCAAGTTTTTGGACCAGTAGTCCGGACACTAGAAGATGTCAAACCTGTTGGACACAAATGGGTATTTGTGAGAAAAAGAAATGAAAATAATGAGATCACAAAATATAAAGCAAGACTAGTTGCATAAGGTTTTTCACAATGACCTGGTATTGATTATGAGAGACATATTCTCCAGTGGTGGATGCAATTACATTAAGATATTTAATTTGTTTGACTGTGTATGAAAAATTTGGACATGCATCTTATGGATGTTGTCACAGCATATTTATATAGATCTCTTGATAATGACATTTATATGAGAATCCTAGAAGAATTTAAGATACATGAAATGCATAAATCAATTTCTTGAGAACTATATTCAATAAAGTTACAGAGATCACTATATGGATTGAAACAATCAAGACGAATGTGGTATAATCGCCTAAGTGGATATTTGTTAAAAGAAGGATATCAAAATAATATAATATGTTAATGTGTTTTTATAAAGAAATCACAGTCAGGATTTGCTATTATATCTGTATATGTTGATAACCTAAATATAATTGGAACTCCCGAAGAACTTTAAAAGGTAATAGAATATCTTAAGAAAGAATTTGAGATGAAAGATCTCGGAAAAACAAAATTTTGCCTTGGATTGCAAATTAAGCATTTAGCAGATGAGATATTTGTTCATCAGTCAACCTATACAGTAAAAATTTTAAAAAGATTCTATATGGACGAAGCACATCCATTAAACATTCCAATGAAAGTTCGTTCACTAGATGTGAAGAAAGATATATTTCGACCTTGAGATAATAATGAAGAACTTATTGGTCCTGAAGTACCATATCTTAGTGCAATTGGTGCACTTATGTATCTTGCTAATAATACAATACTAGATATTGCATTTCAGTAAATTTATTAGCTAGATACAATTCTTCTCCAACAAGAAGACATTGGAATGAAATTAAGCATATACTCCATTATCTCCGAGAAACGATCGATATGAGTTTGTTTTATTCAAATAAATCAAATTTTGACTTAGTTGGTTATACAGATTTTGGATATTTATCCAATCCACACAAAGCTAGATTTCAAACAGGTTATCTATTCACTTGTGGAGGAACTGCTATATCTTGGCGATTAGTGAAACAGACCAGAACAGCTACTTCCTCAAATCATGTTGAAATTCTTGCAATCCATGAAGCTAGTAGAGAATGTGTATGGCTAAGATCAATGACTCAACACATTTGTGAAACATGTGGTTTGTCTTCTAATAAAAATTCTCCAACTACATTATAAGAAGAGAACACAGCATGTATAACCCAAATCAAAGGAGTATATAATAAAAGAGATAGAACAAAGCATATTTTACCAAGGCTTTTTTACACTCATGATTTTGAAGAAAATGGTGGCATCACTGTACAACAAATTTGTTCGAAGTATAACTTGGCAAACTTATTTACAAAATAATTACCAACCGCAACCTTTGAAAAATTGGTGCAGAACATTGGAATGTGGCGACTCATTTATCTCAAGTAATGTTTCTACGAGGGGAGCAAATGTATTGTATTCTTTTAAAAACATTAGATTATATGAAATATGTATTCTTTTTCCTTCACTAAGATTTTTTTCCCATTGAGTTAATGAACATCTAAGGGAGAGTATTATAAATATTATATTTGTGAATAGATGTATATTATGTAGCCAAGCTTAGTGGCTAAAGGTCATGTGTCCCTTAAAGACACATACTTAGTGGCTAAAGGCCATGTGTCCCTTAAAGACACATCCTTAGTGGCCATGAACCTCCACCACCTACTTGCCAAATTGCCTATAAATAGAGGCTTTTGGTGAATATTGTAACACACACATTGGAGAGAAAAGAAGAGAAAGATCGGTGAAATTTGAGAAATTTCATTTTCCATAAAATTCCACTTTCTTTATTTTAGTTTATTTTAAGTTTACTTTATTTAATTTGGTTATTTTAATTACTTAGATATTATTTTATTATTTATTATTTTAATATTATAATTTCTCGATTTTCGTGCTCCCGATTTTCCGTTATTTTGCTCCTAATTTTACAACAGTCGTCAAATTCTCGAATATAAATTAATATATAATATTTTGATGCTTTATTACTTTTTAGAATATCACTCTAAATATGGTTGAATGAATAAGACACATGATTAAGTGACGAATAAGACACATAGAAAAAGTACAATAATGTTCAACTTTCACATTTGTTGCATTAGAAAAATAAAAAAGGAAAGGAAAAAGAAAAAAAACCACCACTTAATATGAGCTCTATCCTCAACTTTAATCTCTTTTATAGCGAAGAAAAAGAGAATGAATTGCAAATCCTCCTAAACCTTCGTCTACTAATTTCTTTTAGAAAAACGCTTTTTCCCCTATAATTTTCCTTTCAAGCTATTTTAACAGCTATTGTTTTAAATTACGGAACTACTAGAAATATTTTCATATATAACGAAATGCATTACCTATTAGTGATAGATAGTATCACTGATAGAAAATAACATTTTGTTATATTTATAAATAAGTTGATATATATTGCTATATTTGAAAACAACCTTTATATGAAAATTTTAAATTTAAAAATTAAAAAAACTCTTTTATCATTGTATTTTTTTTAGGACAATAGAGTATCAAAACGCAAGCTTTTGATCACTAACCCATATTATATGTTAAGTATATATGTTATGCTTTCTTTGGTCTCTTTATATTATTATAGGATTGATTCAAACTTTGCTTAGTTTTTCATGACCTTATTTGAGATAAATATTTTACTAGTAATTGGTAGGGGTGCTAATAGGTTAGGTTGAGTTGGTTGACATACTTTTTAAACCTAACCCAATCGCTCAAGGTTTAGGTTTCTTCAACCCAAACAACCCTTATTAAGTAATAAAACCAACCCACCCAACCCACTTTTTAAACCTAACCCAATCGCTCAAGGTTTAAGCTTCTTCAACCCAAATAACCCTTATTAAATAATAAAATCAACCCAATCCAACCATGAAATATTGGGTAACTCGAGTCATTATTTAAAATTTTGTATTAAAAAAGTTAAAATGTTAATATGTAAAGGAATTTATTTAATTATTTTCACATATGAATTAAGATTAATAAATTAATTTATAAATTATGAAAATTTTCTTTTCATAGTTTTGAAAATTTGTTTTTAAATAAATAATAAAAAAAAAGTTTATGAAATAAAGTAAAATTAGAATAAATGAGTTGATAACAAATCCAAACTATACTAGTCAAATTGGATGGATCAATTTTTTCGAATTATCGGATTTTTTTTTACACCCAAAGTAATTAGGACAATGGCTCCATATTGGCCCAGTTAGGGACAACATTTCCACGAACAAGATTTAGGATTTTTAGAACTTTTTTTTTTTCCATAATTATCTTGCTGTTTCAATTCTACTATTTTCCCAATTAGTTTAAATAAAATTAAACTTATTCTTATTTGCTTATGGTCATTCATCACCATCATCAATGTACTGAAACTTTGCTCTTCTTTCTTCTTTCGAAAAAAAAAAATACAATTACAAATATAAACGTGAATATTCAAATATCTAATCTATAAACAAGGTTAATAATGTTTTCGCCATTAAATTATGTAGAGAAAAGAGGACATCGTACACTTTTGAGTTTGAGGTAAAGGCAGAAAAATTAGGAAGTAGTGGTAATGAAATTGAATTTGGCAAATTCTTAAAAGATGGTGAATTAATTAATTAATTAATTAATTTTTGAAATAAGCCATGGTGGGAGTTATTAGGATGTAGCCATTTGGTGCATGCTAATTATGATGTCAACATAAAGTATAAACTGTCCAAACTCCCAAATAATGAATAAAGTGTTTTTTGCTCTTCTACTTGGTTTGTAGATGCCTTGAAATTTCAATCCTTATTAAAGATGTTGAAAAATTGACATTCATTAATGACCTTGTGTTTGAAATGTCCCTTGCACAAAGAAATAGAATAAGAAGGGAATACTCTCCGATGGTTACCTGACCCATTAAAGAAATTTGACAAAAAAAAAAAAAAAAAAAAATCCTAAAAACAACACTTAAGCTTTAAGGTGCGTTTGGTCACTTGAGTAAAGATAATAAGTCAGAAGTTAATATGTTGGAGTTAATAAAGCTTGTGCTTAGGGTGTAGAATTATAAGATGAAATTTACTTATAAATGTACAAATTTCAATATGTTTACCATTGAAGTTGAATTGTTTAATACCAACTTAAAAAACTGGTAGGCCAAACGACCTCTTAATAATTATTATAACCCTCCCATCAAATTTTCTAACTTAAGCCCCTTAACTTATGTGTTTCTTAGGTCTTTCAAGTACTGCAAACTTCACAAACTAGCTAAATTAAGACAAAAAAATTGTTACAACCAAATCATAAACTATGAAATTACTACCATTTAAACAAAGAAAAAATCAACTCTATAAAGTATTGAAAAGATAAAATTTTGGACAAATTATCAAAATCACTAGTGGAAGTTGTAATTACACCATCAAACTTTCAATAGTAAAAAGTAGACCCTTAGACTTTTACAAATGCTAAAATTGGATCCTAAAACTTGTAGAAATTAGACTCCCAAATTATAAAAATTGAACCCTAAAACTTATACAACTCTTACAATTTCTATAATTTTATAAGTTTAAGAGTTCAATTTTAACACTAGTGTAAGTTTAATAGAAAATTTGAGGTTATAATTGCAACTACAACACTACTTTAAAGGTAATTTTTGCAATTTACCCCTCTTCATGATATCCATGTTAATCAACCATATATATCAATTTTAAAAAAAATTAATTACAACAATTTTGTAAATTTAGAGGATATGACAATTGACCAAACTTATAAAATAGAACTAACAAGTGAAATGAGAGTAAGAAGAAAAGAAAGAAGGATAATTTATGAACAAATTAATTTTGGTCCAAAAATAAAAAGTATATCAATTATCATCACTTTCATAATTCATACGGTGTCCACAATATAAAGGTGATAGGGTTTGTTTTTGAAGAAAATTGATTGAAAAGAAAATTTGTTTTAATTGTAAATTTTGGGTGGGTGGAGGTGGTTTGGAGTTGGGGTTTTGGGGGTGGTTCTATGAATATGACAAAATTAACGTATAATTGATTGTATTTTATTATATAATATAATCAACGAACTTCTGCTCACCAACAACTGCCTGCTTCCATGTGGGTCAATTAATTATGAGTGGGATAGCAAAATGCATTTATATAATAATTAAATAAATAAATACTCCAATTAGCTTCTACGCAACCCATTAAAAAACACAAATACGAATATTAGACATATATATATATATATATATATATATATATATATAACACATCATAATCTTGATGCTTTCTTTAAAAAATGCACGACACAAAAACACACTAGCTAGAATGTTTGTATTTCTTAAGTTCATAAAATTAAAGAATTATTTAAAAGATAATTAGTGTAGAGAAACAACGAATTTTATGCACTTTAATTAATATCAAACCTACCAATTAAAATTGCATATAAGTTTTGGGAGGATGACTACACAGATTCCATTTTCCAGAATTATATATCATATTCCCGATCATAACTCCTCATTATTAATCTTCTACAACACCAGAGGTTCAAATTGAGAAGTCAAACCTACATTTATTTCGTATATAATTTTTTTGTTAGTTAATCGTTTAAGTTAGGTAAATTCATACTATATATGTGGTTCATCATATTACTTGATTGAAAGCATTCTTTAGGAACTCTCACAGTTTTTAATAGATGAAGTGGTTTTTATTTTTATTTTTTTTAGTACAATATGGTAGGAATATGGGGATTCGAACACATACTTCTTATTCGCTAATACACCTAATACCTAATACCTAATTCCAAATTGAGTTTTTATTTATTTATTTATTATTATTTTTTTAATGCATGGTCCTGCCTTTATATTATACCATAATTTTAGTGGTAAAAATGGTGGTATAGAAAGTTACCAAACATGGTAACAACTCAATTTGGAATTAGGTATTAGGTATATGATTACTGGTCACATTAAATAGAGAGAGTGTCATAAAATGATCAAAATGTAAAGGTAATTTCAACTTATTTAATAAATTATATTTTTTATGCTATATAATTATGTCATCGATAGGATAAGTACTAAAAACTTAAAAGATCCCTTTCTAAAAATAAATAAATAAATAACTCCATTATCCTCTATTCTTAGTACAACAATGATCGGAGTAGGGATCAAACCTCTAATATTTAGGAAAGAAAATTATGTCAAATATAGTTGAGCTAAGCCCACCTTAACTTTGACGTAAAAGAAAGAAAGAGAAGAAGAAAAAAAAAAAAAAGAACTCCAATTACTTAGAGATCCATTGACCATTGTGTTTAGATGATGTTGAGTTTACTAGGAGTTATTTGTTATTGAAATAAAAAACTCATTTATGTTGCTTCTTTCAAATTGTCAAGAATTGACATGAGAATGAGACATAATACAATTACTAGAATATCTAGTTCATATTTTAAACTAATTAAAATGTTTTAGTAAAGGTAAATTATTTTAAATGACAAAACTGTTGAAATTTTTTTACAAATAATAGCAAAATATCACAGTATATATCTGTGATAGATCGTGATAGAACATGATAGACTATTATCTATGTTTATCATGATTCATATATTAGTTTATCGGGGTCTATCGCAGATATACAGTAAAATTTTGTTATATTTGTACATATATTGGTTATTTTTTCTATATTTAAAAATAATTCTTTACCAAATAGTATACTAATATAAATTTTTTTAAAATGTCTCACTATTTTATTCTATAAAAATATTTTTAATTCCAACAGTTTATTTAATAAATAAATAATTGAAGAAAAATTACATTTTAATATAGTTAATAAGGATGAATCATATCTAAATAATTCATTTAGTACGAAAGTTTGTTAGCTCAATAATAATAAGAGTCGAACTATAGTTGTTGTTGTACTAAAAAAATTATTTAATAACAATAAATAATAACTAACTAAAATAGGAATACATAAACTAAAAAAACAAATTAAAAGCTGTAATAAAAGTATTTTATTTTAACAAATAAAGTAAAAAATTATTACGAATAAAAATTAAATATATAATTTTAGTTTTTATATAAAAAAGGACAAATTAAAAAAATCAACTCTAAAGTATATGGTGGTAGTTGCAACTAAACCTTCAAGCTAATTCAAGTGTAAATTAGATTCTCAAACTTACATAAATTGTGGAAATTGTGTAACAACTACATAAGTTTGAGGATTCAATATATATAATTTCAAACTCTAATTTATACAATTATTATAAGTTTGAGAGTTAAATTTTAACACTTGTAAAAATTTAGAGTCTCATTTTCTATCATTAAAAGTTTGAAGATATAATTGTAACTACTATTATACTTCAACAATAACTTTTACAATTTTCTCTTTAAAATATTATATGTAAAATATAATTTATTAGAATAAAGTTATAAGTAATATGAACAAGAGATAATAAAAGTTTGGTAAAATAATTAATAAAAATGTTGAGATCTCATTAATATGCGACAAGGAAAAAGGATAAAATTTACGAAGTAACTATATAGAAAAAAAAAGTTTGGCCACGTGGAACAAAGAATGAGAATAAGATTGTTAATGGTTTTAGAGAGTAATGATATTTACTTCTTTTATAGGCCCGAGATTTCCTAATTAGTGGTAGGCAAGATTTAAAATGTCGAACTCCATTCAATTATGAAGATGTTAATTTTATGAGGATGTCGATAAAATTATCGATAAAAAAAACTCTATTTCTTATATCAGTTGTTACTTAAATATCATATTTAAGTTTTGTAACTTTTTTTTACGATGCAATGGAAATATCGATTCATCTTCTATGTCGATGTCGAATCTATAGAAACATAGAAATATGGTTAGAAATATTGATAGAAATATTGACATGTTAACGAAAATTTAATACTATGGTGGTCGGTATATCCAAGGTTCAAAATATTAATATCGATGGAAATCTCAAGGTCTTAATTTTATGAAAATATAGATACAGATAGAAATTTTGGAAACTTTATGAAAATTGATGTGGATATTGATTGAAATTGGTATAATTAGTTCGTAAAGACTTTGATTTTGGCTTAATTAGACTATAATTGACTATCTTTAATTATCATTTCTATAAAGTAAAACAACATTTAGATATACAGTGTAAATGTACGTATAAATGTCAATGTGAAAGTATAAATTTAAAAAAGAAATGGAAACTAACTCCAAAATAATATAAGGTTTAGGAATATTTTGAGAGTTGTTTTTAAATATAGAAAAATGAACCTGAATATTTATAAATATAGAAGAACTTTGCTACTTATATGGTTGTCATTTTAAATAATTTTTCATATTTTGAGATAAAATGATGTGAAAATTTAATGGAAAAAGTTTGAATGTGACTAAAAATAAATATAGGTTCTTTCTTATAGTTTTTTTCATATTCAATTTTTTTAAAAATGAAAGTTTTGGATTGAAAATAAAAATGAAAATTGAGAAAAAGTTGAAAATTAAAAAAATAGCGCATAGAAAAAAGTTTCATTTTATTGAAAATGATATTGGTATGTGAAATTATATCCTCCTATATTATTAGGACCATAATACTAAAATTTTTGAACTGAGTTAACTTAATTAATTAAAAAAATCAAAATTTTCTTGAAATTTCAAGATTCATCGATTTTTTTTTTTTCTTTTTGTCGAAATGGGGAAAACAAAGTAAAATGTTTCTCAAAATATTGTTGGAATTTTGTCGAAATGGGAGAAAACGAAATTCTCCTGTCGAAATTTCTAGACTGATTTCGATGGAAGTTTTTCACCATGGGTATATCAAACAAATTTTCTTGAACTAAACAAAGTCTTTAATTAAAAGATACTTATCTCAGTGAGAAAAATCATATTTGCATGTATTACTACGATTGAATATCAACCATATGATGGGTTGGATTTAATCATAATTTAATAATGACTTGATTTTAGTGTGTTTTAATTACATTTTCAAATGTTTAATTTAAAAAAAATTATTTTGAAAAAAGATTAAATTGTTTGGCGACCACTTAAAATAAATCTTAAAATGTATTTAAAATTCTTTCTATCAAAAGAGTTTAAATAAAAAGAATTTTTTAAAAAACATTATTTTCTCAAGTCAATCCAAACGTATCTTTCATTGTGACAATTTAATTAAAACGAGTCAACTAAAATTTTGATACCAGTACTTGAAATAATAAGAAAAAGTATGTCATTTGAAATATAATTTTTGACCTTAATAACAAGTATATGAAAACATGGAAATATCGACATATCGATGAAAATTTAATACTATGATATATACGAAATATAATCGTTCAAGTTGAAGTAGTTATTAATTGTTTATTTTAGTTAAAAGAGAGCTTAACTCAACATAATTGACATGACCTTCCATGTTAGAGGTGAGATTCGATCTCCTATTCTCATAATTGTTGTAATAAAAAACGAAGTTCTAGCTAAGATAAAAAAAAATTAGAATTAATGAATAAATAACTTTATAAATCCATATTTACACATAAATCTGAAGATCTTAAAAAACACTTAATTAAAACGAAATATTAATTAATGCATCTTCTAAAAGTATTTTTTATTATTTTTTTAATGTAGTTTATTTGAGAACATCAATTTTAATATAGGTTTAACTAGTTAAGGCCAAAGATTAAAATATTTGGCAATATATGGATATATTTTTAAATGGGAGTCTTTGACATTGATATCAAAATTAATTTATATCTTTGATATGATATCTTTTATCAATGTCTATATAAAATACAAAAATGTCATATCATCATATGAAGATTTATACACATTTATAACTTAATTGTTAATTTAAATAATTTTTATATTTTTTCATTTATAAAAATATATATCCATATTTTATTGATGAATTCACCAATATTTTCGTAAAACTAAAATATCAATATGATATTTTAACCTTTTATCTTTAATTAAAAGTTTATGCATGTATTTCATAGTTCATAAGGATAATACAAATATAAAATGTTTTATTTGAATCATTATAAGGATCATAATACAAATATAAGATGTTTTCTTATTGACTTATGTTCATGGTTTTTTTTTCTTGAGAAATTATGCCCATGTTCTTTGTTTGCCCCACTAAGCCACAACTAAAACATTTCACTTACGAAAAGGATGTTTCGATACTTTGATCAATAATATTATTATTTATTATTTTGTGCCTACATATATTCCAATGAATTGTCTTTCATTTATCTTTACACAAATAATAATAGATGACTTATTATTTTATCATTACATATACTGCTATAACTCTTAATTATATATTTAATGTAATTACATAATAGTTGTCACTCCCATTTATGGGGGACCATACAACTAATACAAATTTTCTAGTCTCTTTGATTGGGAGTCTTTTTATCTCTATTTGAGAGTAGGGCTTTAAAGAGTTATCGACTGACATGGTTGAAGGTATACGAAAAATTTTAGATAATTTAGGGACGAAGGGTAATTCGATCCGTTATTTAGTTTAAACTCTCAAAGGGAGATTTTGAAGGAGAGTGGGGGTGTAGGGTTTGAGAACCATCAGAATTTTGTGGTATCCTTTCTTAGTTGTACTATTGAAAATGCTTTAGATGAAATGGATATTGAGATGTTAAAAAACAAAGGGGCTTTCGTAGATCTCCAAAAGTTTCCAAGAGTGCATGAGAGGATGGAGGTTTTACTCAACAAAGTGAAGCATAAAAGGAAGGCCCACGATGGGGTTTATCCTATTGTGTTAATGTTGTGATAAAGAAGCACAAATTTCTTATCGATTGACATGGTTAAAGATATATGGGAAATGCTTAAACTCTCAAAGTGAAATTTTGAAGGAGAGTGGGGTGTATGGTTTAAGATGTTGGGACTAGTGTGTTCTATATCTTTTAAGGCCTCGTAGTTTTGTAAATTTGTAAATACATTTTATTTATTCAATAAAATAAGAAGTTATTTTATTTATCTTTTGCATTAACTCAATCCAATAAACTGAGATCCATGGTTATTTTATGTAAACTTAAACATGTATGTAGTTGACGTAGATGAATCATGTTTAAGTAATAACCAAAAGGTATGTAGTACAGGGATATAAGGTTGGGCGCTTTATTATGGTAACACTACATATACGACCCACTTTGTAATTGTTACAAAGAGTTGTAAAGTGTTACATGTGACACTCTATCTTTTGACGTAGTTGCTTATAAATTATAAAGAAAAGAAATTAAGATAAAAGGGTGTAAATTTGGAAAATAAAGCCTAGGGAGTTAGGAAATTTTAAGGTGGAAAAAATTAGGTTTGTGGAGTTAGCCAAAATTTGGGTTAAGTATTGATTTTTGGCTAAAGTATTGGATTGTGGGTAAGTGATTTGGACATTTTGGAAGAAAATTGGGGCAGTTAAAAGGATAAAAAGAGCCACTGGAAGTCATATCGGAGAAATTTGATGTTTACGGGAAAAGTCAACGGTTCTTTATGGGAAAAGTTAATGGGAGACTAACCAAGAAGTCGAACCTTACGGAAAAAGTCAACGGAACTTACGGGAAGTCAACTTACGGAAAGTAGAAGTTACCGGGAAGAAATGACTTACCAAGAAGCCACCTTCAGGAAGTTGAATCGGTTGAAGTTACTAAGACCAAACTGGCAAAACTTATCGGAAAGTTGAGGTGGAAGGCTGAATCGCCAGAAGATACCAGGAAATCACGTTGAAAAAATTGGACTAACCACCGGAAGTTACTAGAAAACCAGACTAAAAAAGTGAACCTTCGGAACTTTACGGAAAATTCTTGAACCGGCAGAACTTTACGGGAAAGATGGCAGAATGTAATTTTCTTCATTTTGGTTGAAATTTTGAGTCAGGTGGTGGAATTCTTGAATTTTATGCTTCAATTAGGTGAGGTGTGGAGCTGCATGTTGAGGAATCCATTCAATTTGAGATGCTTAATGCATGGAAGAAGAAAAGCATGCATTTAGACATTTGGATTTTTAAATGTCGAGAAATTGGGCTGAGATTTTGCCTATAAATAGAGAGAAATTGTGAAGGAAATTTCATCCACCATTTCCGGTCGAGAGAACATAAGAGTGAAAGAGAGAAAGAAAAGAGAGAAAAGAAAGGAAATAGAAAGAAAAGAGAAAAGGAAGAGAAGACAGAAAAGAGAAAGGAGCTGAAAGATTATCTTTTCCTTGAAGATTCTTTGGAGAAGCTCAGGAAATTCAAGCTGGTGTTAATCAAATTTCCATCTTATTTACTGTGAGTAGTTAATTTTAATTATTATCGTGAGAGAATGTAATTATATTTATGAATGAATAATAGCACGTTATGAGTTTTATTGATAGTATGACATTATTGTATTATATGTGCTATGGTGAGATCTCAAACGACTTGACGAATTTGTTAGCATGACGTAGTAAGCATGCTAGGAGAATTGTTATAATTATCGAGCTACTTGGATTAATCATATCGAGCTTATTGGATTATGGTATATATATATAATGAAATTATTTAATTTATGGAATATGCATATATCGAGTATATGAAATTTATGGAATATTTGTATCTTAGATATTGTGTACTAATTCCGATGCTGAAGGAATATTACCAAGGCATCGATTGACAGATTGTGGTCCCCAATGTCGAAGGACTGGGAGAAGGCATGTGGGCAGCCTGAATATATATTCCAATGTTGAAGTACTGAAGTCATTGATGATAACTGTCACACCCCCTTCTAGATTACCCACCTAACCTAAAAGGGAATGTGAAGACAATAAACATCACCCCTCTTGTGACGCATATTGTCCCATCTTACATTCCTTCCTGTGCATATATTTACTCACTTACATACATAGAACTCAGTCATACTATACATGCTTATAACTTGATATGATTCCCTGCATAGGGTACATTTTTATTACATAGCATAATTTCACTTTCATATCCGTCATACAATGTACAAAGCTCCACCAACAATCCCCACTCAAATCTACATGATCTACATGCCATTTACATAAAAGAAACATATGCAACGTACAACTCTCAGACTTGACTGTATTTTGAGAACTCAAGACTTAGGCAGGGTGAGCTGAAGTAGGCTAAGCACCGGGAACGTCCTTGCTACCTGGGGGAGAAAAGGAAAACATTCAAAAACATAAGCTAACAGCTCAGTGAGTGACAAATCTTTGTAAAACGAACATTCATTGAAAACAGGCATGTTATGTATAACGAATAAGTAAGAGTTTAACATTTTATTCAAATTAGACATGCTTTCTATAAAATCCATTAATCTCATAAATCAAATCTTAAATCATAAAAGAGTGTATTCCAAGGAGTTTATCAATCACAGTTTAGTTTTTCAAACTTTTCCCTTAGTTGAGGCGGAGTAACGCTTCTACGCACTCAACGTCGAAATCGTCCCTGGCTCAATGCGGAGCAAATTTGACGCACCAGCCAAATCAACCTCTATGTGCACATAGGAATATGACGGGTTGCCCAAGTACCTTCTCATGTCCTTCAGTACTGGGTCCCGGGGAAACTCACGTGCTTTCTCGTGTCCTTGAGCACTGAGCCTCCTCTAAAACGTTTTAGAATTTCTTTCACATATTAGTTCATATGAAAGTTCTTTCATAGAAATCATACAAAACTTTATTCAATAACATTTCATATAAATGCTTTCTATTCACTTTAAAAACATATAACATGCCTTATGAGTAATGCAATCAACATTATACATATTAAACGGTTCGTTGTGTATCATACTTCATAAGAACATTTTTAATAAAATAGAATGAAAGAATAAAATAGTCACTTACAACTCTTTCTAGGCTTTACGTGGATTATACACTTTCCTTATTTCTTCTTGGCCTGCAAGAGACATGTACCTTGCGTTATTGAACATTAAATCTTCTTCCTTTTCTAATTAACTTAATAAGCGAGAATCCTAGCGATACCAACCAATAAGGACTGTTACTAGCGATACTTGTTGGAGCGACACTAGCGTTACATTACCTTAGCAGCGATACTCAGCGTTATCTAGCGAGAACTGTGAGACAGAAGGCTCCTTTGCGTCTTAGCGACACCCGTCTCGCTAACAATACCCAGACAGTGTGCCGATACTTGATTCTCAGTGGCAGTCTGCACCGTTATTCCCTCCTTTCTTCTCGTTCTTACTTCAATCTATTAAAAGTCACAATTCCATACGGATTCAGGACTTCTCTTCTACAAACTTATAGGAAATTAAGTTCTATAGCTTACCTCAAAGTTTCAAGGCTTAACTCCTCCTCGCTCTCACTGTATTCCGGAATCACCTCCTGCTGTTCCAGATTGCGAGATAATCTTGTAAACTCTGTTTTTCCTAAGGATTCACATAGTAAATCTTCAATTTCAGCTTTACCTTCCTTCACAAAAGTTGTTAGAAATTATGTTAACTTACTAACCTCCAAGTTTCAGCTCTAAACTCGGCTTCCTCCACACGTTCTACTCTGATTATCAGTCACTGCTCAAACCATGTGACTTCAGTCATTCTTCTGTTCCAGCTTCGTTTTCAACATCAATATGATTCGAATTTCGTCCAAAATCCTCAAGAACACCTTCCTCAATCTTCTTCTAAAGTCTGTCTGAAATATGGAACCGACTTAAGCTCTCGAAATGTCTTAAAAATGATTAAACATTTAATTAATCCAACTATATATACTACCGACTTAGCCTTCACAAACACCAAGATTAATGTTGCCGACTTACCCCTCACCTGCAGACTAGCGCAGGGTTCTCACTTCGATGCGAGGCGCTCATGTTAAAATTCTCCTCCAACGCCTTCAGCAACTAGCCTCACCCAACGCATGGCGTCGTCCTCAACGCCTCCTACTTTTGACGCATACAACTCAGTCATACACCACTATCTTTGTCGCGTCAAGACCACTCTGTCTTCGACGCGGAGTGACTTCAGCGCATGGCTGTCTTCAACGCATCGAATTCAGCACATGACTGTCCTCAACGCAGAGTGACTTTAGCGCATGGTTCAAGCACATTTCTTCCTCTGCCAGAATTACTTATCCTTCAACGCGGGTAGCTACTTCAGCTCACTAACCTCCGTGAATCAACTACAAACGCATGGACTTAGCCAACACTTAGCCACAATTTTACTTTCCAAAAATTCTTGCTCTTGCTCACGACCGCTTCTCCCTTTTAAACGCATAGCCACAACCGCATGGCCGCACCCCAACGCTTGGCAACGCAAATCAGTGCTTACGATAACGGTCATGACCGAGATTGGGATTCGTTGTCGCACAGGATGGTCAAAGGGTCAAAAAGACCTAGTTTCTGAGCCTGTAGCGAGGATTTTCCTCGTGGCATGGTCAAGGGGCCAACGGGCCTAGTTCCTAAGCCTACAAGAGGTACCCGAGGGGATGGTTAAGGAGCCGACATGCCTAGCTTCTGAGCCTCAATGGTAAGTTGTAGGTACTATGTGCACATAGGGAAGAACATAAAAGAGATATTGGGAGACTGTAGTGAATAGTTATATACAGATTTGATGAATTTAACTGAGCCGGATTGGCCAGTGGGAATAATCAGTTAGAGGATTTGCTGTACTGAGGGTGCCAGCAGGAAAAGACGTTTCTGAGATTAACCCTACGGGGGAGGTTTGAATATTAGCTCGATTTGATTTTAGATATAATTGCGCTTGAATTATTTTTACGAGTACTATGATTTTTATTATAATACTGAAAAGGGTAGTTGAACTCTAGATTTATTAACTATTCACCGCGCTTTGTTGAAACTCATTCTTTTCTTATGTTTTTCTTTCCAAGTAGTAGTCGAGTTTCTGTTGCTGTTCGAAGTCAAGGTTTGCTGAGAACTTATTGTGTACTTAGCCGTAGGCGGTAGTCTAAAAGAGGAATTAGAAACATGTTATCTGTAAACGGATTTGTTAAACAATTGTATAAATAAATATGCATGTACTATGAGTTAGTATTATTTTTGCTATCTAAGTTGTACACGTTGTGTGGAGAGTGATAGAGGTTCAATGGTAGACATTGAGGGTCGGTGTCTGTTGTCCTCACGCTCCGTCTCGGGCTATGGGGGAAGTGGCTCGAGGCGAGGTGTGACATTACAAACGATTTAATCCTAATTGTTCATGTAAAGACATGTGAGTGGGGGTATCTTATGCAAAAAGTTTGTATAAGACCAGACTGCAAAATATTTAATTTCTTTTGGTAACGCTGTTAATTGAAGAAGTTAACATTTCATAGGATGACTATAGGTGACTCAATCTTAACCCTAAGTAAGTTATGAACTCCTATTTATGAGGAAAATCCTTTGATCTGTTTGTGTAAGAGTGGCCAGATTGCCGACTCAATATGCCTACAATTTTGGGGATTTGTTTGAATAGGAAGCTGAGAACATGTTTTCACAATATGAAATTTACTCCTTTCCATATTTAGGGTAAGTAGATAAATTGCTCCTTTAAGGGCTGATTCCGAGTCTTGAACAATGAGACCTCACCCTTGCATTGGCCCAAGAGGAGTTAGTTTATAGTTTGACTATAAACAGTTTATTCATTAGAGGGATCAATGATACTTAAGGAGTTAAATGTAACTACAGGGGTAAAACGGTAATTTGACCCAACTGTAGTTATGAGTAATTTGTGAAGGGTCGACTTATTGTTGATTAGTTACTTCGATGGATACATAAATATATATATAGTATGAAGAGTGCAACTATAGGTCTATAGTGAAGTGACCTACAGTTAATGAATATTGATTAATCTAATTAAAAAGTTTAATTATTTAATCTCATATCATTGGAACTTCTATTCTATAGGTCCATAAGGTTCCTTTGCTAGGTCATTAAGGCATTGTATAAGAATCAAATATTTTGGTTTAATTTGAAATGTTCAAATTAATAAGGGAGTTAATTGTATATGATACAATTAATATAATGTAGATACATTATAATATAAAATTATTTTTAAATGAGATTCAAAATTGGGCTCTTTTCAAATATAACTAAAGGAACCAAAATATTTACAAATATAACAAAATGCCACTATCTATCTATGATAGATCGCAATAAACTACTATCTGTGACACAGATAGTAGTCTATCGCAGTTTATCACAGATAGATTGTGATATTTTGCTATTAGTTGTAAATATATTCAGCAGTTTTGTTATTTAAAATAATTTCACTTCAAAATTTATACTTTATGTTATAAGAGAGATGAATATTTAAATAAGATTTAAATATTAATTATATGAATGAGATTCATATAAAAACTATATGTTAAAATTAATATGAATGATATTCTTATTAGAACTATAGGTTATGTGAGAGAAGGTTGTTTGAATATGTTCAAATTAAATTAAATATGTGATATTTAATTAATTTATTAATTAATTGTTAATTAATTAATTTTATTTAATTATATATATTAAATATAATTTAATATATTATATAATTAAATTAATAATATTATTAATTAAGAATATAACTCCCCACGTTTAAGGAAGTTATTCCCACTCTCACATCTTTTTCACATAAAAAATAAAAAATAAAAAAAGAGGGAAAAAGAAAGAGGAGATAGAGTTTATTTTGCAAAAAAGTGTTATGTAATTATTCCTCTCTAAGAAGTTTCTTCCCTCACAAGTTCTCTTGACTTAAAAATGTCTTCTTCCTTACCAAAACAAAAGAGAGACTATAACTCCTCTTTGGTTCTTCCTGAGAATAGCAAGGAGGATTTCTTGCTAGTGTTTCGAAGGTAATTATTGTATTCCTTGTTGGAGGAATTTCCTACTGATTCGTGATTTAGTGAGAAGAAATTCATCATACTTTGAAGACGGTCCTCAAAGGTAGAAATATTTCTAACTCTTAATTCTTCTTAATGGCATGCTAAATTTGGTTGTTTATCCTAGTTTTCTGTTCTCTGTAATTTATGTTTTTGAAAAGAAAGTTATTAGCACATGGTGATCACTGGCTTCTGCAGAGGATTCAATTCCTTCATGAGAGCCATCAAAATTTTGTGGTATCCCCTCCTAGTTGTCCTAATGAAAATGCTTTAGATAAAATGATCGTTGAAGTTAGAAAACAAAGGGGTAGATCTCCAAAAGTTTCCAAGAGTGCATGGGCGATGGAGGTTTTACTGAACAAGTGAAGCATAAAAAGAAGACCCACGATGAAGTTGATCCTATTGTTTATGCTACTACTACAAAATTGGAATTTTATGACATTTAAATGTCAATTAAAATTTGCGACACTTATATTGTGTCATTGTATGTAAAGGTATGAGTATTAATAACAGTTTTAAAAAATGTCATAATTGGACTTTTAATGACAATAAATAATTGTCAACAATCAATAATTACTGACAGTTATAAATGTCAATATCAAGTTTACTATGACAGTTTATCATTGTTATTAATTAACTAAAAATGGGTTTATTGTTGTAGTGCTATGAATATTACCAACAATTATTAAATGTCAAAAAAGAGTATATAGTGTGATGGAAGCTCATATTTATATTTGTAGTAGTGCGTTGTGATAAAGAAGCACAAATTTGAGGGGTAGTTACTATTTCTGATACTTTGGTGGAGACATGTGATGGGTCCTACCGAGTCCAATGAATATCATCTGTTGGAAATGTGTGAGGTGTGAGGAATTGAAGGGGCATTTGTAGATCTTAAAGACATTATATATGTCGACATAATACCCTAATTTTTTCTTTTTTTATTTTTATATGAAACCAAGTGTGGTGCTTTGAAACTGAAAAAAATTACGAAAAGATCATTCAGCTTTGGTAGTTGTCTTTTAGTAGATAACAATGAAAGAAGTTGGTGGATTAAGTTTGTTATGGAAGGATTAAGTGGATGTGAACATTCGATCTTATTTTTAAATTAAAAGTCAAAATCATTTGCATGATAAGAAGTTAGGAGGGTAACAATTTAACAGTTTATGGGGCTTATAGGGGGAGTCTTGAACAACAAAATGAGCCAATTTGTGGATTGTGCAATTATGATGATCACTCCTAACTACTTGGTGGGGGACCTCATGAATGAATCTCTTTGGATGGATGAGTGAACCCAAGGGGGTGCTAACCTTGCACATCCATCCATGCCCTTGCTGAGAGATGTGAACCTAAAATATATTTGGGGTATTTGGGAAGGGGACTTTATCCTTAAGAAATTGGATCATACTTATAGGCTAAGGATTATTAAAATAGTTTGAAAGTTACTCGTTTTTCTTATATTTTATCTTTAAACAACGATGTTTTTGTAATAAATTATTTAAAAAATTTATACAAATAAGAGCTTGTATATCCATTCCCCACTCTTGTAATTAATTTCCCATCTTTCAAAGATTTGTATAAAAGATAAAACGGATGAGGTTGAAAGAAATGGGTACACGTGTGAAAAGAAGACACATGTGTGGAGTGGATTTTGAATGGTCGGTTTGGAAATGAAAAGAATAATGGTGTTAGGTGGCGTTAGTGGGTTGGTCAGTACCTCCGTACCTCACGAGACCTGCCTAACACTAACCACCCAAAACTATTTTTCTCCAACAAAAATCGTCACTTCACCGCAAGATCTTCCATCCCAATGACGACACTCTCTCTATACTCGGCAACGCCAACTATAGTGTGTTCATTTTATTTTTATTTTTTTATTTACTTAATATAATATAATAAAATACATTTTGGTTATTACTATATCATTTTTATTTATTTCTCCAAATTTTTAAACAACCTATTTTCTATTCACTTCTTAAAATTCTAAAACTGAGATGTTGTCCTTCCTATTAAATTTGATTTCTCTTGGGTAACTTGTTTAAATAATCCATATAACCAAAGTTTAGCCATTATATTTTAACTATTTCGTTGTTATGAGGTTATTTTTTAATCTATATATATAAGCAAAGTTTAACCATCATATACGTTTAGAAAATATCATTGTCTTGAATATCATCCCACTTTGTTGCCACACTTATTTTAGGTCTCAATTATCAACTAACCCTCTAACAAATTTCTAATTTTGAAGTAGTTTGAAAATTTATGAAAATGTCAAAACAATATTTCAACTTTTAAAAAAATAGTGGTATTTTAAAAACAAACAACAAAATTTGAAGATACTTTTTATATTTAGCCTCTACTTTTTTTTACCCAAAAAATGAATCATATTTATAATCTTTGTACCATGAATTCACTTTTTTATATAAATAGATCTTTTTTAAAAAACTTTAGCCGAATTCAATAATTAAAATACCCATATAGTAGGATTCATTGTATAACTAATAATTTTTCCCTTGTTTAATTTATGAGAGATAATACGTGGATACTTGCAAGACTAGCAAAAACAATATGAATATTACAAATAGAACTCCACTATTTCAATTTTGCAAATTAACAAAAATATACAAGTCCAACAGAAAAAAAAAATTTTAAAAAAAATTATTTTAAATGAAAAAATTGTTGAAAATATTTATAAATAATAGCAAAATATCATAGTCTATCTACGATAAATCGCAATAGACTATCATCTATATCTATTATGACATAGATAGTAATCTATCACAAATAGATAATAAAATTTTGCTACATTTATAAATATTTAAGTTCAGTTTTTTATATTTAAAAATAGCTTAAATTTAAAATTATTTTTGATATATAAATCGATTGATATACGTAATAAGTATATCATTCATATATTTTTAACTTGGACTTCCCTAATGATAATAAACATCCTGAGCATTAGTATATTCTTGCACCAATATCATACAAGTCAGAAATAAAGTACTAATGAATTTAACACAGACAAAAATAAATTAATTAAGCTGCTAATAAACAAAAAGCTTCTTTTTCTCTCTCTTTTTTATTTTATTTTATTTTTATGATTAGAATTAATGATGTCTGCAGCTGATGTTACCCACTCCCTAAAATTGTAAACAAAAATTTTGGAAGAAAAAGGTTTACTATTTTATTATTTATATAGAAAATTTATAAAACATAAAGGAAAAAAATGATACAAAATGCATTATTTTTCTGAAAAAAGAATATAACCTTTTCTGCCTTCTAGTTCTAGCTGCAAATATCAATTTTAACCTTTAAATTACATTAATAACACCTTAAAAAGAATTTGACTTGGAAGATCTAAAAAATGATAAGATTAATATAAAATTTCGTAAAAGCTCATTATGAAATTGTTGCAAAACTTGTAAAATTGCACATTAATGATTACCCTTTTTGAGCGAAAAGCAAGAAATAAAGTTGGCGATCTGCAAAGGAGTTCGGCCAAAATGTGATGTGAATTCAAGGTGGGATTTTTAAAACCTAAACGCTGTCTTGTCGGAAATTAGGAAAAGATGCATTGTATTTTTTTTTTTTTTTTTTTTAATTAATGGAAGCCTTAATTCTCACGAAAAAAGAAAAAAATAATAAAACCAAAAAATCAATTTAAAAGTTTTACGTGTAATTATTCATGTATTAAATTTTATCTACGTAGATTTATTCAAAAGTTGAATTAACAATATTTATCTAAATTTAATATAAATTGATATACTTACCAAAGGTTAGAGTATAAATTAATACAATCTAATATTTTAGAAGTATAAATGGATATTTAAATTTGTTTACTGGGATTTAATAAATAAATGTTGCTTCTAGATTAATTTTATTAGTATTGTTCTTCCAACTATGTTGGATGATAATTTTAACTAGTGGGATTTAGAAAAGCTTGAGCACTTTCTAGGTTATGTTTTTTTTTTTTTTCTTTTTTCACAATGGGTTTTACTAAAAAAAAATGTGTCTAATAATTTATTTTTAAAACATGTTGGTAATAAATAGAGAAATTATAATAAGAAGTACGATAAGAGAATATCTACACCATTTAGAAATAATTGCGTAGATGACAAATGTTGACCAACTATCTCTTACGTTTTTGGCTTCAATGGTTTTGTTGTTTTTCTTCATTGCTTATTCTTACATTTTCATTCTTTTTGGTTGTTAATTTTGATTTTCTCTCTTCAATTTTTTTCATTGTTGATTCTTTTACTGCTTACTTTTACTTTTTAATTAAAATTGATTAGCTAAAAAAAAAAAAGAAATTGAGAAAACTGCTAGGTTTTGAATCAAGGAACTTAAAGAAACTATTTTTCTTAAATCTGAAATTTGAGATTTTTTTTTAAAACTAAATGAGAAATGAAAAGGTTATAAATAGGTTTTTTTTTTTTTTTTTTTTTTTTTTTTTTAACTTTCAAAATATGAAATTTAACAATAATAAATTTCTATCACCAAGAGCCTGTGATATCAGTAATAGACTTAGTCTATCAATGATAGAGTTTCTATCACTGACAAACTACGTGTATTAGTGATATAACTTAGGTAGATATCGATAATATTTGTTTATCGGTAATAGAACTTAGTTAGATGTAAGTCATATTCATGTATCAGTGATATCAAACTTATGTAGATATCAATGATAGAAGTCTATTAGTGATAGAAAGTCTATTATTATTGATAGTCATGATAACAATTTCTCAGTAACAACCATTGATAACTTTGAGTTTTAATCTTTCAAAATTGATAGTCACTAATGAAAGTCGTTAAAAAATAACCACTAATATTTTCTGTCAATGATAGCTTAATGTTTGATGATTTTATTAATTCAAAGTTAATAGCTACTTATAGAAATCTATCATTGATAGCCAACTTTGTGAATTTAATTAATAAAATTGAATTTCGAACTAAAAGTGTAAGTTAAATGTCTAGAAGTTATCATTAATAACATGTTATCAGCGATAGAAGCTATCAACAATAGCATGTTATTTTATGGTAAAAACGAATAGTAGAAGTTATCTCCGTTAGCATGTTACCAATGATAGAAGTTGTCACTGATAACCTCGATATAAGTGATATCGATGATAAAGCTTAGGTGATATTCATATATTGATGATATCAATAATGTAAAAATCGATTTTATTTGATAAAAGTCTATCAATGATAGGCACTATTAAAAGATATTAGTGATAGTCACAGATAGAAGCTATCAACGATAGTTGTATATCAGTGATGTGACTTAGGTATATATCAATTAAATGAACGATATTAATGATATTAGTGATATGACTTAGATAGATATTAGTGACAGTCACTTATATACCTCTCATTAATAGACTTTTGTTGCTTATAACTTTAAATGTTAATCTTTGAAAGTTGATAGTTTCCTTTCAAAGTTGATAACTACTTATACATAGAAATCTATCATTGATAGTCACTAATAAAACCTTAAGTGTTAATATTTCAAGGTTGATTCTAATGATGAAAGTGTATTAATGATAGCTTTCAATTAGAGAAAATTGGAAGAAGAAGCGAGTGAAATTAATGGTGAGTTACATGTGAGCTATTTAGTCTTTTATCAATATATCTATCACCGATAGTTATTATCAATGATATTTGACTCTAATTTTGTGTTTGATTGTTATTTAGACAGCCAACCCTAGTAAATATAAGGAAATTAGGTGGGAAATGAAAAAGAAAGAAAGAAAGAAAAGAAGAAAGAAAGAAAGAAAGAAAAAAAAAAAAAAAAAAAAAAAAAGGCATCCTTGGTTTAAAAGGAAACGGTCAAAAAGAAAAGTGAGAGGCAGGGCAGGCCGATTTTTAATGCAAGAGTTAGAGAGAAATAAGGGAAGGGTCTTCTTCAAATATCAAAACCACCACCATCTGTCCCATTTATGTTTTCATCATTTTAACCTTCATTTTCCTCCTAAATCACAATCAACCAACCAACTCTAATCTTCAAATCTAACTTTTTTTTTTTTTTAAAGTTTTCAACTTATTTTATATTTCGCCATTAGATTTCAAAATAATATTATATTTTTATCTTTGAATGTTGATTTTTTTTTTTTTTTTTTTTTTTTTTTTTTTTTTTTATAATTTGTCTCTACATATCAAGACTTACGTTTTTAATCTTTAGTTTTTACTGAAAGTTCACATTCAATCTTTAATGTAGTCTATTAATTCATTTTAAAAAATAAAAAAATATTATTAATTATATTTCACTATTTTTTCCGATCAATATTAATATAATTTGAAAGTGTCACTTCATATTTATTTTAGATTAATAAGTAGAAAGTTAATGCTAACGACCAAAAATTAAGCATGGGCGAAAATGCGATATAAAATATTGAAATTTAAAAATTAAATACAAATTAAATTCAAAACTTAGGTACAATGTAACATTTTGCAAATTATAAATATCAAATAAACAACCAAAAAGTTATATTCTTTTTCCTTTCCGAACTTTTTTGTTTACTCATTTTTTCCAAAGTAAAGGATAATATTCTCAACTATTCCAATTTCATTCTTCTAACACTGTTGATATAAAAAGACTCCATACAAACGAACTTTTTTAATTTTCTGTGTAGTCCAAATGCATATCTTTCTAAATCAAGTCATTTCTTTTTCGAAAGAAACTAAAAATTTCCAATATAGAATCAAAGGATTCACCTTTTAACTTTAGACTCAATTATATTTTATCAATATTTAAAAAAAAAAAAAAGAGGAATTATCCGAAAACAGCTAGGCAGAATCTCTTATCTGAAAGTTTATTCTTTATGTTTTGAATTCAACATTTGGTCGACTCACATATATATATGGAAAGCATCATCCTTTGCATTGAGCTAAACTAGCATGCATCATTTTAAGTATGCTTCATGGAAAAATAAATTGTATCAAAATAAAAATTACAGGTTGTTGGTATTTTGTAGGAAAACTATATCCCTAAATTTTAGGTCTTATTTCAAAATATTACACTTTTAGTCCTTATATTTTGATCAGTTTGGTTTTGATTTATTCTCTATATTTCAAAATGTTCAAATTTTACCATTGTTGCGTTTTGTTTCAATTTCGCTCCTATGTGTTTTATCATTAAGGATTTACACTTATAACTTTAGTTTTTATCACTAAGTACTCTTTCTTGTCTTTAGCTTTAATGTCCATTAATTAATTTAAAATACTTATGATTGAAGTGAAAATTTAAAATTAATTTTAATAATGATAAAAAATAGTCAAACTTAATTAACTAATAATTTTTTAAAAATTAATTAATAGACATTACCGCTAAAAATATAACGTAAGTGTTTAGTTAAAAAAAAAATCGAGGTTAAAAGTGTAAATTTTGAAATGTAGAGACCAAGTTGAAATAAAACTCAAATCTCAAGGGAGAAATTGAAACATTTTGAAACCTATGAACTAAATGGAAATGAAATTCAAAACTTAAAATACTAAAAGTATAACATTTGATTTGAAACATAAGAACCAAATAGAAACTAGACTCAAAGCCTAATGACCAAAAATGTATTTTTCCCAAATTTTTAACTATACTTGCATAGTTTTATGATCCATCCATTACATTGTTAAAAGCTGCCCAAGGCAAGGCCCAAAGCCCACGGGTGGGCCCAAGACCATAGGTTACCAGAAGGAGGCATAGGGAACGTGCTTCCCAAAAGGGAAATATCAATGCCTCGGGATTTGGGCAGACCAGTCTAGCTAGTAAATATCTACGAATCGAGAAATAACTGAGCCAAATATGGACTAACACCTTGTAACTTTGAGTGCCAGAAACGTCCATGACACCACTGTTGTCACACACAACCAGAGGCATGTGTTAGAGAACAAACTTATAAATAACCTTATTCCCATTCCAAAAGGAGAGCAAGTAACCTTCAAATGAGAGACTCAACCTTACTAACTACTCCTTGCACTAGTACAAGTTTCAAAGTGCAGTAAGCTCAACACTACACATCGATGTGAGGATCTCTTATACAGATAAATTCAAAGTACCTCGAGACTAGACTAGGGATAAGTGAGTTGAGGCAAAGGTTGTACCTACAACGAAGTCCAGTGTAGACGAAATTTGAGGGAGAAGGTAGATGACAATGTGGTATTGGTCCATAATTGTCCCATTGTGAAAGGAAATAGTTCTCTTTGAAAACAAAGAGATAGATTTATATAGTTGGAATAATTGAAGTTATTATTAGGGTTGCAACTTGTAAGCTCCTCGTTGAGCAATAGAGAGAGTGTGTGTAAGACAAGCAAAATATGAAAAAGTGTTTTTGTAAGGGTCTAAGCGTGGTAGGGGGGAGTTGTGTGGTGGCTGGTCCCCAAACACAATACCTGACATTTTAAGAAGTAATTTAGTCAGCTTTCAAAAACAACCCCCAAACCAAAAAGGAAAAAGGAAAAGAAAAGGAGAAGAAGGTTGGGGGAAAAGTCCAAAGTAACCCCTATTCTCCCAACCATATTAAGCATTAAATTTAGGGAAAGTATTATGTGCCATCACTACAGCTGTGCCAGAATATGGGTTTCAACATAAGAAACGCGTACGTGAGCATGGGTTATTTGGCCGCCACGAGTAACTACTTAACTACACCATCACCATAACTAATATGTATTGTATAATATGTATCTACAAAAGTGTGAAAACGAAGGGAAATGAGAGTGTGATGCATCTACTTGAGTCAACTTCTTTGCAAATCGCCAATTTGATTTCTTCGCAGCATTTATAAAGGCTGGCCACCCGGAGAAACTAGACCAACAGTTTTGTTTTTGTTTTCTTTTTCTTTTTTGTTTTCTATATATAGACTTGCACACACAAACACCTTTGTAGGATTTATGTCTGTTCAAAGCTTTGGGACAATTTCGGGGAAAATTTCAAACAACAAGATTAGAAGATTCAGAGCTTCAGTCCTGTCATCTTTTAGCCATTCATAACTACTTTTTCAAATTATCTTCCTTTCTCTCAAGAGATTTTGCTTTTTTGTCTATAAAATCCCACTGGGATTTGCTTTGTTTTTCGTTATAAGGTGCAAATACACATTTGGTGCTGGTTGAGAAATTTGGCATTTAGCAATGGTTGCTCCATTAGCATCTTGGCCATGGGAGAATTTGGGGATGTTGAAGGTAAATTTTTGGAATATGAAATTGATGAGTGTCTTATTAATTTTACATGTGTTTAATTTTTTTTTTTGTTTAAATGATTAATGATGCAGTATTTGCTATATGGGCCATTGGTTGCAAAGGGTTTATATTCGTTATATGAAGAAGGGAATATCATTCACAATTGGTGTCTCCATATTCTTTTGATCTCTTTACTCAGAGTGGGACTTCATGTCGCTTGGAGTTCTTACAGCAACATGCTTTTCTTGACAAGAAACCGCCGGATTCTTCAACAAGGAGTTGATTTCAAACAGATTGATATGGAATGGGAATGGTATTTAGTATTTACATTCAAATTACATCCACCCCCACTTGATTTTTCCTTCCAAAATTATTAATTTTATCTTGATAATTTCAGGGATAATTTCTTGTTACTTCAAGCTCTAATGGCTTCCATGATGGTTTACCTATTCCCTTCACTTGGAAATCTTCCTCTTTGGAACACAAAAGGGTTAATTGCAGTTCTAATACTCCACGTTGGAATTGCAGAGCCATTGTTTTACATCTTCCATAGATTCTTCCACACCAATCACTATCTTTTTACTCATTACCATTCTCTTCATCATTCTTCCTTAGTCCCACAGTCTTTCACAGGTTACCCAACATTTTATTAACTCAAATCTCTTTTGGGGTCTTTTTAATTTTAATTTTTTAGGTATTAAATCTCTAAAAGTTTTGATTTTTTTTTCTTTTTTTCTTTTTTTCTTTTTCCAATAAAGCTGGAAATGGGACAGTTCTGGAACATCTTGCGTGGAGTATGGTAATTGGAGCGCCAATTGTTGGAACAAGTCTTCTAGGATATGGATCGACGGCCGTGGTTGTTTGTTACGTTTTAGTATTTGACTTTCTCAGATGCTTAGGGCTTTCCAATGTTGAAATTGTCCCACATCGGTTGTTCGATGCTATCCCAATTTTTCGATATCTTCTCTACACTCCAACGTAAGTAGTGATTTGTTTTTATTTTTCTTCCTTCCCCTTCCCCCACATATTGTCGATGAAATTGAAAGCTCCTGTAGTTTCTTGACACCTTTGCCTCATAAATCGCTTTCATCATCAACGAGTAATGTTCTAAAACCACATAAACTAGAAAAAGGAAAAAAAATATATTGTATATAAAAGTTTATTATTTGTTGTTACGATTATGGGGATTTTATTAGGTACCATACCCTTCACCATACGGAGAGGGATTCCAATTTCTGCCTCTTCATGCCTCTCTTTGATGCAATTGGAAACACACTTCATAAAAACTCATGGGAATTACATAAGGAGAAAAGCTCAAATGCAGGTTGGTCTCACATCCCCTTTCTTTATTTCTATCCCATATTAATAATTAGGGACAGTTGCAAATATAGAAATTAAACAATTGAACCCAACAAATATAGTACAATGCAAAATAATTTATAGATATATAGATCTAACTTTCAAGATCTATCAATGATAGACTATATAATTCATAAGAGTCTATTAGCAATAGGGTTCAACAAATTTTACTCTATTTATAATTCTTGTTGTTATACACATAATTATACACTTAATTATTAGTAGTGTTATCGGTTCCAATTACTCAATTCATTTTTTGGACTTTTCAATGCCCTTCTTTCTTTTTTTATTATTTTTTTTAAATAAGTTCACCCAACTTTTCTGCAGTGTACCCGTCGCACAACAATATTCAAAGATATTTTCTAAATAAAAGAAGAAAAAAAGTGTTTGGTACATTGGCGAAATATGATTGGACAACTAAAAAGTGTTTGGTACATGGCAAAATATGATTAGAGAACTAAATAAATATTAAACATTAGAAAAAATGAGTGTAATTTAAAATACACAAAATATTTTATAATCCTTATTAATGGGTGGTTACAACTTCTCATTAAAGTGCTAAAGTTGATAAAGATACGGCTCTCACGTAAATGCCTTGAAAAAGGGTCGTATATTGCAGAGTTTAGGAGTAGAAGCATTTATGATAGTGCTATCAAATTATTAGAAAGTTTTTTTAAGGCAATTGAATACACTTAAATATAGAGTGAAAAAAAGTAAATGTTATATATATGTATATAAATAATATTTTGTTGAAGTAAATGAGTGAAATTATTAAATGAAAAATTGAATAAATGCAGGAAAAAATGGGAGAGTTCCTGATTTCGTATTTCTAGCCCATGTGGTGGATGTGACTTCATCAATGCATGCGCCATTTGTATCAAGATTCTTTGCTTCACGTCCCTTTGTTACAAAGTTGTCCTTATTTCCATCATGGCCCCTTGCCTTCATAGTGATGCTTCTCATGTGGGGCCGCTCTAAAATCTTCCTTTATACTTATTACAATCTTAGAGGTTGGCTTCATCAAACATGGGTTGTTCCAAGATTTGGATTTCAGGTCATTATTTTTCTTTAATTAATTAATAATCACTCTCACTATAATTAATTGCTAATTCCTAATTATTGTAATTTTGTGTGGTACAGTATTTCTTGCCATTTGCAAGAGAAGGCATCAACAAACATATAGAGGATGCAATTCTAAGAGCTGACAAACTGGGGGTTAAAGTCATCAGCCTTGCTGCACTAAATAAGGTAGGTCTTCTCACTTTATTTCTTTTGCCTAAATGTTTAATGTAACTCTGATCATCTCTGAATTGGGTTGGTGGTCGAAATTAATATCTTTCAGTGGGTTTAATCTTTTTATATATTGTGTGAGGACATGAATCATGTTTTTTCATTTAAGACTCCTGCTCTTAATTAATTTTTTACCACACATACAATTAAAACAAATATATTTTCCCAAAACCCCTTTTTGTTTAGAGGACAAATGCATTAATCACTCCTATCTATGTAACATACTTGAATACATATTGGACTACCACAGTTAAACATAGATTAAGCAGTCTATAATGCACTTAACACTCAACTATTTTTCTTTTAGTAATTTTCTCTAATTTGTCTTATGAAGTTTTCAAAGTTGGAATATTATAATTTGTGTTTGGGGTTGATTTTTTAATGCAGAATGAAGCTTTGAATGGTGGGGGAACACTTTTCGTAGAGAAGCATCCAAATCTTAGGGTAAGAGTTGTGCATGGGAATACACTAACAGCTGCTGTGATTCTCAATGAAATTCCAAAGGATGTTAAAGAAGTTTTTCTAACTGGTGCAACTTCCAAGCTTGGAAGAGCTATTGCTCTCTACCTTTGTCGAATGAAAGTTCGAGTCCTTGTAAGTCTCTCTCGTCGCAAATTTCTAGCTCATAGACAGTTCTCTCGAATAATTTTTTTTTTTTCTTGAAAAAAAACTATCATCTTAATTTGTTTCTAAGATTATTATAATATATATATCACTGTTGCACTTGGACTTGAAACTAAATTTTAATTGATAGATTAGCGTAAAGTTGATTCTTTTGATTATTTTTTTTATCCCAAAAAATTCGTTATAGATGCTTACACTTTCCACGGAAAGATTTGAGAAAATACAAAAGGAAGCACCTGCGGATTGTCAAAACTACTTGGTTCAGGTTACTAAGTACCAAGCTGCCCGCAATTGCAAGGTAATCTTTGGTTAACGACTTTCATTTAAATTCTTTTCATTTAATTTTTTTAAATAATTAGAAAGGCAATCCAAACAGACGTTACATGAGCCGGAATAAACATTTAAAAACTAAACATACTAATATGGGTGGTTTCCTTGACATCTACCCATTCTGTCACTCGTTATGAGATACCAATAATAATTGAGAAATTGTGAGAAATGGACTCAATTTTTTTGGTATATTTTAAAAAATGTTTTCAAAGAACTTTATTTTTTGTTCATGGATTTTCATCATTTTTCCTTGTTTTTAACTTACCAAAATACCCTTATCACAATTAACTATTATTATTTTTATTAATAATTTGAAAGTTAACAAATGTTTAAAATTTACTTTGATTTTCGCATATCATTTTGAAAATAGATTATTTCTTTTTCAAATTTTATTTTTTGATGGAAAAATTACAAAAACATCCATTTTTTTTTTTCATTTTTAGAAAAATTCAGCATAAAAAAATCATATTTATTTTTTTTACACATTATTTCGTTTTAAAATTTTGTTTTTTAAACCACCAATTGCATGTATGGAATTTTTTGTGTTTTCTTTTTTTTTTAAAGTTTCGGTAGCTTTAATTGCAGACATGAAAGTTATTTTAGTATTACTTTTTTAAAATAATAAAGATTACAATATTGGAAGGTTATTATAGTAATTAATGTATTAAATAAAAATGTATAATTATTTCGTGTCAAATAAATTTATAAATATTAGAAAATATTAATATTTATGTAATATTAGATGCCAGAAAAAACCCCATAATAATATGAATAAATTTAAACATCTAAACCAAAGCCTCCGCTGCATGTCTTTATTGTGACACATTGTCTGACCATGTAAAAGTGTTGTCAAACTCAAACAGACTTGGATTGTTGGGAAGTGGATCACTCCAAGAGAGCAAAGTTGGGCTCCAAGTGGAACTCACTTCCATCAATTTGTAGTCCCTCCCATCTTAGCTTTCAGAAGAGATTGCACATACGGCGACCTTGCTGCCATGCGATTGCCCGACGACGTTCAAGGCCTTGGCAATTGCGAGGTATTAATCGTTAGTCCCTTATTTCGATATCATGTTAATTTGTTATTTATATTTTTAACGATGAGAAGTGATTGTTTCATGTGTTCGTTCGGGCAGTATACGATGAACCGAGGAGTGGTGCATGCATGTCACGCGGGAGGAGTGGTGCACCACCTAGAAGGGTGGACTCACCATGAAGTTGGGGCTTTGGATGTCGATAGAATTGACCTTGTTTGGGAGGCAGCCTTAAAACATGGCCTAAAACCAGTCTCCTCCAAATAAAATTAAAAAAAAAAAAGAAAAAAAAAATTACCATTTCATCCTTTCAATGCATTAATCAAAAAAAGTAATTACAAATATGATTTGGTATATGTGAACTCGAACCAATGAATTGAAGCATTTCAATTATTACCAAGCCCTTTTTTGTTCTTTGCATCTTGTTTACAACTTACTATATATGTGTGTGTTTTGTTAATTAAGCTAGATACATCATGGACAATACATTCCTAGATACATTTTCAATACATGAATTTCTAATTTTTAGATACATATGACTGTACTTCAAATATATGAATGGTATGTATATTTGTACTTCATTTATTTTGTGTCTTTTAGGAAATTTCTCTTCAGTATTATATAAAGGGTTTCAATTTCCTCGTTTGTAATCAAGTAAAAATCAATAGAAAGAAAATTGAGTTTAAAGAGAACAATATTCTTCTCTTGTGTGTTCTTGAGTTTTGTAAGAGAACGAATTTTTTCTCTTCAAAGCTTGTGAGATTTAAAGTGAATTTTAGAGCGGGCTCATCTATGCTTCCAACTTTTTAGAGTGTAAGGATGAAAGATGTCATCCAACAACATGTTGCGGCCTCAACTTCCTCGTTTTGAAGGAAAAATCCATACACAGTGGAGTCAACAAATGAAAGTTCTTTATGGCTACCAAGATCTTTGGGATATTGTTGATAGAGGATATTTGGTGCCAGAAAGTGAGAATGATCTTTTACAACAACAACTCAATGAATTGAGAGATGTTAGAAAAAAAGATAAAAAAAGACATTATTTTTTATCTACTAAGTTGTAGATGAAAATATCTTTGAAAGAATATCCAGAGTCACAATTGCTAAAGCAGCATGAGATGCATTGCGAAGTTTGTATGAAGGAGAAGAAAAAGTAAAATTGGTACCATTGCAAACACTTCGAGCAGAATTTGATACTATTCGAATGAAAGATGCTGAAACTATTGAAGACTTTTTCAATTATGCCTCTCAATTGTTAATCAATTGAGATCAAATGGAGAAACAATTGAAGATCAAAGAGTGGTTGAAACGATCCTTAGAAGCATGACTAGAAGATATGAGCATATTGTTGTAGCAATTAAAGAATCGAAAGATTTATCAACTCTCTCCATCAATAGCTTAATGGGATATCTTCAATCTCATGAACTTAGATTGAAGTGGTTTGATTCTATTCCTTCCGAAGAAGCTTTTCATATACAAACCTCCTTTTAGAGGAAGATCTGGTGGAAGAAGAGGTTGATGTGGTGGTAGAGGAAATGGGTTGTCCAATGACTTCAAAAATTCTGGGTTAGATAGCAGAGACAATCAAACTTCTTCAAATAGAGGAAGGGGAAGAAGTTCAAATAAAGGAAGAAGCAGAGGTCTGAAGGAACTGATTCCTTTTGCGAAAGCGATTGATCGCTTTACCCCAATTTTGTTCCAAGAAGTTTATACAGAATAGAGATAAAACTACAGGGTTAAACATGTTGTGAACTCTAAACATAGGGAATAAGAAGATTTACCTTTGAAGAACTCTTCAAATCTTCTCCACGTCTTGTACAAATTCCACGGAATAGACCTCTTTTTCTTCTTTGAACTCCACTACCAATGGGTCTTCCTTGCTATTTTCCAAGTCAATGATGAGATGGTGAGATCTTCTTTTGAAAAAGGGAAAAACTTTTTGCAAAGAACTTTTCTCTGTTGTTTTTCTTGAAGGAACTTAAAAGTCAGAAAAAATTATTGGGATCTCTTTATTTTATTCTGTGTTACATCACGTAGCACAAAAGGGAAGGGAGTTATAACTCCTTTCCACTAACCCATTCCCCTGCAACGGCAGGGAAGTTATTAATTACAATAATAATAATAAATTATTTAATTAATCAATAATATAATTATATATATATATGTAATTTAATCACATTAAATTAATCTAATTAATTAACTAATTTATTTAAATATCTCATATTAAATTAATACACTTATTTTAATCATATTCAAATACGCACCTCTTATATAACTTATAATTTTAATATAAATCTCATTCAAAATAAACTTTATCTTATTATGTTTCTCTATACATTAATTATATCATATACAATTAACATAAATTCCCTTAAACAATATGAAGAATTCAAATTCTTTCAAAACTTATAGTCCTTGTGTTACCTATTGTGAGCTAGCAGGGGAACCTAATGAACCTATAGTTATAAACTTCAATGATCCGAGATTAATTAATTAAACTCTTTAATTAAATTAATCAACCTTCATTAACTATGGAGCACACTACTAAAGACTCATAGCTACACTCTTATGAACTGTAAAATATTTATGTGTCCATTGATTTAACCATCTTACGGTCAACTATTCATAAGTTGTTTGTAATTATAGCTGAGCCAAAATACTGGTTTATCCCTGTAATTACCTTTTGTTCTAAGTACCACTGATCCCTAATGAACAATCTGTGTATGGTCCAACCATAAACTAAATCTCTCTCGGACCAGTAAGAAGGTGAGGTCTTTATTGTTCAAGTCCTAGAGGGTCAGTACTTAAGGGAACAACCTGTCTACTTACGTTAAACTTTAAGTACATGGATGATATGTATACTTGTACTTCATTTATTTTGTGTATTTTAGGAAATGTTTCTTGAGTATTATATAAAGGATTCAATTCCCTCATTTGTAATCAAGTAAAAATCAATAGAAGTAAATTTAGTTTCAAGAGAACAATATTGTTTCTCTTGTGTGTTCTTGAGTTTTGTAAGAAAACAAGTTTCTTCTCTTCAAAGCTTGTGAGAGTTAAAGTGAACTTTAGAATGGGCTCATCAATGCTTCCAACAAGTAATTGATTGTCCTCCAATATTCAACACTTAGACTCTTAACACTTATAAACTCGTTATTTGGATTCAGAGTTGTTTTTGTGATTTAAGATTTTTGCTTCAACACCCAATATTTAACCTTTCCTTAACTTTGTTTCTTCTTAATTAGTACAGTTTGAGCCACCATCAATCTTGAAAATGTTGGATTATGAACACTACTCATATTCAAACCCTATCTTTTGCTGGAATATTCCTAGAAAATATATTTTCGTGGAGTATTAAGGTGCTAATACAATTAAATTTACTGTAATTTTGACATAGAATTCGAATTTGGTTGCTTGATAGATCCGGCATTTAGCATAAGTAATAACTATTAAGTATCAATGATTTAACTACATTCGTATTGTGGAAGAAGGATTTGCATTTGTTTCCATGAAATCCATTAAAAAGTGTGTAGTTAAAAGCTAGTTTGATAAGATCCGTTTTGTAATTATTTCATTTTTTTTTAGTTTTTATATTTTTGAACTTATAAATACTTATTTAAACATTTAAAAAGTCAACCCATTCACTTAAATAAAGTTGTGAAAACTAAAAAACTAAAAAACAAAAAATATAGTTTTCAAGGAAAATGTTCTTATTTTCAGAATTTTACTAGGTTGAAAATTTTAGATAAAACAAGTTTTCAAAAATAAAAAATAAAAATCATAATTGAAAATTTCATGTGTATTAATAAAGATTATATTTATTCATTGATTAATTTTAGTATAAAAAAAAAAGAAAACCATATAATAAGTTCCAACTAATAACCCTGATAATATTTTTGGTTAAGAAAGAAAAACACTGACAATACATTAGTTTGTTGTATGATAGTGACAGATCAAATTTGGAACACAAGTTACACAAATTTATACGAAGTTAGAAATTTAGACTATTGAATACTATATTTGTGTCGTATCTAAACTTTACAAAACGTCCAAAAGATTCTTGATATTTGAGGTTAAATAATAAATATTATATTAAATATAAAATCTATAACTTTTAATTACTATATATTGGATATTTTTTTAAAATTAGTTTATTTACTAGCTAAAAAGTTGCAACTTTGGTAAGTACTATTGATTATTTTGTAATTTCGGGTTAAAGGGTCTATTTTGGTTGGACCCATTATTTGAAGTATGGAAGATGATTGTGTAGTTGCATTTTGGGTAGGTAAAAGATTTGGTCCACTTGTTGATTTCTCTTGCGTATCTATTTTGTTGGTGTAGTCTGTTATACCATTAGGTTGGATCTTAAATCCGCTTTCTCAAAGGGGCTTTGGAAAAGGTCGAGATTGGAGGAGCTAGTGGTTGGGAATTTAGAATTGGGTGTTTTTGTTGGTTTTGGCTTTGGTCGCTTTTAGTATTGTACTCATTATTTTCATGTTATGTTTTTCAAGTAAGCGAAAGAACACGTTGCACCTTGGCGAATGATGCGAAACGACACCTTGGCCAATGATGAAAGAAAACATTGACTGTGCCATTGGGATTAGTCAGATGCTCCCGCATATTAGATTTCATGTTTTGATATTTAAGAATTTTAGTTATGTCCTGTTAATTCAAAACTTTATTTTTTTTCTTTAAAAATTCTCACAATAAGATGTTTTATGCGAGTTTCCTGGATAAACATTATGCTTTGTTTCAGTTATTTGAATTTTGCAATAGATGTTTATTTTAATCAAAAAGTTATTTTGATTTTTTTGTAAAATTATGAAAATGAGTTTACATTACAAGTCTCTCAGACAATGTTTATCCAAACAAAGCATAATGGAGAATTTAAATTAATACACTTATAAAAATTAAGGGTTAAAATTGATAGACGATGATAGCCATTTTACTATATTTAAAAATATTTCCAGTAATTTTAACATTTAAAACAATCACCGTTCTTCTTCTTATTATTATTATTAAGAAAATCATTATAAATAAAAAAATATCGAACTATTTACAAATATGGCAAAATTTTACTTTTTATTTGTAAGTCGTTTGATATTTAAGGGGAGCCTAAATTGCTCACTAGTAATTAACTTATTCTCATCGTAGTTGAGTGTTGTATAAGTTAAGTGTGTTCTTGTAAACATTGGTCATTATTAGTGAAATTCTTTTCATCTAAGCATATAGTCTCCGAAACGTAGGTGTAGTTATATCGAACTGGGTTACCAATTTCCTATGTAATTTTTCATACTCTCTCTTAGAACACTAGTTTTTACTATTGTTATTAACATAGTTTACGTCTTGCGGTGATCTACCATTTTTGAAAAACAAACAAATCATCAATGTTCAGCCACGAAAAAGTGTTTGTTGTTCAAATAGTCAAAGAAATACTGTAGACATTGGAAGCTTAGAACTGGGGTTTGTTATGAAGGAACAGCAGCCCAAGAGACTCTCAAATGGATCATCAGGCCCATATGCCGTAGCCGTTTGTTCTTTAAATAGTCAAGGGAAGAGTTTACATTGCATAATACAGAGAATATACACCGAAACCTTTCTTGTACTCCTTTCATAAGTGCTCTGAAATTTCGTTCCACCCAAGTTGAATGTCTGCCCTCATCACTTCAATGCGAGTTATTAAAGTATGTCTTCTAAATTTTCTAGTTTCATTGATGAATCTTAAACATGAAATCAAAATTTCATTCTCAAACTAACCATTTTAGGCTTACTCCAATTTGTACCAAGCTCGAGAGACTCATTCAGGTAAGTCATAGTTAATTCTCGACAATATTCCATTATACTCATGAATGATATTCATAAAAAAAAAATGTGAGTTTTCTTCATGTCTATCTTTTAATACATCTCTTTATTCTTTTATTTTATTTATTATTAAAATTAATTATTATCAGAAAATGAAATTTATAGTTTACGAAATTATGTTACTCCTCCAATTTAACATATATATATATATATATATATATAAAATATGTTAGTATTAAAACAACTTAATATATACTTAAATTTTATTTTAGTTTAAGATTAGTTTATATATACACATATATACTCGTACTTATTTTTCAACAACCTTTAAAAAATTAATGCAATAAAATTATCTATTACTTAATTAATTATATTTGTAGTTTGTTAATGATCATTATGATTAATATGATTTGAATTTATTATTCTTTTAATAATTATAATTAGTTTATCATTGATTAATTAGAATTCATTAATTATTTTATTAATTAATATATCATAATTATATAAATTCATCAAATTGATCCATCAAATTATGTAATCAAGTATCTTCCATTATAAATTACTCATTTTAAAAATACTTGTAATTAATAATTTAATTAATATGATTATTTGATTGTTAAATAATTAATTTTTTTCAAAATTTTGAATTTGATTTATTATTTATCAATCCATCTATTAAAATTTTAGGATTAACTTTACGAATTGAATATAAAAACAATTTATTTCTTATTATTTTGAGGCAACCTTAATTGGACATCTACAAAACCTTAAACAAATCAAATGAGGCGCTAATTGAATTGATTTGCAGGTGTAGGAAAAGAGAGTTTCTCCTTTTGCCACGATGATACCCCACTAAAACAACAATCGGGGTTATGCCCAGGTCAGAAAGAAAAGGAATGCAGATTATGTGAGGAAGAAGAAGAAGAAAGAAAGAAGCAGAGGAAATTCTTTGTTGCTATGGTCGGTTGTTCAAGAAGGTAAGAAAGAGAGATTCATGCAAAGGAGAAGGAGATGAAGAAGTACACCAGAGATTTACGTGGTTTCGAAAATTTGTGCCTACATCCACAGAAGAGGGGAAACTCAATTAATTGTTCAAGGAGCGAAGTTACAGATAAGTTTTTCTCACAACTCTAATTTTCTCTTCTCAACTCTCTATCTCTCTGATTTAGTCCTTTTATATATAAGGATTTTTGTTACAGAATATAGATAAAAAAAAGTTACTGAGATTAAAAGTTGTTTTCATTAAATTTATTTACTGTTTTTACAGACCCTCAGGTGAGCTTGAGAGTTTTTCTACTAGACTATCAGGTGAGTTCGAGAGTTGTACTTTCTTACTTGTTTTTAAGTTTTCTTTACGATTTTTGCATTTGAAGGGGATGTTGGGATGTTTTCTTCTGCATCTAAAGAATCCAAAAATGTGAAACAAAAAAGCAACGCTTGGTCGTAGTTTATTAAATATATAGCTATTGCCACTTGAATTTTATAGTGAGTTAAAACTCTAGTTTAATTGGGAGGGAAAAAAATGGTGTTCAGACATTAAGGTTGACGATGATGTCAATTTGAGACTTATAAGTGGCAAGGACCTATCTTGGTTCCATATGTGTGTTCTAACAATTAAACAATTAATTGCAGCTACTTTTAATCTCCATCTTGGTTCCTGTTTTAGGAAATGACAAGTTATGCTCTTAGTTTGGGCTCTTTTTCTTCTACATTCGGGTAAGCTCTCTAACGTTCTTGTTTCTTGACTTAACAATTGTGAATGTTTTTCCCTATTACAAACTTCGTGTTTGGTTTCAACTTTCAAATTATTTAGCTTTATTTTTTTTGTGTACTGTAAGGAAATTTTCACTATGGTATTGGATTCACTCTGATTTTTTGTTGATGGTTTTGCAAGTTTTTGATGAATGTTGTGCTGCTTTTGAGGCTGTTGCAAGTCTTTCTTAGCCACTTGTTTCTCCTTCTTCGTTCAAACTTGTTTTACTTTCATTGTAATGCGTAGTTACCTTGTTCAATAGTATGATAAAATGGGTCTATTGTCTGTAAGTTACTCTATTTTGGAAAGCACATGTTTTCAAGACATATAGAGCACAACCACCTTCAAAATTAGTTGTTTGTGTTTCTCTTGGCTTTGATTTTAGTTGCTTGGGTTTATAAGGTGTTTGTGGTTTCTATTGATTTACTTTTGTTATCTTAGCTTGTTGAGTTAAATTCCTTGAGTTGATATATCTGTTTTGTTGTTTGTGTTTGTAAGTTTTGTTGTTTATGTTTATACAACTTCATGTCATATTAGTTTTTCTTCCTAATATTGTTGGATGAAAGAAGAGTTTACTACCTCGTGAACTTTTATTCTATGCATATAGGTGAAAGAGAAATAGTGGGGAAGCCATGTGGGCAACCAATCTTTCCCTTTTGTTTTATTTATTATTATTATTATTATTATTATTATTTTTTTTATTATTATTATTTATAATTAATAAAACAATGATGACATACATTTAATGATAGACAAATTCTTTTAATGTCGGTCATAGAAGGTGTTATTAAAGGAGTTTAATGTCGATCGAAAACCAACATTAAAGTAATCTATAATGTCGGGGGAAAACTTACATTAAAGGTGACCGACATCAAACACCCTTAATAATACCTTCTTTAATGTCGGTCGTCTAATCGACATTGTACCCTTATAATGTCGGTTTTTTACTGACATTATAGCCCAATTTTGTCGTACTTAGCAATTTGAAATGTTAGAGACCAAACGCACTTATTCTTGAAAACTCGAGGACCAAAAATAGTTTTTTTTTTTCCAATAGTCAAAGAAATACTAGAAATTGTAAGACTGTAAGAGACTCCTTGGATAAATTGCCAATTGTTTTTTAAATTTTATTTAGTACGATAATTGTGGAGGATGAGAATTGAACTTTAGACTTCTAAAAATTACCAAGCTAAGCTCACTTTGATTAAATTTGAATTCTCTAACCTAAGGCCATATTGTATGTAGAGAGCCCATCCCTCTATCTAACTTTCCTATTTTTCTTTGTTGGCCGCAAATAATTCATGGCAAAAATTTTGCTCAACTGTTTCTTCAATCTGTCAATTCTCAGAACATTCTTGCCAACAATCAAAATATGTCATCAACATAAAGCAATAATATGACAAAATCATCATCAGAAAGTTTTTGAACAAAAACGCAGTGATCAGAAGTAGTCTTTTTGTAGTGTTGCTCCCCCAGAACTGACTAAAACATCTTGTACCACTGCTGGCAAGCAGTGATTCATTGCCCAACCTCGCTCCAAATAATTTTATCGTACCTACCAAAACTAGCAATAATAGTGGTAAGGTCGGGTCGAACATAGGGAGCATAAGAATTTCTCAATCAAGGAGTTAATAATTCAAGGGTAACCAAAGGGGGTTTTTGAAGTTGGTTTATTGCAAGGAAAATTAAATGCATAAAATAACAAGTACCAAAGTAAAAGAGTTAACATTTTACGAGAAAAAACCTAGCTTGGGTTATAACACATTTCCCCTATTCAAGTAATTCGATCATCGAGTTTTCATTACCAAAATTTAATAGTTGCTTACACCTAACCAATTTAAGTAGAGGCTAGTTAAATTGTCCTAATCGACAAACTAGTCCAAACTGATAAGATGAAAAGCATGCAAATCAAGTTGAACGTTAGGGTAAACATTTAACTAGAAAGGCCATGATTAAACATTCTTTCGGTTCAATTCTAAATTGATTGGATCAATGCTAATCTAATTCGAATCACAAGCCAACCTAACTTATTGCTTTTTATAGATCAACATACAATCAAGTATCAAAGAATCACATATTACTTCAAAGTAGAAATCATACATCCCCAAGCGTTCAATGATATGATTTAATTTTAATCGAAACAAAATAGAACCCAACAATTATAAAAGTCGGTTCAAAATCTCAGAAATACATTGAGATAGGGAAAAAATCCTAAAATCCTAGCTAGAAAATGTTACCTTAGCCCATAATTGACATACCGATTAATGGGGAAAAGTTCCAATGCATAAACGGATCAAAGAGCTCAAGAAAAGAGGAGAGAAAATCAATTCAAATTGGCTGGTGGCAGATCTCATGACCTAGAAATCGAAAACTAGGTATTTACAAAATAGTCGGAGCGCTGCAGTCCTGTCGTAAGAACCAATTTCTCTCAACGTTATTTTGCTAAACAGTGTGGGGAGAAGATATTTTTTCTTCTTTTTCAGAACTTTTAACGACGCTAAAATACCATATAATGACGTTGGGAGGCAAAAGTCCCCCAAACTTATAGGGTTGCCGGTAATTTTTTTTTGGACTAATGCTTTGTCATCCGTCGGCACAGTCTTTGTTTCCGATGGTTTTAATTTGCCATTGGAAACAGTGAAGTGTAATTTGTTGTACTATAAGTTCTCTTCCTCATTAAGTTATAAGTCATATCCTTTTCTATTTTTATTTTTCATTTTATCATACAAAGTCAAATCCGTTGTTAACATCAACGACCCTAGGAAAGACTCGCTGTATGAGGTTTGTTTTTTCCATGTAACAAACGAGAATTGTAAATCTAACACAATATTATCCCTATCTACAAGTGACACCAACCAAGTTGGAAAATTATTGTTGCCTACCGTATGAGAATTGATGTTTTAAAGAATTTAAGATGTGATTTTTATTTCATTTATTTTTTTTTTAAAAGAAATAATTAAAAATATTATCAGGATTATTTGATGAGGTAGTAGAACAAGAAGAAAAGAGAGTGAAACACTTATTACTGGAAGTATTGTTTACAATTCAATAGGGTTGACACAGCCAAAATAGAGTTGTCATAGGAAAAGAAAATTAGCAAAATGACACTTGGAAACTATTTATAAAATTAGGGTCAATTTTTTTTTTTTTTTTTTTTTTTTTTTTTTTTTTTACTGGGTCACTTCTCTTAAATAGACGTAACTAACGAAGAATTATTATGAATTTATCCAATTGAGCAATGATTGTTACATACTCCCCATCTCCTTACACACAAAGAAATTTTATTTTTTTAAAAAAAAAAAAAAAAAATTGTCACATGAAAAAGGTGACAACCTCGATCCTTCTTACGCACTTGCATACAAATAATAAATTCAAGGTTAATGCATACAACTAAGGACCTTCAAATTTGGAAAAATAAAATAAAATAAAATAAAATCAGAAGGGTAACCTTACACAATAAATTCAACTAAGAGGACAAAGATCAGAGCTTCACAGCTGCGGTTTGTGGCTCTAAATAACCCACATCTTTGATTGGAAGTCACACACAATCCAACATTATATTGTTTTTGCTTTGATCCCTAAAAATGTCACTGACCATTCCAAATAAAGAAGGAATACTAGTTGCAGCCTTTTTTTTTTTTTTTCTTCACACACAACAAAATAATGTTTTATTAAATTTTTTTAAAAAATTTAAATTGCCACGTGTGGGAAGAGTTACTGAATAGATGGATGTAGCCCAAACTGCATTTAAGATTTTACTAAATAAGAATAACGCATGTCCATTAATGCACATCTTTGATTTGAAGTTACATGCACCCAATATTGTAGAAAAAATTGTAATGTTTGACAATCAATCAAAATAAATTTTTAAGAACATGAGTTAATAAAATAAGTTGGTTTAGAATAAACACATTAAATCAACTTTTAGAAAAATGATTTTTGAATGTCCAATGATAATAATTTTTCTTTAATTTATATACAAAATGCCCTCAAAAGTCAACTACCTCATTTCCACAATGTTGTTGTGGCTGCCCACTACCCTCTATTGGCCACCTCTGACTACTGCTGGTGGCCAACTAGGCCATGCCACTAGCCAACTCTAGTAGCTATCCTCGACCACCACCTCTGGCCTCCAACTCTAGCCACCATCTCCTACGACCACCTCCAGCCACCACCGTCAATCACCTTTGGCAACCACCACCTCCAACTCTGGTGGTGACCACCTAGATAACCATTTTTTTAAATTATTTGTTCATAGTATTTTATAGTCATCATTTATAGTAATTTGACATTAATTAATAAAAATTTATTTAGTGTATAATAAATCAAATAAACTTATATATAAAAATATTTTGGGGAAAAAATTGCCAAACACATAAGTGTTTTTATTTTAAACAATTTCTTTTGTCAAAAGTGTTTACGTGAAAATGGCTTTTTGAAAAACATTTTTTTCTAAGTCAATCCAAATAAATTCTTAATATAATTCAAATACCTAAAAGTTTAGGAACTATACTATTTGTAATTTAACTCAAAATTATTGAAGAAGTTGTTATAATGCGGTAGATATATTATTTTTTTAAAAATTTTTTTTTCTATTAAAAAAAAATCGATTGATTTTGTAGCAATTAGCTATGTTAGCTCAATTTAAGTTTTTTCAGTTTTATAGTCCTAATTGCACACAATTGAATAGGGTTACATGCCAATGTATAATTTCAAACATCGATGTCATTTTTGAAGAACTGACGAAGCTTTATTAATGTGCTAAGTTTTCTAATTTTCAACTTTACTTAATCTTTAACTTTATTTACCATCCAAAACTTTCATTTCCAAAGAAATTGAATTTGAAAAAAAATTACAAAAGAACCTATATTCATTTTTAACGTCATTCAAACTTTTCCATTAAATGTTCATATCATTTCACCTCAAAATTGAACTGATGTCGGTTTCTTTCTTTTACCATCCACAAATTTCATTTTCACATCATTTCACCTCAAAATATTCCTAAACTCTATATTATTTTGTAATTATGTTTTCATTTCTTTGATAAATTTATGCTCTCGCATCGATATTCATACAAACATTTACACATACATCTAAATGTTGTCTTACTTTATAGAAATGATGATTAAAGATGTTCAATTATAGTCCAATTAATCCACAATTAAAAAAAAAATTAAACTAACTATATCAAATTTCATAAAGTTTCCCAAAATTTTCATTGATATTTCTATAAAATTGGCACCTCGATATCTATCGACACCGATATTTTGAACCTTGGGTATATACATGAACTTTCAACTTTGTGTCTATTTGATCAATAAACTTTTTAAAAGAAGTGTGAATTTAAAAAAATATATATATCGATCAAGAATCTATTAGACACATAATTGAAAAACCTAGGTCTAATTAGATAACCGTTTGGTTTTAATCTTAGAAAATTGTGTTTGTTTCCTCGTAGTTTTTTTATAATATTGTTCATTTTTCTTATGTGATGATTTGAATTTTTAATCAAATTTTGAAGAAGAAGAGAGAGAAAAAAAAAACGCCTATTTGGAAATTAAATGACAAAACAATCTTAAAAGTAAAAGCAATATTTATTGGTTTAATATTTAAAAATATAAAAAAATTTACAAAATACAAAAGTCAAATGATTTTGGAAGGGTGAGTTAAAAATTTATTAGAAACATGGCCTATATTAAATTAAAACTTAAAAGTAGATACAAAATTATATTTGTGAACTATCTCATCCATTCAAATGTGTAGAGGTATATATTATAATTATTATTATTATTTATTTATTATAATTTTTTGACAGCCAAATTTGTGGAACCAGTCGTATAGTAGTAGGGCCGTGGTAATAAATATAGGGAGATTGTGAAGTAGAGAGCTTAGAGAAAATAAGACAAAGGGCGCAGCGTAAGAAAGAAGAGCAAATTGAGCTGAGAATGGGATGCCGGAAAAAATGGGGCGGAGGCTGGTGGATCGTGTGGTTTGCGTGGGCGGTGGTTTCCGTCAGCGCAAGCGGCGAAGGCGTCAAAGTGGGTGTTGTGCTTGATCTCAATACGCCTGTGGGAATAATGTCGAACACCTCCATCCAAATGGCCTTCTCCGATTTCTATACCGCAAATCCCCAATACAAAACCAGGCTTTCCCTTCTTTTTAAGGACGCCGGAGATATCGTCGAAGTGGCATCTGCAGCGACGGAGTTATTAAGAGACGGAGTTGAAGCCATAATCGGACCTCAAACTTCAGAGCAAGCGACATACCTTACACAGTTCGGAAGAAAATATGAAATTCCCATAATCTCCTTCACAGCAACTGCCCCCTTCTTGTCTCCAAAACAAAACCCATATTTCATAAGAGCAGCCCAAGACGATTCGGCCCAAGTTGAGGCCATAAATGCCATTATTCAAATGTACGGTTGGCGAGAGATCGTTCTAATATATGAAGCCACTGAATATGGACGTGGAATCATCCCATATCTAGCGGACGCCTTGCAAGTAAACGGGACTCGATTGGTTGTTAGAACCATGATTCCTCGATCAGCCAACGAGACCAATATTTTAAAGAAGCTGAAGAGGGTGAAGGATATGCGAAAAACAATATTCCTTCTTCACATGACTGCTTCTATTGGGCGGAAGGTTTTGAGTGTGGCCAAGAAAGAGGGAATGTTTAGTGAAGGATATGCATGGATTGTAACCGATGGGCTTTCTTCTTTGGTTGATCCAACACTGGATTCCAAGGCTTTGGATTCCATGCAAGGGATTGTAGGCGTAAGGCCGTACTTACCTATCACCCAAAAACTTCAAAATTTTCAAGCAACATTCAAACATCAACTTCCACTCTCACTCTCTTTAGGTTTGATCTCTTTTTTCTTCAAATTTCTTTTTCAATTTTAAATTCATATATCAAATTCTTTATACCTTAATTCGTAATTTTAAGTATTAAAATTTGTAGTTGAGTCATTCAATACAAAAATCTGTCAAATTTTGTTATTTGAGACTCCTACTCTTTTAGTGTTATTATTTCTTGAACATATTTCAAGATATCTCAAAATTCACTTCTTGATAATGAATTTTAAAGTTTATAATAATATTTTGAAAGGTCAAAAATAAAACTACAACAAACTTACAAATTTAAATCCTATTTTCAGAACCAAAGTACAACGCCTAAACTTACATATTAAACTCATGAAAACTATCTTTAGTCTATATTTTATTATTTTGTTATCTATTCTTTAAAAGCTTTTTAAAGTATAAACTAGATTTGGAAACAATAATAGCTTTCATAGTTTGTTTACAATAATTTGTGATTTATAATAGTCTATGAATTATATTAGTTTAGGTTTGGTATGCATACTTTTTTAGTCTAAATTATAATAGTATGCGTTTAGGGTGCAATTATTTTAGCCTAAGTTATAATTGATTTCAGATGCATTAATTTTAGTTTTAGTTTGTGTTTAGTTTTTTTTTTCCACTATTTCTTCAATTTTTTTGTTTGTATAATTTAATTCAATAAAGGAGTTTGATTCTATATTTTATGCTCCATTTTTTATAACTATACTAAAATTTAAAAAAAGAAAAATTATTTTAAATGATAAAACTGGTAAAAATATTTATAACTAATAGCAAAATATCACGGTCTTTCTGCGATAGACCGCAATAAATCGCAATAGACTACTATATATGCCTATCATAACACAAATAGTAGTCTATATCGATCTATCGCAGATAAACAGTAAAATTTTGCTATATTTATAAATATTTTGGTAAATTTTGCTATACTTGAAAACATCCCTTACAAAAATTGTCAAAGTTGAAACATTTTTTTGTTTTTAATTACATTTTTTACACTTTAATTTAAGAAAAAATTGATTATAATGTTTTATACTTCATTTTTTTATAACTATATTAAATCTACAAAAAAAAAAAGGTCATAATTGAAATATTTTCAATTTTTTTTAATTACATTTTTTATAATTTAATTTATCAAATGACTTTGAATACATATATATATATATATATATTTCATTGCTTATAACTATATTAAAAAATAATAATAAATTAAAGTTGAAACTTTTTCAATTTTTCGTAGCTAGAAAAATCATTTAAAATTATGTGAACATATTATTCTATGTTTATTATAGCTAGCATTCACTGAAACTGAAGAAAGTCGTCAAATTGTTCACAATAACTAAAAGAGTTTCACTTCATCCCATACCATTGGATCATGAACTTTTATAGAAAAAGTTAGAAAGTTTAATTCAAGCAACTAAAATGGCAATGTTATGTGTTAAAGTTTGATTTAAAGGTATGATTGACAAGAATTGGGAATGTGTGTGCAACAAACAGCATCTCCCAATCTTTTTGCACTGCAGGCGTACGATACAGTGTGGGCGTTGGCCATGGCAGTGGAGAAAGCAAATGATTCCACCGCCCACACTGGAAATGCAATGAGAAAAAAGCTAATTCGGGATGGAATTAGAAACACAAAAAATGAAGGCCTTATTGGAGATTTCGAATTAGTTGATGGAGAGTTAAAAAGACCAACTTTTGAAGTTTTCAATGTGTTGGCTGAGAAGGAAAAGGTGATTGCGAATTGGACTGAAGGAATTCCATTCTCGATAAAATCAATAATTCCGAAACCCATTTGGCCTGGAGAGACAACTCGACCACCTCGGATTAATCTAACTATAGGAATTCCAATCAAAGGTTTCCCAGAGTTCGTCAACGTCAACATGAACGACCCCCAAAAGTCTTCTGGATTCTGCATCGAGGTCTTCAATTATGCTAAAGAAGTATTACAGATTCCCATTGATTTTAAGTTGGTTCCTTTTGTGGACCAAACTGGGAAAAGTAATGGGTCCTACGACCAGCTTCTGCACCAAATTGAGGCGCAGAAAATGGATGTAATTGTTGGAGATATAACAATAGTTGCAAATCGGTCGGAGTTAGTAGACTTCACTTTGCCTTATTCAGAATCCGGAGTGTCAATGCTTGTTTCTGAGACAAATGATGAGAAAGAGCACATTTGGATATTCTTGAAGCCATTTAAATGGGATCTTTGGCTTGTTTCCTTCATCTCTTTCATATTTACAGGCTTTGTGGTTTGGTTACTCGAATGCCGTGTCAACACCGACTTTGGAAGAGGCCCACCTCAACAACAAATTGGCGTCATCTTTTGGTTTTCCTTCTCCACACTCGTCTTTGCTCACAGTCGGTACACTTGATCAATTTAATCTTAATTTTTCACTAAACAAATCCAAATGTTACTAACAACTTTGTTATTGCTAGGGGAGAGGATATTGAACAACTTATCCAGATTTTTGCTGATCATATGGGTTTTCGTGGTGCTAATCCTCACCCAAAGTTACACTGCAAATTTATCCTCCATGTTGACTGCGCAAAGACTACGACCTTGCTTTCTTGATGCGAACGAGATTAGAGAGAAAAATTACTTTGTGGGTTTTCAGAACGATTCTTTTGTCAAAGGTTTTCTAATAACTCAGTTAGGATTTAAAGAAACCCAGTTGAAAGCCTACATAACCCCAGACGAATTTAAGGAAGCCTTGAACAGAGGAAGCACTAAGGGTGGAGTTGCTGCCATTTTTGATGAAATTCCTTACATTAAGGTCTTCCTCCGGAAATATCCTTCTGGCTTTCAAATGGTCGGCCCCACTTACAGAACCGGTGGATTTGGTTTTGTGAGCTCTCTCTCTGTCTCTGTTTCTCTTTTCTTTTTGAACTTAATTAGCTCTGTTTTGAGTTTTTTGAAATGAATCCACAGGCCTTCCCAAAAGGATCTCCTCTGGTGGCTTACTTTTCAAGGGCAATATTGAATGTGACCGAAGATAAAGACAAAATGTTCATAATTGAGCAAAAATACTTTTCAAATCGAGATGCTCCACCAATCCCAGATTCCAACGATTCAGCTCTTGATGTTCGCAGATTTGGTGGTTTGTTCATTATTACGGCTGTCGCTACCTGGTCTTCGTTATTAATATATTTGAGCCAGTTCCTTCTCACACATTGGCCCAACTCCGGCAACGACCAGTCTCCACTAACCTCCAAAATGGCTGAAATGGTCAAGCTTTTCTACCACAAACATTTCCTCCATTGTTCTTCTCTGCAAACAAGTCATTCCAGAGTACATTCTGTTACTGGGATAACAGAAGATACTACACCGCAGATTAACCCCGACCATGACAATTCCACTGAAGAGCCACACAGTTTGGGCGTAGTGAATGAAGGCCAATCCGAGGATGATGCCCAATCCATGAACACTGCTACTACTTAGCTCTATACTTTGATTCGGGTAATTAGGGATTAAATGCTAACCTAGAATGCATAAGAAAAATATTAGAGAAGATTTGGGAGACCTGTAAACTACTTGTAAAAATGGAGTGAACAGAGATGGAGTTTCTTGCAATTACATCATTTTTTTTCTTTTAATATGTTTTTTAAATCTTATGTATACTATCAATGCAAACAAGATCCACATTTAAAAAAAAGAAAAAAAAAATGATATTGTTGAGTATATGGAACGAATGGTTTATATTCTTTTTTGCATTTTATTTTTATATATAATATGCATACATGACAACAAGATCTAAGACTTTTTTTTTTTTTCTGAAGAAATAATATGTGAGTATATGAAATAAATGATTTTTTTTCCCTCTCAAATGCTATACATATTTGCAAGCGAAAAAAAAAAAAAAAAAAACATTCTTAGACAAAGTAAAATGGTTTAGTGTATTGAATGGACCATTAAAATATAGAAAAATTTTGGTTAAAAAAATAAAGGATTTTTGGCAAAAAAAAAAAAAAAAAACCATAATAATAAAAGAAAGAAATAGAAACAAAAATATGTCTATGGAATAAATCTAAAAAAATTGAATTTTTTTTTTTTAATTAAAAGAATCTTTAAAATTTTCATTTTTAAATTAACCAGAATTTTTCTTTTTTTCTTTTTTTTCTTTACATGTTTTACTATTTATCTTTATCTTTATTATATATATTTTTTAATGTTCTTTAATATAGGGATAATATATATGAAATTATGGACTAAAAAAATATGTAGACAACCAAAAAAATTATATGAATATTATATAAAAGTTTGTTAAGCTAAAAAAAAGGAATGTATCAATCAAACCATGTATGATTATTAGATATTCAAAAGAACATCTATTAATAGAATATAATTATTAAATTAAGTATAATTGAAGTGATTAGGTTTTTTCTCTAAAAAAAAAAAAAAGATAATTTTTAGATTCTCTATTTTTTATACAAAATCTTTCTTTTTTTAAGAAACATATTGATAATATCATATTTTTAAATAAATCAAATTTTGCTCAAATAATTTATTTTTTCACCTATGTTTTAAGTTTGACAGAAAACATCATCACAAAATTACTAATTTGCAAAATTACATCATCATTAACATTTTGTAACGAAGGTTCTTTTCTTCTCCAAATTTTTTTCGAAAAGTAATTCGAATCAAAATAAACAGAAAAAATAAAATAAAAAAACTTGAAATTATTGTTTTGGAATTCAACATGTGTCTTAAAACATAATTAATAATTATAATTATAAAAAGAAGATAGTTTTAATATCAATTGAACTTACACTAAGGTGATCATAGCATCTATTGCCATAGTTATTTCCCATCAGATCTTCTCCCTTCATGTTACAAACAAAGAGTACCAACAAATCACAACCCTTAAACAAATTTTAAAACACCTAAATATGCATCTTAACATATGTTTGTAGATATATTGTTGTGGTAATGATTTGAAAAGGCCAGAAAATCCTATCCAAAATTCTTCGCTTTTCTACAAAGACTTAAGTAAATAAATAAAAGTAGGCTAAAATAGAAATTATAAGGGTAAAAAGAGAAGGAAAATTTTCTCCCATTGTAGCCCTTTTTGTAAAGAAGAGAACCTTCAAAAGTCATCCAAAACCAACGTCCACCTCGACAAATACATAAAGGCAAACCACTCAGACATGAAAAAACATCCAATCCACCATCTTCTTCGAAGAGGGAAGAAAAAAGAAGTTTACACAGACAAAATTCTCAAACTCAACTGTGCATGTGCAAGGCGATGAGCTATGCTATTTGCCGACCTCGGGCACCAAACAATTGACCCAACCTAGGTCTCCACATATAGGAAAAAAAAGATCTCCTCAACCAAACTAGCCAACTCTGAAACATCACCCCCACCTAGATAACCTCATTCCAAGATCAATACAATCAGACTCCACTCACTTAGGGAGGAACCAAAAGAACTAACCCAAGAGATGAAACCAAACAGTCTATCAACAATTGCCAGAGCTTCAAGGTTTTTGATAATTCACATGTGCTTGACTTGGGCTCAACGGGCAAAGAATGTCGAAGATCCTTATGGTCTCTTTTAATGCGTTGGGTAACAATTTTTGAATAATAATTAATTGTATAAGAATATTCTTAAAAAATTATAAATATAATAAAATTTATTATTGAAAAACTCTACTCTTACTCCAATATAAACACTTACTAGTGATACGATCTACAGCTCATAAACTTTAAAAGCATAAACTAATTCTTTTATATATAAACATAGTTGCAACGGTTGTCTGTTTTTAATATAGTATATAGATGTATTTCGATGACACTGGGGAGCGAGCAACAATGTCACTGCCTCCAAGATCGCCAACATTCCCAACGAAGGGATAAAAATGTGGTCTCAAAGAAAGACATTAGACTTTTGGACCCAAGAAGTGGGCTTTGTTAGCAGCCCAAGCCCAAACTTCTTTTTGATCATTTTGAGCGCGCCACTAGCTCATTCTGATCCTTAATGCTACGTGTCAAACTGCAAATCTTCCAAAGAAAAACGTGGCACACATTTCAGCCGACACGTGTATCACCTCCCTGAAACCCCACCGCCAAAAGCACAATCGAGCATCATTTCGACTCTGTTCTCAAAAACAGAGAGGCGAAGCAAATTAAAGGGGATGGCGAAGAAAATGGTGGATGTTAGTGGCGGCGGCGGGATTGGTAAGAAGAGACTCATCAAGCGGAGCAAGAAGAAAAGCATTCACAAAGTGATCCATTATCTGTTATCGGATTGCTACTTATATGCACCTATCCTCATTTCTCCTTCACCCATTAATTCTCATGCCGCACCCACAAGAGGTTTCTTCCACTTCTCTTTTCCTGCACCATTTTATTAACTTTCTCTAAAATGGGTTTCTTAATTAGGGATTGAAATTAGAGAACGCACAAAAGACAACCGGAGTTTGGTGAAGAAGATTCAGGATTATTTGAAATCTGATTGTTACATGTATGCTTCTTTGCTTGCACCACATTCCCACAGACTCAGACTCAGAGGTATATAATTTCAATTTCCATAGAGTTAAATTAACTAATAAATTCTCAATTTGTTCAATCGTGTGTGCTTCTTGTTTGGAGTTTAAGTTTAATTTTAATTTTGTAAAATAGAGAAGGGAGAAACAGGGCGTGTTGGGTACGTAAAGAAGGTAAGTAAGGAAGTAATGGTTGTGTCTGATTTTGTGGAAGCAACGGTTGAATCATCCAAGCGCTCCATCTATCCTAATTCTCCATCTATATCAATTTCAGGTCCAATTTTCTAAACATTATTTCAAGCTTTTATTTTCAATTGTTATGTTTTATATTTATTTATTTATTTTTGGTTGGTTTTTATAGGTGAGCATGACCCAAAGATGAGGAGGATTGTTGTTGATTAAGCTTTTGTTAGAACCTTTTTTTTTTTTTTTTTTTTTTTTTTTTTGGTTTCTTCTTCTTCTTCTGAATTAGTTGTGGAAATTGTATGGTATATAATGCTTTGCAGGCAAAACCAACCTAGGATTTAGGAAGCATGCGGTAGATGCTATTATGTGAATTTGCTAAGTATGTTCTCAAAAATAGAAATTGGATGTATCATTATAACATCCAGCTTGAAGTTGATACTGTATTAGTCTCTTCCCCCTATCCTATTAAAAGCTTAAATTATTTGTTGAGTTCGTTTTAACTAGCAGCCAGCATGTTTAGTACTGAGATTTATTTATTTATCACATGTAAACGAACTATGGAGGTGCTGAAATTATAGTAAAAATATAGTAAAAATAAGTTGGTTTATTTTGCTGAAAATATTATTTATTATTATTATTATTATTATTATTTTGTTTTGTTATATATTTTTATAGACGTTTTTAACAATTGGGTCTTGAAAATGATTAAAATAATTTAAAGGTTTTTTAAAAACCATGTCAAGTTATAAAAAATTAATATTATGGATTCCAATATAAGTGTAAAACAATAAATTCGTGAAAAAGGAGACACAAGAAACTTATTATTATTATTATTATTATTATTATTATTATTATTTTGGAATAGAGGCATTGAAGAGTTTGTACATAACAGTTGACACATTTCACCTTCAAGAAAAATTTGAAGGGTAGGTGGATGGAGGAAAGTAGAAATTGAACTTTTGATGAAAAATGGAAGGCCAACATATTTTATTTAATATTTTGATTTTGTTGATTTATTCGTTTTCTTTTATTTATATATAAATTCTCCAAGTAGTTTCCACATTTTTGTCATTCGACACACATCATCAATGCGTACACGTGTGCCAATCAAATTTTGGACCCCTTCATCCAATTTCTCTCTCTCTAGAATCACATCTAGTAGTCCACGCTACAAAGATAATTTGTAGTCACATATATAGTCAAATATTATAACGATTCTTAATTATAAAAATATATGTTTTATTTTAATATTTTCATTCATCTTTACATGTTCTATGTTTACTTATTAAAATATTTTATTGAATTGCCGATTTCTTAAACTAGTGGTGGTAAAAGAATAATAACCACAGGTCTAACATTTGTAAGGTTCCTACTCAACATAAAATGATATGATATTAAATTTATATTATCCATTTGCTTAAATTTTTGGGTCAATTAATGATTTAAGATACCAATCTAAGATGTGTATCTAAGATGGTATCAGAGTAGATGGTTTAAGAGGTCATGTTTCGCAATTAAAATGTGGTTGGATCAACAATGGGCGATTTAAGATTAATGACCTATTTTTTTTATAATTGATAGTAGTTTGGTCATTAATTTTTTTATAATTGATAGTAGTTTTTGTTTAGCATAAATATAACTGACTTTAAATATATCAAATTAATTTACTCAAAAATATTTCTAGATAAATTTGGGATATTGTTTTTTTTTTTTTTTTTTTTCTTTTTAAGTACCACAAGTAGGGTAGGAAATTCGAACTATTGAATTTAGTATTAGTATATTCAAATATCAATTAAATTATGTATATCAAATGAACTATTGAATTTGTATGTACTACAAATGTCAATTAAACTATGTTTGCTTTGGCATTTGGAACCATTGATAAATGTAAAACATTGAAAATGTGGCATTGTCCTTTGTATGCACCACACGATGACCCGTTCTTTATTGAGCTCATGGTTCTCATGTTAAGTGTGAAAAATGGAAGAATAACATTACGACAGATGCAATATCATCACTCATGATAAGAATAATAACATCATAAAAAGTCACAATGAAACTACCTTACGAGGGAATAATAAAAGAGAAAAACATCTTAATGTGCATATTTTTCTCTGTTACTAGTAATTACTTGAAGGTCTTCTATATCTATGATTACTCTAACAATTTTTACAATCAACTGGACAATTGAGAAGGACGCTGAAAAATGAATGACTAATTATGATTGGAAATTTGAGTGTGATATGTACAAAGATGAATGAATTATGTTATTAAAGATTGACTATCATCTCTTGTGTGAATTTAATAGAAGATTGGTCAACTAGAAACAATAATAATCAAGCACACAAGACACAAACAATTTTAACATAGAAAAACTTCCTCAAGATAAGAGTAAAAAACTACGGATTGAAGTTAAAGTCTCCACTATAATTAATAATAACTAATGCAACGAGTTCTCCTTAGTCACAACTAGAGGCATACACAATGGATATCTCAAGATAAATTATGTTGACAATAAACGACAACAATGAAGAATGATAAATTAGAAAGATTTCACTTGAAGTGACAAATAACAATCTATTGTAATCTGATTTTGTAGGTAGCTCCAAAAGAAATCTCCACCGTCTAGATTGAAGATCCTCGCGTCAGGAATACACTATCAAAATTTCAGCTGGATCAAATTATAAATCGACCTCCAAAAAGCTAAACCTGAAATGTATCACAGTATGGAATAGTTTCTTTTCTGAATTTTTTTTTTTCCAATTTTCTCTCTGTTGTCACTCTCGGTTTGTGTTCAACTTACTCATTGACTGGTTGTTGATGAAATTCTATATATAAAACCTAATGCAGTTGCAAATATAGCAATCGTGAATATAGCATAATGTAAAAGAATTCGTTGATATAACAAAATTAGATACAGTTCTCGAAATCTATGGTTAATAGACGAAATAAAATAAAGCCATCAAAATGTAGCCTGGAATGCAGTAAGAAACATTAAAAGTAAAGTAGTTTTGAGTGTAAAAGGGTATGGTACAATATCTATAAAAGCAAAACCACTACTTTTGACTTGTGTGGGTATTGAATTATGGTTCAAAAATAAAATTACCCCCACCTTCCTCACTTCACATGGCTACCATTCAATGCTCTCTTGGCAATCAAAGGAGGCCAATCCAATCGCAAAATCTGCCCTCATCATGGGACCCCTCGCCGTCTCCTTATCTCATTCACTATATTCATAGTATTCTATACCCTCTTTCAAAACTTCCCTATTCAGAATATTTACATTTGTTAAATAATCGTTTAAAATTTAAAATCTCAAAATTTTGTTCTGCTGTTTTAAAGTATTAGCTAGTTAGACTTAGAATATTAGTAGATATAACACAATATAGAAGAATTTGCAAATATAACCAAATTTAAATTTAGTTTTCGAAATCTATCCATGGTAGATCATATTACTAGTATGAGTCTATCGGCGATAGAAGTCTATACCAATATATTTTTCTATTTTTGCAATTCCTTCCAAATGTGAGTATATATTTAATTAGGAAAAACTACTTTTTTAGTTTATGAGTTTTTAGGGTAGGTACATTTGGTCCTTAAGTTTTCAATTTGGCCATTTTAGTCTCTCAATTTTAAAGAATAGGTTTAAAAAATTCAAAAAACTATGGGAATTTGGCTTTTATGACTCGTTTTTTTTTTTCTTCCTATATATGGATTTCTTCTTGGGTCATAAAAAACCCAATTTGTTGTAGTGTAGCTTTTTGTTTGGAGTGTAATCAATGTTCTTCATTTTGACTAGGAAACGAGAGAATCATAGTTATATATATAAGAACAACTATCTCCATTGGTATCAGACCTTTTGGGTAAAACCAAAAGTAAAACTATGAAGATTTGTGCTCAAAGTAAATAATATCATATCAATATTGTAGAGATATTTGGAGGATCATTATTCCTAGTAGTTCCAATAATCAAACCCAGCTTTCAAAATTTTCATTTTTTACTTCCTTGGACTTTAAGCTTGTTTCAAAATAATCAGTCAAACTTTCCATTAAAATATAAATGAAAAAGTGACAACCTCTTAAATAGTAGTACATAGTAGTACATGTGAGACATAAATGGGATATTATACTTGTTCCTTGCGAACTTTGAGTTAAGTTTTAAACCTTATCATTTCAAAAGTTTCAATTTTACTATTAGTCATCAAAGTTATTTCAAATCAAACCAACTATTTCATTAGGTTTCTCATGAAAAATGAAGATGAAAATGTGGTGTGCTTAATTACCTGGAAAATTTAACTATGAAAAATCAAACATAAAAATTTTTAAAGGAGAGAGGAGTCAAGAGAGAAAACTTCACACTAGATCAATAAATTAATGAAAAAAATTGAGGCAGAGTAAGGTAAATTGAAGGCTTTGTGTATGCAAATCTAGGAGAATAAATAGATGCAGGAATGAAGCAGTTTTCATCTTTAAATGTAAGAAAATTATCTTGAGAAGACATATGTTACATAAATTTCTTTTAACAAAATAAAATAATAGGGGTCGAGGGATGAATAGATACAACTTGATATTTCAATTAGGTTGACACATCTATAACGTCTTCATCATGCCTCTATTCCTAAAGTGATGCATTAATGATCAATATTTATAAAAGGAAGAGAGTTCATTTATGGTATAGCACTATTTTTCATTTCTCCCTGAAGTTTTAATCTAGGAAAAAACAAATATATTACTCTTATGGAATTCTCAAATTATATCACTCGTGGGATGAGATCATATCATTTCTTGGGGCCCTTTCGTGTATAAAAATATTCTTTTTTGTAATTACAATGTTGCTTCTATTGATTTATATTGGAAGGCTTTTCTCTTAGCTTCTCCCTAATTCTTTGTGAATGCTTTCGTGTGTATATAATATATATATTACATTTTGCACCTACTAATCCTCATCACTTATGTACCATTAAAAAAGAAAAATCTTCCAACTATATTACGACAATATTACGACACTTTTTTTTATTTTTTTTTAATGTGATTAAGACTCTTTGATATCAGAAAAAATGAAAAGAAAAAGAACGAAATAAATAATGTAGAATATAATTAAAGGGCATTGTATAGTAACTAGAACTTATAATGGTGGGGGGGAGGTGGGTGGAGGGGTTGTTATTGAATAATAAATGTTAAGTGAAGTTAGGGTTAAGGTGGGGGTTGAAGGTTCTAGTGTAGTGGATAATAGGGAGTGGGACTTTTTAGGAGTATAGTCGTGTTATATTATAGGGTTTCAGATCTACAAATAGTAACTTGTTGGCGTATGAGGAATCCTATTGTGCTGCATTAAATTTATAACTAATACTATGAAATTTATTAAACTGACTTAAAATGTGTTATATAAAATTCCAACCCCACTAAATAAACATTTTTTTTTCTATATAACTATGCTTAGATTTACAGCAACGGGAGATCCAACCTGCAGTGGTCGACAAAGGTAGGCGGTAGGGAGGTAGAACGGTGGTTGATAATAGATGGTGTGGAGCAATGCTAGAGACAAATAGAGAGTTGCGGCGACGACTGATCATTTGATGGTCAACAAATGTAAGTAGTAGAAAGGTGAAGCGGTGGGCGGCGACAAATTATGTGGAGGAGTGCTAGTTGGTGAAAGAGAGATGGAGTATGTAGGTACTATGAGAAGAAGGGTTCAATACTTTTTTTTTTATTATTATTTTTAACTCCTATCAGTGATATGGTTTATCATTGGTAGACCCTTACTATTAATATGGTCTATCACTAATATAATTTAAAAGCAAAATCTAAATTTTGCTATATCTGCAATTCTTTTTGCATTGTGCTATATCTACAAATATTTTGAACCTGATTCTTATTTTTGCAACTACTCCTATTAAAAACCTTAGTAATAACTTGACTATTCAATTAAAATTTGTCCAATGTAGTGATTTTAAATTAATTGATATTTTTTAAAAGAAAAAAAACACACAGACAAAAAAGAAATCAAACGGGAAAAAATTTCCTGCAGGAAAACCTGATCCGCCAAAAATTCTATGTGGGGAATCCTCGCCCCGATCTCCGTGGAGAATTTCGTAGGAATGAAGGTTGAAATGAGAAACAAGGACAAGGAGTGAAAAAGTCATTCTCAATCCTGCTCGTGAACATCTCTAACTATAATTAATATATATATTGACTATGAATGCATGGGGCTAACTTTTCAGTTTTCTCTAAGTATTTCCTTCAAAGTTTCTTCTTTTATTTGTATAACTGCTTTAAAATGATCAAACTTATTAAATGAACATTATGATTATCGAAGTTACATTTACATGCTTGTGATCCGTCCTATTTTAAAGAGGTGTTCTTTCATTGTACACATTGACAAAATTTACAAAATTTTAGTTAAAGAAATAATATGTTTTATATATATATATATATATATATATACACACACACGTGAGTGTCCGGCTCACGGGACAACTCGTGTGACCATACAACATTTGGGTGTCAAGGACCCCTTGGCCCTTTGACTTTTTTAAGATATTTCCACTACCACTAGGCCAAATGATGATTAAGAAATAATGTGTTGGTTGGCTCCCCATAAATTTCATATTCTTCTCTTCGCATTTTTTTTCCTTCTATTTGGTTTTTATTCATTCATTCATTTTCCTATTTTACTCTAACATTTAAATATAATGTTTGGGTTGATTATGGATGGTGTTTAAACTTAAAATTTAAAGAAAGTGACTCACTTATCTTTAAAGCGAGCTTAATTAGTTCAATTGGTGCATAGTGAAGGTTAACGATTAAGAAATTTGTTTTACTCGCTTAGAAATGAAGATTAAAAAGTTAATGCATGAGAAGAAATGATTAAAATTAATATTAGCAGTATTAGTACTAGATAACAATTTTATGTTTCATGAATGAATCATACTAACCAATTATCAGTTAACTAAAGACTAATTAAATTTAATCAATTAGGACAACCTGCGTTTTTTTCTAAAAGAAAACAACACTTAATTAGGGCTACAATATTAAATGATTATGTTCTAAGTTGTAGTACTACTCATTTCCTATAAATAAAAATTTCATCCATTGGGTAGAGTGATAAATTAAGTTCCACGACATGCTTAATGTATACTATTTTCATGCTCGCAAAATTACTCAAATCATGGGTTCATTTTTTCTTGTTTAATTAATGCAAATCATGGGTCTAATTGCCTTCAAAGTAACGCCTCAGCAAATAGTTAATCTTAATTAGCCATACCACAATGTTAAATTTAAGAGTATATTACAAGTAACCTTACCAAATCAATTACCAAACCACAATTCATATATATTAAATTCATATAAAGCTCGTTGTACTTCAAAATATATATATATAAAAATTTTGTGGGTGGCATAATACATGGTGAAATAGACCAAGGTGTTTTGTTTTGAAGTTTTTGAGTGTCAGATATTGAGGCTTCCTTCTTGTACGATTACTGACACCAACTCTCCTATTAAAGTAGAGCCGCAAATCACGGGCTGCCATTACCTTCTACTACTTCCTTCTCCCCCCCCCCCCCCTTTTTCTTTTTTATTTTATTTTTATTTTTTATTTTTTATTTTTATAAATATTATAACTAAACTATTTCCTTTCTTTCTTCAAACTTGTCCCACTCAAATTAATTTACACACACTTGTGCACCTCATGCCTCTATAAATATTCATTCTACCGGTAAATCACATAATTTTTTAATCTATAACCTCTACTTAATTTTAATCAACTTAAATTAAAATTAGTTTAATTTACAGATTGTATTGATTAATTAAATTACGGAGGTGGAGGGAAATTCGTGGAAATTAGTGAGGTCTAGGACAGCTACTTGAAAAGGGAAAATATTGCAAATGTTTTGTACCGTTATCACGTGGGTGTTGTTGGACCTATTTAAATCAAATCAATTAACAAAGTGGATCCAACGTTAAATCTAAACTTCAATGTGCACCATTTTTACCACATATTATCTCAGTTAACTTATTAACTTACAACCTAATAATAAGATTAGGATTTCAAATTAATCTTTACAGCAACGTTTTGGCATTATTTCATTTTTTATTTTTAGTTTTTTTTTCTTTTAAATTAAAGTTATAAATATTCCTTTTTCACTTTAAATTTATTGTTTGAAAAAAAAAGTAGATTTTAAAAACTAGTATTTATCTTTTGAGTTTGGTTAAGAATTAGGGCCCATTCAGATTGACTTAAGAATTAAATATTTTTTAAAAAATTCATTTTTATTTAAACATTTTTTTTTGTAAGAATCGGTCAAAATACATCTGAAAAGCTAACACTCAAATTCCTTTCCAAATTATTTATTTTTTAAATTAAACACTTAAAAATGTATTTCAAATACAATCTTAAAGTATTTTATTTAAAAATTATAAAAAATTGAAAAGAAATAAGTTTAACTTTTAAAATAAAAAAATTAAACATTAAATAATTATCAAATGAAGCCAACATTATTTAATTAAAAAAAGCTTACAAGTAAGATGCATGAATACATATAACTTCATATATTAAAGAAAAACAAAGATTAAAATTAAAGTTCAATTTATTCTTCTTAGATTGCTTTATGGCCGAGGAGAGTTCAAATCCCATCGATGCATGTATCTATACTAACTCGCTAAATAATAATAATAAGAATAATAATAATAATAAATCTTGTTTCCTATATATAGCAAAATAGTCAACTTATTTAGTTTTCAAAATAGCAAAAAGTAGTGATACCAGTCTATCACTTTTTATCGATAATAAACAATAATAGATAGATAGTGATATACACTAATAAAAGTCTATTATTGTCTAGTTTGAAAATTTTCTTTTCATTTCTTATTTTGTTTTGTTTTTTCTTTCAACAATTAAAAATATTTCAAGCACTTATACTATTTAAAACAACTACTACTATTATTATTATTATTATTATTATTATTATTATTATTATTATAAATTTACCTCGAATTAAACATCTTCGTATTATCTTAAATTAAGTTCAAAGGCAACCATTTTATAAAATTTGAGTTACTTAATTCATACATAGGTATTCTCTCGATACCACTCTTCCTCCATAATCTTTTTAAATTTGAGTTAATTAATTCATAAATAAATATATATATGAATATAAATTTATTTTCAACAAGGCATGTACATGAACTAATGATTTGTATATTATTATTATTATTATTATTATTATTATTATTATTATTATTAATAGGATTTGTATATTATATTCATTCCTACATTTCTTTTTCAGTCGCATGGACTGTTTTCTTATAAAGTGCAACATATATCTGACAGTTATTCATAAACAATTATTAGAAAGTATATAAATATTTAGAATAATAAAATAAAATAGAGATATCTAATTAGTTATGGATTAATACATCAAATTAATTTCAATATTTCATCTAAAATGAAAAAAAGAATTGACACCTTAACTTATAGTTAAATTCTAAGGCTGAAATTTAGAATATAAATTTATTAATTAAATTCATGAACTTTGCAATTCGTATTTATTTAATAGGAAAGTTTCAACTTTTTATATGAAGATCCCTCATTAAAAAGTTGAGAATATCTAAAAATATGAATTAATTTTGTGAGATGAAAATAGTAAAAAGTTGGAAGTTGATGAATAAGCAAATTGTAGGGTTTGATTGAGCAGTAGAGAGAGGGAAGAATTGGGAAGCACGTGGATGTGTTTTTGATGATTTTTGGGTGTGCATGAAAAAATCAAAGTAAATAAATGTGAGTGTAGGAATAGGACTATAGGAGTAGTACTGACCCACACAGGAAATTGGATTTACAGATAAATGCAAAAGAATGGAAAAAGGAAAGAGTTATGTGTTGGTAAGAAAAAATAGGAAAAAAGTGAGGTTGATTTTTAACTCTCTCACGCAATACTAATACTAAATAACTCCATCATTTGTATGAATCTCACTCCATATAAGTTTAATTCTTTATTCTTTTGGTCTAGTTTGAAAGTGTGTTTGAAATATATTTTCGAGTGTTGAATTTAAAAAATAAGTCATTTTAGAATAAATTGGAGTGTTTAGTAACTAAAATCTAGTGTATTTTAAACAATTTTTATCAAAATAGTTTAAATAAAAATAAATTTTTTTAAAATTACATTTTTCTCGACTCAATTCAAACGTACCCTAAGTTGTAATCGATAATATTTGATGAGTATTAGGAGAAAGAAAAGAGAAGGAGGAGAGAGAGAGAGAAAACAAAGGGCAATGCTTTTAAAACATACATGTGGAGTCCATGTGGAGGATCATCAAATTTCATCCCTTCTCCTTTTTCTCTTAACCCCCATGCCCTAGAATTTCTCTTATCGTAGGACCCATGGCCCTATTTGCATGTTTTCCGGATCCTGCTAAAACCCAAACAAAACCCTTTTTTTTTTTTTTTTTTTTTTCCTCTCTCTCTCTCTTGTTAATTTTCATATATTATCCAATTATATAGATATATGATTTGATATATATACATATTTTGGACGAGCTTGAGTTGACTTGCTTCTTGCCTCTCCCTTAACTTCAAAGATTATGTATTAATTATATAACCCAAAATTCAATCTTCTCATACATCATGTGTTTCTTGAATTGAATTTTTGGCTTTCGTTTTTACCTTTTTAAGACTAAAGGCTTGTGTGGGTGTGTGGGTGTGGGGCTCTTCTCTCTTTAATTAATTAATCACTGATTGATTTGATTTTGAAAGGGAAGGTCGGTTTTAATTACTATAATTAACCACGGCAAAAGATTTCGAGTCAAAAGAATAAGAAAAAGAAGAGGGTGTGTGTATTGATCAAAAAGTAACCCAAAATCATAAAAGTGGTTGATGATATTTTTTTTTCCCCTTCTAATATCATGCCTCTAGGTAGTTGAGTTTCCATGGATATGTTTTAAGTCACGCCAACTTCTTTTGATCTCTCAATGATCATTGTGATTTGAGTCTAGTTGGTTTTTGCTTTTTTGTTTTTTCTTTTAAATGATGCTTGTAATTTAATAATTAGTGTTCATAATATAAAGGATATTTAGTTAACCTAATATTACTTCTTAGTTGAGAGCATGTAGCTTAATATGTCTTAATCCAGTGTTGTGCTTGCAACACACGAATCAAACAAATTAAATAATACAATTTTATTACATTTGAAAAGAAAAAGCCTATGAATATGATGACGATACTACAAATTAATTCATAATGGTAGTGGTGAAAAGTCCAAAAATGAAGGTGTGTCATTAGAAAGGCTTCGGTTGTAAGGTTTTGAAGAAGGAAATTTATTTTCTAATATTTGATTTAGGTTTATTCTACTTTAACAAAATACTTTTAAAATATTTGTCAAATTTCTAATCAGAAATAGAGTTTTTGGAACTTATTTATCCTTCTTAATATTAAGAATTTGATTAGATATTAAAACATTAATATATATACATATGAGATAACTATCTTATCCAAACTTAAGATCAATAGTTGGCGGTACAATCAGATTATATCTATTTCTATGCATTTCTTTTAATCAGAAAAGAAAAAAATATTAATTTTTTTTTAAAAAAAGAAATATTTAATAAGTTGAACATTGACACTCAGATTGAGATTGTTATGCACATATTTTTTTAAAACTTAACATAATTTATTTGATCTGTTTAATAACTTTAAAAGGGGATGATCAACCAACAACCTTGGAAATAGAAATTTGTGTCTTTTTCCACTTAGTCAATACTATGAATTTGATTAGTATGATTGTTTGAGCACAAACTGAATAAGTGGAAAAATGGTTCATAACAACAAAAATATTGAAGTACTTTTCCCATATATTTGTTTTCCTATTATTTTTGGTCTTATGGTTGCCTTGCCTCCATAAATTGTGAGTATATATATATATTTGGATATGATGATTTGACAGTTTCGGTCATAACTTCTTTGGTATTTCTCTCGTCAGCCAACCTTCCAAACAGTGCCACAACAGCCTTCACTTTGACAAACAAAGCTTAATCCCCCACTTATTAAGCTTCCTTGTTTCTACTACTCATCCCCACTTACACTCTTTCGGTTCCTTTTTGTTACACTATTTTCCTTTATTCATTTTCATATATCATCACTCAACTTTTATTATTTCTATTTATTAGAGTATACTTTAATCTTCTTATATAACCCTCTCCTTTTTGTTAATAAAGTAAAAGTTAATTTGATACATTGAGATATATCTTAATCTTGACTTAAGAATTTTTGTCTTAAAAGAGATGCAACATTAAAAGTTATTCATAGAATAGAAGCAGTATATATGCTATTGAGTTTCATTCATATGGAATAATGGTTTTATTTATATTATAGTTTCCATCGATTATAACTAATAAAAATGAGATGTTATTGAATTTTAGTTGAAAGTAAAGAGATATGAACATCGTCACTTGTAAAAGTGGAGTTAAGGTTAGGAGTTGACCAATTTTGAATTAATTACTGAAGTCTTTTAATTGCCAATGGATTTAAATTAACTAAATTCAAAAAGAAGAAAACGACATAAATCTACTTAGGGTGGATATTAAAAAGGACTAATATTACATTAGTCAATATATTGTGAGTGAAGGAAGAGAAAAAAAGAAACGGATATTGAATTAGGAAAGGTAATTAAAGGGCTAATGAGAGAATTGAATGAGACTAATGGCGCCACCTTCCTTTAATTAATCACCAATCTTTTTAATTTTCTTTTTCTTTTTCTTTATTTCTTTAACTTTTTTTTTTTTCTTTTTTTGAAAAATTGATATATTGCCCTTTAGGGTTTGGTGGTGGGACATTAACTCCATGTGCTTGCATGTGCTGTGTCTCTCTCTAAATGGCCCACCATTGCCCTCCTTTAAGCACATAAATTGGTTTGTGCACATTCTTCTATCTCTCTCTATAAACTCTCTTGGATCTGTAAATCTTCTGCTTCTGTCTGCACACAACTAATCCTTTTCTCTCTCAATTTTACAATTTTCTTCATTTTATCTCTTCTCTTATTATACCACACATTTCCCAGGTATGTTCAAAATTTTCCATTTTCCCATCATATAATTCCTTAATTTTTTTTTTCTTTTCTTTTTTTTTTTTTTCATTTTTATACATAACCCATTAAATTATCTCAGGATTTATACAATTGTGTGTGTGAGCTTTTTTTTTTTTTTTTTTTTAATTATATTATTATGATATCAGAATGCGAAACCCCAGTTCGTTAAAACGAGAATTTTTGAAGAAATGGATGATGGGTCTTCAAATATACACAACCTCCAACGAAAACATGACCGTCACCGAGAGAAAAACCGCCATTAAATTATCTGCAGACATAGCTTTAGCCTCCTCTCGAAACTGCGCCACCCGGTGGAGCCGAGCGGTAATCGCCAGCGCCTCCGTCGATAACCGAAGCCGTCTAGTGGCCGACGGCTTACTGGGCCGGGCCGTATGCGAGAGGGTGAAGCAAATCAGCAATTCCAAAATCACGCGAAGTTCATGGAGTAGTGGGAAGATTCTGAAAAGAAGCCGCCGTGTGCGGCGGAGGAATAAATGTAAGAAAGTGGTGGCGGCGGAGTCGGTTGCAAAAAGATTGGTGCAAAAAAGAACGAAAGTGCTACGTGGTTTGGTTCCGGGAGGTGAATTTATGGATGAAATTTCGTTGTTTGAAGAAACCCTAGATTATATATCGGCTCTTCAAGCTCAAGTTGATGTAATGAGGTGTCTTGAAACTGCATACAATCCATCATCATCATCATGAAAATCCCAAATTTTAATTATAATTAATCCCCTTTTTTTGTTTATTTATTTTCTTTTTTGGCCAACATTCGTATGATGAATGTGGAGGGAGAAAGTTATGGGCCCTTTTTTTTTTTTTTTTCCTTTTCTTTTTGCACATATGTGTAGCTAATTTGAAGTTAATGTAGTGATAATTTGGAAACATTGTATGAGTTTTATGTACATAATATAAGTTGAGACATTAAGACATATATATATATTAATGCTGTCTTTAGAATTTCTTTGGTTAAAAGTTTTTGAAGTGTATCATTTAATTGGATTGAGAAATTCTTTGGAGGGTGAAAATTAAGAGGAGGGGTATGTGAAAATAAATGGTTTATTTTGAGGCATTGCGTGTATGGATAGATGAGATGATGGGAGTGGAAAATTGAATGTTGTGTGTTGTGGATTTCCTAATGAAGGCATTTACTTGGGAAAGAGGGGGTGTTGAGTGTGTTCACAGTTTTGCCCAAATCCAATGTTGAGAGAAGGGGAGAGTGTTAATGCATGTTGGAGAAAAGTGTGTTGGTTGGGTGTGTCCAAAATGTGTTAAACATTTTATTTTTTTATTTTTATTTTTTATTTTTTATTTTATCGATGATATGTATCTAAATAAGTTAGACTAATTATTTGCATTTTGGAGATTTGGGCATAATGTTTATTAATTTGTTCATGACTCTTGATAGCATAAGCATTTGGTACTTCACTAGTTCACTTCTTTTTCTTGTTATGTCACCATTACTAAACCACCTACATATCATATCTTTCTTTCTCTTTCAATAGTCCTTCTGGATTTCACATGCTATATTGTTGGATTTCCAATTTATGTGTTTGAATATTTCAATTTCAAATGGGGCGGAGTTAGATGTATTCTAATTTTCAATATGGTTTTTTGTATTGTTTTCAGTAATAATATGGGCTTCATTTCATTTTTTTCACTATAGAATTTGGAATAAATCTAGCTAGCTCTTTTTTCTTTAAATGAAACTATAATGATGGTAATATAATGGACAGATAAAGACATTCTTTAAATGAAATTGCTGACTCCATTGCTTTAAATAATGGACTGCTTTTCTATAATCTCTTGTTGCTCTTCTCTGTATAATTTTTACATACACAATCAAGTATCATTTTTCTAAAAATGACATTGTATATTGTGAATCACATCGTCTGTTCATTTCATATTAATAAAATTAAACCTTGTTTAATTTATTTTAAAAATAAAACAAAGTAACATAACCAAATTAAGTTTTGTTTCAAGACAATCTATCAAAAGAAGAGTTTTGTTTCAAGGCAAATGCAATTTTTTTTATAGAGTTTGAAAGATAATTACTTTCATTTCTTTATGTTATTTAGTTCCGAATGAACCTATGGACTGTAAACACATATGTACAAGAAGTACTCATTTACTAATAATACTATCATAATTTACTTAAAATGATGAGAGTGATGAAGATGTAATATTTTTGGAAGGAGATTATTGGGAATATAATTATGAACAAAACGCGTGTTTATTAGAATGTAAACTTTCACATAAACCACTTTTAACTTTCAAGCACATTAGGTCAAATGTAATATCAATATCAGCTGTTGCTAGAAGTAATGGGTTGTTCATAGATTAAGCTAAGACAAAGATCAAGAAAAGCTAATTATTAGAATCATTATATATGTATACAGACATGTGTTGTTTGATATATATGTCCTCCCTTAATATTTTCCACTATCTAATTTTGTCGTGATATACATAAGACCATTAATTGAGGTAATATTATTTATTGAAATACAAAAATCACATACTTTGAAGACAAGAGTGATATACATTTCAAGGCCTAGTTAAAATGTAATCAAAACAATGTGTAATGAAGCATGGTTTAGAAGGAATATATATGCCATTTGCACAAATATAACAAAACATCTAACTTAAAAAGTGATTGCTTTGATTATATTTTCGCTTTTAAAAAAGTTATTCTTAATAGAGATGATTGGTTGCTAAACAAAATTGGATGGAAGGTGCAATTTATTCTTAAGAATGGACATTAACAAATTAAAATTATCCACCAAAACAAGATTTAGGACGAAGATTTTGTGTGGTATTAATTGGATCTGATTGAATTTTAAAAAATGAAATGGTGGATTAAGATGGCTAGATACGTTTGAGAAGCAATAATGCATGCGGACAAAACAAATTAAATAAATCCATGAATGTCGCTAATTATACTCTCTATTGTATAAAACCTTAGTGGGCCGACCTCTTGCCGCCCCCAAAATTATATTTAATTACTAATTTTAATATTCTATTTGGTTTTATTACTACTGTTGCTTGCCAGCTGTGTGCTTGAATTTGCCTTTTCTCTCATATATTTTCTGATTTAGTTATATCGAGAAATTAATATTTGTTTTTCGTAACCTTTATTTTCTTTTGTGACTTCGAAAAACATTTTTGTTATGTTTGGGGGTTTTCAATTGTGTGAGTTCGAAAAGATAATAAAGTGAAATAATAAAACAAAATTATGGAAGTAGCGTAAAGCATGTGTCTTTTTTTGGGAGCAGCAATGTTTTCCAATAACATAAAATATTTGCATGGTGGGTGGACGACCGTGTTATAAATTTTAATACACCATGTAATGAACTACTTGCATCTTAAAAACCAAAAACTATTTAATTTTTAAAATACATAATTTTTGGAAAAAAAAAAAAAAAACTATATTATATGTTTGCCGAGAGGTGGTTATTTCTTTGATAAATAAACAAAGAATAAAGTTGATTAATTTTTCCATATCAAACTTATAAACTAATTTCTAGTGGAATATATTGGCCCAAAAAGTTTAACTCCATCTGTTATAGTAAATATTTAATATAGCCCATTCTCTCTCACTTGTTTGAGTATAACAGAGAATAGGATTATTTCAACCGTATGCCTCTTAGTTAGTAAGACATACTCTATCTTATTTGAGCTAGTTTTATTTAGCATTCTTCTTTATTTGACTTGAAAATTTGTAGAAGTTCCATTAATTAATGAAAATTAATATTAATTGGAGAAATACTACAAGAAAATTCACCTATTGCCAACGAAATACATGTCGACGCTATAAAATGTCATCGACAAAAAGTGGCTCTTCCGATGGTTTGAAGCCCCGTCACCAATAAATGTTTCTACTAACGGTAGAAATGTAAGCGTCGGTAGAGAGGGGCCTATGTCGACGATGTTATAATTACCCGTCGGAATAGGAGGGCCTTTGCTGATGGTTGATTATTGTCATCCGCAAAAATGGGCGTTTGCCGACGACATATTACTTGTCATCGACATAGGGTAGGATTTGCCGATGTTATGGCGTGGCAGTTCTAAAAATAAAAACCTTTATTTTTTTATTTTTTTATTTTTTTATTTTCCCTTTCCCTCTTCTTCCCTATAATTTGTGTGTCGTTCCATCTTTCCCTCCTCCTCGCAAACAGTTTGTTGCCGCTGTCCCCTCTCTCCCTCACCCACCACTAGTACCATCTCCCATCCCCTCTCTCCCTCAGATCTGCCAGCCGCCACTCCCTCCGTTATTAAAGCCCGTCAGCCGCCGCTCCCTCCTTTAGAACCACTGCCACCACCCTTTTTTTCGGTACGTCTCCTTTGAAATTTTTGCAATTTTACTTTCTGTTTAATCTTTTTTATTTTATTTTTATTTTTGAGTGGCTTATCATGAAATACTTGTTAAGATTTGTATTCTTTTTCTAAACTTTGGTGTGATTTAGTTGTTGGGTGTAGTTTTTTTCTAGAAACTTTTGGTGTGATATAGATTTTTGGTTGTTGAAATAGTTTTAGAAATATTGTTGAGATTTGCATTCTTGGTGTGATTTACATTTGTGGTATAGTTGTTGAGGTTTATGGCTTGGTTATTTGATTTGGATGTTCAATGTTCAAGATTTTGAGATGTTCATTGATTTTTTTTTTTTTTTTTTTATGTAATTTACATTTGTGGTTGATTAATTGTTGTTTATGATTTTATTTTTTATGTATTTCATTAGGGCTTGTAGTTAAATATTATTGATGACTCTTGAATGTTGTTTATAAATATTATTATTGTGTATATGTTGGGCTTAAATCTTTGGTTGAATAATATTAAAGCACGAATGTATGAATTTTAAGATTAATGAATTGTTCCTAATTTGTATAATTAGGAAGAAAAATTATGATAATTTCTTCTTTTAATAATTCTCAACAAAAGCAATAGATCCATCTATGTTAGTTAATACTAACTTTGATCTTTTGTGTAATTCCTATAGGTTTAAGACTTTAAGACGGTAGGAATCAAGAGTTTAGTTGGAAAGAATATCATTAAAAATAATAAAGATTAGATTCAACTTCGAGATAAGTTTTCAATGGCTTATATAGAAGGAATAACCCATTTCCTTGAGAAAGCAAAGTCTCATGTTAATAACTTTGGAAAAACATGTCCTACAGAGTGTGGGAATCATGTTGTGGGGATCAGATGTTTTATGATTTATTTTATAAGTTTAGATTTATATGTTGTTATTTTGTCTTAAATGTGGGTTGAGATGTGCTACTTTGACTTAAAGATAGGGGAGAGATATTCATTGATAGTTTATGTTGTAAGTTTAGATCTATGTTGAATTTTTGTGTTAAATGTTCATTGATAGTTATGTCTTAAATATGGGGTGAAAGTTGGGATGATATGTTTTATGATTTATTTTATAAGTTTTGATATCTATATGTTATTATTTTGTCCTGAATGTGGGTTGGGATGTGTTACTTGATTTAAAGATAGTTAAGATATTTTTCTTAAGTCTAGGGTGATAAATGTCAAGTTATTAGATGTTTATAATATGTCAAGTTCTTGTATATATATGTAAAGTTGTTTTGTGCTGTATAAGTTTATTAAATTTGTGTTTGATACTTTTTTGTTATAATTATAGGCTAAATTTAACTTTTGTTTTTGTTATTTGTTTTTCAGGACCAACTTTCAATGGAGATCACTTTTCATAGCAAGCAAGCTAGAAGTCGGTCAGTCTTCACTTTTTTTCAATGTCTTTGTTTTGGAACCAAATTAGTACTGTTTTGGTTATGTAACTTTATTGTCAAACTTCTTTTGTGTGTTTATTGCAACGTTGCAAACAAACTTAAGTAATTGACCTATTGATGTAAGACTTTCATGATAATATTGAAGAGATGTTGATTAGTATTTGGTATAATTGGTTTGTTTTCAATTAGGTACAAACTAAAGTAATGAACCAAGGAGGTAAGTGGAAAAATAATACAATTATAAAACAAGTATTTTGGAAAAAAAAAAATAAGCCTATGCTAACACCACATAGTATTAAGAGACGTCGCCATTTCAAAGCAAAAGCTTAAAACTGATGGATTCCATCAAATTTAGTTATATCACAACTTTAACATATATTAGTTTAGAAAATATGATTAACTTACACAGCTAGAGATGTCTCATCGAAGGTTTACTTTTATAGTTTTACTCCAAGAAGTTGCAATATTGCTGCTCATTCTCTAACTGGTCATGCTCGAAAGGATTTAGATATAGAACACCCAACATAGGTGAATGAAAAGTTCCTACAAGGGACGCTCTTTCCTCATATAGTTCTTTTTGCTCTCCTTCCTAACAAAAGAGTCACAAATATGCAATTCAAAATATCTATATAACCGTTTGTTCTCGCTAGAAAAAACGTGATTCAACCCAACCATCTATAATATATAAAATAAAGACTAAATTATACAAAATATTCCTAAATTTTGTGCTTTGTATAAAAAATAATCATAAACTTTCAAAAGTTACAAAAATACCCTTAAACTTTAAAAAGGATTTCAAAAATACTATTATCATTAGTTTTGGATAAAAATCATTAGTGTTTCGTGTCAAAAATATGTTTGAACATTCAAAATTTTAAAAATACTCGTAAACTTACAAAAAAAAAAAAAGTTCAAAAATACCCTTATTGTTAGTATATGAACAAAATAATTATTACCATCTTACTTCTCTATCTTCCTTTTTCTTTTTCTGCTCTCTTCTTCGTTGCCCTCTCATGTTCTCCTTTTTGTTAATTGTTTGACATTTCCTTATCTTAATAAAAAATAATAGATTAATAAAATTATGCACTTCAGTTAAGGTATATGGACTATAACAAGAAGAAAAAGAATAATGTTGAACACCATGGGATCATATGACTTAAATACTTGAACAAAGTTGTAAATTAGTAGTTGAGTATGTGTTAATAACCAAATACATTTTTTTATATATCTGGCAATTTATCGTTTTGGTTATGTTAATGGGAGATTATAATTTTGAAAAACAAAATGAGGATATCTAGATAATTTGTTTTACAACTAGTTCTTTTTTAACTCTAGAAAACTTCAAACAAATTGATTATTATACTAACTATTAACTTCTTTTTTCTAAAAAAGAAAAAATATATAAAGTTATTTTTGCAACAAAGTATTAATAGTTTTTGTCCATCTACTAGGTAAGGTATTTTTGAACTTTTTTAAAGTACTCTAAGAGTTGATACTTTCCAAAGTTTTAGGAGTATTTTTGAAACAAAACACTAACAGTTTTCATACAAAACTAATGGTAAAGGTATTTTTGAACTCTTTTTAAAATTTAAAGGTATTTTGAAAACTTTTAAAAGTTTGGTATATTTTTAACATAAAGTATAAAGTTTAATAACTGTTTTTATAATTTAACCAAAAATAAAAATGAAACTTATCCTTCGAAATCCTAAAGATATAAAACAATGAGGAGAAAAAAACAATTCTCATTTTCTATGATTTTAATTTGGTGCAAGTAAATGGAAGTTAAAATATTCCACACACAAAGATATGCACATGCTACGGCAGCATATGGTGTTGGATGGATCACAAAGCATCTATTTTGTCCGAAGGGGTCAAGTACAGTGATGGGACCTAGTCATGATCATCATTTACAAACCCACATAGCCCATCATTTTCTATAAAATGGGCCTATCTCATGTGGACTTCCTTTCACCTTTGTTTTAGGTAGAGAAATAAAATGTTGTAGTGACTTGCAAACTAGAGCTTACAATTTGCTAAATATTTGATTTTTTTTTTCTTTAAAAAGATGTGTAAATATAACCAATCTTCAAAATAATATTATTTTATTTCCTTTTTACCCCTATTTTAAAGGAAAGTATCAACCTCCCCTCCTCACCTTCGAACACCAAACTTTTTTTTTTTTTTTTTCTTTCTTCTTCTTCTTTCTATATTCTTTTGATGGAGATTTAAAGATTGCTTAATCATTTTCACAAGCGCTCCAACGTGAATGAGCCAATTGTTAAGTTTGATTATTAAAATTGAATGTTAAACATAAATACAAAATAAATATATAACTTTAAGAAACTATTTTTTTTTTTTTTTTTTTAGTTTCTCAAATTTGACATATTTTTAAGAAACGAAATGAGAAATGAAAACGTAATCAAATAGGTCCATAATTTTTATTTATTTATTTATTTTACAGGACTTTAAAAGTATAAAGTCTATCAATTATAAATTTCTATCACTGTTAACCTGTAATAACACTAAATATACTAAGTCTATTATAGTCTATCAGTGATAGGCTTCTATCAATGATTCAAGTAATCTATCATTGATTGTAAATATTTGTTTGGTAACACTTCTTCTTGAGTAAATGAACATCGGTGTAGAAGAGTTAGTTTTGACGATTGTGATTAGAATGTAATTAGATACTCGAGATTAAACTAAAAGTCTAAAACTTATTAAACTATTAGTAGCTATCATTGATAAATTTATATCATTATGACATAATAATATAAATCTATCAGTGATAGCCATTGATATATTTATATATGTTGGGATTAATGTCTTAAATCTCTTGGGTTCTCATAGTTTGTAATTATGTATGTACAAATTATTTATTTAATAAAATAAAGAATTATTATGTTCAACTTTTTAGATTGCATTAACTCAATCCAATATACTAAGATCTGGGATTATTTTATGTAACTTAAACATGTGTGTGGTTGACATACAGGTGAACTATGTTTAAGTAATAACCTAAATGGTATGTAGTATATGGATAATGTTAGTTGTCTTATCTTGGTGACACTACATATACGACTTAATTTGTAATTGTTACAAGAGTTGTAAAGTGTTACAACAATGTGGCCCTAATCGTTCATATGGAGACATGTGAGTGAGGGTATCCGATACAATTACAAAGAGTTTGTATAAGACCGGACCACAAAATGTTTAGTTTTTCTTTATAACACCATTAATTGAGGAGATTAACATTTCTTAGGATGATCATAGGTGACTCGACTTTAATCCTGAGTGAGTTATGAACTTCTGTCTATGAGGGAATCTTCTGATCTGTATGGATGAGAGTAACCAGATCGCTAACTCAATTATAAGCCTACCATTTTGGAGATTTGTCTGAGTAGGGAGCTAAGAACATATTTTCACAAGATGGAATTCACTCTCCTTTCTCTCTTTAGGGTAAGTAGATAAATTGCTCCCTGAAGGGCTGATTCCGGGTCATGAACAATGAAGCCTCACCTTGTCACTGGCCCGAGAGGAGTTAGTTTATAGTTGGACTATAAACTTTTTGTTTATTAAAGGGATCAATGATACTTAAGAAGTTAGATTAATAACTACAGGGGTAAACCTGTAATTTGACCAAGCTGTAGTTATGGGTAATTGTGAAGTGTCGACTTGCTGTTGACTAGTTATATCTGTCGACACATAAATATGTATGTAATGTGAAGAGTGTAGTTGTGGGTCTTTAGTGGAGTGTCGTGTAGTTAATGAATATTGATTAAATTAATTTAATTAATTAATCTTATATCATTGGAGCTTCTAATGTGTAGGTTCATTTGGTCCTCTTGCTAGCTCACTAAGGGTTAAATAAGAATCAATTTTGGATTAATTTGAATTGCTCAAATTAAATAAGTGAATTAATTGTATTAGATACAATTAATATAATGTATATAAATACATTATAATATAAAGTTAATTTTGAATAAGATTCAAAATTATACTCTGTTATATGAGAGAGATAAATATTTGAATAAGATTCAAATATTAATTATATGTAAGATTCATATAAGACTATAGGTTAAAATTAATATGGATGAGATTCATATTAAACAATAGGTTATGTGAGAGAACAGTTAATTTATTAATTAATTAATTGTTAATTAATTATTTTTTATTTTATTAAATTATATATTAAATATGATTTAGGATAACTACGTTATATAAGTGGGGAATTATTGAGAAATAACTCCTCCCCCCTCTCATATTACTTAAAAAAAAAAGGAGTTTTTGGCAAAGATAGAAGTTAAGGGTTTTTTTATTTTTATTATTATTTTATTTATTTATTTTTATGTGATATGGAGAAGAACTCTTTGCAAATTCATTCTATCAAGAACTCTCTTCTCAAGAATTTTTTTATTATTCATTTCCTTATCAAATTAAAGAGATCCCGCCATCTTAGTTTTTATTCTAGAGAATAGCAAGTTTTCCTGGTGATGGTGTTCATCTGGTAAGTTTGTTGAGTTCATGAGAAGAGTTTGTAATTGTTTATGGGAATTCGTTCGGGAGAACTTGAAGAAAAGACAGTCTTCAAAGGTTTGTTAAGTTCTCCCTTGAATGCCTTAAAGCATGTTGTAAAATTAAAATTTATTGGGACAAGGCGATAACTTGCTTACGTTGAAGAATTCAATTCCTTCAATATATTAGTCACACAAAGGATTATATCATTGATTGTACAATTCACTTACTATCACTAATGTCTTTAAATGTTAGAAAATAATTCATTGAAGCCTATTTAAAATGTTAAAATCTAAATTTGGTAATTCTATCATCTAAAATTGATGATATTAGTGATATCATTGACATAATGTAGGTAAACAGATATCAATGATATAACATAGGTAGATATCAGTGATATTCATGCACGAGTGATATCCATATATCAATGATATCAATGATATTAGTGATATTCGTGATATGATACGACTTAGGTAGATAGCAGTGATATGCGTGTATTAGTGATATCAATTATAACTAATATTAGTGATATATCATAGTTGGATATTGATGATATCGATGATATCCGTGTAATGGTCATATCAATGATATCTATGTACCCGTGATATCAAAGATAGAAATTAGGTAGATATTAGTGATATCAATAACAAAACTTAGGCAGATATTGGTGATATAAATGATATCTATAAAAGGAGTTTATTTCATAATAGAATTCTATCATTGATAAACTTAAAAAATCGAGAATTTCGTTTTTTCTAACATTTAAAATCGAGAATCAATACTATCTATAAAAGAATTATGTTTTCTCCGTTTTGCCCTTTTTCATTTTTTTAAAAGAAAATGCAGCATAAAATTTTTAAGATTTACTGTTTTACACATTATTTACTTTTCATATTTTTTAAACCATCAATTGCATACATTAATTTTTTTTAAAGTTTCGACAACATTAATTGTATACATGGAAGTTATTTAATGAATTCTTTTCCTTTTTAGTATTCTCGGTATTATTATTTTCGAAATAAGAAAGGTCGCAAATATTAGAAGGTTATTATAATAATTGATATAATATATAAAAATCTAAAATAATTAGATAGATTTGTAAATATTGAAAGTTTTTAACGTTTGTGTAAATTCGGTCTTATTTCGATCCATGTACAGAGAAACTCCTTTTAGTTAGCTATAGAGTAGTTTAAAAAATGATTAAAATAGTATTTTCTTTCTTGCAAAAATGGCTAAATGTATACTTTATTAGAATTTAATAATTTTACTATGACAAAAATATAACCCTATTAAGATTTTGCAATTTTTTTTTCAACTACCTCAATGCCTATAAATGATAGTATAAAAAAATTTAAATAAATGTAAATAAATTGTGAGACCAAATGTAAATAAAAATACCACAATTGCAACATCTCTCACAGATTAAAAAAATTTAAATAAATGTAAACAAATTGTACAGACCAAACGTAAATAAAAATACCACAGTTTCTAATTCTTTTCCCACTACCCTAATTATTGAAATGTGTGCATACATCTTAAATTAATTATTGAAAAGTATTTAAATCTATTTTCTATATAACCTCTAGTACAGTGTAAGTCGCCTTGGAGAAAAGAAAAGAAATGTTGTAAATATAATTATCTACATGATATACTTATAGTAAATAAAAAAATACAAAGTAAACAAATATACTGAAATTGTTTCATTGAATTTGGCGATAAAAGTGGAAATAACTACACAAAACTATTCAGTTGATTTCATGTAACTAGGTACATCTACGGATATCATATAACGTGCATGTAAGTATATACCCTAACATTTGCCCCCATGAAATGTTGTATACACCAATAACTAGGGTACACCTAAGGATCCCTAAACCCTAAATCAATCAATAGCCATTGAAATGAAGATTTTGAAAATCCTCTAATATTGTTTAAGGCATATACACTCGGAAAAAAAAACTTTAGGTACTTCTTCACCTTCGTGCACCCCTATGTCTCTTTGAACTTTTTCCTTCAATCATCTTCATTTACTTCTCCTTATAGCTAACTCTACATCCTACTTGAACTCTGTATTTATCTTCATATGTGGAGGGCATGATTTATTATCAACTCAAAGATTGTGGCTTAAGTTTTGAATGAACTTTGAATTTTTGAAAATTATGGCTTGAAGAGAGTTTTTTTTCCTTCTTTAGCTACAATTTTTTTAAAAAAAATTGTTTTTTTTTTATTTAAATTCTTAACTCCACACCAAAATTTTAGGGATTTGTTTTTCTAAAAAAAGATACATAGTGTGGGTCAATAGGTGAACCAGTTTATCTAACTAGGTTAGTACAGTAGTAGCACTCTCCTCGTATCTCACTTCCCTTTATTGATAATCAATAATAAGCATGAGAAAGAGTTACAAAAGGCTAGAGATGAGCTTGAAATATTTACATAAAAGCACCCAAATTGAGAGCAATAGAGGTAGGATTATAGTCTTTGAAAAGTCTCTATCTAAAAGACCAACAACCTATCAAGCTGCATAAATATCTTCCCACAACTTAGCAGAACTGACTGTTTGATGTGTCTGTGAAAGTGCTTCTGTTTAGTTCGTTCCAGACGGTCCAAAGTGTAGCAACAGTATTATTGAAGATAATATTTGTTTTCTTGGATTTTAGTTTCAAACCGCAAGTAATCTTGCATTGCTCTTGGGCACTTGAGCTTCTCACCAAAGTTGTATGATTGTATCTAACAAAATTTGAAGTCGGGTCCAAAAATGCAAAGTTAATTTGCAGCCATAAACAGAGGATTCATATCTTGCCCACATTGTTTGCATAAAGGGCATCAATTTGGATTAAGATAAAACCATGGAAGTCTCTTTTGCAAAGTATCCATGGTGTTGATGCTTTTGTGCAAGATTGTTCACATGAAAAACTTGCATTTTTTTTTCTTTTTTTTTTTTTTGGAATGGATGACTTCCAAAGACACGATCGAATAGACGTCGTCATTGAATAACAGGGCATCTCTTGGAAGAGGTTGATAGAAAGCATCTTTGATAGTGAAAATATGGAAGCAGCCATTGTTGCTAATTTTCCACTTGGGACAATCCTTTCCCCTATTGCTATGTGGTGCTGGGAATAACATTTTTTGTTGAGTTTCACTGATTTAAATCTTTGTACAGAAGAGATCTGCGCAGATGTAAATCCCAGTCATTAATCTCAGTGTTCCACAAATCTTTGACAGAGTCATCTGCACATTGTGTAAGAGCAAAAAGTCTGGGGAAGCTAACAGCCTAAGGGCTTTTTGGATTCCACTTGCCCTGCCATAATGATATTTACTCGCCATTATTAATGTTCCATTTGAAATTGGCATTAAACTAGTCTAACTCTTTAACAATGGATCTTCAGGGAGCTTTCATACAATGGTATTTGCCATTGATAGGAATTTCACCAATGTGTGCTTGTTTGTGCTTGGCAAGAATTACCCTTTTCCAAAGAGGCTTATTCTCAAAAAGGAATCTCCAACCATTTGAATATGAGAGCAAAGTTAGTATCAGCCAGCTTCGACATGCCAAGTCCACCTTTATTTTAGGTGTAGTAACAATAGACCATCGAATCAATTGTGGGTGATGTTCATTTGTGTTTCCTCTCCATAGGAAGTCCCTCAAATGTCTTTCTATGGCCTTGTAAGTAGCCATTGGAACTTTGAATGTGGACAATAGATAAGTGGGGAGACTGACTAATGATGATTGGATTAATGTGAGTCTCCTCCTTTCGAAATGTATGAGTACTTCCAGCTTCCAAGCTTTTCTTTTTCCAATTTTCTCTACAATGGAATCCCAAAAATGGGGAGAGGTGTGTTTGCCACCAAAAGAAAGTGCCTAAGTATGTAAGAGGAAGAAATTGAGTACTTCCCATTTATTTGCAATCTCCAAAAAAATGGTTGCTTTCCACATTGGGTACCGACAATCACCAACTTTGGTCAGATTGATATGTTAAGGCCTGTTGTAGCTTCGAAAACATGTATTGCATTGTATATATTTTGAAGGTAAGTGTTGTTGTCTTCCATAAAGAGAAGGATATCATCTGCGAAGAGGAGATGTGAAAGGCAACAATTCTCTGAAAAACATACTCCTTTGGTGAGGCCTTTTTTCTCAAGATCTTCAATAAGAGTCTACTCAAATAGTCCATCGCAAGGACAAATGTAAATAGTCCCTAACTATTGAGGAGGAAGACAGTGAGCGTGAAGACCAGTCAAATGCGGATTCAGTGCCAGTGTACAGTTGAGATGGATTAGCCTTGCCGACCTGTGAATTACTCTTCTAAAAGATCATACGGTTATTCATCCTTGGTTGTAGTGGCTACATATAGCCCTTGTCTGCCATTTTCTATAATTTGTTTATTCTATTATTCCTTCTGATTCATTTGTAACTGTATATAAATCAACCTTCTTCCTCCTATTTTGGTGCGAAGAAAAGCTTTGAACGAATTCTCTCCCCTGAGAAAAATTCCCCAATTTATTTATGTTCTTAGTGAATCGTGACTCAACCTTATGCTTCTGTTTGGCCAAATACGACGCTTGGGACGACCATTGAAGGTTGAAAATGAAAATGTTAGAGTATTTTGTTTAATGCAACTAAAATCACGGCAAGAATTAGGCCTTTGGCACGCCAACAATAGTCGGTCTGACCTTAAAAACGCGTCGGCTAATCGTATGCCAACGCTAGGTCGCTATCGGCAGGATCCGTCGGTGTAGAATATCTGTTTGCAAAGCCTATGTCGGCGCACAAAAAAGAAGCATTGGAGTAGGTTGGAACTACTAACGGCAGTCGGCAAGTCGACCGATTGATGTGGACACTAGCAACATGATGTTAGCAAAAGGTATACATGTCGATGCAACAATATATGACCTCAACATTTCTTTAATGCTGACGGTTTGAAAATGTCGTCAGCGGATCCTCGAATGCCAACAACATATATTTGGCGTCAGTAGTTCTTCTATGCGGAAGATTACAATTTATCGTCGGCATATCATTGAAATGTCTGATGCCTCCTAATTCAATGTGGCGTCGGCATAGGTCTATTTTGGATGTTTTCAAAAATAAAAAAATTATTGAAAATAATTACAAATATAGCAAAATTTTACTCATTTATCTAAGTCTAGATGTCACATCTCGCGGTCAATTAGAAAGTAAAATTTATAATAATTTTCGTATTTTTTTCCAAAAAAACTATTTTATAATTGTATTATTTTTTCACTTATATCCTTTGTTCGTTGCTTTGATTTGTACCTAAAAGCAAACAAATTATACCAAATACAAATGGTCCATTCATTCAATATTATCATAAGAGTCTTACAAGTGTTTTATATAACATCAAATTAAAGTTGAAATAAAAAAAAAAAATTACATAACAAAAACAGTAATTTGGTCCCCAAAACAAACAGATTACAAAAATGTTCAAACCGATTTCTAATTCCCTTGCTATGAAAAGTGATCTTCATTGAAAGTTGGTCTTGAAAAAAAAAATAACAAAAATAAAAGTTAAATTTAGATATAATTAATAAAAACAACTTTACATATATAAACAAGAACTTGACATATTACAAACATCTAATAACACCCCAACTTTAACACTAATAACACAACTCAACCCACATCGAAGCAACAAACATAGAAACAACGAGTCTAAACATTCAAAGTCATTCTCACTTTAACGTTCAAAGTCATCTCAACCTACATTTATCACTCCAAATTTAAGCAAAACATCTCAACCAAACTTTCACCTCATATTTAAGACAAATAAATAAACTATCAATGAACATTTAAGACAAAGATTCAACATAGATCTAAACTTACAAAATAAAATATAGATCTAAACTTACAAAATAAACTGTCAATGAACATCTCTCCTCATTTTTAAGTTAAGTAACACATTTATAACCCCACATTTAAGACAAAATAACAACATGATATAGATTTAAACTTATAAAATAAACCATAAAGTATCTCATCCCAACTTTCACCCCATATTTAAGAATGATAAATAACCTAAATCTAAATTTATAAACAATCAAATATCTCAATCATATTTAATACAAAGAACTTATTAAATTGAAAGTGTTTTAGATTTAAAAACCAGTAAATGTATTTCCAGACCAATCTAAGTGATATATAAAAAATAATAATCTAGTCACCATCTTATGATTAAAAGTTGTTAAATGCAGTTAAAATATAGAAGATAACTTTTAAATTAAAATTATTAAACGTATTTTACTAGTAAATCTTAGTAATATTTCCAAAAACCAAAACTTTAAAAGGTAGTAAGTCACGAAGCGAGTATGAAATTTTGTGTTTAATAGATTCTTAATGTATCTTAATTTTTTTTAAATCGATTGATATAGATGGTATAAAATTAAATTTATGTCTAATAAAAACTTAAACTTTTAATTTTGTATCTGGTAAATTTGTGAATTATAATCAATTGTTAAATACGTGGACCAATATGATATAAAATTGAAAGTTTAAAAGTTTATTAGATACTTTCCATAGTTCATAAATTTATTAAACTATGCATTATAAAATGCAAGGATCAAAGATATACAAATCCAAGTCAAATTTATTATAGACTATAGTGATTATAAATTGAAGTCAGTTTTAATTGTTTATTTTTTCTTTTTTAGTAAAAATCAAGCCTGCTAACATCCGGCATTTCAACATCCTAATAGTTAAAAGACAACGATTTCCCTACATTTCAACATTATTTAACTCTTGTTTTGTTATATTTTCCGCATAATTTAACTCTTGTTTTTAAATTGTTATATTTACCTCCAGCATTTAAGATTCTCCTTTAGAACCAAGAAGAGATATTTTGGTATTCTCAAATCTCAATCATATCCTTCTTAGACATCCTATTGATCTGATATAAAATTCATGATAAATAAACAACGACAATACTATATGATATCACTTCATATAAATGCTGAAATCGAATACAACCAAAAGAATGTGACAATGTCTATATTATTGGGAGCACACCATACTATTTTGTATGGTTTTAGACTTTAAGAGCACCACATAAATTAGCTTACCATTTTAATATTTTGAAGAAAATTAAAAAATGAATAGTGAATGCATATATGTTCACGTGACAAAAAAACTGTACAAGTGAAGAAGAGGTTCTTTAAATAATAATTGTAAAAAGGGTGATCTTTCAAAGTTTGAAGGGAGAGAATATACAAATAGTTAAAAAGTAAATTTAGCTTGCAAAATGAATCAATATGAACTAAATTAAGTAAATCAGATATTTTGAAAACATATAATCGATGTCACATTTTGTTTTTAGGTCAACAATTCTAGGGTGGAACCATCAACTCTAGAACAATAGTAATTTGGGTCCAATCCATTGAATTATATGCTCGGATGAAGAATTAAATGTAACGCTCCGAGTTTAAGAGGAGAACATTAATTAATCCCAAATGAGAGGAATCCTAAGGATATGAGAGTATGGTTAAAAAATGCTTAAAATAATTGAAAGTTACTACTCATACCAACGAGGTGCACCTTCCTTTTCGGTAGCTTAATTATAAGAACTCCACAATTAAGTATGTTTAGCTTTTCACCAAGGGAATTTTCCTAGGAAGCATGTGAGTGAAGATAAAGCGTGCTGAAAGGACCTGTGTTGTTTTGTGGGGACAGTTTTCCCTCTTATTTAATACGAGCAAAGATGACGTTGTCGAGGCCATCAGGTGCCGAATCCGAATTCCGAATCATAGACCTAGGTAATTTTTAGAAAAATAATTGATATCTCTCATCCAACTAAGCTCGGGTTGAATCTTTGTAGGTTGGTTAAATCAAATTATTATGAATATCATTTGATTAATTAAGTTTTGGTATTATAAATAATTATAGGTAAAATTATATCATTTTAGTCCCTGCACTTTGAAGTTTGTTCAAATTCAATACAAACTATACTACTTTATTGTTGACTTTTTTAAAAACCTTTTATTATCTATTAATTGAATTTTTGACATAGAAATATCAATAATACAAGTTTGATGTTATTTGAATTATGTTTATTTTAACTATAAATTAATTTATTAAAAGTGGCCAAGTGTAATAACACTGCAAAGAACAACACTATCAATTATAATTATGGTTAATCAAATTAAAAATAAATTAAGTTACAAATGGACTCTATTGTCAATTAATGATCTACCATAATGATTGAGATTCATGGTCCTTAATCAGAGTCCCTAAAATAAAAGAGACTTTTAACATAAAGAGCTATACCATCAAAATCAAAGCATGAGAGTTTTTTTTTTTTTTGGTCACATGAGCATAATGATGCTTTAGACACCTTTAACAATTTGCAAATCACCCCCCAAAAGTGCACAAGTGTCATCAACAGCCAGAAAGCTGAAGGAAATGAAACACCTTAAAAGCAAATAAATAAAGAATATTAAAATTCCTACAAAAAGCTACTACAGAGAGAAAAGCCTTCAATTCTCATAATTCCTTCCCATTGAAAAAGCTGAGGCTTCAAATTATAAACTAATTAAGGTATTTAAATTATACTATAATGAAAGTATAATGGTACTTATGCTTTAATGATGCCATGTCCACATACCTTTTTAGAGAGAGGAAAAAAATAGAAATTTGGCACACATCAATCATACTTGTCTCTCTTTCCTTTTTATCAAGATATAAGTTGTCCCTATAAGCATGCTTTGGCCATTATGGCATTTATTTTATGAGTATTTTTTGATTGACTGTTAGGGGTAGAGAGTTGTTAAGTGGTGGCCCTTGGACAGCTCTTCCATGGAAAACCTACCATTGCATCAGCTTTAAACTTTTGATGCTTAGCTAGAGCTTATGGTTTACATTTAAAGGATATCTAAAGAGAAGGGCCATTGTTGGAAAATATATATTATCTTTGTATATGGTTTTATCCCACAAGTCCCTTTGCATATATGCTTCTTTAGTGGTTGGCATGTGTTTCATTTCTCTATCTCTCTACCAATCCAACCCACTCATCTCAAATATTTTCACGGTAATCGCATTGAATACCACTTTTAAAAATAATAATTAAGTATATAACAATAGTTTTAAAGAATCACAAATATATCAAAATCTATTAGTGGTAGACTACTACCAACAATATGGTCTATCATTGATAGACCTTTATTATAGACTCCAAAAGCTGAATCTAAATTTTTGTTATATTTACAAATTCTTTTGCATGGTGTTATATTTGCCTAATAATTTGGGTTTGATTACTATATTTGCAATTGTCCCATATTTTTATGTATAAAGCAAACTGCAAAAACTATCCCTTAAATAATAAATATTGTGGTCGTTGCAATTATACATTCAAATTTTCAACTATAAAAATTGAACCCACAAACTTACTTAATGACGGAATTTGTAACAATTGTATAAGTTTGAAAGTTCAATTTTTATCATTTGGGTGTTCAATTTCTACCACTATTGTATTTTAATCTTAAGGTCCAATTTTAACATTTGTAGAAGTTTTTAAGGCATTAGTTTTTACAATTGAAAGTTTGAGGATGTAATTCCAAGTACCACTATACTTCAAGGGTAGATTTTGCAATTTGGTTGGAAATTAATAAATCTTATATTATAATTAAAAATAAAATAAAAGGAGGCCCTCCTGTTGTTAGGAACATTATAATAATATTATAATATGTCCAAACACACCCTTTCCAACTGTCAAATCTCTCCCTCATCTATCTAACTCTCTTTTTCAATGTCTTGTAACTTTTTGGTAATTATCAATATCCCAAAGCAGCTGTTGAAATGTGACTTTTCATTACCCTTTAATGTAGATTTTATTTTTTCCTATTTTTACGTGGTACGATATTTATGGTTTTACTGTATCATGTTTATAAATATTTGAAGCTCCCCCTTAGAAGTAAACTTGCTATAATAAGCTATTATATCAAACATTCAATTGTCATATCTTTTTCTTTTTGAAATGGAAGGCAAATGGAAAAATAATTTGACAAGTCCTTCGGCTGCTCATCCTGAAACAATGGACGTGCTTTCAAGAGCATGGTGCAATTTTGCAGTTCAAACTTTAAACCCTGAGCTTCTTCAACCACCTCAGAAATCTTTGCTTCTCATAGATAATCCCATCAATTGCAAGAAGGATCTTGACAGCATTTCCCTCACTTCCGATCCTTTTCCGGTGAGTATATTAAAACTAACATTTTTTTTTCTTGTTTATTTGAATGGATTGATTATGGGATTTATTGATCATATATATAGATTATTCAGAAAAGGGAGAAAAGTGTAAAGATGGAAGCTGAAGATCATTTCAAGTCTATGCCATCGTGGAAATCAAATGATATGAAGGTAAGCAAATCTAATTAACTTCAAACTAAGTGATGCTTTTTTTTTTTTTTTTTTTTTGTTAATTTCTTTTATTGGGTATACACTATGATTTATATATAATAATCACTTTTTTTTTTTTTTTTTTTTCAGTCTTTTATATGGATGCAACAAGCAATGCATCCGGAGTTGAATTACAGCAGTTATTTCCGAAAGAAATGGGTAAGTTTTTATGTAAAATGGAACCACACTCTCACCTCTACACACTACTGTTCTTTCTCCAACCATATATTGTCTAAAAAAATTTTATACGTTCAATGAAAAAAATAAGTTTATTAACTTTTACCCTCTATTTTGATTCAAAAAACTAGTTTAAGAAATGATTTGATTTAAAATCTGATCGATAATTTAATTTTTTTTTTTTTTTTTTTTACATTTGGTTTCGCATAAGAAATTTTTTAAATGAATGCATTTATAATTTTGTGTTTGGATGATAATTTGAAAAAGAAAAAGAAGTTACAAATTTTACTAATGCACCCTTCTAATTATGGTTACAAAGTTAAATAAGTAATACCTATAAATCCTATGAACTCCGATCATTTTAGTCATTTTTTCAATGTAAAAATTGGATTTGAAATTTTCTATGATTTACAATCTCTCAAAAATCATGAAGTACTACATTAAAACCTTTTTGTATGGATTAAAATTTGTGTATTTTCACAAATTTATTCAACAGTAAGTTTTTTTTGTTTTGCGCAAAATTTTAATTTACTGAAATTATTAAGTTTATAAATATTTTCACACTACTTTTTATTCAAATTTAGTCAACAAGTTAGTGAAAATTAGACTAATCGTAAATTTTGAGCTAGTTCAGTTGGATGGAATTAAAATTGCGTAAACTAAATTTAAATAACTTTGATAAGTTCGGGTCAACCCTTTGATATTTTTTTTCTAATAAATGATGATATGGACAAAAAGCAACCTGTTATTAGAAAGGACCAAAAAACTTAACCTCCACAATCTTTCGTTAGTGTCATTACTAACGGAAAAATATTTAGGTGCATTTCAAGTTGTATTTGTTTTTGTGTGGTCCATTCAAGTGTCTAATCTAGGTTTTTAAGTAGTTTTATTTATTTATTTTATTTTATTTTATTTTATTGAGAGTATGAATAGACTACACCTAAATATTAGCATTCTAAATTTCCAGAATTATGTTAGGTGTATATTTGGCTTCTGATGTTGAACTTTTTTTTTTTTCTTTCCTCCTCAGTTTCAATGGAAAATGGTGCCATTGAAGAACTTGTCGATAAAGAAATGGCTAAAGGAGATAAGAAAGAGCCGAAAAGATGAAAATAGGCTTGAGAAGGCTGAAATTCATGCAGCTATATCCGTGGCTGGTGTAGCAGCTGCACTTGCGGCCATTGCAGCCGAAACCTCAAGATCAAAAGATGACAACTCAGGTTGCGCTAAGGACGCTGCCGTGGCTTCAGCAGCGGCTTTAGTGGCGGCACAGTGCGCCCAAGTGGCCCAAGCAATGGGCGCCAAAAGAGAACAGCTTAGTAGTGTTATTGGGTCAGCCATGAGCAGTACCACTGCCAGTGATATCCTCACCCTCACAGCTGCCGCTGCCACATGTAAATATAAATATATTCTCACTTTTCACTATTGGGCTTTTGGGTCTAATCACATTGAGCCCAACAGGCCCAATTCCAATTGACATGCCATTATTTTCGATAATTGCAATGATAGTACTTTTAATTGTACATTTTCCTTCAGCGTTGAAAGGAGCGTCTACACTTAAAGCAAGATCTGAATACAAAAACAAATTAAGTGGAGGAGTTGCTTCCGTGCTACCTATAGAAGACAATCACGAGATTGAGATTGATTTCAATTTTGAAAAAACAAAATCTATTCTTGCTAAAGGTGTTCTTCTCAAAGTTGAGTCACCAAATGGTAAGATATAATCAAATGAATGAAATCTTTATTTGCTTTTACTAAACAATTATAATACCACATGTTTCTTTTCTCAGGAAAGTATAAGAAGAGATCCATCTCTATCATCCAAACCAATGACACGAAAGTAATTCTAAAGATTAGGAAGCTTAACATGTTGAACACCAAACAAGAAAGTAAGTTTATGTTTTACTACAAATACATTTTGTTATATTGTTATACTTTCTGATCTCCATTATTGAACTTAATTATGATAAGGTTTTGATTATACTAGAGATTTAACTAATTAAAATCGATATATGCAGGTGTCGTATTAGATATGTATATTGAGTTATATAGGGATGAAGATGATGATGAAGACGTCAATGACGACGACGAGGAAATTCATACATGTTATCTTATTGTTTTAACGACAAATAGGGGCACATTCAAGTTAGATATGGCAAATGATTATAAAAAATACAAGATATGGGCAACGGCTATCAATCAAATGCTTATGCTTTCTGCTCATTCTTTTACAAGAATATGAACTTTTTATGTTTGATTTTATGGTGTGCACTCATGCATTTTCCTATGTTTCCAAAATTCAATATTATTTGTAATTTAATTATATATATTGTGTAAATTAGTACATATTTTAATGAGAGAACTTTCTTTTAGTGTACAAAAATTATCTCCTCTTACCTAATTTGAACTAGATTCACAAGATCTCTTATTTGAATTAAAGTTTAGATCATTATAGTTTGAACGAGAATGTAGAGGATTCTGACAAAAATAAGAAATCAAACTTTGATAAAGAATTCAGAAGACCATATCTTTTTGAACTTAAGCTTGGAAATCACATCAAACGTGCCACAAATGAGTATCAATTTACAATTTATTGATATTACTTTTTTTAGTTATCATTTATTACAACATGCATTTTATGTATGTATGTATTGTGTTTGTATACATGCATACTATATAAGCTTGTTGGGAATGCTTTATTTATTTTTTCTTTTTTTCTTTCCAAGTAAGAAAGTTTGCTTTATTGTTTTCATGAGTTTTGTTAGGGTTACCTTTTGACCAACCAAGCCCAACAAACACTACGGGTCAAAATTTTCTTAAATAAGAAATATAATATCTCGATTGTTAGGACCAGCCAATCATGTGACTTGAACTCCCACCATCAAAGAACCAATCATCTTTAGTGGACAAACTTAGAGAGGTTAGAACAACATTACAACAATTAAAGGAGTCTTTAATTTTCCATTCTTATTTCAATCTCGGAGTGATTCCTGCACCATTCCTTTTCCAGGTTGGAGCAACAGTGTGAACCCCATTGTTATGAAAGCCATTATAAACAGTAGCATAAAGGTCTAATATGGCCCCCCTTTCGACAAAAATGACAGATCCATGTTTACCTTGGCTTTTTAGTCACAACTTGCTTGTCAGTAGAGGCATACTTACCAGGACTGGTTTTACTAAAATTATTTTTTTCTTAACTGAAAACTATCTTTTGCTTCCCTTTACTCCCCGAATGCCTTGGAGAGTAAGCATTAGCTCCTAAGAATCCTAGGCCAAACAGACCATATTAAGCTTTTTCTTTGGACAAAATGTCCTCAAGAGCATCTGTTTCAGAGCTTAACATTCTTACTGACTTACACATGGACTTATTTTTCGCTTTAATTTGACTTAGTTCACTCTTGATCAGTTCTGAAAGGGTTGTCATGAGCCTGAGGCTGTCGGCTAAAAGAGACTCAATTCTCTCTTTTTTTTTAGTGTCTTAAATTTGAATGTCTCCATGCCATCATGGCCTATGAGGGGTTGTCCTTTGATTTGTATGGGTGAGAATGACCCAAGTTGTCGACTTAATAATTAGCCTACCATTTTGGGGACGAGATCGAGTGGAAAACTAGAAACATAACTACATAAGATGGAGTTCACTCTCCTTACTCACTCACATGCGTCCTAGGAAAATTCCCAAGAGTTCACCAAACATAAAATTGCTCCAACCTAAACATAGATTCGAAATCTAGATTCAGCACCTGATGGCATCGACATTTCCCTGCATCCTGACAACGTCATTCTTGCTTGTCTTGAATGCTTCTAAAAATGAAGACTATCCCCACAAACCAACATGATTATTTCGACATACTTTGTCCTCACTCACATGCTTCCTAAGAAAATTCTCATGAGGTCACTCGACATACAATAGCTCTAAGCTAAGCACACTTGGCTTTGGAGTTTTTATGATTGAGCCACCGAAAAGGAAGGTGCACCTTGTTGGTATGGTAGTAACTTTTAGATTTTTTAAGCATTTATCAACCATATTTTCATATCCTTAGGATCTCTCTCATTCGGATGTCATATAGGTTCATTCATGTCCCCCTCCTAAACTGGGGTCATTACAAATTGTATATGATACAATTAGTATAATGTATATAGATATATTATAATATAAACTTTATTTTGAATAAAATTCAAAATTAAACTAGGTAATAAAAAGGAGATTGTGAATATATTTGAATATGATTCAAATATTAAATTAATATAAATGAGATTCACATTAAAACTATACGTTTTGGGAAAGATGTGCATTTGAATATGATTTAAATGTATATTTAATCAAGAGAAATTATTTTAAATAACAAAACTGTTGAAAATACTTACAAATAATAGAAAAATATCATAGGCTAAAACTTCTCTTTTAGATAATGAAATTTTGTTATATTTGTAAATATTTTTTTTGTTCATTTTCCTATAATTGAAAACAGTTCTATATTTGAATATGAGATCTTTAATTTAAAAATTAATTGATTAATTTGATTAATTAATTTTATTACATTTTAATTTAAATTAAATAAGAGGGAGAGGGTGAAGTGAGAGTTATTTTCCACACAGAAGTTATTTACTCTAAAAGAGAAGTTTTTTTTTTTTCCTTTGTAGAGGAGTTCTGCACATGCTCTCCCTGACATCTCTCTTAAATTTTTTCAAAGAGAAAAATTGTTCGTGGAAAATCTTCCCCGCAACACAAATTTCCTATATCTTTTAAAAGGAGGTTCCATTAATCGGGGTTTTGCCAAAGAATAGCAGAAAAGACTCTCTTGGTGGCGTCACTATTCATTAGGAGATTTGTTTGATGAGAAAGAGTGGAGCACTGTTGTAGATTTTTGAAGAAAATGTTCTTCAAAGGTGAATTTCTTATTCCTTGTAAAAAGTATTTCATGCTTAACTTACTACATAATGATGTATGTTTCTTCTTTTCAGTGTTGTAATTTTTAAACAAAATTAAAGCAAAGCAATCACTCGCTTCTGCTGTTGGATCAAAAACAGGGCATTGATACCCTTTTCGTCCTCGACGAGGGACCCGTCTTGTGTCCTCGATTTGACACCATCTCCAGTCAAACTAGGAATTCGTCGCTCTGATTGGGGCCCGACTTTATGGCTTTGGCATATGCAAGTGCAACAAACATATAAGGAGCTGTTCGGGAAACTAAAATGTAATCAGGATTATTAGAAATATAATCTAATTACGATAAAGTTTGTTATTTGGAATATGTGTATTGTGTTTGGAGTGTCAAGTTGGTTTTGTTGTATTTCTAATTACTAGATTGTAGGATAGGGTTTGGGTGGGGTTTAACTATTTTTTTTTTTTTTTTTGACGACTTTATATAAATGTTTTCTTCGTCATATTACCTTTGTTTGTAATATTAGGTAAATCCTAATTTGATCAACTTATAAAACATAAAACCTTCCAATGAAAAATCATAAAGATAAAACTTAGAAATTGTTTAATTAATCCCTAAAAATTGCATCAATTACGCTGAAATTTGGTTTATTTTTCTTACGAATTTTGCCTAAATTGAAAAACATATAGAAACAACTACGAAAGTGAAAATTGAATTAGATTTTTAGTTAATTTACAATTTTAGTTAACTTTTGAGATTCTATCTTATTACTTAAAACTTTAAAATTATTTAATTAATCCCTAAAAATTTGTAAATTATACACATAATAAAAACCCTAATTTTTATTTTTGCCGCTTTTAAAAATTAATAATTATAATTTAGTCCCTCATATTTTAAATTGGCTATTTTAGTAGTTTTCAAGAGGGAGTGTTTTAAGAAATAGAAAAATTGTTAAATATAATTACAAATATAGCAAGACATAGATTAAGGTTGGCAACGGGGGCGAGGCAGGCCAAGTGGCGGTTTCCCGTCCCCGCCCTCGTGAAGGAATTTACCCCATCCCTACCCCTTCCCTGTCATTTGTAGGCAAGGACGGGGGAGGGGATTCCCCGTCGGAGAAATACAGGTCCCCGTAGGCATCCGTTCCTCGAGATAAAGCGAGAGCGAAATAGCGAGAGCGATATATATATAAACGGGTTTTGAACCATAATTTAGGTGAGCAGACACAGTTTGATTTGAACTAGATTTGTGACTATTTCGATTTGAACAAGACTTTAAACAACTTTGATTTGAACAAAAACCTAGATAACTCTAATAAGAACAAGAATCTAAACTTGGATAAGAAGAATAAATCTTGGTGATCATCTCTATTTGAACTAAATTTGGAAATCGCATAAAAACTTATTATTTGTTAATGTTTAGCCTGGAAATGTGCAATGTATTAATTTACAATTTTATTGATATTAATATTTTTTTATCATTTATTACAACATACGTCATGTGTATGTGTGGGTATATGTGTGTTTGTGAATGTATGCGTACACTATGATTTTTAGGAATGTTTTTAAATATAGAAAATATAGCAAAATTTTACTGTTTATCTGCAATAGACTATTATCGGTGTCTATATGTGTCATGATAGACACAGATGATAGTCTATCGCACTTTATCATAGATATACGTTGATATTTTACTATTATTTGTAAATATGATTTGAAATAATTTCCCTAATTTTTACCTCTCAATTTGATCTATCTATTGAACCATGAAATTTAATTTATGGTTTTTTATTTTATTTTGTAGATTCGAATGAGAGTTTGTAGTTTGTTAACGGTTTAAATTCTTTAAGTGAGTGAATGTTGTTTCATGTTTTCACTTTTTTTCCCTAAATTTCAATATTTAACTAACATTCATACTTTTATTTCGTTCGAACTTTCAAATCTGAAATAAGTTTCTTTGAATCGAATTCCTCCTCATGACTCTATTCTAAACAAAACCTTTAGGATATCTCAATTTGAACAAAAATCTCGAGATGATCTTAATTTGACCGAGAATTTTACGGATGATCTTAATTTGAACAAGAAAAATATTGAGGACGATCTCAATTTGAACAAGAAAAATATTGAGGATGATCTCAATTTGAACAAAAATTCTGAGGATGATTTCAATTTTAACCAAAATTTACAAGATGATCCCGAGCTAATCACATTAATGACAATTATAACCTACAACTATATGACATTGACATTGTTATAGGTGATTTTGAATTTAAGGATATAAACGACATTTAGCGCAAATAGAAATGATAAAATCAAGAAGTGTGATATGAGACAAAAGTGGCAATTAAACATTTAGCGTACTTGGTCTCAGCCAAACCTTGTCAAATGCTTAATGGGATATGCTTTACACATGCCCGGTCCAAGAGATCATTTTAGACTCAAAATATAGCCTAAGAAAGAAGTTTGACTTTGACCAAGGCTAAGGTATATCCTACCTAGACATGAAATTGGGTCCGTCCCTTGACCGGTTAGATTATTTAATTATCCTAAGGAGACTTTGAAACCTTAGGGAACAACCTAGGTCACCCTTATATATAAATACATTACTATAACTTCATAGGAGGTAAGTTGAGTTTTAACTTCAAACTCCTTAGTTTCACACTCTTTCACTTTCTGACTTAAGCATTGGATTGTGTGTCAAGCATTACATCGGTGTGCAGATTTTATCTTTTGCAAGCCACGTTTTTGTCTCCTTAAAAAAAATTCACGATTACGTGAAGGTTAAATACATTTTCACTGTCTAAATGTTTGACATCACCAAGCATGCGCAAGTGCAACAAACTTGTAATAGTTTCCAATTTATTTACATACTTTGTTTTTTTTTTTTAATCATTTATTAGCGCTTGCATTATTGCAATAATTGATCTTGTCTTACTGATTAATATACGAACAAATAATTCCATATACAAACTCGTACTCGTTAGAATTCTGAGTGTCTTTTGTAAGTAGAAAAAACTTCCATATTTCTATCTTGAGTTTCATTTTAGAACTATCTACATTTTGTGGATTGAAATTGTTGAATGAGAAATTTTGGACCAATCACAAATTGTCACATCATTTTTCAAATTAATGTCAAATTTACAAATTATCACATTTTGGACAAATTGAAAGTCGATGTGCGTTTTAAATTGAAATTGAAGACATAAGTTAACAAATTTTGTTGATGCCATGTGTTTTCGGCTTGACCCTTGGATTAAATAAAAATAATTTGGTCCAATTTGATATTATTATTTGGGCTAAAATCTAATTGAGTCCTAAAATAGGCTTAATTTGGCTCAAATGCCCATTAAGACCCAAGTCCAATTTGTTGGGTCCAAGGGCCATCCATGGACCAACCAAGCCCAAGCCCACCTAAGAATTCCATAAATAGAATAGTTCTCTTCATTTGTGGGATTTGATTGCACCGAAAATGTGCTATCTAGTTCCGCTTAATTCAAGGTTGTCCTTAGATTCTATATGTTTATTTTGTTGTTTTACAGATATCGAGTACTTTTGAGGTAGAACCGAGGGTTAGAGTTGAAATGGAGCCAAATTGAGCCAAATGAAGCTGAATTGCATTAATCGAGAGAAAGAAAGGCAAAATGACAAATTTGTCCCTGAAAATATGGCGCAGGCACATATTTACGACAACGCTGCGACGCTAAGTATAATGTTGCGACGCCATCACGATTTTATAAAAGAATGCTTAGACGCCTAGGGCTAATCATCACCTCACCAGTCAAATTCCAAACAAAATTCTCTATTTTCTCTTCTATTTCTTCATACTTTGATGTATCTTTATGGTTTCTTGAGGTTAGTTTTGGAGATCGTCGGCTAAGGTATCTGATAACTTGTAGAAATACAAATTATTATAGTCACTATTTGAATTAATTAGAGTAACTTTAGAGCTAAACGCATGATTTTAGTAGTTGAATTATGTAAAATATATTACCATGCGTTGGCACTATTTACAAAAGAAAATTCCTAAAAGATTATGAGCTTTTCTGCTCTTAACGCAGGATTAAGAAGAAAGGAAGCACAAATAACTTAAATACTAGAGACGAAACTGCTGCAAGAACAAGTGGAAACCCATGTGTCGAGACTATGCGTTGAGACCATGCGTCGAGAAAAGTAGATACAGGACGCCTGGGCAAAAGCTGTCATGTCAATATGCAAAGTATAACACGCTATCAGAATATGGCAGAACAAATGGGCCAACGATGTGAAAAGTCTGCGCAGCAGGGCATGGAATTTAATGTAAAGGTGTCAGGTCATCATGAGTTTCAACTTTTTGACGCCTATAAATAGCCAAAAGCTTTTCCATTCAAGGAAGGAGAGAAACGAGTTTAAGAGGCGAAAGTTCTGCACAATTTCTTCCTCACCATAACCAGCCTCCATTTCGAGCTCTTCTGAGAGAAGAATTCTGAGAACTTTCAGAGTCGTCTCCCAATGAGTAAGAAGCATCACCCTATGAAATTTATGTATCAGATAGCAACCATCTCAAGCCTCCATGAAGCAAGACGTTGCCAGTGGCGGCTTGACGCCTTCCATTTCTGTTTCATCTCCATTTCCCCCCTTCTTACTTATGTTTTGTTAATGACATTCGAGAGAATGGTTTATTTCCTTAATATAAGTTTGATTGACGATTATCTTCCATCTATTTCCATATTAAATACCTTACATCATGTTGTTTGAATGTTAAATGAGTTAGATGTAGAAGTTAGTTTTTCTTAAGCAATATTAAGTATATTACATCTTGATTAATGCATATCATTAGCTTGCATAACTTTGTTTGACAAACAAAATTAGTAAGCATGACTGTCTAGCTTGAGAGAGTGGATGGTTAATCTTTAGCATTTATCGAGACTAGATGAGGTGTAGAGATGTAGTTCATCTTTTGCCAACGTAAATTTACCATGCGTCTTAGAGATAAGATTAATGTGGCATCGAAACATCGAGAGATGGATTCACAAATTAAGTTTGTAGGTATGTAATTATACTTGGATATGCTTAAGTAATCAACTAGCTCCTGCGTTAACTCTACTTTTATCGCATGGTTCCATTCATTCCCAAAGCATGCTATCTAACTAAATGACATTTGACTAACCATCGCCGCGTCCATCTCATTATTAGTTGTAGAAATTTTATTCATTCTTTATGTATAGTTTTAGACACATACAACCAACACATGCACATATTACATGTACAGTTCACCGCATAGTCATGCATCTATTCTCAACGCCTAGTTATTACAAATCTCTGTGTTCGACCCTGGACTCACCAGGAAACCTATAAGAGCTTATACTTGGGATTTTTATAGGAAAACTTGCTTAATCATAATCATACTTGAGTAATTCTCGACGCATCCTTGTGCTGAAAGTATAATATCTATTTTTTTTGTGCAACAAGCTATGAAACTCAATTTAATTCAAATAGAAATTTAACGAACAGTATCGTTTCTAGCATAGGGTTTGTGTAGTTTTTGCAATTTTGCTTGTGAGGTTAAGATCATTGTACATAGATTTCTCGTATTGGCTTTCGATTCTTTTCCTGATTATGAACGATAATTGATTGTATTTCAACATATGATGTATGATCTACTAAGATTTAATTTACAATGCGTGACAATTAGTTGCATGTTAATTCCGTGTAGCAGTTGGTTAGATTAACTTGTAAGTTGTGATTTGAATCGACGAACATTAATTAATTAACATTGGGGAAGATCATATTGAATAACTAATTAGGCGTTAGAAATTTATCTTAGTAAATACCCTAACCTTGCGGTTAACCAACAAGTTAGGATGCATCCATCTAATTAAATTGGATAACTCGATACTTAGGACTCTCACCTAGCATTCTAGGTGGGTTGGCTAAGGATAGATAATACAAAAATTAGAAGCATTTTAGTTCAGCAGGTGGCTATATCTGAAAATATCTCATTTTCTTTAGAGTATTTGATTACATGTTGTTTGTTAATTTTGTTCCTGTGATTGTAATCAGAAGATGAAGATGAAGATGAATGAGTGACCTCCTCAAGCCTCTTTTCTTATGTGAAAGTTACAAATACACATATGAATTTCAAGACAACCCCTTTTTCTTGATTTTTTTTGGAGGAGAAGAGTAAGTGAGAATGAGAATTAGAAGCATTTTAGTTCAGCGATGGCTATATCTGAAAATACCTTATTTTCTTTAGAGTATTTTATTTGATTACATGTTGTTTGTTAATTTTGTTTTCTTTGATTTGGCAAGTTCTAACAAATCGATGAACTCTCTTGGTACCGATATAAAGAAGAAGAATACAAGTTCCATTGATGATATGGAAGTACATAAGAATCTTGAGGTAATGAGTGACACTTTTGTTGGCTCTAATTGTGGACACAGAATATGTGCAATTGAGAGGTATTTACTATTAATTTTTTTGTTTTTATCTAATTTATTTTCTAGCATCTAATTTAACATGTGTGTATATATATTTATATATATTCTCCCCATGTTTTGCATGTGAACGATGGAAGGAGTGAAGCGTTCAATTTTGTTCCCGTGATTGTAATAATAAGATGAAGATGAAGATGAGTGAGTGACTTCCTCAAACCTCTTTTCTTACGTGGAAATTACAAATACATATATAGATTTCAAGACAACTCCTTTTTCTTGATCTTTTTTCGAGGAAGTGAGTGAGTGAGAATGAGAATAAAAAGCATTTTAGTTCAACATGTGACTATTGTTGTTGGATTTCTATTCAATTTAAATTAAGTTTCATAGCTTGTTGCACAAAAATAGATATTATAATTTCCGTACAAAGATGAGTCGAGAATTACTCAAGTATGATCATGATTAAGCAAGTTTTCCTATAAAAAGCCCGAGTATAAGCTCTTATAGGTTTCCTGGTGAGTCCAGGGTCGAACGCAGGGATTTGTAATAACTAGGCATTGAGAATAGATGCATGACTATGCGGTGAACTATACATGTAATATGTGCATGATTGTATATATCTAAAACTATACATAAAGAATGAAATAAAATTTCCTACAACTAACAATGAGGTGGACGCGGCGAGAGTTAGTCAAATGTCATTTAGAGTCAGATAGCATGCGTTGAGAATGAATGGGACCATGCGATAAAAGTAGAGTTAACGCAGGGGCTAGTTGTTACTTAAGCATATCCAAGTATAATTACATACCTACAAACTGCGTTTGTGAATCCATCTTTCGATGTTTCGACACCACATTAATCTTATCTCTAAGACGCATGGTAAGTTTGCGTTAGCAAAAGAAGAACTACATCTCTGCACCTCATCTAGTCCTGATAAATGCTAAAGATTAACCATCCACTCTCTCAAGCTAGACAGTCGTGCTTGCTACTTTTGTTTGTCAGACAAAGTTATGCAAGCTAATGATATGCATTAATCAAGATGTGACATACTTAATATTGCTTAAGAAAAACTAACTTCTAACATCTAACTCATTTAGCATTCAAACAATATGGTGTAAGGTATTTAATATGGAAATAAATGGAAGATAATCGTCAATCAAACTCATATTAAGAAAATAAAGCATTCTCTCGAATGTCATTAACAAAACATAAGTAAATTTCAATGGAGATAAAACAGAAATGAAAGGCGTCAAGCCGCCACTGGCAACGTCTTGCTTCATGGAGGCTTGAGATGGTTGCTATCTGATACATAAATTTCATAGGGTGAAGGTTCTCACTCACTGGGAAGAATCCTTCTCTCAGAAGAGCTCGAAATGGAGGCTGGTTATGGTGAGGGAGAAATTGTGCAGTGCTTTCGCCTCTTGAACTCGTTTCTCTCTTTCTCTCCCCCTTTTTGAATGGGGAAGCTTTGGGCTATTTATAAGCATTGAAAAGTTGAAACTCATGATGACCTGACACCTTTGCATTAAATTCCCTGCCCTACAGCGTAGACTTTTCACATTGTCAGCCCATTGGTTCTTCCATGATCTGATAACGTGTTGTCCTTTTGCATAATGACATGACAGCTTTTGCCCAGGCATCTGTATCTACTTTTTTTCTCAATGCATGGTCTCAATGCATAGTCTCGACGCATGGGTTTCCACTTGTTCTCGCAGCAGCTTCGTCTCTAGTACTTGGTTATTTGTGCTTCTTTTCTTCTTAATCTTGCGTTAAGAACAGAAAAACTCATAATTTTTCAAGTATTTTCTTTTGTAAATAGTGTCAACGCATGGTAATACATTTTACATAATTCAACTACCAAAATTATGCATTTAGCTCTAAAGTTACTCTAATTAATTCAAATAGTAACTATAATAACTTGTATTTCTACAAGTTATCAACTATATCTGAAAATACCTCATTTTCTTTAGAGTATTTGATTACATGGTTGTTGACTTTGTTTTCTTTAGTTTGGGAAGTTCTAACAAATGGGTGAACTCTCTAACTGGTACCGATACAAACAAGAAGAATACGAGTTTCATTGATCATATAGAAGTAGACAAGAATCTTGAGGTGATGAGTGACACCTTTGTTGGGTGTAATTATGGGCACGGAATATGTGCAATTGACAGGTATTTACTGTTTATGTTTTTGTTTTTATATAATTCATTTTCTAGCATCTAATTTAACATATATATATATATATATTCCCCCCAGGTTTTGCATGTGAAAGATGTAAGGAATGAATTGTTCTAAATATTGTTCCTGTGATTATAATAAGAAGATGAAGATGAATGAGTGGTCTCCTTAAGCTTCTTTTCCTACATAGAAATTACAAATACATATATAGATTCCTTTTTCTTAATCTTTTTTCGAGGAAGAGAGTGAGTGAGAATGAGAATTAGAAGCATTTTAGTTCAGCAGGTGGCTATATTTGAAAATACCTCCTTTTCTTATTTGATTACATGTTTGTTAATTTTGTTTTTCTTTTTATTATTATTATTTTACATGTTCTAATAAATCAATGACGATACGAAGAAGAAGAATACGAGTTCATTGATGATATGAAAGTAGACAAGAATCTTGAGGTGATAAGTGAAGTAGACAAGAATCTTGAGGTGATGAGTGACACTTTTGTTGGCTATAATTATGGGCACGGAAGATGTGCCATTGAGTGGTCTTTATTGTTTTTTTTTATCTAATTTATTTGCTAGCATCTAATTTAACATGTATATATTTTCTCCATAGGTTTTGCATGTGCAAGATGGAAGGAGTGAAGTGTTGTGAATCTCGTTCCTGTGATTGTAATAAGAAGATGAAGATGAGGAAGTGACCCCTCAAGGCTCTTTTACATATATAGATTCCAAGACAGCCATTTTTTCTTGATCTTTTCTTGAGCGAATGAGAATAGAAACATTTTAGTTCAGCTGGTGGCTATATCTGAAAATACTTCATTTTCTTTAGAGTATTTGATTACATGTTGTTCGTTAGTTTTGTTTTCTTTGATTTTGCAGGTTCTAACAAATCAATGAACTCTCTGACTAGTGCCCATACGAAGAAGAAGAATACAAGTTCCATTGAGACAAAAGATGAGTGAGTGACCTCCTCGAGCCTCTTTTCTTACATAGAAATTACAAATACATATATAGATTCCAAGACAACGTGTTTTTCTCTTTTTCAAGGAAGAGAATATCAGTACAAAAATATTACTACTTTTTAAATATCGGTCCAAACTTTTAGGGAAAAAAAAAACAAAACCCTACAACCCAATCCAACATCAATCCAACTAGAACAAGGGTAAATTTCAAGAATAGTACTCGCGGACCAGTCCACGAGTTCACTAAACAAAATTGTCAATAGTTTCCCCACCACATTTTTGTCAATAAATATTTCCGGAAGATTATTCTTTTAAAAAAAAAATTCTACAACAATAAACCTCAAATAACAATCAAACTAATGGTCAAGCTAAATCCTCCAAATTTTTTAAAAAATAAACTATTTGGTAAAAATAAACTCTAGATCTATAAATCCATTCATCCATGCAAAACAAAACATAAAATCTATGGATATTCATGCATATTTATCATATAATTGTAACAAAATGTGTATACATACCTATGGCAGCGAATGGAGGACGGTAGGGGTGGTGGATGGCGGAGCCGGTGACTGGTGGGAGACTCAACGGAAGAAATGGAAGAGAGAAAGAGATGGCAGTGTGTGCTCAGGCAGGGAGGGGAAGAAATAGGGAGCTGAATCGTGGAAGGGGTCCACAAGTAAGGTAATTGTGGACCCGACCACGATTTCGATACAGTCAGTTAGCAATGCAAATGTGGCAATCTTTAGCGATGCAGATTCGATTAGCGAGCAAAGGTGGCAGTCGTCAACATGCGTATGGCAAGAAAATCGTGGACCCGGTCCACAATCTTGCCCTTAATCTTGGACTGGGTCCACAATTTCGCATACTCGTGGACTAAGTCCATGATTTTACACCCTATTTTTGCCATTATTTTTCCTCTCACACTATTTTTGTCAAATATATTGCTTAAAAAAATTCTAATTTCTATTTTATCCTTCGTCACAATCTAATAGTAAAGACGGTTGAACACATCACGTTCTTTTTTGTACGCATGTGATGTAGACCAAAGATGTGAAAATTCACAATCTAGTCGTGGAGATATGTTTAAATGAATAGTGACATCATTTACCACGTTACAACTTATAAGTTTGAACAATCACATTTTTTTGCCTTTAAACTTTCTTGCTGTGTGTTATGGACTAGTATATACAAGTGGCAGGCTTGCAGTATTATTGATCAAAATCCAGTCTACTAATCTTGGAAGAAATCGATAATCTCATATTTTCAACTACAAATTCATATGCGAAAAGGTATTGAAACAAAATACCTAAGATCAACATTGAAATGAATCTTACATGTTAAACATCAATAATCAACGAAGATTGATTATTTCAGCTAATGAAACAGTAGCATTTATACTACATACTCTTTTACAGCCAACCGTTTTTCAAGCAATAGTTGGTTTGGTTCACAAGTTGATGAGATTAAAGAACTTACATAATATGTGTTAAACGTGATTAAATGTTGAAAATTAATATTAACAAAATGTTTTAATAAAAGTGCAACGGTATCATAGAACATCAAACCATATTTCATAATGCTTCTAATACCATCTCATCTCATATCATTCAGAAAGAAGAAAAGTTATACTCCAAGTTGCTGAACGTCTTAATGGGCCTGGTAGCCATTAAATGATTCTTATGTACATTGCTTCTACATAACACAATGGCCGACCCATATTTACAGTAAATGAAAGTCAAAATCAAACTACTAACAATGAGTAAGGATTCAATGATCAAGAAAGATTGAAAGAAACATAAACAAGATCCCAAAAAATATCAGCATCCAATCTCGGATTACATATTGATTAGCAAAAGAAAATGACCTGTGATAAGTTGACTGTTGGAGGAGCCCCGGGCTTCAACATCTGGCCAAGTGATTCTTCGAGTTCCGGTTGGCACAGCGTGGAACTAAAGAGTGGCATATATTCGGTGTTTTCTGACAGAGATTGATTGATGGAAGCCTCTGACAGCAAAAGGAAACTGCCAGAGGCGTATCATGGACACGACACAACTCGAGCGATCGAAGCTGGGTGGTTAAGGGGGTAGGTTTTGATGGTGTCTCGTTAGAAGATTGGCATATTGGAAGTGACAAACTTGCTATTGCAATCTGCTTAACTGCTTTTCCAGGAAGCTTAACGAATGACACTATTCCATTGCGACAGAGTGGACAAGAAACTGAACCTGGAGGGCCACGAGAAATGGTTGTCCCGCAGTTTGTAGAACAGAGGTATAAGGCACATCTTGTACAGAATTCATGATCACAACCTGCAGGGGATTGGACTTATCACACTTCATAATCCCACATACCAATGGACATAATAGCTGGGCTGAGTATACAATTTAGTTTACTACTTTCAGTTATGTCTCCCTTGTTATTTCAAAAGTTTGGTTTCAAGTTTCGTCTATATCAACCCGTTTAAATCAAATCTTTAACATCACTGCACTTAATTCATTGAGAATATATTTCATTAACTAAGATAGAAATAGCCCATTTTTAAACATTGAAGTTCAAACTTTTGCTCATACCCAGCAAACTTGTTGAAACTTTGATGGAACAATTTAGCAACGGAATTGATGCTTTACATAAATAAATTGGGTTATGCAAGTTCAGGAAATAAGAATATTATAATTCTCTAGTCAAGTATATGATATTGTGAAGCTAATAATGTACCTTCAGCAGCTACCGTACACTTCCTCTCTAAACAGACAACGCATGGATCCTGGCATCCGGGGGTAGACTTACTATTCCATCCATATTCTCTGCAAATGGATGCAAAAGGGATACAGAAATCAATTTCATTTATCATGACAACGTTCCAAATTAACTGGACGCAACATCTGCAAGCTATATGTAGAGAGAACAATTTTCTAGCTTGCTCTTTAATTTTGTAAAAAATTTACATTTTAGGACTGGGTCTAATAACTTGTCTTCAATATCTTGTTCTATGTCAACCCAATATGAACTTAATCTTGAGAGCGAGAGTGGAGCATGTGGATCAAATTCCATGATGTAGTAACCAGAAGGGGACAATATTGTCCTCAAAGTTGGTGGCTCCAGAATGAATAAATGAAGGGCAAGTCGATTGCCATTTATATAAATTTCTTTGGAAGGATAAGCAATAGAAGGAAATAACGAATTCCAGTTACCTAGCAATTTGAACAATACTCATAAGGGGCAGAGATAGGTAACGAGAGGGAATAAGTTTTGGCCGGTCTACAGGCTCTGCGGTGAGAATGTCCTCAAGCCAACTTCTATTCCATGAGCGAGCGACCATCAAAGGTGTCCAACTGTGTGGGAAAAAGACAAATCAAGTGAAGTAGATGCAAGTTAATAAAAGAATTGATAAAGGGATTGCTATACGATAACCATGCTAAATCAAGTGAATGCTACAATTGCATACAAAAGCAAGGAACAATATTTTCATGACAAAATGGTCGATGTAATCAAGGGATTGTTATACCCGTGCTTAGTTAAATAAACATTGAAGACTTTTGTTTATAAACATACAGTATTCTCAGAATGTATTGATGTGAAATAAATGACCCATTAAATAAGGGAACCCTTTGAATAAACCGTTCAACCCTCAAATTTCTTATGTATTGAGGCATTCATGTAATGTGTTCAAATAACTAAAAAGGGTAGTCCAAAATTTCTCCACAACCATTACTGCTTTCAATTTGAACCCCAATTCTTCCATCTCAGGCCAGCCAGACAGTCGCATAAGCCAGCATATACCTATTAACAAGGCTGTTGACTCTGCTTCACTTTAAAATTTTAATGGGAGTCCTTCAGAATTTCTGATAGAACCCAAATACTTGGAGGTCGCATTATAATAATCCTCCAAAATTTCTTAAACTCTTCCTTTCTTGAGATAATTCAATCCTAACCAGCTAAACTAATACCTACGTACACACTCATCCCAAAATCAATTCTTTGGCTAATAACTAATATCCCCTTCCTAGCATAACAATATCCCTAACTTCTATCCTAATAGCATTCTTATCAATTTCTCCAGAGCCACTACTGCTTTCAGTTTAGGAAATAGCTTCCCAATGAGTGCCCAAGTAATTAAAAAAACGTAAGCTCATTTCTTAAAAGTAATTTCTTATGTTCAGAAGGCGACTTGCTAGGCCCAGATCCAAACATAAAAAAGATTCAAGTTCACATACAAAGAATAAGCCAAGTGGACAGTACGTACCCATTTTCATTTTCAGCGGTCAGACTGGCACCCCTGGCAATCAAAAGCTACACGAAATAGAAAACAATAATTAATAGCCTCTCAAAGAAGAAAACATAATACATTCATTTAATCCCATTTCCAATATTCCTTTAAATGAAACGCATACTTGACAACATTTTGCATTACCACCGCATGCAGCATAATGAAGAGCTGTGCTCCCAGCACCTAACAAAGTTCCAACAGACAAGCTATTTATATCATCGCCAGAGATAATAAGAAATCAACTGTTCAATAATAAGGTAGCATATTTTATAGAGGCAAAAGAAATAACATTTCATTTAACTGCCACTTCATTTCAACATCGCATGACCATGCATGCTAGCTCTAGCCTTTATATGAAAATAGAAGCAAATCCAAAACATAATGCCAAGATTTTAGATTCATATTTTGTTACTGTCAACAGAAGTTAAAAAACAAGTTAAATGGTGTATTAGGAAGGAAAATAGAGGCTAACTTGCAAAAGAAGGCCTCAAGTTGATTTACTGAAAGAGAAGACAAAAAAATCAAAGGAAGAAACCTATTAGATCAATTACGGTTCCATCGGCTAGAGTCACCTCAGAAACTGATGCCCCCAATTCCAGAAGTAACTGTACGCTTTCAACTTGCCCATTAAGGGCTGCCATGTGTAAAGCGGTAATGCCTCCATCTGCCGTACGGTTAATAATCTGAGACAGTGCCCTAGACCACAAAATTATGATGTTAATCAACCATCATAAGCATTTCAACCTGGAAAATTTTCATGAGGAGTTCAATATGTACCTATGATCAAACTCTGAGATTGATTCTTCATTGTCCATTAATTGACTCATTATTTCCCTAAAATTAGGTATGCTTGGAATATAATCAGCAAGAAGAAGCCTGATGCACCGGGAATGACCATTTGTAGCAGCAAGATGAAGTGCAGTCCCACCATTCAAATAATCTGCTTTATGGACCTAAAATGTGCAACAGTTATATGAATGACTAATAAGTTGCTCACACAATGAATGTGACAGCTAACATGAATGATAAACTACTCACGTTGGCTCCAAAAAGCACTAAAATCAAAACAACCTCCCAGTGACCATGTTGACAAGCTTGCATCAAAGCAGTCTGTGTATAGAAGTGTAAGGCAAACAATGATGAACTCAAGATAACATAATGAATTTAATCTTGAAATGCAGGAGATACAACTTAACGTCCAATAGCACAGATAATCACAATATGGAGAAAATGAAATGGTGAAAAGAGAAGAAAATACACATATGGATGTAGATCCCTGAAATGAAAAGGCAAATAATTTGAAGAAAGTGGCAATACCTGACCCCTATAGTTTCTTAAATTAATGTCAACTCCAGACTGAAGCAAAAGATAGACTATCTGCAAACATGTAAGAACAAGCACAATGACAACAGGCTATAAGATTTTCTCTAATCTTAAACGGAGCGAGAATGGCTTTAAAAACATTGTCAGTGTGCATTTAAAGAGTGAAATACCTCGTGATGGCCATGAGCTGCAGAGTAGTGGAGTGGGGAATTGCGCACACCAAAAGTAGAGTAGCGTGCCAACCGCGGATTATATTCCAACAAAGCCTGTGCTTCTTGAAAATCTCCATCTCTTGCAGCTGAAACTAAACGTTCCCCAGTTGCAGAACATCCAAAGGAGTTTACCACGACACTTAAAAGTTTCATGGCATTCAAATTTTTTAACTTAAAACTGATAAATCAACTCTAAGAAACTAACAGCTTCAAAGAAACTCCAGAGATGATGATCTCTTTCGAATGTATTGAAAAAAGACTACACAAAGTATGGATGGAAAGGAGACCTATCCATGCACTAATTTTCTTCTTTTTCTTTTTTTTGTTTTTTCGTTTTAACCAAACAAATAACAACTAAGAATGCAATCTCCAGACATCCATAACAGTTGGTTGCAACTGCTAGAATTCCACTGACCCAAGATTCACCAACCTAAGATAATAAATCGTGATAGGCTAGTAAGAAGAAAAGGGAATATCTAGATTTAAAGTTCAAACCAGCATAACCTGTTTTGGGGTTAATGAATAAGAAATTAACCAAATTTCGTGAACTTCGAGATGTTGGAAGCAAAAAGTAGTTGATGAAATAGAAGTTTGTCACCCCATGTCAAAGCCACCCCATTTCTAAATACCCAATAACAGGGCCTACTTCTTGATTTCCATCAATAACAAAAGAATCTCCAAAGACCGAGCCTAAATCTCCTCCCATGAATAATGTCAATGCGAGAAGCAAATTTGAAATATGGCTACAAGAGGCGTTCGTGACAAAGTAACAGCGAAAGCAGTTTCACCTGGAAAACTCTGCAACTTCTTAGAGAAGATAGCCTAAGAAGGAAGCAAAGTTATGATGATTAGAGAAGAATGTTGCGACATTAAATCATAACTGCCATAAAAGTAAGAATGGAATGGAATGAGAACACAAGAAATCACAAGTGGGAAATTGTTTAAATGGAGAAGATGACCTTTTCCTACAGCCTCGCGTCAAACCGTGTCTCAATGATTAGATATTATGTTGGGTCAACTCGGTAGTTGAGTTGTTGTTTTCCTCTCCAGGCGTAGTTGTCCCCCCCAAGGGGCCTTGCTCTCTTCGTTTCAGTCCACCGAGTTCCCGGGTTGACTCATTTAATTCTTCCAAGTACTTCCGAATCATCGCTTCCCTCCATGCCCTTTCCTTCGTACATCCAAGAATTGTTGTTGAATGGTAAATTCAACATTCGCACTCTAATTTGGGCGCCAATTTTTCTCTTTACACCGGTAAATGACGAGAGCACAAGGAAATGCCAATGCTGTTTGCTTTCCAATATGTTTGATGAGGAAAGGTTCTTGGAGTTGCTTGGCGGCTAGTCCACTCTAAGGCATGTGTTAAAATAACGTAGAGTTACATTATTTAACTCTTAAAAACCATTTACAATTATGGTAAAATAACCAACTCATTAGAGGTCTATATTGGTTGGATTGGAAAGGTTTTTTTTTTTTTTTTTTTCTTTTTTTTTTTTGACCAACCTAAAACTTTGAGTTGTTTAGCGAAGCTACGTTGAAGACTCAAACATGATCTCCAACCTCACTCAATTTAACCTTTAAAATTCAAGTTGAGTTGGATTGGGTTGTCAAGTTATTATTATTGTCTATTAATTTGACTAATACCTAAAATCTCATAAAATTCAAATGTTAAATATACCAAATATCCATAATGTCTATTACAAACTTTAAATAAACACAAACATCATAACAATTTATTCAACCAAAGACCTAACCTAACCCAACTAAAATAGAAAATTTTCAGCCCAACCCAACCCAAAAACAAAACTAACCCAACCCTTACGATTTGGGCTAGGTAGTTCAGGTTCTTTGGGTTGTCGGGTCATTTGAACACCTTTACCCCAATGTTTCCCATAACTCTAGCTACCAACTCCAATGACCAATTCCAATGAGACTACTTCTAAAATGCCCAATTTTGTTAAAGACCACCTTAGGCAACTAGTTTTGACGATCATTTTAGACAACTAACTTTGATGGCCAACTCTGTTGATCACTCTAGCAGCCACCTCTAACGAAGACCCTCTCTGATCTCAAATTTTGGCAATGAACACCTCAAATGACAAGCTCTGATGACTCCCTTTAGTAGCCAACTTTGACGATCACCTCTAATGACCACCTATGCGACCAACTCAAACAATCACTTTAGCGTCCAACTTTAGTAATGACCATCTCCAACGTCCCAAATTTCAGTGACGACCATCTCTGATGACCACGTTAGGTGCCCAACTCCGACAACCACCTATACGACCAACTTCGGTGATCACTTTGGTAGCCAACTCCAAAGAAAACCACCTCCAACCCCCAATTTCGATGACAACCAACTCTAACGACACCCTTTAGCAGCCAACTTTGACAATCACCTTTGACGACCAGTTTATAGTATCTAATAGTCTTCTTTTAATACTTTCCATATAACAAATCAAATAAACATGCGTATAGAAATACTTTGGAGACCACATTTTGAAACATATGGACTAAATAGAAATTAAACTCAGAACCTATGAACTAAAAAGATGTATAACTCAGACTAAAATAGTATGCACATGAAACACAAACTACTATAATAACCAACTCAGCACTCAAATAGCCTCTAAATTCACACGAATATTTTTTTCCTTTAAACTGGAAAATAAAATATAATAAAATGCAAATAGTTTAGTTTGTTTTATCTTTAAGAAATTCCAGTGTATACCTTTGTAGAAGAAGAAGAAAGAAAAAAAATATATATCCCAACAAATGTGAAGCTTGGTCCATCGTCGCTCTAAAAAATAAAAAAATATATAAGCATTTATGTATTGGTCTAGATATATATGAAGAGATCAAAGATTTTTAATTGCTATCATTTTGTTGTTGAATTAGAAAAAATAAATATATAAGAGGTGAAAGATTCGATCTACTTTAACCTTTTGGTCAATAGTACATGATTGACACTTTGACAAAATAATTTTAACCCTAAACTTTTAATATCATCCTATTTAATCGTAGATTTAAATGAAGGGTGAGATTAATATTCTAAACAATATCTACTTTTTTTTATTTGTGACTAACTAGTCAAATTTGGGAAATGGACCAAAATAAGCATTTTTAATTTTTTTTATTTTGAAAATGGACCCTTTTAAAAAAAAAAGATTTTGGGGTCCTTTTGTAGGTTAAAATCACAAGTCTTCTATTAGATCCAATCTTTAAACTCCTCAGCGTTTTCACCAACCTTTTTTTAACTTTTATCTACATCTATCAAAATTGAATAAGAAGTTCTAAAACAAAAATTTTGTTCATGTTTTGGGTTGATATAACTCTTTGATAAGATTTTAAAAAAACTCTATGTATTACAAAGGAAATTTGATAAGAATTTAAAATAATAATAATAATAATAATAATAATGTTTTATTTGATTGATTTCATAAAAAGACTATAAAAGTAAGAAATATTTAAAGAAAAAGAAAAAAGAAAGATTTCGGAAATGATGGTTTCCAGGTTTCTTTGAAATTTTTAGCTTTTATTTTATTCCTACAATATTTGTGTAATAATTTTTTAGTTTTTTTATTAAACCAAACAAAGATAGAAATAATTTCTTTAAAAAGAAGGATCATTTTCACATGTATTGAAAATTTTGGGTTAACTTATTTACAAATATGGCAAAATGATAAAAAGTAATCTATCACAATACATCCGTGATAAATAGACACAAATAAATAGATAATGATAGATGATAGTAGTCTATCATTATTTATCAGTTTGAAAATGTTTTTTTTTCTCTTTTGCTATATTTGAAACTGTTGAATGAGAAATTTCGGCCAACCAAATTTCGCCACGTCATCATGAGTCCAAATGCATTGTGGAATTTATAAATCAGATTGGGCCGAGTAATTAAAGTTGCTCGGTTTAAAAGCTTAACCCAATTCAAATCCATTGTGAATTATTTTTTTGGGCCAAAGAAGATATTAGGCCAAAGCCCAATCCCAATTTTTGGGGCCCAAAAGCAATTGGGCCCAAGCCCATGAAGGCCCATATAAAACTCTATAAATAGAGGCTTTATCTCTTCATTTAAGGGATCCTTTTAGAGAGTGAAGAAAAGTGATGAAGCTCTGAAAATCCGGATGCTGAAGAATTGAAGGCCGAAGCTCACAAACTCTGAAGATTGAAGCTTCCTGAAGCTCCAAAGAAGCTAAAGATTCAAATCCAAAGAAGCTAAAGATTCAAAGATCCAAAGATTGAAGACTCTGGAGTTGAAGACCTTGAGAGAAAAGTTTCATAGAAGACCTCAAGAATTCAAGTCGCACGTGTTTATTTTTTTTTTAGAGAAAGAATCAAAGGATCAAATATATTAGATATTGTACTCACAAAACCGAAACTAATACAAATACAAAGTTCAAGTTCCACGAATTAAATCTTCTTCGAAAATCTCGTCGAACAGAAACTATTTCTAGTAATTTTGTTATTTAAAACAATTATTTTTAAAAGAAATGTTGTAATTTTTTTCTTTTTAATTTTTACTCATTTAAAAAAAATATTATCAAAAAATTGTTTCAACCGAAAATGTTGACAGAATTTTGTTATTATGAAACATTGAAGAAGGTAAGGTATATCGATACTTTTACCCATGCTGAAATCATCTTAAGACTCCAATTTTCATATACAAGTTTTTCTAAAATGGGCCCATTTATTTAAAAATAAAATCTCTAAAAACCGAAAATACCCATTTTTGTAAATTTCCGCAATATGGTAACTAGCGGAGAATTTATATAGTTATTCTTTTATTTCGAATCTACAAAAGGTTTATATATATATATATATATATATATATGTATGAGATGAAATTTCAAACATTGACCATATATTTAAACTAGTTAAACTACGTTCGGATTGATAATTATTTTGCAATGTTATTTTATCTTTTTTTTTTTTTTTTTGGCATATCCTAACTTATGACATCATAATAGGTTGGTATACTCATTTTGGGTAAAGTTGAAAGCCATTTTTCAAAATGAAGTTGTGTATGTGAGTATGACTATTCATTCATTTTTATTTTTTTATTATTATTATTATTTTGGACTATGCTTCGAGAGTTGTTAAGAATGTGGTGTTTTCCATCAACTGGTGCACTCTTCACTCATTGATATTATTATAATTTTTAAAATTCCAGGCACAATGTTTAAGTCAAGTTACTTCTTATAAAGCCTATTAAACAATATGAAAGATATAGTAAAATGTCATGAAAATAATTAATGAAACCCTCTAGTTAGTGGAGATATATGAGAAAGACATCTGTCGAGATTAGCTATTAGGGGCTCTCCAAATTTGTAGAATATTGGAGTGGAACCATTATGAGCTGTTATTAACGAAGTTAAATTAAAGTTTAATATGAAACTTGGAATTTATCTTATTTAGTACATAAATTTTTATAATATATTCAACAAATTCTAGTTTATAGTTATTTAGTTTCTTAACTTTATAAAATATTCAATAAATTTTTAAATTTTTCATCTTGTATTTAATAAGCCTAAAATTTTAATTATAATCTATACTTTATATAACATCGGTTTCTAAACTTTTAATTTCATGTTTGATAGGTGTTTAAAATTTTAATTATGTGTCTAATGGGTCCTTGATCTATTTGTTATTTTCTAAAATTCATGGACTTACTAAATACTACATTGAAAGTTTTGAGTCTCATTAGATACAAAATTTAATTTTATATTATGTTAGGGATATGTTTGATAAAAGAATAAAAATTAAAAAAAAAAATTAAAAAAAATTATGATCAATAGAGATTCTTAAAATTTAAAAAAATTTTAAACACACAATTAAAAGTTAATGGATATATATTAGCAGACTTTTTAGTCCACTAATAGTTTATATGATAGGGAAAATAAAAATAGAAGTGGCAGTAGTGGAATTTTTCCCAGCTATCCTAAAGTTTATAATCTCCAAAGTGCCAAACTTTTCTTTTGACACATCGAAATGATGGCCGTTAAAAATTTTTAAAACTTAACCACAAACATCCATTCATGGGCATTCGGATACCTCGGACAGGTCTTATTTATTTATTTTTTTTTTTTTTTTTGCAATGCATTGTTTTGGAAAAGATTTAAAAGTACATGTTAAGTCTCTAAAGTTTGGATGTTTTTCTTTACTAGCCAATTTCTTTTAGATGGTGAATTAAAAATATCATATTCTTAAAGCATGGTTGAAATTACCTCCAACAATTTGTGGTTAGAAAACATACATTGTATTCTTTGAAAATAAATATAATAATAATAATTATGAGAATTTGAGAAATATGGCAAAATTTTCATTATTTTGACAATAAAAACTACTTAATGCTTAGTTTTATCTAATGCATAAAAAAAAAGTTAAATAAACATAGAAAATATTTTCAAATATAGTAAAATGTCACAATTTATCAGTGATAAACAATGATGGACATGTCTATCAATGTTTATCAGTGTATATCCATCAGTAATAAACATTGATAGAAATCTATTAATGTCTATCAATGATATATGATAGTAGTTTATTAATGTCTATCATTGTCTTTCATTAATAGACAGTGTGATACTTTATTATATCTATAAATAGTTTTATTCGTTTTACTAAATTTGAAAATAACTCAAAAATATATCTAATCTAGATATTTAAAGGTGACTACACACTTGAAAATCATTATATTAAATTTTCCTATGATATCGTATATAGTAAAGAGACATAAAAATGTATATCGTGATAAAAGGGGAATGACTTTCACAACTAGGCCTACAGTTTAACAAAGCCTCTCCCAAGACTCAAGTCCCAAATTATATTTCAAAAGGAAAATAAATAAATAAGGAGGGAAAATAAATCCTACCGAGTGGATCCTCAAATCACATCAACGGCCCCTTGCCGGTTCCCTTATGGCAAGTGGTTAGATAATTAATTGGGGCAATCTTCAAGTTTAGGCTCGTAAACTTGTTTGTGTTTATTTAATTACCCTCTAAATTAAATAAAAAAAAATGTGCCATAAATTCTTAACTTTTTTAATTTTGTGTGTATATATTGAAAAATTTTAAAATTAATTGACCTTATAGACATAAAATTACAATTTGTAAAATAAAATCTTAAAATTTTAATTTTGTATGTCTACAAATTTTTAAAATATTAAATAAGTCAAAAACGTTTTAAATATAAATGTGAAAGAATTGATTTTAAATATAAAAAAATAGTCAAACTTGACGTAAATTTTATTTTAAATAATTTTATTTTTTTATTTATAATAATTTTTCAAATTGAAACCCGTAACTCATAAATCTACTGGATATAAACAAAAATTTTAAACATTTTTTTACAAAGAGTAAACTACTATTTTAAATAAATTAAAAAATATATATATATAGTCGAGGAACTAGGGAGACGTGCCCTTACTTGGGGATCTACGCAACATGGGGGTTTGAATTTTACCCATTGCCTTCTCCCAATGCCACTTAATTACTATAAACATTCACGAAGGACTACGATATTGTAGCTTTGTTATGAATAAAATAGTTGGGTTTGATTTGTTATGTTTAACTTATTCTTCCCTTATGTTTTAAGTTAAAAGGTTTCAAATTGTACTTAGTTGCAATTATATCATATCATGTTTAATTTGTATAGTTCAATTAGTTAAAGTATTATAATATTTTATTTTTCATTTTATCGTTGAACACAAAAGCATGCTAAACAGAAGGTACCAAACTTCTACCACGACAAACAAGCAATAAATGATGAGAAAAGACAAGGAATGAGAACAAAGACAAAGAGGAGGAAGCTCAATCACTCAAAAATTTGTTAAATCAATATTTTATCATATCCACAAAGTAAAGTAAAAAATGTAAGCCGCCACATCAACTTTTCATTGGTTAACCATAGTCAAATGAGTTTAAAATTTTTTTGTTATAGTGTTATTTTTGCACCATCCTAGATTAATAGTGATTTTTTTTTCACAAACTAAACAGATATCAAATTCAACCTAATATTAGTGAAAGTATATTTCGTTACTACAGTTTGTTGGTTGTCCATATTTTCTTTTGTCCATCTTGCTGACCCTTGTGTCTCTGACTTTGTGCACGTTGTGCATTTCTATGGCTACACATTATTGTTTTCTTTTTGGTCACCGAGTTTCTGAGTCTGCTTGCTGTTTTTGGTGGTCGCGCTGATATATTTTGCTTTGCGGCTCTCTTGCCTTTTGTGGCTGATATATTTTGTGTGTCTTGTTCTTTTTAAGTTTAGTCTTGGTTTTCTAAAGAAGACATATGTATGCATTCTTGTAAGATTGTTGTTGTAATCTATTGTCATTTAAGAGTGAACGAGTGTGTATGGTTGATTGTAATACTTTAATAAGCAAATTCAGTTGAAAGGTCGTTCAACTGTATGATGAAAAGAAATGATGAAGCTTCAAGCAAGGGAGTATCTAATTTAAGAGCCTAAACTAACACGTTTTGTCAAAAAGAAGCATCAAGTTAGGGGAGCCTAAACTGCTCATTGGAAGTCAGCTATTTGTAAATCAAGATAGTGTAACTATCAGATAAGTATTCCTTTGTAATTGTCTAACTCTACTAGTGAAACTCTTTTTATTTGGGCACTATGCCTCTTAGACATAGGTGTGCAGGTTACACCGAACTAAGTTACCATCGTTGTGTATTCTCTTTCTCCCTTACTTATCTCCCTTACTTATCTCTTGTTACTAACATGTTGTTATTACTTATATGTGACATTGTGTCATGTATTACTTACAAAAGTACTTATAATCATCCATTTTTTATATTTAGACGTGGACTTAAATATTTTGTTTTAAAAAATAGTGTTTAAGTTGCATGACAGAAAGCAGGTAAAAGGAAAAATTTTCCCCAATTTAAGAATGGTGGGGTGTGGGTAATGTGAGGATGGTAATTGACATCTAACAAAGTATCACAAGTAGTTAGGATTGGAAAATATTGGTATACCAAACAATTTTGTATTTGCATCGATGATATGATATTATATGATACATAGCAAGTTATTCTCTATTTATTATAGAAAATTTTTTATTAAAAAAGAGATAACATATTTAAATATTAACATAATATATATATTAAGGTAATTGTTTTAAATGATAAAATTTTTTGAAATATTTATAAATATAGCAAAATGTCACTTTCTCTTCGTGATAGACAGCAATAGATGTTGATAGACATCTATTTATTAATGTCTATCACTAATAGACTGTGATAAATGACCTCTCGATGATAGACATGATATTTTGCTATATTGGTAAATATTTTGGCTCATTTTGCTATATTTGAAAACATCCCTATATATTATAGAGAGAAATGAACGAAATAATTTTTAAAGTGAGGATTGTACTTCTTGGACTTCTAATTCTCCTTCTTCATTGTGTGAACTTTTATTTTCTAGGAAAAATTGCAAAAATCACTTCTGAAATATGATAGTAGTTGCAATTAAACCTTGAAACTTTCAATTTTAAAAATTAAACCTTCAATATTATATAAACGTTAAAGTTGAGTCAAATTGTACCTTCAAACTTATATAATTGAATAAATTTTAACATTTGTATAAGCTTAAGAGTTCAATCTTTATCATTTGTGGGTCCGATTTCTATAATTATTATAAGCTTGAGGGTTTAATTTTAATATTTATAGAAGTTTAGGGGTCCAATTTTTACAATTGAAAGTTTGAGGGTCTAGTTGCAATTACTACCATACTTTAGGAGTGGTTTTTGCAATTTGCCCTATTTTCTATGTTCCTTATAATTTTAGGCCATTCGGTTTTGGTTATGTTTAATTAAAGGATTTTTTTTTTCTAAAAAAAACTTTTAAGTTTGAGTGGTTTTCAAATATAACAAAATGAGTTAAGGTATTTATAAATATTACAAAATATCACGGTCTATCACCTATATTTATAAATATTTTTAGTAGTTTTTCCATTTAAAATAATTTTTTAATTTTTTTAAGTGGGGTTTTATTTATTTATTTATTTTATTATTATTATTTGTTTAGTGGAGTTTCATTACAAAATTTGAGAATGAAAATTATATTTTGAATTTAGGTTAGATCTCCAATCATGCACATACTCCAAATTCGATCCGAAGTTGAGTTATTCTAAAAAGTTGTTCCAATTGCAAGTATATGACTGCCTAAGCCATTTGCTCAAGAAACTTGATACAATTTTGTAGCTAATTACTTTGAATTTGAATCGCTCATCAAAACTATATGTATATTTCTTCAACCATATGACCTTTTTGTTGTACTTTACTGCAATTAGAAATGAAAAAAAACGAAAATGAAAAGTTTTAAACTCAAAGTGTTTTCTAACTAAAATTAGTAAAAAGCAAAGCTATAAGCCTTTTTAACAGCACTTGAGACCTATCACTTATTTGTACTATTTGGATGTGAAATTTTTTGTTTTCTAATATTTTACCAAAAATCTTACAAATTTTACTCCTGCAATATATTTGAAGAATCCAAAGCTATCCTACACAATTGTATGCACTAATAATCGTAATTTTCAACTTAGAGAATTATTACATACTCTACCATTAAATAAATAATGGAAGAGTAATTAAAATGTCATCTTCCAAGATTTTTCTTCCTCGCAACATGTCTAAAAATCTAATTGAAATGTATGGCCCAACTTTTATCTACTTGACTCACTTTAAGTTTTTTTTTTTTTTTTTTTTTTTTTTGTTTCGTAACTTCCACCATGAACATTTGCACACCTTGTATAACTGTCAATTCAATACTCGTACGTAAAATTTTTGTACCATTAACATTACATTCTTTATTATTGTAAGGCTGCGATAACAATTTTGACATACAATGTTAGATGAAGTTAATTTTTTTTTTTTAATAAATAGAGAGATTGCTAGCAAGATCCAACCCAGAGCTTTTGACAAATATGCTTTATTACGATTTGTTTCATGTTTCCAAATTGTCTTCATTCCCAACATTTTTTATTTTGCTTGAGGTCTTTCTTCTTCTTCTAATTGTTAGTTGTCAATGTAATTGAGAACACCCACATGGTTTGAGGTTTTCATACATTCTTTTATTTGCAAGGTGTGAAATTACTCACTTTAAAGTCAATCAATTTAAGATACTTTTCGTTTGATACATTGCTTCTAAGCTTTTGTCAAAGGTATATAATTGTCGAAATTTATGTACATTTTTAAGAACATTCTTGGTTAAATTTAGTCATATACATGAGGAGTTTTCAAATCTATTTTCTCTCAATTTTCATCACTCATGTTGGACTTATTATAACTTTTATAGGTCTCTATTGGACTACCATGACCATTTAATTTGGAGAAGCACCAACTACTCTATCTTTGTTCAAAACTCTATATAACCAAAATTGTATCAATACATTCTTGACTTTCCACGTGTTATAATTAAATTTGACTCATAAAATTTGATATATCTACCTTAATCATAATGAATATGCAAATGATGAATACTCCACAATATTCTTAATATTGTACTTTGTTTTAAGACTTTTTTTTTTTTGAGGTAGAAGTTCAAAGACTGACAACCACAAAACATACTTTAAAAAAAAAATAAAAAAATCTACAAATCTAAAGCGCATGTACCACTTGTTCGGGAAGAAAACCTCTCATTTCTATTGCGAAAATATACCAAAAGTAATTAAGCTAGAAATTAAAAAAAAATAAAATAAAAACACAAAAATTTACATAGATAAAATTAAAACTTTGAGAAAAACGAGTCCACTAAATATTTTAAATTTACATAATTTTCTCTCTAGCCTCTCAAATCTTTGTATCAATCACATTTTTTTCACTCTCATACAAGAGAATACATAAAAGAATTTAAACAAAGTTAATACAAAAGACTTAAAATGTTTCGAATTAGAATTTTAAAACAAAGTCATACGTTCCTTTTATAGCACTTGCAATCCATCCACCGATTTGATTTTAGAATTTTTGTTTTCCTAATATTTTGCCAAATGACTTCCGTTCTACACCTAATGTGCAAGGTAAAACGGCTAACTATGACTAATTAATAAAGTTTCAACTTGAACTTTACATTAGAATTTAAGGTAGTATAGGCTACTTTTGTCCCACGTTGGTTAGAATGGGATGACCAACGTGGTACTTAAGTGGCTTGGTTCTCCCAACTCAATAAATAGCTTTTGAGATGTGGTTCTATGCTTAAGTACCTAACACTTTATCACAACTACACAAATTTAACAACCTCCCAATTAAATATTAACATTAACCATTTAACCAGATTGACAATAGGACCCGGAAGAAACGAAATACGAAGGGAAGAAAAAATGATAATGTTGGGTCCAAAGGTTGCTCATTTGTCTTTGAATTTTACCAAATCCCTTTGAAAGTGTTTCATTTGAGATCACAAAGTCAAATTAGAAGGTGAGTTTGAAGTACCTACTTCTTTCTACTTGCCCCTATCATCAAAAAGTACCAATACTTAATTTGAAGTCACTACATTACATGAGCACATGATTTAATTTTGTTTTGATCCTAAGTAGATATTACCTCATCTACCACACACAAAGTCAAATGAAAGAAGTAGACAAAAATGTGGAGAGGCCCTTCTATGCAGGGTGTCTGTCCCTCTACAAAAAGTCAAGTGCCAAAATCCAAAACAAAAGTTCAATAAAATACCCTTCTTGGGAAGAAACCATTACTTTAGTTTAAATTTAACTAGAAACCCAGTAACAGTATCCTATGCTTTCTTCTTCTTCTTCTTCTTCTTTTTTTTTTTTTTTTTTTCTCTCTCTCTCAACCCTTTTAATTAGATGTAAAGAAATGTTTTTGTTGTTAAAATACGAGTTATTGATTAGGTTTAAAGTAAATTTTCAAAGAGGACCACTAGAATAAATTTATAGCAAAATGTTTCCATTTGCTGCAATTGAATTACAAATCGATAAAAGAAGTAAAGTCTGTTAAAAGGAAAAGAAAGAAAATCAAAATCTTAATATTTTACTTGTAATTGAAATCATTGCAATAATTGCGATTTTGTTTTGTATCCCACAAACAGGCTGCAAACTGACAGTCAAACCTTTTAGCCACTGATCTGAGATCTAATCTTTTCTCATTAACTTATTTTTAGCAATTTTATTAGCCCTTCTCACCTCTCCATCTGTCCAATTTATTTCATTTTCTTCCCTCTCAAAACCCAACTCCAACTCCCCATTTGACTTGCATAAGGCTTTAGGCTATGGAAACTTCAAAGGAGTTTGAGTTGAGTTGAATCAAATCGAGTTGGGTTTTTTTCCATTAACATGGATTCACTGCTTGTGCAAGTAAATGGAAGATTCTTCCCTTCACCACCACAGTTTCAGCCTTATTTGCTTACTGCACAGCCTCCTCCTTTAGCCCAATCCAGTGGGTTCAGCTTGGAAAACAAGGTGAGTCCAAGTGTACTTCTCATTATAATCATTCTAGCCATTGTCTTCTTCGTCTCTGGTTTGCTTCATCTTCTTGTTAGATTCCTATGGACTCCCCCATTACATAGAGACCCTGAAAGTTCAGACAATGTCACCGCCTTTCAAGGCCAATTACAACAACTCTTTCACCTTCATGACTCTGGGGTTGACCAATCCTTCATTGATACCCTTCCTGTTTTCCATTACAAAGCCATTATTGGATCCAAATCCCCATTTGACTGCGCTGTTTGTCTCTGTGAGTTTGAGCCAGAGGATAAGCTCAGACTATTGCCAAAATGTAGCCATGCTTTTCACACAGAATGTATTGATACATGGCTTTTGTCTCACTCAACCTGCCCTTTGTGTAGATCTAGTTTACTACCTGATCATTTCTCCCCACATACTACTTGTGCACCCATTGTTCTTGTTCTTGAATCTGGGAGCGAGAGTTCTAGAGATATTGTGTCAGACAGAGAGGGTACAACTACAAATCAGATTTCAGGGTCAAATTCGCAAATGGATCTTGGTGGAGATGGGGAATTTGAAGCTGGGTCGAGTGAGATTAAGAAATTAGAGGATTCAAACGCAACTGTAGTCACAGTGAAGCTTGGAAAATACAAAAACGTTGATGCAGAGGAAGGTGGAAGTAGCGAGAACAAGAATGTGGATTCTCGTAGGTGTTTTTCAATGGGGTCTTTTGAATATGTAATGGACGAGAATTCTTCACTGAAAGTAACCATTAGAAGCACCCCAGTGAAGAAGCAGGCAAGCAGGAAGCCAGCTCTGCCATTGACACCTGGTTACAGAGTAGCCATGTCCGAATACGACTGCGAATCAAGAAGAGAGTTTAAACTCGGTGGGATTGAACCTCTTCGGGAAGTGAAAACAGGTGAGAATGCTAATACTAATAGCAATAACAACAAAATAGAGAGTTTCTCTGTATCAAAGATTTGGCTGAGAGGGAAAAATCCGAGAGAAGATTCGTCAAGAAGGGCAGTTTCGTTTCGATTTCCCATTCAAAGGAACGGTGGGGATTGGAGTGTTTCAGAGATGGAGATATGCAGATGGGAAAATGAAGTTCAAGATGAAATGGAATTGGATGAAGAAAATCAGAATCGTAACAGTTTGGAATCTCAATTAAACCAATCTTTCGCAAAGAGGACGTTACAATGGCTCATGGGATCGAGATTAAACAAGGTTACTCACTTTGAATCATCATCACCTTCATCTTCTGTTTCAAATATTTAATTCTCCTCTGTTTAAATTTTATTTCTTTTTCAGAATTCAGATAGATAGATCTATGTGGAATATCGGTAATAGAAAATAGAAATAATCGATTAAAGAAAAGAACTGTAAGCAGAAATTTTTTGTTCAAATTTAGTTGTTATTGAAGTGGGTTAGATTGGGAATTGGAATGCATGAACAGAGGAACGATGAATGAAATTGACGGGACAAAAAGGGCAATAAATACGAAATTGGGAATTTAAATTCAAAATGAATTGGAAGGGCAAGAAATTTTGAGGAGTTATGGGGGCAACAGGCTGTTTGCATTTAATGGTTGCAATTTTTATTTTTTTTTTCATTTATTGGTTTTGGGGCTCTAAAACAATAAATGGCTGAAATTAATACGTTCACTGTAGAGGCGCCGAAACGAAAGGCATTGTCAGTTGGAATTTCTGTTATTTATAGGTTAGATTATTACTGCCTAAGTTAACTTCTATAATTCAAATTAAATTTTAACTCAATGTCTATAATTTTGAAAACTTTTATTTTTTTAATAATTGGGTGAAACACTTCAAAAATATTATTACATTATTGTACTGTGAGTATGATTTGTTTCAAATCTTCCATAATTATGTATTGTTGAAAAAGAATTATAAATATGACTCAATTTGTTAAGACATTGTATCATGAGTAAATGGTTAAAAATTCAAAGTCTCACTTCTACATGTTGAGCTCACATGTTGAATTTAGAAAAGAAAAAGTCATTATTGTGTTGGACAATTTCCTAGTTGTAATGGACAATATTCGTACTTTGTCACTAATAAGTTTACTTTCTAATGTGATTTATATTCAATACCTCAAGATTAAAATATAATAAAACTATTGTTAACTTGAATTTAGCTTAGTGCTAAGTTCAATCTGTTGGGTTTTATGCCCTAAAACTCGTAGATTGTAAATGTAATAATTTGACGGTAATTAAATCATTAATAAAGAGTTATTGATGTATTACTTCAATAAGCTGATTGTTTTTGTTTGTTTTGTCTTAATAACCCTAAATCTAATAAACTAACATCGTAGACTATTTTATGAGTCTTGAACTGTATGTGGGGATATATGGAGATCAATGGTCAATATATAGTCTAAAGGGTCTATAGTATAGGGATAAGGTTGGGTACCTTATCTTAGTGACGCTATGGATACGGCCCACTTTGTATTTGATACAAACGCAATGATCTAAAGCGTTCGTGTAGGTGACATGCGAGTGGGGATATCTTATGCAATGAGTTTGCATAAGATTGAACCACAAAATAGTAATCACTAGATGTAACTCCGTTGACTAATTAGGTTTCTATTTCAATAGGTACGTAACTTAGTTTTAATCCTGAATATATTATGAACTCCTATCCACGAGGGATTGTCCTTTGATTCGTATGGGTGGGAGTGGTCGTTTGCCGACTCAATACAAGATGGAATTCACTCATTCCCATTTTTAGGGTAAGTAGATAAGTGTTCCCTTAAGTGGTGTTTCTGGGATTCGAACAGAGGGCCCTACTCTCTCACTGGTCCGAGAGGGATTTCTGTTTAATGGTTGGACCATAAACAAGTTGTTCATTAGAAGAGCATCCACAGTTATCGAATATTGATTAATGTGGTTAATGAGTTTAGCCAATTAATCTCATATCGTTGAAGCTTCTGATCTGTAGGTCCATAAGGTCCTTTGCTAGCTCACTATGGACCAACCAAGATCAACTATATTGAAAAAAAAATTCGAAATGTTCAAATTTATGAAAGAAAATATTAATTGTATTGGATACAATTAATTGCATGATTTATTATAAATTTTATTTGAATGTGATTCAAATTATAACCTTATAATATGAAAAATTAATTTATTTGAATATTTTTCAAATAATTAATTATTTATTCAGATAAAATCCATATAAATAAATAGAGGGAGAATTAATAATTTAATTTGAATTAGATTCAAATAATCAATTATTTAATTTGGATGACATCCAAATTAAAGATTCTGCAAAAAAATAAATATAGGACGAATTAATTAATTAATTTGAATTGAATTCAAATAATTAATTATTTAATTTGGATGAGATCAAAATTAAAGATTCTCCATATCAAAATTAATTATTTAGGATTAAGATTAGTTTCTTTAATCAATTGGGATTAAGATTCGTTTCCTATCCAATTCTCTATAAATAAATAGAGAGATTGTCTTCTTGTATTAGCAAATTATAATTGACTTGAATAAAATGGCAAGGTAAGCTGCTTGTATGGGCAAGTTTCCAATTCTCTATCACGAGAGAATTTTATTCAAGTCAATTAAAACTTGCTGATACAAGAAAACAATCTCTCTATTTATAGAAAATTGGAAAGCAAATTAATCCTAATCTAAATTAATTAAAGAAACTAATCCTGATCTTAATAAATCAAAGCAACTAATCTTAATCTTAATTAATTAAAGAATCTAATCTTAATCCTAATAAATAAAGAAACTAATCTTAGTCCTAATAAATTAAAGATTTGACCATAATCCTACTAAATCATTTTTTCATCCCTCCCAAAAAAAAAATTTGTTCTCGAGTTTTAAAACGAAAATGAATGTAAAAATAAAAAGGTAAGTCACTTGAAAGGAAACAACTTTGAACAACTAATATCAATAACATCCAAATTACACAAGTCGTGAGTCAAGATTTTTCTTTTCAAACAGCAAAATCATCATGAATTAATCAAAGAATTATGTCGTTCAAGAAATTTATTGCTAGCATAACCAAGTCTAAGGAAAACCTTAGTTTCAAAGTTTGAAGTAAATTTAACTTTGGTTGGGCCATATTTATTGTAATGGGTTTGAGAATGGGCTGGTGTGAAGACTTCAATAAAAAGAACTGAGCTCTAAATTGGAATTGTGTTTAGGATTGTTTTAGGTTCAACAAGTATGGGTAATGGGTCAATTTGTGAAAAGGAATATGTGTGGAAAATTGGGTTGATTCAGCAAAAAAAAATTTGTGTCGATTTTGCAAAAAGAATACGGGTGGAGAAATCGCAAAATAATTCACCTCACATCGCTTCATCTTCTTCTCTCTCGTGAACGACTGCGAATGGGATGTCAACCGGCCTCCGTTCTTTTTTCAATTCCAAACATGTCATCTCCCACGTTGCTTCGCAATCGAGTTGAATTAGGTTTTCAAGTTTCTTCAAATAAATTTGTCGTGGGTATTTTCTTCATCTATCTCTCCAACGGCTTAGATTTCAATATCTCTTATGTTGTTGTGTGGGTTGGGTCACCTTCCTCCGTTTTCAACGTCAATTTTCTTTTCGATTTGAGTCACACAAGCTCCAATGTGAAGACAATTATCTTTATTGGTATGAGGCTTTTTGGATGGGTCTGAAAGTAACGTCATAAACTTATGCCTAAAATAGACAATATCATATCATTGTAAAGATAGGTGAAGGTTTAATTATTAGGAACAGTTGCAAATATAGCAAACAGATTCAAAGTATTAGCATATATAACGACATTTTTTTTAAAAAAATTGCAAATATAGCAAAGTTAATAAGCGATAAAAGTCTATCACGATAGATTTTGCTATATTTACAATTTCTTTAAAATATTACTATATATTTGGTTATTATCCCTAAAATTGCTACTATTACAATTACCCTCGATTTACTCAATGTGTCCAAAAAAGACTAAAGGCCCAAAGGGCTTAGAAATAGATTGGGTTGGGCCTCTTGAAATAAAAGTTAGTTTATGGGCTAGCCTAGCAAAAATACATGGCCCAAACTGACCATTGACCCGTCATTTGAAGAAAGTCATCGTAAGTTTATTATTATTGTTTGTGTTATTTAGTTCAAAAAAATTTACCTTCTAATTTATGTCTTTATTTGCTAAAGTATACTCGAATTGTTGGGAATAAAATTTTAATATATTTTTTAATTCATAAATAATAGATAAAATTATTTGTATGTTCCTAAATTTTGGGTTTAGTTTCCATTGGTTTCTAAGTTTCAAAATGCACACTTTTAGTTTTTAAGTTTTAAGTTTGATTCAATTTAGTTCCTAGGTTTTAAAAAGTGTTACAATTAAACTCTTGAGATTTAAGTTTTTTTTTTTTCAAGATTTATACACTTTTAACCTCGATTTTTTTATTAAATATTCAATTTTAGTCTTTGACTTTAATGTCTATTAAATAATTAAAAAAATTATGAAGTGAAATTTTAATTTTATTAGTGATGAAAAATAGTGGAATTTAATTATTTGAAGTTCTTTTAAATTAATTAATAATTGATTTATAAACATTAAGACTAAAGATGAAAAATGTGAGCTTTTAGTGAAAAACTTAAGGTTATAAGTGTAAATCCATGAAACCTAGGGACCTAATTAAAAGAAAACTCAAAATGTAAGAACTAAGAAGGTGTTTTGAGCCCCAAGTTGAGTTGGGTGGAGAGAGTGCCCGATCAATGTTTGAGTTCCTATTATAATAGTTGACGATTACAATGATTTTAACCCACAATTAGCTACTTGAGACTATATGAGACCCTCCTTAGCTATAGTGAATACTACTAGAAAATTCTCTTTAGCTACCATGTTCAAAATTAGCTATAATGAATACAATGTATTTTTTTTTGATGATGGACACTCGTATAATTTTTGTTTGGATTTTTGTATGTCATAAATTTGAAAAGTTTTTGTATTTTCAATTAAATATAAAATAATAGAGAATCAATAACTTACAAAATTACAATTTCTTAAATTAAGGTATCTAAATGTAATTAAAAAAAAATTAAATAAAATTTCAACGTTGAATTTTTTTAGCTTCAATATAATTATAAAAAATGAAGTATAAACAAAAAAAATTAATCAAATTTCTTTCTTAAATTAAAACATAAAAAATGTAATTACAGAAAAAGAAGTTTCAACTTTGATTTCTTTTTTTTTAAAATTTTTAAATTTTTTTTAAAAGTATAGTTATAAAGAAAATGAAGCATAAAAAATGCAATCAAACTCTTTTCTCAAATTAAATTATAAAAATGTAGTTATAAAAAATATTGAAAAAGTTTCAATTTTTACCCTTTTTTTTTAGATTTAGTATAGTTATAAAGAGGGGTATAAAAAAAATGTATTCAAATTTGTTTCTTAAATTAAAGTATAGAAAATGTAATTAAAAAGATATATATTTACATTTTTTCTTTTGAAAAAATAGTAAAAAAAAACCTAAACATTGATTCAAATAACCTACACTTAAATTATTATAATTCAGACTAAAATATTGTGCAAATACAGACTATTATAACTCATATACTATAAAAACTACTAGCTATAATAACCAATTTAACGCTCCAAATAATTTTAAAATTGTAACTTTTTAGGGATTAAATTGAATTTAGACCCAAAAATTTGTGGACAAAAATATATTTTTTCCCAAAATAATATATGCATGCAGCATTTGTTTAATTTGACTAATAGACCATTATTCATAATCGGATCTAGCAAGATTTGGGCTAGATGTTATCAATAAGCTATATTATGAGTCTAACCATTAATTTATTAAATATCTTGATGAAGAAAAATGTTAAATCATCCATTTATTCAAAATTTTAAATTAATAGATAAAGGTAAATTTAATTACATATCATCCCATCGATGTTTTTTAAAAAATAGCATTATTACATGGCGGCTTGAATTTGTCCACAGAATATAACCATTAATTTTTGAACGGCAAAGCAAGAGAACTGCAAATAATGCCAAATATAAAATAGTGAGTGTCCGAAAACTGAAAAGGCACGCAACTACGATTGGAGTTTTTATTCAAAATTCCTCACAAGTGGTCAATTATTAAAAAAATCAAATTCTTGATTTTTTTTTAAATAATGCTATTTTAATAGATAATGACAAAAGTAGGATTTGGTTGAAAATATTGACAAAAATAAGATAGTAAAATCATGGACGGGGTTCACGATTTTCACATGGCATGTAAATCGTGAACCCGGTCCACGATTTGTCCAACGTGGGTTTTATTTTATTTTATTTTTTTCTCTTCTTCGTGCCTCCCTCTCTTTCTCTTTCTTCCTTTTCCTTTTTTTTTTTTTTTCTTTTCTTCTTCTCCAACTCTTCTTCTTCTTGTCCAAAATCCAACGTTACCAACAAAGGCGAATGAGAGACAGAAGAGACAAAAGAGAGAGCAAGAGCGAGACGTCTTCTTCTTCTTCTCTTGCTCTCGCCTTCGTCTCGCTCGCCTTGCACTCGACAGAGACGAAAGAGAGAGTGAGATGACAAAGACGATCGATCAAGGGCAAATTTGTGGATCGGGTCCACTGTTTGCATGCCATGTGAGGGTAAATCATGGACTCCGTCCACGATTTTGCTACCCTATTTTTGTCCATACTTTCAACCCAATCTTATTTTTGTCATTATTTATTAAAATAATATTATTTATCAAAATAACCCTAAATTCTTACAAATTTAAAATTTAGTTATTTTAGTTTTAAATGTTTATAATTTAGAAATTCATAAATAGTTTCCATAATTTGATAAGATTCTAATAATAGTTTTCGAACAATTTATAAGAATTTTATCAAAATATAAAGACTAAATTCTAACTTTCTCTAAATCATAGGAATTATTTTTGCAATTTAATCATTAAAAAAAATTAAAAAAAATAGAAAAAAAACTTGAAAAACTCCTTTGCGAACTTGCACTTCCAAAATCTCTTATTTCATCTTCATAGACCTTAGACCTTATCTCAAGGAACATAGTTAAAAGTAACCTCTCTCGAAAAAGATTCACACACATTAGTATTAGTTTGAGTTTTTAAAAGTATTTACAAGGTTTGTAAACTTTTAATTTTATTTTTTCATAGGTTTATAAAAATTTTAATTTTCTTTTTATAAAAAATTAATCATCTATTAAAACTCTAAATTTTAATTTTGTATTAAATATTTAATTGATATCTAAACCTTTAAAAAAATTCAAAAATTGAAAGTCTAAATTTGTAATTAAAAGATGTAGGATGAGGAGACGTGTTTTAGAGATCCGCATTATAGGAAAAAGTGAAAAGAAACACAAAAAATGAGGAAAAAAGAGTGATTAAAAAATGAAAAAGTAAAAGGTGTATGCCCACAATCCACTTTGAATTTAAATGCCACTTTATATATCACTTTAATAGGATGCAAAATAACTCCAACAGGCAACAACTACATTATTATTATTACTACTATTATTACTATTATTATTAATCCAAACAGAAATAATAATAATGCAAGATCTGAACTTAACATTTTCTATATATCTGTCGTGTCAATTCATTATTGCACCCAGAATTTTAAGTAGATAGATTAGGTTATATTTAATACTCTTAAACTTGATACATTCTCAATAAACATTAATCTTAAAAAAAAAAAAAAAAACATTTGTTAAATAGAAATGCTTATTCTTATTTGTGTTGGGTCATCAAATTAAAAATGGGGAGGCAAGACCGTAGGATATGCGATAATGATTGGACAATTGTAGAATGTTTGTATGGTCACAACAGATTGAGGAGAACCCACATGACAAAACCAGGAGAAATTAACATTTTTTTTTTAAAAAAAGAAAAAATTAATTTTGATATTTATTTAAATATTTCTCTTGTGATTCAAGAAATGTCCATGGTAGACAAGGTCAGAGATGACGTCTCAGTCTTTGCTCCTTCTTCATTCTCCATCTTCGCAAAACTTCCTACACATATTTTTCATGAAGAATTCGTTGGATTGAGCGAAAGATTTTTTTTTTTTCTTTTTACTATTTAAAAAAATCAATTATTTATGAAAATATTTTAATTAAATAGTTAACTTTCTCTTGTTTATATGATTAGTTTCCATCCTAACAATTTACTCAAATTTTTCAGTCAAAAGACTAAATTGTCGATCAAATTTTATATATATATATATATATATATATATATATATATATATATATTAAGAATTAAAAACAATATTTATATAATAACTCCAACATTAAAAAAAGCTCTAAACATTACATTATTATAATAAATAAGAAAAGTTAATAAGGGAGGGAAATTTTTAATCTATGGAAAAATTTTCCGCTTCATCCTATCTTAAATGAGGAATCCTCACCCATTTCTGTAACAAAATGAACATCTCCATCTAAAACTTTATCAAAGGAGCATATAGTAGCCAATTTCACACTAAAGTTGAGAGAATTAACTAAAATTTTATCACATAAATGACTATTTGATTGTTTTTTAAGGAGTATCTAGGCAAAAGAGTTGCAATGTAAGGAGTTGAAAATATGTAGTTGTAAATTCTACTCCTTATTTGACTAGTGAAGTATATGGATCCCACTATTAAAAAAATTACTTTTATATTTTATTAACTCCAATATTGTGGATCACACTAGTTCACAATTGTAGACTTCGTAAGGAGTTCACAACTTTACGAAATGTGTAAAAAAAATAAAAATAAAAATACACTGACCGAAGGAGCTGCAAGCAAGAAGTTGAATCAAAAGAGTAAAGAGTTTGACTGAGGTTGGAGCTCATAAGAGTCCAAAATCACTGTGAAGGTGGGAACTGGAGGCGGTGCGGTGGCCCTTCTTCAGAATGGTGGTCTAGTCACGTGGTGTTTCGGCATATTATTGAATGGTTCGGTTCCACTTTGGTTGGCTTGCCCAAAATTTCTTCTTTATTTTTCCTCTCATTCTCACCAAACAACTTCAATTCCTTGTTCAATCACTGATTACCTCAATACCCAACACAACCTAAATCTTCTCTCTTCTTCCTGTCTCTCTGTCTCCTTTTCCTTCTCCTCCAGTTGCTGAGGAAGTGGAGGATTATTCTATCCAACTCCATGCTCCTGCTTTTTTGATGGGTCATTGAGGATTTTATGTTTCAGCTTCTTTCTTCTGTTTATGGGCATGGAATTGAGGAAGGAAAAGCTTGTTAGGTGATTTTTTTCTTCTTCCCTTGTTTCTAAGAATGTAGTATATTTTATTTGAAAACTTTGTAATTGGTGGGTTGAATCTGTTTATCGATTGGATACGATGGAAATCTTCAACTTTTTTGGGGATATGCTTTGCTTTGTTGTTGAGAAAATGTGGTGAGATCTTAAGTTTTTGTTAGATGGAAACGGGAGAAGACTGGAACTCTGGAAATTTTGTCTGGCCTGTAACACTAGTTTCCTATTTATTTGCTTAGTTCAGTTGGGTAAGAGTTGTAAACGTTGGCTACTTCAACTTGCTTTTGTCCGCAAGTTGTCACACATAATCACCAAAGATTCTAGTTTGTTTTATCCTTGTTCCTAATCGTTTTATTTATTTATTTATGTGAGCAGCTCTAAAACTGTGATAATCACTATGTTCCTGTGCACCTTTTTTTTTTTTTTTTTTTTGTTGAAAAGGAAACAATTTTTTTTGATTGAACGGATGAAAAGAAACTAATGCTTAAAGTACACTTTAATGAAAACAAACAATAGACAATACAAACTGGGATGAGATCTATGTTCCTATGCAATTAAAATCTCCTGGTCTGTCTTTATGTGTTTTTAGAGACTCCAACGCCATATCACAACAGAAAAGTTGATGTTACTCGTTTGAAATGGAATGAATTGACTGATTTTTATTCATGCCATTGCTTAAATATGGGGAGGTCAGGGAAAAGAGTAATAATTGACATTTTAGTTTCTTTGCAGCATGATTTCTCCATGCTTATGCAGTACCATAGTTAAATGAAACTTTATTTATATAACTAGTGTATTTGTAGACTAATGTATTAACTTTTATGGTTTCAATTTTTATTCCTGAAATCAATAGGTTTTATTCTGATCACAAAAAACATAAGAAAACGGCCATTGGAAGCAGCAACGAAGCAGTGCAACTTGAGAAGTCGTCGTCAAGATACTATATTCCGTCGTCGACGTTCTTGATACCTGACAATGGACTAGGGGGAAGCAAAAGTAAATTTGCTGAAACTTTTAAAACTGAGAAGTCTAAGGTGTTTGCAGAGGACCATGAACCATGGAGCAAAAGAATACTAGACCCTGGTAGCAAAATTGTTTTGAAATGGAACAGGGTGTTCATTTGCTCATGCTTATTGGCACTCTTTGTTGACCCGCTATATCTTTACTTGCCTTCTTTGAATGGGAGTGGGAAATCCCAATGTGTAAGGACAGACTGGAAATTGCGAATTGTTGTGACCTGTTTTCGGACTGTTGCAGATTTTTTCTATCTTCTGCACATGATTATAAAGTTCAGAACAGCTTATGTTGCTCCTAGTTCTCGTGTTTTTGGGAGAGGTGAGCTTGTGATGGATCCAAAGATGATAGCAAAGAGGTATATCAGATCTGATTTTTTTGTCGATCTAGTTGCCACCCTGCCTCTCCCTCAGGTACCTCGACTTCCGTTCCTCAACCTTTGACTTTAAATTTGGTGTACTTTGTCTTTAATCTTCATGCGGTATTTTCTATTTCTTTCTTGGGGGAGATTTAGGGACAGAAAGAACTCTGTAAAACTCCATGGTACCTTATTTCGAAGACATATAGTCTTCTAAATGAGTTCAGCAAACTTACCTCATTATTTGAGCAGTTAGGACTTCTTTAATGTTCTAAGTCGAGGAGTCAGATTATTTTCCACGGTTCCCAGTACATTGATAAGTAAGACTAACTATGATTATTATTATCATCCATCCGCTTAAGGTATGATGTGAGAATTATCCATCCGTGTTAACCATAACCTACTTGTCTCCTGGCAGTAACAAAATGGTAGCACATCTTTCGCAACCTGCTTCTTAAACAATGAGAGTTTCACTTGGTCTAATATTTACCCAGTCTGGTCTATTGAATACAAGATTGATTTTGGTCTAGGGTTTTTTTATTCGATTGTATCTTTTCTCTTATGTTTCTTGTATGTTGAGAATTAGTCTCTTTTTATTTCATCAATTAGAAGTTAGGTTTCTATTTCTGTTTCAAAAAAAGAAAATGTCTAAAGGGTGGGTGAACTTGTTTAGAAAATTGTTTTTTCAGTCACAGAATTACATCAAATAATTAACCTATTTGTAAAAGTTAATGGGAAATTTTATGGGGTTGTCCCTTTAGATTCAGTAGTACACCTTCTTCTAGGGCTTATCTTTCTCAGTGGTGGTCTGGCAGAGTGGATGGTAGGTGGCTGTTAGGTCTGTTTGAGAGAGATCTTTGGAGTGTTAGGTTATAGACTTAACATGGAGTGGAAGTTAGTTGGTCTCATAAAAGATTTGAGAGAAGAAAGATTAGTAAAAATGAGTTTGACACGATTATCAATAGGAAAGGATGAGTCAGTGACAAATATCCAAATTGGAGTAAATGAAAGATGGGACTCCAAATGTGTACATCTACATCATGGGAAGTAGAAGAATAAGTAGTGTCATTCGTTACTGAGAATGAAACAATTATTATCTGGCGATACTCATTTCCATGAATTAGTTTAACCTTGTAACTTAATTATTAGATTTTTGACCTATACTTGTACTGCCTCTTCCATGCAGATGGTCATCTGGTTCATCATACCCGCAACAAGAAGTCGTCTAACTGATCATAAAAACAATGCTCTTGCGCTTATTGTTCTGCTTCAGTATATACCGAGATTGTATTTGATTTTCCCACTAAGTTCAGAAATCATTAAGGCAAATGGAGTTGTTACAAAGACAGCTTGGGCAGGAGCTGCTTATAATCTTCTACTTTATATGTTGGCTAGCCATGTAACTCTTTCTCTCTCTCTCTCTCTCTCTCTCTCTCTGATGCTAGATATAAATACTTAAATATCTGTGCAGAGGATTTCAGTATCTCATTTTATTAAGAAATCATGGCATAATCTTCGTTTTAATTCCTATTTTTTGAGGGAACTCCCAATCATTAATGTTATTTTATTTTTCTTTTTGGCAGGTTCTAGGTGCTACATGGTATTTGCTGTCAGTTGATAGATATACTTCATGCTGGAAATCATTTTGTAGGAAGAAGGAATATAATCCACTAGAATGTGACCTAACTTTTTTTGATTGTGATACATTTAACCATAATGACCGCAATACATGGGCAAATAGTACACTTGTTTTTGAAAAATGTGGCACTCATGGAGTTTTCAATTATGGCATTTTTGAGAAAGCAATGTCGAAGAATGTCGTCTCTTCAAGCTTTATTGCAAAGTACTTCTACTGTTTGTGGTGGGGCTTGCAAAACCTGAGGTATAATTCTTTTTCTTTATAATTAACTTCTTTTCGCAGTGTTGTTAAATGTGCTAGAGTACCATTTCCCTTAAGAAGTAGAACCAATAAATGTTTTCTTTGAAATCGTCTCCCAGGTTATAGTTTGCTCCCTACTCGTTGATTTAGTGGTCTAAAGTATAGATCCTATACTTTATAATGCTACTTGGATCCCTGTTGTTAGGAAAGCATTATTTGGATCAAATGATCTCGCCTTGTTATTTACCTCTCCAACTTGCTTGTAAAAGCTTTGGAGCTCTTCTGAAAGGCCTTCACTATAAAATATCTATACGTTTGTATACAATTTTATTTCTGATCTCAGAAAGGAACTATGAATCACTGTTGGAATATGGAAAGTAGCATTTACTCAAGATGCAAATGAGTTTGTCTTCTGCTGAATGAATTTGGCTTAATGAATTGATCTTGAACAATTTATGCATCACATGTATTTTCTTTTCTGATTGAAAGTTTTAGCTGTAAACTTTGCAACACATGAAAACCTATGGACTTGCTATTAAATTGTTTAGGTAACTGTAGAACGCTCATCATAGGTTCTGTACTGATTACATGGCTGGCAGACCAGTACAACCTGATGTATGTTCTCATGCTTGTCTTATTATGGATGATTCTTTAATTATTCATTTTTTTTCTTGAAAATACTAAAAACTTCTTGCTTATTTTGTCAGTTCATATGGACAAAATTTGGAAACAACGACGTTCATTGGTGAGACATTGTTTGCTGTACTCATTGCCATCTTAGGCCTTGTATTATTCGCCCATCTGATTGGGAATATGCAGGTAAGAGACTGAGGGATAAATTTTGTTCTTTATTCATTGAATCCATAACATGCAAATTGAGGTGCGTTTGTATTTAAAACTTCTATACATATTTGCTTGCTGATGCTTGTTTCACTTTTGTTGGACTGTTAAGTTGATTAAAGGGTAGGAAAAAGGTAGTCTTTATTACCTTTCCTTGACAAGTCCTCCATAGGGGCTAGAATCATTTGGTTACTTGTCTCACTACATGGAAGAAATTGGTTTGGTTCTGGGATGATCTTTCTGTTCAATGGTCATAACAGGCACATGATTTGGTTTCACAAGTTTCTCTAACTAAAAAATGGGTCTGGCCTCCCTAACTTATGCAAATATCTGCCTGATCCTGAGTAGTCTCTGTAGTGACTTTTGTTCAGATAAAATCTCACAGATCTTTTACAAAGGTGTTTCCATGCAATTCTTAGTATTCAGTTATCTTTTTATTGAAAATTCATTACCATTTTCTGTAGACGTATCTGCAATCCCTTACCGTGAGGCTCGAAGAATGGAGACTAAAGCGAAGAGATACTGAAGAGTGGATGAGACATCGTCAACTCCCTGAAGACTTGAAACGACGAGTTCGACGTTTTGTGCAATATAAGTGGGTAGCAACAAGAGGAGTTGATGAAGAAACCATCTTGCAGAGCTTGCCTGCTGATCTTCGACGCGATATTCAGTGCCACCTATGTCTAGATCTCGTCCGACGAGTATGATTCTTTTGCATACTTCATTATTTCTTTCTATATGGAGCAGCACAATAATCTAGAGTTATAGTTCTTACATGATTAATTTTTCAGTAGTAGCATCTCTGATTATGATAAAGGCCATTACCATCGTGTTGCTATTTAATAGGCAGTAGATAACACAACAATGAGATTTGGGAAGCATTTATTTGCTGCATATGAAGTACTATTATTCTTAATAATTAACCACCTAAATTGGGCCGGCAACCATCATCAATGGTTCTTTACAACTTCGCAAAAAAGAAGGATTGATTATTTGTGTAGATGTGGTCATATTCTAAAATTCCGTAATTAAGTTGCCACCCTTGACTCACTAAGCAGATTGAAGCACTCTTTTCCCTCTGTTTTGCAGGTTCCTTTCTTCGCCCAGATGGATGATCAGCTACTTGATGCAATATGTGAACGCCTGGTCTCCTCCTTGAGCACTGAAGGTACTTATATTGTACGGGAGGGTGACCCAGTAACAGAGATGCTGTTCATTATTCGAGGCAGATTGGAGAGTTCTACCACAAATGGAGGCCGCTCTGGTTTCTTTAACTCCATAACGTTACGTCCTGGCGACTTTTGTGGGGAGGAACTACTTTCTTGGGCTTTGCACCCAAAATCCACGACCAACTTGCCCTCCTCAACTAGAACAGTCAAGGCACTCAATGAAGTTGAAGCTTTTGCACTCTGTGCAGAAGATCTTAAATTTGTGGCCAACCAATTTAGACGTCTGCACAGTAAAAAATTGCAGCACACATTCCGCTTTTACTCTCATCATTGGAGAACATGGGCAGCCTGCTTTATTCAGGCTGCTTGGCGTCGCCATAAGAAAAGGATGATGGCAAAAGATCTCTTAATGAAAGAATCATTTACTTTATCAGAAAAAGTGACTGACGAAACTAGCCAAGGAGAGGAACAATTCTCTGTTGTTTCAAATCCTTCTCAGACTAAAACGTATCTGGATATAACCTTGCTGGCTTCAAGGTTTGCTGCAAACACAAGGAGAGGCGCTCAGAGAATGAAAGACGACTTGCCAAAGTTACAAAAGCCCGAGGAACCCGACTTTTCCATTGAGCCAGATAGATAACAGTTTCCAATAGTGTCAAACCCTTGTCTCTGAGGAGGGTGAAATCCATTTCAGATGAGCATCCTTTTTTCTGTCATCTGGTATTTCAGACCTTACGGGAGCCGACTGCCTAATTCCTCCCTGATGTATAGTTTATCAATTACTTGCTTTAATCCAACGCTTATAAGAGCTTGGGCTGCGATGTCACAGACTGTGCATTAATGTCGTAAGTTGGTCTTATGTTTCACCCGGATAGATAGTAACTGAGTTCGTTCGTTGGATAGTTAAACGAGCTGCGATCAAGCTGCAAGTTATACTTCACCATACAAGTACACAGTGCCTCAGACATTGATTGAATGCAGAAGCTTGATGTCTTTCACTAGACGAAGACAGAGCTATGCCGGTATGGAGCTGCTGCTGGGCTAGGAAGTTTTTGTTCATATTTTATGATTAGAGACATAAATTACACACTTTTTTGCCCCTTTTTCTTTCCACTAGTATTTTCTGACTTATCCATTATCCTTGGTATTGATTTCCAACAAAGTATCTCGCTGAAAATGCACATATACATAGCAAGACTGCCTTGGATTCCCGACTTTGTAAAAGTGCAAGTTCAGTAACTTCTAACTGGCCTTGCAAATTTATCATCAATTTTAGTTCATAAATGTACGGACAGTAATGGAAGTCCGGGTTTTTTTTGTGGAAAATTGTTATTTCTAATCTAAAAAAACTTCTTTTTCTAACTACTTTTTCAACTTTTCAAAGGTGGGTTTCACGTAGTGAAATGATTGTTAATACTCCAAAAACCATATTTCTCAACACTCAAACCATCGTCTTCTTCCATAAACTCTCAGATGATCTTTTTTTCTAGAGTCTATTTTTTTTACTATACTCTCTAATTTCTGTCATTTGTGGTAAAATTTCATCCTATGTGACCCGATTTTTGGAAACAAACCCACAAAGAACATGTTTGAAATGGTGGAAAGAAATTTAGGTTCTCGAACAGTTGGTAAAAAAAGGGAAAATAAAATGAATTTTTCTGGTAGAGGAGGTTTAATATGTGTAGGATATGACTGAATCAAATGGAAAAAGAATTTGGCATGCATTTTTTGCTTGCTGTCATGTTTCCCGTAAGTTGAATGAGTCAGGAAAAGTGACAGAATGCCCAAATCCCATGAATACACGCCAACTTTTAGGACATTTGGGCATTTTGTGACTTTTCTCGTAAGGTTGAAACCTTACGGGAAAAGTCACATAATGCCCAAATTTCTTGAAAGGTTTGAACCTACCAAGAAATTTGGCTTTCTGTGACTATCGTCTTGCTCTCGCTAGTCTCGCTCACTCTTGTATCGTCTCTGTAACATTTCACTCTCTCTGGTATCGACTCGATAGTCTCACTCTCGCTGGTCTCTAGTATCGTCTCTTTGGCATCGTCTCGCTGGTCTCACTCTTGCTAATAAAGTGGCAGATTCGTTATTCCTTCCGAATAAGTTTGAACTTTTTGAGAAAAGTCACAAAGAGTTTGACTTTTTCCACATGGTGAAATGTTTGTAATACCCTTAATATTCTATCTGACTATCTTCAATTTGCGAGAACGAGACTAGCAAGATCAGTGAGAGCAAGACCAACAAGACAATGCCAGAGAGACAATACCAGAGAGCGCGAGACGATAGTCACAAAAAGCCAAATTTCTTGGTAGGTTCAAACATTTGGGAAATTTGGGCATAAGATCTTATGGAAATCTCATGAGTATATGCCAACTTTCTTGGTAGGTTCAAACATTTGGAAAATTTGGGCATTCTGTGACTTTTCTCATAAGATCTTATGGAAACCTTACGGGAAAAGCCACAAAATGCCCAAATATCCTAAAAGAAAGTTGGCGTATACTCATGAGATTTGGGTATTTTGTCACTTTTCCTGTAAACTCATTCAACTTACGGGAAAAATGACAGCAAACAAAAAACGCATACCAAATTCTTTTTCTATTCGATTTCAAACATGTCCTACACATATTAAACCTCCTTTACCATAAAAATTCATTTTCTTTTCCGTTTTTCTACCACAAACTATTAAAAAACCTAAATTTCTTTCCACTATTTCAAACATGTTCTTTGTGGGTTTATTTCCCGAAATTGGGTCACATCGGATGGAATTTTACCACAAATGACAGAAATTAGAGAGTACTGTAAAAAAAATGGACTCTAGGGAAGAAGATGGTCTCACAGTTTTGGGAAGAAGATGGTGGTTTGAGTGTTGAGGAAAATGGATTTTGGAGTATTAATGTCATTTCACTATGTGGAACCCACCTCTAAAACTTTGAATGGTTGAAAGAAAGGTTAGAAAAGGAAATTTTTTAAAAAGGGTTAGTTTTGTCCCATACAAAACTTTTTGGATTAGAAATAACAATTTTACTTTTTATGTAAAATCCAACAATTTCTTGCACTAATGGGAACGATGAGTACAACAAGGAGAACAAGTGTTCTATTGATTGAGTATGATGCAATGGAATACGATTTAGCACCAGTTTTGTACCATTACATTCTCTTTCAAGGAGTATACCTATCAATGTCGTAGAACTCTATATTCTTGTACTTCTGGGAAATTATCTCAGCTTGTACTTTTCTGGCAGTGTCTGTAGCACAACCAACAAGTATAAGAACAGAGGTTCCCGCAAATCCTCGAAATGCCGTCAAATGTGTTGTTTGCTCAATCACCGCAGGACCAGCAGCAAGGATTGCCAAGAAGGCTGAACCAAGTACTGAAATCCGACTTAGAACCTATTGTTCATTAAACAACAAGAAGACATCAATCAATACCTTGATCATTTTAGGTGCATAACATCTTCAGTTAGAGTAATTTCATTTGGGCCAAAATGAAAAGATGACAGAACCAGCAGTAAGAACAATGAAATAATCGCATTAGGTAATGCAGAATTACCGCTTTCAGAAATGAAGCTGTACTTTTGCCTGGACGGACGAGGGGAATCGAAGCACCCTGCCGCTTCAATTGTTCACTCACATCATCGGGATCCAATTGTAGGAATGTGTAGTAATAGTTGAAGAAGGCTATCAAAAGGATGTTGGTTGGCAGATAGAACGAACCTAAGGAAATCCCATTTGTTAGTTTTGTAATACCAGTAAATCCTATCTACCAACGATGAGATAACCTCATACCACCGATAATGTAACTGAACAGCAATTGAACCATTTTTTCCCCCAAAGATCAGATCTTTTTTACAAACTAAATAGTAAACATGAATTAAGCAAATTCAGTGGTCAGTAAACCAAAACATCTTACCTCCTGGATTTAAAGCAAGTGCAGCCTTCTTTAGGACTGATAACCCCGTGAAGCGAGCTAGAGTACCCGGAAGGGCTAATGTTGATGTCGAGAAAATGATCGGCATCACACCAGAACTATTTACCTGTGCATAATGAAATCAGTAAAATAAATACCAAACTTGTACAACTCCTTGTTGGTTAACAAATCCCAGATGACAAATTTATAAACTTTGAGTTGCGGGAACATGAATAAAGATTTGAAACCAAGATCTCCTAGTTACTGCATCAAAGTGCTACAAGACTTAAAAGTTTAAGTTTCTCTAAAGTTTAAGTTCACTACTGACTGATATACTAATTCAATGACAAGAATAAAGAAACAGGACTACAAACCTTGAAGGGCAGGTAAGCAGATTTCTGAAGTCCTCCACCTCTGCTTGTGTATCTTGAGGCATAGTTGAGGGGGATTTTCCTTTCCGCTTCCTGAAAACCTTGGTTTAGATAAATTATAATCACATATGATAACACATCTTCTGTAATGAGGAATATATATATATATGTGCATTACTTACCTGAACATATACAATTCCAAGTACCAATAGAAAGAAGGATATCATGATAGCAACCAATCCTACATAGTTACCATCCTGGAATGCCTGTGCAGCGGTCCTTCCAAAGGATGCTGGTAAATAGGAGATGATGCTGGTGAATATTAAAAGAGATGTCCCATTTCCTAGCTTTAGGTCTGTGATCCGTTCCCCAATGTACGTTGTTATGACTGAGCCAAGTGTTAATAAAGTAACAGAAGAGAGCACCCATTCTGTACTAAAATCATTAACATAGGGGCGAAGGTAGAGAACTTGGCCAATTGCCTGTGAAGAAAATGATACATAATTGAAGAATCTTAAAATAAAAGGTAAAAAATTTTTGAAGTACATTTAAATGTTAAGTACAACAGCCATTAGCATGAAAACGTTTGATTCACAAAAGAACATTAGGAACTATGTGTTCAATGCCTAAGATCCTTCATATTTGGCAATTGTTCCTGATTTTTTCTTGCATCTATGGTTGTTTGAATGGCTGCACTACTGGGATACTGAAACCAGCTTCCATAAATTTAAAAGTAGAAAATAAATAATTTTTTTTTTAAAATCCTTCCAGCAGAAATGTCTGTCTCTGAATGGACTTTGACACTTTGTTATAGACTCGAGTATTGAAAGCTTCAAAATACTTCTGTCCGTACTGTTAGAAAGTGCACGTTCTTCAAACAAAATGTCCATTTAATTCAAGATTGAAAATATGTAATCCAGTAAAACTAAATGAGTTAAGGTCAGCTTCTACAGTTTTCCCCCTTCTGAAATTATTTCACCCTATCATATGCCATATCTTACTTGTACGATTGCAAATCCAACTGAGGCATATCGAGTATATTGCAGAATTTTCTTTCGCCCTGCTTCACCTTCTCTTTTCTGAAGGTCTTGCAATTTTGGATAAATTTGAGCAAGAAGCTGGAAGACAATTTGTGCATTGATGAAGGGAACAATGCCAAGGGAGCATATCCCCAGCCTACCAATGCCTCCTCCAGAAAAGGAATCTAAAGTGCTCAATAAGCTATTCTGATCCAAGTTCCCAACAAAAGCCTCCCGGTTCACTCCACCAAGAGGTATATAGATTCCAAGCCTTGAAAGAGCTAAATAGCCCAAGAGCTGTAGAAATTTTCCAGGCAAGGGACCTTTGAAGAAATCCCCTATGTCAATGGAACTGTCCTCGATTGCAGCTGCAAAGTCAAATTAGTTTCAGTAATGCCGGTTCAGGAACTATATCCAATACTTGTTATGACATTAAAGGACAAGAAAAAAAACCTGCCAATCCACGAGCTGAGGGGGATTTATCTTTTTTTGTGCTTGAAGCACTATCAAATGTTTGACCAAAATAGCCAAGAAAATTTTCCCACGTACTACTTAATTCGGAAGAAAGATCTGGACGGATGCCCAACGGATCAAAAACTGAGCTCTCAAAACTGAGAAAGAGAAATTATTATCATGTCAATTATTGACCAACCACCATTCGCAGTTCTAGAACAGAGAGACATTAACAAAGAATATATTGGTTTTAGTTCATTTCCCAAGTTGAATGGACATTCAAACCAACGTATAGTAGGCAATGCTGAATGTCAGGTAGAAAATAAAACAATTGAAAAATGTATGCATTGGCATTCCTTCATATTTCTTGTTAAAAACAGACAAATCACAAAGTAAATGTTAATGTCATTTGAGAAATCAAGGACCTGCATCATATGGAGTAATATATTATTTAGCTTGTTCAATCTATCAGTATATGATTAGCATCACCAATTAGCTAAGTAGATATATTTATTTAGAAGCTTGAACGAAGATATAAGAAATTGTATTCGTTGATCCTGAATTAGAGGGACTAGTTAAGTATGAATGTTCTAAAGTATGAGACTGAAGCCGCAGGAACCATGTAGTAATGCTGTAAAGATTCAAGTTTTCAACTTTAAGTAATTGAACGCTTCTCTAACAAAAGGCCAAAGCAACTGGCTCTAAATTACAGTAAGAGAGCATGTGATCATTACAAATATTAGGTTCTTAAGAACCAATTAGACAAAAAACGCAAACTCAAACTGATCTTCATTGGCAGAATGGATTTCATGGAGCATATGATTGTGGACTTTGTTCATGCTAATTACTATGAAAAAATCAACCAAGATATGTCTATGAAAAAATCAACCAAGATATGTTTTTTTCTAACACTTGGTAAGTATATTGACCAAACTTGAACACAATCTACCAAAGGCGTTCTCGTCTAAATTAGTCTTTCTACATCCCCAAGTACAGCAAAAGCAGACCCTTGCTCAAGAATCAATGACTAACAGTTCTCCTTCAGGGGGATCTCCTTCTCCAGTGACAGAAAAGCACGGAAATCTTAGAAGACACAAAAATATTTAACGGGCTCTGGTGAAGCAGAAGGTAGAGGAAAACAAAGAACCACCCACAAGACCTACATGAAGAAGAAGGACCCATATAGAGAAAAGCCCAAAAAGCAAACCTAGAAGACTAGTTGAAGGAATTGAAGGGCAATGAACAGAAAAAGAAGATAAATGCAGGAGCCTCACCTGTTGGAAATAAGGGCAAGGTTCCAGGATTTGGTGGCTCTGGGCTTGCCTGGAACAGAGAAGGAAGCTCGGGTGAGTGAAATTCCAGGTCTTAGGAAGCGCTTAGAATTGGTAAGAGATTGAGTGGAGAGGGTGAAGGAAATGGGCGAAGAAGAAGCTGCAGCAGCTTCTCTGAGTGTTATCAACATTATTTGCTCCCACCTCAGTTTCAGTTTCTGAAAGGTTAACGATATGTGACGCTCGGTGGATTAGGCGTTTCCGCTGCCTCATCCCCCTATCCATCTTCTTCCCCTTTTTCCCTTAATTAAATTTCCTTGTTGGATTTGTAGTTTTCTTTTGACTTTGAACCCATGTCAAAATGGATTATGTTTAAAGCTTCCTCTTCAAATTTTTTTTTTTTTTTTCAAGCTTGCTATTAATCTAATTGTAGTTAATTAAATTTTTTTTAGAAGTACAAATACCCTAATTACAATGATAAAGAGGCTAAATGATGTAACCAACTAAAAAATTCATCTCGCAAAACATGAGATTCAGATCCATCCATTTAACGAGTTAAACCATCAACAACCACATTTTTAGTTCGTTAAATATGTCGAGAAGAAACCTCTTATTAGGCCTCAACTCCATAATATTTTCTACTACTAATTTTATTGAGGTTAAAATTTCATCCTTTCCGTTTAACAACCACATTGCTAATAAATTATCTGATTTCACTATTAAGGACAATTGACTCAAAGCAACAACCGCCCTAACGCCCACCTCAATTGCACGTACCTCTACTAACAACAAATCAAAAGGCTCTTACACAAACCTCCCACCAGCCACTATGAGTGTGCCTATGTGATTTTGAAGAACTCATTCAACACCACCTTTGCAAGCAGAGCCAAAGGGCAACGTCAACCACCGCTCTGGAGGTTGGGCCCAACTAACCCAATCACCAACACTTCCCACCTTCGCCATCGCGGCAACACACCGCCCACCCGACAACCTTGCCATAGTCAAATTTGGACACCTATAATCCGAGAGGAATCCATGGATAGACTCGAGCAAAGCCCCTACTGATCCACCACCCCTACGAAACACCACACGATTGTAAAACTCCCAAATATGCCACATCACCATGAAAAAGACCAGAAGATCATCCAACTCGTTGTGCTCCCTCACCCACTTATTCCGGCCACACAAAAGAGACACAACATTAGATGGTAAAAAATATGGCCCAATGGCCGAAGATAGATCTTTGTCTCCTTCTCGCAATGATATAATAGGCATTTCGGAGGAGTTAGCAACGTAAAAGCGGAAACAACTAGGATCTAAAGTAATCTAATTACATCAATTTTAAAGATTAAACATGCTTGTTCTAAAACCAAAAAATAGAGACAAGAACAATTACTTGTTGTAGTTCAATGATTCAAAATCTTTCAACCTTTTGATCATGAACACTTCGTGGACCACCACAAGAGTTTATTCTTTGGCCTTAGAACGGATTGTTTGATCCAAATTGAGTTGAATTTGGAACAATTTTGTGAATAACACACAATTTTGGAGAGTTTGAAGTAGGTGAAAATTTCTTCACTAAAATTGCCAACCCATTTTCCAAATTTCCTTCTATTTAAAGAAGAAACCATGCAAATAAAGTTGATTGACACCAAACATGGTGAATAAGGTGGTGAAATTGAAAGTGGAAGAAGGTTGAAGATGAGGTCTACCTCATACTTCAACATGCAAAGTGGGTAATTCCAAAATCCAATTTCTCAAATTAAATTTGAATTTCCAATTTATTTTTAAAATTAGTTCCAAAAATCAATTTTAAAAAACATTAAGTCAAATAATTAATTATATTAAATTAATATTTAAAATTAAATTAATAATTGTTCCACTTTTCCCGGCAATTCAAATTCGATGAATCTCTATTCATCTAAAAAAATATTTAAATCACATTTAAATATTTTTAAGTCTCCAAATTTGTTTAATTCACAATTAAAATGAACAAACCATAAAATTTACTCCTTAACCGAATTTGAATGACTTCAAATTCAGTCAACACACTATTCTAAGGTTTAGTCTATGAGCTAACAAGAGAACCTAATCAACCTACAAATCATGAACTCCAACAATCTGAAATTAACCGGCTAAACTCTTAAACCTAGTTAATTACCATTCGTTAACTACCGAGACACTCCACTATAGCTAAGTAGCTGGACTCTCTTCACTGTAGATATATTTCTGTTCACTTGATATAACCATGATTAGTAAGTCGATCATTCACAAGTTGTTCGTAATTACACATGAGTCAGAATTACCGTTTTATGCCTATAATTACATCTCGTTCCTTAAGTCCCACTAATCCTCTAATGAATAATTGGTTTATGGTCTAACCATCAAACCGAGTCCCTCTCAGCCAATGAGAGGGTGGGATCCCTTGTTTAAGACCCGCAATCATCACTTAAGGGAACAACTTCTCTACTAAGGTAAGAGTGAATTTCATCTTGCAGGACTATGTCCCCAACTATCTGTCTTATCTTATCCCTATAATGGGGGGTTTATTAAGTTGGCAAGCTTAGGCCGCTGATCCATGTAGATAAAAGGATAATCTCAAACAAATAGGAGTTCATAGTTAGCTCAGGATTATGATCGAGTTGCCTAGGTCATCAGGTTTGAAATAGTTAGTTTTAACAGTAAACGGTGTTATAAAGTAAAAGTGATTATTTCATGATCCGGTCTTGTCCAAACTCATTGCATAGGATGCCCCCACTCACATGTCTCTACATGAACGACATAGGATTACATCGTCTGTATCAAATACAAAATGGGTCGCGTCCATAGTGTCCCCAAGATAAGGTACCCAGTCTTATCCTTATACTATAGACCATTTTGGCTATTACTTAAATTTGATCCACTTTTATGTCTACACATAAAGTATAAGTGTTCAACCTATAGCTAGAAGTTCTTAGTTTATTGGATTTAATAAATGCACCTCATATATTCAATAACAATTTTATTGAGAATAAGTTCCAAAAATTTACAAATTACGAGTTTTAAGACAAAAAATCCAACACATCCCACATTCAGCACAATCCCCTTGTTTGCCAAATTTACTCGTGTTGGAATGATGTCAATTGATAACTTGTAAAAATACAAGTTATTGTATTTTTTATTTGGAGTAATTTGAGTAATATTGATGATAAACGCATGATTTTAATACTTGAATTATGTAATATGAAAAACTCTACATTTACTGTGTCTACAAAAGCATTTATATCTGGCATATCAGTCATTTGATATACTCTATATTTGGTATATCAGTTGCTTAATATACCAAACATAAAGTATATAATTATACAATTGATATATCAAAACTACAATGTCATACCTAAAATTTTATTTAGAATAAATGTTAATATACCACTAATAAATTAATGATATACTTAAAATTGAATTTTTAATGAGTATTGATATACTACTCCATAAACCAATACAATACTTAAAATGGATTTAGATCATAAGTGATATACTATTGATACACTAAAAATGTACATGAAATGAATTTTTAATGACTATTGATATATTATTAATACATCTATGTTGCAATTTAAATAAAATTTGACTGAGTGTTGGTAAACTACTGATACACCAATACAATACTTAAAAATGATTTGGATCATGAGTGATATGCTATCGATACATTAAAAATGTACATAAAATAAATTTTAATGACTATTGATATATTATTAATACATCTATGTTGGAGTTTAAATAAAATGTGAATGAGTGTTGATAAACTACTGATATGTCAAATACTTAATATTGCATTTTGAGCTCATCATGATATATTATTGATATTTGTTTTGGTATATCAACAATATCATTGAAATGTCTTTTCTCTCTCTAGGTATATCAACCAATTAATAAGAAATATGAAATATTTGTTACACACAATTAATATACCAAATTAATATTATATGTATACCACTAAAATCATATAAAAATTTTGAAAATAAAACAAATTAACTAATATATATTTTATATTTGGTATATTATTTGACAAAATTAATGCATTTAACATATACCATCAACATCAAAATTAAACTAATTAGATGAAAAGAACTCTATTTCAAAACGAAACAAAAATAAAAATAATATTTACCATAATTAAACAAACAATATCGACCATAACACAATTAAAGTCATGTCATATTAGTTGTATAAATTATATTCTTTAAATAAAATATATCGATGGTTTAATATACCAAATATAAAATATATCAGTTGACTGATATACCAAAATATAAAGCATATCAAATACACCTGATACACAAATGAGGGTAAAATCGTAATAATAAAAAAATCGAAAATCAGGTTTAAATTTTTTGCTATATCTGAAATTTGAAAAAACTATTGTTATGTTTGCAAATACTCTTATATTTTTTTGCTACCTATTGCAAGTTCTCTTAATATAAAACGTTGGATTTATTTAGACGAGTTTACATACTTCAATAATATATAATATGATTAAAAACAAAATCCGAACAATTGCAAAATAATAAATAATAGATAACATGCATTAGATCTCACAATTAACAAAAAACCAAAAGATCAACTAATCTAGCAAAGCATGAAGTGAAAAAGATAATCCTAGAGAGAACGAATACTATAGTAACAAATATGGAATGGAATGTAGAATATATGAGCACTCACCTTGTTTATGTAGAGATATTCTCTGTATCATTTTTAAGAAGAAATTATTTGAATTAATAAAAATAAAATTTTAGCTAATTGGGGGATCCTATTTTAAAAGAATTATACATAAGCCTAAATAAATTAGAATAGTTTCGTAATTGATTATTTATTTACAAACATAGTCTAGAATTTATAATTATGATCGTGATATCTTCAAGTTGTAACTAAATTTGCATATAGGACAAATATTTTAGCCCATTACAAATTCCCTGAATTATAAGTTAGGAAGATTCTAAAAACAAACATTAGGTATGAAATTGAGGACAGAATTATAGCATTCAAAACGAAACAAACAGAAAATTTAATTCATATCTGGAGGTTACATGGCTATTAGGGAACTCAACTCAAACATGTGGATTGCAAGAACCATAACAAGACGTGGGGGAAATCTGTACAAAAGATTTTTGTGGCATAGTTTTGAATGGATACGAATGAAAATTCAAGAAACACAAACCCGCAGCTGGCTTTTGTCGCTTTCTTTCCCAAACAAACCTCTCCAACAAAAATATTACAATCACATCAAAATTTCTCCTTGACCTCAATTACGAACCCATTCATTCAAAATTTTTGTGCAGCTCACACCCTTTATCACTTTCAAACTAGAGAATATAATTTAACTAAAATTAGCACTTTCATTCTTAAAGAGGCATTTGAGGCATTGGTTATTATAGTATGTAAGTTCTAATAGTATGTGTTAGTAGGATGAATAGGACAAAGAAATATTTGAAATAGTATTACCATAGCTAATTGTAAATTATAATAGTTGAAAACACCAACTATTATAATTGGTGCCCAAAAACTCTCAAAATGTTTCTAATTGAGATAATTTGAAATCAACGTATAGACTCTTTTGGTAGTACTTGAAATTCATCCTTTAACAAATGTAGAACAGTTGCATTTCTAATATTCAGCCAAAACTCTACACACCCCAGCGGCCACCTCCCACTCCCACTCCTTTCAACCACACAAATGGCCGGTTTCAGAAACTGCTAGGCAGCTTCGCCTCCATGTTTATATTTGTTTTTTTGCCCTTTGAACCAGCCTTAGAGTCAGTGACATGACAACCCCATTTGGTACTTACATTTATGATCTTTAACTAAAAAGTCCACTTACAAAGTCTTCACCCAAAAATGGACAAACAAGCTTACGCTCATCTTTGTCATTACCATGTTTGACCCATATCAATACTCGTGCAAATAAACAATCCTCCAATGACCCTGCTATTGCTATTCATTATTGTTGCTTCTTTCTTGGGGAAAGTATATGTATATTCATATAATAAATATGAAGGTGAAGACAATTGAATTAAAAAATTCCCAAGGATAAAAGAAATTACAAGACATATTGCTTTTCCTTTATCAACAATGCTCAAAAACCCAATTTTAAGCTTACCCACTATTTGTTTCTGGCATATCTAGATACTGTTAAAATTACAACACCTCCCCTCCCCCAGCCTTAGGGGCAAACTATATATGCATATATACAAGATTTTATGTTACCTCCACCCTATTCTCATAATCCATCTACTGCTGTCACTACTTTTATGTTACTAGGCAGCAAATCTCCTCGCCTTCGGTTGCCTGATTCACGGTCTAGTTCGAGAGTAACAACTACTGACTTGTCTCGTGTGCTGCCTTCTGGTTTTGGAAAGCAAGCCTTGAGATGGTTGAAGCTTGGAACTAGTGCTTTCTCTGTCCATTCTTCTAAACCAATGTTGCCAAACCATACCCCAGCTAATATTTTTTGAAGAGCCTGGTCTTGTAACTCGATTGAGACTCCCTCCCCAATAATGGTGAAGAATTTTTCGTTGATAGACGTTTTAATGTCTTGGATTATAAGATTGAAGTTGACTGGCTTGAAGATAATGGCATCGTCAACGATGTCCTGAAGCTCGCTTAATGCTGGTGAAGCTGTGGTTGATTCCATCTTGCTTAGGCTATATTCATCTTCATGATCAATTGTGAGGTCGCTTGAGTTGTGTGATCCATCTGCAGTATCGTCGTCTGCATTGGCAGCCTCATTCAAATCGAAAAACAGACCAGGATTTGTTTCTTTCCTGGTTTTTGTGAACCTTTCTTCGTTGCAAAGCCAATTCCCTCGACGTTTTAATAGCTTTTCGGACAGAGATAACCTCAATTGCCAACTTTCACCAGCTAAATTTGTGAGCTCCTTCTCGCCAAGGGAATTTTGATCTGACAAGTACTTTAGATCGCCCGGTAGCCGAACAGTCGTGAGGATGAAAATAACATTACCAAGGCTGATTTCTCGACCATGGGAATCAATGAGCCGACCACTTTCGATTGCCCGTTTTACACTCCCACGGAATAGAATATCTGCTTCATCAATGTCCTCAAGAACTATCACTGAAAATGGATTCTTCCTAACAGCCTCGGAAATTTGATCTAACGGGGTTCTACCGCGAAAATTATTGTCCAATCTTCTACCATTAAGTTGTGTACCAAGACAAATGGTAACCAGGATGGACCCAGATACCAGCTCTGAAATAGCTGATGCCATCTTCTTCTTGCCAACTTTGTCAGGCCCCGCAAATAATAGCCAAATGTCCCCTTTTGATCCAGCACCCTGACGTTTCCTGTTGCCCAATTTGCGTTGAGTTATTGTGTTAGCCACAGCAGAAGCTGCATCTCGCTGCCACCAAACCTTTTCCATAAGAACTTTAAGGATCTTCTTGTATGAATCAACATCTGTTATACCAAGAAGTTTGGCACTCTGAAGATCCAGAGACTTCATCTCTGGTCTGGAAGTTTTATGATTTTGGCCCAAAAATTCTTTGGTGCAGTCTTTACGAGTTTGTTCGGGGATGTTACCACCAAACTTCCCTTGCCCAAGAATCAAGTCTGTTCGTATTGAGCTGTAGTCAGATGGCTGGTTGGGTTGTGGATTCATATTCAGCTGAAGAGTTCTCCCAAGGCTTTTATTCAGTTCTAACCTAGGCTGACAAGGCTGGCACTTGAGCAAGTTTTGATTATATAAACCTGCCGTTGAGATCCCTGTTGGCATATTTCCTGTAGAACTGAAAATTTTCGATTGATGGAAATTGGGATGAAGGTGCAAGCATGTAGTATTCCATTTCTTTTGTAGCTCCTGAGTCCTCTGCTTCACTATCAATTCTTTGTCCTTGCTCTGCAACAAAACACAAACATAATTTAGCTTAAACTTGATTTCATTTGAAATTTATCACCCAAGGAAATGATAACGTTACCTGTTTCGAATCAACTGATTCAACATTAGGAGAATGATGTTTAGCCTTTTGCAGCCAGTGTGGCAGTGGAGGATGATTACTGTCTGTTTTGACTCCTGAAGAAGATTTCTCAGACTCCTCGTTCATGAGTTTTTGTAGTTCCTGTTCATACTTCTGCGTACATTGTGGGCAGCAAGTTATTCTCGGACCATTATTTAGAGTCTCAGATTCATGTCTCAGTTGGCTAATGGGAGGGGTAGGAAAGAACTTCATTGGGGACAAGGATTCGATTGAACTGCCAAGAATCTCCTTTGTTCCAAACCTAAATGAACAAGATCAAAAAAGACACTCAATACCCAACTGAAGAGAACAATAGAAATCAATCACAAACAACAAAATTGCTAAATAATTATACGAAATCATACAATACTTTCCAGACCATGGTAAAATAATCACAGAAACATTTCTGGGAAAGAAGTAATCTATAAGTCTAAGTCTAAATTTTCCAGCTTATACTTGATTTCTGCAATGACCCAAAAGTTCTTAAAGCTCAAGCAAATACTCTGTGCTTAATAATCCATAAGCTGAAGCTGGATGAAATAAAAAGGATAAGAATCCAAAAGTACCTTGGATATAAGCCAGAGCGAGGGGCTTTAGCCACAACAGGGACAACATGTAAATCCCAATCACTTTCAATTGAGGGATGATAGATTTGGCATCTCAAGAAGGTTTCACAAGTAGCGGTTCCGATTAACCACAGCCGCCCGGCAGTTTCCTCTCTGAACCTTATCAATAGCTTTCCAATCTTCTGAACGGCAGCACGGCCGGCCTCGGATACAACAGGCTGCAGCACCACGCCGGAACCTGGGGCTACAGAACTCGCCGGCTGCTCAATCAACCATTGTAAATTCCCCAAGTCAAGAATTATACTCCCAGAACTAGATTTGGCTATTCGGGTCGCTACCAAATCTTCCAATTCTTCAAGTTTTGTGGGTATTTGTGATTGTTCCTTCTCCAAATGGATAATCTCAGCATTCTCAAGCGGCCCTTCAGTCAGTTCTTTATTGTTAATTCGCCTAAAAAATTCCTCTAACATTGCATCTGTTTCCGAATCCCCAACTACGATTGGATTTCTCTTCGTCGGCCTGAGGAAAATATCCACGATTCGTTTCACTTCCTCCCCTCTCGTCTGTCCCAATTGGGTAACGCTTCCCTGATGCAACCGTGGATTCAAATAAAGATTCCGATTAGGCGACGGGGAAGAGTGGGAACCTAATCCAATAGGGGATGAATTCACCACAGACGCCGACGAATTCAAAGACCTTTCAATCGTAGCCTTAACAGCAGGGCTCGAAAAGCTCGCTTCCCGCATAATTCTACTGACGCTTGGATCATCGAGAATCGATATAACTAGCTGCTCGAACTCAACCTTCACCGCTAACATAGGTTGTTGCTGCAATTCAGACGAGCCGCGGCGTTGGTGAGCTTGTGCACGTTTAAGGGCTGCCATTAACGCATTGGAGATCGGTGGTTCTGAGTCGGCGGACACGTTTTGGGCCGTCGGTAGGCGCTCGAGAGCGACGCTGAAACAGAGCTCGAGAGCTCTGCACTGAAGTGGGTGCGAGGAATTGGGATGGGACTTGATGCAGGCCTGACGAAGGAACCCAGTTGGTGAAGCCAACAAAGTTGCAGCCACATGGACCGGCGTGGTCTGGCCATGGTTACGACGACCCGCCTCGGCAATTGCCTGGTTCAAAATAGCTGCCGCCTCCGACGTCAGAGTTTGCAGGATCGTACCAAGTCCAGCTCTCATTTCCAGAATCGATATCCAAAAAATAATCCTTCTCCAAGTTTCAACCAATTAAAAAAGCCAATCAATTTCGGAGTAGAAATCTCGTATTCTCCTTCTCGAATCCACCATTGAAAAACCCAGTTGAAAAAACAGAATCTTGATAGTTTTCTGTTTCTATAGGACGATGAAGGACTGCGAATTCAGAGCTTAGCACCAAAAAAGAAAATGCAGAAGAAAGAAGGGGATGATGGAAAATGGTGAAGGTTTGGAAGGTGGTGAGAAGTAAGACAAATGCTCACTTTCAGAATAGAAATAGAAAAGAAATAGAAATGAATGAGAAAGGAAAAGATATAAATAAAAATTGAGGCTTTCTTCTTCTCCTTCTTCTTCTTGTTGTATAATGTAATGTAGTATACTTGGTTTTGTTTGTTTTATTTTAAATCTGTTCCATTTCCCTTTCATTTCCCATCTTATCTCTCACTTCTTGTCTGTCTGTTTCTACCGATTTAACTTTTTATAATTAATTAAAGTAATTTTAATAAGTTAGAATTCCACCTCCCAAAAAGGTGACATTTAGATGATTAGATCCCCCCTCTCACATGAACCTCCTTCCCTTACTTTTCTCACCCCCTTCTCTCTTTCTCTTTTCACCCCTTTCAAAATGACAGATTTACCCTCCACAATAAAACCATTCAATCATATTCTTTCCCTCTTTTCTCCTATTCCCCACTTTTGCATCCTCAATTTAAATTAGGTCAAAATAGTCCCGTATTTTCAATAATCTTTCAATTTAATTTCTATCCTGATTTATTATTTATTTAAAAAAAAACACTTTTTATTATTTATTAATATTTTTACTAAAAATATAAGATTTATTAAAATAGACTGAAATTGAATAAACTCTAAAATATAGTATAAAATAATATTTTAACCTTTAAATTATTATCACCCGCTTTTCCAGGTTCTTTTTTCTAGTTAAACAATAGTAATGGGTGGCATTTAAAAAAAATGCAATTATAACAAATTATATATGGTTAATGGTTTCTAAATTTGGAAAATAATATTTTTAATTTCTATTTAAATCAAGGAAGAAGTTTAACAATGATAGTTTTTAATCCTAAAAGAAATTTCTCTTGAATACATTACTTTTTCCGTTACTATTGTTTTTGGCCTATTATTTTTGTTATAGTGATTGATACTTCGCAAATAGATACAATAAGAGATGGATATATCATTGATAGACTTCAATATAACTATAGTCTAACAATAACACAAATCTACAATTGAACTAGACTATCTATAATATAACTTCAAGCAGTGATAGTTATTGATAGGCTTTAATACATACATACTAATAAAAGTATGTATATAGATAGAGGACTCTATCAACATTATAACTCTACTGGTGATAGACTTCTATTACTAATCTATCACTAATACAATTGTAATAACCTATTAGTGATAAAGGTTTATGAGGCATAGATTTTTTAATCATTCTTTGTGACTTTTTTCCTAATGGATTGATGGGCTTTTTAGACTTTTTATATGTATTTGATTTAAATTTTGCTATATTTACACCTAGTTAGTTTTAGATTTTTTTTTTTTAATTATTAATCTAGGTGATGTATATATACACACAACCAACTCATTTTTTCCTTTAATTTTTCTAGTTTAAGAAATGATGTGCAATGCAAACCAAAATTTTCCCCTTATGGTTATGATTAAAGCAACCAAGATATATCTCTCCAACTAAAAGATTAGAGATTTGTATCTCATTCTTACTTTTCTTTAAACTAGAAAAATAAAACAAAACCATTTAATTGACATTTATATCACATTTGTTATAGGTGGTATATTAAAAAAAAAAATTCAAAAAAATGAGGATTTTGACAAAATTAATTGTATTGGATATATGAATTAGTTCAAGGACTCTTTTCAAATATAGCCAAAAAAACTAAAATATTTATAAATATAGCAAAATTTCACTATCTATCTGCAATAGATCGTAGATAGATGGTGTATCTTGCTATTAGTTGTAAATATTTTCATAATTTTCCTTAGTTTAAAATAAGTTACATTAGTAAAACTTTGAGATTTATATTTACTTGGTCTTTAAACTCTCAAGTCTGTGATCCGTCATCGAATTTTAAAACAAATGTTTACCTCTTTTGATTGTTTTTCTAAAAAAGTCTTAATGGATCATTGGCCTAAGGTTTGTTTTTCTTTTTTCTTCGTTTTTAAGTTTCAAAGGAGCCAAATGGCTATTCTATTTAGGGGTATACACATTTTGGGTTGGGTTGAGGTATTTTTCGGACCAACTCGAAATTTCGAGTTGGGCGGGTTGGCTACCCGAATAGGGTACCCAACCCAACCCTTACAATTCGGGTTGGGTTGGGATGTCGGGTTGGGTTTTTTTTTCTTTTCTTTTCTTCTTGTTTTTTGGTAAATTTAGAAACATTATAACAACAATTATAAAACACATTGATCCAAGATAAAAAATAAAATAGTTCTCAAACACTAATTGACATAAAAATGAAAATCCATAGTCACAAACATATTCAATTCCATGAATCAAACTTCTAAAACATAACGTTCAAGATATCCATAACCATGAATCCGTAGTTGACAAACAAAATAGTACAACATTAATAATTTAATACAATAGGTCATCGTTAATACAATACATAACAACATAGTTCTTAATCCTATAGGATTACGATTACATAACGACAATCAACAATAAACTATGAACCAAACTCTCTAAAATTGCAATAATTAGCATCCTAAGCATTCAGCTTAGTCCTAAAAATTCAAAACATTTCAAGCAAGTAGTTTAAATAAAATAAATCAATAATAAATAAAATAAATAATAAATAAAACATTCAACTTACCATGAAAATTGTCAACCACTTATCACTCTCCCATGGAGTTTCATTTTTGTGTTATGATGGAGGACTTGACATTATCTAGAAAAACAATAGTAAATTGTTTATAAATAATAGTATATAATTTCATATAAAAATGCATAGTAAATTGTAACGAATGAATAACAATAAAGTTAGAGTCACCATTTGCCACTCTCATTTTTTTCACAAATCTCCATTCTTCAAGTTGTGGAGGAAGATCTAATAAGGTTGTTTTTCCATGAATCCAATTTAATGTTGATTCAGAAGTCACATTAGACACTGGAACGAAAAATGCATCTTGAGCAATTTTTTATAAAACTTAGTATTTAAAGTCATTTAGTAGACAATGAATTTGGCTACTAGAAGAACAAAATTTACAAACCTCGAAATCGGCTACGATTGGAAGAACAAAGCGGAATAAATGGAGATCTGTAATTTAAAAAAAAAAAAAAAAAAAGAAAGAAAGAAAGAATGAAGAATAGAAGAAGCACAAAACAAACTAGCGAAACTGAAACAAAATTAAAAAAAAAAAAAAAACTATCGACGAACACAAATCGGCGGAACGGCGACAGACAAACCGATAGCAGACGAGTGATCACAATTGGATCTGAGCACAGACGGCGGATGAATGTTGTCACACCTCATGGGCTATCACAATGGCGAATGAAGACAGACAGCTCCCATGATGGCAGACGAACAGCTAGATCGGAGCAGTGAGCACAGACGAGACTTGAGTAAATGAATGACGACAGACAAACTAGCAGAGCAGTAGTCACAGTAGGAGGAGAGGAGCGGCAGTCGGCTAGCGTGTTGCGTGTAGGTGAGGTGACTCAAAAATGAAAGAAAACCTAAAGTGCACTTATAACATATATATATATATAATTAGTAATTTGGGTTGGGTTAACCCGAACTTTTCAAAATTGCAACACGAGACCCAATCCAACCCAAAAAAATACCAAAAAAATAAGTCAACCCAACCATTATTATACAGGTTGGATAGTCCATGCTATTCAGGTTGTCGGATAATTTGAACACGTGAATAAATATTTAAGTTTGGCCTAATTTTCCTTTACCCCTCCTTATTTTTTTTGTCCAACCTAATTTGTCATTAGATTTCAATTTGGATAAGGATTCCTTCGTATCTTTATTTATTACATTTTACTTTACAATGTATTTTGTTGAATCTTTAAGAAAGAAGAATTGAAAGGTGGTAACAATAAGAAAAAAAAATGTATTCAAAACAAATCTAATTAAATAAACCCACGCTAAGATAATGATTTAAGTTATTTCCCTTTTATCATTATAAAAAAAAAATTTTAAAAAAAAAGTATTTTCATTTCAAGAATTTGAGATTTTAACTAGATTGTCTTAAAAGTCAAAATTATTAAAAGTAGAATGCAAGAGGAATGAACCAAAGCATTTTTAAGCATGGATGCTAAAAGCATATTAAAAAGTTAATATGAATCAAATTTTGATAAATAGTGACTACATTTTAGAATTAAAAGAATCAACAGCTATTAAAATTGACTTGATAACATAATTCTTCTTTTAATTTTAAGGTGAATATTATGAGTTTTATGTAAATTGAATTGGACTTATTTTTTAATTAGTAACTAATTTTTTAGCAAATTAAAAAAAATCACCCATAAAGTATGATGGTAATAGCAATTATACCCTTAAACTATCAAGTATAAAAATTAAGCCCTCAATGTTAAATGAATGTTAAAATTAGATAAAATTGGACCTTCAACCTTGTATAATTGTATAAATCGTGTAACATTTGTATAATTTGAGGATTCAATTTTTATTATTTGGGGTCCAATTTCTACAATTATTGTGAGTTTGAAGGTTTAATTTCAACACTTATAAAATTTAAGGTCCAAATTTTTACAATTAAAAATTTGAGAGGGTAATTGCAATTGAGACAACCATCATACTTCAGAAATGGTTTTTGTAATTTGTCTTTTTTTTTTTCTTTTTCACAATAAATTTGGTAACTATTTAATATTTATTATAACAATAAGAAAAATTATTTTAAATGAGAAAACTGTTGAAAATATTTACAAAAAATAACAAAATATCATAATCTATCTATCGCGAATCACAATGAGTATTAACGGCAAAGTAATTATTTAATATTCATTGTAGCAAGTAATTAATAATAAATGCCAACCAACCTATTGGTTTGGTGGTGGTAACAAGTTGTGCCAATGTTATCATTCACATAATTCTTAACATAAAAAGAAATATTAATTTAAAATGTAGGTATACAAATAATTTATTATTCAAATAAAATAGATAATTCTTTTGAAATATAGTAAAAAGAATTAAAATATTTATAAATATAGTAAAATTTTATTGTCTATGTGTGATAGACGATATATTCTATTAATTATAAATATTTTTAGTAATTTTGTGGTGGACCCACCAAAATTATAGTTCATAATATATCAAATTAATTATTTTTCGACAACTATGACGTCACCTACCATTCATCGTATTGACCATAAAAGATTGGAGGACGATTAAAACAACGAGTCTTGTAATTTTTTTTCCTTTTTCGTAATAAAAGGTTGCACAGATTTATTTATTTTTAATTGGGAAGGAACTCAGTTTCTACAAATAAACTTGTCACTCATAGAACTTTCATTCTAAATCTTTAATTACATTCTATTGAAATTTCAATGATATCAAATATTTTACAAATTTAATCTTAAAAATGACAAATAATTTTGTCAAAATTCACATAATCTCACCAAAATGCTCTAACATTGTTTTCTCAACAGAAACATGATCCAATTGCAATAGGGAATAACAATCTTTATGCACAATAATCTGGCATTCTCCAACCATAATTCTGCATGACTTTCTTTTTAATTTCATTCAAAAAGTCTCGTACAATAATCTTTAATTATATACTAATAATCATTTCTTTCCTAATCAATATTCCAATTTCGACCCATTTCCAACAAATTGATGAACCCTTTCTTTTTTTTCTCAAATTAGGAAGAGACCCATCTTTTTTTTTTTGTAAATGTCAATCTATCAAGAAAGGGTTACTGCATGTTGACATATCCCTATCCCACTGCCTTAAGGCACACTTAAAAACGTTGTTAGTGACAGACTGTAGATGAAGAAAATTGATAAAAGTTGACCTAAGCTAGAGCTAGATTGAACTCTACTGATTAGTTCATTAATATTAATTTTGAGTTTATTCATTTGGTTAAGGTATATGTTATCCATCACCATGTTACAAGTTTGAATCTCTCCTTCTATTTGTTGAATAAAAAAAAATAATGAGAGGGTTTCGAATAACACGATAATAATTAAAATTATATATGATACAAAAATTATTTGGGATGTTTTTAAAAATAACTACAAATATAGCAAAATTTTAATTTATATCTATGATAAATCGCGATAGACCCAGATAGACATTTATTACCTTACCAATAGACACGGATAAATTTATATTTAGGTCTATTACAATTAATCATAGATAAAAAGTAAAATGTTGCTATATTTATAAATAATTTAATATTTTTTTATTTATAATAATTTTCCAAAATTTTTTGACAGGAAGTTAAAATTAAATAGGTCGGTGAGTAGTTGGTGTGGGTGGAGAAACAATAGATCCATAAAAGTGGAAATAAATGGAGAGAAAATGGTATGAAAAGGAAGTGTTGTTTCATTAATTGGGTTTGACAAATAATTAAAAGCATTTGCATTGCAAATTGCAAGCCGACCAATAAATAAAGAAAAAAAAAAAAAAAAAAAGTCAATTAATCAGGCTACGGTTTTGGTTTTGGCTTTGGTTGAATTTGCTGCCATACGGTTTGTCCTAGTTGGCCTATGCCCCACACGATTTGACTTGGTCAAGCTGACTCGCCACACAAAATGTCCACCCAATTCTTGTCTTTGACTTTGACCCAAACCCATCTCAATCTCCGGCCATTCGTTTTTCCAAAACGTCTAATCCAAAAATGAATGGAGAAAGTTTAAATGTATTTGGTGTACAGTTTTCAACAATAGGTTGGTTTAGTTTTCTCAAAATGTGAACATTTAATTTCAGAGTTTTGAGAAATTGAGTTTAATAGGTAGTTCATGTTAGTTTACTTCTTTGAGTTTTGTTTTTATTGTTTTTGATTTTGATGTGACATTTGAATCAGCCCACGAAAACTATATTCATTTAAATTTTGTTTTTGGTCTACAATTCTCAAAAGTAGATTGGTTTAGTTTTCTTTTGAGTTTATTTTTAATGTTGAGGTGACATTTAAATTGGCAATGAAAATCGTAGTACTTGGGAAAAAAAAAAAAAAACCAAAACTAGGAAAGATATAATGAGAGAGAAATAATTTATTTTATTTTTTAATTTCAAATGTCACACATTAAATTTTAAAATATTTTAATTATTACTTCGTTGTTGTATAAAATAGTTGCGTTAACCTTTTAAGTTTATTTTTAAAATTCAAGGATAAAGAAGGTATATTTCAAAACTTGAGAGAACCAAACAAACATATTATCTTAAAATGAATATTGATTAGTTTGGGTTTATTTTTGCAATTATGCACTCTTTAAATTTAATTTTATTTTTTTAAAAAATCTACTTTCTTGCTTTCATGGTCTTTTGAGATCTTTTTCATGTCTACGTTAAAAAAAAAAATAAATATTCGTTTGATAATTATTTTATTTTTTCCTTTAATTAAGTATATTTCTTTCAGTTTCTTAAATTGATTTGCATCTCTCTTAAGTACAATAGTTTAATTTTTTGTCAAATTCTAAAAACAAAAGCAAGTTTTTAAAAGCTATTTTTTTTGTTTTCAAATTTTGGCATGGTTTTTTAAACCATTGGTAAAAAGTAGATAACAAAATAATAAATTTGAAGTTGGAAGTATTGTTCATAGGCTTAATTTTTAAAAACAAAAACAAAAAAATGAAATGGTTACAAGACGGGGCCTAAATTTTTTTGAAAAAAAACATTAAAGCCCGCTTAAGTACAATGGTTGGATTCTTAGCCAAATTCCAAAAACAAAAACTTTTTAAATTTTTTTTTTTTTAGTTTTCAAATTTTGGTTTTATTTTTTAAACCATTGGTAAAAAAATAGATAACACAGGGAAAAAATTGGAGGTAGAAATAGTGTGCCTATAAGCTCAATTTTCAAAAAACAAAAACAAAAAACTAAATGATATACAAACGGGCTTAAATATTTAGAATAGGAAGTCATTTAGGATTTTTATACTTCAATTTTTTTATCCAAGCAAATTTTAAATTGGAAAGTAAATCATCTCTGAAGTGTTTGGATGAATAAATTCTTTTGTTCTTAAATACATGTAAAAGCATTATATCGTAGGTAAATTCAAAACCAAAGTAAAAGTGTGTTTGGAATAACTTTTCAAGTGTTGAATTCAAAAAACAAGTCATTTTGAAAGTAATTAGTATTTTTATTTTAAATAGTTATTATAAAAAAATATATAAAATGAAAATAATTTTTTTGAAAAACATTTATTTTTTAAATTAAATCAAACGGGCCAAAAAAAAAAAAAAAACCTTAACTAAATCTAATTGTCCAACAAGTTTTGTTGATAAAGATTGAAGTAAACACACCCTATATAAAGAACACTCAAAGTATTTTTTTGTGAACTCACAAATTCCTATTACCACTAAAATTGCTTTGTCGGTCGCCACTATCAAATTTAACTCTATCATCATTGATATAAAAGTTTTTATGGGTTTAATTTCAACTCTTATTATAAGATTGAGAGTCTAATTTTAATACAATAAAAAATTTGATGATATAATTACAACTGAGACCGTACTTTTGTCGGATTGGTAAAATTGTTTTTAAAAAGAAAAAAAAAAAGTGAAGAGGTTGAAAGAGTTGGCATATTAGATGATGATGAGGCCCCCTTTTGGGTGGTGCACGCTCTCCCTTCCCTTGGATTGTCTTTTTTTTTTTTTTTTTTTTTCCTCATCATACCTTTTGGCATGTTTCTTTAATTAATTCCTTTTTCCTCTTTTCAAATTTTGTGTTGCTTTTGCCTCTTATCTACTCCTCCTCCCCTTTTCCTTTTTATTTAAATATTGTCCTCGCCCTTCTTTTGTGGGCCCGCCTTGCTTTTCAATTATTAAAATCACAATTATTCACAACCCTTTTTTCTTTTATTTTTAAGAAATTATTATTATTATTTGTAATAATTAGGAAAAATAATCTATTTGTCCATTAACATTGCCGTTTGAATTCTTCTACATAAATTAATTTATCCATAAATTCTTGACTTAACAAAAAGTTCTAAACTATACCACTTTAATATGGATTTTTTTTTTTTTTTTTTACATTTGACAAAAAAAAAAGTTATATAAATTTATCTAAATTTAATTATTTAAATTCAAAAATAAAATAAACAATTAATAAACTCGTAAGATTAATCACAACAGAGTAGATAAAACATTCATTTTAAAGTTAGTTCTATCATCTTATTTAAAAAAATTTGAACTAAAAAAGAAAAAAAAGAATGAAATCTTTTAACTTTAAAGAATTATATTATATCCATTTCAACTACTTTTAATCGTTCTAGAATGGAAAATGAGATAAAAAGAGAAAGGGAAAAGAAGGATGAAAAGACACAATCTACTCCCACCATTTTAGTTTCTATCACCACTTTTACCTAATAACATTCAAATTTATAACCCATAGCTTCCCAAAGGTGATAGGTTGATAGCTAAAGGATTGGCTTCCAAGATTTATGATGAAATAGAGGACCCCAACAATGAAATTAAACCTAATTAAAACCCAAGCCCTATGGGTAAATAATTATATGAGTGGGCAAGATGGTAATTTTGATTTTATGAAGGTCAAACTTCAAGATGACACATGAGAATAAAAGCAGTTGCAAAGTTTGAGGGGAAATAGAGAAGCATCCCCTCTAAAAAGTTTTGGTGGCTTCTTAATTGCATCCAAAGCATGTGGACTTTTCTCTCCATTCCCCACCACTACCTTTCTATAGTTTTATAGAATAAAGCTAAGTTGTGTTGCTTTTGAGATGACCAAAAAGAAAAGGCACCAAAAAGGTTCCCTTTACAATCCAGCTTCACTGTTTTTAATTTGATGATGACATTATTAATCTTCAAGTTAAATAAATAATACACTTTTAATTTGTATTCCTTAACCTTTTCAAAATCTAAATCTAAATCTAAATTTTCTTGTAGAGAGTTTGAATAGTGATTTAATAAAGTATTATTAGGATAAAAGTAATCATATTAATTTTCAAATAATCTCAACAAGGAAAATTAATGAAATTTAATTATTATCATTAAAAGTGTGGTGTAAGAGTTGAAGAAACTACTTTATCCACCCTTGATTAATCAACAATAATAATGGCGTGGACAAGTTGTTTTATGGATCATAATAATCTATTATACTTCCAACACAAGTTTCAAAAGGTGAAGAAATTTACCAAAAAAAAAAAGGTCTATAAAGTTAAATCAATGGCATGCACTTTTAGATACATTTGCAAAAGGACAGACATGCTTACCTAAGACCCTTGAGTGTAAAGTCTTGGAATCATTTCATTAAGACTTTAATGTCAAGATTTATATATATATATATATATATATTATTTTCAAGAAATGACCCAAGAGAATTCAATTTCAAAAGGTTGTTTCTTTTTATTATTATTATTATTATTATTATTATTATTACTACTACTTTTTTTTTATTATTATTATTATTTTTAATACTCTATCCACAAGTTAAATAATTGCCTTTTACAATAACCAAAAATCCCCCAGTATCATGTTAATTTATGACTCCAACTAAATCAACAAAGGTTATTATTTAAACCTTTTGAAATATATACATATATTTATTTATTTATTTATTTGTGTGTGTAAGCTAGTATACCTTCTATATTCATTAAGGTGTTTGGAAAAAGTTTCAGTACTTTATACATACTCTTGATTAAATAAACAGAAATTCAACATCATCACATATTAGAAAAATGGGAAAGTTTGATTAGACAGCTTAATTTTCTAAAATACTTACAAATAGATTTTTATTAGAAAATATATATATTTGTCATATCTAAAATGGCTTCGAGCATTCGCTTTCATCACAGCTACCTTCTCTCTCCTTTTTTGGCACTACCCAGTCCATAACAAACCTAAAAAAGGTTCTAGTAAAGAAAATTGAATATTGACCTTCTTTTAAAAGAGAGGAGGATTAGCCCCAATTGGACTATGAAAGATAATGTGACTGAAAAAACCACCATTGGAGCTCTCAATTATATATTATCAATAGAGCATTTACAAATTTTCATTAATGGGTGACCTTTTAAGTTGAGGGCAATGTGGGTGATGTCATCTAAAATCTCCAACCTTTTGTACAAAGCAACGGTTCAAATAAATCTTCTCTATCTAAAAAGAATAAAAACATTGAAATTGAATTGAATAATTTTTTTTTTTTTAAAAAAAAAAAACTATTTAATCTCTGTGCCTTAAATTTTATTTTGTTTTTTAAATTTTTAAATGTCTAATTCAAATCTTTATACTTCAATATATCTTAAAATAAATCTTTGTAAATAATTTGTTGTTGGATTTTTTACAAACATTTATGCGTCGGTTTTGATTGACTTAAAAAAAGTGTTTATCAAAAAATTCATCTTTATTTAAACTATTTTCATAAAAATTATTTAAAATACATTTCAAAATCCATTTTTAGTGGTTACCAAACATTTCAATGATTTATTTTTAAATTAAATACTTGAAAATGTATTTCAAACACACCCTTAATCTCTATTAGCCTTCTCTTTATAAATTATAAAAATATATTCACATAGTACCTTTTCTTGTACGAAAACTATTATTATTGTTATATAATTAATTTTGATAAAAATTTATATTAAAATAAATTAAATTTAAGATTTATTAAGAGTATAATGAATAAATTTGGAGGAAAAAAAAGGAGAATTTGCAATGGGTGGCAAATCTAAAATGTATAATTAGGTGCATGTCTTTAACATACGGAGAACTGCAGATAGGGAAAATTCTCAAATTTAAATTTTTGTTTATTTTGTATTCCAATTTTGACCTACTTGTTTTGGTATATTAGTCAACTAATATACCACATTTAAAGTATATCAGTTGTGTATTTTTCCTTTGATTTGTATACTTTTTGGATTTTTTATTTGCAGCAATATAAGTTATTACTCACTTTTATTTTTGTAGTTGCTACATTTTTTTTATCTCTTTTGGAGTTTTTTTTTTCATTTTTAAATGAGTTTGTTTCTTTCATTTTTAAGTACGAATGTACAATAAGCCGAAGAGATTCAATCTAAACTTACTAACACTCAGTTTAGTACTAGTATACTCACATTGACAATTTGATTGTGTTTGGAATAACTAAAGAAAAAGTATTTTTCAAAAAAATTATTTTTATGATTTTTTTTAAAAAGCACTTAAATAACTAGTCATTTTCAACTGTATATCAATAGTATATCAAGTGTATCAAATGCATCAAGTGTCTATCAATAATATATTGTGTATCAAATGCATCAAGTGTCAAACAATAGTGTATTAAGTGTGTATCAAGTGTCTATCAATAGTGTAGTAAGCGTGTATAAGCAGTATGTATCAGGCGTATACTAGTAGTGTATCAAATGTATCAAGGATACACGTGTATCAAGTGTATCAAATGTATATCAATAGTGTATTAAGTGTATATAAATAGTGTATTAGGGGTATCAAGTGTATTAAGTGTATGAGGTATATCACATGGGTTGAGTCTTTTTTGCTATTTTTACAAAAGTAATAAGTCTGGTCTATGGGTCTAAATTTTTAATTTATTTTGTCAAATTTGCAAGAAATAAAATAATAATAATAATAATAATAATAATAATTAAAAAAAAAAAGACTAATGAAAATAAAATGAAACCAAAAGTTGGAGAACACAATGGTATTTGAATAAATTAAAAATCGAGTGCAAATGCACTTTCAATTAAAGTAAACTAATAAATGCAAATGGGGCTGTGAAGTGTGAACTCCCAACCTCATCCTCAACCATGAATGAGAGAAAATCACTTGTTGGCATAATAAATAATATCATCACAATTACAAAATTAAAACATGCATAAATATATTATGACACCTTTTTCTATATAACATAATAAATGTTGCCTTTCATGATCTAGATTCATCATAATATATTGAGACTTGTCTGTCCAAGGTCCATGGTATGTTCACACTTGACAAAAATTGGGAGGTAACATAAAAAATACACACTCCAAAAAAAAAACATCACTAGAGTTACATGTGACCACAGACGACTGTCAAAGAAAGTACATTATAAATAATTTCATCGGACGACTTTAAAAGGTTGGAGGTTAAACTCAGGAGGAGTTCACTACAATGACGAATAGGTGTGAGATTCAAGTGCGAAACACTATATACTCACTATTTGGGTGGTGGAATTGGTAATATTTGAGTGATGAAATTTGGATGTATGGAAGAGGAATTAATAAGGTGTGAGACAGTGGGCATGTTTTGTTGGGTCTTTAGAATTCCTACCAACAGAAGAGATTCTGATTCTCAGGTTGTGTAATGTAAAGGCAGAGGCAGAGGCAGAGGCAGAGGAACAATAAAGTTATGATTTTTGTTTAGAACAAAAAAGCCAAGAAAAGCTGCCAATGGGAAGCTTAATTGTTTGTACCGAACAAACAAAGAGGGGAAAGCTGAAACGGAAACATGCGTCTGCAGAACAGCCGCCCAAAAAGCTGCCTTCCACAAAAAGGATTGGACAAGTCAAAGTTTTCACCTTTTTCAACACTCTTTTCTTTTCCCAACCTATGGCTTCCTTCTTCATCTTCTCCTCCTCCAAAACAAAGTCTTCAGGATCCGATTCCTTTTCCTTAACCCCTTTTTACCATACCTTTCTTTTCACTTTATTGCCTACCTACACCTACAAACTCTTAACTATATTACATACCACAATAATTCTTTGTATTCCAATATTTTTCAAATTAAATGTATGGATCTTTATTCCTCACTCTTCAACTTTATTATTATTATTATTTATTCATTTATTCATTTTTTGTTTTTTTTCTTATGGTTTTTGTGGTCTTAACATCACCTTTTTATATGTTCATGGTAGCTTTTGTTCTTTTAATTGTTAGCTCTTCAAAAATCTAAAAAAAGGTCAATATGTAATTAGATAGGCTGAAAACAACAAAACTACATAAGTGTGATAGCTTAGTTACTAGTGATAGACTTAGAACACTTGAAAGCATGATACAACAAAATTATCATTACTAATATAAATCGTCATGACATCGCATTAATTTTAGTTTTAATGTCATAATTTTAATGCATTGTCCTAGTGCATCCCAAAGTGGCGCATTTACTCTCAAGAATCCAACCTAAGGCCTATGAAAGTATGAGTTTTGGAAAATCACTCACTATCAATAGCACTTTTAGGAATAACAATTAAGTGTATAGACTTTTAAAAAATTGCAAATATAGCAAAGTTTATCAATGATAGACTATATTGCTAATAGACTCAATCTAAATTATGTTATATTTATAAAAAAAAAAAAAAATTGTATTGTGCTATATCCACTAATACTTCGAATCTAATTGCTATATTTAGCACTCTTCCTAACATTTAACGGCATTCGAAATTCCCAGAGGATTATTTTACGGATAAATTCTATAAGAATATTAACTTATTCTTTCACTCAAACACGTCTTAACTGATACAACTACAATAAATTTTCACCCAAAAAGAAAATGATAGAAATACATCAAGAGTTCTGCCATAAGCTCAATCCGAGTCATCTTAATGGATACACCACAGAAAAAATCAATCATATTTACATAAATGTACAAACGATGCACCGTAACTCAGCATTTTATTCCAAGATCACAACTTCGCCATCGCTTACAAACAGATCATACAGAGCTTTGCTTTCTTAGTTATCATCGTTAATGTTTCCCATGCATTTTCAGTTTGAAGACGACATGCTGCCCAAAAATATGATGATGGAGTTAATCTCCGGCAATCAAGTACAGAAGCATAGGTTAAGAAGTTTCAAAACTAACGAAAAAAACATGAACTTTTATGGTATCTAATAGAGCGATCAATGGAGAAGGGGAAAGTGGGCAATAAAAAAAACTTCTTGTTGTTGGTCATAAATGTATCTTTTAGATCAGATATCAACCTCTTCATACCTTAATCTGCTGCCTATTGTATGTGTATGTGATGTGAACTGAGCCATCACTAGCCTCAATGACGGCTGGATATGAGAATTCCTTTCCTGGCTCATCCTCCAAGGTCATGACATCTAGCCATGAGTCACCATCATCCAGAGACAGGCCAACCTTAAGCACGCCTCTCGATACCGTGTTATAAACAAGTAATAAACGACCATCCCTCAGTTTGACTCCATCAATACCTATCAATGAGATTACATATTCAAAGATGAGATGTTGTAGTAATATCGGTCATCTCCGCTTGTGACAGAATGATTTTTTTTTTTAGAGAAGAGCTTGTGACAGAATGAATGAAAATCTTATAAAATCAGAAATTGAGAAATCTGGGAAGTAGTTCTATTTCATAATGAAGATGCTCACAAGAATGATCATTGCCCTTAGACATTCATGTATGTGTCAAGTATCCAATCACAGAAAACATATGAAACTAATATATTGGAATATGAAGAAGAGATTACGATAGAAACAAATAATTCGAGGTACTTCATGCACCAAATGCCTAACTTCCTCTATTTATAACTAAAATCCATAACCACCTCCCTATCTAGTTACTAATATACCCTAAATATTCCTAATTGCTTACCTAATAGTATGCAGATGCTTGCAAACAGGTAATGCATGTAGTTCAGCCATGTTACCTGAGTTTGGATTAGGAAGATTTGTAGGTTTTGCATAGCTCCAGTTGTGACCACCATCAGTGGATTCTGACATACAAATACTATTGATACCTGTGAAGGATCGAAGTAAAACACGCAGGTTTCCGTTTGCAGTCTGGTATGGAACTGGTTGAATGACACTGAGAGATCGATTTTCCATGTATATTGGGCCAAACTTTCTCCATGTTCTACCTGAATCAGATGTGACCTATTATATTGACATGTCAGCCACATTCACCAGATTTTAGGACAAGTCAAAACTAAAGAACTATTCATAATAACCTCCATCCATGCACCCCAAGAGTTCCAACTTTCAACCGAAGATCCACAGAGCAAAACCCCATTTTCCAGCAAGATTGGCTACAGCATCAGACAAAGAAAGACAGCTGCTTGAGCAAAAACAGTTTAAATGAATGGTAGATATCAGCACATATATTATACCTTATTCTTTATTGGTCCTAAAATACCAGGAGGAAGCTGTTCTCTTGCTGTCCAAGTACCGCCTTTGTCATATGACCGCTTCATGCATCCACTCCATCTGATTGTTATCTCCACCAGCATAAGATAGAATCAAACAAACTTGGAAGCAGAAGGGTTTAACTTTTCACTTAAAAAGTTATTCAATATGTTAGATAGTTGGTCATTGAAGACTGGAGTGAACCAGTCAAAAAAAGGGTCCCTGTGATTTCAAGGAAAAGGTATTAAGGCTCTTTTTAGAAAGCTTAATTTATGAAACCAACTAACTTAAGCATATCAACTTCCTATGATCATTTTATTTATAAGACATCTTATATATAGCCTTGGTAACGCTTGTTAGCCTGTTGATGATTAAGCATTCTGTTAACATGGGCTTGTTGGCCCTGATACTGAACTCTTTGATATGATAAATAATGTTTTCAAATGACATGGATTCCAAATCACGTCTCACAATTGCTGGCTGAAAAGACAGTGCCATTGCCACCATGGGAGGTGTATGATCCAATATAAAAGAAACTAATTAACTAGTCTAAAGCTGTTATTTCAGAAAATTATTATGAGCTTAAAAAAGATATACCTTTGAACGTCTTGGCCCACTCTATAAAACAGAAGCAGCTCATCTGATGGAAGTTTGAACAAGACAGGGTTCCACATTGGAACATCAGGCTCCTCATCAGCCACAATTGGCGAGTGCCAGGAGCCGTTCTGCAAGTAAATTTACCAATAATTTTAACAAGAAATCGTTAAAAGAAATAAGGGACTCAACATGGGCATGGCGAGATAAAAAGAGTTATTGCTTGTCCAACTTTCTACATAACTCGAGTAAAATTGTCAACACCCCTTTCTAATGAATTCGTGAGCATAAAACTATGAGTGGACAACCTAGCAAAAAATGAACATGAATGAGGAAAGTTAAAAGTAATATAAATATAATATGGATAAAAAGGCCAGCTGCCTGTTTTGACATAAACAAAGGCAAGGAGGGGGAGTGAATTTTATAGCAGTATAATTTGAGAAAGCATATAAGCAAGCACGGAGAACATAACTCAGGTAAGAACAATGTATAAGTAATTAGGCCCTCTTCCATAACCATTTTGTTTTTGGTTTTCTGTTTTTGAGAAATTATGCTTGTTTACCAATTAAATGGCATTGGGGAGTGATAAAATCGGATTGGCTTGTTTACCTTATATGTCTGCAACCAAATCTTCACATCCGGTGCGCCCTCAAATGTACCCCCAAAATATGCAACCAAGTAATGATCTTTATCAACCTGCTCCATCCAGAAAGAAAACGCTCAGATTCTCCCCTAACAAAATCAGGGACCCCATTATTATAAGACCAAATGAAGTTTGTCCATCAAACCAAACCTCCACAATCGTAGAAGCATGACAGTTGTTGAAAGGAACGGAATTGGCAGGAAATGTAAACTCCTCTAGCAAGGGCCCTTCAACATAACTCCCTTTTCCCATTTTCAAACTTCTAACGACTGAAGCTATATTCGAATGTCCTCTCACTAATGCTCTGCACAACAGGTTGACTATAAGGAAAAAAGTTCTCATTTGCGCATTTAATCAAACAGTTGGTTCACATCAAAGAATTAACATACAACACCAGCTCGAAACAGAATCCAAAGATTGAGTATCTCAAAAATGTCATCCAAGGTGAAAATCTACAATTGTGGGTGTAAAAGAAAAAGGGAAAAAACAAGAATTAACAACCTGGGTCCAAATATATGCGAATGACGATATAAGCGATGAAAACGCGAGGAGAACTTTGGAGTTAATAAATTGAATTTAGAGGTGAAGGCGTTTCCAAATCCTGGGGATGAAATACTGAAAAAGGAGAGAAGGAAAAAGAAAGGCAGAACAGCCCCCACTGATTTCCGCATCTTCAAGAGAAGTCAACTTAGGAAGATGAAGACATTACATTTTGGATAATAAGAGAGGTAAGAAGTAAGAGTATAAAAGAATGGAAGTAAGAGGGAAGCAGTTGAATTGTTTTGTACCTAAACAGTGGCACTCGCGAAGTCTGAAATCTGATGGTCTGATGATGCAGGCAGGAAATCGACAAGAAGACTCGAGAGCTTGAGGATGAAAGTGTTGACTTCGGATATAAACTTGTATTGTTGTTGTGTTTGTGTAACTTTTGTTGTCTGTAAGCACGACCGAACCGCCTCACAATTGGATAATTAATAAATAATCCTCCGTTTACAGAACGACGAAGTAGAGACCAGAATAACATTTAAATCTTAAATAATCCACTCATAAAATAAACTCTCTGGATGGACATGAAATTCAAAAAAAAAAAAAAAAATAAGGAAACAACAACAGGAATCCAAACTACCTGAAAAGACACCCCTCTCGAAGTTAAATATCAACCTTGAGGCCACAATTCCAAATATAACTATCAGATTTAAAGTATTAGTATATATAACAATATTTTTATAAAAGTTTGTAAATATAGCAAAATTATTCATTCTACAACCAATATGAAAATTTATAAATGATAAAAGTCTATTGTTGATAAACTTTATTATATTTATAATTTTTTAAAAATGTTGTTATACACTTAGTTGTTATCCCTAAAATTGCTACTCATTACAATTATCCAATATTTAAGGTAAGAAGAGATGAATTTAATTAATTTTGTTGTAATACCCTTTTGAGAGAGAGAAAGAAGAAGAAAAAAAAAACAAAGGAGAGTTATTAAGTATTTAAAATATTATTCCAAACAAATTTTAAATTACCTTAAGAATATCGAGAGCTATTGATTGGGGACCTCCCGAAGAAAAGCGAGCCAAAAAGGGAGCATCAACCTTCCATGGGGTAGTTTTGTATATGACAGCTTTGGGGTTTCTATTTGTCAATAATTAAAAATTAAACATGAAATTAATAATAATTATAGTAAAGTTAAAAAATGTGTTTTCAGTTATAATAAAATAAGTAAAAATATTTATAAATATAGCAAACTATCATTATCTATATATATGTGATATACAATTTCTATCTATTAATGTCTATCTCAATATATAATAAAAATTTGTTATATTTAAAATAAAAAAAATATTAGAAAAAATGAAATGGGGAATAATATTAATTACACTGGCCCTAGCAGCCGTGATGCTATGCCTGCTATTATTATTACTTTTTTCTTTCTTTTTTGAAGAATGTCTCTCTTTATTCTCTCAAAATCCATTTTTTACCGGTCAAAAACTAAAGAAAAAAATAGGAATGTGTCTCTTCTAATAAGACAATATAGTGCCCCATTTTTTACATTGTTTCAAAACTACCCTTTTTATTTTTATTTTTTTCAAAACCAATCTTTGATTTAGAATAAAAATAAAAAGTGATCTAAAGATCATTGTTCAAAATTTCAATCAATATAATCTCAAACTAAAATATCCAGCCTGCCTTAATGATAATTGATATGTATTACTACTTTTAAGATTAGAGTTTAAATCTTTATACCCCATTCAAAAGAATGTGAAACATTAAGCATATACTTTGTTATTCAAATTTGTTTTTCAAAAGTAAAATCATTTTATCCTACATTAGTTTGAGTACAACTCTTATGATGCTCTGCTCTTTCCCTTAAGTCGAAGGTTAAGATAACCACTTTTACATTTGTAATACTAAACTTTTAGGGAAAAATACCTATTTGGTCTTTAGGTTTTGAGTATAGTTTTCATTTAGTTCCTAGGTTTCACAATGTTACACATTTAAACTCTGTTTGGTAACCATTTTTTTTTAAAATTAAAGGTATGAGCACTCCTTTCACCTCTAAATTTCTTAATTTATTATCTACTTTTTTACCAATGTTTTAATAAACCAAGTTAAAATTTAAAAACTAAAAAAAGTAGTTTTTAAAAACTTGTTTTGTTTTGTTTTTGAAATTTGGCTAAAAATTCTTCTCGTACTTAAGAAATATGCAAATTATTGTATGAAATTGAGAGGAAATAGACTTAATTTTAAAAAAAATCAAAAACAAAAAACGAAGTGGTTATCGATGAGGACCTTAGTCATTAAGTTTTGAGCTTGATTTTATTTTAGTCCCTAGATTTCAAAATGTTACCATTTTACTCTTGATATTTGAGTTTTATTTCAATTTGGTATCTAGGTTTCAAAATTTATACTGTTAACCACAAATTTCAACAACGCCACGTTTACCAAACATAATGAAAATTGGTGTAATTGTAATGAAATTTCATTGATGGATCAATCGTAGTAAGTCTAAATGCTAATGGAATTTAATTGATTTTGATCACATTTACTTAGAATTACAAATCTATCACAATTTACTGTTACCATTATCGTTACTATTACTGCTTAATCATAATGATAATGTAATAGTAGCGGTAACAATAGAGATAAAGGTAACAACAAATGTGGTAGATTGACAATTTTCATACGATTATAGTAATAATATTTGTAACAGTAACGATAATAATAATGAAAAAGGTAGTGGTTCACATGTAGTTTTCAACTACAATGAGATTGAGTACCCTTGTTCCTCAATTAGATGGCACTTTTTTATTATAGATTTGGAGGCGGGCCCCACAGTTCATAACGATCACAGAATACAAGTAAACAACAATGAATGTAATCAACCGGAGTCCACTTTTTATTTTACCATTAATGGATTGCATTTTAATTGGGATAAACGTGCTCTAAATACTCATTTTCATCTTCAGTGTTAATGTCTATTAATTAATTCAAAAGAATAGTAGATATTATTAATAAATTTTTTTGTTTTTTATTTTTTGGCATTATTTTGTAATGATAGCAAAGATTCCAAACGAGGTTGATGATAATGCTACCTCCTCAAATTGTTAACATCGTTTTAGAAAGACATTTAAAGCAAAAAATATGCTTTCAAATGGAGTATTAACCAAGTGTATATATTAGTGCTTATTAACAATACAATGTCAAATATATCATTTTAGTGTATCATGAAAATGATATACCAAGTATCATAATGTAACTGGACTATTTGGGAGGTTGGGATGTAATCAGGATTACTGGAAATCAGGAGAGTATTTGAATGCATGAAGTATCAAAGGCAGAATGGAAATAAGATCTGTGAAAAGTGAAAATGGTAGGAAATAGAGTTTGGTTAAAAACTGTCGGAATAAGATGAGTTTAATATTACAAATCGGGCCCAAAATACTCAATCCAAACATGAATTTTGCATTACATTACAATCTATTGACAATGTATCAGGCCCCCCAAACAGCCCCTAAAGTATAATAGGAAGGTAATATCGCACTCTATTGACATTGTGTCAGTTTTAAGATTTTATCATTTGTGTCTACTCAATTTTTGAATGGTGTGTCCTCAAAGATAATGTTGACTATTTGCATCTAAAAGTTAGGTTGAATTCCATTTTATATATTGTATGTTGGCAGATAAGTGATATGCTTACTATAAAGTATATTAATGGTGTGTTTATATTTCTTCAAAATGTAACTATAACGTAACATTGATGTGTCGGATTGACACTCATTCAAAGTTCATTTAAGTATAATATCGATATATCAACAATATATCAATACTCACTAAAAACACAATTTTAAGTATATCTATAATCTGTGTATCATTAGTATATTATTAAGATGATTATCAAATAGCTAACAAATTTCATTAAGATATATCAGTCTTAACATTGCTTCACAAATTTCCTTCTCCTTTATAAACAGAGCAAAATGTAAAAGAATCTTAAATTTAAATGGTCGTACAACATTTAAACTTAGATAATTTTGGCTTTCGGAGTATTAAAGTCAAAGATTGTTAAGTTTTTGTTCAATTATAAGCATGGTTGGAAAAAACATAAAAAAGTGTATGAAATTGAACGATCATTTAGCTAAAATAGAGTTGTACCGACAAAGATATGACTAAAATAAAATCGCAAACTGAGAGGTATGCAATCGCTCACCCCAAGATTAGCGATTCATCCACCTTTTGTTGCCCCATGCGCGATCATATAACTCTCTATGCGTTTTTATTTTGGTCATATCTTCATTAATATAGCTCCATTTTAGCTAAATGATCACTCATTATCATACGTTTTTTTTTGTGTTTTTCTAATCATGCTTATAAATTGAAAAAAATGTTAGAAACATATTTATTTTTAAATAGCTTCACAAAGTTTAAACTTAGACATGAAATGTAAATGTTTTGGTAATATAAGAAGAAACAAATATATGAGAAATAAGAAATTGATTCATTTAAACTGTGGGCAAATAGGATATTTCACACTTAAAAACGTGAAAAAACATGTTTTTTTTATAAAATCGTTTAGAAATTTTTTGTTTTGAGTTATTTTGAATAATTATTTGAAAAGATATGTTTAGAAAAAAAAAATGTGAATTTGATAAAAGTTTAGGTTGTTTTTAAATATAACAAAATAAACATATAGAAAAATTTTAGATTACATTATGCTTTTATTGATATATTAAACTAACTTTTATTTTTTCCATTTATCATATTTTTCTAAAAATTTTTGGTTTTAGATTATTTGAGCAATTTTTCAAAACAAAACCCCAAAACCGGAGATTGGTTAAACCTCAAGCTGCCGGATCGAGTTCGTCTGAACGCTGCAGTTGCTTTCCAACTCTGAAGACTGATGGCCTACGCCGCGGAGTCAAGATGGTCGACGGCCGCCGCGAGTGTCACACTAGCGTTTATCTCCGCCTCCGCCATCATAACTCGTAAAACTTCGAAACTTTTAAGATCCTTTATGTCCTCTCTCTTAATTTCTCTGATTTCCTATTTGTTTTTAACAATGGAAGTTTTGTGGTTTTCCTCAGTTTATCTTGTGACCAAGAAGTCGAGAGAGTTAGGTGCCAAGGTTCGAGAGCTCGAGGCTTCTCTGGCAGCTTCTTTAAAGAAAACCGCCGCCGAGAGACAAGGCCGAATACGGGCGCAGCAGGTATTTCATATTTGCTCCTCTGCATCGCTTCGCGTTCCAGTGTTGTTATTGATATTTTGGTTTCATTATTCTCCCTATTTGTAGGCTTTAAGGAAAGCAGTAGCGGAACCCAAGTCTGATAGCGTGGAGTGTACTTCATATCCCATGACGCCAATTGGTACTATCCAATCATCCTTCTCTACTAGGTTGGTTTTGATAGCATTATCTGGTAGTTCAAACATCAAGTATTGTGTTGTTATCTCATTGTTCTGTTCACAAAACTAATTTCGGAAGTGGATATGTTTGAGCCATATTCTTCAGTTAGCTCTAGAAATCGGGCGTTCAACACTTTCTATTGGGTTTTCTTTTTAGGAATGGGACTCCAAGGCAATCTTTACTGGTACCTCTTGCAAGGGCACGGTTGGTGTTTTCTGCTCGCATTCCTCCAGCTTCCATTGAAGGTCTTGGAGAATATTCCCATTGCTGGGTCATATATGTCTTTCATTTAAACACAGATCTTGACAAATTGTGGAAGGATCCATCGAAATCAAAATTCAAGGCAAAAGTACGTTTTCTTCATTTGTTGATGCTCCTTAAATATGGAACTCATATTTTTATTATTCTTATAATTTCCTAAAATCGCATAAAAGGACAGCTCAATGGTAGGTTAGAGTACCGAGGTTGAAAGGCGAAAGAGTAGGAGTCTTTGCTACAAGATCTCCACATAGACCATGCCCAATCGGACTCACCATTGCAAAGGTAAGATAGAAATTTCGGTTGCTGTCAATGTATCTTGCAAGTTTATGGAGAAGCCCATCATAGACCACACACATTGATGAAATGTGTCTTTCCCCAACGAGTTCTAGAGAGGTTCTGCTGTCACATGAACATGGTCCAATATGTTTTGTATGGTTAGGCTGTATCAATGTCATTTGGTATTTGAAATTCATGGTTACAAGCTTACACTTGTAAGTGTTAGACAACATTCAAATGCAATAGATAAATGGGGGAAAATTAAATCTAAGATTATTGAATCTGCTATGTTACCACTTCAGGTGGAGGCTATCCAGGGACATCAAATTCTACTCTCTGGTGCTGATCTTGTTGATGGAACTGTAAGAGTTTGTTTTCACTTTTTCCAACCATCAATAAAGGATTGTCTTGAATTTAGTCCTTACTTCTTGTTGTAATGATTGTTATGATTTCTTGCTTTGTTTTAACTTTGTTACAGCCAATACTTGATGTTAAACCTTATCTACCGTACTGTGACAGTGTCCAAGACGCAACAGTCCCAAAGTGGTTACTGGTATGTTTTCAATAATTAATTTCTATTACTAAACGTTATTTTAGAATTCCCTTGATGCTTATCTTGTTACTATTCATCTTTCAAATTGATTTTTATGTGGTAATTTTTAGCAATCATTTTTTTCGTTCGTTTGTCCCAACGGAGATGTATTCTGAGTGTTGTGCTTTTCACACTTCAAAATGTGGAAGTTCTCTTCTCATATGCATGCCATATGTGATATCACTAGTTGCGTGCAAATAACTTAAAAAATTCAGCCTTCCACATACTATTTGGTGCTACTGCTACTCTCATACTTGGAGGCATAGATACTCTATGACCATGTAATATGTTTATATACATTCCTTGGCATTTCTTACATCTTATTTACATACGCTTACACAGGGGGACAATTCATTGACTGTTGCATCCATTTGCTTCTCTGAAGAATTTACTCCCACTCTATCCGAGTGTTGGCCACTAATTGTGAGTTCCTTTTTTCCCCTTATAATTCATTAATTATCATCATCATCATCATTATTATTACTACATATATATCTACGAGTGTCCGGGTCAACTTGCACATCTCGACGGTATGCCAAGATTAACTGATTGTTTTGCACAGGAGAAAGTAAAAAACAGTACATGACAATATTTTACCTAGCCAGACGAAGTTTTCCTTAAATTTTTGGTATTGGAAAGGTATAATGTAAAATCAAGAGTTTGGTTTCTTTGGTTTCAAAAGGGACCTTTCAAACTGTTGTATTTTATGCCTGAAGGGACTTCCTTGCTGGAGTTCTGGGTGATAATCAGCTTTAGGTTGGAGCTTCTGATTGAAAGCTTAATAAAACTTAAAAAAACCTTTAGGTTGGAGTTCTGGGTGATAATCAGCTTGAGGGAGGGAGGGCTACTTTGTAGTCTGATTACCATTTTTATGAAACTCCACGTTACAAAGAGCTAGTGCTCTCAACTTTCATATTGTACAGAGAAGGTATTCTGGATGAGATCATCATTGCAACATAAATCAACATAAATTTCTCATATATCATATTTTTCTTTTTCAGGAAAAGAAATCGCTTTATGCATCGGAAGATGAGTTGAAAAACTTTGTGAAGCAGGTGCTTTCTTGGGATATTCGATCCGTGTCTCAACGTAATCAACCGCATGACTCCCACGTTAAGACAGCAACGGGACATGAACTGTCCGATGGTAGTTCAGATTCAGATGGTCACCTAGATGTCAAAGTTTCGAGTGGTTCCCAAAGTTCTTCTAAGAGCATCATCTATCACCTACTTGTAGATGGATTAGATGTGTCGTACACAATTGGTTGCGATGGGGATGTGGTTGTGGGCAAAGTGGAACTTGCATCACCCAGCTCAAGAACAAGAAGCAATTAACGGAAAGCAAATTCTTCAGAATAGGCAAATCAGAGTAACTTGTCTTATCACTAACCTTGCACTACAGCTAAAAGGATTCCCTGTGTTGGGAATTCTACTGCCTTGCATGGAGCTCGATCTCCTTACATTTTTTACTCATCTTTCTCTTGGAAAAAGCTGTATGGTCGAAACTGAGACTAGAATGTGGGATAAATTATGAGTTGTTTGATGGTTATTGAAATAGTTTTGGTTGGAAAGGAGCAGCTGGTTGCTGATGAATAAACGTTTTGACTTTTTATACCACAATCTTAAAAGAAGAAAAGGAAATGTTGTGACTCAACTTTTCAGTCATTTGTCTAAATTAAGAAATGCGCAAGAATTTAATATCACTTGGAGGAATCTTTCATCTGGAGTTTCAACATTAATCACTTGAACGACAGCTGATATAATATACGGAACAGTACTTTTTATTTTTTTAATTTTTCCTTCTAGTTTCTATTTGGTCTATAGATATTTCGTTCATAGATTTTATGATGTTATACCTTGAGTTTTGATTTTGATTACATTGAATTTTTAGGTTTAATAAACTTTTGTTCCTTTTGGTTCTTATGTCTCAAATTTTACATTTTTTTTAATCTTGGTTTTTCATCAAAGGCCTACTTTTGGTTTTTGTCTTTAATGTCTATTAATTAATTTAAGATAATTGTGAAGTGAACTTTTAAATTAAATTTTAATAATGATGAAAAATAACAAAACTTAATTAATTATAATTCTTTTAAATTAATTAATATACATTGACACTAAAGGTAGAAAACGAGTATTTAATAAAAAATTGGAGTTAAAAGTGTAAATCTTAAAATCTATAAATCAAATTGAAATAAAACTCAAATCTCAAAAATAAAATTGTAACAAATTCAAAATTTAAAAACTAAAAATGTAACATTTTTAAAATCTATGAACCAAATGAAATAATGATTAAAAATCTAGTAGCCAAAAGTATTTTTCCTACAATGTAACACCCACCGATCTATGTTTTAATTTTTGTTGTTGGAATGCGTTGGGAGTAGTTGAGGTATTAAAGACCTTCATTTATTATTCAACTTATCGTCAACATGTTAGCTTAGACGGAATTTGGAGTATTTTATCTCACAATTACTTGACAAAAATTATGGATAGAACAAGAATGAAGAAGAGATAGCCCACAAATAAACTCATGACAATCAAATCTAGAGATAAATTATTATTTTATTTAAATCGATACAACCCTAAAATTTTATGATATGAATTAATATTCGCTCATTTATTTATTTATTTATTTTTTTAATTCTAATTTTTACTTTTGATGATGAAATTTGTCTTCTTTATTCACAGTCATTTCTTTGTTGTCCCATCTTCCATAATTTTTCTCTCATATATATACATTCTTCACACAATTTTTAGTTTTGCCTTGTTATACCAATAGTAATAAATTTCTATTAATATGTTGATATTTCCAATGATATTTTCATAAGTTTGACATCAACATGAGGAATGGATCGATATTTCTATTGCATCATAGAAAAATTTACAAAACATAAGAAACAACAATAAAATGTCACTAATGTAAATATAATATAAATAATAGATTTTTAAAAAATCATAAAAATGTTTATTTACTTATTTAAATTTATTTTTTAATTTTTTTAGTTCTTAATTTTTTCAGAAATATCCATCGAAATCAATATTTTATTAATATTTTCATTGAAATTTACGTAAAATTAAATTTTCGATATTTTTGGCGACATCGACATTTTAAACCTTGGTTATACTATTTTTTTTTTCACCAATTCGTGATTTTTTTTTTACATTGTAAGACTATTTTAGCTAAAACTTTATCTTTAAAGATTAAAACCCTTCAATCTTTCTACATCTTACCATTGAGGTATGTCAACTCCTATTTTGAACAAATTGGCACATCATAATTCCATCTTAATGGAGAATTTAACTGATATATTTTCTTTAAAACAACTTCTGAGTTGGTACTTGAAATGAAATATGTAAAACAACGAATAAACGATTGAAACTTACCATAAAATTAAGACACAATTGAACTTGCCACTATATCACATTTTCATTATATTTTTAACACAAAAAAAAAAAAAAATCATGAAAGAATAGTTCTGAAACAAATTTAAAGTTAAGAAAAAAGTAAAATGAAAAAAAAAAAAAATTTCAAGGATATAATCATAACATACACTAAATTCAAAGATATTTGGTTTAATTTAACCTCAAGAATATGCCAATGCCAAAATATCTTAGTAGTAAAAGTATATACCTTACCCCAAAAGGAAACTTTCAAAAATACAAAATTTAAATTCATATCCTCATTTTCTACAACCTCCATTAATGGCCTCAATATTTTCGAATTTTCTCCAATATTTTAAAGAAAATTTCATATATTACATATACATACATACACACACATATATATATTGAAAATTTTATATACTCCCTTCACTATTGTGTCATGTTAATATGGTTTTGAAAATAAGGCTAAATTATATAAAATACTCCTAATTTTTGTACTTGGGTAAAAAATACCCTTAAATTTTAAAAAACGGTTAAAAAATACCTTTGCTATTAGTTTTGAATGGAAACCGTTAGCGTTTTGGTTCATAAATACACCTTGAGATTTTAAAAAGTTTAAAAAATGCCCTTATTGTTAATATGAACACAAACTATTAATAATTGCTTCAGATATCTTTGAACTTTTAGAGGTTGAATTAATACTCTTAGCCTTGTTAAAAAAAAAAAAAAAAACTCATTTTGTTAGTATGGTAATCAATTTATTTGGAGTGTTTTTGAGCTCGAAAAGAACCAAGTTCAAAACAAATTATATAAATATTTTATTTTTCATATAGATACTCTAATTTATCTGATTCTCACACTAATTTTGTCCCAACAAAATATAAACCATAACTTCAAATTAAAGCATAAGACCCACAAAACTCCAAAATTAAAAATCTCCCCTTAAAAGAATGTATTTGGGTATTAACACAAGCAACTACTAACATATAATCTTGTCAAAACACACAAATTCTAAGGTCCACGTGCTGCTTTCATTATTTTTTTGCTTTTTACTATAATCTGTCTATCTTAACTGCAGGGGCAATGTTAACAAGAATAAAAGTAAGATGGGATATAAAAAATAGAGAAAATAAGGAAGTGAAAGGGCGTGGGTTGAAATTAGGAAAAAAGAAAATGGAAAATAAAGAAGTGAAAGGTGATGGTTGAAATTAGGAAAAAAGAAAATGGAAGAGGTGCATATTAACGGTAAAAGTATTTTTTTTAATTTTTTTTTTAAAGAGTATTAAGCAATTTTCGAAAGTTTATATTTATGTCATCGAAATTAATATTAATGATGTGTGTTATATATTAATAGTAATAGTATTTTTATTTTATTTTAGTTGAAAGTATTTTTAGGGTAAAGTTGAGAGGGTGATTTTGTATAATTTTAGTGTAAAAATGAAGTAGAATTTAGTGCGATGGTTAGTTTGTTGACACACGTGTAGGTGAGGAATTTTGACTTTCTCTAACATCCGCCAGCGCAGTCCCTGTGAGGCGAAACTAAAGTCCCCATCACCGACGCCACTGTGTTTATTACTACTCACAACCCTCCAACCTCCCGCTTTTATTCCTGCTTACCTAAGCTTTACTTTACTTAACCCAAAAACACCCTCCCGCTTTCCGAATTCCCAAAAAATGGACCATTCCAGAGCCGGAGACGGAGCCGGCGACGAAGTTACTGTAGCAGCTCGCTCTTCCTTAATCGACTCACTCAAAGGCTGCGGCCTCTCTGGGATTCGAATCGACAAACAGCAACTCAATACAAAGGTTATGATGCCTCACTATCTCCGCTTCGCCTTGCGTGATTCTATCCGCTTGAAAGACCCCATTGCCGGAGCCTCTGCCACTACTCCACCGCAAAATGTGGTCCCCTCACCGCCAGAGGCCCCTTTGGTGGTCTTCATTAACCCACGTAGCGGCGGCCGCCATGGCCAGAAGCTCAAGCAGCGCCTCCAGGAATTAATCAGTGAAGAACAGGTCCCTCCATCCAAAAAATGCTTTCCACTTTCTATTCTGTGAAAAAATCTTGGGATTCCCATTTTCTTTTTCTTCTTTTCATGTGTGTCCTGTTACGTCTGTGTCATATTTGGAATTGCCGTACTTGTTTTTGTTTGTTTATTTGATTGATTATTTATTATTATTTTGGGTGGGTGTAATTGATAAATTTGAATTTCCTAACTGATGCTTTGTATGTGTAATTGAGTGAGGATTTACTTCAGAGTTTGTGTTGTAGGTGTTTGATCTTTTGGATGTGAAGCCTCATGAATTCGTGCAGTATGGACTGCGTTGCCTGGAAATCTTGGCTGATCATGGTGATGCTTGTGCTAAACAAACTCGTCAAAATATAAGGATCATGGTATTTTGATATTTTCACTTACCCCACATGAAAAGTTTGTTTCTGTTGCTTTTACATATTTGTTATCCAATGGAACGGTTTCATCTTCGAAAATAGAAGAAAACTTGAACTGGTGGAGCAGGTTGCAGGAGGTGATGGTACTGTCGGTTGGGTACTGGGAAGTCTTGCAGAACTTTACAAACAAGATCGCGACCCTGTTCCTCCTGTTGGGATTATTCCTCTTGGTACTGGCAATGATCTTTCCAGAAGTTTTGGTTGGGTGAGTTTTTGTAGTTTCAACTCGAAATTTTATAGGAAGGCATCACTTTTCCTTTTCGACTGGAATTAACAGACATGGATCGTTGCTTTTTTCAGGGAGGTTCATTTCCTTTTGCCTGGAAGTCCGCCGTTAAAAGATCTCTACACCGGGCTACCACTGGTCAAGTTGGTTCTTTGGATAGGTGGGAATTCGAATTTTTTTTCATGAACTTTGAAGGTGTTTTTGGAGTTATTTCAAACTTGATCTCTCTTGACGCAGTTGGCATGTTTCGCTGTCTATGCCTGCTGGAGAAAAAGTGGAACCACCACATTCTTTGAAGCTTACAGAAGAAAGTGATTTGAATGAAGCTGTGCATGTAATTATATACTCTTTCAATTATAGTACACCAGTTCCAAGTCCAACTTTATACTAGTCTGCAAAATAATGCACAATCCACACAAAAAAGAAAGTGTTGGAATTTGGTTTCTCAGTTTGTGATTGGAAATATTATCCCATGGCTGCAGAAACCGGATGACAAAGAAGATTTACCTACAAAAATGGCTTGCTATGAAGGAGTGTTTTATAATTATTTCAGCATAGGTAAGCTGAACTCACCGGTAAAGTTGAGCTCAAAAATGCATGTTTAGAGAAGTGATTAGTTGTTGCAATTGCACTAGCAAAGTTGATTGTGTCTTGAACTTATCCCATGGAGAATTAGATTAACTAGTCATCATTCTGTTTCTCTTCCTTCAGAACATAGAGTAATTGCTTCTCTGCAAAATCATTAGCAGGTGTTGATTAACCAATTCTATTAATGCATAATGCAGGAATGGATGCTCAAGTTGCTTACGGCTTCCACCATTTGCGCAACAAAAGACCTTACCTAGCTCAAGGTCCAGTTACAAACAAGGTTGAACTACCTATTATATCTAGCCCTTAAACAAAAACACTCTTTCTTCCTTGATTAGTGCTTGTTTATAAGCTCACACCTGCTTTCTTTTATTTTTGACAGTTAATTTACTCAAGTTATAGTTGCACTCAAGGTTGGTTCTTCACATCCTGCTCAAACGATCCAAATTTGAGGTGATAGTTTATACTTAATGAAAACCCAGTCGAATGCATATATTTCCAGCTTCTAACCACAGAAAGCTTTTCTCGTCTTAGTGGTCTTAAGAACATCATTAGAATACATATCAAAAAGATCAATTGTGCAGAATGGGAAAAGGTTCCAGTTCCTTCCAGGTAGAACTGCTCTAACGTACTAATTATGAAACTTGTATATTCTTTTTGAGGACATCAATTGATGTGGTTTTGTTGCTTGGGCTATAGTGTTAGGTCTATTGTTGCTTTAAACTTACATAACTATGCAAGTGGAAGAAATCCATGGGGTAAGCTCAAGCCAGAGTACTTGGAGAAGGTACCCTCAATGAAGTTTCTGTACTGTCTTTTTTTGTTGGCATTGCTGTTTTCTTTTCTTCATGCTAGATTGACTCAAGTATTTTTATGGTACTAGAGAGGTTTTGTGGAAGCACATGCTGATGATGGTCTTCTAGAGATTTTTGGGCTAAAACAAGGATGGCATACATCATTTGTTATGGTAGATATAATCTCTGCCAAACATATTGCCCAGGTGCTTTGCCTTTTCAGAAAATTACTACTCAGTTTTCTACTCCAACATGATTCATGGTGGTCTTGAACTGTTGCATGTTTATTTACAGGCAGCAGCCATTAGAATTGAAATTAGAGGTGGAAAGCGGAAGAAGGCATATCTGCAAATGGATGGGGAGCCATGGAAACAGCCAATAAGCAAGGAATTCTCCACGTTTGTTGAAATCAAGAGGGTTCCTTTTCAATCACGAATGATCAAAGGAGACTAAAACTTTCCTCATCTTTTATCTTCTCTTCAGTTTGCTGGCTGAGTGGATATATTCTTTTTGTATGATATATCATATTTGTACGTCTAAATTATTCATGTTCAACACAACCCTTAGAACATCCCTGGGGCGTAAGGTATGTTTAGTAGGAAATTTTAAAATGGAAAGGAATGGATTCAATGACAACAAAAGTTATATTTATTTCTTATTTTATATGAGTTAGAAAAACTTTTAATCCCTTAAAGTGAAGGAAGTCACAATTTAGTCCGATTTATTTTCAAATTTGTAAATTGTTTGATATTTTTTCTATTTATAATATTTTTTCCCATAAAAATAGATTTTAATTTAAATAATTTTTTAAAAAAGTTAGCTTTTAATTAATATAATTGTTTTACAAGAGAAAATTACTAAAAATATTTATATATATTACCGAATCCTATATAATATAGATTGAATTCATGACCCTTGGCTTTTTGGTCTTATTTATTTATTTAGGTCTTATTTATTTATTTATGTTTCCACTACCACTAAACTAATCCAAGACGGTTGATGATAGCTGTCTATTAATATTTATTACGATAGATTTTGGTACCCTTCTAATTTTAATGGTTTTAAATATGTTGAATATAATAGTTTTAAATGTGTTTATACTATATTAGTGATTCACTAAGGGATAAATATTAGTCGTATATAACTATTATTAATTAGTTTATCAACATGTTTTTTTAATTATTATTTTTGTAATATTATATAATTTTTAATATATTACATAAAAGATAAAATATTTGCACAGCGAACACACCTTTTTGTAAGTGTGTACATTACAGAGAAGTTTAAGTTATATACTCTAACCACGGTTTTCTTTTTCTTTTTTGTTTTTTAAGTGAAATTATTTATAAACAGTAACCGGGTAAAATCAAATCCAACTGATTACCTGCATCAAAGTATAGAGATACTCAGTAGCTGTATTCATTGATTGGGCATTATGCTCGGTTTAATCTTCATTTTTGACGCCCAAATTTTGTGGCTCTTCAGTGGAATTGTCATGGTTGGGTGTAGTAGCTTCTGCTATCTCAAAAACAGAATGTACCCCAGATTTAGTTGTTCGCAAAGATGAAGATTGGGCATTATGCTCCATTTGGTCTTCATTTACTTCGCGCAAATTGTTTGGCACTTGGGTAGAATTGACATGATCGACTGTAATCTGCCGTGGACTAGTTTTTGCTCTCTCAGAATCAGAATGTACTCTAGAATGAGTTGCTTGCTGAGATGATGAAGATTGGGCATTACCCAAATTGTGTGGCACTTGGGTTAAATTGACATGGGGTGGAGTAATTTCTGCCATATCAGAAAAAGAATGAACTCTACGATGAGTTGGTTGCTGAGATGAAGATTGGGCATTACCCAAATTCTGTGCCACTTGGGTGAAATTGACATGGTTGTGTGTAATGAGCGGAGGAGTACCAGGAACAGAATGCGCTTTAGAATTAGCTGTTTGCAGAGATGAAGAGCGGAAATGCATGTTGTAAAAAAGTTCCACCATTTGAACCATTTTGGAGGTGAATGAAGACTTAGCGTAGCCGGGGGAGTCGGGCCAATATGTGAGAAAGAACTGGATCAAATATATTAGTAATGCCAACAAGTTGGTAACTGCTGTAATGATGAATAAACCACCAAATCTCCGAACATCCAGACGTGAATCGCTGGAATCTGGGATTGGTATAGTATCTTGATCTTGATTTAAGAAGTATTTCTGCTCAATTTTGGACATTTTGTCTCTATCTTCAGTCACGTTCAATATTGCCCTTGAAAAGTAAGGCACCAGAGGAGATCCTTTTGGGAAGGCCTGTGGACTAATTTCCATAAATCCAAAACGCAAAACAGAGCAAAACAGAGCTAAGTTCAAAATGAGAGTGAGAGAGAGAGAGAGAGAGAGAGAGAGAGGGAGAGGGAGAGAGAGAGGGAGAACTCACGAATCCAAATCCATCGGTTTTGTAAATGGTGCCGACCATTCGAAACCCAGAAGGATATTTCTGAAGGAAGACCTTAATGTAAGGAATTTCGTCAAAAATGGCAGCAACTCCACCACTACTGGTTCCTTTGTCCAGGGCTTCCTTATATTCACCGGGGCTTCCACAGGATTTCAATTGGGATTCACTAAATCCAAACTGATTTATTAGGTAATCTTCCACGAAGGAACCGTTCAAAAAACCCACCGAGTAACCCTGCTTTTTTATGTCATTGATATCAAGATAAGAAGGTTGCAACTTTTGTGCAGTTAACGTGGATGATAAATTTGCAGAGTAACTTTGGGTGAGGATTAGCACCACGAAAATCCAAATAATCAGCAAAAATCTCGATAAGTTGTTCAATATCTTCTCCCCTAAAGAATACATAAACATCCATTAAAATTGTTAGAAAATCATGTTGTTAAGTGAAAAGTTAAATTGAGTTATGAGTAAGGTGCAAGTGTACTGACTGTTAGAAAAGTTAAGAGTGTTGGCAGCAAACCAGAAGATGAGGCCAATTTGTTGTTGAGGTGGCCCTTTTCCAAAGTCAGAATTGACACGGGATTCCAGTAACCAAACTACAGAGCCTGTAAATATGAAGGAGATGAAGGAAACTAGCCAAAGATTCCATTTAAATGGCTTAAAGAATACCCATATGTCATCTTGGTCATAGTTTCTCATAGAAACCAGCAATGTCATCCCGGATTGTGAATAAGGCAAAGTGAAGTCTGCCCAATGCGACCGATTTGCAACAATTGTTATATCTCCAACAACTGCATCCACTTTCTGGTCCACAATCTGTTGCAGCAGCTCGTCGTAGGACCCATTACTTTTACCACTTTTGTTCGCAAAAGGAACGAACGTAAAATTGATGGCAAACGGTAATACTTGAATCGCGTTGTGGAACACTTCGATGCAGTATCCGGAAGAATTTTGGGGGTCATCTATGTTGGCTGCTACGAACTCCTGGAAACCTTGTTTGATTGGAATTCCTACTCTTAAATTCATGGGAGGTTGGTTGGTTGTTTCTCCAGGCCAAATGGGTCGCTGCTTCAATTGGTTTATTGAGAATGGAATACCTTCAGTCCAGTTCCCGATGACATTCTCCTTCTCAGCGAACACATTGAATACTTCAAAAGATGATCGTTTTAACTCTCCATCAACCAAATCGAAATACCCACTGATGCCTTCAAATTTTGTGTTACCAATTGCATCCCCAAGCTTTATCGTCATTCCACCAGGTATGGTGGGCTGATTCACGTTCTCCACTGCTATTGCCAACGCCCACACCGTATCGTACGCCTGCAGTGCAAAAAAATTGGGCAATGCTGTTTGTTGCGCACGCATCCCCATTTTTGTTCATCTTTAATTTGAAATGCATCTATACCCAGCAGCTATTAATAAAGAAGTGTATAGCAATTTTAAGGATGATAACAAAGTCTAAAAATATTTTGAAAAAATTACAAATATATCAAAGTTTATTAAAGATAAAATATACTATCTTTATTAGACCATAAAATTCTATCAGTAATAGAAATAATATCTCATTCAACTTTACTATATTTATAAATATTTTTTTTCTAAATATTGCGACATGTGTTAGTATTTTGAATCTAATTGCTATATTTGTAATTGTTCCTATATATATATATTAAAGAAAAAAGAATGAAATTAGGTACAATTAATAATTGTTCTTAAAATTTGTAGTTTTCACACATGTCTAAATTCTTGACCTATTTTGAAAAATAAAAACTAGTTTCTAAGGTCTCTTTTTATAATCATTCTAGTTTTATTTCTTGAAAACTCTTCTTATTTTATTTTAGTTTCTTTACCATTGTTTTATCTTTCTCAAAGAAAGATTTATGTTTGATAACCATTTTTTTCTTTTTTTTTTTTTTAAAAAAATTAGTTTTTAGTTTTTAGTTAGGGCAATTGCATATATCACCATCTAACACAAAATAATTAAAAATCTAGTACAAGCTAAAAGTATTTGCAAATGTGGTACAATTTCGAACCCAACAAGTTTAAAACATGTGAAAAGTAAAAAAAAAAAAAAATGTCCATCAACATGTCCCAACATCAGAAGTCTATGGATGATAGACGACCATCAATGAATGTGTGAAATCTATTAGTGACAGATATATTGCGCTAGACTTATGATTTACTAGAGTCTACTCACCAATAGAACTTTTAGTGATAGATGCCTATTATTGATTATTTGCATTCCCATTTGCTATTATGTTTATTATAAAATGTCATATCGACATATTTCGACGTTGTAAATCTATCATTGATTGAGGTCTGCTAGCAATAGATCTATCGATGACTAAAAGTCTATCATTGATAAATGTGATTGTTTGCTTACATTTTTGTTATTATTAATTATATTGTTGATATACCATATCAATAAGATTCAAAAGGGTATGTATATCAATGATATTTGACTTTTTTTTTTCATTTTATATTTTGTAGTGATCTTTTGCATATTCATTTGGTCTATCAATAATATAACAACTAACTAAAGGCATGTTTGGGAGTGATGGTTAAAGTATAGATTTTATAAAAACATATTTAGGCACAATTGATTTTGTGAAATTGATTTTTATATAATCATATATTTATGTTTTGTTCCAAACTAAGGGATTTGCATACGTTTAGAAGTGATGTTGAATTATTATGTTCGATTTCAAAAGTGATTTTGAAGTAGGGTAACCCAAATTATTAAAAATAGTATTTTCTCTTTGAGAAATTATTTAACTAAATAATTATGATAAACATCTATTTTTATTATTTAATTATTTTATTTTCAAATTTTTATGTGCATGATTGATATGTTGTGTAAGAAAAATATGTATGATAAATATGGGAAGAAAATTCAAAACATATATCTCATTCAATGTAGTTATTTGTATCATCACAAATACTTAAAACTAGATACCTCATCTTTTAGTCAATGATTTAAAATAAAATAAAATAAAAAAGGTTTCATGAATAGCTAACTAATAATATTTTAACAAAATTGATTTAGCTAACCAATCAATCATCTCAACAAAAATATCACCTGTCAACTAATTCTTCCAAAATTAATTTGAAACAATTCTAACTTTTAAAAAAATCAATTTTAGTTCATGTCATTGATTTTGACAAGAGAAAAATTGATTTTGACCATCCCAAAATAACTCTAAATATGGTCTAGAAACAGTAAATTGAACTAATATCTATCAAATACATAAGGGTGTGTTAGTGAAAAGTGTAAAAGAAGATTAAATGGGAGAAGAGAAAAGAATCTTTTCCATTTACTTTCAAATATAAAAAGTATGGTCTATTTAAAAAATTCATTATAATTATAACAATTTTTATTACAAAATAGCAAACATAATGAGTGGTGAAGCAAGAGAGGAGTATCTTCTTTATTTTATATCTTAAAAAAGAGTTACGATGGTAAGTTATGATTATGGCGAATTTCAGGTTTTTGGGTATTGTTTGGTCAAATTGTTGCTATGGGCTTATAAATGATAATAAACTTGAACAAGAACACAAGTTTGAAGTTTTATATGTCTAATAAATCAAAAAGTTTGTTACGTGATTCTTTTTTAATATTTACGAAAATTTTATTTTGGCCATGAGGAAATAGCAATTAAAAGGCTATATAGTTAATGCTTTTTAAAGGTAGAGGTAATCGTAAAACGAGATGCATAGTTTCGGGAATTCAAAGAGAGTGGGATGCAGAGACAAACCTAAAGAGAGTGAGAGTGGAAGTCGTTGTTTGAAGCTTGCTTGAAAAAGTAGAAGCCTGTGGGTTATGGGTAAGTACGGCCTTACGCCTACAATTCCTTGCATGCAATCCATAACTTTGGAATCCAATATTGGATCAACCAAAGAGGAAAGTCTATCGGTTACAATCCATGCATATCCTTCACTCATCATTCCCTCTTCCCTGGCCACACTCAAAACCTTCCACCCAACAGAAACAGTCATGTGAAGAATGAATATTGTTTTCCGCATATGCTTTAGCCTCTTCAGCTCCTTCCAAATCTTTGTCTCAGTGGCAGACGGTGGGATCACGATTCTGCCAACCAATTGAGTGCCGTTTTCTTGCAAGGCGTCCGCCAAATATGGGATGATGCCTCGTCCATATTCCGTGTCTTCGTATATTGAAACGATCTCTCGCCATCCGTACAATTGAACAATGGCATTTATGGCTTCAACTTGGGCCCAGTCGTTTTGGGCTGCCCTTATGAAATATGGGTTTTGTTTTGGGGACAAAGAAGGGGTAGTTACTGTGAAGGAGATGATGGGAATTTCATATTTTCTTCCGAATTCTGTTAGGTATATGGCTTGTTCTGTAGTTTGAGGTCCGATTATGGCTTTTACTCCGTCTCTTAATAACTCCGTCGCTGCTGATGCCACTCCGACGATATCTCCGGCGTCCTTGAAGAGAAGGGAAAGCCTGGTTTTGTATTGGGGATTTGCGGTATAGAAATCAGAGAGTGCCATTTGGATGGAGGTGTTGGAGAGAATTCCCACAGTCGTATTGAGATCAAGCACCACACCCACTTTCACGACCTCCCCGCCGGCGCTGACACAAACCACCGCCCACACGAGCCACAAGATGCAGCAGCCTCCGCCCGACCATATTTTCCGGGTTGCCATAATATTATTTAGTGTTCGTTTCTTACACACTACTTTGTGTAGGTTCTGTACTTCACAGCCCTGCCTAATTATCTTTATTTATAACCAAGATCCGTTGGAGATGGGTTAGTATTTTTGTTATGTCATCCATCATGAAACCTCTTCAATATCAACATATATTTTCCTAGTGTTGCTTACCACGTTTTGAATTTTCTAATTTATTTTAACCTTAAAATTTAAAAGATTGTTTCCTTATTTTGGTCTTCCAAATTTTTAACTTTTTTTTTTCTCTCTCTCTCTCTCTTGTATATAAAAACATAATGCATATACATATTATTTGTTAATGGATGTTGAAGTTCTAAAATCTAAATCTTTCAAAAGAAAAAAACTCTAAACCTTGAGCTTCTAAGCCTCTTAACCTAATATAATTACATACAACATACCGACCGTCATATACAATGATTCAAAATCCAACATACTACGAGCTATTAAAAAAAAAAAAAAAAAAAGAAAAAAAAATCAACGTACGAGCAAAATTACTCATATATAATAGAGATTAAACAATGGGGGAATTTTTTTTTTCTTTTTGTCTCGATTTAGTATCTATTTAGTTTGTAGGTTATAAAATCTATATTTTTAATCGTTGAGTTTTGAGTTTAATTTCATAGTCCTTAGGATACATACAGTCACAATTTTACCATTGAAATTTAAATTTTATAATTTCAATTTGGTCCCTAAGTTTCAAAATTTAAACTTTTAACCTTAATTTCTTTTTTTCCTTTCAATATTTACCATTAAAGTCTATTAATTAATTTAAAAGAATTAGAAGAGTTATAATTAATTGAGTTCACTATTTTTTTCATCACTATTAAAATTAATTTTTAAATTATACTTCATAATTATTGTAAATTAATTAACAAACATTAGTGTCAAAGACTTAAGTGAGTATTTAGTGAAAAATTTAAAAGTATAAATCTTTGATATATAGAGACTAAATTGAAACAAAACTCAAATATGAAAGATAAAATAATAATATTTTGAAACTTATGGATTAAATTATTGAAATCAAACTCAAAACTTAAAGGCTGAAAGTGTAACATTTTGAAGTCGAGGAAATAGAAATGAACCCAAAACCTAGGATCAAAAAGAATTTTTTTCTTATACATTTTATTTATTTTTTTAAAAATAATATCCACATTATATTTTTTTATATCTTTTTCCTTTTTTTAACCACCCTTGGTTTTTAAGCTAAAATCTTAATTTTTATTCATATTTATTTCAAAATAATTTTGCAAGTATTTCTAATCTTCTGATCGTGATTGATAGAATAATAAAATAATAAAATAATAATTTACATGTACGTGGAAATTGATAATATAATTTGATTTAAAATTAAATTAAATTATGATTTGAAATCTAAATTCTTGTATTTTTAATCTTTTAACTGAGTTGTGATTTATACAAAAAAAATAATAATAAATAAATAAAAATAATAACAATCCTTTACAAAATAAGAAAAATAATAATAGTTTGTTCCAATCGAGACCTAAACAAAGGCAAGGATAATATTTTTATAAAAAAAAAACCCTTAAAAGCTATCCACAATATATACATAAAAATAAATTAAAGGATATATTTTGACATGAAATGTATATATCTATATATCTCTTACTTAGATTTATGAGATGGTAAAATATGACAAAATCCATATCAAGAATCGGTTCACGTAGAGATGGATGTATTAGCTCACATAAAAGCACGCGTAAAATACTAAAGGGCGTTATTATGTTCAAGCAAGTTTCAACAATACAATTGTGACTGTTACAGATGTACAAGATTGGATAGTTTCTTGGTCCACCGATATATGTGGATTCAAAGATACAAAAAGAGAGATAATATTTGTTGTTCAAATAGCAGCAGTTGGAAGAATAATAATAATTACATATATAGGTGAAAATTTTAAAATATAATTTGATTCAAAATAAAATCAAATTAGAATTTACAATTAATTTTTTTTTCTAAAATAAACCTCTAGTTTAATTTCCATCAGGAATTTTTTTTATTTTTTTATTTTTTATTTTTAAAGATTTTATTAACTCTCTATCCCCAATTTTTTGCTTTAATTTTTTTATAGAACTTTTTTGTACACATTTTTTTTTTTAAATTTCATTACCATCAACTTCATTCCCACGTTTTTGTGTTTTTTTTCTTCTTCTTTATGCTTCTCTTCAACTTAAGGTATCTCTTATTTTTCAACATTCATTTTTCTTTTAAAACTTATTCCTACTTTTATATATATATATATATATATATATATATATATATATATATATATATATATATATATATATATATATATATATATTTATTCTTAGATTTCTTGCAACTCAGATAGTTGGTATCTCCTTCAGTTTTCAATCTGTTAAAGTCATTTTTTCCTTTTTAGAAAAAAAAAATAAAAAATTGTTATTAACAACACTTACAATCGACATTTTTGTCTCTTCTTCCTTTTTCTTTAAAAACTTTTTTCTTTCAATCTGTAAATCAATCTTGAATCACTTTCTTTTTTACTAAGATTTTGAACTGCTTAGAGCACTTAAACTACTTTTTAAAAAAATTCAGTGTATTGAATTTTAGTTGTTCCATAATTAAGCATATTATTAATTAATATTTGTCAATCAATTATTTAGTCCAATTTTTAATGTCAAAATCATGACAAATCATCAATATATGTTTTTTTATACTTTATCCATTTTTAACTTAAACATACATTTATTTAAAAGAATTATTTGAAAGAAAATATATATTTAATAACTGTTTAAATTATTATTTTTTGTGGAATTGGGATTAGGGTCCTTCAAAATCTCTACCCTTCTTTCAACCGAAATTGTGATTACAAAAATAATAAAACAAACTTCAGACATGTTTTCAAATATAGAAAAACGGTTAAAAATAATTACAATATAGCAAAATTTTATTTTCTATCTGTGATAGACCGCAATAGATCCAGATAGACATCTATCACTCTACCAGATAGACATGGATGTCTATCTGAGTCTATCGCTGTGTATCACAGATAAAAAGTAAAATTTTACTATATTTGTAGATAGTTTGATATATTTTCTATTTATAATAATTTTCTTTTATTTAATTAAAAATATATACATTTATGAGCTCTTTCCAAATATAGCAAAAATAATTCAAATATTTACAAATATAGCAATATTTCATTGTCTATTTGGGATAGATTGCGATAAATTATATATTTTGCTATTTAGTTGTAAATATTTTTAGCAGTGTTGCCATTTAAGATAATTGCATTAAACAATTTGGACCACAAGTTTAATTATTATTATTACTATTTTTTTTTTTTGGAATTGAGAGTAAGGGTCCTTAAAATCTATCCATAATAAAATAATTTAAATACTTATTTAATTATTAAATTAAACAATATTTGGAACTTAAAAACAAAATTTGAATAACAAGTTTAATGAATTATGTTTTCTTTAATGATTGAGATTAGGGATCTTCCCATCCCAAATAAATCATAAAATAATAAAATAGAGAATATTTGGATAAAATATATTAATATAATTTGGATTACCCAAAATATAATTTGAGTATCTCCAATCCGGGATGGGGAGATCCCGTTCCGAACTTGCATCAAATATTTGTTTATTGTTTTTCTTAATATATTAATATATTTTATTTAAATCAGCCTTTTTTTACAAATATATTTTGAATTGACCAAAATTAGAATTTGACATTGAAGGGAATAGATTATTGGTTGGGACTTTATTTTATTTTGGGATATTTTTTAAAAAATTGAAAGTCTGTGGCAGCGCTGTCAGTGTCATTAAAAAGATTGAATCTCTTGACGAAGCAAGCGACTATTTTATCCATACGTTAGTTAGAAATATAAACACTACTTTCAAAACGTAACGGGGGGAGTTTTTTTTTTTTTTTTAAGTATTATCCGGGGTAGTCTTTTACTTTGTTTTCTTTTCCAAATTAGACTAAATAAAAATCAAACTTTAAAATAATTAAAATTCATAAGTCCATTCGAAGGTCGTCTGCCCTGGATGAAACTAATAAATAACAAAGAGGAATTGATGATAATTGTAAAAAACATGTTTTTGACACGTGAAATTCAGATTCAAAATCTCAATTTAAGTCTCTAAACTTTCACTTATGTTTATTCAAAGAATTTGAATATAATTTTGCAAGCATTTCTACAATATTTCAAATTTTGCATATAGATCTAAATTTATTTTTCCATAATGACCCTTAAAATAATTGTAACTTTTTTTCTTTTGATTTTTTTTAGAATTACATTTTACATACTTTCTTCTTAAAAATTTGAATTGTTTTCATTTTTTTCTTTTTTTTTTTTTTCATACTATATTTTCTTCTAATTTTTCTTTTCTTTTCTTTTCTTTTTTCTTTAAAAAAAATCTAAGAACAAAACTTGAATTTAAGCTTTTTTTTTTACTTTATTTTATTTTAATCCATTATATTTTATTAATATCCTTCAATATTTTGTCTTGTGGCAAAATTTTAAAATTTCTTATTTTGTTTTTTTATAAAGAATTTCCCTTTCCTTATTTCTTTTTTTATTTGTTGCATCACTTTTTTTTATAATTTGTTTTTAAAAAAATAACTTGCTTTCATTTTTTTTTAAGATTTGAACTACAAGTAACTTGTGCTTCAATTTTATCATCAAATATAATTTGCAATAGTGATCTGACTTTTACAAGAGATATCATCTTTTTCGGATGATTATTGTTGGTCACTAGTTTTACCAATAAATGATTTGACTTCCTAGAATTATAGTGTGTTATAGAATTATAGTGCATTAAAAAAAAGAATTATAGTGTGTAATATGATTTTTTGATAAAGAGAATTGACTAAAGTAACTTCCTAGAATTTTATTTTATTTTATTATTATTTTTTTATTTGAGTAATATGAACCTTCCATAAAAATTTTTAATTCTATATAGATGTGTCTCTTGGTTCTCATTAAATTAAGAAATCTTTTTATTAATTCTTTTTTTCTCAAAAAAGAAAAAAGGAAAAATATTTTATTAAAATTGATCAAAAAGTAATTCTGCTAGAGTTATCAATATGAAATTTGTCGTTGTTAATTCTTATTTATGTGAATTTATTTTGTCCAATTATGATGAGAGAAATACCCTTTCAACCTTGATGTCAAAGTTTGGACTATAAAAATGCATTTGACTTTTATGTGACAGGCAATAGTAAATTTATTTGAAGTAAGAAAGAAAGTAGTTTACAAAAGAGATAACTTCCACATTAATGTGGTATTTGATACACATACTTTGAAGTTCAATTAAGAGAGGTAAAGAATGTAGAAGTTTAACAATAGGATTTAAATCACCTCATAAAGTATGATGTATTTATAGAGGTGATTAACATAGGTCTTCTCCTCTTTCCTTTTAGAATTTGGATATCTGATAACCCCAATCGAATTTCATGTGAGAGTTTTAAATTTGGGCTATGTTGGGCATGCCCTATGCGAAAGTTGGATCCTCAACCTAAACTTCCGAGACTTGAGAGGGGAGTTGGACCTAACTCACACCCCATAGGTTAATTTGGTTCCTTATCTTTGAGGTTGAGGCCAAGTGAAAGTTTAGCCTAAAAGTCCAATTCTTCTCCCTTCACCCAACATTTCTTGTCTTGACTCAGTTCGATTTCCTTCTTTCTTATTTTTTAGATTTATTTCATTGGTCTAAAATTACTCAAAACATTCAAGTTGATAGGTTATACTAAATTGTACTATTGTGCCAAACAATTCTACACGTTCACAAGTACAACCAAAGGTAGTCTATTTACTATTAAATGTCAATCACTTTATAATCCAACCTAATTGCAATTGCACCCTAATATCAAAATGTATAGTAAACAAGGCCTATATATATATATAAGAGAGATTGCAATGATTGGTAATTTGAATATGCTATTTTGTAAGTGTGTCATGCATATTTGATATTTTGCAAATATGACAAAAACTTCAAATCTGGATTTCTAATTGTTTTTTTTATTCCATATTTGCCATAAACAATCAATTGATAGAGAGAGAAAGAAAGAGAGAGAGAGCAAAGTGGCAATCGACAACCAGACGTGCGACTTAGATAGAGGTAAGCGACCGCAGGGGGGGTGGCAAGCAGTGGGCCAACAACAAATGGTGTGAAGCAGTGTTGGTTGGTGAAAGAGAGATATTGGTGGGAGGGTTTTGTTGTGTGCGAAGAAGTTCAAGTTTTTTAGAAGAAAAAAAATCAAAGTCTATCATTATAAAGTATATCAATTCAGTCAAGTACATCAACAATATAAACAAGTGCATCATTATCAAGTTTATCAATAGTATATTAGTCAAGTGTATCGACAATATATCAATCGTATGTATCAAGTTTATGAGCAATATAAATGAGTGAATGATTGATAAATTTATCGATAGTTTATTGGTCAAGTACATCATTTCCAAGTACATTAAGTGATATACTTATATTTCATATATCAATCATGAATGTATTGACAATATTTCAAACCATAATTAACATTCAATCTATAATTATCATATTGTGTTTTTTCATTATTGTCTTAGTTCATTTCAAGTATATATTAATATATGAGCCATACATCAAATGCTAATTAAATATAGAATTTCAAGTATATTATTAGTAATATATCATTAAGAGAATTAACTAACTAGTTAGTATCATAGGTGTGAGTACATTAACTATTACCATATCATTGCCATTGATATATTCTAATAACATTAAAAAGAAATATACATTCAATGGATACTTATTAGAGGTACGCATATCATTTAATTAGTTGATATACTTAAAATGAAATATATGAACAGTATATATCATCTATATATGCTCAAAGTCAGGTATATCACTTAACTAATGCATTTGATATTGAGTATATCATCAATACATTATTGTATTTATATATTTCATTTTAGGTATATAAGTAAATTGATGTACCTAATTGAAGTATATCGATAGGACGAGGGTATTTTGGACTTTTACTTTTCACTGAGTTCCGCCAATTTTTGCTATATATGAAAAAAGAAGAGAAGTAAAGACTAGGTTGCAATTTTTTTTTGTTCTTTTTTTTTTTTTTCTTTTGCTATGCCTGCAAACCGCCTATATATAAGTTGTAGAATCAATTAAATCGGGTCTGAAGCAAACAAATGGGACAAACTTCATAATTGAATTCATGAGGCGCTGTTTAATATTTCTTAGTTTCTTTAATCACTAATTTTAAGCTAAATGTGAATTTAGCTAGACGATAATTAGCATTGTCTTAAATTCTAAAAATTAGAAATTTTTTAAACAAAAAATCAATCGAGTCTGTAAAATAATCTAATTCAAATACTTCATGACCAACAAATTATTGAGATTAATTTTTAAAAAACCCTTCTCATAAATACTTTATAACTCTATATCAGCTTAGTTCTTACTTCTTCATCATAAATTCTTTTTATCTTTGACTTAAGGCATCAACACAAACAATACCATATAACGCCATGAACAATGGGCAGCTAATAAATTAGTGCCTTGTGCTGCAGGCTGTAAAGAACAGTATCATAACTTTTCTTGAACAAGTCCAACACTTGGTCCTCAAGCTGCGAGCCAATGGCTTTCCAATCAATCCCCAATTTCTCAATTCCCTTGTAAACACTCTCAGCCTCCTCCATATTTGAATCTAGAGTTCTTGAAACAATGCCATGGTCCATGAATGCCGCTAGAGCTTCTTCTGGTATGGTTGATATCTGAAAGAAAAACAATCTCTTACTCTATTCTAATAATCAGAATGATCCACACACACACACACACACACACACGAAAAGATTTAACCCACCGTTTCTGGTCCAATGAGAAGATCAATATAAGAGGTATCTTGGTAGGCTTGATTTTTCACATTAGTTGAGGCCCACATCAATCTCTGCTTCTTGGCTCCTCTCTTCGCCAATGCCTCCCACCTCGGGCCCGAAAACTTCTCCTTGAATATCTTATAAGCAATCGCTGCTTGAGCTCTTGCTGCCTGCATAATCAACCACTTGAAAGTCCCTTAAATGATTCCAACTTTGTTTTTGGGTATTTGTTAGTTTTACTCTGTGGACTTACCTTTCCTCTGAGCTCAAGGGCCTGATGAGTTGCTATTTTTTCAAGCTCTGCATCAACAACAGCGTCCACTCTGCTTATGTAGAAAGCAGCAGCGCCAGAAATGGCTGAGAGATCACTTAACCCACAGCATTCCAGGCCATTTAAGTAAGCTTCGATTACCATTTCGTATGTGGATATACAAAATATCAGCTGTTTAATTCACAAGGTCCATGTTCACAAGGTGTTCGACAAAAGTCCCCAACCAGACCAAATGTATTATATGCCCCTTTTTCAAAGAACAATACGAACAAAACAAATGGATATACTTACAGTTGTATTTACGCTTATTCCTTGGGAAATGACCTGCTTTATTGCGGGTATGGATTCAGCAGTTGCGGGGATTTTTATATACACATTTGGCCGACCAACCTTTTTATGAAGCCATTTAGCTGCCTCAACTGTCTTCTCTGTGTTATCAGCAAGCCAAGGGGAAACTTGTACGGAGACATAGCCATCTAAACCAGCTGTTTCTCTGTAGATTGGTTCTAAGATTGCACTCGTATCCCTTATGTCTTTTGTTACAAGTTCCCAGTATGCGCTTTCAACGTCTTTTCCTTCTTTTGCTAGATCTCTATCCATGATTTTAGAACAAAACGAAGAAACAGATTTGTCCAAACTAATTATATGACTGAATCTTATGTTTTAAAACATACAACAACCCTCTTGCTTTCGTATATTAATGTGCTGAGATAAGAAAAGATAATGTACCTGAACTGCTCGTCGTAAGCTTTGGACGACAATATGGATCGCTCAAATATCTGTCACGAGGAGTCATAAGGTTAAAGCAACGAGAGAGAGAGAGAGAGAGAGAGAGAGAGCTAATGAAACAGAGAGAGAGGGGATTTTGAATACCTTGGGATTGGAAGTAACACCTTTAATTCCAGATGCTAACAAGGGAAGAAGGTCGGTGGCAGGGCGGCAAATCTTATCATAATAAGGGCTTTGGCCCTGCCGTTCATGGAGGTCGTGGAGAATTGATTTTCTGAACCCATTTTTTGAACAACCAACAACACAGCTTGGATTCATCAGCAGGTTGCAGAAGGAAGTCATCACAGCCTGAGAGATATTGACCTTGAAAACTGAAATCAAACCCATTTTCCCATTCCAATTTATATGTGGTATGAATGCACTCTCTCAATGGGGCGTGCTTCACATTACAACTTAAATTTGCTGGAAATTTTGTATCACAATTTACATGTTTATTTATGAATATCACACCTTTCACGGTCACATAAATTAGTGGATATTTCGTATATATAAAACATAGTTGCGTATTTGATTATAAAATCATAGGATTAAACAAGCAATTTACTCGACCTGAAAACTGAGATTCTGGTATTTAATTGAATCATCTTGAGTTCAAAACTTCAAATCCTATCCAACCATAAGCAGGAGTTTATGACCTTGACCTACTCTACTTCTTTTTTGTTTTCTTAAACAGTCCCAATCAATGTGAAACGGGGAAAATTAATTAATTATTATCATTTAAAAAAAAAAAAAAAAAAAAAAAAAAAAAGAGAGAGAGAGAGAGATGAAGTCTACTGATCATATCAGATTAAGAATAACAAATTGCTGGATTAGATTTGATAATTAAAGAATAGTTTTTTAGCTTTTGCTTCCATGAGAGAATTTTGTTTTTGAAGGTAAGACTTTGATGAGTTATTTTAATTTGGAATATCAAAGCACTGGGTATTGATCGTATGATTATTGGGCTGCACAACTTTAAATGAAAATGGTTCAAGATTTGAACTTTGATCCCCAACTTCGCATAAAATCTAGAAAAAAAATGGTTGCTTTAAAATGGTATTTTTTTCAAGTACAAAGGTGGATAGGAGATTGAACCTCAACAAGAGGTATGTTGGAGTTAGAGAGTCTATGTTTGAGGTGTAAAGTTGTACAATAAAGTTCCTCAATAAATATGCAAATTTGAATAATATCGAAGTTGAATTGCTTAATACTAATTTATGAAGTTGGTGGTCAAACACCCTCCTAGAAAGAAACATCATACTAATTACCGTTGAACTAAGCTCCTAGCTTTAAAATGATATATTTTTAAGGGTAAAAAGGTTGTGTTAATTAAGGACCGAAGCTAGCTTAGCTGGTGTTCTTGGTGACCTGTTTTGCGGGAGCAGCACCTCCATCGTGGCTGCCATGATCTGAATCAGCTGAAACAGCCTCGGACGATTTCGACATGTCGTCCATTTCCTTGTCCTTCTCATCAGGATGTGAATGCTGCTGAAACGACACGTATTTCCTGTAATACGTCTTTGCCACTGAGGCAGGCTTTTGCCAGATGAAGGTTTTTGAGCCGATCAAAGCCAGCAGCAATGCTATCCCAGTGATTATAAAAAGGCCCCCAAAGCTCGACACCTCTAGACATGGACCATCGGAGGAGGAGATTGAGCTGTCTTGATTTTGATTCCCAGCTCCAAAGTATTTTGTTTCAATTGTCAACATTTTCTCTCCCTCTGTCACGTTCAATATTGCTCTTGATACATAAGGTACTAACCGGGAGTTTAGTGGAAATGCCTGAAATTAACAAGCAACTTCTTATCTGATGCACATATGAACTGACAAACCTTGAAGAATATTGTTTAAGAGGTTACTTACAAACCCAAATCCGTCTGTTCGATATATAGGTCCAGCCATGACGTAATCGGAGCCGTATTTTGTAAGGAAGATCTTAAGGTAAGGAATTTCATCAAAGATTGCAGCAACACCGCCGTTTTGACTTCCTTTAGACAATGCCTTACGATACTCCTCAGCATTTGCATAAGATTTCAGCTTGGATTCGTTAAATTTCAACTGTTCTATCAACATAGATTTTGTAAAGGAACCCTCTTGATATCCAACATAGTAGTCCTTGGATATAAGTTCATTCACGCTAAAATACTTGGGTTGTAGCTGATCTGACAATAAGATTGAAGATAAACTCGCTGTGTAACTCTGCATTAGGACAAACGCCAGAAACAACCAGACCACAAGCACAAACCTAGACCTACTATTAGTCACTATTTGTCCTGTTCAACCAAAAAAGAGGGAGGGGGGGGGGTTTAATTTTCGTGTTCTTCCATGTGATCGATCCCAAAATTCAATCCAACGAGCATAAAGAAAGAAATTGAGCTTACTTTCAGGAAGAACCAATGAGGAGAAAGGAAACCAGAGGATTAAACAGAGTAGCTCCAATGGTTGCAACGATTCTCTTCTTCCATTGTGCTCTAAGATCAGTAGAACAATTCCTGTTGCTGTGGAGGCTGCTATGGTTGTAAGCCATAGATCCAAGCTCAAAGGTTTCAAGAAAACCCACATACTACGATGCATGTTGTGTTTGATTGGGACGAGCATTGTCACGCCCGAGTCAGTATATGGCAACGAGAAATCTACGTGATTGGCTCGGCTGGCCACGATGGTAATATCTCCTACGACCGCATCAAATTTATTCTTGTACCCAGAAAATTAACAAACATAAGATTAGTGTCAACCCTTTAATTCAATAAGTAAATACACAACATTAGTAGGATTGATTAATTAGCATATTACTCTCTGTTTCAAGACATAGTTGATTGTCCAATGAAGATAGGGTCATAGACTTAGGAAAACGTACGTATATATGTAAATCATAATACTAAATACAACTGTTCAAGTTATTCAAGTGAGCGGAATATTGAGAAATCTTGGTAGTTGTAAAGAAAGATGATGTTAAGTCGTTGATCAATACTCGAATCAAATTGAATCTTGATCACGAAATGTAAAAAAGAAAAAAAAAAAAAAAAAACTGTAAATATATATCCTCCCCAGTTTTCAAAATTCTGAGAGGGACAAGCTATGGACGCAAATTGTGGGACTGAATGGTGGACATGGCCACAAAGCAGTAACTCTGATGAAAATAGAATGGGAGAGCACTGACCTTCTCGCTCTCGGTGAGTTGGTGGAGGAGGTCATCATAAATAACAGAGCTGTCCCCGGCTTCATCTTTGAAGAGTTCAAATTCATAAGGAAGAGGAAAAGGCAAAGCATCTGCAACAGCCCTGAAGACATCTATGCAAAACCCAGTAAAATTTAGCTCCCCTGTGCGAGAGTTTCTAGTCACATCCAAGAACTCATTAAACCCCTGTTTTTTGGGAACCCCTATCCTAAATTTTTCTCCATTTGCAGGCACAGCCCATCCTTTTGGTGTAGTTATGGAGTCTCCAGGCCATATTATCTTCTTCAGCTTACTAACTGAAGTGGAGTATTTTTCATTAGGTTTCTTATCCGCTATGTTTTGGCAAATCCCTTCTTCAGGACTCCAACAACCAATCAACCTCTCTGCTCTCCCAATCACATTGAAAATTTCAAAAGCCGATGGCTGTAAATGCCCATTAACCAAATGGAAATCCCCACTCAAACCCTTAAATTTGATATTCAACATCTCCTTCAACAGCATTGGACCCACTTCCGAAACCCCCAAATTTGCAATATCTGTTTTCCCCTCTACATCACTTCCCCGATCCTTTAGAAACCCTAGATTGCGCACTTCCCCAATGCTCTCCGCAGCCATAGCCAACGCCCAAATAGTGTCATAAGCCCACAAGCCATAGATGTTTAACTCAGGCGCCGACCATTTCCATCTCCTCTTGAAATTCTCCAACGCTTCTGAAGCAGGAAAATGCGGGCGTATCCCCAAAACACCCTCCATTGATTTAATAACCAGAGGATCCATGGCGTCAAGAAAATTGGAGAGAGCGTTGGTGAGAAGCCAAGCATAGCCTTCGGACATCATTCCCGCTTTATCCACAAGCGGAAACAGAGCAGACCCAAATGGGGAAGTGACGTGCACCAAGAAAACCCTGGTTTGCCTGTTCTTCATCTTATGGAGGTGTTTGGAGATTTCGTAGGGATCCATGGAAGTGGGAATGGCGTATTTGCAAGGGACTCGAATGTTGGATTCTTGAAGTGCATCGGTGAGGAAAGGGACCAGGCCTCTGCCGTATTCAGTGTCTTCATAGATGAGGACGAGCTCGTGCCAACCGAACGATGGCGGTGATGGCTTTGACTCGAGAAGAATCGTTTTGGGCAGTTCGAACGAAGAAGGGGCTCTGCGATGGAGATATAGAGAGGCTTGTTGCCGAAAATGAAATGATGGGGACGCGAGCTTTTTCGCCCAGCTTTATCATAAACGTTGCCTCGCCTGAGCTCTCTGGCCCTATTATTGCATGCACTTTTTCGTTCTTCACTAAGTCCACCACTGCAAACATATGGTATATTATCAATATCACTAATTTATTAAAAAAAAAAAAAAAAAAAACTATAAAATTAACCATACATTAAAAAAAATATTAACTGATTGCTTGAATCTCCATCCCACCTAAATTGTATTTTAGATCTAGTTTTAAAATGGTTCAAATTATTTTTTTCAGGCTTAAAATCACTCTAAAACACATTTAATTACTCTAAATCAATTCAATACTTAATATTACACTTTTATATATATTTTTCATATTATTAAAATTAATTTGAAAAGATTATAAAAAAATAATAATTTTAAAAATGACAAAAACAATTTTAATGATTTTAGAATCACTCCCAAACAAAATAAACAATTATTCAAAATTATAAATTATTGGCAAAATGAGAACAACTCAATTGATATAATGCTTGTAGTATTAATCTTGAGATTTGAAGTTAAATTCCCTCCCTTTAAGTTGTGCTTTTTTTTTTTAAGAAAAAAGAAATTGTTACTGTTGCTTTTTGAAAAAATTCAGGTGAAAATGGTATTATGAAAAAAAAAACTAGGAAAATAGGGTAATTTTTTTTTGTCTTTATTAGGATGCAAGAGATACATTTTGATTATTTTTAAAAAATTTTTAAACAGTGTCAACTGTGGCTTTGAGATAGATGCGTCTATTTGAGACCATTACAACTTTTTTTTATTACATTTAAAATTATAGAGGAAATGTTTAGCTTTATTTGTATGGGGAAAATGTTCTTTATTTGTGTTGGGGGAAAGGTTTTTTTACAAGAAATGTTTAGATTTATTGAAATTTTTGGGAAAATAATATTTTCCAGTGGGAAAAAACTTCTTAACTTAAAGAATAATAGTTGTTTTCTTGAAAGAAAAAAAAAAAAAGAAAGAAAAACATTACATGTATTTCTTGTATCGTTGACTAGTCAACTTTAAGGGAAATATCTAAATAATTTTTTTCTAAAAAAATTTAAACTACCACTCTATAGAAATTTTTACAAGTTTAATTACAATTGAATTGGTTAAAATTAATTCTTAAAATATTATAAAAATCTAAAACTAAATTAAAATATAAAATAAAAAAAAGTTTATTCTGTCCATTTTTACTACACTTACAACATAATGAAGTCTTTTTCTAAAATTTTAATTTTATCAATTCAATTTTTCATTAAAATAATAATTTTTAGATATAAAAAAGAAATTTCTGTCCATTTTTTTTCATTATTTATTTTAATTTTCTTAATAATTAATGATTATGTCCATTTTCCCGGACATAATACTTTTTTTTTAATTAATAATTCAAATTGACATTAAAAACCAAAAGTTGATGCTAGAATGCATAAAATAAAACGGAACTTTTTATTCCGTTCGACATGACCGAGTCTAAATGCGTTTTTTTCCTAATTTTTTTCCAAACGACTAGACTATATATATATATATATATATATTCCTAATTAACCCGTTACATGTAAGAAAAGTTGAAAGAGATTGTTTAGGCGGTAATAATAAAATGATTTGGTTTTTTGTTTGAAGAAAATATTTAAGGAAAAAGATAAGAAGTAGACATTCTTATAATATGTCGGAGTCGGAGGGATTGGGTGAATTAAAGGAAGCACCAACAAAACAACCTTAAAATATGTGGTATAAAAAAGAAAAGAAAGGAAGTTTAATTTGAACTGACCAGCAGAGGTTGCGGCAACCACGTCCTGTGAATCTCTGATATGTACAACCAATTTGTTGTGATAATTGGGATGAAGTGCATAGAAATCCAGAATGCCCATTTTGATGCATTTTTGTGCCGCCCCACCAATTGATGGGCTCACCTCATCAACAACAACTCCAACATGTATCAAATTCACTTTCTCCTTTTTACTTCTACTCGTCCTATTTCCATATAATTTCTCATTTTCCCCTTCAATTTTGTTTCCACTGCTCAATCCAACCAAAATCAACCAAATTAGTAATCCCCCTAATTTCCTCATCTCCATCTAATTGGTAACTGCTTTTTGGCCTCCTATTCCCTTTTTTTTATTTATACCCATAATCCTGCCACTCAATTTTCCAGAATTTTCTTGCATGCTTATATCCGGAATCTCGAAAACAAAATGAACCCACTCGGAAACTCATATATACTCCCACACCTTTTTCACTCTCCATCCAACGCCTTTGCATTTCCAACTATTTACTCTTTTTTTTTCTTTTTTTTTTTTTTTTCACAAAACAATATTCAGAAAATTCCATGGCTTTTTCCTGGAATAACATGACAAATTACTTCAACATTTATGTGCAGTTTCTTAGGAAATTATGTATCTACCTACTGACATCTTACAATACCAATTAGTTGTTGAAGTATATCAGCAATAATATTCCATCCATTTTTTTTTTAAAAAAAAAAATATATATATAAAAGTAGATATGCCATAAAATTAATCACGCTTGAGTTAGGACCCATTTGGACAGCTCCCACACGGTAGAGAGTGTTGGATCACTGAGAACATATTTACTGCGTCCAATAGTTTCTTTAAACAAAATCTTTTACTTTAATTTGGGCATGATCTAGTAAATAATCTATGCCCACACCTACTTTTGTGACTTAATCACTTAAAATAACAACACTAGGCACATATTTTAAGCAAATAAGACACAGCATGGATTTTTCCCTTTTTTTTTTTTTTTTTTTTTCTCTCTCTCTCTTTAACCTATAGTGTATGATGGCAATGGGCATTTTGGTGATTAATTAATGATATATATATATATATATATATATATATATATATATATATATATATATATATGACGTTCTTTCGAATAAATTACTAACCTGTTTTAGAATGACTTTTGATTGATCACATTTAATAAAATTTTAGGTGTCGGATTTCGCAGTTCCTTTCCGTGGGATCTTTTCCTAAAAAATAAAGAAGAGTTAAGAAGTTGTCATGGTGTGTTTGTATGTATGTCTCTGTGTTTTGTTTTATGTTGTTATTTTGGCAATTGTCATGACTTGGTCATTGAACGTAATTAATATAATTTCTTAAAATATTTGTGGTGGGACACTACCACTCTTCTAAACTTGGTGCCGAATTCAAATTTGATTCTGTGCTAACCAAAGAAAATATGGAGAAATAATGGGATAAATACTGTTTAGTCTTTATGATTTTAAATACGTTATTTAGCCCCTAAATTTTAAAAATAAAATATTTTTACTTTTGAAATTTGAGTTTTGATTTTATTTAGATTTTCATAGTTTAATATTTTAAATTTTTTATCCTTTGAGTTGTTTTTGTTAGTACTCATTGAATTTAGTTTTAATTAAATGTTAACTTTCCTTTAATTAATTTAAATTATTACGAAGTGAAAGTTTAAAATTAAATTTAATAGTGATGAAAATAATGAAACTAATTAATTATAATTATTTAAATTCTTTTAAATTAATTAATACATAGTAATACTAAGTACTAAAAGGGATATTTAGGAAAAAATCAATATTAGAACTATAAATCTTAAAATCTACTGATCAAAATTGAAACGAAACTAATTTTGGTTAGCTATATATATTAGATGGCCCACATGTTTCTTGTATGGTGCAAGTAAAACAAGAGGCCCATTAGCCCAATGTTGGCCCAGAAAGAAAAGAATCAGAATTTGTAAAAAATAAAACCCTATCTCTTATATGCACACCCGTAGCCAAGATCACTTCCAAACGTAGTCATAGTGGACTATATTTGGTTGTCATCTTAAAAAGTCATGAATAGATCACCTTATGTGTAGTTGTGACAAGTAACATTGTGCAAATGCCATAAAGAAACAAAGCAAAAGAGAAAATGAATAGATCACCTTAACTAACCAGCCTAAAATATTGAAATTAAATCTACACAAATTCCAAACCATAGACTTCATTCAATAATTTTCTTGAGATCACACTTCATTAATTATAATAGCTGATAGGCTTGATTATACATCTATATGATGCTCCCAAGCTTTTACATAAACACATAATTAATGGTATAATAATACCTTATTCTTACAAATATATCAAGTTCTTTTTAGCCAATCTTTGGTATTTCAACTGCAACATTTCGTATGTTCACAAAGATTCGAACTCTGTCCTCCCTCAAGTCCAGAGTCACTGGACTACCAGCTAATATGATTTCAATAATTTTCACACGAGGATTCTCTTTCAGTATGATATGCTTTGAAATTTCAGCTTCAATTCCCACAAGTTCTGGCCATGATGCTTTTCCTAGTTCAACGTATTAATTTTTCAATAATTAGTACATACTACTTACAAATGTGTAGCAAATCAATAACTAGTTTTAAAACTCATCTCTAAATATTGGACTAGATTCAAACAACTTTTGAAAACCAACATCTTTTTGTCAAAGTTAAAGACATTTGTTTGGCAAAAGTAAATAAATACTATGATCATTTTAGGTTGAAATTACACTACAAAAATATAATTAAGATTGTCTATTCTTTCTCTATAGAAAAACAAACGTGGATTTATAAATATTTTGGAAAGGTTTAGAAGAACGATTAAAAGTTTTGAATTAAGCTTACCAGGAAAAGGAATATCAGCCATGTCTTTTGCTAAATTACTGAGAGCTTCTCTTTGTATTTGGAGGAAATGATGTTTTGGCAATGTTTGAGTTACATACTAGCTAGTGGTATTTATAGTCCATTTTGTTGGACAAGACAATAAAAAATTGTCAATGTCCGTTAATATTTCTGAGAAAAAAAAAAATAATAATAATAACAATATTTAAATTCACAAATAATTACTGTCTATTCTAAAGTTTCTTATTATTAGGATCTCATTCACATCAGCAATATTTTTAAGGTTTTTTTTTTTTTTTTTAATATAGCAAAATAAACCCCCTATCTATAAATATAGCAAAATATCAGCAACGCGGATAAATGTTTATCCGTGTTTATCACAAATAGACAATAACATTTTACTACATTTAAAAAGAAATTCTAGTAGTTATGACATTTAAAATAATTTTCCTATTTTAAATTATTTAGTCTACATTTTTATCTTAAATTCACATTTTGTTTTTTCAATGCAAATTCATGGGAAATGATAAAAAGTGTAGGTTGATTAAATGGCTCTTTTAAAACATACTAAAATTAACTAAAATATTTATAAATATAGTCAAATTTTACTGTCTATTGCGGTCTGTCACAGATTTTTAAAATAATTTCCCTTGATTAAAGTTCGATTATATTTTACAGATTGCATGTGAACAATTTTTTTATTTTTTATTTTTTATTTTATTATTTATTTATTTATCTATTTATTTTTTTTTTTTGTAGAGAGTTGTACCCATGTGAAGAAGTTGAGTGTTTGAGCTATGGTTTTTTTCTTCTTCTAATTTTTAATTGGATTAGTTAACATATTTAATTATGAGTATCATCCATTCCCATGAGAAGAAGTTGAATATTTCAACAATGGCTATTTTTATTATTGAATTGGATAACTTATTCAATTAGGAAAATGCTAGCATGTAAAATGAGGTCTAACAATAATATTAAAAAATAAAATATTAATTAATGATCTTGGATTGAGCATCATTTTTAGGGAGTCATAGGTTTGTTATATATATATTTGAAGGATCATCTCTATCTATATTTACGTGTATATGTAACCAACTTGATTTTGTAAGATCTCTAGTTGGAGTTTTTACTGCATGCATGCAATTTCAAAGCAAAAACACGTTAGTCTATCACTTAATCAAAGAATTATAAATAAATAAAAGATTAAATACACTCTTAATATGTTCGGAGTTAATGTCTATTTGGTCTTAAAATTTTAAAAAAGACACACTTTAGTTACTCACATTTGCAAAATGATTCTAAATGGTCTTTCACTTAACTTGAATCAACAAAATTTTGTCTAACTCTTATGTGTTGACGTGGATTGAATTACATAGATATTGTTGTATTTGAAAAAAAAAAAAAAACAGTTAAAAATTAAAATAGCTTATAAAATTCAAAAACCTCTAAATTAAAATTTGTCAGGCATCTCAAACTTATGGGCCGCTATTGCTTCTAACAAAATAGAACATTAAATAAATAAATAAATAAATAAATAAGAGGTTGGCAAGAGAAATAATATTTGTTTTAAATTTGATTATGGAAAATAGCAAGTAGCAGATTTTAGGTTATGCAAATACCAAAACAAATTTGGATTTAATTAATTACTAATAGTTAGATTAAAAAACACCCCAAATGGTATCAACAATTAATTTATTTCGAAAATATATATATATATATATATATATATATATATATATATATATAAAATCATAACAACCAGAGAAACTAAAATGAAATTAAACATTTCAAAATAAAGACTAGCCTAACAACACCAAAAATTTCTTACCACTAAGATCATAAAAGAATGAATTACAATGTAATTCTTGATCAAATTCAAACTCAAAACCCTATTAAACCTCAAAGCAGAAGAAACCCTAATTGCAAAGAAAGAATTGGCTGGCAAAAGAAAATAAATTATAGTGTAATTCTTCTCCTTATTTTTTTAAAAAAATTATTTCTAGAAATCTTAAACATTGAGATCATAAATAAATTTAAGGAGGTATAATCGTACCACACATGGATGTGATATTGTAAAATTTAAACAAAATTGTGAGTTGTGGGTATTTTGGATGAAACTTCAAACCTAGGAGAGGTTCATGGCGATATTTGCACTGACAACATTTAGAAAGTTGAGAGGAAGGAAATCGAACATGAAGTGAGGATCCTCGATTAACTCTAGACAACGATTCTCAAATGAATTCTTTTGAATCGATCTCCCTTGTTCTTCGAAAAATTGTTAAAGAGGAAATTGATAGTACAAACTATCAACCCACTAACAAATATATTAAAAAAGAAAATATCTTAGTGGTTGAAAAGCCATAGCAAAAATGAAAAAGGTTCAAATGAAATAAAAAAGGTTATGACTGCTTATTTGAAAGCAATTTGAAAAACATTAAATTACAAACAAATAACAACAAGGTTATAGATGCTTATTTAAAATCGATTGAAAAAACAACCAAATATGAGAATTAATTTGAAAAAATCTATATATCAATTAAATTAAGTGTCTAAAAAACTCAGACTAAGATAGAGTCATATAAAATATGAAAATCAGAAAAAGCGAAAATACATTAGAAGAAGGAAAAAAAAAAAGGATTAATTAAGATTTATTGATATTTGAAATTAGAATCTAAAAATTACACACAGTTGATAAAATAAAACAATTAGATAAACTCATATTTGAGATAATAAAGATTAGATCAAAATCAAAATTCAAACCAACCATCTCGGTTCTTTTTTATAAAGTTAAGATTTTGTGGATCATTATCAAATTTATAACCAATTAGATTTAATACGGATTATCGAGGACATATTGAAATCTATAAAGTTTGACTAGTGATACACCACTACAATATTTAAAATGGATTTAGATCATGAGTGGTATAGTATTGATACTCTAAAAATATAAACTAAATGAATTCTTAATAACTACTAATATATTATTTATACATCTATGTTGCAATTTAAATGAAATTCGAATGAGTATTAATAAAATATCGATACACTAATGATCTACATTTTGAGCTCATTTTGATATACTATTGATACACCAATGATCTATACATGCAATTCAATTTGAATTAGTACTAATATACAATTGAAATGTCAATGTTATACTAAGTATCATTCTAAATGATATATTTCATATTTGATATAAGCAAATATATCAATCAATCAATATACAATTTGTTATGCAATTGATATTCCAAGTTAAATATAACTTATATACCATTAGAATCATATAAAAATTTAAAAATAAAAATTGAACTATTTAGATGAAAATAAATTTATATCAAAACGAAACAAAAAAAATTATTTACTATAATTTAACAAACAACATCAATCATAACAAAATTAATTTAGTTTTATAAATTATATTCTTTAAATAAAAAATATATATTGATTAATATATCAAATACAAAATATATCGGATATATATCTACTGATATACAAATGAGATGAGAGTAAAATAATAATAATAATAAAAAAAACTAGGAATCATGTTCAAATTATTTGCTATATTTACAATTTTAGAAAACGATAACTCTTATATTTTTTCTCTACTCGTTACCATTTCTCTTGATTATAAGTTACAATATATATTATAATTCACATTTGAACAATTTTTTATTTTATTATTATGGTTGTTACTTTTTTTGAGTTGTACCAATGGTTCGGAATATCAACGTCTTGAGTTTATGAAAATTGATGGAAATTGTTATAATTAATTAATGAAATTTTGATTGTGGCTTAATTAGACTATAGTTGACCATTTTTCATCATCATTTCTATAAAATAAGACAACATTTAGATGTATATTGTAAATTTATGTGCAAATGTCGATGAGCGAGCAAAAATTTAAAAAAGAAACAGAAAAATAATTACAAAATACTATCAAATATTGATAATTAATTGCAAAACTAAAAGAGATGAAATATTTGCATAAAAAAAATTGTAAATTGTTTAAGAGCGGTGTGGAAGAAATGATTTGGTGGAGGTATTTATTGGAAAATTATGAGTTTTTATTTAATTTTTTCGAAGTCTTTTTCTTGGAAATGAACAGATTGTATAGTAAAAGAAGCAAAAGCCACATCAATTCAATTTTGAGGTGAAATGATGTGAAAATTTAATGGAAAATATTTGAATGAAATAAAAAAATAATTATATGTTATTTTTTCAATTTTAGTTTCTTGAAAATGAAAGTTTTGGACCGTAAAAAAATAAAACTTACATCAATTCAATTTTGAGGTGAAATTATACATTACAATGTGAAACTATGCAATTAAAAAAATTTCTATTGAGCCAAGCCATAACCAATTAAAAAAAAACAAGTTCTAAATTTCGACCAAAATGTAAAATGAGGTCTAACAATAATATTAAGAAATAAAACATTAATTAACGTTTTTGGATTTAGCATCATTTTTAGAAAGCTATGAAACTTTGAGGGTTGTTATATATATATATATATTATTTTTCAGGATGATCTATATTTATATTTATGTGTATATGTTGTAAATAAATAAATAAAATAAAAAGTGATTTCATAAATAAGCTTTTCCTAAAAAAAAAGGTTTTTCACAAAAGATTTTTCAAAAATATCTTTTTATAAAAGCTTTCCTACGACTAATTAGGGTTTCAAGAGGTTAATTTCCTAATATTGTTGAAGTGATAAATTTATTTTGAAAGGTCAAATTAAACTCAAATAAAATTGTGTAATGACCTTTTCGCCACTCATAATTATTGTTCATTATATATTTTAATAGTGACTAATAAAATATGAGATATTTAAAAATCAACGAAAAAGTCATATTTTTCTTCCAGGCCATTTTCTTTAAATAAAAACGAAAAAATAAATTTCGTTCCTTGAACAAGTGTTGTGTGGTGCTAATACCATCCCCATACACAATGACTCCCGAATCTTTTATCTTTGTTTGCAAACCATTTTAGCATAGTTTGGGGTCCCCAATCCCACCCTTTAAATTAAGACCCTTGGTGACTCCATTTTTCTCCTCTTGGAAACAAAGTCAACTGCTCCACATCGCAAACCTATAGCGACAAAGACATATAAAAGTTTGAAAATAAAACAAATTAACTAATATAATTTGTATTTGATATAATATCATTTGACAAAATTAATGAATTTAACATATATCATAAACAAACAATGTCGACCACAACAAAATTAAATCATTAATGAATATTCTTTGAATAAAAACAATATTGATTAATATACCAAATACAAGGTATATCAGTTAACTGATATAGATAATATAAATTATATCAAATATAACTACTAATAAAAAATAGGTAAAATCGTAATAATAAAAAAACTAAGTTATTTTTATTATATTCACAACTGAACAAATTCTTTTTTAATTATTGTTATTTTTGTTGAGTTGTACCATGTGAAGAAGTTGAAGGTTTCAATGGTGGTTTTTTTTTAAAAAAATTTTAAAACTTTTAATTGAGTTAGATAACATATTTAATTCTGAATATCATCTATTCCCATCTGAAGAAGTTGAATACTTTAACCATGATTATTTTTATTATTGAATGGGATAATCTATTAAATTAGGAATATGCTATGTATGTAAAATGAGGTCTAACAATAATATTAGGAAATAAAATATTAATCAATGTTCTTGGATTGAGCATCATTTTTAGAGAGTCGTGAAACATTGAGGGTTAATATATATATTTTTTTCTTTTTAAGAACCATCTATATCTATATCTATGTATATATTATAACAATTCGACTTTGTAATTAAGATCTCTAACTGGGTTATTAATTGCTGTATATATGCATGCAATTTCAAAACAAAAACTAGCTCATCATTCAATAAAAAATGATTGGAGTTGATGTCTATTTGATCATTCAAGTTTTAGAAGGTACATTTTAGTTCCTAGTTTCTTGTATTTGCAAAATGATTCTAAATGGTTCTTGACTTAATTTGAATATGACGAAATTGTGACTAGACCGTTATGTATTAGCGTGAATTGACTTAGATAGATATTGTTAGATCAGTGCTTGAAAAAGAAAAATTAGAAATTTTGATTTAAAAATTAAAATAGTTTTGAATATTCAAAAGCTTTCCTCCACGACACATTCCATATCCTCGTTAGCTATCTCAAACTCCATGACCATTTTCATTATAATTAGTCTCTAAGTTAAAATGATTTCGTAGTGAGGTTTTATCCTTTTGACTCCTTCAACCACATGTATTGGCCTCCCCCACAATTAATTCAACTGGCCATACTTCATCCTAAAAAAATCCTAAGTTAATGTTTTTAACTATTTTTCATTTTTTTAAGTTTATTGTTTTAGATTCAATTTTCAGTTCATTTATTTAATTTCCAAACAAGACTTATTTATAAGTCAAATTCAGAGGAGAGTAGATAGGTCTAGTTACAATTTCATTAGGTTAAAGTTAAATGAGAAACCATTTAGAATCATTTTCCAAATCAGTGGCACTTTTGAAACCTTAGGAACCAAAATAGATATCAAATCCAAACCTTAGGGATTAAAAATGCATTTTGCCCTAAATAAAACATCACTAAAATAATATTTTTTTAAGAATGTCAAAATAAAGTTTGGTTTGAGATCCCTAAAACACTTAAAAAGTTTATATAAATGAACTAATGCAAAAGCGACTTTCCCACTAGTCCCATGACACTACCAACAGACAACCTCGTCAAGCGCCCTCTACATTCTTGCCTTTACATGAAAAACATTCTAAGAAAAGAATAAATATTTAAAATACTTAGTAAGTAACTCAACCACTAGGGTTTTTGAAAAGCACTTATAAAGTGCTTTCTTCGACTTATGATTTTTAGTTATTTTTGTTCGATAATTATGTTATTCGATGTGTTTATTTGTTGAATTGGTAAGAATCGGGTAATTGGATAGTTTTGATGAGTTTGGATGGTTTTTGGAAGAAAATTAGCCTTAAGGAGGTCAAAATGGACCAAAGGCATGAATAGAGAGAAAAAGGGACACCAAAAACCTGAGAGCAACAAACAAGATGCATCACAACGCTAGGGTGTATGATGTTGCAATGTTAAAGTGTAACATCATGACATTATGAACAAATCACTCTCGTCAGTGTCAAGCGATATTGCGATGCATAGGAAAATTAAGGCCAATGCCTCGACACTATAAGGGAGCGTTGTGGTGCTTTCACAATTTCAACCTATTTATTTTCTTTTGTTAGGCCAGTATAAGGATCGATCAACTTGGACTTTTGGAGGTCGAGAGAGAGAAGAAGATTTTCAGAGGGATGGAGTCATGGGAACATGATGGAGGATTCTTTGAGAGCTTAAACATAAGGATTTGGAGCTAGGGACATGGTTCTATTTTGGAGACAAAATTAGATCATTGACCAAATCTTCTAAACTCTTCCTCTTTCAATTTATGGACGTTCATGAATTTCTATATGATATTGTATTTTGAGATTATGAGTAGCTAAATATTTTTGTTCTAAGATTCGATTAAGTTATTAGATCGATGTTTATATAACTTATGTTATTTTGGATTAATTATTTATTGAATTCCTTTTAACAATGTATGTTCTTAGTGACTTTGACGCTTGATCACCATTGTTTGATGTATATGATTTACTATCTTGCTCTAATGAGATGATCTTAGATGAGATCTTACATGCTAAATTTTCGTTAAAATATAGTAGCCTAATAGGAGAACAATAGAAATTGATGATGATGAAGGATCGTAGTACCTTGTCTAGTTGACTAGTTTCGGAGAGATTTATGAGCTAATAATTTGGTGAGAGAAAAGGTTAATTTCAAGAGGGAAACTTGGATAAAAGACTCTGAGATCTAAGCAATTCATAATATTTTATTCAAAAGTTACCATGTTCAGTTTAACATTCAGCTAACAAAATTGATACCCTTGGATGTCTTCTTGCTTGCATTTTTTTCAATAGCTTGTTGCTTTAATTTAGTTTGAAACCATTAAAAGTTGGATTACTAAATAAATTTGAAAACATTTTCATAATAACTTAGAGAATTAATACCCGGTTTCTTCATAACGATGCTCGATCCTAGACAATTTTAACTTTGCTATAATTTGGCATGTGCCCTAGTGTATTAGCTAAGCTATGCAATCACATGCAATCATGGGTTTGAAAAATCATTAAAACTAGGGGGCCTGGAAAGTAACTAGCTTACCAAAATTGTGTCATCCCCATTATAGGGCACTAAGCATGTCATGTGAGTTTTCATGCTAATTGTGTCATGAGCCTTTTTAGGCTAATCCTGTCATGTGCCCATCTAAGGTACTAATCATATTGTGTTTCTAGAAGGTTTTGTGTCATGTTTCATTCTAGAGAGCTAATTGTGTCATGTGTTTGGAAAGGAAATCGTAATATGTGTCATTCTAGGGCGTTAATCGTGTCATATGTCATTGATCAAAAGCACTAATTGTGTCATATTTTGCTATTCTATGGCGCTAAGCGTGTCATGTGTTCCTTTTCAGGCTAATTGTGTCATGTGCCATTTTAGAGCGTAAATCATGTCATGTGTCTTCAGACTAATTGTGTCATGTATCATTCTAGGGTACTAATCATGTTGTGTTTCTAGAAGGGTAATCATTTTAACAATTCATGCTAACTTAATATATACATGTTTGTCAATCATAAATTGACCTAATCAATCACATAGAAGGACATGCTTAATCAACATTCATATCATAAATATTATCATAGCAATTCTACCTGTCATCATTCTAATAGTAGCGTCACTTACCTTGAATTACAAATTTTAGTAATTAGACAAATTATCTATACATAAACTCGTTTGACCTAATTGAATAGTGCACACTCCAAAAACAATAACTTCTTGATCAATTTTGGGGAAGAAAGAGCATGACTATTAAAGTTGAGATTTTTTTTTTTTTCTAGTGGAAATGTTCAATTTATTGATCTTAATAATTTTCTTGAGATAGAATTTCAGTTGATTAGAAAAGGCTTGAATATGCATCTATATGATGCTCCCAAGCTTTTACATACACACGCATAAGTAATGGTACAATAATACCTTATTCTTACAAAGTATATCAAGTTCTTGTTAACCGATCTTTGGTATCTCAACTGCAACATTTCGTATGTTCACAAAGATTCGAACTCGGTCTTCTCTGAAGTCTTTAGGCACTGGACTACCAGCTAATAGAATGTCAATTATTTTTACATTAAGATTTTCTTTCTGTATGAAAAGCTTTGCAATTTGAGCTTCAATTCCCACAAGTTCTGGCCACGATGATTTTCCTAATTTATCATAATAAATTTTCAATAATTAGTATCAATTTGTACTATATCAGAAACATCATTTGCCTGACATCAAAGACATTTGTTTAACAAAAGTGAATGAAGACTATGATCAATCATTTATGTTCAATCGATCATTAACTTTACGAAAGTATAATTGAGAATGTCATCCTACATTTGTATTTACTTAAGTGGAAAAACAAATGCTTATTTATCAATATTTTTTTTTAAAGGTTTAGAGAAATAATTGAAAGGTTTTGAATTTGGCTTACCAGGAAAAGGAATATCAGCCATGTCTTTTGCTAATTGCTGGGAGCTCTTCTTTGTATTTGGGGGGAAGTGCGCTTTGCTAGTGCTTAAGTTGCATACTAGTTTGATATTTATAGGCACATTTTCTTGGAAATGTGTAGGGTTCATTATAAGTTAATTATTTAGTATAATACTCATGAGATCAAATTTTTATTTAATTATTATTGATAATTTTGTCGCGTTCTTCCCATGTGAAGAAGTTGAATTTTTTCAACAATATGGTTTTCTTTCTCTTTTTTTTTTTTTTTTTTTTTTTTTTTTTTTAATTGAATTAGTTCACATTGTGAATTGTGAATATTATATATTCCCATGTGAACAAGTTGAATACTTCGAAACCATGGTTTTTCAATTGATTTTGATACCCTATTAAATTAGCTAGAAATATGTTACACGTATGTGTAATGAGCTCTAACCATAGTATTAAGAATTAAAACATTAATGAACGTTCTTGTGGAAAGTTGAGGGTCGATGAATTTTTTTTTTTCTTCTTTTGAAGGATCATACATATCTATATCTACATATCTATCTATATATATCTCTATTTCTAATTTATACCATATATATAAAGAAGAAAAAGCCAAGTGTAGGATAATCTTTTACATTCTCAATCTTTACATTATACCCTTTGTCTTAACTGGTTAATTATTAATAAATTTATTTAAACGTATGCATCAAAACCTTTCAATAAGAACATAGGTTTCTACCTTTCTGTATGTATTTAATTAGTGTGGAGGGGGCTTAGAGATTTTAGGGGCAATCCATCTCTTTTCCAAAACATAGGTAAGCACTATGAATGTGTGTATATTTTTCTAGTTTTGCCTTATAATTTTAATCAATAGTACTTTCATGAGTAACATCTTTAAAATGGAGAGTCAATTTATAGTATTGAGGATGGAGAGGCAATAGAAAAGAGGGGAGAGTGAGATATAGAGGGAGGATTTTAGGAAATGTGGGAAGAATGATATAGGAGTTTAAAAATGAGAGATATTGTCTAAAATTTGTTTGAAAATCTTCTTATTTTTATTAGCACAAACTATTCATCTCCCTTATTTTTCATAATTTTATGTTAATTCAATTGTTATGTTTATTCTCCTCCTTTTTTTATGGATGACATTTTTCTTTCTTCTTACCTTTATTTATTTATTTTTTTCTCTTCTTACTCCAATAAAATCAACGTAGCATTGCAAGAAAAAATATTCTCAAACAAAAAAATGTTTTTTTTTTTTGTCATAGAGCTTAATTAATCAATTAATCATATATCATTCAATGAACATGTGCATGCGGCTTATAAAATATTTCTTTCTTTCTCACCTCATTACTTCCTCCCAGCTGAACCATCTCCTCACCGAATACCCATTGGGCCCAAATCTAAAGGTGTATAGGGGAGTTAATAAAGAGAGATCACACTTCTAAATTAATCGAGGCGGGATTCTAATTTTCCAAATCTATTCTATTAAAATTTAAAAGACAAGTTTTCACCAACAATCATATATTAATATTTTATATCAAATTAAAAATTTTATATGCTTTAAAAATTAAGGAAAATTATCTTAAATGACAAAACTGCTAAAAATATTTACAACTAATAGCAAAATACACAAGTCTATCACGGTCTATCGCAAATAGATAATAAAATTTTGTTAAATTTGTAAACATTTTAATTCATTTTGCTATATTTAAAAAGAATCCTTAAATTAAAAACAAATTTGCCCTAAAAAGAATTAAAAAGAAACTTTATTTCCATCTAAATTATTTAAGACAAACAATAGATTTATAAATCGAGGGGATGAACCAAATTGCAAGAAAGAGGAAAAATTATGTCCGGTAGAAGAAGAAAATTTTGGAAATAAATGGAGTTGGAGGAAAATTGGTGAATTTGAAATTGAGACCGGTGGATATTAAGGAAAAATTCCATTAATGCATTATTTAATTTAATAGTTCTAAAAATAATTAATTTAATAATGGAAAACGTAAAATTGATATAATTATTAATTTACAATTTTAATAATTTTGGTGTGGACTATGGAAGCGCCAATTTTGAAAGAAAAAGGGTGGGACCAAATAATTAGAGTGCGATTAAAATGAAAGTGGTTTGTTAAATTAACAAAAATAGGACAAATTTAGGGGGGGGGGGGGGGGGGTTAATTGTTAAAAGAGTTTTGGGATAGGTTTTCAAAATAAAGAGTTTTGGGACAAATAAATATGTAAAATTTCCAAATTGTCCCTTAGTGAAAAAAGCCCTAAAAATCAAATTGGTCTTCAACGATTGAATCCTCCCCTTGTGCGTGACTGCTGCAGCACGATCGGTGAAAACTTGCTGCCATCGGACGGCGACACCACGATCGGACCATCGAACGCCAGCGAAGACTCGGATAGCGCCGGGATTGACTTTTTAGGCCTTGTTCCAAAGCAATGGGATTGACTTTTAATTGTACATTTTCTCCTCTTTGGCTCTGTGATTCAGCTTTTTGCTTGTGCAAGATGGTTCTTTTGGAAATTTCAATTTAATAAGATTAATTAGAGTGAAGTCAATTAGAGTGTAGACTTCAAGCTGGTTATTTTTCTCCCACTTTCTCGTTGTAAGGAATTTTTAAGTGATTTAGGGTGGAAAGAAACATGTTTTAGTAAGTTTTTGAGCTACAATTTTTTATCCCGCAACATCTCTTTCCACCTTCAAATTGGAAATGCTTAACTGGAAGCACTTTTATATCTATGTTAGGAGATTTAGGGTGGGACGGAACATATTTTAGTAAGTTTTAAGGTACTACTTTTTATTTTGCAACATCTTACGACATCCAAATTTGAAAATGTTAGCTCCAAATTACTTTTATACCTATTTTAGGTGATTTAGGACAGGAAGGAACATGTTTTAGTCTTTAAGGTACTATTTTTTATCTCCCAACTATCTCACAACATCTTTTCCACATTCAAACTAGAAACGCCTTTATACCTATTTTAGATGATTTAGAGTGAGAAGGAACATGTTTTAGTGAGATTTTTAAGGTACTGCCTTTTTATCTTGATCTTGCAACTATCTCGCAATTATCTTGCAACATATTTCGATATCCAAACTTAAAACGTTTAACTTCAAATCATTTTTATAGCTATTTTAGGTGATTTAGGGTGGGAAGGAACATGTTTTAGTGAGTTTTTAAGGTACTATTTTTCTTTATCTCGCAATTATATCACAATGATAATGTGCGTATGCCTTCTTCTAAATGATATTTTATCTTACCTTTGGAATTGAACTGTTCCATACATATCCAACAACAAATAGTATGACATATATTAGGATTTGGGTGTGTTTCATACATCTCCAACAACAATAAAAAATAACTAAAGTGTTTAATGTGAAAAAAAAAAATAGTAATAAAGTGTTTGCAACATTTTCTCCATTAATTTTGTATGCTTGACTTCTTTGTGTATGCAATAGGATTAGTAATCTATTATGACCTCTATGTTTACACTTGCAATATTTATGCAGCTTCACCAACTGACGAGATTCTCTTTTTTTTGGGTCGACCAACTCTTGCCACTCCATTTCTACATTTTCTACATCAACATATTTATGCAATTTGGGGTTCTAGATTTCAAGTTTGAAAGTTGCACCACGAGAAAAAAATTAACCTAACTCAACCCAACATCCAACATAAAGAAGAGAAGTAGAAGACTAAAAGATGTGTAACAATAAAAAAAAGAAAAAAAAATCATAAGCGGAACAAAATACTCTCCGGAAAAAAACAAAAAGATTAGTAAAACTCGAAAGATCCCCGAACAGCTCCTAGAACTCCAAAGATCTAAATACTAGGTTTGGGATCCACAATAGCACCGAACCAGACTTAAGAAGAAAAAAAACATCAGAAAACTGAGCTCTACAAGTCACAACACATCATATGTAACTTCAGTTGATAGCTTGCATCAATAGCAACCACCTACTCTTCTTCTTCTCTGTACTCTTCTGATAAACATTGTCTATTATGACAAGTTACATGAAGCTAGGTGAAAGACTACAATTTAAACATAAACTAAACTGAAATTTGAGAATTGGGGAAAGTAAACAAATAGCAAGCAAGAGTTGTTAATTAGTAACCAAATCAAAAATTTCTCACAGTTGAGTAAAAAAAAATGGTAGTCGCCACGCCCGTCGTTCAAAGTTGCCTTGTCGTGCCGCCCAAAGCCTCGCCTCAACGCGCCGCCACCTCGCTGTCGTCGTCCAAAGTCGCCTCGCCGCCGTCCGTCCAAGTCCACCTGTGACGCGAGAGAGAAGATGGGTGCGATGGCTTCTAGGGGACTTTTTTACTAAGGGCAATTTAGATATTTCACCTATCCATTTATCCTAAACCAAAACTCTTTCACCCCCAAAATTTTATCCTCTTCTTGACAATTTCCCAAGGGGTTTAGGGTTTCGTTTCTTATCGCCTGAAGATCCTCTCACCCTCAGTACAATTTCGATAGCCATGGCGAGCACCAAAGTGCAGAGGATTATGACCCAGCCGATTGTAAGCTCAGATTCTATTCATTTTTCTTACTTTCTGATTGGGGCTACCTTTATCTATTTCTGCGCTTCACTTCTAATTTCCGTATCTTTCACTTTTTGTTTTTACTTGATCCCGTTGTTGCTGCTTCTTTGGAACTAGAACTTGATATTCAGGTTTCTTCAAAGTGTAAGAACTTAATCTTCCAAATTTGGTTACTTATCTCTAGCTTTTTTGGTCTACTTTCGCTTTTCTAATTCGAGTTAGTTTGAAACCACTGCAGAAAGCTCGTATTCAGATTTGGCTATTTGAGCAAAAAGACCTTAGGATCGAAGGCCGAATTATTGTAAGATTTTTATTTATTGCTGGTTTGCCCTTTTTTCCTTGTTTTTGCTATTAATGTAACAGGGATTGATGCCTATATTTTGATTTTAGTTAAATGTATTAATTACATTCTAGCTTTCTTGTTGGCATATGCTTATGATTGACATATGCTTCTTCATAGTTGGATGGATGCAATTTACTCTAACATACGCTTGCTTCTTATAGGGAATTCTGTTTTTTTAGTGGAGTAAAAAGGACACCAATGTGTTTTAAAATTCTTCGATGTCCTTGCTAAGGGCCTCAAACTGCTACTCCAATCGCATAATGAATTTCTGTAAAATTTATTGAGTTGGAAAACTTGCGTTGTATAGGTAGTTTATCAGTTACAACTTACAAGTTGAATTTGAATCTACTTGAAATGGATGTTACAAAATAAATTAGCATGCCTTCAAGATTGTGTTTTAATATTTTGATTTTTTTTTTTAAACGGAAACAAGACTATCCATTGATATAATGATGAGTCTAAAGCTCGAAGTATAGGAGACGAAACTAAATAAAAACTTCAAACTTGCCAATACAAGGCTAGAACCAAATTATATCATAAAGACTAAACTCTGAAGAAAAATTAAAAATCTCCACTCTGCCACTTTGCCTCAACACCAAAACTCAATGTTGATTGAGAAAACGTGGATGAACAAACAACTTTTTTAGGGTAAGGAACAGTTTCATAGATTGTATAGAAATTTGAACAGGAAGGAAAACCAAGCCCAAGCCCAAGGGAAATATTCACTCAACGTTGAAAGTCCTAGCAGTGGGTCTAATGAATTAAAAGATAAGCAGGATGCTGAGAACACATCACCATCTATGCTGCACAGTATTACACCCTAATTAGCTCATTGAACTACATAATGAGACATAATGGAAGAAAGTGATCTACACAGGGTATGCTACATTACTAGCAGTAGAACCACCCACAATGTTTAAAAAAGTGCATCCTGGACTCTAGGGCAACTTTTTACTTGCTTAGAAATTAGAAGTAATAGATGCAAAAAAGCAACTAAGTATTAAATTGCAATAACTTGTAACATGAAGTAGATGAAAAGGACATGAAATATGCTAGCACATACAGTTAAATATCCAAAGTTAAGAGACTAAAGAGTTGATTCACTCAGTTCGCATGAGGAATAATGAACCCAAATATGCTGTCAGAATTCTGAAAACAACATTCAATCGCTCATAGGAAAAATTTTCTACTGAACTGGTCACAATATTTCAAAGATTGATAAGAGAATTTTGCCATAAAACAAACAGGAATATTGAGTACAGAAAAACAGCATACAATCTTATGTGGAAGAATAAACTAACTTCAAGGAGGTATAGACAGATGGAAATGAATCTGAAGGCGAGGGGGATATCTCTTAAAGAACGTACATTTCAAGATGTGCTCCAACAACAGAAGAAAAGTAATTGACCATTGCCCTTGGCATTATTTGAGGCTTCATGGAAACAAACTTTAGTTTCAGTGATCCCAATGGTCAGTTGAATTGAACTAAATACTGAAAAACAACTCTAACCATGGAAAATTTTCCATTAGAGACTCAATCTATCTTAAACTGGGACCCAACTAATATTCACTAGCTACAGAAAGGAATGAGAAATTAACTGTATTTAGTAGCGTATTTCATGTCCTTTTATCTACTTTATGTTACAAGTTATTGCGATTTAATACTTAGTTGCTTTTTTGCATCTATTATGTCTAATTTCTAAGCAAGTAAAAAGCTGTAGCCATAGAGTCCATGATGCACTTTTCTAAACACTGTGGTTGGTTCTACTGCTAGTAATGTGGCACCTGTATAGATCACGTTCTTCCATTATATCTCATTATGTAGTTCAATGAGCTAATTAGGGTGTAAATAGTATGCAGAATAGATTGTGATGTGTTCTCAGCATCCTGCTTATCTTTTAATTCATTAGACCCACTGCTAGGACTACAATTTTCATCGTTGCGTGAATATTTCCCTTGGGCTTGGGCTTGGGCTTGGTTTTCCTTCCTGTTCAAATTTTTATACAATCTATGAAACTGTTCCTTACCCTAAAAAAGTTGTTTGGTCGTCTACTTTTCCCAATAATCTAATAACATGTATGTAGTTTTTTCAACTATTAGCTATGCCTAAGATTCTGTAAATACATGCAGGAATGTGTTTATGGCATTATCTTGTACTTGAAAATTTGATTTTCTTGTTTTATTGTTTGTTGTAAACTTGTAATTACCTATGTTTTGGCTGACTAATTAATGATGTTATAACTTATAAGGGAGGTAGTTAGAGGAAGCTGTTCCTTTTTTGTCATTAAATTGATTATATTTTCTTGTCGTATAGGGATTTGATGAGTATATGAATTTAGTGCTTGATGATGCTGAGGAAGTTCATGTTAAGAAAAAGAGTAAAAAGGCACTTGGTATGGCCTTCTTTCCCCCTCGTTTGCTGTTGCTTTTTCTATACTTCAATGACAATGTTATCTGAAATGCCTTTTTTTGGTCCCTTCAGGGAGGATTCTTCTCAAGGGAGACAATATTACATTAATGATGAACACGTAAGTGACATTGAACTTGCCTTTCCTCTCCATTTCCCTTACACCAACTAACTTTCTTTTACTTTCTTTTTTTTAGGGGAAAATGATGATCATCCAGCAGAACACATTATTGAGATTAAGTTTTCACAATCATTGTATGGCGCTATAGCTTTTACAATTACCTTCTGTTTGGAGTTGTATCTTTCAACGTTTTAAGCCATCAATGATTAACCAGTTCTTGGATGTATAATGTTATATTGCTGTTGGTAGGTAGTATCCTGGCGCCATAGCTTTTACAATTACCTTCTGTTGGGAGGTTGTATCTTTTAATGTTTTAAGCCATCGCTGATTAACTAGTTCTTTGGTTGTGTAATGTTATATTGCTGTTGGTAGGTTATACTTGTATGTGAACTCCTTTTAGTTTATCGTCCTTATAATTGGTTGTTTACACCGACCAATCCTTGAAACTATGGAATTTGGGTTCCTTGAATCATAAACTAGAAATGGTGGAGCATCCTTTGAGAACGTCTGGTTAATTTTGAGAGGGATAGGCGTTTCCCTGAATTCTGATTGTCTTCATCCTCAGAGAAAAAAGATTCACCCTCCTTATCCTGTACAAGATTGATTACCAAGTGCTGTGACGATGCATTCTAACTCTCACTTTTTAGAGGATTTGGTTACAATTTTTTAAGAAAAACTTACATTCAGACATCTTTGCTTAAGGCAACTGTTTTGGGTATGTAATCCTTAGACTTATTGGCCCAAGCTCCCTAGCAGTAGTATGAGTATTCAAGTTCAAGCTACTGTCCACGATAAAAACCCACTTAACAACAGGCCCATTGGCAGTGTTGGGTGTGGTCTGTGGGGTACTAGATTATTCCCTTTTTGATCATGTATTTATATATGAGCAATGAATCTAATACAGTGCTGGTTCCGCTTTTGTCGTTTTTACATGATGTAGGCAATCATGAAGTGAGAAAGGGGAACTGAAGCAGATAAAAGGCAGACATCCATTAGTAGACAGTTGGTGATAGAAGGCACATCTGAGCACCAGGGTGTGGGAAGAAAGATTGGACTACGAAGCAAAAGAGAATTTTGGAGATAACCCAAGTGAAGGTGGTGGTGGCCGGTGGGACACATACATGGGGTCAGGGAATCACACCCCTCTAGGCCAGTTAACTATTATCTTCTGCTTGCAACTGGGAGTATGAGAAAAGGCATGTGTGCCCTTGAGTTGGAAAACGAGTGCGCCATCGCATTTGTTCTTCTTTTGCATTTATTGGTGACTGACTCATCTTCCACACAATATCATTTCTCTTCCTCTCTCCTTGGTGCAATACGCCACTCCCATTCCATTTGGTGCTTTCTTTGACACATTCCATAACTCCTGATTTCCCTCTCTCATCATTGGAGAAATGCATGATTGTTTGACAGTGCTTGACACACCATGAAAACATCACTATTATTTTGTTTTCTTATCAAACTATCCATCTCTTGTTATTAAATTTGGTTATTCAAATTTCTTTATTTTGGGTTTAACCTAAGCTTCGTTTTCTTCTTATCCTATCTGGCCATTGTTGTATGAAGTTATGTTGCAATTTCGAGATAGGAAATTGTTGATGATAGATTGAATAATATGATTCTGTCACTCCCGATTCTTTGGGAATGCCTGGCTGTTGCTGACACCTTCGCCCATGTGAGTTTTGGTTATACTTTCATCAGAATGGGGTCTCAAATAGTACACTAGCAGCTAGAAAAGATAAATGCCCCTTGAAACTTTTTGAAGACATAGCCTTGTCGTGATGGAACAATACGAGCTGAGGGATATATTGATAGTGAAATTTCAGGAAACACAAAGGCCCCTCACAAAAACAATCTACAGTGCACATTCTATTCACACTTGGAGGAGTCTGATGCTTAGTTTCAATCTTCATGTAATGAGAAAGGCTATTGCTGTGGCTTTTGGTTTATACTTTATCCATTGCCCATGTTGGATTGTAGGATAACCGCTAAGTGGTTCCGCTTGGCTCCTGCCCTACGGAGATGAACAAGATCTGAAGACCACATTTCCATAAAAGATAGCTTCTAACTTCCCTCTGAACAAGATTTGAAGACAAAGTAGTTTATGAAGTTTGTAACTTGGTACTATCATTTATGAATAATAACAAAAGCCTTTCATCTTCCCAAATGGGTAAAAAAAATACCAAAAACTGTGGAAAATCATTGTCCTGGGGAATAGTACAGTTATTATTGGAGTTGTCCTTTGAGTATGTGGAAGAGCAAACACAGTGGAGAGAAGGATAATATTCACTACATGCACAGTCAAACACGAAACAAATGGAAAATCATTGATCCATTACCTTATCATCGGCAAAAAAATCTACCATCCGCCGCGTGAGAAATCAGATAGGATAAGAAAGGCTGTGTTGAAAGTAATAAAATATTTGGGGGGTTTACTCTTAATTCAAACTGCACTCGAGATCTGCCAAGACCTTAGACAGAAAAAAGATGTTGAAAATGGGCCTCTAGAATTCTGCAAATCAGATTTGTGTGTCATTGCCGTCCGAAACAATAACTGGGGTCGACATTTACATATACATTCCATTATATTAACACGACACACAGTATGCTGATTATGATTCCCACCATGCAATATTATGATTAGTGCACTTCCTTGGACGATTACTTTTAGTTGTTTTGATTGGATTTCGTAAGTAACTACTACTATTCAATGACATTGCTTCTTTCTTTTAAAATCTCCCACTTTAGATTATTTATTATTATTATTTTTTTTTCTGAAAAAGCACTATGTAAATCGAGTAATAAAGGCTATATTGTGTAGCCGTGTAGGCTAATTATTCAATATTCATCTCTAGAAGATAAGATACCGTACTTGTTTACAACATTTGAGACATTAATTTCTACCTCTACCTCTACCTGGCCAAGCTAATACATGCATTTTCAAGATAACAAGACCGACATCCAGAAAGAAACAAAAGAAAACACAACAAAGAAACAATATCTATGAGTTGGATTCGAAAATTGAAACCGTACAATTGGCATTAGAAGGACACATGCGACCAAATCTGAATGTTTATTGGATGTTGTGCCAAAGGAGATGATATCCTAGCAAAGTAATGGTGGGACACCTTGAGGATGAGGGGTGGGGAAGGAATCTGTGAAATGTGATGGATTATGAAGGTGGGAAATTATCTTGACATTTGGTAAAATTTTGACAAAATATTAGAAGTATAGTTGTCTCACATCGAAAAACTTCTATAAAACGATGAGCCTCAAAATAATCATACTTTAGTTTCAAACAATACCAATTAAAAACATTTTAAACTTGAATGTACTAATTCAAGCTATGCATTCTCTAATTTGAATTAAAAAAAAAAAAAAGAGTAAGTAGTCGAAGTCAAGAGAATATTTTTTAATTGAGATGAATTGATCTTGTGACTGTGTAATAATTTTTTACATAACAGTGTTATAAATAGAGTCGCAGAGAAAAGAACTCGCCCTCTGTTTGGATTTGTCCTCTTGAGTGTGTCTTTTAATAGAAGGAGCCAAATCAATTTTCCTCTAAGTTTGTGTTCCATTTCAAGGCAAACCCACATGTTGCATGTCCCACCTTCATCAACTTTACAACCAAACCCCTTGGTGGATCCATATTCCAAATTAAATCCTCACTTACTAATCAACCCTCATTTGAATCATTTTTTTTTTTCTTTTCTATATAGAGCCGTAGATTCAAAACTTTGATCATTAGTACAGATGTATATATTTCACTACAGTCGAGTTCTGTTGTAATATTTTTAATATAAATATGAGTTTCTCTATAGATTACTTTTTGGTTTAATTTTTTTAGTGTTCTTCATTTCAAAAAGACAACGTAACATACTTGTAACAAAGGTTAAAAGAATTTCTTTAGTTACTTAGTAAATTTTTGCATTAAATATTCTAGATTTAAAGAGCCTATAAATAGCAACCTTATCTCTCTCAACATACAACAAATATTCAATATCATTTTTCTCTTTTATCTTCTCTAATTTGTTCTTTTAAGAACAATTGGCCAAAAGAAGGGTATTCTTAGCACCGGCGGATCTACATAGGGGCCAAGTGACCCCCTCGACTTATCGGCTTTTACATTTTAATATATATATATATATATATATATATATATATATATATATATATATATATATATATATATATGGTGCTGGTCGAAGGAACACATCTTAATCGCATTGATCGTAGGTTTAATTATTTCCTCTTACACTTTTTAAAATTGAATTTATTCTATAGTGTCATGTTTAGTACAATAATCTAAGTAACCGCTGCGTTTCCTCTACATAGATCACATATTCAAGATTTAGAATTGAATTTTACTTTGCTTTTTTTTAGAGTACTTTTAAAAATGTAATTTAGGACCATAATGAAAAAGGAATTTAGTTTTTCCAAAAAAAAAAAAAAGATAAAAAAAAAGAAACCCCTTAACTTAAATTTTTTAGCCTTCATTTTTAGAAAGAAAAATTTAAAAGAGAAGACCAGCAATTTTTTTTTTTTTTTTAATTTTTTTTTTTTTTTTTATCATCGATATCTTTTTCTTTCTAAATTTTCACCTTCAAGTCTCAACAACATTCTATTGAAAAGTTAAAGCTATAAGATAATTTTTTCGAATTTTCGAATTCACATTACTTAGTATATATATTTATTTTAATTAATTTCAAAGTTAAAGCTATAAGATAATTTTTTCGTTTATTGTCAGGATATACATATCGTTCACTTTTGTAGAGTTAACTTTATATTAATATGAAGATATATTTTAAAAGAAAAACAAATAGACTCTGGAGTAAACATTTCTTTCTATAAATATTATGAAGACCCAATTGCAGAATCGAATGGAAGACCAATAGATGAATGATTGTCTTATAGCATATATTTTGAGAAAGATTTATTGGATAAGTTAGATAACAAAATTATCATTGGTCGATTTCAAAACATTAAAATTTGTAGAGGGAAAGTTGAATATGTAATAAATTGGTTATTTATGGAGCTACGAATATTTTGTTTTACATTTTTTCAATTTTTATATTACATAGTGCCCTCTATATAAAATTTTTGGATTTGCCACTGGTTCTTAGTTGTGAAGCTTTGAGCTCAACTTTTTAATACATAGTGGTTTGAGTTATACAACGTTTCAGTTGGGTCGTTGTCCCCTTGAAAGAACATACCAAAGAAGTGTTGCATTGGTTAATATAAAGAAATACAATAACTCACCGGAGGACTTGAATCTCTCCAATGAAAGTGAGATATTTACACATTAACCTAATTATTTAGGTGGTTGTTTTTTTTTTTTTTAATATATATTCAGATTTCTTCTATTATTTATAATTCTCCATCAAATTATGTATGAACAGATTTTTTACCATTTGAGGATGGTATTCCATATTTCCATCTCTATCACCAAATCCGAGAAAAAAAATCAAGCTCCTAAAGGTTTCAACTTTATTAAATTTTAATTTTTGTAAGGTTTTGAACGTAATTAATGGGGGGCATATATTTCAGTGAATTATTGACGACAAGACATAAATTTGGAGTGCCCCGGGGTGGATATGCAGATTGAATGGTTAATAAATCTAAATAAACAAAGTGGTTGTAAAAGAAAATTGTATGCATTAATAAGATGAAAGCAATGACAACAAAATCTAATAATTGATGGGAAGACCACTTCTGCTCTACCAATTTGATTGATATGTCACCCACCCATCTTCTTTTTCTCTTTATTATTTTCTTTCAAACATGTTTATATAGCTTTTCCCAATCACTTCATTATATTCTCTTCAATTATGATAATGATTTTGTGTCATTTCATTACATACGTCATCTAATTGCAAATCTTTTTTGGGGCATACACACAATTATTAGTGTATTCTAACAATTGCTCTAACTAGGCCAGTTGCAATTATATGAGTACATAAACTTTGTGTATGTATTAACCCTCTCATTATAAATGATCAGCAATGAAGCAGAGGCAACTAAATATATCATACCAGAGTATGCATTAAACTGAAATAAGTTGGAGCCAAATACGAAAATTATCTACCCAAAATCAAACCATTTAATATAATGTCTCCAAACTTTTGCCAGTTACTACGAAATCAAACTCACTTTAACCAATTACTTGTTGATTACAATATGGTTATTAAATTAATGATATTGGATAAAAATTGAATAGAAATATTATGTTATAGTTTAGTTTTTATTTTTTATTTTTTTATTATTATTATTATATAATAGAAATTAAGTAGATTTGAACTATAGACCTTCTGAATGTTAACACATTTGTATGACAATTAAGCTATGTTTTTAGCTAGATTAGTTGTGGTTAATTTTTATTTATTTTATATATTCGTGTTGACTTGAGCTGAGAGATAGTTTTATTCCAAGTAATTGCTAACAACATTTTAACTTAATTATTAATTAATTAAGTAGTGACATTTAGTAAGATTCCAAACGTTTTTCCACTCAATTTGCTTAGATGGTCCCCTATCCCACTTTTAGGTTGATAATCATGTATTGTAATTGGTAATTAAAGAATTTGATGACAACCAATTATTTATCCACTTACCCTCAACTTTGTTTTCTTAATTCCACTCAAGTACCTTCCTTATCCACCTCCTTCATATCTTCCATATATACCTTGGCACACATTATTCTGTGTGGGTATTCATAAACCATAGAGTAAAGCAAAGAATAAGAGAATCTATTGAAACAAAATATTAAAATAAAAGCAACAAATATTTGTTAGAAAAGAAAAAATAAGAAAAAAAACAGTAGAATATACGATCCATCAATGTCTAAATTAATCATATATAATATAACACATGTTGATGGATTGGATTTTAATATCATTTTCATTGGCTTTGTCATGTCTTTTATATTTACACATCAATAATAAAGGACATGCTTTTTCTTTTGTGTCCCATTTAATTTTTAAGTTTCAAAATATTATTTTTTGAGTTTGATTTCAATTTTAACTTCATAAATTTTAAAATATTAAAATTTTACTCTTAAATTTTAGTTTTGTTTCAATTTAGTTCTTAGATTTTAAAAGTTATGCTTTTACGTTGATTTTTTCCTAAACACCTACCTTTAGTCTTTAGTTTCAAGTGTTAATGCCCATGAATTAATTAAAAAAAATTAAAAGAATTACAATTGATTAAGTTTCACTATTTCTTGTCCCTATTAAAATTATATTTAAATTCATAATTCATGATTAATCTAAATTGAATAATAGACATTAACACTCTAAAGATTGAGGCGAGTATTTAGTGGACATTGACGTTAAAAGTTTAAATCTTGAAACATAGAAACCAAATTGAAATCAAAACTCGAACCTCAAAAGTAAAATTGTAATATTTTGAAACTTAAATGCTAAAGTGAAAGCAAATTCAAGATTGAAGATTGAAAGATTAATATTTTGAAACTTAGATCAAATAGAAACTAACTCAAAATCTATAATAAAAATGGATTTTCGGGTGGAAACTAAAAAGTAGGCAAGGAAATGAAAACAAAATCAATTATCTATTGGTGCATACCGATGACTTCATTAACAACTAAAATATTAATTAATAATAAGTAAAGGTGGTGAATTCGTGGCAATCCCACTTGCAGAAATTAATTATGTAATTACTAAACAAAGGGAAGTTCGATTCATTCAGTACAGAAAAATTCTTGTGCGTTTATATTGTTTAATGGAGTACTTTGTTCCCTCTAAGTGTGATTAATTAATATTAATGAATTAAATACCTTATCTTCAAAGTTTAATTAACTGGTTTAATACTCCTATGGTTGTGGATGAGGATTTTTAGAAGTTAGGGTTTAATCTAACGTCATCATCTTCTCCAACTAAACTAGCTTAAGCTAATTTTATTTGTTAAAATAAAAACCCTAATTTTCTTCACAAGAAAGAAACCATCTTTGAACTTCAAATGATGGCTTTGCTTTGAAAGCTATTATCAACTTTTGCTGAAGCTGAGCTTCCCCTTTTGACTGTCCAACAATGAATGCCACCCATCATAAAAGCTTTTTAATAATAATTGAACCACCTTTAACAGCTGCATCCAGAAAATATATATATATATATATATATATTTTGATTTGTTTTGTTATGGTTGGATTTTTGCATATTAGTTCATATGCCTTTTATCTTTTTCATTTATCAGAATACATTAGCTTCATTTCGTCACATACAATATATTTTTTTTAAAAAAAGAAATCAAGGTCATAATTTTGTTTTGCTTAAAAAGTAGTATTGTATTGTCGGTATCACTGATTTTATTTGTCATCATACACTAAGCTTTCATTAAGCTTAGTTCCTATTTCTATTTTCTTCTTCTTCTTCCTTTTTCCCTTTTTCCTCACAGTTTTAACTTTCATGGAGAGCTTCATCTTCTTTTTACATACAGATATAATAGGAAAGTGATGTAGTTTTGTACCTATCAACTTTAATATTTTGATTATAATAAATTCAGGACGGTTAGATTATAATATTAAACTTACCTTCATCTATCGAAAATTTAACATGATATTAGAAGAGGTTGGTTGAAGAGGTCTATAATATAATATTAGACTTTAATTCTAATTTTTGGAAATAATAGAGATATAAAATTCTAAGTTTCTGTTGAAGTGTGTGGGATGGATGAAAATTGGAATTTAACCTAATAACTAATTTAATTTGACTCTAAAAGTATATAGTTCAATTCTAGAAGAAAATAAAAAAATAAGAGTGAAATAAGGTAAGAAGTTGCACACCAAACATGGCACTAGAATAAAAAGGAAAGGATTGAAAGAGAGGGGGAAGAAGAAGAAATGAAGTTAATAAAATGAAGAAAATAATAAAATAATGGAAGGAGTGGGATTTGGTTTGGATTTGTTTAAAAAGAGAAATATTCTGTTGATTAAATAAATGTTTAGGTTAATAATCCAAAAAGAAAGCAATAGGATAAGATGGAGTTAGTGGGGGGAAGATTAAAATGATTTCAAGTTTGTAAGATATTAAAATAATGTAAAGCGTTTTTTTAGCTTATTGGATGGTAAATATATAAATATATAAATATATAAATAAATAAATAATTGAAAAAAGGTATATGCAAGTGTCCTTGACGTGTACGTCGAGTGAGGGATTGGATGTTTATTCATAAACCAAGCAACCAAACTCAAAATTTCAATCACCACCACTCATACCATATAATCCTTCCATCCAACATTTCTAAATAATTATTAAATTGCATATTACTTTCTTTCAAAAACTAATAATAACGATTATTATATTTCATATTACTTGTATGTTACTACCACATTTTTATTTATTTTTTGAGTTTCAAAATATTATACTTTTAATAGAATTTTAAAATAATTTTAAAGTAAAATTTTAAATTCAATTTTAATAGTAATGAACCATAGTGAAACTTAATTAATTATAATTTTTTAATTCTTTTAAATTAATAAATAGTCATTAACACTAAATAAAAATGTACCAAAGATGTGTCAACCTAGTTAAGATGTAGAGTGCACCTTCTGGTCCATTTCTTCCCTTTAGTATATATCTTGCACAAAAATAAAAATAAAAAACACTAAAGATGAAAAAGTAAGTATTTAGTGAATAATTAAAGTAAAAAGTGTAAATCTTAATATCTAGGGACCAAATCAAATTTCAAGTATAAAATTGTAATATTTTGATACTTAGAGACTAAATTAAAACCAAAAACTCAAAACTTAAGGACTAAAATTGAAACATTTTAAAACCTAGGAACTAAATGGAAACTAGACATAAAAATCTAAGGATTAAAAAAGAATTTTCCTCTTGTGTTAATGATAAAGTCTTAGATTTATTCTGTTATGGTATATGAACATTACAATCTCTATTATAACTTTTGTACTTGAAAAGCTTGTCCTTTAACCTCCTTCCATTTGAAGAGTCACCTACTTTGAGACCGTGGATATTGCATACATCTTGGATTAGTATGGAGGCACAAATGCCACTTTAATGACTTCTTCTATTTTAAACCTTCATTGCAAATTAATTTAATGATCTCTAAAACATTGTAATTACTGATTAATAATTAGTGAGCTAGAATAAAGTGTATGGTTGTTAGAAATTTAAAAAAAAAAAAAAAAGAAAAAAAAAAAGAAATGGTAGATAGATTCGAATCCCAATAGGGGTAGCAGTTTGGTGGAAAAGGGGTTTAGTTTATATTAGCACATAGATAAATTGTGTGTTTAGTTGCGTTGCACTTACACATACGATGAACTTCAATAACAAAACCTGCCAAATGGTGGTAGGGACAAACCCCACCCCTAAAGTAGTTTATGTTGTTTGTCCCACCTAAATTATAAGTATATATTAAAAATATTTTACTTTAATATATGTCGCATTTTAAATCTTTAAATAAATTTTGAATCGTAATTTGATATAATTAAGTGTATGTGGAAAGAAATAAAAATTTTGTTTTGATATTGTGTGGTGCAACAGTGAGATGAGGTGGCCCAAAATATTATGCCCACACGGAATATTTAAAGAAAAGCGCACACAAATACTTATGTGGACATATCCAACTGGATGATGAGATCAATTTCATAAAGACATTTAGCAAATGATTTAGCTACATTTTTTTTGTCCAAAGGCTAGGTAGAGAGCAATAAGTTTTTGTTGTGGGACTGAAACACATTAATATTTGGATAAGGTGTTTGGTAAAATATTTCTAAAACTACTACTATCAACATTCATTTATGTGCTGTGGTCTTCACATGAGTACCCATTTGATGAAAATTTAAAGCATGATAGGCCCCCTTTTTTTGTGTTTATCCTTGTGATGTGATACTAATAATATTTCATGTTCACATGCTTATCTTTCATAATGAAATTACCATACTTTAGATTTACTAATTCTTCAATTTTACTTCTTACTCTGTTTGCATTTTTTTTTTTTTTTTTTTTTTTTTAAGTTTAACACTTTTTAACTTTTGGTCTAGGTTATATGTTGTCTTAATTAGTTGAAATGTGTTTAAATCTATCTTATATTACTAGTATATTTTGTCCAAATCTATGCATGATTAGATATCTCAACATGTAAACCAAACAAAATTAATAATATTTATTGTTATGTGTGAATTTGGATTCAATAAAAAGTAGGCTAAAACCAAGATAATTGGGATCCAAGATGGATTAAACAATGGCCTAATCAACATTCCTTCTCATTCAAAGCCTAGAATCTATTTACCTATATATATATATCATTGTAACTTTACAAATGAGACCTCATTCTAATTGCCTAAATCTTTGCTACACTTTTAAAACTTTGATTTAACTTAAGCATTAAAGTTTTTGTGACGAACACTATATTGGTGTGCAATTCTTTTTTTTTTTTTTTTTTTTATATATATTTTACATGCCAGCTCTTCTCCAAAATATAATTTTTTTTTGTGAAACAAATGAAAGTGAAGTGAGATTTTTTATGGCTAATTTGTGTACATCAGCAACATTATTGGTGAATAATTGCGAATTAGCCATGAGTTTGTGTAATTTAATAAATTTTAACTTTTTTTTTAATTACTAATTTTAGCTATCAGCCACTACTAGGTTCATAAGTTCAATTTATAAAACGTAATGATCCTTTTTTAATAAATAATTTAACAAAAGTGGTATACGTAGCATTGGTACAATACATTAGAGGAATAAAAACAACTTTCTGTAATTTGTTATTATCCATTTTAATAATCATGTTTCGTCTTTTAACTAATTATATCAAATTTTAATCGACTGATAAATAGAAAGATGAACTCAAATATGGAGATTAATTACAATTTTAACCAAACATTTATAGGAATATATATATATATATATAATTTGATAGAGAAAAAGATGATACAAAATACGTGAACAATTTGCAATAGATTTTAATTTTGTCTTTAAATTCTAAAAAGTTTTATTTTAACATAACATTAATTACATAAAATAAAAAAGAAATAAAAACTTTTAAAACATAAGGATATTTAAATTTAAAGGTACTGAAAAGTATAGAAAATAGTTTGCATAAATGAGTTAATTACGAATTTTGGAAAATTTCGGTTACATTTACGGTGGGACCCGTGAATGGCGTACTAGGCCCTGTACGGTAACTGAAATCTTTATTTTAAAAATAATTTATTGAAAAATTGAAATATATTGTGAAAAAAGAAAACTTGGCCAACTGGGGTTTAAAAAGATTAATGTTGCCAAACGTCCCAGGAATCCGGTCACTGACATAATCACTTATTGCTTATTACCAAACAGCCCTTTGGTGCGCTCTACTGTTTTGTAAGATATCAATGAATCAGAGGGCGGAGGGTCCCACCTCTCCACCATCTGACCCCACCCTCTTACATATATCACGACATTAATCATTCCCTTAAAATTAACCCTTTTTTTTTTTTTTTTTTTCCCTATAAATAACGCCTCACGCCCCCACTCCAACTTCAACCATCTTCGTCTCAACTTTTCCTCGATCTACGATTTCAAAATACAAAAACCCATTAAATTCAGCCCCTTTTTCTAACAATGGCGGCTAGCAGAGAGCCCTTCAACGTTTTACCGCACTCCGCCGCACCCGCGGCCCATCAAGATCAACTACAACAGCAGCAGCACTCCCCTTGGCATTCCCCTGTTCCTTACTTGTTCGGTGGCTTGGCTGCTATGTTAGGACTCATCGCTTTTGCGCTTCTAATCCTCGCTTGCTCTTACTGGAAACTCTCCGGCTACTTAGACGGCGGTGACGCTGCCAACCGAGACCCCGACTTGGAGGCCGGCGACGGCGACACCCAGAAACAACCTTCCCCTGTTTTTGAAGAGAAAATCTTGGTTATTATGGCCGGAGAAATCAAGCCCACGTATTTGGCTACACCCATGTCTAGTAGATCCTCTTCTTTTGGGGACACGAAAAGTAATAGTAGTTGTAGTAGCAACGCCAGTACGACCGGCGACAAGGATGAAAAATCGGTGGAACTAACGGAGACGGTGAAACAGAGCACGGCAGATCAGGAGAAGCAGAGTACAGAAAACAGAGAAACTCCTGAATCTTCAGATCCGACAACCCATTAACAAATTATTTTTTTTCTTTTCTTTTTTTTTTAATTTTATTTGATGGGTGGGGTTTGATTTTGTTTTTGTTGGGCACTCTTATGTGTGTCGTGTTCCGCCATTAATATATATAGATAGAGAGAGAGAGAGAGAGAGAGAGAGGACAGCTAGCTCGTAATTTTACAGGTATTAGTTTTGGGCTTCTCTCCATCAGAAAAAGCCTGAAATTAAAAAAGAAAATTCGAGCTTTGCTATTAAATTCTTAACTTGTTAAGATTTTTTTCCCTCTCGGAAACCTGTAAATCTATGTGAGACGGAATGAATCTTTTCCCTCTTTCAACTAATTTCCTTCACAAGTAAAAGAAGAAAAACTCATCAATTATGAATTCGATACACAATTAAATAGATCAACCAATTGGTGTTATATGTAATTAAGAAGGTGATATTGGATTTTGTATGGAAGGCACGTGTAGAAGTGTGCGGAAATGGAGGGGTGGGGGTGAGTGATGCGGCGAGGTGAAACTGCATGCACCGTTTCATTTAATAAAGCTTTTTTTTTTTTTTTTTTTTTTTTTTTTTTTTTTTTTTTTTTTTTTTTTTTTTTTTTTAAATCACCTCCAAAACGGATTTCAATAAATTCACATCTCTGTAAACTCGTTTCTTCGTTCACAAATGGAAGCTTTCTGAGAGTCTGTGGGTAATGCGTATGTTTTTGTCACCTTCATTTTAACTGTTCTTGCTTCAACTTTGAACTTTATATCATATTTCCAGGTGTTCTGTTCTGATAACGGAAATTACCGCCGTCCGGACATCAGAATGGAAAATGTACGGTACTGCCACCGGAAAGTGGGTCTTTAAAGCCTAAAATTCTTGTTTTGCAAAACTTGAAAGACTAAATTTAGAGCTAAATTCAAAACTAAAAGATTTTAGTAACATTTTGAAAATTAGGGATTTCTTTCTTTTCATACCTATTCGGATGTGAATTATGAGATGAAGAATTGATTTAATACAATAGAAATTTGCCTTAAAAAATATTGTAATTCCAATTCATCATATTATTATACTGATTTTATATGGTTGGATTCTTCCATTATATTTCATTATTTCAAAATTAATTGGTAATAAGAATAATGTAAAATCTTCAACAAATTTGTTATTATTTTCTAGTACAACTGTACAAATGAGATATGAAAATTAAACTGTATTTTTTTAAAGAAAAGAGTACAGACTTTGTTCATATTGACACCTATCCAATTATTAAGTGAGGGTTAGGATTACCTTATTTGCTGTTTTGGATAATTAAGCAATTTTTTTTTGTTTTTTTTGAAAAGGATTAAGCAGTTCTCTTTAATCATTGTATTAGTTGTAAATAAAATTTAGGAAAGTTTTTGACAACATTTTAATTTATGACACACCTGCTTTTAAAGAAAGAAGTTGACGTTTTAGGGTCCATTCATATCGTTTACTCTATCTAATACGTCAACAAACATTATAAGCAAATCATAAATCTGAAAAAGGAAAAGAGCTCAATTATACCAAATATCCATAAACTTTATATTTTGTATAAAAAATGACTTTAAATTTTCAAAAAATTTTAAAAACATTCTTAAATTTTAAAAATAGTTCACATATATATATATATATATATATATATATATATATATTTTGACGTAGATCGTTGGTATTTTGTTTCAAAAATATTTTTCAAATTTCAAAAGTTTAAAAATATCATTAATGTTAGTATAAGAACACAAATTGTTAATAATTGTTTAAAAAATAACATAAAACTTTCAAAAGTTGTATTAATACTCTTAACCTTAATAAAAAAAAATTAAAAAAAAAACTTAAAAATGCTCATATCATTAGAATAGTTTAAGGGTATTTTTTAAACTTCTAAAAGTTCAAGGATATTTTAAAAACAAAATATCAACGATTTCCAGAGGCATTTTTGACACAAAGTAGAAAGTTAGGTATATTTTTTATAACTTAGCCAAAATAAATATATAAATAAAAATCGCTCCCTAACTCTCATAATTAATTCCCAACTTTAGTTTGTTACAACTATTTACTCATTGTATCTCTTAATTTGTAACAACTTAGTCAATGTACTTCAAAATTTATTACAAGTTATTCAACAAACTTTGATAAGTATCAATTTAGCCCTCGTATTTTACAATTTAAAAAAATATTATTAAAATTTAATGAAATTTCTAACACGTATGGATTTAATAAAGTGATTAAGGAAAAAGTTCGTATATAAATTCTAAAGACTATGACTTTACATTAAAAAATGACCATTATGATTGATGGGATTTTTTAAGATAGAAATTAATTCAAATTGTTACAAATTTGAAAATGATTTTAAGATTCAAGGACTAAATTATAATATATTTAAATTTTAGCCAAGTGTCATAAAAAATCATAAGGAAAAAGGGGAAAAGATATTATGGTGGTTTAAATCGATAAACTGTTTGTAAATAGAACAAAGGGTGTGTCAAAACAGTGTTCTTAATGAAAGGAATATTAAACAGAAAAAGACCCAAATGGAATAAAGGTGTTAATTTTGGAGTCAAATCACATTCATATTATCCCTATAAAGCTGATGGGGTTGATTTTACAAATAATATAGTTTTTTAAAAGATTAACAAAAATAGGGTATTGTGAAATCTTTTTCTAAAAGCAATATGGTAATAAAAAAATATGTCTCATTTAGGGTCTCTCAAATAGAGAGTATATTGACAAAAATAAGTGAGAAAATCATGTACAATATCTACGAGTTAGCTTTTCTTCTTTTTTTTTTTTCCCTCCTATTTAGTCTTTTTTGTTTGAACACCAAACAATTCAAAAAAGAAAAATAGAGAGAGACTCACTAACTTGACACTATTTGTGTTTACTTTATAGATAAAAACATTGTTGTAATTAATTTACATTATATTAGTGAATTTATCTTTCCCTCCCACACGTAGAAAGTTGCATTTAACTGGGTTATCAAATTTTATGTTTTGTTTTTGCTTTATGCTTTATGTGTTTTTCTCTAATGTACTTTGAATTGCTATAAAATTGTGAGTAACAAGTGTCATGCTTTAGATAACCTTTATTTTACATCTCACTCTTATCACACATAAAAACAATAAATTTAAATATTTTTTCAGAAAAAATAAGAAGAATTTAGTTATATGCACAAAAATGAGACACACTTATATTTTCAATGAAAATATTAGGAGAGAGATAGAGAGGTGTTTGTTTTTAGGAGGTTTTGCAGTGTTACTGTTAAACTTGTACGACAACGACATAAAATTTGACAAAAAAAAAAAAAAAAAAAAAAACAAGAAACCTTGTACCATCCTTAAGCCCATTGTTTTGTTTTGTTTTTACTTTAAAAGCCCTCTTATTAACCTCCAATAAATAAATAAGTAATCCCTCTGCTAGTAGTGCCACGTGTTCGTCACTGTTTTAAAACATGAATTCAGTTGTTTGCTTTAACGTTTAATTAATTCATCTTCATCCACTAATAATACCACACAATCCACATACAAATATCTTTTAAATTTATCCACTTATCATCATTAATTACATACACCATGTTCCAAAATCAATATGAATTCATTTGTTTCTGTTGTTCTATCATAGTGTTTCCTTTTGATCCTTCAATCATTGGACAAATTAGATTATCTATTAAAAATATCTGGATGACACACTAAGCAAACAGGCCACCACTAAAATTTCAAAATTATCTTCCAACTGCTTTTACTTAAAATAAAAAATGAAATTAAAACAGAATCTTCCAACTAGTTTTTCTTTTCTTCCTATTCTGTGTTTTAACTGTTTTTGTTTTTGTAACAATTGAAGCTCGTAAAGTCAAATTAAAGAATGTGAATATATTGTTGGCATGAAAAGATATATAGGGAAGCTATGTAGTACATAGGAATAAGCAGCTAAAAAACCTAATATTATGTAGCTTGAAATGACCCTTTATCCATAATCGAATTCCACTTAAGTCTGTCCCTCACCCCTCTTTTTATAATTTAACTTTAATTATTTGTAACTGAATATGCTTTCTTTTGCTAAATCCTAGGTCTAAATCAAGCTCCTATTTACCATGGTAGGACTATCGTAAAACATTTTAACCAAAATCATAAAATGATATATTAATTTATTTAATAAAATTGGAGTTATTCTTAAATACTAACAAACAATAAAATGGATGAAACAGCTGCAGTATAATTTGTCCCTTTACATGGTTGTACTCTTTGATCTGATCCTTTGGCTTGTTCTCTGTCCAGCCATTATTACCTTTGTTATGTAAATTCTAAAAATGTTATTGGGGAATTGATTCTGAAGAATGTAGACATTGAAACTGTAAAAAGCAACACAAAAAAAGTATAGGGTAGGGCAGTGGAGTGGAGGAGTAGATTTGAATAAATTGGAGCAGATTCTTTTCCCATCCCATATTACATCAGAAACAGTAAAAAGTGGCAACAACAATAATGATGGGGGAAGTCCCATTAAATTAAATTAAAAAAGCAACATAGATGTAGTGTCAGTATCAACCCATTTTCAATTAAGACTTGTTCCAATGTTTTTATAACCTCATATAGTTGCAATCAACTCTTCTTAACTTTATGATTAATACACCCACGAGATTGTAACATAACGGAATTTGCAAAAATAAAAATTAAAAAATTAAAAAAAAAAATTGGATGTTGTCTAAGCTATATATATATTTAAATAATGAATAATTTTTATTTTTATTTTTTTTATGTAAAAGAAAGATAAATGTACCTAATCTTTGTCCTTTTGTTCTACATTATTAGTCTTGTACATACGTTTTGATAATTTGGACAGATTATATAACTGTCTTAACTTTAATGGCATGTCGTGTATTTTGGGAGTGACTAAATTGTGGTTGAGATGTGAGCTAGGATTGAACTATATTATTATATATAATTGGTATTTGGAATTCGACTAATTTGTCATTCCAACTACAACGACAATTGATTGCAAATGCATTATAATGGGTCTAGAAAACAGCCCTTCCACTATGGTTTCAACTCTTTCACTAGGGATGAGTCTTTCGTTTATGGCCCTATCATTTTCCTATGTTTTGCCTTTTAGGCCCTTTTTCACTCATTAGCTCGTAGGTTTCCAATTTTCCTTTAATCTCAATGGTTTTGTTTAAGATTTAAAATGGATATCCATGCCGTCTACGCAAAGCCGCCATTGTTGGCTTGCCGACCTCTGCTGAAGAAATAATTGCATGGCAGATTGACGGCTGAGAGGAGGAAGAAGAAGACGCATAGGTTTCTTTTTTCAAATTTATCTTCCACAAAATCTTATCTATATTTCTCCAACTTTTAAACTCTAACTAAATCTTAAAGAAAATATTGGGGATAGTGGAATGGACTGCATGAATATATTTGAAGGGCACCAACATAAGTTTGAAAAGAAACCTACCAAAATGTAGCTAAAAACCAAAATTAATTAAAATGTATAACAAGATAAATAAATAAATAAATAAGTCAAATAAAAGTAAGATAATGCCATATTTGAAACAGAAAGATTGGAAGATAATATAAAATTTGAAAAATCAGATCTTGATTTTAAGATTAAAAAAATTGTGCACCATATTTTAAGCTTAATATCCATATTAACAGAATCTAAATTTGTGACTTGAAAGTTTTAATTCAATAAAATTAAAGAGGTTGCTAAGGGTATTTTGGGATTAACAGAAAAATGCCTCACTTGCTAGGAAGTGAAGGCGTGTTGCTATAATTCCTATAGACTCCAATATATACATACGGAGTTGGCCCAGTACATACCCAGTGGGTTAGCTTATGGTTGGGGCCCAAATATCATATTTGGGCTTTGGATGGACTCGTTGAACAATGGGCTATTTCCTTACGTTTTTTGCACATGGTATGAACTTCACATGCAAAAGTAGAAGATTTACAAAAATTATAATTCTTTTCCTATTTATTCCTCCCCTTTTACATATAGCATTTTAATTTTACCCTTTGTTCTTTTCATTTTTATTTTCTCCTTCTCACAATAGGTATCTTTGATAAGATTCCTTCTATACCCATACTCTAACCTGCATTTACAATGACCAAAATTTATGGGGTATATATTTCTTCTGCATTGGAAGTTTGATGGCAATTGATTTCGAGAAAATTTCTAATACCACGTACTATGAATTTTTTTTCTTCTTTTTTTACAGCTTCCATTATTTACTTGTCACAAAAATAGTATTTAAAAATTATATAAGTTCTACAAAATAAATAAATAAATAAATTATTAGATGACATATCAAATAAAAAGAAATCTTCGTTGATTTTTGTACGTTAGGGCCTGGCAATTATTTTAGGGATGTATTCAAAAATAAAAAAAGGGTTGAAAATAATTACAAATATAGTAAAATTTTATTTTTTATCTATGAGAAACCGTGATAGACCCTATAGACATAAATATTATCTATTTGGATCTATCGTGGTCTATACAGATAGAAAGTAAAATTTTGTTACATTTATAAATAGTTTGATATATTTTTTTAATAATTATTTTTAATTATTTTATTATAATTTGGTCTTGAATTATTTATTTATTATTATTATTTTATTATTATTTTTTTAATGATTATATTAGGAGTCGCTTTTTAGAAAGTAGATGCGAAACCAAAAGGTAACTTCTCAACAAGTATTAACATTTCACACAATTAAATTATATCTCCTAGCTTTACAAATTGATTGGCTGAATGCAATATTTTTTAAATTAATTAAAAAAATTTTAATACCAGATGAAAAGTCTCTCACTGTCTCACTATTTCACCCCATGGTTCACTATTAATTTAGTAATTTCCAAATACAACAAAATAATTCAAATATTTATAAATATAATAAAATATCACTATATATTTAGTGATAAATATTGATAAATTATTATCATCTATCACTAATTTAGACAAAAATACATATCTATCAGTATCATTATTGATAACTATAACATTTTGCTATATTTATAAACATTTTCAACAAATTTATTATTTAGAATAAGTTTTCATTAATTTATACTCAACAAAATCCGGAGAGAACTATATTGAATACGTAATAGTTTAACTCTCATATATGTATATAACGTGTACATTGCTAAATTAAAGATGATTATGATCGTCCACCCACTAAATATTTGACCAATCGCGGTTGGCGAATTATATATATATAGTGGATTAAAAAGTTATTATTATGAGAATACACACATTAATTTGACCTTGTGCCAGCTAATTCTCTCGCCTACATGAAAGGTGTTATAATTTCAATATATTTTATAGGTTTTGCTTGTGTGTATATATATAGGTTTCGCTTATCAAATTTTAATTTTTAGGTGTAATAGATTTTAAAAATTTTAATTTTATGAGTAAAATGTTCTTAGCTAATCTATTTGAAAATTTTCAAAATTGTATAAATCTATCATATAATATAATTAAATTATGATCATGGTAAATTTCCAGTTTCCTATTAAAATAAGTCTGCGAACATTGAAAAAAATGGTTAATAGATTAAAACCCTATAAGACACTAAATTGAATACCCAATTAAAAGTAATTAATTTATTTTGTATAGGTGTATGGATGATGATTTGAGTGAAAAAAGAAAAAGAAAAATTGGTGTTGTTAAAGGCGTAGAGTATAATGGGAAGCAACCCGGCAGCATATCCAACAACAGAGGCCGGCCGAGGTCGGCTTTGAATACAATTACAATTGGCAAAATTGGAAACATGGATACGTCGGTTTTAAAAGAGGAAAGTCCTTTTTTTGTACCAATCAGATGCTGACCTGACGCAAAACCCAAAGCCATGGGATCTTCTTTCAGTTGCTGTGATTCTGAGAAAGTAGACCAAGGGTAATTAATTTCTCCATCTCTCTTATGCATATGCCTTTATTTGATTTTATGTCTTTGTGATAATTTTAATTAATTCAAATTAATGTTTGTTGTGGGAATTAAATTAAGGTTGGGTGGAGGCAACAGTTCATGGAGGATGTATACGTACAAGGAGTTGCATGCAGCTACCAACGGTTTCCATGACGATAACAAGCTGGGAGAAGGAGGATTTGGAAGTGTTTATTGGGGAAAGACCACCGATGGCCTTCAGGTACTTACATCTTATTAAATTCATATAATATTTGTCTGTGGTATGCTCGGCGCTTGGATCCACACTTTTTGTTGCCTATTAATTATCTCTACTCTGCTCTCCATTGTTCCGGAGTTAAATTGCATAAGAGATCTTTACAACCTACTGTAGTCTGATGTTTGAGTTATTTCAAAGAGTGTTTGTTTCAACTAAGTGACAAAATAAGTGATGTTTCGACTCTCATTTGGAGATTAATTACTCTCTCTTTTGAAGTGGTCAAATAAGACTATTTATAGATCCTTACCCTCACCTCTTATTATGTATATAACAATCAACGCTGTTAAGGATGTTTCTAATGCTCGAGGTTGCAAGGTGTCAATGTAGGTTCATTTTAGTTATTTTCCCAATTGGTGTATATTCACCGGCTCGGCTTGTCAGCTTGAACCACGTGACGTTGACATTTCCCTTATAGGACATGCACTCCCCTGTGCTCTTATGGGTTTGAGGCTTGTCTTGGACAATACTCACTGTTGTAATGCATTTGAATTTGTTATCTAACGCTTCGAATGATCTAAGACTTATTAAATGAGATTCTTTTCTAGTAATAAAATTGTCAACATAGTTAAAATATTATTAGTAAACTACGTAAATCTGTATATAGTTTTATCTTGTTCATACATTTTGCTTTGTTCATGTGATAATATAGGATTTGGGGAATTCAAAATTATGGTGTATGTGTGTGTGTATATATAGATAGCGGTGAAGAAGTTGAAAGCGATGAATTATAAGGCAGAAATGGAGTTTGCGGTGGAAGTGGAAGTGCTGGCGAGGCTGAGGCATAAGAATCTGTTGGGTCTGAGAGGCTATTGTGTGGGGACTGATCAAAGGCTTATTGTTTATGATTACATGCCAAATCTCAGCTTGTTGTCTCATCTTCATGGCCACTTTGCTTCTGAAGCTCTCTTGGATTGGAAAACAAGAATGAAAATTGCTCTTGGCTCTGCTGAAGGCATTTTGTAAGTTTCTTTATTACCTATCTAAATTAACATTCTACATAAACCTTACTTTCGATCATTGTGTTTGTTTTGTCATCCATTTTTATTTTTACTATTATTTTTTTTATCGATATTTTTAAGTTTCATATCTTGTCTTCAAACCCCAAAAAAATTAGCATCATTCAAATGTTTAATATTTTTCTTCTGTAGTAAAGAAAATAAAATGTCAGGAAATTGTTAAGAAAAGAATGCGAGAAAATTACATAATTTTCTAAAATTAAAAATAACTAAAAATTAAATGGTTATCAAATAAATTAGCTTCAAATACAATTTTCTATTTTGTAGTATAACAATTCGATTCTTTTTTCTTTTATTATTATTTAAGAAAATAAAGGGTAATAAGCAAAATCTGTCAATGATACTCTATCGATAAATTTCTACCCGCTGAGATATGGTCTACAAATATTTTGGATCTGATTGCTATATTTGCAATTGCCCAAAAATAAATTACTTATTCAATATGATCAATTCTATTTATATATTTTGAAACTTTACAACTTGTAATATTAAATTTAATTATATCAACATGATATTATAGTAGTTTGAACAAATGACCTCCTACTTGATATTTTATTAAAAAGAACATTGTTAATAGAGGAACTTAGAGGATTAAAAATCAAAATTTGTATTTACATATATAACAAATAATTCTTTTTCTTTTTCTCTAATTTTGAGTAACGACATATCATTACACTCCTGAAATTGGAAAAAATATTCAATAAAGGCCTGATGCAACATGGTTGTTGCTTTTAAATAACTGATTGATGCTAAGCTTGACTAATATACAATTTATATTAATGACTTTGGAGTTAAAAAGTTGAATTCTCCTACCTATATATTCATTTATTTTGAAAATTTAGATGTGTGTAATAATGGTTGGATAATGCAGATTTGAAATACTTTTACCGTATCTAATTCTCATATATACATCAAACAGTTCAATAAAGTAGTTAGCCACCTCCTTTGAAATTGACAAAAAAGGAGAAGAAAAATTTTGAATTATAGTTTAGTTTGTATTTTTTGTAGGTATTTGCACCAAGAAGTAAGCCCCCACATAATCCACAGAGACATAAAAGCAAGCAATGTGCTACTAGACTCAGACTTTGAGCCATTAGTAGCTGATTTCGGGTTTGCAAAACTAATCCCAGAAGGGGTTAGCCACATGACAACTCGCGTCAAAGGGACCTTAGGTTATCTTGCTCCCGAATACGCCATGTGGGGCAAAGTTTCGGAGAGCTGTGACGTTTTCAGCTACGGCATTCTTTTACTCGAGCTGATGACCGGAAGGAAGCCGATCGAAAGACTCCCCGGCGGAGCAAAGAGAACCATTTCAGAATGGGTTAACATCACAATAAACAAAGACAGATTCAAAGACTTAGCTGATAGGAAGCTAAAGGGACAACTCAATTGGAAAGAGTTCGAACAAGTAATGCATTTGGCAATTATGTGTGTGCAAACCGAGGCAGAGAAACGGCCTACTATAAAACAAGTAGTGGATTGTTTGAAAGGTTTGATGGCTGATGCTGGAAATTACAACAAAGTGCCCCTATTAATGACTATTCCAAGTGTTAGATCATATGATAATAATACTAATGAAGATCGTCGACATCAGCTGGCTAGCAAAGAATTTCATGGTGGAGGAAGAGATGATCAAGAGAGTTTTGATTATGGGGTTTTTAGTGCCATTGAAGAGCAGAGGATCATAAGAGAATATCCTTATAATAATAATAAACAACCTCCAAATTTTTGGAGAATGAATGCTTAATTAATAAAATTAAATATTGGTGGCAAATGTACTGAGGGAAACTTTGTAATTTTTCATGCATGCATATATAGTATATGCTTTAATTAATGTGAACATATATATATATATAGCAAAGAAGGTTGTTATATATATTAATGATTTTAGGGTTTGAATTATTCTCTCTTAGATCTTTAATTATATTTTTGTCTATTTGATGGGACATATGCATATTGTTAATGGTCTCTTTGTTGGGACATATGCATATTGTTAACGGTTCTTTTACAAATATTATGAACGTTAGAGAGTGCATTTTAAGATATGCACTAATCTTTCAATTTATATTACACATAATTAATAAACATTTTAGTTTTTTTCTTTTCGGTGCTCTCCCTACTTTCTATCTTGGCGAGGGGCACCGAAGCTTTGATACAATTTGTTAAAAAAATAATATGGTAATGGAGTGTGATATTTTATTTAACAAGAATTGAGAAACCTTTTAAAGGTTTAATTTTTACCCACAATTTGAAACTGGGATTTGGTTAGAAATTCTAATTATATATAGAATCTTTGTTCACATATGCATTTATTTAAGAAGTTGTTAACAATCCCGTTATTTTTAGTATGGTTAATAACCAATTTGATTTTTTTTCAAAATTTTGTAGTTTATTGATAAATTTACATTTTTGAAAAATATAATTCTTCAAATGTTGTAATATAAATTTATTATTAAATCAATCTTAAACACCCAACATTTAGAAGTATTAATGTCTTTATTATTATTATTTTTTTTTTTTAAAAAAGGAAAATTGCAAGTGTGTATTGAAGTATTTTATTTTGCAGGTATGGCAAAATGCTCATTTCCTAATTTTCGTTTTTTCTATATTCCAAATTTGCCCTTAGACTAGCACTCCTAATTTTTATCCTCCATCGTTTTGGTCTTCTTTGCATTTGCAAGCATTTCTCCTAAAAAGTCAGATATTTTGACTATTTATTTCAAGTGTTTCGCAATCTGTAAGCTTGGCATTTCCTGACACGCTGATTTCGAAAACGATGGCTTAGGAGGAACAAAACTGGGTTTGTCGAGATTGATGGTGTGAAAGCGGCGACAACCAGGTTTTAGGCTTTTTTGACATCGATACCCTCTATATCCCACCATTGACAACTCAAATTACCAAGTTGCTACCATTTTTGAAGATCCATGTTCTCTCTAAATACTTCCCTGGAAATATCAATCACCAGGAGTTTGAAATGATAATAATGTTAATAAGGTATTTGATGAAAGCCTCATCGGAACAAAAATGCTGGAAAATATTGTTAATTAATGATAGAAATTTGATCCATTTTGTTACATGTGCAAGCATGTTGAGCTTGAATTCGAGGCAAAGTTCATGTTTTCAGTTGGGAGTGTGTACATGGGCTCCTCCTTTGTCGGTAAACAACAAAGTTAAGTTATGAAGAATTAAGAGGAAGCATAAGGAGTGAAAATGGAAAATGAGGGGTAATTTGCACACGAGTTGTGTAATTGTTGGGTTTGTAGTTGTGAGCTGGGGTGAATGCAAATTGCAAATATAAAATTTATTTGGAGTCGATTACCAGTTGCATATGAGGGATCCCAATGACCCGATTTTTTTCTTTTAATATTTTTCTCAAATGGTTATAATTGATAGCTAAAAAATGTCAACAATTTGCGTTCACCCCAGCTCACAACTATAACCATTTGAGGAAACAACAAAAACCCGTCAGTAAAAATAGTTAATTTGATGGTTTTTATAAATTGTTAATGGACAAAAAAAAGTCAATGTTACCTTACTTTGACGTTTTAAAAATATTTATCTTGACGGTTTTTTCATATACTTGATGGGCAAAAAACGTCAACATAACCTATGTTGATAGTCAAAAACGTCAAGATAGAATTTTTGTTGACGTTTAGGCTTTCTTGATATGGGGTTACTTGACTTTTTTGGCAATCAACATAAGTCTTTCTTGACTTTTTTTGCCTATCAAAAAATGTCAAAATTGTAGTAGTGATGGATTATTGATATTCTATATTAATTTTTTTATTGTTGATGTTGTTGAATGACCTACATCATGTGTATTTAGATTACTGATATACTTAATTTTAGGTGTTTCATTAGTATATTAGTGATATACATAATTTTATTTATATTAGTTGAATGATATACCTCTATATGATATAAGAGTAGTTTATCCAATGAGACTTTGCATATTCAATATACTACTAATATGCTTCATTTTAGGTGTATCCAAATTCAACTAATAAACCAAAGAAATATATCAACCAAGAAACTTTTAATACCTAAAACTCATATAATCAATATACCAATAATATATACCTATATCAAATATCAAATACTAGTATCTTATATATTGATCCATTTTCAAGTATATCAATAGTATATTAAATATTAAATAATTTTGAAGTATATCAATAGTATATCAACATTATATTAGTGCTAATTAAGCAACTTTTAAGAGTATCAATAGTATATTACCATGTCAATCAACTTTTAAGTATATTAATTGTATATGCTAGTACCTATCAAAAACAACCTTCAAGAATATCAATAGTATATCAAAAGTGTACCACATAAAGATCAACATTCAAGTACATGATCAATAGTATATAAAATATCAAACAATTTTCAAGTATATGTGATTAGTATATCAACAATTTATAAGATATCAAACAACTTACAAGAATATCAATAGTATATTACAACACAATCAACATTATCATTTTATTGATATTTTAAATAACATCAATTGTATATTTGTAGTAGATCATCAAATTAACCTCACTAATATTTACAATATATCAATCAAGTGTAACAGCAATGTAAACAAGTGTATCATTTTAAATATATCTACATTATACCAATCAAGTATATATATCAACAATATAAACAAGTGTATCATTCTAAAGTATATTAGTAAAGTTTATCAGTAGTATGATTATAAACTATATTAGCAATATGTCGATCAAATGTATCAACAGTATAAATGAGTATATCATTATAAAATATATCAATAATATATTAGTAAGGTTTATCAGTAGTATAAAAACGTGTATAAATCATTATTATTTTTGAACAATAATACATTTTTTTTTCAAATTAATTGACTGGAAAATATTTTACTTTAAATTATTGGTTGAAAAATATTGGCGGGAAAACATTATTTTGCAAATTAATTGAGATATCAGCATTAATTGGTTGGAAAAATAGAAGATGCGAGGATTATAAAAAATCCTAAATTTTAAGAAACTGGGCCGTGAAAAGTGGGATCTCAAAGTGGAGGGCATTTAGGATATTTTCTTTCAAGCTGGACTTCAAACTTTGCTATTTTTGCAAACATAAGATTCTTGGGCTATGGACTTTATTCTTCTAACATATTTTTCCTTTCTAATTAATTGAATGAAATATAGTTAACAAATTTCAATTATTTATACTACTAGAATCCTTATAAGAACAGAAACGTGGAAGAAACAAGCCAACAAATATAAAATTTTTCAAAAGAAAAATATTTAATCATGCAATTCATAGTTTGGATTTTTTAAGGAAAAAAATATTTAATGTATTGTAATTGTACCTACACGACCAAAAAGAATAAAATGTCGTTGTGGTGTGGTATCTACCACAAAACCTCCAATGTTTAAGTTAGTATTTAAAAAAGGGTCTTAAGCTAGCAATAGGAAGAGCCACCTACATTAGGTGGTTCTTATGACCTCTTATTTATAGAGGGGTGAACATTAGGGTTCTTAATTATTCGAAAGGAATTTAGGGATGTCAATTTGGGTTGATCATGAAGGCTTAGGTCGTACCCCATTGGAAGTGGGGCCCGTAAAGGGAAGAGAGTAGCCTCAGCCTTAGCATCCAAGGCTAAAACGGGCATATTGGGTCGCTCGACCCAAAGTGGCCTTCGCCTCGATCTCTAAGGCAGTGGTAGGTACATCGGGCCGCTAGACCCAATTTCCTTCCCTTCTCCTGGTCTCTTCTTCCCTTGGCTAGTTCTTTTGCACTCCTTTGGCCTTCATGTGACTACTGTTAATTCGATTTTATCCTTAATATTATCCTTTTTTTGAGCTTGTGACTCTGGTTTAAAATGACCTATAATATATATAAAAGGGGTTATGATGTGAAAATATTTGCATACTTATTTTTCCCTTAAATTTTTAGTGGATGTCTATTTGTTTCCCCTTTGTTATGAGATGCAACTATTTGAAATGTACATATTTATTAAGCTTTTTGCCGTAATAATAACCAATACATATATGATACCATCTAAATTCTTTCTAAAATTTGTAAAAAATTGTATGGAACTTTGAAAAGCCATAATGTGTCTCTTAAGCTACTTTTTCGTTCGCTAATAGGACAATAATATTGTCCAAATCATAAGTATCTTTTAAGTGCAACAGATGCAAATCATGTCGATAAGACATGCTTGTTCAGGTGGTTATGTAATGATTTATTTTTGTTGCATTCTTTAAAGTTGTTTCTAGGTTCTTGGAGTCGAATGGAATGCAAGAAATTATCTCATAAGCTTTTACAAATACGTTCTTGTTGGAGATTTGTTGATTGGCTCTCATTGTTTTTATTAAGGTTGCTTGTAGAGGCTTTTGTTGATGTCAAATATATTCTTAATATCTGACTAAGACAATAATAATTCCTACAAAATATTTTCTTTCCTTATCTGAAAATTTTCTTGCAAATTTATTATGCCTGATATTTTCCTCATTCAAGGCAATGTTTATTATTTTTGTTTGAGGAGTTTATTTCCTTTCCTAGCCTCAGTTTATAAAAGGAGATTAATGGTGATCATTTAGGATTGTTGCATTTGTTTATCATGAAGAGAGAGTTTCTGTTTTTTATGGTAGAGTGGTGCAACATTGTGTTTTGTTCTTTGCTCGCTTTATTTCGTTGTGCAACTTCATCATTCGACGAGAGCAAAACCTTGAAGATAAATTTTGTCTTAAAAGGTTCCTTAGGTATCCCTATAGAGAAGGACTTCTCGATTTTAGGGGGAGACTAAAACTTCATTCTTGAGAAGGATTTCGTCATCTTAGGAGGACATAAGATTCATCAGTAAATTGAGTTCACTGAGTTGCAAGGAAGATAATCAAGCTAAGAGGACTCTCACACACTGTTAGGAAGCTGAAGTGTTTTTCACTAATATTATCACACTTAGGGGGAGCCTAAGTGCAATTGAGAGGGAATCTCACATCTAGGGGGAACCTAGGTGTTTTACAGTAGAAATTGATAATTTACAGACAAATACTTTGTTGTAAAAGCTTAACTCTTTAATATTAGTGGATTATCTTTCCTCGGCACACTGCCTCCCAGACGTATGTGGTTTATCGCTGAATTGGGTTACCAACTCCTTTGTGCTATTACTCTTTTACTTGGTGTTAACTTGTTGGTTGTTACAATGCTCATATGTGCTTTCTATTTAACATTCATATTTAAGTGATCAATTATATATCTTATAGGATTTTCATGTTTTTTAACTTCTCTCCAAAATTTATGTTCTTCAATTTGATTTAACTCCGTGTGGTTATATAGCCGATGACAAAAGTTTATTTACCATGTATTCTTATTTATTGCATCTTATCTTTATCTTCTTAAATATACATTGTCAAATTGATACTGAATTGAAAGAGTTGTTGGGATACAATTTTGTAAAGCAAAATTAGTAGTGATTTTGATAATATCTTTGAAAGGTTAAAAAAACAAGCTAATAAGAAAAGGACAAAAAAGTTAGAAATAGACAACTTTTAGAGAGAGGTTGTAGCCAGAGTTGGTGGTCGATGGGTGTAGCCATTGAAAATATTGGAGGAAGGACTCAACAACTCAAGTCGGTGGGCCAAACATCGAAGTGATAGTATTTCCCGACTCAACTCAACTTAGTTTAAGAGTCAAACAACCCCTTAGTAAGAAAATGAGAAAATATTTGGATAAAATGATTTCCCACGATTATTTTCTTTTTAGAAACTAAGCTGAAGACCAATTAGATGGCAAAAGAAAAGAGAGGATGAAGGCTAGGTTCTTGACAACAATAGTGCAATCAAACCGAGATAACTATCTTTCAGAAAATCATAAGGATAGTAAATGAAATTAAATAGAAAGATTCAAAGGCGTCATATTGTAGTAATCCAAACTATAGTAATTGATATAAAGTTTGAAAAATGAAAAAAAAAAAAATGTGAGAGAAAATAAGTTAGAAAGTTTACAAACAATCCAAGATTAGCGACAACAAAAAGTTTTCAAATGAAAAAAGGAGCAAATTTTAGTAGAGAAAAAGGAAGAGATGTGATCCTAAAAATCTTGTATTTAAACTTTTGTATTATAAGTTCGAAATTCATTCATTGATATATATGTTTTTCATATATATCTTAAATATAAGAGTTTTGGCCTCTTGCATACGAGTATGTTCACTTGAATATATTGTATTAAAATTAAAAAAAAAAAAAAAACATGTTATGATACAATATCAGCTATGTATATAATAACGTATTTGTTTTCTTATATTGTTAATGGTTGAGAATGAAGTAGAGTAAGATTGGGATTTTGGAGGCAAAGTCATGGTGATGGGGAAGGGCTTCCCACTTGATAAAGAGTCAGACATGGCCCACACCAGATTTATGGGCTGGGCTGGGCTGACGTGGACTGCATATGGGACCACGAGGATGTTACATGTCGGCCAGCCCACAGCCCACAAGGACCGCCCAGTGGGCCACACCGCACGTGAACGCACCGTGGTGGAGGCCCTACCATATCACTCCCACTTGCTTTGCTTTCACTTTCTATTTTTCACTCTTAAAACTTACCGTTTTATTTCTTTTTCACACTTTTCTTTGTGCTAAATTTTGCTTATACACTCCCTTTCGTAATACTGTACACAATCCATTTCTTAACTCTATGAACACAGCCATATATAGTGGTCAATAATATCCATTATGTGATTTTCGATTCAGCTGATCTCTCTATAATACATATGACGTGTTTTCAGAGAAAGAAGAATGGAAAAATGGTGTGGATGACTCAAAATAAAAGGCCCAAATGAAATTTAACCTTGGTGTTTTCGCCGTTTGTTTAGGTCATGCTCTGTTGAAATTATCAAAATCACCCCAATTTTTTTCATACACGTCCTCTTCTCATCTTTTCGCACTCGCTCCAATTCTTTTTTTTTTTTTTTCCTTGCTCACTTCTTCTTCTAGCTTGCTACAACATTTTTTTCCCCTCTTGCATCTACTTTCTTCTTCTCATTCGCTCTTTGATTTCTTTTTCTTGCACATGTTGTCTCCTACTTTTCTCTACGTTCTTCTTCTTCTTCTTCTTCTTCTTCTTCTTCTTCTTCATTTTTTGTGAATCAAAGCAGGACCAAGAAGCGAGAGTGAGACTATAGAGAAAGAGGAAGAAGCAAGAGCAAGAATTAGAAAGAAAGCATTGATGAGGAAAATGATTGAAGAAGCTAGATGAAGGAGTGAAAAGCGAGAGAAAGGAACAAGATCTACATTCGCTCTCAGTCCATTCGCAGGTTAAATTGGTAATTTCATAAAGCGCTTGCATCAGTGGAAGGCCAAATTTCATTTGATTTCAAACCCTCAGCCAAATTTCATTCGTGCCCCTAAAAAAGTGCCATATGTACAAAAATCCAAGAGAAATTGATTTGGATAATAAGAAACTCTCAAAATGTATGGTTGAGTCATGAGTTGATGAATTAACAACTTTTAGTCAGAGATTCAAATAGTCATCTATTTGAGAGAAGAATTCATGAGAATGCAAACATAGTCTTACATCAATTAAAAGTTTTAAGAGGGTGTTTGGGTCAATAAGTTATGGTAATAGAAGTAGGAAAATGTGGAGTTGTGAACCCTACTTTTTGTTTGGCTCAAGGATCGAGCTCGTGGGCCTATGACTAAAACAATCAATTTTATGTTTTCTTAACATAAACGGAGTGGGTCTTGAGGTATGTGATATTTATCAAGTTGCAGGTAGTTTGAAGCATCGAGTGGTGAGAAGTTGTGTCGTTGATGGTGGTGGATGTTCGTCTAGTGGTTTTGGTCCTCAAAGGCAGATTCGGTGGTTCCTATCGATGAAGGGTGCCTTAAAGCTAAATATTGATGCGGAGTGTCATCCGGACAAACAAGATCTGGGGATGGGAGCTGTAACGACCTGACCCTTTAAAAACTAACACGTCGCTACGTCATGTATGACCATTTAGTGAATGCATTGGAAATTAAGAGACATGGTATCACACACTATAGATAAAGTCGGTCAAATTCATAAAACGGTTGGTTTTTTGATATTTTACTAAACCAAACATAGAGGAGTAAAAACGCTTTAGCGGGGTACCCCTTAAGTAGTTAGGCAAAACCTCAAGAAAAAGAAAGCCGAACATAACAATATCAAAACAAATAACAAACGGTTACATTTGTAACATGGACATAGGTGGTGATCCCGAGAACACCTTTCGTAGCACAATACATTAGGGGTACGGGGCACAACAAGTAGGGTAACCTGTAACATGTTATGACATAGCTAATTCATCGCAGAGATTCATAGAGTCATAAGCACGTAAGCATAAGTACATTACATACAAGCTATAAACTTGGCATACCAAAACAATCATAGTAATCAACATCCAAGACAAAAAGTTCACAGCGACATTCAATAGTCAACAACATAATTAGACATTAGGCGTTACTAAAACCGGAGAGCGAGACAGTGAGACTGCCTGTGCAAAGTCGCGACTTCCCTACACTGCGGCAATGTGTTATGAAGGCTGTGACGACGCGTCGCGGAGAGGGCAGACGACGCGGCGATGAAGATTGTGACGACGTGTCGCGAAGAGGGCTGAGATACTGCGGCGCGAGGACTATGATGATGCAACAATGAGGACTGATGATGCGGCAAAATGCAGGATGTGACGATGCGACGCGACGAGGACTGAGATGCTGCGGCACAATGAGGATTGAGATGCTGCGGCGTGACAAGGACTGAGACGCTGCAGCGCGAGGAGGACCGAAACGTTGCGGCGCAAGGACTATGATGATGCCGCAACGCTGAAAGCTGCGATGATGGAGACAGTGAGGGCTGGAGAGGACGGCGACTGAGTGACGGAGGGTTGTGCGAAAAACGGCTGACGAAGAGGTGATCGCGAGAGAGATTGACCTTTTTTTTTTCCTTCTTCCTTTTTCTTCCCTTCTCCTAAAAACGCCACTTGGTCAAAAACTCGCCCGGAGATCTTTCCCCAACCGAAACCCGATTTCTCCTATTGACCAAGGATTTCCAAACCCCGCTCCCTCCGCCTGCATAATTCTTTAGTTATTAATATTAATATTATTATTATTATTATTATTTTCCAACTTAAAGAGAGAAAAAGTGATTTACCTGAATTTTGGGCCGTTACAGGAGCCATGATTAGGGACGAGTGAGGGAGGCTGGTTGCAGCTCAAGCGTTGCTTCGTCCGAGACATTTATCAGCTGAAGCGAGGGAGGTCTTGGTGCTGATGGTGGGATTACAGTTGATTAAAGTTGGAGATGTTGGTGGAGATGGATGTTGAAATCGTGGTTAAGATGCTTCATTCATTATCCTTTGCTTTATTCCCTTATGGTGTTATCTATGCTAAGATTTATTGATTAACTAATAGGTTAAATATTGTGGGCTTAAATTATGTACCAAGAGAATGTAATAGGGTGGCCCATAATTTAGCTCACTTTGCTATTAGTTCTTGTTCCTCCTGTACTTGGGATGGAAATTTCCGTCATTGGCTCTCAATTTTAGATGGAGATGACAAGGAATCAGGAAACTATTTGATGATGTTTTTTTTTTTTTTTTGTTGCTTCTAAAAAATTTTAAAAAAAAATCTATAGAATCCATGAGTTCACAACCCTGAAGATTTCAAAATTCAATAAATTTCACAATTCCAATGGATACTCCACACACTATTAAAAAGATTTTAAACTATATATATTATATATACACAAAAGAAGAACAATAATTTCTTTAGGGCTTAAAATAGACAATTTTATAGTCGTAATTAAAATAAATGTAGATCATTCTTTGTAATATTTCAATGTGTTACAAAAAAAATTTAACAAGAAGGAGTAAATAAAATTAAAACAATTAATTTAGAAGTACATGGATCCAAATTAAAGAATAATAATAATAAAAAAAAAAAAAAAAAAAAAGCTAGATCTAATAATAGTCACTCTTTCCTTTAAAAACAAAAAGCCAAGGATATTGTCGTCAAGATCAAGAATCCATGTGAGAAGAGATCACATAATAAAAATGGTTGCTTGAACAAAAGCAAACTTTTTTCTGATTGCCCAAAATGACCTTTTATGTTTTTCTATCCTTCACAAACAAGTACGGTATTAAATTTTCATATACATGTAATTATTTTTATCAATATTTTTACATTTTTATGGATTTAATATCGACATGAGAGGTGAAACAATATTTCCATTGTATTGTAGAAAAATCTATGAAGCATTAAAAAAATAATAATAAATAAATAAATAAATGTCACTGATATAAATATAATATAAATAAAAGATGTGTTAACTTGTTTAATAATCATAACATATTTATTTACTATTTTTAATTTTTAATTTTTAAATTTTTTTCTTATGAAATATCCATCGAAATCGATATTTTATCATAATTTCATTGAAATTTCCATAAAATTAATTAAGACCTTAATATTTCAGTCGAGATTGACATTTTAAATCTTGCAAACAAGAGTCTCTTAAATGCATTAATTAATTATGTATTAGATGTAAATCAAATAAATTTGGGACATATTTAAATGAATTTTAAAATGTTCTTAAACACTAAAAAAATTATTTTAACAAAATAAGATGCGAGAAAAATTATTCTAAGGTGATTGTCAAATTGTAATTGCCTTTCTATATCCCTCCATGTGTGACATTGTTAAGAAGGTGAGAACATCTTTGAAACACTAGGGTGTGAAGTGTATTTTTGTATGTAATATATACACATTTAACAAGATATTACCTTTTCCCCCTTTCTTTTATTTGTTATCAATATGATACTAAAAAATTTTTACCACATTCAACTCTCTTATTATTCTTTTGTTTTTCCTATTCAATTACTGAACAACTTTTAGCATGTGTTGATGGGTGTGAAATTAAAGGTTTGAACATCCAATTTTCTTAATTATTAATTATTGTGCTCTAGAGAGATAGTTAAGTTCCCATATTTAAATCCATGGTATTAAAATCTTCGTAGGGGTAAAGACGTAGAAGAAAAATATGTGTGGAATTCTACCTATTTTGTTTTTATAAAAACATTCCGATATCTTTGCTGTTTAGATATTCGAATTGAGTCAAGCGATGCAAAACTTGGAATTGGCATTGAGTGGAAGTAGAGATGAAGAACAAATTCAATTGGTCCAAATAATAATAATTACATGAACCAATTATTGGAACATAGAAATTATAGCTGCTAGAATCCACTCCTCTAATAAAGTATGTCTCGAAAGTTATGAAAAAAAGGAAAAATATGAGCTACAAACCCGTGAAGAAAACCCTTTACCATCCTCAGAAAGTTAAAATTCCACGTGATGCCAGTTTTCTAGGAAACTTATCCAAACAGAACCAATACAACTCATTAAACTCAAAACTCCATTTTTCATAAGAAATTTCCAGAACAAACTTCTCAATCCTCCTTTTTATTATTTTATTTATATTTTTTTATTATTATTCCCATCTCCCTATTTTTCTATTCAACGATGCTTTCATAATTCATTGCACCCCTCTCACCAACCAATCCCCATTTGCCACCTATAAACTATATTCTAAGTCAAGAATTCAATTATTAGACCAACGAATCATTTTAATAAGTCTATTTAATACTTAAAGTTATATCGCACTCTTGTATCTCATTAAGAAAAAAAAAAAAAAACCAAAATTATATATATCGATAATTTAGGATATATGGTTGGATTAATGTTTTTGGGAAAGAAATCTACTCCAACTCCAACTCCAAAAAGCATATTTTCAAATTTTGTTGAAATTGATAATAATATTAAATTGTGGAATCTGGCGATTGGCGAATAGGAATGAAGAAAAAGATTTGGAAGGGAGAGAGAGAGAGAAGGGCAAATCGGTTATATTTGCAAGGAAATGGGGGTGAAAAAAAAAAAAAAAAAAAAAAAAAAAACCCAAGCAACTTGTGATAGCGTAAACGATCCTCTACGTTGAGAGGTACGAGGCGTCCACGTGAACACCCATGCTCCTGCAAATCAACGGCTAAAACCCCGCCGCCTAATCAAACACTGATTTCTTTACATCATCATCAAACACATAATTTGCCATGATCTACCGTTCATTTATTAAAGGTGCACAATAAGAATTATAATCTACGCAGCACTGGATTCCGTTCGTTTCAGTTGGATTCAGCCAAGTAATGGTCAAAACGTTGGTACGACGCCGTATTGGACGTCCGTCAGGAACATAGACGAAGCAGCCGAGCCATAGATTTCATCAACCTCTGATAACATATCAGTCCGTTTAGCGAACCGGCCTTTGATTCTGGGCCGGGTTTCCGCATAAGCTTTTCTTGAAGCGTATCGGATTGTCTTCTCGAATTTCCGGTTCTTCCTCTTCTCTCTGTACCTCAACACTCTCGCTTCTCGATCCATTCCACACAATTGTGTCGCTTGGTTGCCGGATCCTGATAACGGTAGCCCCGAATCCGCCCCGTTACTCGCGTTTTGACCCAACGGGTATGATATGTCCGACATCGAATTCCCTTCTGGAACAACTCCGACTTCTAGGGAGGAAGAGGAAACCTGAAGCAATTAACAGAATCACAACTCAATTAGTTTATTTCACCAAGAATTTTTGGGTTAAATCATTGAATTTTGATCTGGGGTTGGGTTAATTACACTGTGGCTCAGCGATTGAGGTTGATAGCCGAATGAATTGAGCTTGGATCTGCAAAAATCAATGTCGTAGCAATTTTCAGGGGAGTGGGTATGGTTAATCACCGGTGTAGAGAGTGGCTTCGTCTGAATAGGGACGACGCTGTCGTTAATAGCGCTGTGGTTGTTGACTGGATTTGGGTATTCAAAATCAATGAAAGAATCCATTTCATTGAAGAACAACTGATCACCGCCAGGGGGTTTGATTTCAGAGCCGTCCACAAGCTTAGAGTTGAAAGACGGGTTGGATAAAAGCCAGGAGGCAACCTCCACTTCCTCGTGGTGATGGGCACCGTCGCAAACACTGGCGTTGGTTTCATTAGGGACAAGAAAATTCAAAACAGAGGAGGATTTAACAACTGATTCAGCCGTGTCGAAAAAAGGCTCGACCGGGACACGCTCGTGGCGACGGGCCAGTGGGTTAGCAGAGTGAATATCGGCATCGCAGGTGACACAGAGAGCCGCAGCATCAGCCTTGCACATAACCACAGCAGGAGCTTGTTCACAAACTTCACACATCCAGACGCGCTCATGGCGAGAGGCGAGCTTGTTAGCGCAGTGAATTTTGGCGTCGCAGGGAAGGCAGAGGAAAGCAGAGTCCGGACGACAATAGACGGCGGCAGGGGCAGTCTTGCAGGAATCGCAAGGTTTAGCGACGACGCCCCATCCGCCGCCGAAACCCTTTACAACACTGTCAGCGTCAATTCCCATAGTTAATGGATATGGCGCTGTTAATTGAGAAGCCTCCCCTGTCTCCCGCCAAGAAATCTGTGGCAGCGCGTGTGTAAGAGGTGAAGGAGGTGGGAGAGATATGTTTGGGATTTAATTTTAGAAGGAGAATGGGGGTGTGTCTTTCTGCAATCTATATCTATCATCTATCTGACTAGTTGGGGGGGGGGGGGGGAAGGAAATCTGGGTGCTGACGAGTAGTACAACGCCACGTGGAGAGCTCTGTGCCACATTAAAAATATTAATTTAGTAGAAAAATATATAATTGATGAGAAGGATTAGTAGTTGTCGTATGTCTGTGCCGACGTAGGGCCCATTTGTGAAAGTGGGACGGAGTTTTGCGATTTTATCATTCAAGAAGAGGACGATGACTAGGCCGAGTTACAGTATCGAGTTGGCCTTGCCCACGATTCAATTTTAAATACATCTCCCTCCAATAATTACTCAATTACCATTTACTTTCTTTTAAACACACAACTTATCAATCCATCTGTTCTTCCAAGTTCACATACATTCATTATATGTATTTGTTATCATTCTATACACCAATTCCATTGGTAGTAGTATATACTTATAATTTTTTTACTACTAATTTGTGCCCTTTGCAATATTTAAAGGTTTAATTGCCACAATTTCTTGAGTTTATAAGGCATGTTGATGATTATAAATTGAATGTTTAATTGTGTGATAAATATTATATTTTAAAAGTAGCATTTATAGTTTTTTTAATCTTAATTTAATATTAAACGAGTTTATATACCAACAAAAGTATTATTCCATCAATACTTAGTCAAGCTCAATACGTTGTGTTTGTCCAAAAAAAATAAAATAAATCTAAGAACTACATAGTAAGATAATAGTAATGTAACAAAATCTAATAGAAACTTGATTATGATTTATAATGGAAAGGATACCATGTAAATATGGATGATGTTATCAAATTAAGGAATTAGGTCGATGTAAGTTGTGCAAAAGAATTCTTAATAGTGTAAATTTTCTTATTAGAGAGTGAAATCATGCTAGATATATAAAAGGTAAGAAATTGTGAAATCTTGTAGATATGTTTAATCCAAAGAGTTGGAAGAGGAAGTTACCTTAATTAGCCTAAAAAATTTGGGAACACCGTGGCTAAAAATATGTCTAATTTATTTATTTATTTTCGATTTTACAATTTCACCCATGGCTTTAAACACCATTTTATTTCAAAAAAAAAAAAAAAATCGTTTATGGCATACAAAGGTTTCTAACAGTAGATTTGGCTTAGAAGATTTTTTTCCCTTTTTTTTTTTGGGCGGCGGGGTAAGAAAGCTATCCATCGAAATGATGAAAAGTATGGTTTGGCTGTATTTATTTCTCCTATTTTTTATGTCATTGTCCGAACGTAAATCACCTAATCAACAATAAAAAAAAAAATTCATTATATTATTTGTGCATGTGTTTAGCCGTTTATCATATATAATGATATAATTTTCATTATTTAATAATTACTATATTAATTAAGTTATATTAAGAATTGTTCCAAGCAAGGTTCAAAATTCACGAGCAAACTCAAGTCCAAAGAGAAAGAAGAGTCTACATAGGGGTTGCGTATCACAAAATTAAAAGAAAAGTCAAATTCTTGGATTTAGAGTCAACCAACCAAGTTTGTGTAGAGCTTTTACAGAAAGGGAAATGACGAGTCAAACTTGCCACTAACACTTTGCAACTTCAAGGATCACACTCATTCTGACACTATTGAAACTTCACATAACCCCAGTAGGTGTTGGAAGCAAATAACTTTATAAGTAGCCCTAAATAGCTAAACTAAATACTCCTTGTACTAACTTAGACATCAAAGTATACTCAACTCAACACTACACCTATGTGAGTACTTTCACATATAGGTAAGCTTCAACAATGTGTACAAACCAAATGAGTGAGTTAAAAGAACGTCAAGATCTATATGCGAATTTTCTACACCAAACAAATTATACTCATTTTGGCAAATGTTGTATTATATACTTGAAAAGCATAATTGATTTAATCATAACAAAACATTAGTGTTAACTTTTTCTTGAAGTCTTTAAAAGATATCCAATTCATGGTCTAGAAAACTTGAGTGGCTAACACCGTTTCTTCATATGAGTTGCATAATATTATAGCTCCAAAAGCATACCACCTTTAATAATCTTCGCCGCATCACAATGTTAAGCTTGTACGAATGCAGAAGAGGGAAGTCCATTAATTGTGTGGAATAATTTAGGGTTCTCAACTAGTTCCGAATGGCCGTGAGGGGTTGGCTGTCCAATCTACCATCCATCTCCCCCACAAGATTGGAGCCTTCTCTGCATACATCCCACCATATTACTTCTGTTAATTTTTGTTAGAGTGTTTAAAATAATATTGGACGTTAGCTTTAAGGTTTTTTTCAGTTGTTAATCGATGATTTAACATGGTATTAAAATCGGCAGTCCAAAAGATACAGTATTTAAACTCCAACGATGTTATTTTCTCTTCAATTTATAATGATTTTCACTTAATGAACTTTCTGCAAATTATAAGTCTACAAGTGAGAGGGAGTATCAAAGTGTTGATATAATATTAAATTTACTTTCATCCATTAGCTCAAACTCTTGTGTCAATATGTGATTTAATAATGTTTCTCCTTAAACATAAATGAGTAAACATACGGAAAATAGTTGAAGGAATAAGAAACTAATATAACGAGAGACTTTTATTTTTAACTTCAACAATTATGAGAGTAAGAGATCGAGCTATCAATTTTATTGGTGTATCATCTATTTACTTATGTATGCTCTTATTAATACTGTTGTTAATGTTAAAAAAAAAAAAAAGTCATTTCTTTTCTAAGCACAACAATTATAGAGATAAAAAATCAAACCTCTAACTTCAAAGAATATTAGTCCCTTTAGCAATTTGTCATGGGATGGAGAGCATTTCCCAAATTCTTCATTCGAACCTCTTGGTTGAATTTGATTGCTTAGAGGCAATCAACTCTTGCTTAATAAGATTGTGAATGATATCACATAGGCCTCTTACTTGCAAAAACTTGAGGTTGCGCGAGGGAAGTTATCCCTTTCTCCCATGTTCGACGATGCTAAAATGTTCTAGCACTCTCTTGTCTCTAAAGCCTTAAAGGAGCATGAGTCTTCTATTCTTTATATTTCTTACCTCGATGGTTTCCTATACTTGTTTCACACAATGTAACGGTGTATTGTTTTTTTAAAAAATAAAAATAAATAAAATAACAAGCGCGTTTTACTACTTTAACTTAAAAAGAAAGAAGAAGTTAGGTAGAGGGAAAGGGAAACAAAATAAAATAAAACCCACCCCCAATTTCATATACAATAATATTGATTCATTTAGCATAAAAACTCTTAAGACAGATGGCTATTTTTGGAAATAGGTCCCAACCCCATTAACAATTAAAAACGTGTATTATATATTTAATTAATCATGAGAGTTAAGGTTATAGTGGTTCCAAAGTTTTTGGTCGGTGTATGACGTGTCTAATTATATGGTTGGTTTAATTTAATTAAGGTGTAAGCTGCAATTAGGATCTAAGAAGAAAAGGAAAAACATATAAAAATTAATTGACGTGAAAAGTCCAAAGGAGATAATGATATTGAATTGTTGACAAACAAAGGAGTTGGATACGAATATAAGAGGTTATTTGGGGAATTAGAATGCAGGTAATAGAATTACTGGGAATTAGAGGAGTATTGGAACGTATAAAAACTTAAGAAGGAAACGAAAAAAGATCGAAGCGTGAAAATGGTAGGAAATGGGATTGAATTGAAAAAGGTTAGAATAAAATAAATTTTATATTATAAAGCGAATCTAAAATATTTAATCTAAACATTGATTTTGGGTTACATTGTATTACAATTTTCAAACAACTCCTAAAAGACTGAGAAATCCGAGAAATCCAAGCAATGTAGGGAGGGTAGAATTGATATTTTATAGTATCGTACAATAATTAAGTCAAAACAATCTGCTCGAGGGGAAAAGAGAAAAAAACATTTTGGAAAGTGACTGAGGAGGTGGGTCCCACCACGGAAACATGGTTGGCTCTTCGGTACATGGAAAGTCAGAAAAAAGTAGTTAGTGGTTTTTATCTCTTTAAGCCGCGCCCAGCAGGCGACCAAGCAAACAAACCCGGTTCTCCTGTCTCCAATTTTTGGTTTTAACAAATAGGATTAAATATATTTTTATGCAAAATTACCTTTTTAATCTCATATATCTTTCATCCTTCAATCTTAAAATTATGTTTTTTCAGTTCTCCAAATAGGTATATTTTAGTCAATAAATTTTTAAAATATATCTTTTTAGTTTTTAAATTTTTAAGAGTAATTTAAAAATATTTTTCTTAATTATTTTAGATAATTATATGATAAAATTAGATTTAAAAAAGTTAGAGTAAAATATAATTTTTAAAAATTAATTTTCTACTTTAAAATTTCATATATTTATTTAAAATAATAATAACAAATTATTTGAGAGGCATTTTAAACTTATTTTAGAAAACTAAGAAACTAAAATTGTATGTTTTAAAAACTTAAGGACAATTGCATCAATTTTTAAGAATTTAGGGACTAAACAAGTATATTTTAAATACAAAGGGACTAAAAGTACATAGAGACTAAACATGTATTTTTTTCTATATTTTCAATTGACTTTATATTTTATATTTTTGAATTCAATTGAAAGATTGAATTTTTCTAATATATATATATATAAACCAATTAATCTATACACATTGGTTTATATACCGTAGTGATTATGTTTGTGTCCTTTTATCATGCAATTTTTTTTTTTTAAGTTTTAGTTATCTTTAATTCTTCGGACCTTTTACTATTAATCATTTACAATCTCAATATTAAAAGAGTGAAGATATTTTATGAAATGGTTTATTATTAACCGTGTCAATCTTGTATTTCAACAAGCGCTTTCATGTTACCTTGACTAAATTATGTAAAATGGCCAAAGTAAGTACAACTCAACTAGCATAGTGTACGTATGTATCATCAACTCACCTTACATATTATATATTCTAAAAAAAAACTCATGTTAAAAGAATCTATTTTACAATACAACAGAATGTCGTAGCTTTAGAAAATCCAACATGCATTCATATTGTGATTGTATATATACATATATTATATTTCTTTTGTACAATACATTTTATTCTCAATTTAATTTTGATTAATAGGATATTATTCTCCTCTAATAATACTTTCAAATAATCTCATACTCTTTTCTTTTAATAGCTGCAAAAGAGAGCCTAGCTCAAATGATATGTATTATATTTGTTAGTGATCAAAAAAAATTTTATGGTTTGAATTTCTCTACCTCTTATTATACTAAAAAAGTTGAAGCTTGTATAACTTATAACTTAGTCCTCCTATTTTTCTTTTGAGAACAAACTACTTATCCGGCTGTCTCAATTATTTTTCTATTTTTAGTTTAAAATACTAATCCATACTCGTATGATGCTTAGGAAATTTGTAGTCATATGAAAATTTTAAGGGCATAATAGAAACTAAAGATTTTTCCCCTAGTCCATTTATAAAATGGGAATAAGAGTTTTTTTTTTTAATTTTAAAGGAAATTGTAATAGATGTGAACTAAAACTTTTTTAGAGGTTAACAAAATAGTGTAACACAATAGTATGTACTACCACTTAATTAGGATAGCAAACGATCACATTCATAGTATAAAATAAAATTAAAATCTTGAATTCTCAAAATTTAATTATAACATGGTTTTATGGTTTCTTCACGAATTACACAAAGGAATAATATATGTATTGATAATGATTTTTTTTCTTTTTTTTACATGGATGACTATACTCATATTAATATATTCACTAGTTCAATGTGTAATCACCTTCACTTGAATAGTTGCGTAATGTGTTAGCATCAATTGCACTTATTGAATTGAAAATACACCTTACAAATAGATTGAAAATACACCTTACAAATAGTTGTATCCCATTCTTAAAAGGTAAAATGAGAATTTAATAAAATATAAAGAAAAATTGGAAAGGTAAAGATTTCCCCTTCATTGCGGTTTTATATATATAGTTTCAATTAGTATTTTATCAATTGAATATGCATTTGAGATTCCAATGAGTGGGAATCTGAAAAATATATTTAATATGAAAATAGTGGATTTAGTTTAATTATTCAATTTTTTAAAAATAAAATTGAAAAGAAAAATTACAAACAAATAATCAAGAAAGACATTTTTTTCAGCAGAACAATTGTGGGATGGGGGATCGAACATTCCACTCCTAGCTTCTAAGATAGAAGGTCATGTTAATTACTAATGAGCTTACCTCGCTTTGGCATAACTTACATCCAAAATGAACATAGCTTAACTGGCATAAGTCACATAAAGGGAAAAAAACAATCGATTAAGGTTCAATTCTCCCACCCCACATATTGTTTGAAAAAAAAGGGACTCCAATGCCAAAGTCAAAGATGAAAACTGTAGAATGAAGAAGAAGCTAGAAGTTTAAATTCCATATTAAGATCTCATATCATAGATTAAGCTCAAGTTAACTCATACGAAATTATATTGATGTATTTATAGGGAGAATGAATGAGATAGAGTCTAATTACCTTTTCCTCTTTAGATTGGATGAGATGAATTTTTTCTTTATTCTACGTAATTAGGATTAGATCTGATTGAATCACTGATTAGTTGGCTTATAAACTTAATTATTTAAACTCAAATCCACTAAATGTTCTACTTTTCTTCACTTATCTTTTACTAATCTTTGACTTATTTGTCACGTCATATGTCACATACAACAATGAGAATGAGACGTAGATACCATTGAAGAATTATTTACGCAGAAAAGATGGAAGCATTGCAAGTAATATAGTTAACCATATGATCCCATTGTGTTTCTTGTAAACTGGTATACACGTGCAATGGGTTTTCTTTCTTTGTTTCACAATATTCAGTTTTTAAAATTGGTTGTGGTTCCTCCCTCTCCTTCTTCGTGTATGATCCGCTCTCCTAGTTTCCGCCGGCCACGAACCGCCGGTGAGGCGTAACAGGCCAACCAAACTACGAAGTCAATATACGTTATATAATACCATGGCTGACCCAGAAAAATCCAAACATGAAATGTCCCTACTCATTCCTTCAATTTCAATTATCAAACCCACTATAAAATATCTGCCTAGAAAAGAAGATGAGGGGGGTTCATCAATGGAGGTTGGAGATTCAAGTGATCGGTTCGAGTTCATTTTCAATTTCCATATGGGCCATTGCCTGTGCTTTGCTTGACTTACCGGCAGGGAGAACAATGTAGATTGCGCGGCGGGGATGGCTGTAGTAGCTGGGCGGCGACCTGCGACTAGAGAGAGGGAGAGAGGAGATGTGGGGTGGGAGCTGATGATATACGAAGAAAGGAGAAGGAGGAATCACAACCAATTTTAACAATGATCTAACTCATTAAAAGCTTAATTTTAAAAATTAGATGTTTGGGTCAAATTTTTACAACGTTCTAACTTTTGGGCTTAATCTTAATTTAATAGTATAGTTTTTATCCCGAGTTCAAATTTCTATAAATGTCGGAAAGACTCATTTTTACAATTAAAATTTGGAGGTATAATTGTAACTATATTAAAAATGGTAGCCAGATTAGCATTAAGTAAGAAGCATGGTTGTTTGACTATACATTGTGAGTAAATTCTAAATTGTGGTGGTGATTTTCCAATATTTAGAATAGTCACTTTTATCTTGTTTTATTTATATTATTTAGATTAATTATTTTAAATAGTAAAATTATTGAAAATATTTTTAAATAGAGATGAATTCAATTGAAATGATTCAAGCAATAAAAAATTATCAAAAACTATATAATTGGTTCCTAAGATGCTACAAAATGAGCTTTGTTAAAGTTCATTTGTGTTATTTTAATTTGGGAGGCATATTTTTTTAGAATTTTAGATCCATATATGTCCTATTTGGGATTTTAGTTTTATTATGTATTTTTGAGTTAATGGTGGAGTAACATTCGTTTTGGCTAAGCAAGATAGATTTTAAGGGTTTGAAGGAGAACATAGTACAATTACTTTTGAGTTTTTAGGTTTTCTTTTTCTAATGAAATCCTCTAGTAGATGGATAGAGCTTCACTACCACTTTGTAATTTTTAAACCAAAGGTTGCAAGGCCAAAACATTCAGGTAGGTCTGATCAATTAATTTCTTTAGGAATTGTTCGAATGTGGAGTGAGGAACTAGTCCTCCTTATCTGTTCGTCTTCGATCGAAGGGTAATCCAAATCTAATTCTTTCCTTTAGATTGAACGTCAAATTGATTTTGGAAGTTTTTAAATTGTTGTTAAGAGTCAACTAAAGATTATTTTTAGGATTTTTATATCTAAGAACATGTAGTAGAAGCTAAAATGAAGTAAATACGACATAAAGTTTTTGAAGTTGAATCAAATAAAAATAATGTAATTTTTAGATGATATAAATATCGTAAGTATTATATAAATTTGAAAGAAATTTTTATCTCGAAATAATTTCAAAGCATTATGAAAATATGAATAATATTAAAACAAGTAAACATGAATTGAAATGGAGAATTGAACCAAAGGTTAATTAAGGAATTGGGGTTGACAAGGACAGAAAGAATTTAAGGAGTTAAAGGTGGTAGAGAGAAAGTCCATTATTGCATTTGTGGCAAAAATTGTAGAACATAGAGAAGAGTTAATGGGTACTAAAATTTATTTTTAGAAAAATCGAAAGAAAGAAAAAGAAAAGGTGAATGGAAATGGAAGAATCCATTATCTTTTCATATCTGAATACAATGTAGAATACGGTGTATCTTCTCCCTTATCTCCTCCACTAGTTCTTTCTTCCTCCTTACTTACTTACTTCTTCTTCCTTCATTTATGGTTTCCTTTGATAATTTTCCTGTCTTCCTCAACCCTTGACCCTTCCTTTCCACCTTTAAGGACCCCTTGGATTTCTGATCCCTTCTCCCATGAAACCCAATCTCTCACCAAAGCCCTCCACACTCTTTTGAATCTGTCCATCTCACTCCCACTATTTTCGAAATCTCTGTGGGCGCGTATGTCTACAAGTCCGTCAGTGGGAGGGAAGATATCCAAGTGTATGTATACGGCATCAATGAGGAACCTCAGAAGGCTACTACTCGCTTCTCTGGTCAGATGGTTTCACTCGCTATCCAAGGGTTCAATCAGACAAATCACTCAGCACATGAAATTCACGAGTGCTATACTACATAATATATTTCTGGATTATTTCTACATTTTCAAATAATTTGATGATATCATCCTCTTATTTTACACTCTAATTTAGAGTAAGTATTAACATTATTATTATATAATATGAAGCATATATTTGTAGAATAATTAAATATACATGTGTATATATCACAAAATATGTGACATATATATATCAATTTTAAATATATAAGTGTCTATAAATGACAAAGCATGTGGAATATATATCTTAATAGAAATGATACTAAAATTAAAATATATATATTATATAAAAACCTTAAATTTGTTTTAGTTCTAATTACATTTGAAATAAACCTCATACATATTTAAAATAATATTGTATATGTTCGAAATAAACGTCGTGTATATACATAAGAAACGGAACACATATGAAACAAATTTTTATAGCAATAGTTGTGCATTAAACACAATCTAGCAAGATTAGAGTTTCTAAATTTTAAGTCAAAATCTAAAATATGTAAAAAAGAAAAAAAAATTGTAACTAATTTGTGACTAATCCGAGAAAATATCCTTCAAAACCAAAAACTCTAAAATAAGAGAATAATGTTGTGTCAAATCTTGCATTAATGGAAAATAAAATAAATTTAATAATACTAAATTCGGTTTGAATTTTTTTTAATATTTTAGTGATAAAATAATACAAAAAATTAATATGAGAGAATGTATTATAAAATAATACAAATATTTTCCTAAATTTAGGAGATATACATCATAGTCATCATTGAATAAAATTTAAAAAAAAATCATTTGATGGAGATATATAATTAATGATGACATATAATGAAATTTCTAAATTATTTTTAATATTTTAATTATAAAATAATAATAACATCTAATTGAAGAGATAACATATTATAAAATTAAAATTGTCTAAAAAAATATTCAAAATATAATTAAAGTGTTTAAAAATATTTATAAAATATTGTTCGTGAATTTGGTCAATTTATAAATATTCCGTAGGATTTGTTAAAACAAATCCATTTGCTTTAAAAAAATGAGAAAAAAATTATTTTTTAAACGGTTTTTTTTTCTTTTTCTTTTTCATCTTATGGAAGTGTTTCTTCAATTGACGCATTTGGCTTGGAAATACATCGTTGATAATATAAAAGTGAATAAACGGTCGTCTTTAAATACGATGAGATGCACCATTGAAATGTGTCCTTTCATGCGGAGGGACACATAACAACTTTTTAACTATTGTCTTAATTAAAAAATTGATTTATTGTGCTATCAAACTTCAAATATTCATAGTTATGTGAATAAAGTAAAAAGAGTTAACTTATGGGATGTTTTTTTGATATAACATAATGAGCAAAATTGTTGATAGATATAAAAAAATTTAACTGTCTACCAGCGACAGACTGTATAATAGACTTTTATTGCTTGGACAACGATAGACTTTTAACGCTCGAGTGATAGAAGTCTATTACGTTTTATTGCTAATAGATAATAAAAATTTTCTACATTGGTCAATAGTTTGATATTTTTTTTCTATTTACAATAATTTTCCTAATTTAAATAAATTTTATAAATTGTTTTATATGCATAAATATATACCTGTACCATCAACTTCGAGATTTGAATTTTGATCTCCACCTCACATTATTAGAAAAAAAGGCGTTAAATTATACAAAACACCTTAAACTTCATACTTTATGTCAAAAATACCTTTGAATTTTCAAAAGTTTCAAAAATCCCTACCGTTAATTTTGGATGAAAATCATTAATGTTTTATTTCAAAAATACCTTTAAACTTTCAAAAGATTAAACAATACCTTTAAACTTAAAAGAAAATTTCAAAAAATACCCTTATTATTAATATATAGACACAAATTGTTATTACTCGTTTAAAAATTATTCCTGAATTTTCAAGGGTTGCATTAACACCTATGGAACTTTTGAAAGTTCAAGGTATTTTTGAAACTTTTGAAAATTCAAAGATATTTTTTAAACAAAATATTAACGGTTTCCATCTAAGATTAACGGTAAGAGTATTTTTTTTAACTCTTTTTTAAGAAAACAAATTGCTTCTTCAATACTTTGTTAATCCCCCACCCATTAGATGTGGCCGTTTATTTGTAGGATTGTGGTAGATCCCCGAAATTAATAGGTGCTAACTATTCGATGATATAATATTAAATTTACCTTCATTCATTAGCTTGTGATTTAAGAGTAAAAAATTATATTGACAATAAAAATTCTCAAGATGGTGCCTGCCTCTCTTTGGTTCACCATTCTTAATCGAATTCCAAATTTTTTTATTAGATAATATGAGATCCCATCTCAAAACTAATTAGCAATGAGATGAGTAGCTCACCTACTTTATTAAATATGTGAGGTCCTTAATTTTTTCAATATAGGATTCTAGATAGATGAAAAATTATCGTGTCATGAATGTTCTTTCACTTTTTGTCCAAATTTTTGAAGGACTTACATGGCATGTCCTTTGGAACTTCTAACGTAATAAAGATATTTTAAAAATAAATACCAAAGTTCAAATGTTTAACCTTAAGATTATACTTTTTCTATTTTTGTTTATAGCATAAAAAATAAAAATGTTACGTAATATTAAAAAATTGTGGGTGCCTAATAATAAAATTGGTCTTCTCTTAACGTAGAAACAAAATTGAATGAAAAAAAGAGGGTAAAAAGTTACAATATCAATTTTATTCTTATATTTTGGTTCGTTCCATTTTAGTCTCTTTATTTTAAATATCAAATTTTAGTTCTTATATTATTTTTTAATAAATTTTAAATTGGGTCTCAAAGATTTTTGTTAATTGGTTAATAATAATAGTAATTTTAATACAAAAATACAACATGTGAATATGTTTTCAAATTATATTAAAAAAAGGTCCATTTATATACCCTAAATTTTAGGGATTGTACTGATTTAAACTCTAAACTAATAATTATATCAATTTAAAACCTAAATTGTTGTAAATATATCAATTTACACTATTCATTGCATTTTGGTTGGAAAAACCTCATGCAAAACATATTTTTATTTATTCTTATTAAGTGTTTTTCTTTTTAATATATATATATATATATATATATATATAAAGTTTGTTTTCAAATATAGAAAAATGAACAAAAATATTTACAAAATATAACAAAATTTCATTGTCTATCTACGATAGATCGATAGGCTACGATAGTATTTTGCTATCATTTGTAAATATTTTTAACAATTTTTGTCATTTAAAATAGTTTATCTATAAATAATTAAATAACTATTTTATATAGAGTTGTGTGAGATTGAGGTCTAGGATTTTCAAAATTCATACCTATGTCTCCAACCAGATTGCAGCTAACAAAATAATTTTTAAAAGATAAGACTAGATAATTAAATCAACAACATTAATTATCAATATATAATAAAATCATTTGTAATTTAAAAAAAAATTAAAATCACATATCAACTTTTATAGATATGTTTATATTTTTAAAACTTATAACACATGCACAAAAACTAAAACTGATAATAAACTAATATCAATTAAACACTAGACATTATAAATGTGAGTCAATTTAGACTCTTAGTTAGAATTTCTTTGGAGAATTGTCCATGCATTTACTCTAATAGTCTATTTTGTAAAATCGACGACATTCGAAAAAGTTTGCATGCATGTTCGAGAATTAATGCGCATAGATAATTTTCAAAGGTAATCGTAATGAATGGTCTAAATTGATTGGCTTATGAAGATTTTAGAGTTTAATGGACTCAAATTATAAGTTGTACACAATATTGGATGAACGAAATTTAGAGAAATGACAAATCGATATGCTTATAAAAGATTAAAATTTAAAATGATGTAATTATTAGTTTAAAATTTTGATTGATACAAGTTTGAATTGAGAGGTATAAATTGATATAACGTGAATAAGTAATAAAAAGTTTATAAAATAACAAAGTATTAAAGTAATAATAAAGACGAAATTGTAAGTTTTGTTGAATGGAAAATGACAAAAAGGGAAAAAGAAAATAACTAACAATGGGGTTAGGGGGTTGGGTGGTCGGGTGAAGGCAACTATGGTAATTGGTGGCACTCGCTCTCACTGGTGGAGGATTTAGATGACGTCATCCTTTGCGTGTAAATTAAAGTTGACCGAATTACCCCTCCGCTATGGCATGGAAGTTTGTGGTCACGGATTGGGATAGAGTCGCTGTCAGCATGCCAGGTGTGGCAGACCAACAAGGTCACCAAACCGCGTCGCGTTTATTGATACGCATCATATCTCCCTTGGACTTACCTTACAGGGCATTTCCGTCACTTCACTCTTAACCCTCACTCTCAAATCCCCACCTTCTTCAACTCTCCAAACAATAGAAATTGACTAATTATTCAATAAACTCCCAAGCTCTTATTTATCCAAAAAAAAAAAAAAAAAAAAAAAAAAAAGTCGAAAGCTCTAGTTATTTTCTAATAATCTAGGTCTTGCACCCTAATCATTTTTTTTAATTTAAAAAAATTAAGTTTATAAATACTAATTATACTTTTAAATTTGTTACTTTATTATCTATATTTTACTAATATCTTAAAAAATCATGTCAAAATTTAAAAACTAAAAAAAAAAAAGAGTAATTTTTTAAAAAGTAGTTTTTGTTTTTGGAATTTAGCTAGGATTTCAATCTTTTTTATTTAAAAAAGATGCAGACCACGATAAGAAATTGAGAAAAAATAAACTTAATTTTCAAAAATCAAAACCATAAACAAAATGGATGCCTAATAATTATTAAATATAACATTGAGCAGATAGCCACTTCAATTAATAATTTCTTTTCAAATTACATTTTATGCCTTCAATTACTCACTTCTATCTTATCTTCCTAGCTTTTATCTCACCTAACTACGCAACATCGTTACATTTTCATTAGAGATATTTATTTACCCTATAGGGACCTGCCTCAAACAAGGCAGAAAATCCCCCATTACACATAAAATTGGGGATGAGAAATGATTACATTCCCCGTCGATCTATAATATACATACTTCTAAAAAAATCATAGTTTTACCAATTAGCCTTCTCTTAATGCTCATCCAAAATTTTCTATACTTGAATGCATTTCTAAAATATAAATGTTTTAATGTTTAAGGCTTTCCAAAACCATCTATGTTGTAATATTGAAGTGGAAGGCTAGACGACTATCCTTTTGTAATATTTAAGTTTTAACTTTTTAGAAACTATGAGATGAAATATTTTTATTATATTTATTGTTTTTTTTTTTTTGAACTTGTTATATTTATTGTTTTATAAGAAAATTTTATAGTGTTTCAGGTAAATACAAAATATATTAGAGATGACTCATTTAATATAGAAAATTCTAAAAAATTGTTAAACAATGAATAAATTAAGAAAAAAACAAACGAAAATTCTTTTCCATGGAAACTCAATCCCCAAGAACGTCTATTATTTCTAATAAGAATTTAAACAATTTTTTTAAAAAAAAAAAAAATTAAGAGAGCAAAACTATATGATGTAGAAGTTTAGAAAGTCCATGATCTCTACTAGCAACATATGATATGAATATTAAATAAAAGAAAAGCATATTTTTATTTGTAGAAAGAAGAATGTAAAATGTTGAATAATGTAATGTTAATAGATAATGTAGGGTTTGTTTAGTAGTGAGAGTTGGAAAGAAGATAAGAGTTCGTCCCTTAGTAATTAAGAGATAAAAAGGAATGGACCAACCTACAAAGTGGCTGTCGAAGGTCTGTTTTGTCGCTTTCTGTGGTGCCCTTGCCTAAAAGTCGAAAATGACTACTACAATTAACTACCCCGATTCTACTCATCAAGGGTATTCTCGTCTTCCAACCACATTTCTCAATTCTTTTACCTTTTAAATTCCTCATTGTAATAAACAAAGTTTATACGTACAAACTTATTATTTGTTGATTACTGTGGTTATTTTATTTATAAACAAAGTCTATATTGGCAATAAATTAATTTTTAAAGCGAATTTGAACATAGTTAATGTAATTAAAATATATCTTCTCAACTAAGAAATCATAGATTTTGAATCTTCAATCCAACAATTGTTTTGACTTTAAAAAAAAAAAAATATATCAATAAGTTCATAAAATATATTTACGTATATTAACAAATAAGTTGGCCTTAACTTAAAAATAAAACAAGGGATAAATTGGTCTAACAAAAGTAAACCACGCTTGTTTTTAGTTTGGAAAAAAAATCACAAATGACTTTGAAATAGTAATGGTTAAAAAAATGGGCAAAACAAATTACTAATATTAGGCCCGTAGCCCAAACTTTTTAGTTTTACAAAAACAGTAGAGAAAAAAAAAAAGCCCAACCACAATTAAAAATGAGAAATGTCAAAAATGTCCAGATACACTTGATATCCTTCTACTTGAAATATACTGTTGATGTACTTGAGATGTTGATTCTGGTTAGATATACTACTAGTATCCTTTATGTGTTACTTCAAATATTTATTGATTGTTATTTGATATACTCATGTCTTAAGTTTGATATACTACTGATACAAGAAAAAGAAAGGAGAGAACTATAAAATGCTGGGAAAAAAAACATAAAACGCTAGATAAAAAAAAAAAAAAGAATAAGAAAACTGCCATTGTTATCGGTGCAATTTTGAAATAAAGAATACATCAAATTTTAGATTGAAAATTTTGCCATATTTGCAACATCACAAATATGAGTGATACACCTACAAAATATTATGTTAAAATTGCCACCCATTGCAAATTCCCTTAAAAAAATCCTATAATCAGAATAACCTAATAATTCAATCAAACACACCCCAACTTATACAGTTTGGGTTGAGTTTCGCTCAAATAAATGAAAATTTTTTGAGTTAGGTTGTTTCATAGGACTTAAAATAACTTTAACCATCCGAACTAATTATTAATTTTTTTAAAAAATATGTTTTTTTTTTCTTCCAATACAATTATATACAAATATATATTGTTGAATGAGAAATTTTAATCTATTAAACTTTGTCAAAAAGTAAATTTTATTAAATTTAGGGTCAATTAAAAATTATTGAGTCCCTGAATTAGAGTTTGGAGACAATAAATGAAAAACTAAATAATGTCATGCCTTCTTTCTAACGATCTTATCGCTTGATTGAATTCAGGGGTGATTAAGTCTAGACATGATTGATAAACTTTATTTCTAGTAGCCCAATTAGGCCTATAAGTCTAAATTAGATTGGATCGAACAATTTAAGTCATTTGGGCCAAAAATTCAATCCGATTCAAGTCTATGGTGGAAGATTAGGCCAAGTAAAATATTGAGTCCAAACCTAGCTAACTTTAGCCCAAATCCAAGAGGATAAGAAGAATTATACTTTAGTTTAATATTTGTTTAGTTGTTTATTTAGATTAATTAGTGTTTAATTAGTATTTAAGAATTAATTATTATATATATATATATATATATATATATATATATATATATATATATATATATATATATATATATTTGTTATTCAGGGTTATAAATAGCCACTTTTAAGTTTGCAATAAGGAATTTTTGATATATAATTTAAAATAAAAATAGAAGATTGTTTTTGGAGAGAGTTTTGTCAACCTTTAGAGATGAACTTGATTTGTTAGGCCATAGATTTGGCCTGCTCCCACAACTTGCTGCATCAAAGTGGTATTCCTAAAAAGGAGTCAAATCAAATCATAGATGGCGGTTGGAGAAGTGCACATCAACATGGACGCCCAAATTTGCCTCTCCAAGCTATGTTTAAATCCAAAAACACCTCTACTCATTCACCACCACCACCTACTATTTCCATATTCATCAACAACATACCATCATGTTCATCACTACTATACATCATCGAGTTTGTCGAAGAACAAAATATGATGGGATAATTGAGTTGATGAACCCAAGTATTTCTTTTATATTTATTATTCATCTTTCAAATAACTTACGATTACAGTCATGGAATAGATTAAAAATATAGAGAACATAGATGCATCAATTCCGGCCCTATCCAATTAAGGGTATGGCCCAAAACCCAATTAAGTACCCAATTTTAAATTCACCCTTTTGCAATATATTTCTAAATAAAATTTTATTTTTATGCACACAATTGAGTAACTACAAATACAACCAACATTGTCAACATTAACATTAATTTTGTATTACCAATCCCGAATTAGAGGTTTGATCCCCTAGCTCTTGAACAATATCTATAAATTTACGAGTTGAAAGCAATGTTTGCCTTTCCCTATTAGTGATAAAACAGTGACTGCTATATCCTTCCAACTCAGCCCTGCTTCTTGGGTTTGGTCCTTCTGTGATCCATGGTCGATGTATCTATCAGGAAGTACTACTGCCCTCCACTGCACATTTTAACCACAAATTAAATAAATCATTCCTAATTCTTTTTTCTAATTAGCTAAAACACATTCAAATATGAAATTAAAGATTATGCGGTTTGGTTTGTTGAATACCTTGAGATTCCCATCTAGCAATCCATTCAATCCAAGAAAGTGGGAAACATGAGAGCTGAAGCCTCCAATGGATCCTTCTTCAACAGTGAGGAGTATCTCATGTTGCCTTGCCAATTGCTTCACCAATTCTCCATCTAAAGGCTTGCAAAATCGCGCATCGGCTACCGTTATTTGAACGCCGTACTCTTGAAGCACGTCCGCCGCCGCCAAGCAGCTTTGTACTATTGTTCCATACCCCAAAATGGCCACTCTGTTTCCCTCTTTTAAGATCCTTCCCTTCCCCACCTGTATGTAATTTCTGAGTTAATTTTTGAGTACTTATTCAAGGAAGTATACAAGTTGGTTTTGATATTACCTCCAATGGAGTGCCTTTGTTGTCAAGTGGAAGAACAGAGCCAATACCATTTCCTCTTGGATACCTAAAGCAGCTGGGCCTGTCGTCGATGGCGGCTGCCGTGGCCACCATGTCGATTAGCTCTGTCTCGTTTGAAGGAGCCATCACCACCATATTTGGTAAACATGCCATGAAAGTTGTGTCAAATGCTCCGCAATGAGTCGGCCCATCTGCACCCACTAGCCCTGCTCTGTCTATCGCAAACCTCACTGGAAGCTTTTGAAGATCCACATCATGAGCTACCTGCAGTGTACAGCATATTAACCCAGCAGTGGACAACATACCAACTGTCCAACTCATAACTCATAAGTGGATGTAAATTTAATATTATATCATCTAACACTTTTTAATTTGTAAGTTTTGAAATATGTGAAGAAGAAAATAACATTGTAAGTTTTGAACCCATGATCCTCTCGTCACCTGCTTTAATACCATTTTAAATCACTGTAGACCAAAAGCTTAAACGGATGGGTAAAGATAAATTTAATATTATATCATTTAACACTTTTTAACTTGTAAATTTTGAAATATGTAAAGAAGAAAATAACATTGCAAGTTTTGAACCCATAATCTCTTCGTCGCCTGCTTTAATACCATTTTAAATCATCGTAGACCCAGAAGCTTAAATAGATGGGTAAAGATAAATTTAATATTATATCATACTTCATCAACTACAAATGGTTTTCAATTTAACACGTCCCTTAAAGTTGTTAGCAAATTCTTTCAGTAATTCCCTTGTTTTTTACTCTTTTGAGAAATGGGTGTGTGTTGATTAGGTTACCTGATCATAGGCTCTTTGAAGAAAGGAAGAGTAAATGGCACAAAAAGGCTTGAGGCCTTCGGCGGCGAGGCCAGCAGCAAAGGTAACAGCATGTTGCTCGGCGATTCCAACGTCAAAGCAGCGATCAGGGAATCGTTTCTGGAAATAGTTAAGACCAGTGCCACCTCCCATGGCGGCATGAATTGCTATGATTTTGTCATCTCTTTCTGCCTCTGCTATCAATGAATCTGCGAAGTATTGAGTGTAGGAAAGAGTTTGGTTCTTCTTCTTCATTTGTTTCCCTGACTTTGGATCGAATTCCACTACTCCTGTTACCCAAATGTAAAATTTTGATGTCAATTTCAGTTAATTTCAATTATTCCCCCTCTCTAGTATGTAATTTGTACTATCCACCTTATTCATTACCTACATGATACTTTTAAGTTAATGCCACTAAGCTTAACATATGCTAGAGATTGAAGATAGGAAAAAACTTAGTGAAGTCAAAAAAAAGCTGCACCTATGCCGCCCATGTGTATGTCTAAGTATTGCTCTCGGAAATAATTCAATTCTCAAACCTTTTTGCATTTGTATATTAATAAAATAAAATAAGATTAAAATAGTAGTAGAAGAGTAAAGACAAAATATATAATTCCTAACTGAGATGACCAAAAGTTCAAAAAAGCTTTTTATTTATTTATTTAATAATATTAAAGTGTTTTTTTTTTTCTTTTTTAGAAATATTAGTATTAGAGTACTACTTTAAAGTAAATTAAAAAATTTCAAGATCATAAAACAAAATTAAAAATGAAACATTGTTTATTGGATGGGCCTCTTTTGGAATGAATGATCCAAGAAAAAGGAAATGACAAAAGGAAGGTAGATAGATAGTAGAGGTGTATTCATTAGTGGATGTTCATTGATTTGACGATTGATAGTGTATCTAAAAAATGTCATCTTTGGTGAATATGACAGTAAAACCGGCAATCGAAGGGATTTTTGGTCCAATTTTGTTCAACCCTATTCAATGGATGAAGACGAGTATATATATGGTGACATAAGTAAAAATATGGAAGGAAAAGGGCAGGGAGTATTTAGTTTACCGTGCATTTTGTCGGCAGCAATCTCCGCAGGCGGATAGCCTTTCCCTTTCTCAGTAATGACATGGATGAGAACAGGCCCAGGCGCTGGCATAGCCTTAACTTGCTTCAATATGTACACAAGATCTTCCATATTATGCCCATCCACCGGACCTATGTAGTATATTCCAAGCTCTTCAAATAACGATGACCCTGATCCTCCCATTATTCCTCTCACGCAATGCTCTACTTTGGCTGCAATTCCATGCGTGTCTCCCCTCATCTGTATCGTTACTGCCTTCGCCGCCTCCCATAGTTGCCTAACCTTTTTACTGGCCTGGAGCCTCGTGAGAGCCTTGCTTAGAGCACCCACTGGGGTAGCAGGACCGTCAATGGTGGCCGTCGGCAAAGAAACTTGTCTATTATCATTTAAAATTATGATGAGGTTTGAGTCTAGGTAGCCAGCATTGTTAAGTGCCTCGTAAGCCATCCCTCCGGTCATCGCTCCGTCACCTATCACCGATATTACGTGGTTGTTTTTACCTAGTATGTCTCTACCTACAGCCATCCCTGCACAACACGTACCAAACAATTAATTAGTTACTCCATTTGTTTAAAAAATGTTTTGTTATAATTAAGGGTATGAAATTCACAAACAAATAAAACAAAATAAAGATTTACATAGTTCACGTACATGTGTTAACTATGTCAACAAATAGAGAGAGAAAATAGTTCGAGGAGATACATGAAAATGAACCTGTACCCGTGTGTGTTAAAAGTTTTTATGTAATAGATGGTTAGTAATGAGTACCTAAACCAGCAGAAATGCTGGTAGAACTATGGCCAACGCCAAAGGCATCATGGACACTCTCTTCTCTCTTGGGAAAACCGGCCAGGCCGAATGTTTGGCGGATTGTATGCATCCTCGACCTTCTCCCCGTCAACATCTTATGAGCATACGCCTGCAAATAAACATCAATATTAATTATTACTGACTCAAAACTTTAACTTGGTAGGTGAAAAAAAATATATATATATATGTATGTATGTATGTATGTATGTATCTGAAATCCGCCCATGAACCCACCTGATGACCTACATCCCAAATAATCTTGTCTTCTGGAGTGGCAAACACATGATGAAGCGCCACCGTGAGGTCCGCCACACCCAAGCTAGAACTCAAATGCCCTCCCGTCTTGGAAACCGTGTACACTATTTCCTCTCGAATCTCGTGGGACAATTGTTGAAGCTCCTGGATTGAAAGATTTTTCATGTGGTTTGGATAGTTTATGGTATCCAAAATGGGAGTGACTGGCTTGTCTCCCGTGAACTTCAAACCCTCATTCACTCCTCCTCCATCGCTCTTCCTCACCGCCGTTGATTGTTGCTTCCCATAATCTCCACAACAATTAGATACATAAAAAGAAGTAGACTTGGGGAGTTTGAAAGTAGCAACACGCAGATCTTGAGAAGATGGGAGTAGAGGAAGGAAAGTGTTGGTGAGAAGGGAAGACATTCTTAATCACAATACACTGAATGAGTTGGGTATGTTTTGATGCATTCTCCACTTATGACTCCATTTTATTTATAATTATTTCCTCTTTAGCTAATTACGTGACACTGGCACGTGTGGATCTGTCCCTTTCTTTTTCTTTTTCTTAGTTTTTTAAGCGCGTGGGAAGTTAATGAACCTAAAATGAGATTCACATGCAATATTTGTGACAATTAATTATAATTTTAGTCAACACAGTTACTAAATGATAAGGCTTCACGACGTGTCAAACATTATTGCCCCTCCCCTCTTCATTCATCCGTTCTTTTTAATATTCGTGACTCGAAAATTTTTAATTCTACGGTGGTATGAGACGGCTTCATTGTTTGCCGCAAAAATAATTTATTAAGAATTATGTGCATCTATAAAATAATTAAAATAATAAATTTATAATTCATAATGACATGTCAAATAATAAATGAAGTAGTAGTATGTAGGTAGTATTAACTTTTTTTTCTATGTAAATGGTAGGATATTAAATCTTTGGTAGGTAGCACCATGGATTTAATACATAACTTCTCAGCTCTTTATTAAAATCATATTCTTGTTTACTATTGGGCCAACTTGCCATAATGGTTCATTGATATTAATTTTTTAATCACTGATTTTTTCTTTTTTTTTTAATTATTATTATTATTATTATTATTTATTATTATTATTATTTTTTTGCAATAGGTAGGGTGTTAATTGATATTTTGACATCAATGTCAGTAATATAAACACTACATTACTAAAGCTTTGATCATTTTGGCCTAAACACCATTACTTTAGTTGAAATAATCTAAATAAAAAATTAAAAAAAAAAAAAAAAAGAAACTTTTTCTATCCATCTTTGTTTGTTTCTATAGTACAACTTAAGTAATAGGTAAATTGAACATGATTCAAGAGGATTATCTTCAATCTTGATTTAGCACCACACATTTGAAGTCAAGTTTCATAGGCTGCTATATTACTATCAAGCTAAAGTGGTAGCAATGCAAAATTGTGCCTAGAAATTTATGGAGAATAAAATAAACTTTGCCATAAACAAGATATATATTATTAGAAGATAATTAAGTATGATTTTACATAATTTGTTGGACATTTAATCTACGAACTTGATTTTTCTTCCTCTCCCAGACCGAAAAAACAAAAGAAAGAACAAAGACATCAACCATGTGCCTCACGCCCACTCTACTTCTTGTGTATCTTTTCGAAAATCTTCTCATATATTTAAACTACTTGCGTTGTATTTGTTTCACAACATTGGAAATGATATGTACGTATATAAATTAAAATAAGAATCTTAATAGATATAAAATGTATAAAGTGAATTTGAGTATTAATAGTGAAGAAGGGATGAGAATTATCAAAGGATATCTTGCCCATAAATTTTTTTTATCCATTAAAATTTTTAATATTAGGAGCAAAACAAACTAATAACATCAATATTAAGATAATAAATAAACTAATAACATTAATATCCATTTAAATTTTTCGAAAATCTGCAATAAACCGCCATAGATCGCGATAGACTATTATCTGTGTCGATAAACACATATAGTCTATCACATAGATAAACAGTGAAATTTTGCTATATTTATAAATATTTTGGTTCTTTTTACTAAATTTGAAAATAGCTAAAATTAAATCCCGATCTCAATCTCACATAAATTAAATGAAGAAAAAAAATAATAAAATAAAATAAATATAAAGAAAATTGTCTGTCCAACTTCCTATTAAAAGGAAAAAAAAAAGTATGAATTTGGAAATTTGGTGAACAACTCACGTAGTTTAAATGTATAATCTTATCTATGTTTATTTTTTTAATTGATTAGGAGGATGTGATTATTCTTTTAATTTTAAAATTTAATTTAAATTAAAATATTGATTTTATTTTTCTATTTCTATATAAAAGATGAGTTGATTGTGTTCCTAATTTTAATTTCAAAATTTTATGAAAAGAGTAAAAAAAGTACAAAAGTATGTGAAAAATAGTAAAAATTATTATAATCTCTAAACTCATTAGCATGCATTTACGACTTAGTGGAGAGACATTTCATCAAATTTTATCCCTCGGTGCAATGAGGTGAAGACTCTAGAGGCGATGGCTATATATGATGGTCTAGAGAGCATCTCTTCTTTAAACCTTACTAATATTCTAGTGGAGTTTGACTGTCTTGAAGTTGGTTGGTTATTGAATGATGTGATGGTGGATGTTAAAGTTAATTAGGGTTTATTCTAATTATTATTTTCGTGTATTTTTTACTTTCCAACATTTTTTTTCTTTTATGTTTATTTCCTTTGTTGGGTATCTTGGTGTCTATTTATTCTCTACTCCATTGTATTGTGATTAAATTAATTATTCAATAATATTCAAAATTTCACATCGTATCAAAGTCCTAAGTCTTAGGGTTTATGCTTTTTAGCCACCACTTCTATCTGATCTTTGCCTCAGTTGATCCTATTGACGGAGGCAGACCCACATGTAGATCCGCCATTTCTATCATCAGTTTCACTCGATCACTTCACAAACTCTAGTTGTTTATACCACAATGGGTATGAGAGGGTGTTGAAGTTAATTAGGGTTTATTCTAATTATTATTTTCCTGTATTTTTTCCTTTCCAACATTGTCTATTTATTCTCAACTTCATTCTATTCTGATTACTAATTATAATTCAATAATATACAATATTTCATCGTGGATATATTTTCAAAGTTTCTTTTTTCATTGAAGAGGCCAAGAGTTGTAGTTGTGTATTGAGAGTTGTCTCCTCTCATGTTAGGCGGAGTTAGAATGTGCTTGCATACCATGTGGCGTAAAGGCGGTTGGAGGAGCATAAATCTTCATTTCTTCTATCTTTGTCTTATATATTCATCTTATTTCAAATCCCCAATAAATATGAATTAATATTAATTTTCCAACTCACATATTAAAAGAATAGAAATATTACACAATCGGGCCGGTTGTTTGACCAAATGGCAAGATCAACCATTAGCATATATGGGTTACGGTCCACCATAGGGCACAAAATTTAGGGGCCCCATTTTTTTTTTTTTTAAAAAAAAAAAAATTGCTTGTGTGCATAGCGAATAGGGAACAACACGAAAGTTTTCTCTCCACTCATCTAATTCTTTTCTCTCATTTCTCTCCCCTCTTCGACTAAGAAAAACTCTTCCAATTTTGTTGGCTGTCAATTCTTAAAACTATAATTATGGGGCTTAACAAGCAAAAAAAAAAAAGAAAAAAAAATCTAATCTCCATTCTATTTCTAGTTTCAAGCTTTTTTTATGATCACAATTGTGATAAAATCATCTAAAAGCCAACAAAGAAGGTTCCTACACCACCACTACAATTGTGTGTTAATTTTTAATTGGAGGTTAATTTTTTAATGAGAGATAAAATGGATGGGTAAGACTAAGACTCTTTTTCCGAGGTTCTTTTTATCCTTTTGTTTTTTATTCTCTTTCTTGGTTTATTTTGTAAGAATTTGATTGAATTAAAAACATGATTCTAGATGTGAAAAATGAAAGAAAAAAAGGAGACTAGAAGAGTTAACTCAATCTTAAAGAGTAGTTCTTAATAAGTTTTTTGTGAAGGAATCACAAACTCCTATTGAAAGTTATAATGTCGAAGAAAATATTTTGAGTGAATTGTAATAATTTGGAGGATAATGCTGATAATCATGTTAAATTGAATGAAAATGTGTCTAATGAGAACCCTTCTAGTGATGTGTCCATTTAGAATATTAATTCTATTTGTGATGCTAAGAAGAATGATCCTGCGACAATTGCATCCGCATAAAGAATTGTTTCCAAATTGAAGTTGTTGAAGACCTATATACGCTCTTCAGTTGTCATAGGAAAGACTTGATGGGTTAACATTGATAGCAATTAAGAATGATAATTTGAGCAAAGTTGACTATAAAAGGCTTGATTAACAATTTTGCTTTTAACTATTATATAGTTGTTTGGTGACATGGCCCCATATTCTTTTGGAATGGGTCTGCCAACTAGGTAAACATTGCCCTGTGCTTCAATTGTTAATTGATGTCCATGAAATTTGGAGCTTTATACGTTTTTTTTTTTTTTTTTTTTTTTTTTTTTTTTTTTTTAAATAGTTTTTATATCCTTCAAAAAGTTTCCAAATAAACCTTAGAAGAAAAAAAAAAAAAAAAAACCCCAAATATACATTATCTTGCAATTCCATGTAATCCACATAATTTTAAAAACCAGTAAATACATGCATTTGTAACCTTGAGTGGTTGAGTTAAATAAGTTGTTGATAAGTTTTATTAAATTATATTTATTATTTTGCCTAGTTTTCTTACATTTTAATTGGATACTGTGCTTAACTGTGGGAATTATGTTTAATTTTGACTTTGGTGAAAGAAGTGGTGAAATTAGTTAAAACGCACATTTTTAATGGTTTATTCATGAAATCCAATTTATGAATAATTTCATTTAATATGAATAATAATAATAATAATGAGAGAGAAACATAAAGAAAGTAATAGAGTCTACTTCTTTTTTTTTTAATTTTAATTTTTAAAAAACGAAAAGTAAGGAAAGTAAAATTTGATAATTCTCATTCTATTCGACTTTGTTACATTATATATTTCTATATAAGTTTAGATCAAGTGAATCGATATTTATTTTAGCAGACTTCGACAATTCGACCAGTTGTTATGATTAATAACATAAGGTTAAAGTTCATGTATAATAACTTCATCTATATTAAACTAAAAATCTCATAGCGAGGTAATATTTCCAATAAGTTTAGCAGTTTTTAAGGGTTTTTGGTGCACAAATTTGCCCCTATTCTCGAATTACCAAGCTAAGGCTCTTAATCGACAAGTTTTCATCAATCACTTTCATACGCTAATAAAGGTTTTTTATTTTCTCTTTCCAAATAATAAGTTTAGCTACTTATTTCAAAATTAAATTAATGACTTCATCCTCCCTACTAGGAATATATCTTCACAAAGTTGGGGTGTGTTGTGTGAACAAGATCGAAACGGTGAAACATGCTATCTATAAGTGCATGTGCTCGCATGAAAGAAATATGGAAGCATTTTTTACTTGATTTGATGCGTAATATCGTTTGGGATCTCTCCCTATTCAGGGTGAGTGTACGTAGCGAATCAGTTTAGCCCCGGTGAATTCCTGCTTTTTTGGGGTGGTTTGTCGGGCAATTTGGGAGGATCAGAATCGTGTCCTCCACAAGATTTCGATCAGCTCAAGTAGTGGCAAGGCCGGTTGAACATAGGAAACCTTAGCTATGAATTTCTCAATTAAATTGCTTGCAAATCCTAGGTAACCAATGGGGGGTTTTGGAGGAATTTGTTGCAAATGAAATTAAAACAACCTAAACGAAATCAGAATAAATGATTAAAAACCAATGTGCGAAAGCTTAGCTTGGGTTGCAATCGAGTTTTTCCTATTCAAAATATTTGATCGACTTCTCATTATCAAAATCAATTAATTGCTTACTTCTATCCAGTTTAATTAGAATGACTAATCAAAATGTCCTAATCAACTAACTGGTTTAATCCGAAGAAATGAAACACATGCATAATCAAATTAAGCTAGGTGCATTATGATTTGAGGCACGCTAGAAAGAATATTTAACTTATTAAATATTCAATCAGTTCAATCTTAAGTTGGTTATAACAATATTTATCAAATTGATTTGTAAACCAACCTAACTTATTGCTTCTGGAGATTAACATACAGTCTATTGTCACTCATTGCATATTAATCAAAGCGATGATTATAAAATCCTGAAACGCACGATAATACAATCTCATTCATAATAAAAACAAAATTGAACTAACAATACAAGATTAACGTTGATTTGAAATCTCACAAATACATAAAAGTTGGGGAAAACTCCTAAAAGTAAGGGAGAGTTCAGACGATACATAAACTGACCAAAAGATAGAAGAAAATGGAGACAAATCATGTGGAAGGTTATTTGACGTAAAATTGAAAAGTTTCAAATTTATAAAATATGAAAGTTAAATGATATGACTCTTTTTTTAGACGAAAGAAATCAAAAGAACCATAGTTAACTACTTCTTCTCCTTCTCATCACGAATAAGAGGGAGATTATAATCAGAAAATACATCTTTCCAAAAGAAAGAACAACCCTGAGAGGATACCATAGTTGAAATAGCATGAACAATTTTGTTCTCCTCTTTAAGGATGTGACAACAATTAGAGATATCAACAAAGTTTGCAATAAGGACCTTAATCTTCAGCTAACAAGGTCTCCTTTCTGTTCAATAGGTTGATCGCACCCAGAACATCAAATTCCACCTCTAACGACGGATTGGTTTTGGACCACTCGTGCTCATCCACGACAAGACCTTCCGAAACTACTTCAACCTCCAACAAATTGACACTCCATCCCTTGCTAATACTCTTGAAGCCTCCTAAGATTGGGCGACCATCATGATCACAAAAAATCCACTCGAGACTGCCCAAATACTCACCCTAAATGACCTGTCTCTTGCTGCCATATATAAGTCATCAATTCAGAAAATTAGGTGTAAATTTGCAATTTTCTTTACTAGACTTTCCTTATTTGTATTCTATAATTTGTATATTCATTATTGTATTCTTCTATGTATATACACAAGTTATTCAATAAAATATTCATTAAAAAAATATGGTATCATAGCCCTAGGGTTTCATCTTATCAACTTAGGCTCTCCCATGAGTCCTCTCCAGCCCTCTCTTAAGCTTCTCTAAGTTCACCTCATAGGTCTCATCGAGCTTAGCTTTTTTGACCCGCTCACTCTAAGCTCTCTTTATGAGTCTCACTGAGCTTTCTCTAAGCTTGCTTTAGGCTCTCTATGGGTCCTCAAAACTTATATCTTAAATTTTCCATGGGTCCTTTGCTCAAGCTCTCCCATGGGGAGTCTAAGCTCTCCCATGGGTCTCATTAGGTAGGCTAAATTTACCCATAACATGATCTAATGGCAAAAGTTAATGAATTTCATTGCTACACAAATTATAAACCATATGGCCATAAATTTACTAATTGTCCTACAATTGAGTGCAATTATTGCCATGAACGAGGTTATATTTTGGAAATTTGTTCTAATTGACCCCTCGCTTCTAAGTAGATCCACCAAACCAAGGACAATCTTATCTAAAATAGGTTCCTTAGTTATTGTTGCTACCTCTTCCTTATGAGCCTTCTTCTCTTAGATTTCTAGTTAATGACCTCCCACAATTTTTTAATACGGGTAATTCACTCCAATTCTTCATTCTTACGATCACATCAGGTAATGCTTGGCTTCTTTGATTTTGTTTCTTCTAATAACATGACCTCTGACATTTCACTTTTATCTTCCTCAACTCTTGCTTCATCACTCCTCTTATTCATGCTGCTAATGAAAATTGTATGCCTATTTCCTATATTGGCATTGTTACCACATTCACTTTAACTTTTCCACATATCTATCATGTCTCTGTTTTGACATTTAACCTTGCCTTTGTTGGCCAACTTTGTGACATCGGCCTACCTGTTTCTTTTTCTTCCAACGTTGTCAGGTTCAAGATTTGCAGATGTGACAAATGGTTGATATAGGTCACAAAGTGAGACGATTATTTGAGCTCACATCTCTTCAACTCCCTGTTTCTCTGTTTATCTTTATATTTGTTATCGAATCTCTATTATACACCAGTGTCATCTATCATCTACCATCTCACAAGTTTAGATTGAGTGAGTCAATATTTATTTTGGCGTACTTCGACAACCCGACCAGTTGTTATGGTTAACAACATAAAGTTAATGTATAGTATGTTGGATATATATAGTGAAAGAAACTAAATGTTTTGTGAATATTTGAAACATAAAAATGAATTTAATTGTGTAGATTAAATTCATTGTTTAAAAACTTTCAAAATGGATTGAAACTTCAAATTAAAATGATGTTTCATGTACAAATTTAACATGTATGAAAGTATAGTTTCTTCAATTTGAATGAGTTATGTTTGATTTTATCAAGTAATAACTAAATTAAATTCAATTTTACAAATGTTTCAATTTTTGTATTTATTTGATTTTATTTTGTATTTTGGAGAGTTATTAAATTGCCCGCCTATAAATAACAACTTGTTTCTTCATTTGTACCATCCCATTTGAAATTTAATAATTCTCTCCTTTTTTTTCTCTTTCTTTTGGTCTTGAGTTGAGTTGAGAGCAAGTATCCAAGAATTCTACCAGATTCGAGTAATTAGAGATTGCAGTTCTACCAAAGTTAGTTGTTGTATCCTAGAAACGATCACTATAGCCTGCTTGCAATTGTTTTCAAGACAACACTTATCAGAAGTGTGTCTCGACTACCTATTAACATTTTCACACTATCTTGAGTTTGCTAATATTCAATTCATATATATCATTTTGTTCTCCAACATAAATCTATATTAAACTAAAAATCTTATAGCGTGATAATATTTCTCATAAGTTTAGCACTTTATCGGAAGAGAGTATTGCTCTAGTTGATTTTCGGTCCCCAAATTTGGCCCTAGTCTAAAATTACCAATGGCTCTTAATTGGCAAGTTTTTATGTGGCTTCTTATCTGTATGATCACTCTCATACATTACTAAAGTATTTTTTTTTCCCAAATAAGAAGTTTAGCTATTTATGTCAGTATTAAATCAATGACTTTGATTTTGTTCTCGATCTCCCTTCAAAAGTTTCGATTCGTTATCTTTTTTTCTTTTTTTTTTTTTTAATTTTTAATTTTTATTATTTTTATTTTGTTTAAAAAATGAAAAGCAAGGTCGATAAAGTTGTCGGACTCCATTTTAAATTATTGAAGCAAGGTGATTTTCATGTGACTGAAAATAATTAGCTTTTATTTATGCCTTCTGATTAGAGAGAGAGAATAAATAAATGAATGATGATTGCTTTTTTTTTTTTTTTTTTTTTTTTTTCCTTTTTTTGAAGATACGGATAAGAAATTTTAAAGCATCTTCATTGGAGTGGTAATTGGTAGACGGTGACTAGTGGAGAAGTGACCATTTGATGACCAAATTATTTGCTATATATATATTGGCTTTTGACTTCAAATCTCAAACCAAACCATACTTGTGTTAAATATTTATCCGTGTTTTTTATGAGTAATGATTAGGTTATACCTAGATTTACGTGTTTCTTTCTTCTTTACTGCACATCAAAACTAAAATTTTAAAACATTATTCAAATATATATATTGTCGTGGTAATATTTCATTAGATGCTACTTGAATTGCATAGAAAATGGATGAAGTCTAGCTACACCTAATCTTTTTTTTTTATTTTAAATGAGTAGTTGCAAATATAGCAATTAGGTTCAAATTATTTGCAAATATAGCATAATAAATATACCACAATGCAAAAACAATTGCAAATATAACCAACTTTAGATTTTCCTTTCAAGGACTACTAGTGATAAACTATGTTAATAATAGAGTCTATCTATGATAGATCATATCCTTCCATTAATGATAGAATCTATCATTGATAGAGTTTGCTATATTTGCAATTTTTCTAAAAATATTGTTATACATTTAATTATTATCCCTAAAAGTACTATCTAATGAAATTACCCTATTTTAAAAAGTCTTTCTACTTTAATTTTTATTATATTTTATTTTGCACACTCTCAACTACTTAATTGGGCCATTATATTCTTTGAGATATAAAAATTCTAAACTATTGTTTATTTGAACTCCTTTCATTTAGTCCAAATCTATGTGCTTTTATGTGTCCAAAAAGATCTTTGTGCCTCTATGATAACTATGAATGATATGGTACTTTGTTGATTATTATGGATTAATACATGTGAATCATAGATATTCAAATCTACAACTTTGAGAAAAAAATAATAATTAATATATGACATACATTATCTCCTTTTAATTGTGAATTAAGAAGATGAATATCATGTGTATGACTTAATAGGATGAGACTTTAAATAACATCAAGATTGGGAACAAACCCTTTTTTATATATATATATATATATATATATATATATATATATATATATATATATATTTATATTTATATAGATGATGTGGATCTAACCATGGATCTATTGCACATATTCAAAAGAGTTATATTACAAGAACCAAGGTAAATAAAATTCAAGAGACTTTCACATTATATCTGCAAAGGCTGGTTAGTTCAACAGAAGAGACAAAGAATTTCATGCTCAAATTTATGTATAATGTTAACTCAATGAACCAAGAAGAGATTGGAGTGAAGATGGCATGAGAAAAGTCCTATAGTTTGGAAGATGACATGGAGTTCAAAAAAAAAGTGTGCAGTTTTTGTTAAGAAAATGATGTCAAGTGTGCCCACATGGCAATGCCAAACCTTATCAAACGTGCACTTCAACTTTGCAGCCTTTAAGAAGAGATATTTAAGACACAATTTGGAGACTTTCTATCTTTTTAGTTTTGCAATTTTGACTTACTAATTTGTATGCACTTAAGTTTTAAGTTTCTAGGTCTTATTTTCTATAAGTCGCAATTAATTGTATTTGAATGACTTTTGAGTTCTTATACCTATGCATTACCTTTTGGCTTTCAAAATGACTTGTAATGCTCTTCAAATCTTAGATTAATGATATTGGAAACCCTGTGTTTATTTTAACCCCTTCAGTGTTATCTTTTTTTTCCTTTTTTTTTTCCTAATCATGCTTTAGATTTGATGTGAAACCAATTCATTGGATTGGTTTTGATCAAGTTAATTATGGAGTGAGTTAGCTTAGGATTTAGGAGTGACCATCATAGATTTTAAGTTTGATCTAAGAGTTATTCATCTTCTAACTAAGCTTTTAGTTAGAATCATTCATTAAATTAGCCTATTTGTGTGTGTTTGCAAGTATCCTAAAAAGACCTCTAGCTTTACGTTTATCAAACATTATGAACTTATCTTGCAATAAAGAAAAAAAGATTTCGCATTTTTAAGTTCAAGACATAAACAAATAACAACTAAATGGGAAGGAAAAAAAACAACCAAAAATTCTTTTTTTTTTTTTTTTTCTTTTTAAATTTCAGTTTTCCCACCTTAGTTTTCCCACTTTTCAATTTGCTGTGGATATGAGGTTTATTTGTGTGCTTCGTAAATTGCCACCATACTTGGGGAAAAGATAATTTATTTAAAGTGGAATTTAATGGGGAGTTTTTAAATTTATTGTTCATTTCTCAAAGTTGAGAAAGTGGGCGGAATTGATAAGGCTTCCCAACCGAGTTGCCTGCTTCGTATAAGATATGGTATCGGATTTATTATTATTATTATTATTATAAATAAATAAAAAATGCTGAAAATTGAAAAACTGTAATAAAAATGAGTATAATTGTAATAAAATTTCATTCATAGTGATAGATTTCATTTTTTTATTAGTATAATTGAGTTGGGAGGTTTTGAACCACAAACTTCATAGTTATCAATAAATTCATGTAACAAAACTATGCCCGATTTGACACAACTTAATTCAAATTTCATAATAGCACCAATTAATTAATATTTTATAATGTATTCATATTATTCATATTTATTATTTTGTTTTTTTCTTTTCGAGATTTCTTCTTTTCTAGTACGTACAATTTCAAACAATACATTCCTTTTTTTCTTATGGTTCTATTTTTTATAAAAAGAAATACTGTCAAATATTCTATTTGAAAATTCAGAAAACAAGTGCAGTGCACGTAATTGCTAATCAATATCTTTAAAAATTGTCAGTGTGAATTTTCGCTCTTTATTTAAAGTAAAATTGTATTGAATAGCAAATTTTGACTATATATTATTATTTGTGTCATCGTTTTTTAAAATATTATAAATACGATAAAATTTGTTTAAAATAATATATATGGATAAAAAGTCATTTTATTTGTTTTTTTCTTATTCCAAAAATACTCTCATCTATTCAAACGTGTAAAATCAGGCGGAATTAACTCTATGTTACTTCCCGTAAAGTACTTATTAGAATTTTACAGGAAAAGTGATAGAGAGCTAATTCCTTAACTTATCAGGAAAAAATGTCTCTGTTATTTTTCCGTAAAGTTGGTCATCAAAACTTTACGGGAAAAGTCACATAGTGCTCAACTTCTTCCTGATAAATTTGAACTTACCAGGAATTGAGATCTCTGTTATTTTCCCATAAAGTTGGTCATCAGAACTTTACGAAAAAAGTGACAGAGAAAGTTTGTGATTGTGATTTGTTTGTTATTTCATTGCTAATCAATTGTCATTTGATTGCTATCCATTTACTATTTGATACTTAGTGTTTGTGATTCCTATCTAATTGCTATTTGATTGCTATCTGGTTGCCATTTGATTTTTATCTGATTATAATTTGATTGCTATCTGGTTGCCATTTGATTTTTGTCTAATTGTTATATGGTTGCTATTTTATTTCTATCTGATTGCTATCTGGTTTAAACTTCGTAGGTAGATTGTGAGTGAGGAAAGGAAGCGAGAGTGCGAGTGTGAAAGTTGGTCACGTCGAAATTTCCCTCTTATTGCTCTCTCTCGCTCTCGTTTTCTTTCCTCACTCACAATCACTCTTATCTCTCTCACTCTCTCTCTCACTCTTGCTTTCTCTCTCTCGCTCTCGCTCACCGTAGTTGGTCGTGTCGAAGTGCTCACCAGGAAGGAAAATGTGTTATATGACTTTTCTCGTAAAGTTCTGATCATAACTTTACGGGAAAAGTCATATAGGGCTAATTCCTTCCTGATAAGTTCAAACTTATTAGGAAGGAATTCGCTATTTGTCGCTTTTTCCATAAAGTGTTGATAAGAACTTTATGGGAAAAACGACAAAGAGTTAATTCCTTCTCGATAAGTTCGAACTTATTAGGAAGGAATCTCTCTCTCTTATGACTTTTTCCGTAAAGTTTTGATCAGAACTTTAAGAAAAAAGTCACAGAGGGCTAATTCCGTCCCAATAAGTTCAAACTTATCGGGGAAGGAGTTGAGCCCTATGTAGCAGTATTTTCGGGTTTTTTATTCACTCCATCAATGAAATTGGGCTAGGCTTATGGATTTTGCCATTTTTGCAAAACCATAAAACATGTGCTATGGGCCTAATTTTAATAAAACTTTGTGTCATTTCTGCAACTGCCCCTTGTTTAAATAACATACTCTAAATAGACTAAAAAACTAAAGTTTAATATAAAATACATTATGTACAACTTAGTTAGTTAACGTAATATAATTTTTACATAAAAATAAGAGAAATTATTTTAAATAGTAAATTACTAAAAAAATTTATAAATATAACAATAATAGACTACTGATAAACATCTATCATCTAGCACTGATAGATGATAGATGATAGATGTTTGTCAGTAGTCTATCAATGTCTATCACATATAGACAGTGGCATTTTGCTATATTTATAAATATTTTAGTTCATTTTGTTGTATTTGAAAAAAAAAACCCTAAAAATAATCGTAAGTAGGATCATTTGCATTCAGTCCGAGAGCAAGACTTAAAATATCGAAGTTGACGGTAATATCGAGGTCCTAATTTTACAGAAATTTCAATGAAAATATCGATAAAATGTTGATTTCAATGGATATTTTTAGAAATTTATAAAAACAAAAAATTTTAAAAATAAATTTAAATTAGTAAATAAACATTTTATGATTTTTCAACAAGCTAACATATCTATTATTTATATTATATTTACATTAGTGATATTTTTTAATTATTTTTTATGTTTCATGAATTTTTGTACGATATAATGAAAATTTCGACTCACACCTCATGTCGATATCAAACCCATGAAAACATGGAAATATTGACATGTCGATGTAAATTTAATACTATGTCCTAGAGTACTTTAAACAACCTATTGTAAAACTACATACAACTGATTAAACCAACTCTCTCATGGTTTTTGCTCCACTTTTTGAAACTTAGAGTTTTGTCCTTTTAGTTACACCATAATCAACCAAAATTATAAAATTACCCTTAGTTTTGTCTATTTCTTCCAAGCTCTTCCCAATTTTCCCTTTCTCAATTTTTTTTCTAGTTGTAGAGGTGTCATGTCGAAGTAGGATCGGAACGTTGAATGTTGCAATGTGCAAGGTTGCCCAAAAGAGAAAGATGGACCGAAATTATAAAATTACACAAAGGGGGAAACTCCCGTGGGGACTTCCTAATAAGCTATCCACCAATTAATTACCTCATCAAACATTCAATCCAACAACTTATCCTCACTTTATTACCCATACTCTTGGTAATTTATTAATTGTGTAACATACATTGTGACCATATGTAGTTTATGTTATTAAAATAAACATATGCCCTAAGTTCTATTTTTATTCACCATTTGAGCTTCTTCATTTTTTGGGATCCCCACATTTGTCCCATCATGCCAGAGCCTTTTTAGCCTTTACATAAAGTTCATTGATAGTCATTTCCCCCATCTGCCACCTGTTTGGGGTTACTTGTGATTTAGACCATTGCTTAATGTTGCGGGTCACATCTGATGAACCCCAAAAGGAGGGATAGGGCCCAAGAAGATCGTCGAATCCTACATTGCTAGAAGAGGTAAAAAAAGGTCCTCTGGCAGTAGGGGATGACAACGAGGCCGGACGACATGAATGCATTCTTCATCTTTGTCTGCCTCTCTGAAAAAAATTTTGTCTTTACCTCATTCTCACTCTCATAGTGGGAAGTGATTGATTGGTGCTTTAGCTCCATATAAAAAACTTGACTTTATTGATTTAAGCACCAAAGTCGTCTATGTGACAAATCTTATGTAGGTTAGCTCAAAACCTTTGACTCTAAATATAGATTGGCACATTCAACACATATCATCAAACAAACTACCAATAATATTGCACCAAAATAACATAATGAAGGCAAAATATTTAAGGAAGAGGACCCATTTTCCACATCAATCTCTTTAGAAGCATGTTTATATTGCGAGAGGCTTAACCATCTGACAAATGAAAAGGACAAGTTTTAACTCAAATGAATTTGGTATTGCTATGTGCTCCATGTTTTACACACGGCTCATCATTTGATCAATCTCTATATCATTTAGCTGGAAAAGTCTCTCCTCTTCCAACAAATAAAATTATATTTGAACACATGTACATACATCTCTCCACCCAATTAAGATTCTTAGAAACTCCACCTTTCCACAATTCTTAAATATGAATGTTATACGCTTTGTGTCTTGTTTGAAATGACTTATAATTAAGTGTTTTAAAAAAGTGTTGTTAAAGGTAGGATGAAAAAATATCCTAAAGCATTTAAAAAGCCATTCTAAATAGATCTTAATTTTACAAACTCTTATACCTTCTTTTGTTTCGCTAAAAAGGTTTAACGAAACTAGTAAAAATATACCAATAATAGGTTAATTTACTAGCTTAATCTTTGAACTCTTACAAGTGTATTAGAAAAATTATAGACTTTCAAGTCTAATTAGGTTCTAAAAATTTGAGAAACAAACTTTAATAAGCATGTTGTCCGAACATTTGATAAACAAACTTATTACAGCCATGTGCGAGCTAGGGGTCTAATTGTTCTTTTCTTTTTAATTGAGATGGATTCTCAAAGTTTCACTAAAAGGGTAGGTTGTATTTGACTTATTGTAGAAGGTGTTTAGCAGAAACACTTCCCAATTTCATATCTAACTATCAAACTGGGTCGCCCATTTGACAATCAAAGACCACGGATCAGAGGTTGAGTGGCCCAACAAGAAGCACAAGATTTTAATTATTGACTATTCTCAAACTTTGATCACATGCATGAACTTGTTAAGTTGGACTTTGTAATTATAACAAACCAAACCACCTTCACTATGAATTCTTGCCCATTTGTTATTTTCTTGCTTTCACAAAGACTTTGGCTTTAGACCAGGGAATTCTACTTAAGATATTGTTCGTTTGTTTATAAACAGAAATAAAAAAATCTTGGTTCACTCAAACGGAAAAAAATAAAATAGTAGGGACAGAAAATCTTATTACAAGATTCTAAAATTTAGGTATGAAATGAGTGGATGAAAAAAGATATTTATTCCTAAGATAACATGACTATATGGCCCTCAAGTTATGCCATTTGTTGTACCAATTTCCACACAAACTGACGTTTAAAACGTTTTCATGTTTCAAACATTTCAAGTCAACACAAATTCATAACAAATAGGCAAGACTTCAAATCTGTGTATACCATTGCCAACAACTTCACTCCACGAAAGACATCTCAAAGTTCCACTCTCTCAATATATGGAATACTTTACAGCTACCAAAAAATCCGGACATAACTCAAGGCAGGGAAATCCTAAAAAGAGAAAAGGTGGGTTTATACAAAAGAAAATACAAGGGTTGAGAATCATGGAAGTATTAGCAACAATCATGAGTTAAGGTATAAGATGTTCTGAAGATTCGGCACTGATAATAAAGAATACATTATTTATATATTGGTAGTAAAAATTTACATGAAATGCAGATAAGTGCATCTGCAAACCACTCATCCCAAGTTTGAGATTCTTTTTATAAAACAAAGTTATCGATCATGTGGAAAACCACATCTGCTCCATCAGAATTCAACCAATAGCTCTTCACCTGAAAGCATCAAATGTTTGTTAAAACGTCACATATGTTCACATCTAATGGGAAAAGATTTGCAATTATCAAAATAGAGGAACGCATTGTCAATGCTTGTGCAGTAGCCGTTCAGAAAGCTAACTAAACACTTATAGTCTTATACTGTTGGTCTGAAAAATAAACAAGGGTTAAAATTCCATTGTAGCCTTTACATTTTGAAGGATAATTACATGTTGGTCCTATTTAGGACTCGAGCTTTTAAGCTTATTATTTGTCCCTAAACTTAATATTAAAATAAAAACACTTTTGGTGGTGGTTGTAAGTTGTCATCATCGTATTAGCATATGGATAAGGCGACTTCAAATAAGTGTATTAACGTAATAGCATAAATTGCAAGGCAAATTACAAAAATCACTCCTAAAGTATGATGATAGTTGCAATTATACCCTTAAACTTACAAATTTAAAAATTGAGCCCCAACCTTATCCAAATGTTAAAATTAGACCCTCAAACTTACGTAATTGTAATAATTGAATAAGTTTGAGGGTTCAATTTATGGGTTTAATTTTTACAATTATTGTAAGTTTGAGGGCCCAATTTTAACACTTTTAGAAGTTTGGGGGCTCCATTGTTACTATTGAAAGTTTAAGGGTTTAATTGCATCTACCACCATACTTTAGGAGTGGTTTTTGCTATTTACCCAAAATAGAAACTACATAGTTAGTTGAGGTAGCAGCCGAGAAAAACCAAAATAGTTATTTTAAAGTTCAAAAAGTAAAATACACATTCTGAAAGTATGGAAATCAAATAGTTATTTTTAAAATTACTTTTTTCAAAATACCATAACTAAAATAAATATTTTAAAAGTTCATACAAAATGGGAAGGTATATATGGAGCAAAAATACAATTTAAACAAGGATAGTCCCAGAAATCGCTTCACTATACTTGTTTTATCTTCTTTTTTTTCAACAAGTTCACTCGATACTTGCCTGAATGGTACTGTGAGCAATGTATCTCTGTCTGCTTTTCTGAAAGCTAACGTCCACTCGTGTCCAAGGAACTTGATTAAGACCTCTAATCATTTCCTCTACATATTGTAAGAAAAAACTATTTCAACCATAAGGCTAAACAGGAGAAATTTAGAATCAGGCACCAAGAGAACTTACAGAGATGGTCAAGTTCATGTACATAATTAATGAAGCTGATGGTAAGCCGTTAAATTTATACGGTGACAAGAACAGCAATATCCTATTAAGTTCCCACCTAATTTGGCTAATTTCTAAGCTCTATTTTTCACATAAAGCATACTCTTCTCCAAACTTAGATCTTCGAAAGTATGGGGCACATAAAAACAAGGCTTAATGCATGTTCTACTCCCTAATGTTTGCTAATTTTTTAATGTTTTCTCAAAGTAGATCATATTATTTAAAAAGTTCAATTTAGTCTCTTATATTTTAAAATTGTTTCAATTCAATCTCCTACTATAAGTGAATATTAGAATTGTTTGATGATAAACTTATATCTTGTAAATTGATAAAATGTCATCTAAGAGAGGAAAGTTTCTAATTCCTCCCAATTTCTAAAAAATTGAGAAAAGTCTTGAGTTTTTCTTCTCTAGTGGAATAAAGATGGTGCATCTGCTTTCTGAACTTATTACCAGAGAGATTCATTTCCAAAATAGTTTCACTAAAAGACGTCAGACAACCAACAGAAATACAGGCAAAGGGAGAGATCTTAGAGCAGGAGCTGGGAGAGAAGGTAACCTTCTAAGTCGAGTTTTTGGTCTATAACCAGCGATGCTTTATTGCAGACGTCATCATGGCTTGATTGCTCCTCGTAGACAATATGTGGATATTTGTCATTTTTCATAAGCTCACTTGACTGGTCGCAGAATAACAAGAAAATAAACTTTTAATCTTCCTCTAGAAAAAGCTTAAGAAACATAAATGGTGAGAGAGAACAAAAAAAAAAGAGAGAAAAAATCCTTACCTTTGGAAGCTCATGTTGACGACGAATAGATGATGTTCTCCACCCAACCATGTCTAATGATAAGTGAAGGTTAACATAATATGATTGTGGATATAACTCCTATTAATTCTTTTTCCACATTAGGTAACTCTCTGGTCTACAAATTTTTATTAGTTCATAAATCATAATCACATCTACCGTCTGAACGCAACAATTTGTGATCAGGAAGCTTGTGGTACATTAATATCTCAAGCTTATTCCATGTCAACAAGTGATGAAACATTTACTGTTCTCTTAAGTGTAAAAGGATATGATCATAGTTCACATTTGCGTATGCCACCCGACGTTTAAATGCACGTAATGCTGAGCTAAACAACAAAAGTCCAAAGACAATATACAAAGTCAAACACCAATTACATACGACGTATAGGCAATTTACTAACTTTATGTAAAAGTCAATACTGACATGAACTTTATATCTTCAGAGTCGGTAACCATTCTAAGGAGAAGAGGAGGTTTCCCATCATTTTCATCATCAGTGAGGAATAGATGTTTTCCAGACCTCCCGGCAACTAAGTGCGCTGTTTGAGAAGCTCTTCTCTCCAAGAAAGGAAGACCACAAAGAACTGGAAACTGAGGAAACAAAAGGAAAAAAAAGCCATAAAAAATAGATGTTTCAATTGATAAATCCAACCTCAACCTACCCTCTCCATCCCACCCCAATGCTATGGGAAAGTGAATGCACAATCTATGAACAAATCTTTGAATTTTCTGCTTCATGACTGGTTTGCTGTAGTGCTTATGTTTGTTTAACAACTACCTCGTGAATAGTGTGTGACATGGAGAGTTAAGGTCAACAGACTATAGCCCTATGGAAAGGAAAGTGCATATGTTAAATAGATTAATCACCTGTTTATTTCCTCGTGAACCTAAATGTGGAGTTGCAACTGTTATGAAGTTCACAGGCTCCAATCCAGCAATTCTTGCATGATGGAATGGCTCAATATGTTGCTTCTGCTCTTCGGCAGAGAAACTTTGAGCACCTGAGGATTTCAATTGAGGGATATGATCAAAAAGCCTTCCAATGGCATACCTTGCGACAAGCCCACCTAAAGAGTGGGCCACAAACGAAATTTTCTGCAACTGTGGCCTACGTCTTATGACCCCTAACACCTGCATTGGATGGTGTTTAAAGTAAGGTCCTCAACTTTGAGAAATTCAACAAAATCAATTTTCAAGAGAGAGAACAAATATCTATGAGGATGCTATTTTTAAACTTTTCTGAGATGGATCATAAATACATATATAGAACCAAGATACCTCTTCAGCCAGTCTTTCTCCCATTGTGTCAACACCATCAAATGTTGATCTTGAAGTGTTACATTCACTGCCTGCTCAAGAAGATTATTTTAGAAGCAAAGAAATTAATGTGACCAGTAAGCATTAAGGGTTGAAAAAGAGTTCCAACACAACCACTTGCCAACAAGTTCAACACTATAAAGGTAAAAGGTTCGACTATGAATTTCTCAAAGACTATTCTCGAAGTCAGGGTGTCAAGAAAAGAGAAATGTGCATTAGAATTTGGATCAGCTACAAACGTCTTTAAGTAAAAATACAAAGAGAAAGTACTTAATCATAATTTTAAACACACTGTCTACCAAAACAATCCAAGTGATAGGCCCGTTAGTTCACAGTCTGAATTTTTTGACTGAAGGGGTGAGTTCAATTTTGTTGTCTAAAATTGCACTTATAGTTAAAAGGTATACTATGCGCCCTACTGACTGATTCAGCTTCCCCCCAGAGGTAACCCTGGCCTCATCCGCTCACGTGATATGATTTTTTTCACATTCAAAATATATATTAAAGGTTGATCGATTTCAAAACCATTCCAAATTTAGGACAAATCTTCTCTTAGACAAGATTATTTGGTAAAGTATCACTATCTCCCAGCCGAAAATAGTATTTGTATGATGCTATTAATCTTGGTATTGACCAAACGTAACCCATTTTTGTCAAAAGCTTTGGACATTATATTAATGTAAACACACTCAAAATAGCAAACAAAAAAAAAAAAAAAAAGAAAAGAAAACTTCGCATCAAATGCATACAGACTCTGTTGAACTTCTAAATTAAGTGGTAAGTGCTAAGTGGTAACCTATCAAGTAGACCTACTAAACAAATACAAGATCGGGGGAATAGTAAGCGCTTACGGTGTACGATAACCTTATCAGGAAGCTTCTTCACAAATTGCCCTGCCGCGTATCTCCAATCTGCAGCACTGAAGAAATGAAGAAAAAGAAGAAGGGTGGATGGATACCGAAATTCAAATCCGATCACAAATTAACATGGTAGTAAAATTACAGGAGCCGGCATCAGAGAAGAATAAAAATGCAAGGAAGGAGAGATTACCTTCCAATTAGACCATTGACCATGATGACGAGGTGCTCGGGCGGCGCCTTGGCATCGGGGTAAAAGAATTCCTCGCCAGCGAAGTCAGCCTCCACCTTGAGGCCTTTGCGGGCACGGAAGCAACTGGTGGCGAGTCGTCCGGCGAAGTCCATCCGGGAGTGGTGGGAGAGCGAGAGAGAAGGATCTGGGAAGGGGTTGAGTGGAAAGCGGAGGGTGAAGCGAGGGAAAGGGTTGGAAGGGCAATGGCGAGTGGTTGAAGGGTCGAGGGGAGGCCCCGATGGCGGGGTTTGGAGCGGAGTATTGGCCGCACCCGCGATCATGCCCGTCTCCCAGCTCACGGCTTTTTAACATACCAGAGCCGAGCGAATTAGTAGACGGAAAGGTAGGAATAGTTTGATTTCTGAATGAAATGCGAGTCTATTAGCACGTGTTACGCTTTTTTGTTTCCACTTTTTCCATTCATCTTTCCGGCGCGGCGGCGCCTACCTACGCCTTTTCTTTTCTTTTCTTTTCTTTTCTTTTCTTTTCTTTTTTAAATTTTCATTTACCAACTCCCTTAATTGGCCTCCAACTAATCATTTGGAAAATTGCCAGAAAAAGGACAAAAATAATGGCTAAAGTGATTTTGGATGAATTTTAAATTTAAGGAGATTTGGGACAATTTGTAAACAAAATGTCTATTGTGTCCCTCTAAAAAGTCAAATTATTAATTCCATCATGCTCGCCAAGTTCAAAATATTGATGTCGATGAAAATATAGTGATCCTGATTGTATAGAAATATCGATGTCGATAAAAATTTTGAGAAACCTAATAGAAATTGATGTAAATTATTGTAATAATCAGTTAATGAGCTTTGCTTGTGACTTAATTAGACTATATTGACCATTTTTAATCATCATTTCTATAAAATAAGACAACATTTAGATGTATATTATAAATGTATGTGTAAATGTCAATGCAATAATATAAATAAAAAAATGGAAACAAATAATTACAAAATAGGATTGTATTCAAATATAGCAAAATAAACTAAAATATTTATAAATATAGCAAAATATTAATATATATTAGTGAGAGACATTGATAGATGACTGATAGATGTTTATTAGTGTCTATCACTAATAGACATTAATAGATTATAGTAGTGTCTATCACTATTTACCACTGATAGATGGTAAAATTTTACTATATTTGAAAATATTTCCAATAGTTTTGTCATTAATTATCAATATTAAAAGAGACATCAAATATTTGCATATCAAATTATTATAAATTATTTATTATAATATATACATGTCTGATACCAAAAAGACAATAACCTTCCACTCTAACTTAAATAAAATAGTAAAAATTAAAGTAAAGTAAAAGCTAAAACTTTTAATCTAAAAAATAACTTTGAGAGAATTTGAGAGATTTGGAGATAACTTGAGAGAATTGGAAGGAATTTCAGGGTAGAAGAGAAGATTGGAATTGAGGCGTAATGAAAATGGAGTGATGGATATTTATAGGTGGTAGAAAATAATAAAATTAGAAAAATTCATAAAATACTTTTATATAAGATAAATTGTAAATTTTAATGGAAAATTTATATTTGTTGATGTGCAAGTTGAAAAATTAATTAAATGAAAAATGTAGAAACAAATTTATTATTATTAAGAAAAAATAGTCTATCAATTTTCAAGAATTTGTCTTTCCAAGTAAGGTAGCCATCAAATCATACAACCTACCTATTTTCTCAGGGTTTAACCTACCAACATGAGTTGAGTTGGTAAAAATTATCAACTCAATGTTTGATCCACCAACTTTAAATATTGATGGAGTTGAATTGGTTATTTTTAACAACTCACCCTAACACAACTTTATTCTTCCTCTCTCAAATGTTTCATTGACTCCATCCATTAGCCACCACCAATGATTATTGCTGTCACACTCTTATGACCACCTTGGGGCAGCCAACTTCGAGCTCCAACAACCACCTCCAACGATAACTCTAGCGAAAACTACCTTCGATGATCAACTCCCATGACAACCACCTTTAATGACCAACACTGACGTTCACCTCAGGTAACCAAGTCCAATGGAAGACCACCTATGGTGACAAACTTCGACAATGACCACCTTTAGTAGCCAACTCCAACGATCAAATTAAACAACCAACTCCGTCGTTCATCTCCAATGACTAACTCTAACAACTAGATCAACCGATCATACACTAAAAGAAAAAACTAAAAGAAAAAACAAAGAAAAAACTCTAAATGTCAAATGTGTTTTTAAATTTAAATTTGAAATTATTAGTTTATAGTTTTTTTTTTTCAATATTTTCGGCATTTCGTCTGAAATCTTCGAAATCTTAAAATTTCCAAGCTTTTGTTGAAATTTTATAATCCTATGTCGAAGACATTTCGTTCAACATTTTCAAATCATGAAATTTTGAAGTTTCCTTCGAAATGGGGGAAAACGAAATTCTCCCCTTCGAAGTTATGAAATCTCAATCAAAATTTGGAGATTTCCATGTGTATACACACTCTTTAAAACACCTAAAATGTGCCGCAATAAATTAAAAGTAGTGGTTGAAAATTTTTATGTTGGAAGATACTTGCAAAATAAAATACAACACCTAAAAAGACATTAAAAGCTTTATAACATGTGATACTCAGCCCAAAATCAATTAAAATATGTATACAAAAGAATTTGAATTAGGGTTTAGAATTTTTATGTTAGAAGATACTTCCGAGATAAAAGATAGTATCTAAAATGATATGAAAAATCTTCGTAACATGTGTGTACCCCTCCTAAATCATCTAAACATGCATATAAAATTTTCCTAATGAGTTAGAGGTAGAGGTTGCAAATTTTTTTGTTGGAAGATATTTGCAATATATATGTATATACCTACTCTAAATCACCTAAAAATGATGTGATTATCCCCCAAGAATTTTCTAAATAAAGTCATTTTGATGGCAATGTCCCAACCTGAAACAACTCAAGAGGTGCACATTATAAGGGGTTTAACATTTTTAAGTCCAAAAATGGTCATACCAAAGCTAGGACTTAGCCTACCGACTAAACTCTTTTTTCTTATATATATGTATGTGTATGAATATACACAATGACAAAAGGCTAGTTAGATTGTATACCCTCAAATTGGGACTCAAATCCTCGACTTGTAATATTAAGTCTCGTCCCAATAAAGAAGTAAGTGACAAATGTTTTGGGTACATTTGGACCTATAAGGAAGCTTAAGAAAGAAAATAAATCTTGAGGACACAATTAGGAGAGTTGCCTCATCCTAAACGGACTCGAGAATGACAGGAAATAGGCCCAAGAGAGTTTGGTAGAATAGTGGACAAAGCAATCGGGTCGTTCGGCCTAATAGGCCCGCCTCAACCTCAAAGGTCAAGGCCGAGGCCCATATGCTCCTCAGTTGGGGCCTATTTCAGTAGGCCCCTTATCTAATATCTCTGGTGTGACCCAATCCTGCCCTTGAGAGTCCTATCCCTAAAAGGATGAAGGAAACCCTAGGTTTATATAGTCCCACTATATATAGAGACCAGGATAGTTTCATAAGTTGATCTTCTCCCTTAAAAGACTCTTATGCTAAAAACTAACTTAAGCATCGAAGTATGTGTGGTAACATATCCCTAAAAACAACAAAGGAAATATTGATTATGATTGTTTGTTTAGGGAACAAAGGAATATGATTTTTATTATGATGATTTTGTAAATGACCTATTTCTTAAAATACAAATTCATCTTCGATGGCATGTGGTCAGAGGATTTACCTTGGCTAGATTTTGCCATTAACAATTTTTATAATTTGGATATCATTCTATGTTAGTCTTTATACTTACCATTCTTCCAAATATATTTTAGTTTGCAGTGGTTCATATATATAATTTTTTAATTTCTTTTCCATAGTTAAAATTTTCAATTTAGTCTTATATTAATATTTTTAAAATTAACTCTTTTCCGTGAATGAACGTTAAAAAAGTAAAAAGAAAAAGAAAAGTTATTATAAAGTACATGGCATAGTTGAATAAATTCAAAGTTTTAGGGTGCATTTGGTTTAGGATTGTTTTCAAATATAGTAAAATGAGCTAAATTATTTAAAATATAAAATATTTCATTGTCTTATCAACAATAGACTGCGATAGAAATAGTTTGATATTTTTATATTTACAATAATTTCTCTTTAGTTTAACTTTTTAAGTATTTAATTTTGAAAATAAGTCATTTTAGAAAAAATTAAAGTGTTTTTAGCCACCACTCAAAATAGTTTTTGAAATATTTTTAAAGTATATTGTAAACAATTTTTATCTAAAAAGCTTAAATAATAATGACTATTTTAAAAAAACACATTTTTTTCTCTAGTCAATATAAAATTTCTTAACCAAATTCTATGACTTGGTTTGGTAATTAATTTATTTTATATTTTTTAAAAGTATAATGATTTTCTCACAATTTTTTTTTTATAAACTTCTCTCACCTCCCTTGTAAACTTATTTGAATTATAAACAAATTTTCAAAATAAAATCAAATTTTTTAAAATTACTCTTTTTAATTATTAAAATCTGACTTGATTTTAAAATGTTTTTAAAAGATAGATAACAAAGAGAGAAAAAAAAAACTATTAGCATAAGTAACATTTATAGTAATACATCAATAAAAGATTTTTTTACAACAACTAGAGTATGGAGATTTAAACTCAACTTTATTTATTTATTAATATTAGTATTATTAATATTATTTTACAATTTTTGGGGTGAAATTTGAAATTATTAGATAGTACAAGCATTATGTTGAATAAGTTATACTTATTTTAACATTTAAACTCCAACTTAAAAAAAATAGTATATATCAATTATATACTCTATGCTCACTTTTCAAAAATCATTTTCATACTTAGAATAATTTGTACTCTAAGCACATGCAATATGTAACACATTTCAAAGAAACAACTAGTGGAGGAATACGAATACCGAATATAAACAAACTTTCCCTAGAAAAAAGGTAGATATTTGGGAACATGACAGAAATTTGGTTCTTTCAATAGCGTATCATTTAAACACAAAAGAAAACTGTGTAATTATTTAAAAAGTGAATGTAAAAAAATGTGAAGAATCATATTAAGATATAGATTCGTGAGTTTGACACTCAAATATATTGGATGTGGGTTAGGTACAAAATCATTTCTCAATTAAGAGTCTAGAGATTTGAATTTCCGGAAGAAAAAAAAAAAATTGTTGAAAAATCATTCTATCCATCCATAAATGAGGAATCCTTTATCCCTATTTCGGCCAATTGAAAGACAATTTTAAATTGTCTCAAATTATATATAAGATTAACATTATCTACTTGACAAAAATAAATAAGCATTATGATACGTGAGTATCTCACATTTAAAAAAAAAAAAAAATTAATAGCTCTCACAATGTCTATATAATAGGTGAATTGCTTATTTTAGTGTCAACTTATTTAATATGGTATTAGAGCTCTTAAAGTCTAATGGACATTCGCTTGACCAAAAAGAAATATTGGGATCTAATCCAACGATATGGTGAACCCAAAAAGAGTCATTATCTTGAGAGGGCATGTTGAAGATTCAACATTGAGAAAATTAAGAGACCTCGCAACATTTATAAAATACATGGGATATTCCTCTAAATATTGCAAATTAGATTTTAATATGGAACTGATCATGTTAACTAATAACAACAACTATTTCTTGTCGGATGTCCATATTTTCTTTGATTTATCTTACTGGTTCTTGTGTCTCTGACTTTGTGTGCACGTTTTGTATATTTATGGTTACAAATTATCCTTTCTTTGTTTTTTTTTTTTTGTTACAGATTTTCTAAGTGTGCTCGTTGTTTTTGGTGGTCGCCTAGATTCTCTGCCTTAGCGGCTCTCTTGCGTTTTATGGCTTTGGAATGGCGGAATTCATGGCTCAATTCTGTTCCAAATAATTTACCGTTCGCACCAAATCTACAGTAGTGGCAAGACCGAGTTGAACACAGGGAGCACTCGAATTTCTCAAGTAAATGGTTTGCGGCCAGAGGATAACCGATGGGGGGTTTGGAATTTTTTTGTTGAATCGTGAGAAATAAATTGCATAAAATAAAAGTAAATGAGATTGAATTCGAATAATAAAAATATCTAACTTAGGCTTGAGTTGTTTTTCCCAATTTTTACAACTCGATTATGGATTATTCAATGCTCCTATATTGTCTACCTTAGCTACCTCACCTAGAAATGCTAAGTTAAGATCCAAATCATCAAAGTAACCAAATTAATAGATGAACGCATCCTACTAGTTTAGTTAATCGCATTAAGATTGAGAAAAGTGTCAAGTCGAACGTTCAATTGGAACACCAAATCAAATCAACTTAATTCTTCCCTAGGCTAATTAGGCAATGTTCGTTAAGAAAGATTTACAACTTACAAGCTAATTCAACCTATCGCTACTCATATTAATATGCAATTAAATGTCACGCGTTGCAAATTAAACCTTATCAATTGACTACACTTCATACGCAGAATAATAATCCATCACCATATATAAACCGAGAAGAAATTGTCGATAATATAGAAAATTATAGAAAATAGCATCAAAATCTCACAAGTGTGCAATAATTACGAGAAAACAACCCAATACCTAAGCGAGAAAACAGTACCTTTAGCCCATTAATCTTCATAATGAACATGAAGGCATTGTTTCGAGACCACAAACAATCAAAAAGTTGAAGGAAAGGGGAAAGAAAAGTAGAAGATTTAGCTAGAAATGGCAGACGTTTTTTTTTTCATTTTTATAAAAACGCAAGAACATCATGGTGCTGACACAAATTCTTCTTCGGATCGAAGCATCACTACGCTCTAAGGCAGCATTGCAGCACTGTATACATTCTCCAAAATCCAAACCCTCAGAAAAAAGTGTCGAAGTGACGTCGTTATGCCATGGCTTTAGAGGCAAAATGGTCTCTCTTTCCCAATAGATGCAATTGAGCTTCGTTTTTGTCCATTTTAGCTCTAACGATCGGCTCTCCCTCACAAGTGCTCCAAACCTATCAAATAGTCAAATAAACACGTAAAATCTATGAATAACCTCGAATTAAGTGGGACGAGATAGCACATTTTTTTGTGCTATCAGGCTCTTATATCTTGTGTGTTATCTATTCTTTTAGGTTAAGTTGCATAGTGTTAATTACAGCATTGTCTTTGTTTTGGAAAAGACGTGTGTGTATCTCTGTAAGATCGCTTCAATGATCAATTGTCGTTTAAGGTTGAAAGAGTGTGCATGATTGATTGCAATACATTAATAAGCAAATTAAGTTGAAAGATTATTCAACTAAATGATGAAAAGAATGATGAAGCTTCAAACAAGGGAGCATCGAGTTTAGGGGAGCCTAAACTGAAGGCTTTGATTTAGAGGGAGGCTAAACTGTTTAATAGAAGTTACTTGTTCGTGAATCAAGATAGTGTAACTATCATATAGCATATAAATATTCATTTGTAATCGCTTGACCCTACTAGTGAAATTATTTTCATTTAGGCATTATGTCTTCCAGACGTAGGTGTAGTTACACCAAACTATATTATCATCTATGTGTGTTCACGCTCTCTTACTTATCTCTTGTTAATAGTCTATTATTATACTTGTCTATAACATTATGACTTATATAGGAGTGGTGGTTAAAAATTCACCTAACTTTCACCAACTATTAAATTGTTGTTTTTTTTCTTCTCTTGCAACCTTTTACCTTTATGCCAACAGTGTGGCAAAACCTTTTTTAAAATGTAAGCAACAATGCCATGTGATGCAACCTTCTTTTAAAGAAAAGAACAAAGTGCATAAGTGACCACACAAATGATTTTCTGCCCTTATGGGTTTTCTTTAATTTTCTCTTGAAAGTCGAAACCAACTGTCTTTTTGTGTGTGTATATATGTATATATATGTAGCAAGGAGTTCGTCAATATCAAAGCAAACCCAACATAGATGGTAAATAAGGTAATTTATTTTGTATTTCTCAAAGTTTGATCTCTCCCCACACATGGGAGAATAATATCAATTTATTTGCTATCAATTTGGAGTCTAATTTTTCTTATATGTTAAAGTTGTATTCAATATTATTTGTAATTTGACCAAGAAGTTACATCATAAATAATTAAAATTACTTTCATATTACATAGGATTAATTTGAATTTTTGGCCCAAATTGTTAATAGAGACACTATTACTAATGTCGCTTCATGGTGCTCCAAAAGTCCGGCCAAATCTAAGTTGTTTTGTAATTATAAAACTTTTACCATTTCTCTAAACTTGGAAGTGGTCTTCCTAGCCTTTCTTTTGTTTCTTCATTTTCAGAAAAAATTTGGGCTAAAATTTTAGAATAGTCCTTTGGGGCTATCCAATTATCATATTGTATTAAAAGATATTGATTTTCATAAAGCTTAAATTGGCATATAGTACTTCGAATTATTCAAAAGCAAAAAAGGGGCACTTTTATTGTCATGTCAATTTTTAGAGAAATATTATTAATCTAATTCTATATGGATAAGGAGATGTCCAAAATTAATTATATGGCTATAAAATATCAAATTAAACAACTCAACAAAATCCTTTTAAATATAAGGTTTTGGGTTCTACAATTATTAAATTTTGTTCTATATAAATATATTGTATCCTTATGAACTGTGTGTTGGTTATTTAACTTTATTCAGGTGAAAATATATTGAACCCTCATGAATCTTATGAATCTATTGGTCCATATCTTTTCTCTTAAAATCAGTTTTAATATGTTTTTAAACTTTTAATTTCTATGGTTTAGAACCCTTGTCTAATAATTTAAGTTTTTACACTTTCAATTTTGAATCTAATAAATTTTTGATTTGTTAGATATTTCATATAATTCATAAATCTATCGACATACAAAATTGAGAGGCATATAATTAGTTTTTTTTTTTTTTATTAAGATTCAAGTTAATTTCTTGGACAGGACAAACAAAATAAAGGCATGTTTGGTATGTAATTTAAATACTGTTTTTTTTTTTTTTTTCTCTTTACAGGTTCAATCAATTAAAATGATTTAGCGAATATATTTTTGTATTCTATAATCTAAACTTTTATGTTTCAATAATCTAGATTTTAAAATACATATTTTATTGCAAAAGATTTTTTTTTAATAAATATGCTATTTCACATTTTTCTTAAATAAAAAAAAAATGGATACCCATTTGTGTGAGGCCCAAATAACACCCTTATCATGTGGCAATTTTTTTCAGGTAAGAATCAAATTTTTTTATTCCTAATTATTGCCTTTTCTTAAAAGATGTATGACGACATAGTATATTATAAATGATATAATATTAAAAATAATTAATATTATTATACAAAACTTATAATATAAAGATAGTTAAAATACTATTTTCGCCGCGTTGTTTAATTTTAGCCATTTATTTTCAATTGTCCAACTTAAGTCTATATTTAATAAATCTAAAATTTAATTCCAAATATTAATTTATTGTTAAATTCTTAAAAAACTTTTTTTGTTACCTACCATGCTTTTACTATAAACTTTTGAAATATTATTCACATGTTTTTTTTTTTTTTTGCTTAAAAATTATTATTATTATTTAACAAATTTTTAAAAAAATGATTTTATTTGACTAAATTTAAGATTTATTGAAAATACGAGAGTAAAATTAGATAATTAAAAATATAGGACTAAAATTAAACAAACTTTATAAGAATCCAATAGTATTTTAGCCTATTTAAAAAAATAGGGGTTACCAGATAAATAGCAAATTTTAATATTTCATTTGGAAATATAGTAAAATGGTTTCAAAATTATGAAAATAACAAAACCAAATTAAAAAATAAAAAATAATAATGAGAAATTGTAAAAATTGCCCTTAACTTAACTAAAATTAAATACATAATGTTCAAAATTTAGATGGGGAGTGTTTCAAACACATTCAAAAAACCACAAATACACTGTAACTAAATTAGGAATTTGGAAAACTTTCCCTGATACCAACACATACCATAACGTGGAAAAAAAACTCCAAAAAAAACTTAGGTATTTTTGAAAGCTTCTACGGCCCCTAATCCACAACACACACAATAACCATGAGGGAAAAAAACCCCTCTGTTCAGATCCCAACACAAAACTCTAAAACAATCAAAAGTTTAAAAAAAAAAAAAAAATCCAAAAAACAGACTACTCACTAAAACACTAATGGCAACCACACGAAAGCAATAACAGATAAACAACCACCGCAGAGCACAGGGGTGGACGACTTCATTTGCATATAAGACCTTGTAAAAAAGAGATCTCAAGAGAGAGGGAATAAGAAATTTATTGGTGCAACTCTATGCAATGACGCCAACCTAAGGACGCTGACGATAGTCCCTACATGAACGACGACGTGCAGTAAAAAGATGAACTGAAGGGGAGTAAGCGAAGGAGAACCAGGCGTGAAACTGAGAGTGGGAAAGAGAGAGAGATTGAGGGGTGGGGGAAGCAGTAAAGAAGAAAAAGAATATGGAGACTAAGAGGGAGGGAGAATGGGGAGGAGTTTGGCGGTCGCGGCGACAATAAAAGATGATTTAGGTTTTTTTGTTTATTATATTTTATTTTATTTTTTAATCTATATAGAGGTTTTCAGATTATTTAATAACATATGTTATTTGGGATTTTTTGGTTCTTATTTTATGTTATTTTAGGCGATTTAGGTTTATATATATATATATATATTTTTTTTTTCTCAAATTCTAAATCTTTTATCAACTTAAATGAAAAATTTCCAAATCTTATCAAATAAATTTTAATTAATTATCTTCTTAATTATATCGATTTTGGTTGAAAATAATAAAATTAAACAGAAACAAAACTCAATAATTTGAGATAATTAATTGAAATTTGCCTTGCATTGTATGTGTGTAAATGTAGATTAGGTAAATCTCTTAGTTTACGTAAATAGTGCAGAAAAGCTTGTTTGTAAAAAATGTTAAAAATTTCAAACAAGGGTCAGAGATTGACTTAATTATAATAACAGCTAATACAATACTTCTAACACCACAATAAATTACATTATACATGTAAACTTTTTAAAAAGTATAAATTGTTTAAACAATAATATTATAAACAAACAAATATAAGAAAAAAATATAAAGATAATGAAAAATAATCTTATAAGAAGATTGAAACAAATATTTGGGAAGAAAAAACTAAATAAACAAATGATAGATCAAAAGAAATATTTGGAAAGAAAAATCATATTGACATGATTAACAATTATATAAATATGTCTTATATAACCATGGTATATTGTTAGATTATATGTTAACAAAAGATAGATTCAAATAAAAAATGGTGTAAAAATATCGGAAGAATCTCCAAAACTTTAACAAAATAATCCAAAATTTAATTTCATCCAACCCATAACTTTTCCCAAAATAAATTACAAAGACAAACTTCATGATTAAACTTGAATTTATGGAAAATAATTATTTTCTAAAAAAATCGCTAAGTGCATAAATCTTCATAACTTCACATTACAATTATATAATATATGTAAATGTAAATTAGTTAAACCTTATAACTTCATATTACTATTACACTTTATGTGCAAATGTATATTAGTTAATTACTAAAACATACGAAAATTTGTGGAGAAGAATTTATGAAGATGCAATCAATAATTTATTTATAAATATGCAATATCTTGTTATAATCAGGACTCGCGAAAAATAATGAATAAAACCTCATAACTTCACATCACAATAGGGGTGTATACGGATTGGGTTGGGTTAGGGGTATTTTTTGGACCAACCCGAAAATTCGGGTTGGCTACCCGAATAACCCGAATAGGGTACCCAACCCAACCCTACCCTTAAAATTCGGGTTGGGTTGGGTTGTCGGGTTGTGTATGTGTGTGTTTTTTTCTTTTCTTTTCCCCCTATTTTTTGGTAAAACACATTGGCATATCAATAAACACTAATTGACATATCAATTGATCCAAGATAAAGTATAAAATACATTGATCTAAAAAAAAAATATAAAATAATTCTTAACACTAACTTAAACTAATATATATATATTAATATTAAAAATTCGGATTGGGTTGGGTCAACCCGAATTTTCAAAATTGCAACCCGAGACTCAACCCAACCCGAATTTTCAAAATTGTCTTTTTGTCCGAAATAGTGCAATTTAACCCAAAAGGAATTAAAGCTTTAACCACAAAAATTGTGCCACGTTATTTGTTCTAGAATGCGCTGTAATGCATCTTGTCCTCGTTAAAAAACAAGAGAGAATCACGAGTACCACAGCCTAATTCACGGGACGCCATTATACTCCATTGCCCATATATATTATATACATGTGTATGCTTGTGAGATGTGCGTATCGCCATGCAAAAACCAAAACCAAAACCCAACCACAAACCACACGTTCTGTGGCCCCACTGGCTCCTCCGTTGGTACATATCTCCACGCTCATAGTGTATATATGAAGAATCAAGCAACAATAATCACCAGCCTCCACACCAACAACAAATATCACAATGAAAATGCAGCTACAAATAGCTCTGTTTCTATTCCTAGTAATCGTCTTTACGCCCCAAGTTCTCTCTCACAACTTTTCTCAAACACCTGGTGTGCAAGTGCAAACAAACAAGCAAAAGCAGGTGGACAACGAAACCATCTACAGACTGTCGAAGCAACTCTGCTGGGGCTGCATTAGCGAGTCCATAGAGTTTCTATTCGCGCACAATCTGGTTCGAGCGGCCAAGTTTGAGTTGCCATTGGCATGGAATTTTCAGTTAGAGAAGTACGCCAGGTGGTGGGCGGGGCAAAGGAAGGGGGATTGTAAACTGCAACATTCTTTCCCTGAAGATGACTTCAAGCTGGGAGAGAACATATTTTGGGGGAGCGGATCGGCGTGGAGGCCGGTGGATGCGGTGACAGCGTGGGCTAGCGAAGTCAAGTACTACACATACGCCAGCAACAGCTGTGAGACTGGCCAAATGTGCGGCCATTACACACAAATCGTTTGGAGAAATACGCAAAGGATCGGCTGCGCTCGTGTCGTTTGTGACGATGGGGATATCTTCATGACTTGTAACTATGATCCTCCTGGTAACTATGTGGGCCAGCGACCCTACTAAAAGTCACTTGTGTCATTTCACACAATTATTTTTAAAAAAATAGAAAATTGCAAAGAAAAAGAAAATTAACATAGTAATTGTGATTATACTCTCAAAATTTCTATTATAAAAATTAAATCCTCAAATTTAGTGTTAAAATTGGAACATCAAATTTACAGTAGTTTTAGAAATTGACCTCTTAAATGATAAAAATTGAACTTTCAAGTTTATATCACTGTATAAATTTGAGAGTCAAATTTTAATATTTATTTAAATTTAGAGCTAAATTTTTACTATCGTAACTATAATTACTATCATACTTTGTAATTTACCTTAAAAAAAAAAAAAGAATTAGTATACTACAGTCCGACGAATAATAATACTTGCCCACACAGGAGTCAATGGAATATCCTACCGACTTTTCTTATGTATTTTTATTGAACTACTTCTATTGCATTTAATAAATGAATAGACCCCACTAACTTTTTTTTGTGAATTAATGCAGTTCATGAAGAAGTGAGTAGGATGTCTTATTGATTAGTGTAATGGCAAGTATTGCGCTTTGTCAAAATACTCGTTGGTAAATATGACTTTCTTATGGACAATTGTACTGTTAAAATCTACCTATTTAGAGACTAATATAAAATAAATTATGTGTCATAGGTAGAGACTAATATAAAATAAAGAGTAAAATATCATTTTGGTCTTTGTACTTTCGAGTTTGTTCAGTTTAAGATTTATTAAGAGTACAAATACTAAAATTAAACAAATTACAAAATACAGGGACAAAAGTGATATTTTAACCTAAAATAAATTAGATGAAAAAATTCGTATAAATTGATCTGCCTATAAGTGGTAGTCTTCTTGTGGCATAATTGGAACATTATTGGGTTATAATATTTATGATTTTGTGCCTTATATATTATTATAATGTAAGCTCACATGGGTTATCCTTTTATCTCTATGAAATAGTTTAATTAAATGACATATGATTGAATATTATAAAATCCAAGAAGGTAAGAACAAAAAATGGCAGTTGGATTGTTGCAATTTTCTTATATACTTTTGGTGTTTGAAACAAAATCCTAATTATATTAGGTGATTCAATCAATCATTGATCAACTCTAGTCAAGCTAGCATTCATTAACGTCCCTACAATTATTTAAACTTTTACCCTTTTTTATTTTGGAAGCGTATTTAATCATTTACCTTAACAATAATGAAATGAATCATTTATATTCCACAAAAGCTTGAAAATTGAACTTTTTCAGTGATTTTTTTACCACTTACTGAAAAAAGAATAACTCCATGGTTAATCTACTTTTTTTCACTTTGAAAATTACAAGATGAGTTCAAACCATTAACTTTTACAATAATTAGATTAACTAAAGAAATTAAGAATAGGAGCCTCTATTATTGTGATGGGCCTGAATTTTACTCAGTGTTGGACCCAATAAAAGCCCATCTGAATGGTCTGTGGAGCCCACAGTTCAGAGCAAGGCCTAATTTAGTTGGGAATTTAAATGAGCGGCGACAGATGCATGTTTCCACGTTCATAATTTCTAACTCTCTTGATTCAATATCACTTTTAAGCTAAGTTTTTATCAAATTATAATCTTGCACTTCATTTTTTTTTTTTTTTTTTGGTAACAAGTGTATAACGTCTATGCTCTAGACTCAAATCAATTGATCTCAATATATGTAGCACAACCTATTTCATTATAATACACAATTATTGCGATGCAGCAAATTTATAATAAGATTGCAATTTGACTTGTCCTATTAGGACTTGGTCATGTGATCTTCTAGAATTAATAGAATATCTATTATTAGATCATTTGCACTTTTTTTTTTTTCATATTTAATTTTATTGTATCTAATGTCCATGACTATTGGGAATGAATTGTTTATTTTCATATTATAATTAATGAATAATTTTGATAGATTGTGATGAAGTGGTTTTGAACTTGTATAACGAGAATAATCATTCCTAAAATTTAGTGAGAGGAGTCCCTAAAAACAAAGTTCTATTTCAAAATAATTTTTAAAGATAATTTTGAAATAAATGAGTGACTATTTATAGCCTGTATTATCAACTTTAAGGTCTAAGGTCTCATTACCCCACTCTATATGTTGTCAAAAAAAAATTAAATAAGTAATTAGTTTAAATTAACAATTAATCAAACTTCAACTAAAATTAACTAAATCATATTCTAATTATCTAACTGTTATCCTATTTATTTCTTTTTAAAAAAAAACAAATCAAATAATGGCATATTCAAGTATTTTTTAAATTAAATTTTAGTTTTTTTTTCTGAAGAAAAATAAAATTTAATATTGATTTTTGTTTACATATTATTGTGTATATTTCTTACCTATTTTTGCAATTAAAAAGTTGTAAGATAAGATAAGGCGATATTATGTTAACCAAATTAATTAATTAAAGAAAAAAGTGAGTTTAATTTTGTTATCTCTCTTGAAGTAATTTTGATCAAATTTAAAGATGTAATGTTTTTTTTTTCTTCTTCTTTTAAAGAAAAGATTACTTTTAATAATTAAAATATTATTTTTAAATATGACAAAATGAACGAAAATATTTACAAATGTAGAAAAATTTTACTTTCTATCAGCGATAGATTGCGATAGACTTCTATCGCTAAATGATAGATATTTTTAAATAGTTTGATATTTTTTTCAATTTATAATATTTTTTTAATTAGAATGTACTAATCTATTTTAAAGTTGGAGAGATTTAATAATAATAATAATAAACTTAGCCCTGATGTGAGCTAGTTTCAACCTCCACAATTTCAACACAAAAATAAAGCTACAAATGAACTATTTTACTTTTTCGTACTCTTATGTCCACAATATAAAAAACTTGCAAGTAACGGAAAAAAATAAAAAGGTGAGAGGGGGAAAATGAAAAAAAAAAAAAAAAAAAAAAAAAAAAAAAAAAAAAAAAGTGAGGGGGAAAAAGGAAAAAAAAAAAAAAAATCAGCACAACAATAATTATTTGAAGACGACAAGGGAAAAAAAATCTCCATGAGAAGCATTTGAATCCATAAACAAAAAAAAAAAAAAAAAAAAAGAGTATATATTAATTAATGTAAAATTTATTTGGAGGGGTATGGAAATATACACCACTCCTTGAATAGGACAGGAGAAAAAAAATATACATACATATATATATATATATATTAAGTGATACAGCACATAAAATCAATCAGTTACATGTGAAGTATGACAAAGACATGAACAACATAACTTTTACAAACATTTTTTCCATTTCACTCCAAATAATAATATACAAACTCCAAACCCCTTAAAAATAAATATAATCAATGCCTTTTTTTTTCCTTTTTAATATATTGAAAGAGATTAATTCATTTTAATAAGGTCTCATCCCAATGTAATTACCAGGAGGGTCATAGTTGCAAGTAATAAACACGCCTTTACCGTCGTTGCAAATCACTCTGGCGCACCCAATCCGCCGTGTCGACCGCCACACAATCTGAGTATAATGACCACATAGTTCACCTTCCACGCAAGAATTTGCCCAGTAGCTGTACCATTTTCGCTCCGATACCCAATCTCCGACGGCCTGAGCCGGAGTCCACGCATTGCCGCTGCCCCAGAAGATATTTTCGCCGTATGGTCCTCCGGAGTGGCGGAGGGCGCAATCCCCTCGCCGCTTGTTGGCATACGACTGTGCGTAGCGAGCCAATTTGGAGTCCCAAACTAAGGGGGCCAATCGGAGGGCGAATCTGGCGGCATTGTGAGGGCCGAGGAATTGCTTTTGCAAAACTATGTCGGACCTCGACGGAGCTGCGGCGGTGTGGCCGGTGGAGCTTAGGAGGATGAAAATGGCGATGGGAATGAGAAGATATGCATGCATTTTTTTTTTCTCCTGCTTCAAATTGAGCTCTTGGAGCTTAATTTGATTGGGCAGCTCTTTTTTATTTATTTATTTATTTATTTGGAGGAAGGTAATGATATTTATAAAGGAATGGTTTTGGAGTCGAGTAGTTGGATAAAAGAAAGTTGTGTGTCAACTATGGGGTGGCACCCATGTTCGATAATGATTACCACTCTTTTCTTTCTTTTTTTTTTTCTTTTTTTTTTCTTTTTCTTTTTTTCATGATTATATTATATTATTGCTCATCTTTTTCCTCATTCATGTAACATTATTTATTCTAACATCACATTATTGACCCTCTTCAAAATTCAGATTTCAATTTTATCTTCATCTCTCACCTTTTAAGCTGGTTTGTTTCTTTAGGTTGATTTAATAATCATTCTACTTTTTGAGAAAAGCTTAGGGTTGGTTGCATCTAGGTGCAACCTATATTAGGTTTTGACAAAATATTAAAAGTACATTATTTCACATTGAGAAAATTTAGGAAAGTCATGGGGTCTAAACACTATAAACAAAGTCTATGCCTTTAATTTCAAGTTGTCCCAGTTAGAAACATTTTAAGCTTAGTATGCTAACTCTAATTGAATTCCTTTTGTCTTCTCTAGTCTGAGAGTGGAAAAAAGGTACGAGTAGTCAAAAGGTTTGAAAGAGTGCTCTTGTAATTGGGATCGAAATAGAGAATTATTTTGTGTGATTGTAACAATTTTTCACATAGTAGATTTCTTTCTAGTGGGTCGTGGTTTTTATTTTTTCTGCTTATTCTTACAGTAGAAGCGAGAGGTTTTCCCAAACAAGTGGTATCAAAGCCAGAGCAAAGAACACTAAATACTGAAGGAAGAAAAAGAAAAAGCTCATGCAAAAAAGGGTTTGCTAGGAATGTGGATAGTCTGGACACATGAAAAAGGATTGTCCTAACAGAGCAGGTTCATCAAAAAGCTTTGAGTCGGATGCTAACAAACGGAAGAATGACAATCTCTTCCATTGAAGCAACGCAATATTCATCTTTGTGGTATGGCCGCTTTATCATGATAGAGAATGTGATATTAGCAGTTCCACAAGTTTGTACACAGGCATTGACTTAATGGTTATGTAAGGTGTGTGGTGGAAGCTATGTTGATGGCGGAAGAACTTCCAAGTAAGCCAAGTAGGTGGAAGTTGCACCATAAATATCAGCAAGGTTTATCGGCATGTGACGAAAAAGGAATATCTTAGGAGGTGGGAATATTCCAAGTGATCTACTCTTTATGGTGGAGTAGGTTGTAGTTATCTAAATTGAGAATTATGATTTTCGGTGAAAACAATAGACATTGCAAAAGTTGTGGATTCTTCAAATAACTTGTCAAGGTGAAATTTGTTGGGTTTTGGCGAAATATTAGAAGTGCAGTTGTCCCACATTAAAAAGGTTTAAGAAAGTTATGGGTTCCAGGCACTATATAAAAGGACTTTGCCTTTGGTTTCAAGTTGTCCCAGTTAAAAACATTTTAAGCTTAGTGTGCTAATTCTAATTAAATTTATTTTGTATTCTCTAGTTTGAGGATGGAAAAAAGGTGTGATTAGTCAAAAGTTTTGAGATAATACTCTTGTAATAATTGGAATCAAGAGAGAGAACTATTTAGTGTGATTATAACAATTTTTCACATTGTGGATTTCTTTCTGGTAGGTTGTGGTTTTTTCTTCGAGTTTGGAGTTTTCTACGTAAATTTCTGTGTTTTCACTTTTATTTCTTTCTTTTTATTCCTATCGTAGAAGTGTGAGCTTTTTTCCAACACAACCTAGGCAGAAAAGAGAAACATTGAATTAGAACTGCAATCTAATCATTGCTCTTACTTTCCTTTTTGTTAGAATATTAGATTATATATAATATAATAAGAAAGTAGCTTTTAATTTTTTTTTAAAAAAAAAAAACTGATTAAGAATTTACATATTATTTGTTTGCAAGAATAGTCCAAATATATTATCTTATTATCTAGAAATCAAGGAGAACATGTGGCATATTCTTAAAATAAATGGTTGTCCAACCTAGTATTAGTTTCTCAACTTGCCTAGTATTAGTTTCTCAACTTTCAAGTTCTTAATTCTAGTTATTTAAGGTCTCGTTCGGTATTAATTTGATTTCTAGTTTTTAATTTTTAAAAATTAAGCTTACAAACACCTCTTCCATCACTAATTTTGAAAATTAAAAAATGTAGAGCCATTTGATAATTATTTGAGGTTTTTTTTTTTTAATCTTTTGAAAAATAGATTTATTTAGTTACTAATTGTGTTTTCTATTTTTTCAAATTTTAAAATGTTATTAAAATTGTTAAGAAAGTTATTAAAAAAAGGGTTTTTAGTTGTTAAATAAACGTGGGTACACTATAAAACCTTCTGGTTTAGTGGTCGACATATTTTCTACGTTACTATAGGGCAAAGATTCATTTCCAAGAACTTCATTTCTTTTTCTTTTTTTTTTTTTAATCTATTTTTATAAATAAAAAAGGGTGAGTAATGTCAAAAATATTTTCTTGTCTTATTACTTTATTTCCACGTTAATTCTTATTTTGTATTTTAACAAGTATTTCTTAAATTTTTTTTATTAAAAAAATTCAAAATTAGAAGTACACATGGTTGAAAAATATGAATAAATTATTATTTATTATTATTTTAAAAAACTAGTTTTTTTGCTAGATGACTAAGAATTCATCTCTTTTACCTAAAAAAATAACAATAAAAATTATTCCAAAAAATTGAAAATGAAAATAAGTTTAATTTTCAAAAACCAAATTATTATCAAACGAGACGTAAACTTTTACGTTTGTCCCCTTTTTTTGTATGGACTTCTAGTGTCTGTTGCTGTGGATAAAAGGAGATAATGAAACTGCGAAGATAAGGAAGCAAAAGCTCACTCTACCAAGTCACAATTCTAATGTCTCATCATTGTGACCCCCCGAGTCTTGGTGTACATAGCAAGAACCTGCTCAAAGTGACGAGATCTTGTATGACTGAGTTTGGCAAGGACCCTATAACCTCCACCACCTATCATTACTAAGATAGAGAACCTTCGTAATGATAGGAAATTTTTTACATATAGCCATCAGACCATATGGATGATGGTAAGCAAGCAAACAACGAGCATACATGGTATAAAAATCCATGTGTCCACCCGTATGACTTCTAGTGTCTGTTGTTGTGGATAAAAATATGGCCAAGTATTTAGTTAGCAGGGGATGATCGAAGAGATCATTCCAAGAGAAATGTTTTATTTAACAAAGTATAGTGATCAACCCATGGGCTCAACCATATGAACTAAAAATATCTATTCTTGTTATTAGATCAACAAGAAACCATAGAGACTCCTAGGGGAGGAAATAAAGAAGGCCATAGAGACCAACTCCGTAGCCTTCATGAAGGCCGACTCATAGGGGTTGACCATGAGAGGAAAATAATGCCTAAGTATGGTTCTCAACCCATAAGAACAACCATAGAGCTTGAGGAGACTGACCCTATAAAGCTAAAGATTTTGTCTAAGTGTTTTACTTTTGCATATTATTTGGTCATTAGTGAAATAAATCCAACAATTCGTAATAGTTAATAACTATTTGATTAATGACCCGAGAAGTTAATTAGTGAATGACCATTACAAAACCTATTTTTATTTAACCAAGAGGGCTCGTGACATTTGAGTTACGCTGAAAAACCATCCTGAATTCTCTATTCTTTAGCTCTCTTTCTAAACAATTACTAACTTGATCATCGGAGTATTAGTGATCAAATACCATACCGATGCGAGGTTCTCCACTATGCAAGATGATCATTCGATTCCTCCAAACATTACAAATTTACCATTAATACCAAACTTTAGTAACAACACCTATCTTAGTCCAACTTTTTCAGGGAAAAAAGAAAATAATCTTTGCAAAATACTTACCTCCACCGCTAACTAAAAAAATATTATAATCTCATTGTCAACTTTTTGACACCTAGCTAGCAAAGAAGAGTGCACAAAGAGAGATAAGTACATAATTTTTTCTTTTAGAAACAAAATTAGTAATGAACATGCACGCGTTAAGTGTCAAAGTTTTAATTTAAAGTTTAAAAAGTTAGTAATGATGAACGGTAAGGTGAAAACAAAATCTCATAAGCTAGTTAGAAAAGAAATAATTAGAGACATATAAGTGAGTACAATTATTTTTATTGGCATGAGATATTTTGGATAGTTCCAAAAATAAAGTCATGGAGTTCTATATCCAAGGTAGACAATATCATACTGTTATGAAAATAAAGGAAGGTTTAGTTGTCCTTATCAATTGGTATTATAGTCATAGTTTAAAAACTAGATGTATGAGTGAGATCCTCAATGTTTTCAAAGAAAAAAATATAGTGAATTTTGTGGATGAATCTCTAAATCAAGCAAAAAATGCTTGAGATGCAACAAGCAAGTAGAGTTTTATCCTATCAGGTGGATTTGGATGAAGAGAGCATACCTATCAAGTCAAGTTGATTGGTAGGAGGAGAGTATATCATTGTTTGAGGAGTAGGAGATTAATTAAGGGTGCGACAGGTGGTCAACTTTGAATACATTATATTCTACAAAATAATATGTGGTTGTGCTCTATCTAGCGTTGTCTCTGAGCCTCTCATAAGCGATCAGGAGTGGACGAATGAGAGGAGACTCAAGGTGGTACTTTGCTTGAGAGGAAGATTGTTAGGTGTAAACAAAGTTCCCACATTAGTTAGGGAAGGGAATGATCATAGGTATATCTAAGTGAAGACAATTATCTCCTTATTGGTATTAGGTCTTTTAAGTGGTACAAAAGTAGACTCATGAGGGTTTATGCCTAAAGTAGACAATATCATATCATTGTAGAGATAGGTGGAGAAATATGTTGAATTTATAATTCATTTTGTAAATTAAAAATTGAGAAGGTTGCCTTCATTATCGAGAGTTATATAGGAATTTACTAAAAATATAAGGGCAACAAAAGTATGTAAGACGAGTTTGGATTAATTTAAAAAATAGATATTTTTAAAAGACATGAATGACTTTCAAAATCTATTTTAAGTGATTCTCAAACATTTATATTTCTTTCCAAATGACTTTTTTTAAAAAAAAAATTAAACACTTAAAAGTTATTTCAAATCTATGGTAAAGATTAAATCTTGAATGACGATGGATATTGTTGCTGATGGAAAAGATAAGTATAAGTCTTTTAATTTAAACAAGTCAGAAAAACAAAGTTTGTATTGGGATATGTATATTAGCGTGTTATGATAGTATGCATGTAAACCTAACAATTAGATTTTAGTTGCCTGGGAGATGTTATTAAAGGATTAATTATGACAATTCAACGAAGAAAAGAGTCACAAAAAGTAATTGCGACAGTTTTCATGTGTCGTGGAATCACTGTATAGTTGTCGTGAAATAATGAATATTAAGAAGTAAAATAATATATAACAAGAACTAAACCAATTTGGTTTTAAATGTTCAAAGCTAAAGTAGACATTTCAAAATTGTGAAAGTCAACATATATTTTATAGTGTAAGAACTTAATTAAACAGGATAGAGTTTTTAAAGTTGATTGAATTAACATTAGAGTTGATGGATTATAATTGAATTTATGGGGGAAAATCAATTTATACCATAAGCTTTAGATGTAGCAATTAAAATCTTGAACAAATAATTGCATCCACTACAACATTTTTCTTTTTTTCTTTTTTATTTCTCCTTACGCAATTCATCTGCAAAAGTTATATTGATATAATTGTAGCGATGAATTTAAACCAAAAGCTTTTGTGAACGTATCACTTTACACTTTCCTTTATATTTTATTTGAAAAACATTGTGTGAGACTCGTAATTGTTTCAATTAAATTGTTGATGGTGAGTTTGGCCTAAGGAGTTGAGAAGTAGGAGTTGTGAACTTCACTCCTTGTTTGGCCCAAGGGATTGGTGCGTCCCACTACTAAAAAACCATCAATTTTATATCTTATCAAATTCTTACACTTTGGCCCCAAGAGTTTACAACTTTCTAAACTTCATAACTCCTTACTTCTCACTCTTCACCAATCTGATTGAATCTCAATGCAGAAGTGTTTAATTGCTTTTGTCTTTGAATTGGGATGAGAAAATACAAAATTGATTCACACAAAAATAAGATTAAGCATGATGTAAAGGGAATTTAGAAATTACCTTTTGGAAGAACAATTCTCCAAGAAATTCCTCAAACTTAATTCTCTATTCAAATCCCAATGTTCACGAACAAATTGTGACCAACAGTAGATTTCCCAACTATTCTCAAGGCAGATCAAATGGATTGTGGGATCCAAACCTTTTGTAGGAAATTAAAGAAATTTATGTGAGAAAGATTAAGAGAGAATTGAGAGAGTCGGCATCTCGGGCCACTCTCACCCATACAAATTAAAAGATATTCTTCATAGACAGAAGTTCATAACTCACTTAGGAATGAGATCGAGTTACCTTATGGTCATCCTTCTAAAAAGTTAATCTCTTCACTTAATGGTGTTATAAAGAGAGATTAAACATTTCATTGTCTGGTCTTATACAAACTCTTTGTACATGATACACCCACTCACATGTCTCCACATGAACGATTTGGATCAAATCGTTTGTAACAATATTTACAAAGTTGGTCGTATTCGTAGTGTCATCAAGATAAGACGCCCAACTTTATCCATATACTACAGACCTTTTAGGTTATTATTTGAACAATATCTACTTGTATGTCTATCACATACGTAAAATAACCTCAGATCTTAGTTTATTGGAATGAATAAAATGCAATCTAAATATTGAATAAAATACCTCTTATTTCATTAAATAAATAATTTATATTTACATAAATTACAAATTATAAGTCTCACGAGATTTAGGACATCAATCCTAACAACATCGATATAATTATTACACATGTATAGACTTCTTCAAATATCAAACAAACAAAACAAAGAATTCAAAATGATAATTCAATGACTTTTAAAGAAAATCTTAATTGAAAATCGAAATTCATTAGCTTCCAAAATTTTAGGTTTTAATTAATACAATGACAAGTTTCAACATAATTATTATTTTAGAATTGTAATTGGTACAACATCATACTTCTTTTAAGGGTATAGGTTTGATAATTTCCTTAAATTTAAAAGCAAAATTGAGAAGTTAGGTATGAATTGGGCAATTGAGATGATATGATAGACGAAAATGAAACATTTTAGAAAGTAATTAGAGTGTGTGTCATTGATTGATTGAACATAAAGAATTGAAAGCACATTGGCTATGAAAAGTGTGCCCAATCAAATCAGGATTATTAACATAAAACTCTGTTCTGATTTTGTTTTTCAATCATTATGCATTAATATTTAAATCAGATGCTACATCTACCAAAACTCTGCTCATTTTAAAATAAATTACTGAACTCAATCTGATACGTCACTGTTCACAAATTAATGCTTCTCTTTGCCAACTCATCAAATATTTATTTGGACTTTCCACGATTTCCCAACTGCCAATACTAATAATATTTACATGTCCCAAAATTCATCTGCCGTCTGTTTAGGTATGTTTTTTAAAAATATTGTTGTTCTAAAAAAATATTTGGAAAAATATAGTAGTTTCTAAAATATTTAGAAAAATATTGTTTTTTTAAAAAAAAATTAAAATTAAAATCCCATCAATCACACCCTCCTATCCCATCATTTCTTCTTTTTCTTTTACACCATTCACTCTCTCCCTCTCTTACATTTTTGTCTTTTTCATTTAGAATAATATATTGTATTAATTTACACCTATTTATATTAAACATGTTTTTTTTTTAAAATTAGTTTTCAAAATTTGTATCTTAATTTTTGAAAACAAAGGTGGAAGGAGTTTTTATAGATTTAATTTTCAATAACAAAAAACAAAAAAACCAAATGATTATCAAACATTGTCTACTTTTTTTAGTTTTCGAAACTTTGTATACAAATTAGGCGATTTTCCATATATATCAACTTGATATCATTCAAAATGTCAACTTTTACTCAAATTTTAACTGTGGTTATTTTTTTTCTTTCTATTATTATTAAACTTACTTATGTCCTACTCAAATAATCTACTAAAGTGACCGACATACTTAAATATTAATAATAGGGAAAAACAGTAAACAAATTTATAGAAATTAAGCATAAGGGGATTTGACATACAAAAGGTATTTGAAAGATACATAATTTTAAAGATTTTTTGTTTAAAAAAAATTGAAAAGATATAAGGTGGCTAGATACTTGAATATGAAGGTTGACCAAAGAGCATTGACATGCACTGTAACAACAAATGAAATTAACAGACGATTAAGGAGAATTGCTCACAGGAGTTGGTAACACAATTCAATGATAAACCACATACGTTTGAGAGCAGTATGTCCAAGAAAGATAATCCACTAATATTAAAATGTTAAGCAATTACTACAAAATACATATCTGTAAAGCAACAACTTCTACAGTGACTCTTGCAGAGCTTAACAAGCTAACCATTTAAACTCCCTCTAGATGTGAGACTCCCTCTTTGTATACTTAGCTCCCCCTATATTTATCAATTTATACCTATTTACATTAAAAATGTCATGTGGTAGATTTATCATTATAATAAGGGTAATTGCATTGGATATCACTTTTAGGAATAATAATTAAGTGTATAATAATATTTCTTTTAAAAATTGCAAATATAGCAAAACCTATCAATGATAGACTTCTTTAAATTTTATCATATTTGTAATTTGTTTTGCATTGTGTTATATTTGCAAATAATTTGAACCTAATTACTATATTTACAACTGCTCCTTATAATAATTAAACTCTTTGAACTGTAATAAGTAAATCAATGTGGACAATTTATTAAGATAACCATCGAACATCATCCACACAACAATTCTTACACATGTATATTTCTTGAAATATAGGATTAAAAAATGGACGATTAAAATTGATGCATAAACAATTTTCAAATATTATCCTAATTGAAAGTCTAAATCGATTAATTTAAGAAAGTCCATGGTTTTAACTAAATTGGTTTTCAAATATCATCCTAATTGATACCCTAGATGCTCATGATCTCTTTCTTAAATACAAGACCTGAATTTTTAGACAAGGATTATCAAGATTTTTTTGTAGTCTTGTCAAAGTTAACATAAATCTTTCATACTAATTATTTAAATTTTACAAATAAAAATTAAATATGGATAAATTAGAAAAGAAAATTATAGAGTTATAAAATATCTAGAGAAATATTGTAATTTTGAAATTATTTGAAAAAATAGTGTAGTTTTAGAGATGATGGGTGGGAAAAACATTTATTTAACTAATAAAGTATTAAATTTTGAAATTAAAAAGAAATTATAACAAAATAAAAAACACTTTGATTTAAATTAAAATTTGAAATTGGGAAGATAATCAAATAATCCAAATCAAAATAAGAAATATTTTTTCAACTAATAGGGATCATCAAAATAAAAAACATAAAATTGTTTCTATATTTTTTTTTATCATAAGTAATTTAAAATATTTTGAATTATCTAATTTTGCAAGTTTAGATTTTTGTACCATATCTTGATTATCAACCATAATTAAAATAAAATATTAGTTTTGAAGTATTAACATACCTTAATAAAAAAATTTGGGAGTTTAGTTTAACCAATTTATAGAAAAAATTAGATTCAAATGGATTTGATTTTGAAGTGCATGATAAATTTTTTATCTTTTAGACACAAAATAACAATAACAAAAAAAAATAATAATAATAAGTTTTTTATGGTTGAAATTAAGTTAAAATATAGTTATCATCAATGTTTAAAATATTGATGTCGATGGAAATTTAAGGAAAAACTATGGAACTTGATGGAAATTGTTATAATTAGTTAATGAAAATAGATTGTGGCTTAATTAGATTATAATTAACCATTTTTAATCACAATTTCTATAAAGTAAGACAATATTTAGATGCTCATTGTAAATGTATGTGCAAATGTTGACGTGAGAGCATAAATTTAAAAGAAAATTTTGAGGTGAAAATTACGAAAGTTTTGGATAATAAAATAAAAAAACTCACATCAATTCAATTTTAAAATGAAATAATATGAAAATTTTATGAAAAATATTGGATTGAAATTAAAATCTATCCCAATTAAGATTTGGATGAAAGAAAATTAAAATATAGAAAATAAAGAGATTGGCCTATCAAAAAATAAAAAAAAATAAAAAAAAAAAAAAGAAAATAGGTCGCAAGTTGAAGTTAAGACCTATATTTAGCAAATTCTGTCGGTTGGCAGGGAGAGTCAGAGATTTCAGGTTTTTTTTTTTTTTTAAATCTATTTTACCAATAAAAACAAGTACAAATTCATAAATATTTTGTAAACAACTATATTTTTCTAAATATTTTTTTAAACTACTATATTTTTGTAAATTTTCCTCTGTTTAGCATTCCTTTTGAATAACAAATTTTTTTTATTGTTGTACTAAGAAAAAATAAAATTGGAAATTTTATTTTATAATTAAGTTTCAAAGGCAATACTTTATTCGTGAACATCTTGATACAGATAATTAAGAATGACAAAATTTAAGTTTTTCTTAAGTAACTATTTGAATTTTTTTTTTTTAAAATTAAGCCTACAAATAATCTCTTCCACCTCAATTTGTTGTCTATCTTTTACTAATATTTTTAAAAATTAAGCTAAGATTTAAAAACTAAAAAAAATAATTTTTAAAAATTTGACTAATAATTCAACGTTTTTTACTTAAGAGATATATAAATTATAATAAGAAGTTGAGAAAAAATAAACTTTATTTAAAAAAAAATTAAAGAATTATCCAATAAAATCGTATAGTTTTGCTAACATGACCATAGATGTAAAAGGAAAAAAAACTCTTAATTTTATGATTTTAAGTAAAATGTAATTCAGACTATTAGATACTCGTGTAATTTTAAAAACACAGTTTGTTGCGTAATTAAAATCGGGCAATGATTGTGTTAAATGTTAAGTCAATCATGTTAAAAGTTTAAGCAAAGATTAAGTGCATATTTGAGATTTCACTTTTGTTGTATTTAAAATTACTTTAAATCGCAGCTTTAATTACTCAAAACTAATTCAATATTTAATTTTACAATTTTAAACTTATTTTTTATACTATTAAATTGATTTTTGAATAATTAAAATCATTTTATGAATACTTTTGAAAAATGACAAAAGTTACTCTAAGTATTTTAGAATCACTCCCAAACATGATCAATTCGACAAAGTTGGAAACTTGTAAAAATTTAATGACAGCTTAAAGAAAGTATGTGATATGAATCTTCCAAGACACCAAATTATTATTTATATTTTATTTAATAATAATTTTTATGTAATTTTAGTATTTTTTAAGTTTATCCTTTTTTTCTTTTTGTCCTATTAAGTAGGGATATTTTGTCATTTTGTTATGATCAATGATGTGGCATTAGGGTTTCATTTAGGAGAATATACAAAGCCTTGCTATTAAGTTGTTTGGGAGTTTCAACGGTAATGAATCAACTTTGGCCCTTGTGCTTCTTTCAAAATTAACTAGGAGAACTCTTGAATTTTGCAATCTATGTGTTTTATTGATTGAGAATTATGGGGGTTCTCATACTCCAAGAGTTTTTTATTCGAATTCGCTTGGGTTTCGCATCAATATAGATTAAGGATTAAAGTATATTTAACTCTCACATGCTATATTTATTTATTTTTAGAATTAAACATGCTCTTAGAATATATAGGTCACAGTCATTATCAAACCATTTTGTTTTTTTTTTTTTTTGCTTGGGGCAAATGCCAAATGGGAACAAGGGGCCATATAAAGTAAATTAAGCTTTTAGCTTTTGAAACTTTACCGGCAATACTTTTAGGGGTAGTTTGGTTCAAGGTTTTAAAGATGTCTAGGAATAGGATGGCTAGAAATAGAATACTAAGGGAAAGAACCCCCTTATGTTCGCTCTGAGAATTAAAGATAATTGTATTTGGTTGTGTAAGAAATGTTATTAATTTTTACTAAGAATAAGTAAAGCCTATGTTTAGTGTTGCATGGAGATATTATAAGTTTTCGTCCAAGCAAAAGTTATTTTTATTTAAATTGTGTGATCACTTTCAACAATTTTGTGCAATTATAAAGCATAAAACTAGTAAATAAATAAAAACTTGCCTTAGTAGTTGATTTTAAATAATTAATTTGTGTAGTTTTATTTTTATTATGCAATTATTAAAATCAACCTTGAGCAAAATAAACATAACACAATCATTTAAAATCCAACAATATTCATTGTCACTACCAAATTTATACAAAAGAAAAATAAAAATAATAAATGTTTATAGAGGAGGATGAAGAAAAGAGAAAATCAAGATAGAAAATAATTTAAAAAAAATTAAAAAAAAAAAAGATAAAAGAGGAAGGAAAAATAAAGAAAAGGAAGAAGAGAAGGAAGAGTTACCTACTAGGAAGAAATGCAAAACCATTGCTTCTCGATGGATTTGGGATGCGCAGTTGTGTTGATTAAAATATGTCAGAGAAATATCTTTTCCAAAGTAAATAAAGAAAACTCAAGGATCAAACATAAACTTTGTAAGTCAATGCTAATAATCAAACAGTCCATTAGATCCTAAAATATTTTTACTTAGAAGAATTACCAACTTAAAAAAAAGTCTTTGTTGTTTTCCCTTTTTCCAACAAAGTGGGCGGGTCTAATCTTTAACAAGATAAAGTAATATTTCTTGAAGTAAATTAATGTCAGCTTAAAAGAAAAGAAAAAAAAAAAAACATGGTCGATAAATTAGATTTACTTGAAATAAACATGCTAGTTATCAATATTTTAGAAGTATGGACATAAGTCTTGTAGATTAAATTTAAAATTTTCAGTCTAAGTACCTTCCACATGTCATACACATGTTTCTAAGCAAAAGAACTTATTTTATAACCATTTTTTGTAAAGAAAAAAAGAAAAAAAAAAAGATACTTAAATGCAGCATGTGTTTAATTTTTAAAATCACTATTTGATCATTTAACAAAACACTACAAAGGAAAAGTAATTTTAGTCATGTATGGATCCTTTAAAAGATATGTCATGGTCAAATACACAAGAGTATTTTTAAAAGCATATAATTATTATAATATGAAGCCTACCATTCATTTAAGTGAACTTTTCTCATCATTTAAAGCCTATTTAGAGTTGGAATGTAGTGAATTTGTAATAGGTTGTAATCCTAAGCCCACATTTGAATTGAGGGGTTCTTTGTAAGGATGGTCCCATTTTGGGGCTCAAATGAAATTTGGCCTAATATTCAAATTTACTTGAAAAATGGCCTTTTGTGTACGTCATCTGCGTGTGAAATTACCATCTTGTCCTCATATTGTGCGCAAGAGTGTAGCACTCGAACAAATTCTCATTTCTTTCTCTAGATTATTCTTCTCATTCCTTATTAGACACAACCATAAATTTTTTCTTTTGTTTGAATTCTTTCTCTAGCTTATTCCTCTCACTTCTTCCTCACCAATAATGAAGTTCTTTTTTTCAATTTTTTCCTTCATTCGAATTTTCACTCTCGCTTCTTTCTCTCGTTTCTTGGTCTTATTCTCATTTCTTCCTTTCGTTTTGGTTCACGCTCCAACTTACATCTTTGATTCCAGAAGAAGAAGAAGGCAATCACCGGAAAAAGGGCGACTGAAAATTTCAACAAAGTGGGTTGGCATGGGAGTAAAAGTTTGGAAGAAGAAACACAAGAAAATGGAAAAAAAAAACGCAAAAAGAAGGATGAAAGGTTAAAGTAGTAATTTTAGCCAAATGCCAAATTTAATTGGTTTTTAAATTTGGAGCTACATTTTCATTTGGACTCCTAGGGGCACTTTATGCAATTATTCCTTAAATTGAGTGATTTAGGTTCGACTTGTAATCATGATACATTTTCAGCACTTCACAATCTTATTCCAATATTGATTTTAACATTTCATCATAATTTGATTTCCAATAATGTTGATTGGATTCCAACTTTCCAATTAAACAAAATTTAAAAACTCTTTTGTATAATAAATTTAATGGTTTTTTAATAAGAAACAAAAGAAAATAGTATTACTTAAAATATATAGCAAAATTAACATACAAATGTTGAAACTTGAAAGATGAGGTCCACCAATGAGCAAATAAAAGAGTAAACGAATGAAAACGTGTAGGAGAAAAAGATTGGGGAGAAATTAGTAGAAGCAGTCAAATGTGAATTGCTACGGCGGTCGGCATAAATGGCGAAATCCACGCTGCTCTTCCACGTCACATCACTTGACACCCACATTGGCTTCCCTTAATTAGTGGACATGCACTCTCACTCTCAACTACTCTCTACTCTTTTCTTTTCTTTACTAAAATAATTCTAAATTCTCTTAACTTTTCAACTCATAACTCTATAATATTCCACACCATCATATAACGTATAATTTTTTCTTTTTTGAAATCACAGTTAAAGGAAGTCTCAATAATTTAGATTGTGAACACAGAGGTTTGCTTCACATATTGTTCAACTCAAAAAATCAAATAACTAAAGACTATGCTTTGGAAAAAAGGAATAAATTTTTAGGCACCTTTGTAACAATGAATTAATTTTTATAATTATTCGTTATTATAGCCTATGAATTAAAAATATTTCCAAAATTTATTGGTGAGACATAATTAATGATATTTCAAAAAAAAATAAAATATTTATATAATTAATAATAAATCCAATAATGATATGTTTTTTATTTAAAAAATATTATAAAATTAAAAGATAAAGAGAATAACAAAGATTTAAAAATGTCCTAAAATATTGTAAAATCTAGTTATGAAATTTACTAAATTTTAGAATATTTTTAAAATATTAATTATATAATAGGGTAATTGGAGCTTCAAATATGGAGCAAGATATAATAGCTCAATCCACATAAAGATATAAGATCCCATTTGTTAATTTTTTTTTTTTTTTGACAAATTAAGCCTATAACCTCCACACTTCTTACAATAATTTGCATCTTCCTCAAATACAATGGTTGGATTCATAGTCAAATTTAAAATACAAAACAAATTTTTAAAAGTTATTTTTTTTTTTAGTTTTCAAAATTTGACTTGATTTTTTAAATCATTGGTAAAAACTAGACAATGAAGAAATAAATTTAGAGTTAGAAGTAGTATCTATAGACTCAATTTTTAAAAACAATAGCTAAAAATAAAATAATTACAAAACGAAACTTTGATATTTTGAAAAGTCCTGCAAACTGAGTTTTCAAATATAAAGTTTCAATATAACACACAAACAAAGACTATTGAAAAGTAATAAGCAAAGTTAGCTACTATGTACTCACTAAAATTCTGTTTGGAGAATTTTAAACATCATGGGTTGGCCTAGTAGTAGTGAAAATATGTTAAAAAGGCCAAAGGGCCAATAGGTCATAAGTTCAATCCACAGTGGCTACCTACCTAGAATTTAATATCCTACTGTTTTCTAGACACCTATCTTACTTTCTATCACCTAAGAAATTAGAATTATCTTTTTTAAAAAAAAAAAAATTATATTGTACTAAATTTATAAATATTTTGGGACTATCCTCACATTTAATTGATGGGTCATTGTAATATTTGAGTCCGGCCCATTTGGGGAATGGGCTGATCATCAGGAAATTTCAGGTTGTGGTCGGCCCATTATGGTTGTTAGAAGGGTTATAACCGAAATCCGAATAAGTTCACAAAAGCAGAGTGGAAGCAAGAAATTAAAGAAGAAATGAACGAATGAATCCCGAAGTTGACGTGGGGAAAGCTAACTCATCCATTTTCAACCGTCTTTAATTTGGGAAAATTGCTACTAAACTAACCTACCCCATTTTTCTCTCTATTCCTCCCAATTCAATCTCCCTTTAATCCTGCAGGCTGCACCCCTAAAATCTAAACCAAAGGCAGCAGCCTCTACTGTCAAATGTCGGCATCCAATCGCCAACCAACGACAAAGCACGTCGCCGTCTTGGCTTTCCCTTTCGGAACTCACGCGGGGCCCCTTCTCAGGTTAGTACGGAAACTCTCAGACGCGGCCCCAGACGTACGATTCTCGTTCCTCAGCACACCCAAATCCAACGATTCCGTGTTCTTGGACAGGGGTTCAATTGGGGACGACAGAGTGAAGCGGTTTGACGTCGGCGATGGGTTGCCGGAGGGGTACGTGGGAAAGCAGATGGAAGTGATGGAGCGCTTCTTGGAGGGGGCGGCGGAGAGGTTTAGGAAAGGGATGGAGACGGCGGCGAGGGAAATGGGAGAGGAGATCGGGTGTTTGATTAGCGATGCGTTTTATTGGTTTGTGGGAGAAATGGCAGAGGAAATGAAAGTGGAGTGGGTGGCGTTCTGGACGTCGGGGCCTCGTCCATTGCTCGTGCATCTCTGTACGGATCTCATTAGGGAACGTATCGATATCAAATCTTGTGGTACGTCGCCTTTTTTCTTCGTCGTTTTATTAATTCAACTTTAATTAGATTAAGCAGAAGAAGTGTGGAATATAGGTTTGTTAGTGCCAGTGGGGTAGGCTAACACATAGAAGAATTTGCATAAAATGTATATTCCTAACTAAAAACATTAAAAAAAGATTAAAAAAAAAAAAAAGTAAATTAAACTATCGAGTCATCAAACCATATTTTGAAAACATAACTAACATCTTACCCACTAAATTATACTACAATATAGTGGAATTTGAGTTACACTTTTTATTTTGCAATTTTTGTAAATTTTAATTTATTTGAAAAAGATATTATTTATATCATAAGGTATAATTTCTAGTTTTTTTAGAGCAATAATTAGGTGCATCATCCATATGTTCCTCTTTTCTAGAGGCAAAGAAAAAATAAAAAATAATTTAATTTTTGTTTTAAAATTGCCACATGGCAGAATTTTATTGGCCAATTCCTTAGGATGCATCAAAAGAGGCACATCCAAGTTTTTCTTTTTATTTTTTTTTTTATAATTATATTTTAGGTTTATATGACTAAACTTTTGATTTTGTGTCAATTTTATGTCAATTAGGTGTTTGAAATAAACTTAAAAATTGTTTCATATTCTTAAACCTTTAATAGATTCTTTTTTCTTTGCAATTTGATATCTAGGTTCCTAACATATTGTTTTAAAAAAAATCAATATACCTACATGTATAAAATTGAAATTCAGGGGTTTCATTAAATATAAATTCAAATTTTTTTTTGGAAGATATATCAATAGTTGCCACTGAGTGAGTTGGATTGCCAATATGCTTATGCTCATATATATATATATATATATATATATATATATATATATATATATATGTTACACCAGCTTCTTAAGACACGGTTGAAAGTTTAAATCGGTTCTATATTTCCTTTTTTAAATAAAAGAAAAAAAAATATGTTCAGAACTGTAATGAACGAACCTAAGAGTAATTACTACAATAATTTTTTGATTTTGTTCTAAGTAATTTATTAAGAATTAACGATAAGAATTTGGCGGCAGAATCAAGAGAGAAATCCCTGGAGTTCTTGCCGGGATTCTCAAAAATGAGGGCAGCCGATTTACCTGGAGAAGTCCTGTCTCTGAGCCTAGACTCACCCTTCCCAAATTTGCTACACAAAATGGGTCATCACCTTCCAAAAGCAACCTCTGTTCTCATAAATTCTTTCGAAGAAATAGACTCACAAATACACAACCAACTAAACTCAACCCTCCGCAATTACCTCAACATCGGTCCCTTCAGCATACTCCCAATCCCGCCGCCTCCCTCCGACGACCATGCCTGCTTACCCTGGCTGGACAATCATCCACCCAACTCCGTAGTCTACATAAGCTTCGGCGGGTTTCTATCACCACCGCCGCATGAACGCGCAGCGCTAGCAGAAGCCCTGCAGGAGTTCGAGATTCCATTTCTCTGGTCGTTTAGAGGAAATGCAGAGGAAAATTTGCCGAAGGGGCTTCTCGAAAGAAGTAGAGGAAAAATCGTTCCATGGGCCCCTCAGGTTCAGATATTGATGCATTCTTCGGTTGGAGCGTTTTTGACGCATGGCGGTTGGAATTCGGTGTTGGAAAGCGTTGGAGGAGGCGTTCCGATGATTGTGCGGCCGTTTTTGGGGGATCAGAGGATGAACTTGAAGACGGTGGAAAATGTTTGGGGAATTGGGGTGGGTTTAGAAGGAGGCGTTGTGAGTAAGAATGGGGTTTTGAAGGCGCTGGGAAAAGTTTTGGGTAGTGAAGAGGGGAAATTAATGAGGGAGAAAGTTGGAATTCTTCAGGGTTTGGCTCATAAAGCTGCCGAATCCACTGGAAGTTCTTCTCGGAATTTCACCCGTTTGGTGGAGATTGTAACCAAATCAATTTAGGAAATTAGGAAATTAGGAGGTTTTTCTTCATTATTACCTCGATCAAATAAGTGTAGTTAATTAGTTTCAATTTCTAAGAGTATGCTTCGGTTCCCACAGAGCACAGTAAAAGCAAGAGAAGAAAGTCCGTCCATGATTTCATTTTGGAGACTATATGAGGGATCGTTCTACTCTTTCTTTATCGGCAAAGCAAACTTATAGAAGAAAAAGAAGAGCCTTGTGATTCAAAATGGTGGGTTTTCGATCAATTTTGAAGTTTTTTGCTGCTGCTGCTCGAGTTCTGTTGGCGGTGATGACGGTGGTGGCACTAGTTGTGCCCCCAGTTGCAGGTTCAGTCATGGCGGCTGCAGCCTCGGTAGCTCCGGTCACGAATGTTTTGGGGGGGTTTTTGGGTTTTGATGTTAAAATCTGTTGCGTACAACTTATGTTTCTAATGAAATTTGCTTAACTATATCATCGTTTTGAATTTGCACTTTGATGCTTTTAATGTGAACCCAAAAGAAAAGGATTATTGTACTAATTAATACTATGATGGTACTTTGATCGACTTGTTTAAAATTAAAAGAAAATGATGATGAGTTTAGTAGTAAAGCTAACAAAACACCTAAGTATGAATTAGTTAAAAGCTTGAATTTCTACCGATATATTGTAAGCTAAAAAAAATTTGTAGGAGATATTCTCTCGAAACATGGTGATGGCAATCAAATAAACTAACTAAATCTAATTTATTACATTATTTAATTAAAGGAAAATCATCGTCCCCGTCTCTCCTTCACAATGTACTATTATTATTATTTTATTTTAATTTTTTTTGCCAACCTATTTGTTTTTCAGACATAAAATTATAATACTTTTTCATTTATATTAAATTCCATTTGAACTATTTGGTTAGTACTTAATGTTTAGATTGTGTTTTTTTAATTTACCATTGTAATTAGTTGGAAATTTTGTAAAAGGATGCTGAAATTTTTTTGTTTAATAATACTTAAGATTATCAAAATTGTTCCACATAATTACTTAAAATTTAAAAGATGCTGAATAGATTAATAAGTTATTATATAAAAAATTGAGTATTAATTCAAGGACCTAGAGAACACAAACGATGGAAATTCCAAGTACATATTATCTACTTTTTAAAATTAAAATATGGTTCCTATCAAAATAAAGTTAAAATATGGTTGATGTACTGTAACTTGATTTCAGGAATGAAAGTTGGTTGTAGATTGTCCAAATAGGACAAATTTTTTAACTTCCTTTTTTTTTTTTTAAATTGCCGCATAGTAATTTTCATTGTAGTTGGTTAGTTGCACTTAAATTTTTTAATTGTTGATTTTTAAAATAGCAATACCGATTGCATCTCATTTTTATGCATTCACTTTTGTTATACAAAAAAATAAATTAAAATTTTTAAAAAAAGAAAGTAAGAAAAATTTGTCATATGGCAAATTATAATTGGACAATGAGGTAGAATGCACAAATATAAATGCTACCCAATATGCAACTAAGTATTTACCCCTTAAAATTAAGTCGGCCAAGCTACCATCCATCACAATGATTTAGTTAGTAAATTGAAAACTTAAGAATCATTATATACTTTTAAAAGTAAAAAGTTTTGGCCAACTAAGTAGTATAACTTTTGTATAACTCAAACAATGGATCACTATTTTTCTCTAGAAGAAAAAAAGAGAAAAGAAGGTGGAAGTTTATCCGAGAATTTTCTTTTTTTTTTTTTAAAAGAATATTTATATATAAAAAAAAAAATATAGATAAATTTACTACATAGTAAATTGTGATTAGACACTTGGGTACACGAGACACCTAAGTATGTATTTTTCTATATATAGCAGTAAAGTTGTACTATTTTTTTTTTTAATTAAAATATCATTTTTAATATAGTGGGAGATTCGAATCTCAAATTTTCTTTTTATGAGTAAACTTTATGTAAATTGAACTATGTTTATTTTTAAAAAAATTATAATGAATTAAAATAAGGTAGATTTAGGTTAAAGTATTTTGAAAAGTACTTTACCATAACAATATATCAATATCGTTAAAGTGAATATAATTCAATTACAATTAGTATGTTTCAAGTTAGAAATTCAAACTTTTATACCTACATTTGTTGTCATAAAAAAGAAACAATAGTATATAGGGATCTTCGCCAAATTTGCCCGTATAATGGTATTTTGATTCAAATAAAGCATCGAATCAAAGGCTTGAGAGGAATTTTCGAACTTTGAAAGACAAGAAGCAGAACGAATATATGAGAGTTTCTTATTTTTTTAAAAAAATAATTTAAAAAAAATAATTATGAAAAATATATATTATATTAATTTGTTTTTTAAAACATATGTTAAAAGAAAATTTAACACAAATAGAATATCCAAAATTTTATGTATAATGAAAATCATAAATTTTGAATTTTAGTGTATAGTATTTTTATATATTTAAAAAAAAAAATGTTGAATAGATGAAGTATTTATTTTCGATTTTGGTTTAATTGTGGAAATTAGACATCGTTTGGCACTTCAACATTATTGAAATAAGTTTGCTTTGTCAATTGTAATTAAATAGTTAAAACTTAAAAAAATGAATCAAAGTGCCTAATTGGGAATTAAAATTTAACCTACGTATACATTTAAGAAAAACAAGAGTTCAGAATACCTACATAATACCCCATTTGCTCTAAATTGAAATTAAAGTTTTAGTTCAAATTGAAGAAAACAATGAAATTGAAGATTTCTCAGAAGATGAATCGCATGCAAGAGGTCACACACTTAATTCAAAGCTTAATAATTATACCCTTAATTAAAAATTAATACCAACTTTTTTTTTCTTTTTTTTTTTTTTACCGTTTTAAGGGAGATCAAAGGTTCCTCGACCTTCAAAATGCCAAACGCAGGTCTAATTAGTAATTACAATCCCCTTCTTTCTTTTCCCCGTATAAATCCCACTTCCAACATCTCAATTTTATATTAAATTATATCCATGGGAGGAAAACGAGCGATTCATACTTGTTTGGAGTTGCCAGTTCCTTTGAGATGCAACAAGCCCAAGCCCAAGCCCAAGCCCAAGCCCAAAAAATACTTTACGAATCAAGGTGGAGTAGAGAAGACTATGATTAACCACAGTTTACAAAGATGACCTACATGGAGGATGAAGTGTAGGAATTTGTGGACAAAACCACTGGACGCTTGAGTTCCAAAGAAGAGGTTACGTATAAGTCTACTTTGAAAGTTGATGATGATGATAATGATATTGATGCTGTTCAAGGATTTCTCAGTGAGGTTCAAACTCAAGTGAAGTTTAACAAAGTTCCAACCTCTACCAAGATCAATAGTTTCACAAAAGCTACTAATAAGCATATCATGTTTCACTTCTTGGCCTATTTCTTTCCATATTTTCCTCTTCCAAACACATGCTTAATTTGCTGGATCATTGTTGTTTTGGATGATCTTAAGACATACCCTCTGTTTTTTTCTTTTCTCCCATTTGAATTTCAAATTAAACTCTTTTCTTTATATATATTTATGTTCAAGGATGTGGTGACTGAATCGTTCATTATAATCTAACTCTCAATAGCTTGTCGAATGCAACTCTAAAGAGAATTTTTTTTCCAAATTTTTGGAATTAAGAAACTAAGATATCCAAAATAAGTTGGAGCTGTGATGTGTAACACTGAATAATTGATAGACATATATGAATGTTCAAAAAAAAAATAAAAATAAATAAATAGTTTCTTTATTCGGTCTCTAGGTTTTGAAATGTTATACTTTTAGTTATAGTTTTGAGTTTAATTTCAATTTAATTCTCTAGTATCAAAATGTATATTACAATTTTACTCTTGAAGGTTTGAGTTTTGCTTCAATGTGGTCTCCTTGTTCAAAATTTATGTATATATTTTTTTATCTAATTTTCACTAAATACACACTTTTACTATTTTTCACCACTATCAAAATTAATTTTAAAATTTTACTTCATAAATATTTTAAGTTAAGGTAAATTATATAAACAACCCTAAGTTAAGTTAATTAATAAATATTAACGTCAAATATTGATGTCAATATTTAGTAAAAAAAAAAAAAAGTTAAAAGTGTAAATCTTGAAATCTAGACTCTAAATTGAAACGAAACTCGAATATCAAAGATAAAATTATAATATGTTTAAACCTAGGTACTAAATTGAAATCAAATTCAAAGTTTAAGGACTAGAAGTGTAACATTTGAAACTTAAGAAAAAGAAAGTATTTTTCCTTGAAAAAAACATAAAAAATGCACAAACCCAAAAAGCAATAAGTACATTGGGATTTTAATCCAGCAAGATTCAAGGTGAAAATCCGGAATTAAACTTGATTATTCACACAAATATACAAAGCTTGAGGACGCAGATTCTTAATTTGGGACATTGCAGGCTAATCCATCTTATGAGCATGACAAATCCAACAGCTTCCTTTGTCTACACATAAAAGTAATATAATCCTCCCCTAAAGATTATACCCTAACTCAAAATCTTGAAACATCAATTCCGATTGAAGAACAGAAGTAGAATCCCATGAATTAGATGACGATGCAGATCTCATATCATGCTCATTATTATTCTGACTCCACCAAATCAAACTGTCCTTAGAAGACCCACCCACTTCCTTAAACCAATCAAATTCAGCCACTTGTTCATCAGTTTGTGCCATGAAACCCTCAGCTTTGTCTTGATCATCAAGAAATTCATCCACTTGCAAAAAGTTTGAAACTTGATGATCTGAACTTGGTGGGATTTGGCAAGGAAGGGAGATAGAATTGGAGTTAGGCTGTGGGTGAATAAAGAAATCATTTGACTTGGGTGGTTGGCTTTGTAATAATTGAGTAGCAGTAGCTGTTTGGAGATTAGGGTTAAGAAAATTAGGGTTTTGATCGTTGAGAGATTGGAGAGTTTGGACAATTTTTTCTTGCATGGGGTGGAGCTTGGGCCATAGCTGAGGGTGTGTGTAAAAAGAGAGTGGATTTTGAAAGCCTTGAAGTTGCATATGAAGTTGAAGCCTTTCTAAGGCTGAGTTGCTCAAAGTCTCTTTTGGGTCTTCAGTACTGCTTGATGAAGATGAAATGCCATTGTTATTATTGCTATTTGATTGTTTGCGTTTTCCAAGTAATTTCTTTTTCAGTCTTGTGTTCCAATAGTTTTTTATGTCATTGTCGGTTCTTCCAGGCAGTTGGGCAGCAATTACAGACCACCTAAAAAGACACACATAGAATTCCAAGACAATCAACCTCTGACAAAAGGAAACAACCAAACAGAAACAACTTCTGGAAAAACAAAACACAAAGTCCTAAAACTTGAGTATGTCCTACTTGCACTCATCTTTTTACAATTTACTCCAAAAAAATGTTTGTCACAAACTGCAAAAGATTCGTGCAATCTGTGATGCAGCTAGCTAATTGTTTTTCAACATATAAGATTGGTAATCCATTCTTGTAGAGAATCAAGGACAAAGAAAAAGGACAACACCCAATTTTAGATCTAGTAACATGGCTACTAAAACTCTCCTACAGACCAAATTCCAAAGTTCAAGATGAAGGGTATTGGAAATTTGGGCTTAATTAGACAAGTATGGGGAAAAAAAAGAACCTGCTGCCAATGCTTATATAGAGGTTACAAATGATGTTGTCCTCTTCCTCAGAGAATCCACCATGTTTGATATTAGGTCTTAGATAATTCAACCATCTCAATCTGCAACTTTTTCCACATCTCTTGAGCCCTTCATTTTTCAGCCAAAAACAATATTTTTGTTAGACCCTTGAAATATGGATATATTTGAGAGAGAGAGAGAGAGAGAGAGAGAGAGAGTTATATATGTATATGTATATAAAATATATACCAATTTTTTGAGGAAGAGCAATCCAGTTTCCTCCAGTTCCATGCTCTTCAATATAAGCTTTTAGCCTTGCATCTTCTTCAGGTGACCATGGCCCTTTCTTAACATTGGCTTTATCACAGCATGGAGCTCGACCCATCTCTTCAATTAGTCTTCTCAATTTTAGCTTCTAATTTGCTCTGTAATTTGATATCTTTTCCTCAATCCTTGTAGGGTTTTTGTTTTGAAAGAAAATGGAGGAAGAAGACCATGGCTTTATAGGTTGAAAAAGTGGGAAAAATCTATTTCTCTCTATTTGTTTATTTATGATTTTGGTAGGGGGAAAAAAAGAAAAAAAAAAAAAAAAAAAGTCTTCCTCTCAACCTCTCCCCTTTACAACCCTATATGATTTGTGGAGTCATTAGTCTCTCTCTTACTTTTTGGATTAGTTCGGTCGTGCCATGTTTAACAATTCAAGCAACTGGCCACAGCACAAATTAAAAACTTAATCTTGCTTTGATTAATATATATGTTAACAACAATGCTTTGATTTTTCAAATCTATTAATTTAATGATATAGGGAAGGATGTAATAGAAGCTCCTCCATATCCTGTCCGTTTGTCGCCATTGTCCTCGGAAATGTTCCATCATATATTATGAAGTTGCATAATTATATTTATGAACTATGATATATATTCTTGGTGTGGGGAATGGCACCATATATTTTTTTTAAAACAAAGTTATGTTCTCTCATTTTATTCAGAGTGGCATATGTGAAGTTGATTAAAGTTGTTGCAAGCAAAACTCATAATTGTTCACATGCATGGCCAGCTATTATCTGAGTTCTATGTTGCAAAGAGTGCTACATGAAGAAAGTCTGTCAATTTAAGGTCATTTCTTTTATCAAGCCATATATTCAAAGAATAGTTTAAGAACAAAATTAATTCAGTTGACTTGTCCTTGGAAGAACCTTTTTGGAGAAGGGAATTTAATTCTCACCTTCTATTGGAATGGTTGGGAAACCCAGTGATACAAGAGGTTGGACTATCTAACCATTTGACATCATTTTAAAAGTAAGACTCCAATATACATTCTCTTAGTATCTAACCATTTTTTTTTTTTTTTTGTTTTGGTTAAGAATTCAAGTGTTGTTAACGAACATAAAACCACTCATACATATCTCTATAGTTGTATATAATATATATTATATATTTTAGGCCTAAATAATTGTGACTTTGTTTTTGGAATCACCAAAAATGTCTTGTGTCAATGGACATATTTGTATGATTTTGCCATTAGAAGAGTAACAATTCCACATTAAAAAAAAAAAAAAGTTTAAGAAAGTGATGAGTTTCAAATAATATCAATTCCACAATTAAAGTAATGATATATCAATCATATAAATGATATTCTTCAAATAAAATATATATCAATTAATTGATGTGCCAAATATAATGTATATCAATTGATTGATATACCAAAATATAAAGTATATCATATATTATTGCTATACACAAATGAGGGTAAAATCGTAAAAATAAGAAATCAAGAATTAGGATTACAAATATTTAAAAATCAGAAATCAAGTTTAAAACTATCGTAAAAATAACTGTTGATACTTCTTTTGTTTTTGTGTTGTTCTTATTTTACAACCGTTATAATTTAATTACGTTTAATATAAAAGTATTCATTTATTTTTCAAGTAAAAATTTTTCTAAAGCAACTAACCACTCAAATTCAAAAAATTACAAAATAAAAAAAAAAATGCATTAATACTAAATCCAACTTTAAAATTAAAAAATTAGTCTTTGCTTCAAAACTCAAGTTAAAAAAAAAAGGAAAACTGATTCCAAAATTTTTTAAAAAAATACAATAGAACAATTTGAGTTCAAAACCAAATCTAATAATGAAAAAGGAAAAAAAGAAATTAAACAAAAGTTCCGTTGATAAGTGGAGAAAACAAAATTGACAAAAATAAATAAATAAATAAATAAAATGTCAGAAATATAAATTGGAGTGCATCTCTTGGAGGCGCACCTCAATAATGACAAAAAAAAAAAAAAAAAAAAAAAAAAAAAAAAAAAAAAAAAGCATTTTTCTCTAAATATATAAAGTGTCCCTTTTCTCCTTTTTTTTAAAACTGTCTTACGTTTCTAATTAACCCCACTCGTAGCTCAAGCCTTCATGATTTCCTATTTCAACTTACTATAAAATTTCAATTTTGCTCATGCTCCATAAGTTGGTAGTTCCTTCAACAAGGCTAAGTTTGCTGCTGTTTTTTAGTTTATTTCCAACCTAATTATGCACAATGTTCCAATAATTTACAACTCATTGGGTTTTTCAGTTCATTTTTTTTTCACCTACCTATTAAGTTTCAACAGGATTTAGCTGATATGAAGTTGCCACCCTACTAATTATTTTGTTGTAACATGTAACCAAGCATGATGTTTTAGTAATTGTGTAATTGTTGAAATGTGTAAGTGATGTATTAAATCTAAATCTAAAGTTTAAGTCTAAAGATAAAGAGAAAATTTGATAGTAAATTTCATTGCACATTTGAAGCCTATTGTCATCACATCTCATCCTAGGTTCAAAAGGGTAATCTAGGGTGGAGTGTGACACCTTATGACTTTGATTTAATAAAGCTTATAAACACTTTAAGCTTGGGTGTATTAACACTAGTTAAATTTCTAACTTTGTAATCTCTAGTTTTGAGTCGAGTGGAGAAAAAAGGATGTGAATGGGTAAAAAGCTTTCATAGAACGTATTTGTAATTGGGATTGATGATAAACTTTCACATAATGATTTTTTTTTTTGTGTGGATTTACCTTGTATTTTTGTATTTTGTTATTTCTTTTAATTTCTCAAACAAAAGTTGGAGGTTTTATTTTTTTTAATAAAGATGGACTTTGATTACATTTTCAATAATGTTGTTTTTAAAAGAAGCTAGAAAACTTTGAAAACAAATTAAGGGTAAAAGAAACTAAAATTTTGCTTTTAAAGAAACTAAAAAAAAAAAAAAAAACATTTATTAAACGTAAAAGAAGTTTAATCGTTGTTCTCAAACTTTCATTTGAACTAGTATGTTGGACTTGATTAATGATATGACCCCACAATCTTAATTAACAATCTTATATAATATTGTATAATAGTTTCGTTTCCTTAAGCCTTCTTGTTTAAAATCAGACCCCTTTTATTCCATCTCCAATTTCATTGGTCCACGTTTCACATTTGAAATGCCATTAAGGCATTAAACATTAGTATAGTTGCAATTTGTCATTGAATTAGAGAGAGGATGAAGAGTTACGGCAATTAATATTACAAAAGCTTTGAAAGTGATGACGATTCTCATTGACCTTTGCTTTCCCTTTAATTTTATAAATATTTCTTTCGATGACTTTTGGAATTAATAAATAAGGAACCGCACCCACAGAGAAATTACAACTCGAAAACAAACAAATTCTTAATAAACTACACACTCTTTCAATATTTATATAATTAAGTTAACCAACTAGAGTGAGATCTTTATGGGCAATAATAACATCCTTCTGCTTGTCTTTCTCTTCAACCACAGAATCTGATTGCAATTAATGACTTTAACCTAATTTCGGTTTCATCACCCAATTAGATAAGATCAGGATAAGTATGAATTCTTATATTAGAGGAGAAAATAATATAAACTAAAGTAAGAAATAAAGAGAAACAAGAGCTATAAAACTAATTGATATGGAATATTTGGTGGTATTATTATAATTTGTCCTAACTTTTTAATTCTTAAGTTTATTAAAGTTGACTAATAAGGCTTAGGTTATTTCATATCCATGTCCAAACATCCCACATTACAACAAATCAAGTTTTGTTTTAGTTTTCTATATCTTGCCCTACCAACCCTTCTGTTTTGCTAATAATTATGCGCTGTTTGGTATAATGCGTCATTCAAAACAAGGATTAAGAATTGAGAAATGATTTCCTTGTTTAAATAATTATAGTCAACAAGTCTAATCGTGATTTGAAGGACTTTTATATGTTCCTGAAAATTATGATTTGAAAGATATATAATCAATCCCTATGAACACTATATTGTCAAACAAAGAGGCATAGTTTATTAACAAATTTCAGTCTGTCCCGAAGCTTCTGTAGCAATTAAGGAGTTGTTGTATAAACAAAGGATCTATATATATATATATGCATGCGCTCTGATACATTTCCCAGTTTCCATGCGTATACAGTATAATCGAGATTAATAATTTGTTAATTTTAAAGTTACGTGGTTGATTAAAGATTAAAGTAATATGATTAAACGACTAACTTAGTTTATGCCAAGTCTTTTGCTTTTTTCTAGTAAGGAAGAAGAAGAACTAACAATTGTCAAACCCACTTTTCCGCGTTCGATTTGATTATCTTCGAAATTTGGTAACCAACCCAAGCACTTTATATATTAAAATTTCCAATATTATAAATGTTCGTTGATTTAAATATATATGAGCTGTTATTGATCCTTTTACCGCGGTAAATATAATAATATATAGGACAATTTTTTAATAAATGTTTCTCTACGAGAATGATATTTAAGGAATAGGTGCTTCCTTTCTAATAATAATCAACCTTCACTTTCGACTATAATTGGTTTTTTTTTTTTTTTTTTTGCATTTCACTTTAATGATACATAGAAAAAAGAATAAAAATTTTTCAAAATATAAATAAGAAGAGTTTGTCAAATGTATTAATATATATCCATCTATCTTTTTTCTTTTTTTTCTTATAAATGTCAAACAACAATCAAGAGATCTTCATTTTGAACTCTCACCCACATATGTTGGGTTAACTAAACAGGAAAAAAGAAGTAAAAAAATAAAATAAATAAAGAAAGAAAGAAAGAAATATAAAATAAACAATTAGTTTACTCCAAATTCCCCCTCTCCATTGAAGGAGGGTTTTTTTTTTTCAGGGAAAAAGAACAATATGTTAGGAGCACACATTTAAAAACAAATAAGTCTTTAGTTTCATCACGATTTCATTTTTTAATTTTAGTTTTTTTAAATCTGTACGCTTCTTTCTCTCAAATTTTCTTATTATAATTACCTTTTGTAATTAAAGAAATATTTGAATTTTTTAATCAAATTATTTCAAAAAGGAAAAAAAAATTGTAGAAACTACTTTTTAAAAATGTTTTCAAAACTTAAACTATAAAAAGTTAATATGAATAACCAAACAAAGAAAGTATGTTGAGATCCACATTGAAAAAATTTGTTAGAATACATGGTATGTGAACTTTCATATAGAATTAAATTGTTTCGTGGATAAACATGTCTTTTCGTAATTAATCAATCTGAAGAAAAAACATGACTTTTCGAATGACCAAATAGTCTATAAATATGTCTCTTCTTCAATTGCTTTTTACGAAATTTTTCACAAACATTTTTCTCCCAAAAAATCATTTCTCCCTTTTGTAAAATATGTTGAAGTTCGGTTTATTTATGTAGAGTATAGTTCGTTGGATCTTGTGGATGAGATGTAGCTTCCATAAGAAAAGTAATTTGTTCTATCTTGAGAGACAATTACTCATGAAAACTAAAGTACTAGAGTAAATAAAATTGTCTTAAGGAGACAACATGAATTCGTTGAGTTTAGATTCTCTCCGGTATACAAAGTTATGTATTTTCTTATACTTTTAGTGACATGATTCATATAACAAAAGTGGAGATACCTTTCAATATTTATACAATATATGTGTTTGTTTGTATTGTACAATAGAGGGTAAGGGATTCGCTAACACATTTGTATGTAAGTTGAGCTATGTTCACTTTAGCTTAAAATTAATATATGTGTTATTCTCTCATTATCAACAACTAATTTTGAGATAAAACCTCAAGTTTTATTTAACATGATATTAGTATATTTTAAATCCAAACGAAATATTCGATTAAAAAAACCACTGTAGTATTAAGGTAGTACACGTAGCAGCAAGGTTGAAGAGAAGGTGAAGTAGAGGATATGTTGTCACAGGGTTTGACCCTATGGATGTAGCGAATGGAGAGAGGAGAGATTTGGTATAGCCATTCATGAACCTTTCCATGCAATGCTAAAACCCAAAGTCAACTAGTTTGAAAATTGAATTAAAAATAATATGCATGGATTCTTGATATATATATATATCAAATATTGAAGCAAGGAGACCAGGAGTGGTTGGAATAATAATAATACTAATATACCATTATCTTCACCGACTATTATTATTTTCCGAAAAGGAAGTTTCTTCACTTAACTTGAGTTTAGAGAGTATGTGCCTTTAATTCGTTCTATGAGAGCCCACATTGCAAGCTTCTTTTTTCCTTTCGCCAAAAAGACAAAATAATTTTATTAGGTATCACTTTTTTTAGACATAATAATTAATTAACTGTGTAGTAATATTTTTTAAAAATTATAAATAAAGTAAAATTTATCCGTGATAGACTTATATTAAAAAAAATAAAAAATTAATACTCCTACCAGTAATATAGTCTATCACTGATAGATCTTACTGAAGATATGATCTATCATCAATAAACTTCAAAAACTGAATCTAAATTTTTGTTATATTTGTATTTTTTTTTGTTATATCTGCTAATACTTTAAATATAATTGTTATACATGTAATTGAAGTTGGTCTCACTCCATTATATAGGATCGTGCTGATAAACAACTTCAATTGTCAGAACAATTAAACAGTGCATAGTTTAGATGGTCATGCTCTGAGGTTCAAAACGACTACAATCTGGCTTGAAGATCGACCAAATTGGGTGGCTGCTACTTTCTTCTCAATTGTCGCATTTTGTAACCATTATTATGTTTTGTTTACTCTTTATTGATGCTAAATAAAATTTAAAAATCATCTAAAAAATTTAAAAAGGAAAAATTGCATCCAATAAAAATTTGCCAAATGGTTTTAAAAATATATATATTTTTTATTTTTTTATTCGTGTGATAAAAAGGAGGAAAACACGATGGATAGGTGCAACCTAGGCTGCATTGCTCATTTAAAAAACCAGAAGTAAAATATGTCACTCTGCATATGACTGTACTACATAAACTTATTAAAATATAAATGAAATTGTTTGGTATTGTTGAATGAAAAATGTTGGACCAATTACAAATCACCACGTCATTTCTCTAATGATGAAATTATAAATTGTCAAATTTGGGATCAATTAAAAGTTAACACGTGTCCCAAATTGAAATTGAAGATGGAAGTTGGTCGATCTCGACATTGCCAAGTGTCTTCGTCGTGACTGTTGGATCGAATAAGCTAGTTTGGTCCAATTTTGTGTTAATATTTGGGTTAAGTTCGATTGAGCCTAAAAATAGGCATATTGTGGCCCAAAAACCCAATTTGTTGGGCCCAAGGGCTAGACCCCTAAACCAACCAAGCCAAAGTCCACTCAAGACCTATGAAAATCTATAAATAGGAGCCTTACCCTCATTTTCTGGGGAGATTTGTAAGAAGTGAGACTGAAACTTTGAAGTTTTGAAGCTCTAAAAATCGAAACTCTCAAGCTCTAAAGATCGAAACTTTGACATTCTCAAGCTTTGAACACTAAAACTCTAAAGACCGAAGTTCTCAAATTCTAAAGACTAAAGCTCTTAAGCTCTCAAGCTTCGAAGACCGAAACTCCAAAGATCAAAGCTCTTCTAAAGATCTAGAGACTAAAACTCATAAAACTTTTTAAATACCCAAAGACTCTTGAAGTCAAAGGCTCCAAAGAAAAGTCTAGAGAGAATTTAGAAAGCAAAACACTCCCTAAACTCTTGAGAACAACCTACAAAGTCCTTGAGACAAATCAACATTTGAGAATAAACTGTAAAGCCCTCAAACAAACCAACTTTGAAAACATGCTGCAAAGCCCTTTAGACAAATTTAACTTTTGAAATAAAGCATAAAATGATCAAATATTAGAGATTGTACTCACTGTGCAAAAATCAATATAAATTCAAAGTTCATTTTGCAAATTAAATTTCTCTAAAAATCTCATCAAACATGTACAAATCATGAATATTATTGAACTTTATCAATCTTAATTATCTCCAACTTGAGTATATGTAACGATATGTGTTTCAGGTAAATCATAAAATTAGTCGCAATCACCCATTAATATTTAGTTGGCAATAAATTATTAAGAATATTTTCAAAAATAGAAAAATTGTTGAAAATAATTCCAAATATAGAAAAATTTGACTTTCTATCTGTGATAGATTATGATAGATCTAGATAGACATCTATCACCTTCACCAGATAGATACGGATAGATGTCTATTTGGGTCTATTGCGGTTTATCACGGATAGAAAGTGAAATTTTGCTATATTCGTAAATAGTTTGATATTTTTTCTGTTTATAATAATTTTCCAAAATATTATTAATTAATTAATATAATTTAGGTTAAAAACATTTATATAATTATTATTTTGTAATTTTATATAATTTATAATACATTACATAATACATATTGTATTTTTTTTTAAAACATGAATTGAGTTTATAATTCTACATTTTAAGATTAAAATTCTAAATTTGGTTGCAATAATAACATAAAAATGTTGTTTTCAAATAGGAATTTGAATATGTTATTTTATAGCTACGTTGCCCATATTTTATATTTTATAAATATGGAAAAAACCTCAAATTTGGATTTTTAATTATTTTTTATTTCATATTTGCCTTAAACAATCAATTGATAGAGAGAGAAAAGCGCTAATCGTTAATTGGACGTTCGACAGTCGACGAAGGTATGCAACATGGAGGTGAAGCGATTGTCAGTGGCAGATGGTGTATATTTTATGAAAGAGAGATGTTGGGAAAATAAAGATAGAGATAAAGAAAAGTGGCGATCGATTGATCGAACATCTACTGGTAGATAAAGGTAGGTGACGGTAGATGGTGTGGAGCAATGCTGATTGGTGGAAGAGAGGTGTTGGGAGTCTGTTGTGTGCGAAGAAGTTCATTTTTTTTAATTATTTTTTTTTAAATCTTAAATTTAAGTGTATCGTTATAAAGTATATCAACTCAGGCAAGTGCATCATTATCAAGTCTATCAACAATATATCAATCAAGTGTAGTAGCATTATATCAGTTAAGTGTATCAACATAATAAAAGAGTGCATCACCATCAAATTTATAAGCAGTATATCAGTCAAATATATTTTTATCAAATATATCAATCAAGTGCATCAAGTTTATCAACAATATAAATAAGTGAATGATTGACTAGCTTATCAATAGTTTATCAATAAAGTGCAACATTATCGAATATATCATGTAGATTCATCAAGTATATCAAATATATTATTAGTGCCATTAAGATGATTACCTAAGGATATTTTGGGTTTTTTAGTTTTTTAATGTTTACGTTGTGGTGTGATTTTGCTGAATTTGAAAAAGAAAAAAAAGTTGTGACACATGTGCACAACTTTTTTATTTTTTTATTTTTTTCATCCATGCAATTGTCTGTCTTCAAAATTTTATGAGTTATGCTATAGAATTCAAAAACAGCTTAAAAAAAAGAATTCAAATTATCTTACAAATACATATTTGTTGAAATCAATTGTAAAAACATAAAACACAATTTGCTCTATCAAAGATACCTAACTTGTTATCATGGATAAATATATGAGTTGTTTTTAAATATAAAAAAATAAACTAAAATATTTATAATAACAAAATTTTAATATGTTTATCTATGTTATAATGGATATCTACAGTAATTTATTGTAATCTATCGCAAATAAACGTTAATATTTTTTTATTATTTGTTATTTAAAATAATTTTTTTAAACATATTTATATTTAAAGAAGAAAAAGAAAAAAAGAAAAAAAAAAAAAAAACTTGTCAATCTTATTTCCCGACTGGATAAGGAGTCACATTTCTATAGTTTCGTTTCAAAATTTCCGCAATAAACGGTTCCATCTCCATTGTCCACTTAGCAAAAGCCCTTTGCGCATTTGAGGATGAGGACGAGAGGGTTGGCCACCAATGTACAGAGAAATCAAAGCTGTGGGAGTGGGACACACTGAAGCAGCTGCTCCATCTGCATTCTATATCCAACTTCCTCTGCTCTGCTTCTTATTGTTTATGGCTAACCTACTTTCACCTCCTTCTCTCTACCTTTAACCCACCACCGTCATGCTTCGCCTCCGCCGCAACTTCCAACACTCCCGCCGTTTTCTTCTCCTCAATTCATTCTCCACTGCCGCCCATCCGCCTCCTCTTCACCTCCCACTCTCCCATCCCACTTACATTGTCTGGGGCTCCAATACCTCCGTTGGCAAAACCTTAATTTCCGCTGGCCTAGCCTCCTCCTTCCTCCTCTCCGATTCTCCCTCCCACTTCCTCTACCTCAAGCCCATCCAAACCGGCTTCCCTTCCGATTCCGATTCCCGTTTCGTCTTTCAGAAGCTATCCTCTATATACCGACGCCGCTACGCCCGCCTCTCTCTTCTGGCCTCCGATCATGTTCTCAATGCCTCCCTCCCCGTACTAAACTCCATATCTGGTTGCGGAATTGACGATGGTAGCGAATTGGCAATGTGCGACCTGGGTCGGTATGAAGAACAACGATTGGTGGGAAAGGAACCGGGTTTAGGTTCCAGGCTAATTTGTAAGACCATGTACGCCTGGAGAGAGGCAGTTTCTCCGCACTTGGCTGCTGAAAGGGAAAGCGGGCTGGTGGACGACGCCCTTGTGCTACAGTCGCTGCAGAGTTGCTTGAATTCTGGAATGGGAGCGAGTAGCGAGAGCGAGGGTGCAAAAACTAGAGCCATGTGTCTCGTCGAGACAGCCGGTGGGGTTGCTAGTCCAGGCCCATCTGGGTCCCTTCAATGTGACTTATACAGGTTCCTATAACATTCGATCATTGTGCCATACCACGTAGTATTGATTATTCTATTAGTAGTTAGTACTGCATTACCGGCTTTCATGTTTCTTTCTATTTTTAAATTAAGGGCGGAGCACAGCATGGGAAGAATTTTACTGGTTGCAAACACTGAAAATGCCATGCCTAACATTTGGCTGCCCGGAAGAAAATTTCACTTCTTTTGTTAGATTTCAGTACTGTGGGTAATCGCCAATGGTGTAACCAATCTGAATTCGTCTCGGTTGGATTCTGGATCTACTCCAGATGTGCCAATCCCGAGTTTGAGTCTTTTGTAAATAACATTTTCTCTTAACGTGTCAGTTACTTAGTTGACGAGAGCTGGACCTCTCTGTTGCTCGCATTGCGTGTACACCCTGTTGTTTGAAACGAATATTCTGTATTTTCTTATTACGCAAAAAGTATCTTTACTGAGGTTACTATTATGCTGCTATTTTCTGTGCTTCTAGATTTTTTCCCATTAGAAAACTTCTCTTTGAGTCTTATTTATCTTATAACCCTTTATGGCGGCAGGGCATTTCAATTATGTTTACTGACTAGAATAGAAAATGCTAATTGTATTGTGTTTTATTCTTTATATTCTATGTTCCTCTGAAATCCACATATCAACTTTAATGAGCAAGCAATTATGATTAAGAATGAGCCGTTTATATATTTTACAATTTTCTCAGAGAATGATATTATTAAATCATGGTTTGTATATAGCGTGTAAGTTTACTTGAATCCCGAGTTTCAGATTTTCATTTCGTTCTATCAGGCCTTTTCGTCTGCCCTGCCTTCTTGTTGGTGATGGCCGTCTGGGGGGTATCTCTGGGACAATTTCAGCATATGAGACTTTGAAACTTCGAGGTTATGATGTTGCTGCCATTATCTTTGCTGATAACGGCCTTAAAAATGAAGTGGCGCTAAGTTCTCATCTTCGAAATAGGTAAATTGCAGTACTTCTTCTGATTGTTACTTCACAGGAGGAAAGTAAACACGCAAGTATCAGACAACGTGTTATTCTATGGCATTAATATTTGCTTAATAGGAAATATAACTTTATTAAACAAAAGAAAAGGTTGCAGAAGTGGAGGGGATAAGACCCAACCGAAACCCCAAGAGGTTTGAGATCAGGCCCTCAAATGGTGTTAATGAGAAAAAGAAGAAGTGCTAGAAAGATATTGACGTAGAGAACTCCAAGAGGAAGCCTGTAACATGTACAATGGCAAGAAACTCAAAATCGTCTCTCTCAAGCCAAATATTCTATACAAGGGCTCTACAAGCATTCAAATAAACAATTTAAGATTTGCTTTTGAAGTATATTCCTTCAAAAAATTGGATGCTAAAATCCAGTATATTTCTTGGCATGCACTTGCAACATGAAAAACGAAACCAAAAATTCTTTTAACTTAGAAAATTTACCCGTTCAGACATCCTTTACCACCCATATTTGAGTTTCCATTGGTAGGGCCATTCTGTATACATGCCTACAATGCAGTGGCTGCTAGTATGACATCATTTTATTTCATTTTCCCCAATAAACCATCTTTTCCTCATTTACGGTTGTAATTTGTAATTTTTTCACTTCAATTTATATTTCAGCTTTGGGGCATGTTCATTTACTTTTTCCTTTTAGGGTGCCAATTCTTGTGCTACCTCCCATTCCAGCTGATATAACAGACGACCTGATGGATTGGTTTGATAACTCTTGGAGCGTATTTGATTCTCTGAAGGAAATAATGTTATCAGCTTATGCAGAAAGACTTGGCAGATTGCGAGAAATGCCAAAAAAGGCAATGAATATTTTTTGGTGGCCCTTCACCCAGCATAAACTTGTGGCAGATGAAGCTGTAACAGTAATTGATTCTCGCTGTGGTGAGAACTTCACTGTTTTCAAGGTGCAACTCAGAATTTCTGTTACTGAATGATATATCTTTTTATATTTTCAGCTCATAGTTTTACTCAGTTTTTCTTTTGGTTCTACGTGCATATAGTGTGATTCTCCATGCATGTTGGTGGATATCTTGCATTTGTATATTTTAATAATTTAAAATTAATTGAAATAAAATTTATTGTAAAAAAATTATATACGAGTTTACAAGTCTGTATTTAATTATATTTTGAAAATGTTTCGCATGTTACCCGTTCTTTTTTCATGAAGAAATTTTAACATCAGTTAGGAGTTGAATTTGTCTGGGAGATCCCTGTTGAAATACCTGTATTATTTTAACCTTTTGACTTCATTTATAAATTATATTAATTGTTTTACTATGCTGCCCTTGAAACTGAAATTATCTTGATTCCGTGTGCATGTATGATATTTTTCACTTTTCCCCCTTTTTTTCCTCCTAGTTCTTTTATACTTGATTGGCACGTAGCATAAAAACTTATAGTAACATAGTATGTTTGCACTGCATGTTCTATATAGGATCAGGGTAATGAATTTATGACTCAACAATTTGATGCATGTGCCAGTTGGTGGACACAGGGTCCTGATACTGCCTTACAGGTCAATTCTTGATCCTTATTTCCTTTATATCTCTATGCATTTGTTGCAGTTAATGTTATTAGTTTCATTTAGTTTTGAAGCTTTGGCTAGTCTCATTTCTAAAATAAAAAAGGAGAAGAAACCAGTCAACAGGTCTCTCTAATCGAAAAAACCATTATGGGGGAAAAAAACATATCCTGCACAAGAATGATAACCTTTTAAGAAGCTTTTCTCTTGCCATCAAACAAATACCGTAATCCCTTTTTCCTTTTACCCTCCTTTTTGTCCTTTTTTTTTTTTTCACTACTACAAATGTTGATTGAGTTTTTAGGGGTGTTTATTCGTTGTTACCTAGTTTGTATGTCGTAACAAGAATAGTCGTTCTAAATGGAGTGAATCAGGAAGGATTTGGAGGCAACTATAGAATGATGTTTTGAGATAACGAGCTAACTCTACAACATTTGATTGATGAAACTACAAAAAGGATTATCCAATGGATTACAAAAAACTTCTCTAATTGGTCATGAGATTAGATAGGCTATAGACTATAGTTACAAAAAGGAGAGACCAATAGAAACAACTCAGAGATAAAAAAATAATAGAAGTGAGAGAGGCTTGGTAGTCTTGTTCCTTGTCAGAGAAGATGCGGGTGCTTTGTTCAAGCCAATTGCACCATAGGCATGCACGAGTGGAATTCATCCGGAGAATCTTTTTTCTCCTTTTAAAAGTATGATGGTTAAGATGTCTAGAGTGTGATGGGAGATTGTTTGGGCATGTAACATTTGATTATCAGAAAACTCACAAGGTTTTAGTGTCTTAGGTAGTTGACCATCATGGAGTTTGAACTCATTATTTCTAATAAACCCATCTATCTTTTCATTAGCCACAATGATCACTAAGTCAACCCATTTCATTAGTGATTCCTGTTATAGATGAATAATGTCCTTTAAGGTGTTTATGTTAAAATACTTGCCCCATTTCATACTTTTTATCATAAACTTGAAATGGTAAATACTATGCTTCTTTTACGCTCTTATGATTATTTATATATTTCGTTGTTTTAGCGCCCCATGATTTTGCTTCAATGCATCTCTTGTTTAGGTGTTTTCAGACTGAGCTAGCTAGTGATGTGGGTTATGCTGCTGCAAGATTTGGGCATGTAATGTTTCCAGAGAATGTGTATGAACCAGCCTTGGAATGTGCAGAGCTTTTGCTTGATGGTGTTGGAAAAGGTTATTACCTTTTTGTTTTAATATATTTTTCCATATAGCCGTGTCATGCATTTATTACATTCTGCTCCATATTGACCGCTTATATGTTAGGTTTCAGACTCCGAGTTACCATACTACTCAACCTAACATTTCATTCATTTATTTGTCAAGTACCCATAATTGAAATAGTTGGCCATAGCGTCATTAGGTAATTGTGTGTCCAGTTCAAAATTTTCGTGGTCTCATCCAGGATAAACTTGAAGATCCTATGCTCAAATATAAAGTCCCTACTCCATATTATAACTGTACCTTGTAATTATCTTAAAACGAATTGAAAGTCGATGGATACAAATAAGAAAGTAGGTAGGAGAACTGGAGAAGAAATAATAACGGTATAGGTTGTTGAATGAGAGATTAGGTTTAGTTCTCCAATCCTATCCCTAATAACAGTATTGGTTCTTGCTCCGTATTTTTCTTTACATAGGACAAGTATTTTTAGTTGGGGCTATCGTGTATATTATGGGCAAATAATAGATAGAGCTTAAAAGATTATTGTATAATTCCAATCGGCACTTCAAAGTTGTTATGAGTGACCTTGAAAGGTTTGAATTGAACTTATCTGAATTAGCCTTGATTCCATAAAAATTTTCCACATCTATTAACTTTCTAGCTAAGTTATTCTATTTGTTGTGCAGTTGTACTAAACGCCACAATTGTAATTGTCTTCCCATTTGCTTATGGTTTTGTTATAAACTTATAAGTGCCTACCCCAATGATAAAATAAAACGGAAGCAAAAATGATTGAATGGTGAATCATTATTAACTGAAAAAGTGACCTGAGGCTCTTGTAATCTGGAATATGGTGAGGTTATGCTAAGCTATAGTCGATTCAGAGGAGGGACGTGTTGACCTTTTCCTACTTTCTAACTGTTTCAACTAGTTTATACACCTGTACTTTACACCAAGGTTCCACTTTTTGCAGGTTGGGCTTCTAGGGTGTATTTCTCAGATAATGGATCTACTGCTATTGAAATTGCTCTAAAGATGGCCTTTCGGAAGTTTTCTTTTGACCATGGAATCCATGATGCTCAAGAAAGCAATGTGGAAGCACAACGTACAGAGCTTATGGTAAGTTGGTGGTACAAGTCGATGATAGAGTTTATGAATAACCTCTGTATTACTCATCTTGATCAAAAGAGTACAAAGAGCTCTCTTTAAATAGAGCTTTACAAAAAACTAATTGACAGTTTATTAATGTAACAGACTTAACAGAAATAAAAACATATCATAACAATAAATGGTTACAATTTACATAAACTATTTCTAATAGGTACAACATATATGGCAAGTACACTCAGACAGTGAATGGTTATACTGCCATCATATTATTTTAGGACATCTAGTAGCATGCTCAAAGCATCAGGATGGACCCACGTTCACTCTCTGTTGCCGAGATAACTGTAAGGTATCTAACTCAAAGAGACTTTATCGAACAAGATAACATGCCTACCCTTTCACAGCACTCCCCTCTCACATATATTCCTTTCTTCCCTCTAATTTCGCAACTAACTATGGTCCCCACCAGCATTGCTTCCAGAAGCTTTCCTGTCCCGTCTAATTGACAATTATTTTCTTACCCTTTCATTGAAATTGGAATATGATTGGAGGCCTAACAATAACCTGTGTAAACATTGAACAACTCTTTTCATTTGAGTGCGAGCTATTTGTGGAGGAAAGGCTGCAAAAGGTTGCCCTTACTTGGTGCAAGAGTACCTTGATTGTAGACGTTTTCCTTTGTAGAGAAGGGAGATTATAATCGTCATTTTCTTCAATTATATTCTATATAGAATCTTATTACTCTTCCTTTAGTTGATCGGGAAGTAGTCTGCTCATAATAATGTAACAGTAATAGACGTGTCCTCAGTGGTTTATTATTGCAATAAACACCCTTTTCCTATCTCATTATCTCTCCATAATCTATATCATCAATTTAACAGAGAATGTAAGGCATTTAGGCATTACTTGGCTAACCATGGTCTTACTACACAAGTTTATTTGTTTGTTCCACCTGTAATTCATTGTCGCTGACAATTATAGTCATGCACAAAATTGTGGTGCAAGTTTTTTTTTTTTTTTTTTTTTTGAAAGAACTTATAATTTATAGGTGACATTATCAAGATTTACCATTCCAGGTCTTGGCTCTCAATGGGTCATATCATGGTGATACATTAGGAGCTATGGAAGCACAGGCACCCTCATGTTATACAGGCTTCCTGCAGCAACCATGGTATAAACTAGACCTATGGTAGCTGTTTAGCTCATCCCAAAGAATTTCAAAATATTTGTTTTAGTATGTTTTTTTTGGAGAAAGTAACATTTCATTGACTATAATGAACGAAACAAATTTGAAATAAAAGAGAGAATATTTTCTTTTGAACATTCATTCTAAGATTAGGGTTTCTGAGATTGTCACTGTTGAATCTTCTCATATAGTATCTATTTATTAACGTAAATTTTCCAGGGTTTTGTCACCTAGAAGTAATGTGACCTAACATGCATTAGTGATTGGCTACCAAGCATAGTCCATCCATAATGGACACCATGGAACTGGAAATGTTAAAATTTTATTAATATATGTAAAAAGATTGCGTATCAAATCAATGGACAAATTAGTTCTAATGTATGATCTGAAACTAGATAGCTGCTTTGGAGGATATATATATATATATATATTTTATTGCATGTGGGTTTGTCGCGTTTTTAGCTATTGCTGTGATTGTTGGTTGGTTATTTGTTATGTATTTTATTACACTTTGTGATCCAAGATCAAATTTATTAGTAGCAAACAATATTTGATTTGATTTTCTTAGGTGATCCGACCTATGAAATCAGGGCAAAAAACTTTAATGCAGCTTATCAGATTTCCAACATTGTTGATGTAGTTAGTCATGTAGTTCTTTTAGCTCAAAGAAAACAAGTACTCTGTGTAGCTTACTTGAGTCTAATCAGTAATTCTTATTTGCATCAAAGCCTCTCCTTGTAGTTCTTGTGCTTTCGGTCTCCTGTTTTTATTTATTTTATTTTACTTTTGTTTAGCCCATGACTTGTACTTGTATTAGTTTAATGAAAGAGGTTAGTGACGAAGGTCCTTGGGAGCATGTTTATACCATTTTTTGGATAATCGCCACAGGTATTCTGGAAGAGGTGTTTTTTTTGATCCTCCTACAGTCTATATGCACAGAGGCAAATGGTATCTTTCCTTGCCAGTTGGATTGCAGCCAGAGACCTTGAGATTTGAGAGTGCTTGTGAGTGAATATTATTCTTCCCCAATAATGTATATCTTGTTTTTGTACTATTAACATAATGTTATTTCTGTCAGTTTTCTGTTCACGTGATGAGGTATTTGACGAGAAAAGGGACCGTTCAGATTTGGCTGGAATCTATTCAGCATATTTGTCTCAACAATTATCATATTCTTCAAAGTCCAAGTCATTACTTGGAGCACTAATTATGGAGCCAGGTAACCAAGATATATTATACCATCATAAATCTTTTCCTTTGTATTATTTTGAGAATGCTTTTTCAGTTGCGGTTTTCATTAAAAAAAAGAAAAAAAAGAAAAAAAAAAGTCACAATGGAATGAGTGGTTTTCCTATCAGATTACTAAGAGATGGAGGATGTCACGATCATAAATATCAGCCACTTGTATGTGTTTATTTTTTGATGAGATGAGCTGGTTTTTTTTTTGTGTGTGTGTGTGTGTGGGTGGGGTGGGGGGGGGGGGGGGGGGGGGGGGTTGGCTAGTCCAGGTGGGAAAAAGATGTGTCCAATTAGTTTTTGTACCTCTGGGCTCCGATGGGAAAGGATTTTGAAATCTGGAGTGTTTATGACATTGGTTACATACTCTTAAGTAGCTTAATTAACAATGAATGCCGTTGCCTTTCACTAATTATTTTATCATCTTACCTGGGAATTGTTATGTAGTAATACAAGGTGCTGGAGGAATGCATATGGTTGATCCCCTCTTCCAACGAGTACTTGTGAAAGAATGCCAAGATAAAAAAATTCCTGTAATTTTTGATGAGGTTTTTACTGGTTTTTGGCGCTTGGGTAGTGAGGTTCGTAGCCACTCATCATAATAAAATTTTATTTTCTAGTTGGAGCCAATAACGTTAAAGGGGTAACTAAAACTATCGGTTCCTTATAGACTGCTGCGGAGCTACTACATTGTGTGCCAGATATAGCCTGCTTTGCAAAGCTGATGACTGGTGGACTTATTCCGTTATCTGCTACATTAGCTTCAAACTCTGTATTTGAATCCTTTCTTGGTGACTCTAAGGTAATTACTGCAAGGGGTGTGATCATTTGCTGCTACAGTGTCTCCATGTTGTCATCTGTCTTTGAGACGAGCATAATGTTATGCCAGCTTATTTTGATTATTTTTATTTTTCCCAAGGCAGCATTCTTATACATTGCGGATTAGTTCTAGTAGCTCTCAATCAAAATTCATCTGCAGAATTCTGTATGGTTGATGAGCAGAATTGCATTATAATCTGCATCGCTTTCCTCAACTCTCTAATCAGAGCTGAAATAACCTTTGCTTTTACAATTTTTGGTATCCACGAAAGGGTTAAATCCATTTTTTTCACGTTCTTTTTATAGCTTGAGGCCCTTCTGCATGGACACTCGTATTCTGCTCATGCTTTGGGCTGCACGGCTGCTGCTAAGTCCATTAAATGGTTTAAAAATCCTCAGGCAAACCAGAATATCAATTCTGAAGGGAGATCGCTCAGGGAGGCAAGTGCAATCTATTTTAAATTTGTTCTCAAGTGTCTGGTCAAATAATTTCTCATGAATTTATTTGAAATGATTATAAAGTTTAGGACTAGAAGGGATTTGGATAATATCATTCATCAGGGAAGAAGGGAGAAGAAATGATACTCCTGAAGAGAGTTGTGATTTTATATTATATCATTTTGAATAAATAGGCATTCTCATGATTAATACTTGCATTTAAAGTCAAGTTGTACTTTGAAGGTCTTGCTAAAATACCTATTTGTTGGATCCATTTGTTTTTTTAACGCTTACAGTTATGGGATGAGAATTTGGTTTACGGGATCTCGTCACATCCTGCAGTGAAGAGGGTAGTAGCATTGGGAACTCTCTTTGCTCTAGAACTTCAAACGGATGGCTCTAGTGCCGGGTATGCTCGAAACTCCTCATCAACTTCAATTTCAAAAAACCATTTTACTTGCGTCATCTCTATGTAAATTACGTGTCTAAGTTATGTGCTTATTGAGATAGCTATTTCTTGCCAGATTGAAGGTTGCCAATTGTACTTAGTAATCTTGTGACCGTAGCATTTTGTAGATCATCAGGCAAAGACAATTTTTATCATAGGAATTCTTTAATGTATACAGTAGTAATTAGGTAATCTAGACAATGTTTCATTTTCGTTCTCCATAGTTTTTTTGGCCCAGTTGCAATAGGTGTCCCCTGATATGCACCTGTCTTCATAATCAAAGAATAAGAAGATAAATTAAACCTGATATTCTGTTTGCTGGTTACAATGTGCCAGTTTATAGTCTTAAACAAACAAATTTCATATTTCATTAGGAATTGTAATATTTGGGTGAATATATTCACTTAAGAATTCTTTGTAAATACGATTAATTTTAGAGTTGATTGGTTTTGAACAGGTATGCATCTTTGTATTCGAGATCTCTTCTATTAAAGCTTAGGGAAGATGGGATTTATACGAGGCCATTGGGCAATGTGATATACCTTATGTGTGGACCCTGCACAAAACCAGATAGCTGCAGCCAATTACTAATCAAACTCCTTGGCAGATTGGATGAATTTATGAGCGAGTCCAGGGAAAACTTGAAATCCTGTCATTCATGAATGAAAGGTAGCAATGGTTATTGCTCTCTTAGCTGTTTTTGGTCGCTGTATTAGTGTTGTAGTTACTCATGTTGCAAGTTTGATTCATACAAATGTCTCATTACTCTCTTTTCCTTATTATTATTGGTATATTTAGTTATTCGTTCTTTCGTTTTTGCTTGGACCTATAAAATTTGGAACTATTAAGGAACATTTTGGAAAGAGGAATTTGTCGAGAATTGTTGAGCAGAGCTAAACTCACTTTGGTCTAATATATACAATTTGGTTGTCTAGAATTTACTGTTAAGAAATCAAATTAATATTTAATTAAGAGATACTTAAAATGTTGATCCATTCACATTATGATACTTTGAAATTTATCGATTCATGTTTTAGATGCAGTGCGATCAAACAAATTTGTGACTAAAATTATATTTAAGAAAAAATATACATATATTACTAATGAATTCTTAATGTGCTCATGAAAAATGAATATACCATAGAATCACAGATATTAGGCCAAAAGCAAGAAAACTTCGTCATTTCTCCCTTATTGTCACATTGAATTACATGTTTAAGAGTGATTTTAAAATAGTTTAAAATTATTATCATGTTCAAAAGCACTTAAAAATGTATCTTTAGTCACTTAGAAGTAATTTAATATTTAATTTTGCACTTGTAAATGTAATTTTTACATCATCAAAATTGGTTTTGAACAATTAAAAACATGTTTCAAAATGATTTTGAAAATGACAAACATAATTTTAACCATTTTAGAAGTACACTTGAACATGCCCGAAGAAGCATGGTGGCATATTAAGAGTCACTTTATCAATTTATTTCATTCTAGGATAATAAGCTTACGAGTTTAGTATTAATTGACTAATAAGAAATGAAAGAAGACTTTTACCTCTAAATTCAACTTGGATTTTTTTAAAAAAATAAAAAAATAATAATAGTCTGCTTCTTTTTTATATCTTAGTTTTCAAGGTGACGAACTACCGTAGTTTAACTTTTCCATATACAGAGCAAAGTTTTGGGTTATCCTTTTAATAGAGTCGAAAGTAATACTATAATAGTACATCACCATGATATTACTAAAGTTTACAAGACTTTTTTCCTTGTTCGTATTTCAACAGTTGCAAAGGTTGAGTATTGTTGTATTATTATATACAGTATGCTTAGATTCACAAAGTTTACAAGAACTCATCTATGCAGGATCACGACTAACTTTAGGCCTAATGTCTATCCCTTGAACAATGAGACCACTCTTAGAATAATTGCAATTAACCTCCTTAAGAAAGAACTCAACTTCATCATCTCCAACATTATTGCGAAGCTCTCCCAACTCGATTTCAAACCAACCATCATGCCTCTCCTGTGGCTGTTTTGCCCTTGACATGCTATTGCCGAGTGGATTCCTTCTCAAACACGTAATACGGCGGCGGCGCTTCGGTGGAGCATTGTCCAAAAAAGGATCCATACAAACTCTACTTGAGCAGCATTCTCCACCAACAATTGCCACCGTTTCATCAGCAGCAACTATATCGAACCCATAATATCTACGTTCATTCATCTTAAACACAAAGTAAGCTACATAAGTTGTTGCAGGACACAACATTTTGCAGCTTAACTTTCCTTTAATTTCAAGCCACCAAACGTTGTGGAGAACAGCTACCTCAGCAAACCTGATGACCACACCCACATTAAAGGACAAAAGTATTGGGAGTAGAAGAGAGAAAAAACAAGATAAAAGAATGGGATTTGAGGCAATCAAATAGACTTAAACCTCGACTCAGGATGAGGTTCCCAAGTCCAATAGACAGGGCTATCACTCCAAAACAATTGACAGGTCCCTTGCTCCAAGCATTATGCATTTTTTGCCACTCCATTTGTCCAATGAAAAGCTCTGCCACATACCAACTGAACCCACTCAGTTTATATGCATACAAACAGACTGCGCATGGAAGGTATGCTTATGAGCCACTTGGCTTTCTCTGTTTTTTGAGAATCAGACTCATCAAACAAGTGTGTATACATTAAAAAAAAAAAAAAAAAAAAAAAAAAAAAAAAAAAAAAAAAAAAAAAACCATACTTTGGAACTTTTCTGAGGAAGGATATAACAAAAGGTTGTTGACATGAAATAGAACCCAATAAATTGGATTGAAAAATAATTAGGTGCATATGGGGCAATATCTATCTTTGTTTGTTCCACCAAATTATTCAATCATAATTTATCATGTGACAAATACTTCTTATTTATTTTCTGAAATATTTTATTTTATTTTTATGTGAGTGTTGAGAGGGGATGTAGAAAGATGGGATGCATCCAATTATTACTCCCTTGGATTAAGTATCAACCATTCAAGTGCATGTGCACATTTTTCAAGATAATTTCAATAGTTTTTGTTGAAATCCAAGATTACTTCAAAAGTTTTTATTAGAATCCCATCAAACGTACTTATGATCAATTTAGGGGCATTTGAGCTCTCAAACTGCCTTAGTGGAGTGAGCTATTATAGTCCACTTAATATATGGGTCTCTCGTTATAATAGTTGAAGTTCCCAATTATAATAACCCATATAGTAAAACTATTATAACCCACATACTATAATAACAATTGACTATAATATAAACCAACTTATTGTCCCAAAAAAGCCCCTTTCAGTTGAGAAATTTTTTAATTTGTATCATAAAGTATTGGGCATATAGTTTGAATTTGATGATTTGTAATTGTTCCCTAATGTTTTAAAACTAACACTCTTGGTGCTCTAGTTTGAATTTCACTTCTATTTGACCCTAATATATGGTATGATTTGTATTTGATTCTTGAGTTGAGTCGATTGCAAATGAATCAACAGAAAGACGACGTAATAGTTATATGTTGGTGTTTGATTATTGACTTAATTATGAACTAAACATGAAAATATGTACGATTTCTTGAGTGTTCATGTTTATTTAGGGCATAAAATTCAAAGCATGCATCTAGCTTTTTGATATATTCTCTTCACTCTCATTAATGGGCCCGAAGTCCAAAGGCGAGCCCAAGTCTAGCCTAGGCTCGATCCAAGCTTGGCCCAAAGTCAACATTTGACCAATCTAGTCCAACCCAACCTATTTATTCATTGGATTAAATATGAATCACCATATTTATAATTGGGCTGACCCATGGGCTGATTCGTTTGGGTCATATTTGGATTAGCCCGTCGGGCCAGCCCAATAGACTTATCATTGGACCAACCTAAATATATATGCATATGTATAATTCTTCATATATTATATTCTATATATTAAAAGAGTAATTTTTTTAAAAAAAAAATTATAAATATATTTAGACTTATCGTGGTTTTCCATTGGCATACATTTTTTCAAGTGTTAAGAAAATTAAACAGTAAATAAAATTTTATAATATCAATAATTATATCTAGGAAAAGTAATGAAAAAATAAAACAAATTAACAAAAACACAATTCTAAAAATTTTTAATAACAGTTAATTCAGAAAATCTGAAATATATACATATTTTAAAATAATTAAATAATTAATATTCAATAAACTAATTCAATAGGTCGATCCAAGCCCAATCTAAGCTCAACTCAAATGTTGACCTAAAGAGCCAAGTTCAAGGGTTAAGCCATGAGCTTGGCTATTGAAGGATGGACCGACTTGATCCAAGCCCAAACAATGTCTTAGGCCCTTGAGTTGGGGCCTTCACTTTTTAGGGTCGAGCGGGTCGGGGTGACCCAACGATGAGGGTGACATTCTCTAAGAGCCCCCTTGATTTCTTTTTAACTGAGCCACTGTTGAGCCACTGTTGTTGGATTTCTATTTTCGATTTGATTTGAGTTTCATAGCTTGTTGCACATAAATAGATATTATAATTTTCGTACAAAGATGCGTCGAGAATTACTTAAGTATGATCATGAATAAGCAAGTTTTCCTATAAAACCCCAAGTATAAGCTCTTATAGGTTTCTTGGTGAGTCCAGGGTCGAACGCAAGGATTTGTAATAACTAGGCGTTGAGAATAGATGCATGACTATGCAGTGAACTATACATGTAATATATGCATGAGTTGTATGTAAAACTCTACATAAAGAATGAATAAAATTTCCTACAACTAACAATGAGGTGGACGTGGCGAGGGTTAGTCAAATGTCATTTAGTGTCAGATAGTATGCGTTGAGAAAAACGGTGGAACCATGCGATGAAAGTAGAGTTAACGCAAGAATTAGTTGTTACTTGAGCATATCTAAGTATAATTACATACCTACAAACTTTGAGTTTGTGAATCCATCTCTCGATATTTCGAGGCCACATTAATCTTATCTCTAAGATGCATGGTAAGTTTGCGTTGGCAAAAGATGAACTACATCTCTGCACCTCATCTAGTCCTGATAAATGCTAAAGATTAACCATCTACTCTCTCAAGCTTACTACATTTATTTGTCAGACAAAGCTATGCAAGCTAATGATATGCATTAATCAAGATGTAACATACTTAATATTGCTTAAGAAAAACTAACTTCGAACATCTAACTCATTTAGCATTCAAACAACACGGTGTAACGTATTTAATATGGAAATAAATGGAAGATAATCGTCAATCAAACTTATATTAAGAAAATAAACCATTATCTCGAATATCATTAACAAAACATAAATAAGAATGAGGGAAATGGGGATAAAACAGAAATGGAAGACGTCAAGCTGCCATTGGCAACGTTTTGCTTCATGGAGGCTTGAGATAGTTGCTATCTGATACATAAATTTCATAAGGTGAAGGTTCTCACTCACTGGGAGACGACTTTGAAAATTCTCAGAATCCTTCTCTCAGAAGAGCTTGAAATGGAGGCTGGTTATGGTGAGGGAGAATTTGTGCGGAGCTTTCATCTCTTGAACTCGTTTCTCTCTCCCTTGAATGGAGAAGCTTTGGGCTATTTATAGGCATCGAAAAGTTGAACTTATGATGACCTGACACCTTTACATCAAATTTCATGCCCAGCTGCGCAGACGTTATCATTTTGCATATTGACATAACAGCTTTTGCCCAGACGTCTGTATCTACTTTTTCTCAGCGCACGGTCTCAACGCATAGTCTCGACGCATGGGTTTCCACTTGTTCTCACAGCAGCTTTGTCTCTAGTACTTGGGTTATTTGTGCTTCTTTTCTTCTTAATCCTATGTTAAGAACAGAAAAGCTCATAATTTTTTAGGTATTTTCTTTTGTAAATAGTGTCAACGCATGGTAATACATTTTACATAATTCAACTACCAAAATCATGTGTTTAGCTCTAAAGTTACTCTAATTAATTCAAATAGTGACTATAATAACTTGTACTTCTACAAGTTATCAGCCACCTTCTTAATAATATTAGAAATCCCAAAAAAAATATCATTTGAATAAGATCAAAATTCCAAAAAAAATATCATTTGAATAAGATCAAAATTCCAAAAAGATTATCATTTGAATAAGATCAATTCTTTTATGAATCTTTATAAGTTCAATTCCCTCGACCCATCATTTTCCTTTTCTGTGCAATTATACATAATAGTTAAAGGTTTTTTCCTTTTAGTTCACGGAAAGTTAGGTAAAGATAAGAAAGATATATATTTTAATTAGTTGATCTATATTTAGATAAAAAGCTAAGTTTTAAAGTTACATTACATATTAAATTTGGAATATGTTTCAATTATTCCTCTGCTATTGAAATGTTTCATTCTTATCATAGAACTTTCAAATTGTTCTAAAAAAATAGTTTCAGAAAGTTCTTATTTATTTATTTTTCGTTAAAATAAGATGGAAATTGATTGGACATTTGGATGAAATCATTTACAACGTTGTTCACATAAATTGATATGACAATTTATGCATGAAGTTATGTAAACGGTTTTAGCGACATTGGCATGAAATAAAGGATAATAAATATCTTAATCCTCTTGATATTTGATTTTAAAAAAATCCTCTATATTATTGTAAATAATTTTATGTATGCTTAGATTGTCATGCCGATTTCTATTTTTTAGGATAATTGCGTTGGATAGTATTTTTAGGGATAATAATTAACTGTAGGGGTTTGCAATGATTGACCGAAGTCGGGTTTTCGACCAAACCACCACCGAACCAACTACGGTCGGTTTGAAAATTTTCCAAATCACATCGTGAGTCCCTCCTTTTCTCCAACCGACCGCCTTCAGTTCAGTCGGTTGCCTCAGTTTTTCGGTCTATCATGCTCACCCCTAATTAAGTATAGCAACGTTTTTAAAAAATTGCAAATATAGAAAAATCTAGCAATGATAGATTCTATCACAAATAGATTTCTTTTAGTGATATGGTCTTCCCTACTATTTATATGGTCTATCACTAATAGATTTCAAAAATAGAATCTAAATTTTGCAATATCTACAAATTCATTTGCGTTGTGCTACATCTAATAATACTTTAGACTTGATTACTATATTTGCAACTATCCATTTTATCAAAAAAACATTTTTTTATGGATAATTTAAAATTAGTGTGTTATTTTGAAAAAACAAGAATTGATATAAGTTAAAAATAAACTCTTCAAAATCTATTGACATGATTGAAACCTAATCTTAAAATTAATAAAGAGATATTTGATATAGTTTGAGTAGTTAAATTATAGCAAGGGACATTTTAAAAAATAGAAAATTTTTTGAAAATAATTATAAAATATAGCAAAATTTTACTTTTAATCTATGATAGATCGCGATAGATTCAAACAGACATCTATCATTGTCTATCTAAATTTATCGCGGTCTATAAGAGATATAAAGTAAAATTTTGTTATATTTGTAAATAATTTGATATTTTTTCTATTTATAATAATTTTCCTTATAATAATACACAATAAATTACTGATAAGTTTTAACAAAAACAAGAGAAAAAAAAGTCTTAATAATTTTAATCTCAATATCATTTTAGTTAATTTATTTTAAATAAATAATAGATTTATAGATTTAATCCCTGTATATACTAGTTTCTTGTGGATTTTTTTTTTCTAAAAACATTTTATTATCTAAATTTTGAAAACATATTCATTGTATTATCTTAATAACATTATAATAATGAATTGGAAAGTCAACGTTTCTTTTTTCTGGAAATGCACTATTTGGTTGAATAGTCAACATTACGAAGAGAAAAAAAATGTCCACAGCCGGAGTAGGGCTTGCGTCAGCCGACAACTGATAAAACTCCGGCCGGCCGCTAGTCAGTTTGAATTTAGAGAAATTAGGGGAATAAAACACACCTTATTGCCGTCATCAATTAGCAAAGGGCAGTCATCGCAAAGGGAGAAAAAGATCTCTTTCTTAGGACTTGAAATTGGATCAAAATTGAGGTTGCTAGATTTCCGCTGAGAAATCAAAAGCTTCCAATCGGTGGGCAGGAATCTGCCCCAGACGATATCCGACTGCGCCGCCGCAACGAAAGTCCTAGAAACCGCCGACAATCGGCAGGCATCCGGTGGAGTGGTCAGCGACATGATTTTAGCTACGACTCCTTCAGGCAGCGAAGAGAAACCAGAAATTTCTTCCCCCTCCGTTGCCTTCCCCTTTCCGTCTTCTTCCATCAATTTAAAGATTGAAGAATACTGAATTTACTGATTTTTTTTAAGGGACAAAGGAATAATATATCTTCCATCCACAAATAAGTTTCAAAATCAATAGTGTGTGTATATATTCTACTTTATCTTTTAAATTAAAAATCAATCAAATTTACTATTAAATATTGTTTATAAGGCATGAGTTTTTTCCTTTTTTTTTTTATTTTTTATTATTTGTTATATTAACGTATGTTTGATTTATGAAAAGACATTTTGACTTATTAATATATATAATGGATTAATTTCAGTATTAAGGGCTTTGTAATTGGTGCAACTGTGATTCTCTCTTTTGATGCATATGCTTGATTTGAAGAAGCGAAGTACTATGTCTTCAAATGCATAGGGAAGAAGCGGCGTTGAGAAAACCCATAAAATATTAAATCCAAGGCATAAGCCACAATAGATTGAACTCATGACCCTCTAGGCCATTAACGATAGTTGTGAGTTATTATAATAGAGAACAAAATAAAATAGACAAATCTAACTCACTTACCATCAATGAATCTATCCAACATGAAATTGAATTTTTTAGACATTAAATTAGAAGTTTAGATGATTAAAAGTTTGAAAACTATTATAAACCATATAACATTCAAAATCTTGGTGTTCCCAACTCCAATAGTAAGAGGTATCACCCCGATCCTTTGGCCCAAGCATTATGCATTTTTTACCACTCCATTTTTCCAATGAGAAAATCTGTATCAAACCAATGATTCAACCCACTCAACTTATGTCCATACAAATAAAGTGGGCAAAAGCTTCTTGGTTAAACGAACAAAAGATATATATATTAAACGGTGGCTTTTCGTTCTTTTTAGTTCACTAGCTGGGGATTAAAAATAATGATCTACAGCTGAAAACATAGAAAATAGTTTCATAAATTAAATGCAAGTAATATTGCATTCAATAGAATCTAAAAGATTAGAGCTCTTGTTCCAACACAAGATGTTACCTACCACCCAATTGTTCGATGAATTGTGAAAAGTTAGAATTTTAAGACAACAAAAGGTGATGCTCTACAATGAGAAGAACAAGTTTTTAACCCAGAAAAAATGGAACAGCAACTGAGAAACTCCCGTCCAGAGGATATAAAAAGCTTCCAATCACGAATTTAAATACAAATGTAGTAAACCTTTTTAAAGATAATTGCAAAAGGTACTACTTATTTGAATACTCAACCATGACATTATGAAGAAAGAAAATATTCCAATCCGATGAATTAGCAGAGGGGGGCTGTCACAAAGGGAGAAATTGGGGGAATCAGAAAGCTTACCATGTTCCCGTCGTCAATTAGCGGAGGGCTGTCTCAAAGAGAGAAAAAATATCTCCTTCTTCAGACCCGAAATTGGATCAAAATTGAGGCTGGTTCCTCCAAGAGGTTCGTGGTATGTGTTGGCAACCAAGAGATCCATGATTTGAATCCTCTCCCATATTGTACTAAAGCAAGATATAATGGTGGCAATCTACTTAAGATTTAATGTCTTGTGTTAATTATAAAAAATCAGCCGACTCTCTTTTCAAATAGGAAGAGAATAGTTTCAAAATTTTGTAAAAAAGAGGTACTAAATAAACATTAGCAACAATCAGACTGAAATTTACTGTACAGTTTTTTGAACTTCTCTATATACAATACACAACAAGGCTTTTGAATGGTCTATTATGGCGCTAAGAGTAACAACATGGGTTTGAAAAAGTTTACCAGAGTTCATATACAGGGTTGATTTTAGGCCTAATATCAATACCCTGAACAACGAGGCTATTCTTGGAATCATTACACTTAACCTCCTTGAGAATGATCTCAACCTCATCATCTCCACCATCGTTATGAAACTCTCCCAACTTGGTTTCAAACCAACCATCATGTCTCTCCCTTGGCTCTTCCAACCTTGACATGTTGTTTGCATGTAGATTGCTCCCTGTCCGTGGTACACATCGGTGTCGTTGATGACGGTCATCCAAATAAGGGTCCAAACAAATGGTCTTCATAGAGTGTTCACTACCAACAATTCCCACCATGGCATCAACTGGATCTATATCAAACCCAAAGTATCTGCGTTCCCTCATCCTGAACACAACGTAAGCTGCATAAGTTGTTGCAGGAGACAGCATTCCACTACTTATCTTTCCACGTATTTCAAGCCACCACACCTTGAGAATGACAACTACTTCTCCAAACCTGATTCTCATGCCCGCATTAAAAGGAAAAGTATCAGAATTGGGAGGAAAAGAAACAAAAGATAAAGAATGGGACTTGAGCCAATTGTTTAGAGTTAAAACCTTGACTCAGGATGAGATTCCCAGGCCCAACAGACAGAGGCATCATCCCAAACAATCGAAAGGTCCCTTGCTCCAAGCATTATGCATTTCTTACCACTCTGCTTGTCCAGTGAAAAACTCTGCTACACATACCAACGATTGAACCCACTCAATTTATTTGCATACAAAGAGAAAGTGCAGAGCAGCTACACTAATTCAACAGCTGACAACAGATATGCATATGAACGTAATGGCTTTATATATAGAATTGGGAATCAACCTATCACAAATGTATATATAGAACTATATGATTTACACTTCAAAACTCAATAAGATCTGCACCTAAAATTGGGGGCAGCGGATTAATATTTCTTGGCCATTCAAGCTTAATACGTCAAAGATAATTGAGAGCAAGTTAAAAGCATAGAAACTGAAGTATAAATTTAACATCAGAATATATAATATACAAGTGATATTTAAATGGATTGAAACTTACAACTTTATAGACATCAAAAGTTAAAACCCTTCTACCCTTGTACAAATTTCATATTCTACCTGGATTGTTGTCAATTGTTGATGAAAAGTGAAACTCTGGTATAGAGGATCAAAAGTGATACACATACACTTGATAAGTTTCTTAAACTTCACATACTAACAGTTGTTTTAAGAAAGTGGATTTTCGACATCAACCAGTCATTGAAATGTATTTTATGAGCCTAACCATGCTGGAAAGTATTGGTTTCGTTACAATACAAGGAAGGGCTGGAATAGAGTTGTTTCTACCGACCTCATCCAACTCCGGCCACCACCAATTTAGAAATCGAAGGAATCGGAAAGCTTACCTTCTTGCCGTCATCAATGAGCAGCGGGCTATTGCGTAGGGAGAAAAAGATCTCCTTCTTCGAACTCGTAGTCGGATCAAAATTCAGGCCACTAGGTTTCCTCCGAGAAATCAAATCGTCCAAATTGTTAGGCAGGAATCTGTCCCACGCGATATTGGACTGCGCCGCCGCATGGAAAGCCCGGGAAACTACCGACGACCTGCAGGCATCGAATGGAGTCGTGAGCGACAAGATGTTAGCTATCACTCCTTCCGGCAGAGAGGAGAAATCAGCAATCCGTTCGTCCTTCGTTCCCGCCATCGTTTCTTCTTCCACTTCCATCCTCGTCCATGAATCAAAAGAGTACTGATTTCCTTTTGGTCCATGAATCAACAATCTGTGTTTTGTTCTTCTTTTTCCTTTTGGTGGCCAGGGATACTTTTAGTATATCTACGACCGGTCCACTCAAAATTTGACCTCACTTTCAAAAACATCACGGCGTGAATTTACCACTTTAACCCTTTTTGTTTGTAGCTTTTTTTTTTCTTTTTTCGTTTTTTTTGCTCTTCTTCTTCTCCTTTTCGATTTCTTTTCCAGCTAGATTTTCTTAATCAAAATGAAGTAAGAGTAAATTTTCTTAATAAGATTCGAGGAGATAACGACGCTGCTAAGAAAAAGACGCAAAACTCTGATGCAAAAAGTCGAAGCTCCGAAGCAACCAACTCCGGTGAGAGAGAACAAGAGCGAGAGAGAGAGAGTGACGTTTGGAAAAACGTTTGAGTTTCATTTTTAAACAATAGCTCTTGCTCTCTCGCTTTCTTGCTCTCTCCCTCTCACTCTCACTCTCGCTCTTGCTTCCTTTCCTCACAATCACTCTTATCCCATGAACGAAAATGAGGAAAGACGTAGTTGTGAGGCACGAGAAGCGAGAAGTTCGAACTTACCAGGAATTACAACTCTCTGTCACTTTTCCCGTAAAGTGCTTCAGTACTTTACGGGAAAAGTGACAAAGAGTTAACTCTTGGTAAGTTCAAACTTAAACAGAAAGTCGATTCCTTCCCAGTAAGTCCAAACTTACTCTGAAGGCAGCTCTCTGTCACTTTTTCCGTAAAATATTGAACATCACTTTACGAGAAAAGTGACAGAGAGTCGTAATTCTTGGTAAGTTCAAACTTCTCGCTTCTCGTTCTCGTGCCTCACAACTACATCTCGCTCCTCGTTCTCATCTTGTACATGGGATAAGAGTGATTGTGAGAAAGGAAGTGAGAGCGAGAGAGCGAGAGTTATAGCGACATAAGAGTGATTGTGGAGTGAGGAAATGAAGCGAGAGCGAGAGCGAGAGAGCGAGACCTATTGTTTAAAAATGAAACTCAAACGTTTTTCCAAACCTCGCTCTCTCTCACTCTCTGGCTCTCGTTCTCGCTCACCGGAGTTGGTCGCGTCAGAGCTTCGCTTTTTCTTCTTGGCAGCACCGTTCTCCTCGCATCCGATTAAGAAAACTCACTCGTGCTTCATTTTGATTAAGAAAATCTCGCTAGAAAAGAAATCGAAAAGAAGGTGAAGAAGAGGAAGAGCAGAAAAAACGAAAAAAGTGGCAAAAAAGAGAAGATAGAAGAAAAAAGGAAGAGGGTTTAAAATGGTAAATTCACGTAGTGATGACATCAGCAGAAGACCAAATTTCGAGTGTTTTTTAAAATGAGCCAAATTTCGAGTGGGCCTCTCAAAATGGGTCATCCGTACAAATATCCCGATACTTTTATTTCAGCGATATTTTATGGACAAAACATATATAATACGAAGATAAGACAAATATAATTTATACCTTTAAATTTTTGGTTGTATAATTAAAATTTAAATTAATAATTGTTTTAATTTAAATCTTACAATTTAATAAGTATATCAATTTACATCTGATTTTATCCCATCAATATTGAGTGAAACTTATAATTTGAGTCGATTAAACTTTTAGATTTTCATAAATCAATCAATTTAGACCTTTGATTACGATTATTTTTTAAAATCCAATATGTATTAATTCTCAAATACGTGTAGACTTCTTCAAATGTCTATTTTACAAAATGAACGATTAAAATTCTTTAAAAAAATTCTAGCTAAGAGTTTAGATTGATCAATTTATGAAAGTTTAGATGTTTAATTAATATAATCACAAGTTTCACACAATATTTTTCGAAATGGAACATAGTAAAAGGAGTAAATTGATACAACAACTTTAGGAGATATAAAATAAATTTGATATTTTCCCCAGAAAAAAACAAAGAGATGACCTTCCTAGAGGTCAAGGTACAAACAACAAAGATAAAAATTTAAAATCTTATTTCTTTTATATACATGAGTGTTTGTACCGTATCATCCATCTAACCCTACAATATTTGGGTGTGAATGAAACTCATAGGATATTAAACCTAATTAGATAGCCACCATGGATTGAAAATACTATTTTGAAATTTAGTCCTTATACTTTGAAATTCGTTCAAGTCTATGTATTTTAAATTGAGTCTTCAATATTATTTTGACCAAAATCTGTCATTTTGCAAGTATGATTGATAGAAATGTCTCCCAAGTTGCAATCTCGTTTTATTAAAACTAAAATAAGAATGTTAGAATCTGTTAGGTAACATCGGCTCCCCTGCAAGCACAAAAAACCCAACAAGCAATCCAAGTATACACAAGATAGAGAGTAATATAAGCCAATCTAGGAATTATTATTTAGAAGAAAGTAATTCCCAGCCAAAAAATCCACAGAAAACAACAAGTACTCAAAATAGGAAATAGAGTGTCACAAGATGAAAAGACTGAAAGGAAATTAGGAAACCAGCACCCTTCCTGAATCTTGTTCTTGTGATTTCCCTTTTATACCCCTTCTCTTGTAGGTGTACCCAGAATCATAGAGAACAAATAAGTTAGTTTTAAAAAATTGCTTAAAAGCAAAATAATTAAAACATTTCTACTTTATCAACATCTCAATTCTCCTCTCTAACACCCTCCTAAATGTCCAAGGTCACATAAATGCAGTAACTTCCCATAGAATCTTTTCTAGTTTTTTCAAACCTGTGAATTTTCAAAGCAGCAATAGCAATACCATTGCTTTCATAAAGTCCTTCACACAACATGGCGGTCGGGTTTAGGCCTAATCTCAATCCCCTCAACAATAAGGCCACTCTTAGCAGAAGAGCCCTTCACCTCCTTCAGAACGATCTCAATTTCATCGTCTTCATCACCACTTTGAAATTCTCCCAATTCAATTTCAAACCAGCCATCATGTCTCTCTTGTGGCCGCTCTGACCCTGACATGCTTTCAGACTGAGGCCTCATCATCCACGTTGCATAACTGTGCCGCTGCTGAGGGTTGTCCAAATAAGGGTCCAAACAAACACTTCTCCGATGGTTCTCAGTGCCAAGAATTCCCACTGTGGCATCAGCAGGATCAATATCGAACCCACAGTAATCAGGGTCGGTCATCTTGAAAACAAAGTAAACTGCATAAGTTGTTTTAGGAGACAACATTTTGCAACTTATTCTTCCACGTATTTCAAGCCACCACACATTGAGGAGTTCAGCCACCTCCGCAAACCTGATTCTCACACACCCACATAGAAAAGGCAGAGTATTAGAATTAAGAGGGAAAAAAAAGATTGAGAACATGATTTGCTCAAATATCATAGACTTACGAACCTCGAATCAGGATGGTGTTCCCAAGTCCAATAGGTAGAGGTATCACCCCAAACGATTGACAGGTCCCTTGCTCCAAGCATGATGCATTTCTTACCACTCCATTTTTCCAATGACAAGCTCTATAACATACCAATGATTCAACTTACTCAATTAATGTCAAATGTAAAAAGGAAAAAAGAATGCACTAAAGCTTCATCGTTAATCTCGATTCATAACAATATATATATATTTATTATATATATATTTTTTTTTATTATACATATCAAGTAAACCTTATTAAAGATAATTGCAAAAGTTTTTGTTGGAATCCAAGATTACTTAAAAATTAAACTTATAATGAAATTAGGTTTTGAGGATTTTAGCATTTGTTTGGAATGTATTTGAGATTCCAAAATTACGTGAAAAGGTATGAAATAAGGTTTTAATATTACTTTTTGATACAGGGCTTTGAGTTTTTAGAATCTGTTTGGAATGTATTTATATTCTAAAGTTACGTGTAAAGGTATGCCTCCAAGGTCAATTTGGAAGTTATCATTACAAGAAAGGGACTACTGGCAGAGGTGAGTTAGAGTCGTGTTAGCCGACCTTTGATCCAATGACTCTGGCAACATTCAATTTAGAGAAATTGGGGGAATCGGAAAGCTTACCTTGTTGCCGTCATCAATTAGCACTGGGCTGTCGCAAAGGGAGAAAAAGATCTCCTTCTTCGGACTCGAAATTGGATCAAAATTGAGGTTGCTTGGTTTCAGACGAGAAATCAAAAGCTCCCAATCGGGCGGCAGGAATTTGTCCCACACAATGTCTGACTGCGCCGCGGCATGGAAAGTCCTGGAAATCGCCGACGATCTGCAGGCATCCGATGGAGTGGTCAGCGACAAGATTTTAGCTACGACTCCTTCTGGCTGGGAAGAAAAATCAGAAATTTCATCGCCCTCCGTTGCCTTCCCCATTTCTTTTTCTTCCATCGTTACAAAGACTGAAGAATACAGAATTTACTTGCTTTTATTTTTAGGGAGAAAGGATAATATTATATATGGCAATATTAGATATGGTAACAAGAATGTTTTTTAAAAAAATAATGTTAATTTAATAAATAATTACAAAAATAGGGTCCATGATTTCACTGCCCTATTTTTTTCCATACTTTCAACCCAACTCTACTTTTGTCATTATTTATTAAAATAATATTATTTATCAAAATAACCCTAATCTAACGTTGTGGGTTGGGTGGGATGAGCGATGTTGGAGAGAGTTTGAAATTTTTGCAAAGAAGCCATGAAAGATTAAGAATGTGTATGGAACCCTGAAAGGGGAAAGAAAAAGATTCCAACTAAGACAGAAAATAATAAAAAATTAATAAATATTACCACATAAGTTAAAATTTATCAACTTAATAATATAACTACCGGTCAACTTCAATTCATCGACCATTTGGAACTTAAACTTTGAGGACAAGAGTGTTTATTTTGAAACCTAGGGACCAAATAGACACTAACCTCAAAACTCAGATACTCTAGTTCCTAATAATAGGATTAATTTCACAAATAATATAATTTTTAAAAAATGACAAAAACAGAGTCTTGTAAAAACGTTTTGTAAAAATAATATAGTAATAGAAAAATATGTCTCAAGGTGAGAAAATCGTGTAACATGGCTCACAAGCTCCTTAAGGAATGAATTAAAATTTGGCCAAATATCATCTACTACGTACAAGTTGTGGATGGGGTCCACGAGTTAGCCTCTTTTTTTTTCTTTTTCTCCTATTTAGTATTTTTTGTTTGGTTTTATTTTTCACTTTAACAATAAAAAAAATAATTGAACAAATACAGCAATAATATTTTGGTTGAACACAAAACAATTCAAGAAATAGAAATAGAGAGACTCGCAAAATTGACATTAATTTTATTTCATTTTTTAGACTACCCTAATATCTTTTATTCTCCCTATTAAAATTAATTAATCAAAATAATTGTTATTTTCTTTTGAATGTCTCCTCCTTAATGTCAAATTGTTTCTATATTGATTTAATTGATTGATGAGATATTTTCTATTATTGAATTAGTTATTATTTGCTATAAATTCGAAATATAATTGTAATCATCTTTCATATTATCTGCATGTTTTATAAACATAACAAAAAAAAATTGCATTTATCGGACAACATTAAAAATTAAAAATTAAAAAAAATAATAATAATAACTAGACTTGTGTATGGGGTACACAAGTTTCCACCATGTTGGCTTCTTGGCCCTTAATCTCAAATTAATTACTTTTAATTAATTAATTAATGTTTTGATAATAACAAACTTAATTTTTTTACTGCCAATTTTATTAATTTGAATAGTTCATAACGTAGAGCTCGAAATAACAATTTTGATACCTCTTCAGTCACCCAAATCGGAGTTCAAACGAAGAAGTTAGAGCCGAAATAAGATTAATGGAAAATTACCCGAGGGTGACGTGGAGACCAAATCATCAAGTTGGACCATTTTGGAGAGTGCCACCTGGAGCTATGGAGTGAGTGACACATGGTGGAGTTTTGATTTTTGGATTGGTTTTAAAAAGAAAATGATTTTAAAAAGAAAATGAATTTAAAAACAAGATGAATTTAATATTATTATATATGTTTGTGTCTAACAACTAGTTGTTTTTAAAAATATGAATTTAATATTATTTTATGTTTATGTCTAACGGCAATTGAGTTTGAATCTCCATCATTTAATTTTCTTTTCACATCCAATCGTCTAAATTAATTGTGTGTTTATCCCACTTTCATCTCATTTTAAACACTTCATCTTCTCTAAAATTTCACAACTTTTTTTTTAGTCCATAATTCACCAAACCATCATTCTTGCTCTCTCTCCAAGCTTCAACTTTCTTCTTTTCATCTTATTCTTGCTAGAGATATATTGTATTGTGAGGATTTATTTGTTAAGTGTTTGAACTTGTAAATCCACTCTATTTAGAGAGTTTGTCAAGCGTGCTCTTTGTTTTTCCAAACTTTTGTAATTGTTTGATTTTCAACCGTGGAAAGGATCAAGTTTGTTCTTGCGTCTGAAAAAAAAAACGTTGTAGCAGTTCGACTCTAAGTTGTGGAAAGAGTTAAAAGACTTTTAGGAAATTGCCCAAGAGGAGCTTGAGAAGTGGATATAGGTTGGTTGTGTCGAACCACTATAAAATCACGGTGTCAATTTTCTATCCCTCTCCTAATTTATTTTTGCAAGTAATTTTTTGGAAGATTTAGAGAAAAATACTCTTCAAGCTAGATATTTCACTAATAGACTTTTTTTTTGTAATTATTTCAAAATATGAAATTTATATGCTTTTTGGACAAAAATGCCCTAAACTGATCCCTATTAATTAACACATTTATCATTATGAAAAATCGAAATCTATTTTTGGTATGCATCATATACTATTATACCTTTTGATATTTATTATATTGTGTTCTTTATTTATGACATGCATAATAAATACATGTTTCCACAATTCTAGGGATTATTTAACGCATTTAATATTGGTTAATGTTTATTCTTTACTTTATTTAAATTTGGTAAACAATCTTCATATATTTAATACATTTAATATTGGTTAATGGTTATTCTTTCCTTTATTCTTGGATTTTTTTCATCCATTTTTAACAAAATTACAACCTCATACTTCACTCACTCAACAAAAAAGTTTGACGTAAAATTGCTCTCTTATTTGATTGGAGACTCCACGTCCGACTGACACTCTCACCACAAAAATTTCATTTCCGATTGACACATAAATTGCAATCTCATTATATAAATTCCACTCTCATCACAGAAATCCACACCATCAATATCTTCATTTTCCAGTTCATCAAACTGATTTTCTTGCCTATTATGGATTATACAATTGTTGGCAGTTTGCATATTGATATGTTATCCGATTTATTTCATATGTTATGTTCATTTTTAGTCATGTTGTTAATAGTTTTTCATTTTTTTTATATGGAGGTTGTAGATATATATATATATATATATATATATATATATATTCTGTAGTACATAATCTATATCTAACTGTACATACAAAATATGTCAAAGTATATAAACCATGTTTGATTTTTAAGCACAATCGTGTGTATATGTACAGTGAACAAAATTTTTTACAAGTTTATATAATATAAATATTAGGTATATCGTTAATATTTTGATTAGTATAGCGGATGGATTTTTGTCCTCATCCTATACAATTAAAATGTTTTAGATTTTTGCAATATTCTAATCAATATGTGAAATGTACAGGCAATTATATTTGATATGCACTCAAATACAGTTGGTTTCATGGCAAGTTGTTTTCAAATATTCTAACCAATATATAAAATATACAGGTAAATATATTTGAAATGTACTCAAATAGATAGTTGTACCATTTGAAAATTTTGTTATAACAGTATCCATATGACTATAATATATTGAATATACCGTAGGACATTGTATTAGATGTTTGTAACGTTCTACCCAATATGTGATATATTCTGGTAAATATATTTGATATGTACTTAAATACCACAGTTTTTTACGCAAGTTATTAGATTTTCTAGCAGATTCATGGTTATTTACATTTGAACATTGTATTTTGCAAATATTCTAACCAATATATAAAATATACTAGTAAATATTTTTGAAATATACTCAAATAAATGGTTGTACTATTCTAAATTTGTATCCATATGAAAGTACAATATATAAATATTATTTTAGATAACTCACTTTATATATCATATATTACATGCTAATAAATTTGTAGAAATCCCACATCATTGAAAATATATACGATATACCACAGTATATATTATATACAAATTCACCATTTTCAAAATAAACCATCCATTACAGAGCACATATATCGAAATCCCACATTCACAATTATAAACCTAAATTCTATCATAAATATTAATACTTTAGAGTATATATCGAAGGGGTTGTTGGAGATTGGGGCGCCAGATATCCACGGATCTAGACTAGGGGTACAGGATCTCCATGGATTTAGAGTAGGGGTTGAATCTGCATGGATCTGATTTGATTTCCATGCATTTGAATGGGTGGCTGGATCTTGGTGCGACAACATGAACAGCGGGAAGCAGGCCGCAAATAGGAGAGAGAAAGAATGAGAAGGCGACTGGCGGCTTACCTCAGGCAGTTGATGGTGTGTAGAAGTTGACGATGATGGAAAATGGCTGATGAATGAGGACGAACAACACATGACTGATTCCGACGGATGAACATTGATAAACCCACGAACGATGTGTAACCGATTCCGACAGACGCACGGTGCGCTGCTGTGGATGGGCAGCTAATTCCGATGGGCGAGCGACAGCGGTAGAGGGATGTGAAATGGTGTGGATGGGAGATAAAGGAGTAATTGACGTGGGTAGGAGGTGTGAAATCATCTAGGTCTAAAGAGGGAATGATTGTTATGAAAAAAAAATAATAATTAATTTTTGACATGAATCAAGGAAACGTTTGAGTTTTCTTTAAAAAAAAAAAAAAATCAGTTGTCATATTTGTTTTTGTTTAATTATTATTTATTAAAAATTGGTGGAATGTAAAAATTGTAATGGGAAGGCTAGGATTGTAAATGGATATGGATATTTGTGAAATATTTTAGCTCATTATATGAAATTTATGGGTACAAGATAACATAAATGTAATAAGTCCCAACATTGAGGGCCTTATATGTAAAAAGCCCTAATTTTTGTTATTATCTTTTATTGCATGAAATTAATTACAATTTTTTATTCTTGCGATCAATTGCTCTTATTTATACATTTTGATCGATCGTTATTAAATTTCTATATTTATTACCAATATTTTTATAAGAATTAAATAGGGTGTTTTAGAGTGTGATGTTAATTTCTTGTTTAATTCAAAGTGAATTTATTTGCATAAAGTTATTGTTTAAACTATTTATTTGTAAAGAGTTTGTTAACTTACTTAATTTAGTAAAAAGTTTAAATTAGTTTTAATAAATCTTATTCACCTCTTCTATGGTTGCCATACCGAATACTACAGTTGGTATGAGAGCATCTTTCTTTTGTTTTAATCAAAAGTATTTTCATAAATTATTTCGGATTAATATCCATTATTTGAGTTTTTCAACTTTATCAACATCCCAATTCTCCACTCTCACACGCTCATAAATGAAAATAGTAACGATCCCTTGGAAATTTTTCTTTTACTTTCATGGTGGTAATAGCAATATCATTGCTTTAATAAAGTCATCTATACAACAGAGCAGCTGAGTTTAGGCCTAATCTCAATCCCCTCAACAACAAGACCAATCTTACCAGTAGTGCCATTGACCTCATTAAGGCTCATCTCAACTTCATCATCTCCATCACCACTTTGAAACTCTCCCAATTCAATTTCGAACCAACCATCATGTCTCTCCTGTGGCTGCTCCAATCCTGCCATATCTTCAGACCGAGGCCTTATTACAAACGGTACATTATCGTACCGCGGTCGAGGATTTTTCAAATAAGGGTCCAAACAAATACTTTTTCGTTGGTTTTCAGTTCCAAGAATTCCCACTGTGGCATCAGCAGGATCAATATCGAACCCATAGTAATTACGTCGCCTCATCTTGAATACAAAGTAAACTGCATAAGTTGTTTTAGGAGACAACATTCTGCAACTTATTCTTCCACGTATTTCAAGCCACCACACATTGAGGAGTACAGCTACCTCTGCAAACCTGATTCCACACACCCACATTAAAAAGGCAGAGACTTAGAATTGAGGGAAAAACTGGATTGAGAATACGATTTGCTCTAATATCAGACTTTGAACCTTGAATCAGGACGGTGCTTCCAGACCCAATAAAAAGGGGTATCACCCCAAACCACCGAGAGGTCCCTTGCTCCAAGCATTATGCATTTCTTGCCACTCCATTTTTCCAATGACAAGCTCTGTAACATACCAATGATTCAACCCACTCAATTTATGTCAAATGTCAAAAAGAAAAAGGGCACAAAAGCTTCATCATTAATCCAACAATAGATATATATTAAACGGTGGAATAGCTCACTAGTTAGGGACTAAAAATAATGATGTACAACTGAAATTGGCGTCAGCGGAGGCTTAGTCCATTCCCCCCTCCATATCTCGGTTCATAATTCTAATAACACTCAAACTCGATGTAAAGAATAATAACTGAAGGATAAAGCATAGAAACTACCAAAGAACTTACAAATAGTACTGTATTTAATAAAATCTGAAAGATTAGAGCCCTTATTCCAATTTAAGATGCGACACCCAATTGTTCGATAAATATTGAAAAGAAGTTGAACTTTTAAGACAACGCGACACGGAATGCACTACACAATGGGAAGAACTAATTTTTAACCCAGAAAAAATGGAGCAGCAAATTAGAAACTCCGGTCCAGAGGATATCAGAAGTTTCCAAGCACACATGGACAGGAATTTAAATACATATCAAGTAAACCTTATTAAAGATAATTGCAAAAGCTTTTGTTGGAATCCAAGATTACTTCAAAATTAAACTTATAATGAAATTAGGTTTTGAGGTTTTAGCATTTGTTTGGAATGTATTTTAGATTCCAAAATTACGTGAAAAGGTATGGAATAAGGTCTTGAGGTTTTAATATTACTTTTCGATAAAGGGCTTTGAGTTTTTAGAATCTGTTTGGAATGTATTTATATTCTAAAGTTACATGTAAAGGTATGCCTCCAAGGTCAATTTGGAAGTTGTCATTACAAGAAAGGGACTACCGGCAGGGGTGAGTTAGAGTTGTGTTAGCCGACCTCTGATCCAATGACTCCGGCCACTTTCAATTTAGAGAAATTGGGGGAATCGGAAAGCTTACCTTGTTGCCGTCATCAATTAGCACTGGGTTGTCGCAAAGGGAGAAAAAGATCTCCTTCTTCGAACTCGAAATTGGATCAAAATTGAGGTTGCTTGGTTTCCGCCGAGAAATCAAAAGCTCCCAATCGGGCGGCAGGAATTTGTCCCACACAATGTCTGACTGCGCCGCGGCATGGAAAGTCCTGGAAATCGCCGACGATCTGCAGGCATCCGATGGAGTGGTCAGCGACAAGATTTTAGCTACGACTCCTTCTGGCAGGGAAGAGAAATCAGAAATTTCTTCACCCTCCGTTGCCTTACCCATTTCTTTTTCTTCCATCGTTACAAAGACTGAAGAATACAGAATTTGGTTGTTTTTATTTTTAGGGAGAGAGGATAATATTAGATATGGTAATAATTAATATTAGATATGGTCATATCATATATGGTAATTTTAATATGGTGATATCTCTCCTTCCTTCTCAGCCTCCCCAGAATAAAGTCATCTCCCTAGGTCCCGGTTCACACTCTCCTTACACAAATACCTTCCAAAATTAATAACGTTAAAAATCCGAAATTTGTACGAATAATTCAAAAATTGGGTCGAAAATGTTAAATGACCCATATTTTCAAAAAAAAGAAAAAAATTCCAAAATACTCTTTGCTAACATCAAGTTTAGATGAAATTACTAAAATAATTTATGTACGTGAAAAAGTTGATCTCTCTCACTTTTTTCTCTCACTCACAATTCCTCGAATAAGGAAAAGGAGGAGAATAGAAAAGAAAAAAAAAAGAGACAAAAAGGGAGTCCAAAGAAGAGAAAAAATAAAGAAAAAAACACCTGAGAAGGAGAGAAAAAAAAATAATAAAAAAGGACAACACTGTAATTTTACATAGTCATGACATCATTAGAAGGTTATTTCATTTTTTTTTAAAATTGGGTCATTTGTCATTTTAGACTTTCAAAATAGGTTTTTTATACAATTATTATGTAAAAATAGGGTTAATTTTATAAATAATATAACTTTTTTTATAAAAAACAAACGACAAATCAGAGTGTTGTTAAAACTTTTTGTAAAAATATGGTAATAGAAAATTATGTCACCACATGTGGACCCAAGAATCAATTTTAGAACTCACTTACCTAGTTTTTTATTTTTATTTTTATTTTTTTAATATTTTGGTTCAACACAAAACAATTCACAAAAAAGAGAAATAGAGACTCACTAAATTGACATTATTTTTTGTTTTCTTGTTTAGATTACTGTAATATCTTTTATTCTCTCTTTCAAAATTAATTAATTAAAATAATTATTTTTTCTTTTAGAGTGTCTTCTCCTTAATGTCAAATTGTTACTATATTAAGATGAGATTTGTACAATTTTAGTTATTAATAAATTCAAGTAGGTAAATTTGAATATCTTTCTTTATCTTTTATCAATTTAATTGATTAATTGATGATATATTTTCCATTATTGAGTGAGTGATTATTTGCTATAAATTTGAAATATAATAGTAATCATTTTTCATATTAGATGCATCTTATAACATAACAAATAAATAAATAAATAAATAAGAAACTACACTTATTAGACGACAAAAAAGGGAAAAAAAAATACAAACTCGTATATGGGATACACGAGTTTCCATCATGTACACGAGTCTAGAGAATTTGATGGAAAGATGAAAAGAATTTGTGTGTGATATAATACTAAACTGAAATGAGAAATTACCAAAAACGAGCTAGAGATCTTTAATCATATTTAATACGTAAATTTTAAAAGTTAAATCTAGATAAATAAGTTTAAATGTTGAAAAAATTACTTATTTGATAAAATACAAAAAAAAAAAAGATAACAAATATATTGTTGGGATTTATGCCCTAAAACCTTGTAATTTATTAGTGATTAATTTAATTATTAATTATGCAATATAAATTTATCTATTAACTGAAAAAATCTAAGGTTATTGCATAAAGCCTTCAACATGTATGTAGTTAAGGTTATTGCATAAAATCTTGAACATGTATTTAGTTGACATACGAGTGGATTATGTTCAAGAAATAACCTAAAGTTTTATAATATATAGATAAGGTTTGGTGTTTTATCCTCATGATATTTGCGTTAATGAGTAATTAATTAAGTTTCACTATTTTACATTACTATTAAAATTAAATTTAAAATTTTACTCTACAATTATTTTAAATTAATTAAATAAACATTGATGTAAATAACTTAAGATGAGTATTTTGAAAATCAAGGTTATAAGTGTAAATTTTGAAACCTATGAACCAAATTGAAACAAAACTCAAATTTCAAAGGTGAAATTGTAACATTTTGAAAGATAGAGACTAAATTGAAACTAAACTCAAAGCTTAAGGATTAAATATGAACCTTTGGAAACTAAATGACCAAATGGAAACTAGACCTAAAATTTAGGAATGAAAATGGTATTTTTTCCAAAAAAAAAAAAAAAAAAAAAAAATCTAATGATGCATATTCATTCATTTTATCTTTTAAATTAAAAACCAATTAATTTTGCTTTTAAAATATTAATGTTTAGAGAGAGAAAAAAAGAAAACAATATATCAATATACCCTTAAACTTTAGGAGTTATACCAATTAAAATATTAACTATTAATTATATCAATTTAAATTATGAACTATTTATTATATTAATAAATGTATCGATTTACATTGATTTTGCTTGACAAATTTAGTGTGAAGCATATAAATGGTAACTAGCAAATTAGTTTAGTCCCTTCCTTACGTGATATTTGAAAATCATCAATTCATCAATTTTCACACTTGTGTAGATTTCTTCAGATGTTGCTTTTACTAAATGAACAATTATAATTGATACATAGACAATTCTTGAAGGAAATTCTAATAGATAGTTTAAATTGATTTCCTTATGAATGTTTTGGGAGTTTTATTGATACAATCGAAAGTTTATAACCCTTACACAATGTAAATTATAATTGAGAAGACGAGAATAAAGCATCTCCCTAGTTCCCACTTCACACTTGGCTTACACAAATAAGTTTCAAAATTAATAATGTTAAAAATATTCTGACAGTAAAAATACCCTTTGGTCCTTGGGAAGAAAATGAAAATTGTCTTACCTTTTGAATTTGAGCTATTTTTTACCACAATGGAATCTCACGCATGCAAATTGGTCTTTGCTCTCGCTCTTTGCTTTCTCACTCTCCTTACTCCCTCAACCTCATCTTTCGTTGTCTCTCGCACTATCATACTTTCGTTGTCTAGCTCTCTTGCTATAAAGTGTTTGGTCTCCTTTTGCATCACAAATTGAAAAGAGGGAGAGAAGAAGAAGTTGATCGAAGCTAGTTGCATGGACTCTCGGAGTTGGTCAGAGAAGAAAAGGAGAAAAAGAAGAAGAAGAAGGAAAATGCAAAAGATGAACTAAAAGAGAAAAAGAAAGTGAGGTGATTTTGTAAAATTGCTTGAGAATGATGTAAGCAAGAGGAAAAAAATCTTGAGTTCTAAAAAATGGGGTGAAAATCATTTTGGGCTTGGGAAATTGGTGTTTTAATCAATCATCTCTAGATTTTGTTTCTATTTTCTATTTAGTCCTTAGGTTTCAAAATGTTATATATTTAGTCCTTAAGTTTTGAATTTTTTTCAGTTTAGTCTTTAAGTTTCAAAATATTACAATTTTATCCTTGACATTTGAATTTGATTTCATTTTGGTGTCTATGTTTCAAGATTTACACTTTTGACCTTAATTTTAAATTAAATACTCAATTTCTGTCATTTGCGTTAATATTTATTTATTAATTTAAAATACTTATAATTAATTAAGTTTCACTATTTTGCATTATTGTTAAAATTAAATTTAAAAATTCACTTCATAATTATTTTAAGTTATTAAATAAACATTAATGTAAAGGACTTAAAATGAGTGTTTAATGAAAAATCCCAATTAAAAGTGTAAATCTTGAAACCTAGGGATCAAATTGAAACAAAACTCAAATTTCAAATTAAAATTGTAACATTTTGTAAGATAGGGACTAAATTGAAACCAAATTTCAAGCTTAAGGACTAAACATGTAACATTTGGAAATCAAGAGACCAAATAGAAACTATACCCAAAATTTAGAGACGAAACATGCATTTTTCCCAAAACAAAAATATTCTAATGATGCGTATTTACTCATTTTATCTTTTAAATTAAAGATCAATTAATGCTGCTTTTAAAATATTAATGTTTAGAGAAAAAAAAAATATCAATTTATATCCTTAGACTCTGGGAGTTGTACTAATTAAAACTTTGTATCAATTTACACTCTCTCAATATTTCATTTCACAAATTTAGTGTAAAACATATAATTGGTATCTATTAAACTTATAAATTTTAATAAGCGAATTTGTTTAGATCATTTCTTAGGTTACATTTGAAAATAATCAATTCATCAATATTATCACACTTGTGTAGATTTCTTAGAATGTCGCTTTTATTTAATGATCGATTATAATTGATACATAGATAATTCTTGAAGAAAATTGTAATGGATAGTTTAAATTGATTTTTTAATGAAAGTTTGAGAGTTTAATTGATACAATTATAAATTTACAAGACTTACACAATGTAAAGCATATAAACTAAGAAGACGAGAATAAAGCATATAAACTAACAAATAACATACAAGTAATATTGTATTTAATGGAATAAGATTAGACTCATTAGAGCTCTTAGTCCAATTTAAGATGTTCCCACCTAATTGTTTGATGAATTGTGAAAATAAGTTAAAATCTTAAGACAAACAAAAGTAGTGTGGAGTTCTAAAGACAATACTTTTGCTAGGGTAAAAGAGATATGTCAACTTTTATGAGACCAGTAATGTTTGATGTGTATGAGTTTGATGAAAGGATAAGTTTAACTTGTGGCAAATGCAAGTCAATGATGTGTTGATATGATTTGGGTTACTAAAGGGCTTAAAGGGAATACCAAACAATGGTATTTCTTAAGAAGTGATGGTGGTGGTCTAGTGGAGTCCAAAGGTGGCTCTACCAGAGGTTCAAAGAAGAGAGTCTTTTAGGAATCTGCAAAACCTGGGTGCATGAAAGGTAAAGTAGGTTTGTCAAAGAACTTTGGATTGGATGTTGACGATGTTTTTCTCGTCAGGGGAGACGACGACTTGCTCTAAAATATATGGAGTTTATCCTTATGGTATGCTTGCTTTGTGTATCTTGAAATCGATTGGAGTCATGAGCAACGATATGTTAGTGGTTCCTCCTCCTGAGAGAGAAGAGAAATTCATCCTCATGTCTTTCTTCCGTTCCATACTTTCCTCATGAATCAAAATTTACTCTATTTTACTATTTTCACCCTTCTTTTTTATGGCAAAGGGATGATTTTATTTAAGCCATGTTTTATGGACAAACACTTACTCTCTTCTTCTTCTTTTTTTTTTTTTTTTTTTTTTTTTTTTTTCCTTTTATATATATAATTAAAGATAACTTCAGTAAAGTAACAAAGAAAAAACCAAGTTTCAAAAGTCTAGCGTGCATGAGACACGAACACCAACTAGTCGTGGGAGTACACAATAGGGTCCTCATGATCCAAACTCTGACCGCATCCCCATCTCCATCCTCACACTTTTTTTTTTTTTTTTTTTAAATAAAATTGTGACAGTATTGCAATAAAATTTATTGAAATTTTACTTATATTGTGGCGCTATTTTGCAATACCACGACTTTAATAAAGTCCAGCTGGGTTTAGGCCGAATCTCAATCCCCTCAACAACAAGTCCACTCATGGCAGAATGGCCGTTCACCTCCATAAGAGTTATCTCAACTTCATCGTCTCCATCACCACTTTGAAACTCTCCCAACTCAATTTCAAACCACCCATCATGTCTCTCCTGTGGCCACTCTAACCCTAACATGTCTAGAGATGGTCCACGCGAAGGCCTCATCAAGCACAGTGCATGCTGGCGCCGCCGCCACCGCCGAGAGTTGTCCAAATGAGGGTCCAAACAAACACTTCTATATTGGTTTTCAGTGCCAACAATTCCCACTGTGGCATCAGCAGGATTAATATCGAACCCCACGTAATTACGGTCACTCATCCTGAATACAAAATAAGCTGCATAAGTTGTTTTAGGAGACAACATTCTACAACTCATTCTTCCACGTATTTCAAGCCACCGCACATTGAGGAGTCCAGCCACCTCTACAAACCTGATTCTCACACACCCACATTGACAAGGCAGACTATTAGAATTGGGAAGAAACAAAAAAAAAAAAAAAAAAAAAAAAGTGCTTTGCTCCAATCTCATAGACTTTGAACCTCGAACGAGGATGGTGATACCAAGTCCAGCAGAAAGACTGATCCCCCCAAACGACCGAGAGATCCCTCGCTCCAAGCATTATGCATTTCTTACCACTCCATTTTTCCAATGACAAGCTCTGTAACATCCCAATGATTCAACCCACTCAATTTATGTTCATACAAATAAAGTGCACAAAGGCTTCATCATTGATCCATCGAAAGATATACATATATTTAATGTACACTGGAAACAGGGGTTAGTTTACATTTGTTTTCTGAGACGGATCATTAATAGTTAAGGCGGTGGGAGAAGTCATCCGTACAAAAATCTTCAATATATATCCATACAAATAAAGTGCACGAAAGCTTCATCATTGATCCAACAAGTAAAGAAATACCTATTTAATGATCTAAACCTGAAATAGGAGTCAGCGAAGGCTTAATTAGTCCATATTTTCTAACAAAACTTAAAACTCGATGTAAAGCATAATTGAGAACAAGGTTAAAGCATATAGAAACTGACAAAATGAATACATTAGATATAAAGAATTAAAATGGGGCCTCCAAGGTCAATTCGGAAGGCATCGTCACAAGAAAGGGACTTCCGATGATGGCAGGGGTGGAGTTATCCAACTCCGGCCACATTCAATTCAGAGAAATTGGGGGAATCAGAAAGTTTACCTTATTGCCGTCGTCAATTAGCACCGGGCTGTTACAAAGGGAGAAAAAGACCTCCTTCTTGGAACTCGAAATTGGATCAACATTGTGGTCATCAGATTTCCTCTGAGAAATCAAAACATCCCAATCGGTAGGCAGGAACCTATCCCACACAAAATCCGACTGAGCTGCGGCATTGAATATTCGGGAAACCGCCGCCGACCTGCAGACATCGATTGGACTCGTGAGAGATAAGAGGTTGGCTATTACTCCTTCGGGCATAAAAGATAAATCGCCAAGTTCTTCCCCCTCTGTTTCCATCCTCCTTTCCTATTCCATTGCGTCATTCGCATTGGGGCCACAGGCAATTAGGGGATTATTTTTTTCTTTCTTTTTTTTCTTTTTGGTTTAAATGCTAAATTAGGGCTGGAAAAAAAAAAAAAAAACAAATATGTTATGTATTGTATTTGAAAATTATTTGCAAATTTTGAACCACAAATTATGTTTCATTATTATTATTTTATAGAATTGCAAACTCCATTTTTTTTCCCCTTAATTTCTGGAAAATGGAAGCAAAACTTGAAGAGATGCTTAATTTTCTTACTTCCAATTAGAACAAGTCTTACTCTTCTTGAATTGTCTTTCTGTACCTCTTAATAAGACCTATATAAAAGAAAAGAAATTGATTTAGTGATGAAGAAAGAGAGTGAAATTTGTAATCATAATCCCACCATATAGTATTTAAAGCGTTAGTGAGTCAATCTTTAAACAAAATATTTGGGTGCACTAGAATCAATTAGTTATTCGACTATAGTTTATCATGTGGTAAATATTTTCTCTTAACTATATACATGATTAAAAAATATATTTGTATTTGATAAAAATTTAAGGACCATCTATATACCGGTTGGTAATTGATTGTATCTTTTTATCCCAAATGGATTTGAAGTCGTGGTGTAATACCAAAATGAAAGAAAAACTTCAAAATGATTTTATTGATTTGTTTGAAAAAAATCCAACCTTTATCTATAGGCAAGGGTAAAACAACCCTAAGAGTTTAACAAATCATTAACTACTTAACTAACTAAAATACTTAACCGGTTGTTTAAAGACTTTAAATAGAATTTAAACTATAATAATTGATTGGATACATCATATTCACCTCCTAAAATAAAACTATTCTTGAGTTTCAAGTTGCAAGTTGAAAATCATCATGAGCACGATAAAGACATAAATCTACTACATTAAAAACAAAGTTGATATGTAAATCAGATGGTAACTCCAAACGATAAGCATTTGCTCTATAAGCTTGAAGGACTGGAAAAAGACCCAACTTTCTGTTCTTCAGCTTGTTGTAGGTACCAGTTGGGAATCAACCCTTCCAAAGATGCACCATGACTAGATCTCCTTCGTGAAATTGTTGAAGACAATGATGCTTGTCAGCAACTTTCTTATATGAAGCATTTGCACGTTCAGTATTGGCTTGAACATCTTGGTGTAGTTGAAAGATCTTTTCAGCTATATCTTCAGCGTCATGATTAAGATGAATTGAAGAAAAAATGTGAGCAAGATCAATAGAAATATCAATAAATATATCAACATGTCGACAAAAGTTTAATAATATAGCTGCTCTTATCTCTACCTATCTCTCTGTAAATACAAAAATTTAATCCTTAAAAAAGATATTCATAAAATATTATTTTACTGATTTAATAGAAGAAATATCTATTATAAATACTATCTTATAAGATTAATACATTTTTGTTCATTCTTTACTAATATAGTCTTATATTATTTTTTACTTTTCACTCATATTATACAATGATTTAGTACAGTTTCGTTTATTCATGTTGATTTATTTTTTCATGGTTGTCATATATGCCCATTTTTATTTGTCACACTTATATTTGAAAAATACATCATTATATAGAAGTGATATTATTTTATTAATACAATCTGACATATATACTGAACATGTATTCATTATTCAATCTTTTACAGATTTATCATTCAAATTTCATCATGTACCTCAATATATTTTATATCTAATAAACAATCTTTGTTAATAGATAGCCATTTCATTTTTGGTAAATATCATCTCTAATCTATAATATCGATAATATATATAAAATTAAAGTTCAGAAACTTTTACATTCTCATTTTGCTCTTCATTTTCAAGTATATGCATATTGTATAGTTATCGCAACGTCATCCCAACGCAGAGCAGCCCACGCCACCAATCATCACGGGGTGTGATTAATCACCATTTTAAAACAAAATGGTCTACAAGACTAGATTTAAGGTTCGGGAGTCGGTTGAGTGTAGGAAAGATGTTAGCATCCATACAACACTTGTTTCAAAAAAATGGTTACCACATTTTATTTTAAAATTATCATATTATTCCTTGGTCTTAAAAGAAAATATTTTTGAGTTTTGTTTTTGAATGTCCCAATTATATTAATTCATATTTAGTAGAATTAATAATTATGAATGACTCGAGACCATTATTTCCTATATTTCCAAGATTACTGTTCCATAAATAGAACACTACTAAATTTATTAAAACAAATGCATGTTTGAAACCAAATAAAATTTGGAGAGTTTCGTATATTTTTGGAACCTTGAAAGATTCCGAAAAGATAATATACTTTTACCCCAAGTTTAGGAATTCATTTGAAAACAAATTTTATTTTAAAGCTTAAAGAAGTAGATTTGAGTCAAACTTCAAAAATTCATTCTTATTTTATTTCAAACTACATTGTTGAAATTCAAAATTGAAAATTTAGAAGTTATTATTTCATAAATTCAATTTTTAAAAATTGGTTTTTCAAAAATTAAAACAAAACTTTAATGAAATTAAATAAAATTTAACTAATCTAACTTCAAAGTACGTTCCTAAGTAGAGGTACTTCAACCAAGATAGAATCGTGAATGGACTTGATTGTATTCTTAAACTCATTAATCAATTCCCAAATGGAGTTATTATTTAGAAATTCTAAATTAAAATCAAAATTTAAACTTAATTTGAAAATCAAATTAGAAACAAAACAAATTATGACTAAATTGAAAACTTTATCAAGAAAGTCCCGATTTAGAAATTTAGAAATTAAACTAAATTAAAAACTCCAAATGAAAGATAAACTAGATTTTGTTTAGAAATTGTAAATAAGAAACCAAATTGGGATTTATTTGCCAAATTCACATGGAAACTAACTTAGACGATTTTTCTTCTCTCTTCTTCTTCTTCTTCTCTTTCTTTTCTCTTTTCATGCAGGTGAGAAACCATCCGAGGTTACAGTCACGCCGGATCTCCACCACTGGAACGCTACAGCTGTCCGTTCGTGGGTTTGCTCTGCCTCGCCGGATGCACCTTCGGTGGAGCTCGTGAGTTGGTCGCTGGTACGTCGGAATGGTGCGCAAATGATCGCAACCGTGAGTTTGGTGTTGGAAACTTGTGAGTTTTGCCGAAATCAGACAATCGTTGGTGGGTATGTGGTTGCTGGAATAGATATGAATGCCTCAGCATTGAACACTACTTTCTCGTTGTTTATCACATTATATCCTCTCTGCATGTTCTGCTACCATGAAAGAAGGAAGTTCAATGGGTAATGGGAGCGTGGGAAAGAGAAGGAGAGAAAAGAGGGAATGTGGGTATATATTTGTGAGATGATTGGGGAAGAAGAAACAAGAGAATGAAGTGGTTAGAGATTTTTCTTTTTCCTTATTTTCCTCTTTTTTAAGATTTATTTTATTTCATATTTTCCACTTCCCTTCATTAATAAATAAAAGAAACTTATTAAAGTAATGTGAATATAAGAAAACTAAATATTTACATAAAATTTGAGCCAGACCAAATATTGTATACTCCCACAAATCATTTGGAATAAAATATACCTTTTTACTAAAACACCTCTCGCAAATGACAACTACAAAAAAGAGTAATAAACGAAACAATGTTAACATATTCCTTCTATTAGACATGTATTTAATTAGTGTGAAGGGAGAGACCAAAGATTTTAGGAGTAATCTATATCTTCTACAATGTTACGTCCGAATTTAAAGGGGGTACATGAATGAACCGAGATCACATCCGAATGAGAAAGATTTTGAAAAATATAAAAGCATGGTTAAGAAATGTTTCAAAGAATTGAAAGTTCCTATATTTGCTTTTGTATAGGATATTTTGATATACAAACTTATAAATTTTTAAGTCACTATACTAGCACTTTCTTTGATAGCATCTAGAAAGATCGTATATACATTAATAACATTTTTTTCTTTTAACCAAGTCGAGGAATCCTCCCAGGAGTATTGAATTCAAATTAGGAGTCTTATTTTCAATATGGAATCATTGAGTGGTTTGATCACCTCCTCACAGTTGTTTACATCTACACACAAAAAAGTTTAACATTTACTTTTTGCTTTCTTGACTTTCATCCTAAAGTTTGTTAAAGAGGGTTGCATCCAAAGTAAAAACCATGACCAAATAATTACTTTTAAGTTATAAGTTTAAAGATCGGGTGACGATATAATTAATAAAGTTGAATGAGGTCTCTAGAAGTTTGTATGTGTTCTATCATTTTCACTCGTTTGCACTCTCAATGTGTAAGATTGAACATGATGAGTGTCAAAGCAAATCGGACTTCATGAAATGGGGTTTTATGAACTTTTGTGGTAACTATTTAATTATTTAATTATGGTTCCATTGTCTTTGTCATGAAATGATCTTATCCTTCTCCTACATAAAGTAAAGGTAAGCATAAAGTAAGATGTGCTTTTAGCCACATAAGTGATGCAACTAAAAGTTTATAAATGAAATGCTAATTAAAAGGGAAAAATGGCTTCAAATAATGATAGGGATGGAGACTAATATAAACTATCAAATAAAAAATAAAAAAGAGTAAAAATCAAATTAAAACAAAACTCAAATTTCAATCATTTTTAATTTTGACATTTTAAAATTTAAGGATTAAATTGAAACCAAAATCAAAACTTAAGGATTAAATGTGTAACATTTTGAAACTTAAGAACCAAATAGAAACTAAACCCAAAACTTAAGTACCAAAAGCTATTTTTTTTTTTTTTCCTTATTACATGAAACTCTTTCAAAATTGATAGACATAATTGAATCTATCCCAAAGATTTATGCATAGTATGTATTAGATTCATTATTCAAACATAAATGAATGAGAGAGTAGGAGAGAATAGGGGAATCTAATTTGCTATAGGTGGAATATTAGTTGGCTTCCTCTAAAGAGGAGACATGTTCACATTTTAATGTTGATGAAACAAAAGAGTGCAAAAAATCCCAAACCATGGGAGCTTATTATTGTGTGTGTCTGTTTTTTTCTTTTCTTTCTTTTTTTGGGTCTCAAACAGTTGGATTAAAGGAGGAATTGACTTGAATGGAAATGTGGTTCATAAGTAACTAGGATAATTCTTGTAGGTTTTTTTTTTCTTTTTTTTTTTTTTCCAAGAAGTGAAAAGCTGGAAGAACAATTGAGCACTTTTAAGTATATTTTTAAATTATCCATCCAAATACTATACCAAATTTGAAAAATAATTTCAATTGATTATACTCTAAAAAAAGTAATTCTAAATTCATTCTTATCTGCCTCTTGTCTTTTACATTTCCGTATTAGTCTTTGCATTAAAAAATAGTGGACAAAAGATACCAAAAATGAATCATACTAATTTTATCTTCATTGGTGTAAACAATATATTATTTGATAAACTTTATAGTTTGCATGGTAGTATATATGTTTGATATACTTTATATTTTGTACACTTATTAAAAATACATTTGAAGTAAAACATAAATGCATCAATAGTAGTCTACAATTAAAATTGAATTTTGAATGAGTATTGATATATTACTATTGATAAAATGTTGATATACTTAAATGCATTTCGAATGAGTACGAATATACTATTAAAACACCAACTTTATATGTTACGTGAGTTTGAACGAGTGTTGATAAACTACTGATCGATACATTAATAACATACTTGAAATTGTGTCTTGGGTAAGTGTTGATATATTAGGGATGCACTGATAATAGTGATTTACTTGAATTTTAATGCATTTTGAACAAGCGCTATTATACTTGATACACTAATGTGTCATCATACTTAAAAATGATTTTTGAATGAGTGTGTTAAATATACTACCAATACATCAATGTTGTACTTGAAATTATATTTAAAATGATATATTATTGTTATACTAATGAAATTATAAATTTTTTTTAATAAGTATCGATGTATATTGGGCCATCAATGTTATATTTTAAATGAATTATGAATGCATATTGATATACTACTAATACACTAATGAGTTATGATTTAAATGCATTTTTGAATGAACATTATGTACTATTGAAACACCAATAATGTTATACTTTAAGAATTTTGAATGATATGTTGATAAATTATCTATACACCAACATTTGAAAATGTATTTTGAATTAGTGTTGATATATTACTGAAATACTAATGAGATATACTTGACATGTATTATTAATGAATAATGATATACTATTGATGCAACAATATTATACTTACAACAAAATTTGAATGAATATTTATATATTATTGATACACAAATGCTATTATTGAAATTGCATTTAAACCGAATGAGGTGAGAATGAATTATTCACCCCACAACAAAACGCAATAGTTTCTAAACAATTTAGAAACTGGACTATGATAGACTTTGGAGCATAAAGGCAAGTAACTTTAAACATGTTTTTATTACTTAAACATTTAAAACATATTTTAGTCACATCTAAACTTTGTTAATTCACCAATTTTAAAGATGCCATGTTTAATAATCGAAGATGATGTAACTATCAACTTCAATAATACTCTAATGAAAATGCTTACTAACATAATAAAATTTACTATAAGTTGATAATAATGTACTAATAAAATAATATTTTGAAACGAATAACAACAAGTGTTACAAACACATACTGTTTGATAAATTTGATATATCAATTATACGACGAAATATATTTTATATTTCGTAGATATTTCTCTTACTCTTGCCATTGCCCTCGTTATGTTATTGTTGTTATATTAGGGATCAAACAAATTTACTACTTCTCAATATATACATTATACATACATTGGGAAGAGAAAAGGAAATTTGATAAGTTAACTTAAAATCGTGAGAAATACGTAATATAGATTATATCACAAAAAGGTCCAACAATGATCAACTTGATTATCCAATCAAAAAACAAGTGTTTGACATGTGGGCCATGTGGAAAAATACAACCTAGTGCCTTGTATCCTAGATATTAATCAACGGTCCAGATCGCACTTAGGTTCTCCCTTGGCCCAATCGCAAGCGGCGACCAAAAATGAAATCAGATCTGAGGACGACGAAAAAGCTATAATCCGCTGCTCCATCGCCCCATGTGAACCTCGTACCTCAAGACGCCACGTGGACGTTTCGTTATTTTCTTAAACATCAGAGGACTAAGGAAATAGATTACGTGGACCGCGTTGTAGGTAATTACTTTAATCTGGAGTTCTTAGTCCCAGGGTTGGGAGTTGGATATTAGTCTGCGCAGTACAAGGCCCCAAATTAATCGCTCGCTCTCTCTCTCTCTACGCGCAAAAATCTCTTTCGTCTCTTTGGTTTAGGATTGTTTTCACTTCTGTCTGTCTTACTCTCTTTTTGATTTTCCCGGTAAATCGGGATAATTTTGAGGGAACTAGCAAGAAAACAACTTAGAAATTTTACAGTAAGTACAGTATCATTTCTAGGAAATTTCCAGGATTGAGCTGGATTTTCGATTTTGCACTATTTTGAATTTTGGGGGTTTTTAAGAAATTTTTTCTTTTTCTGGTTGCGTCACTCTGGTTAGGGTTTGGTTGTTGGTGGCGGCTTTTGGTTTCAATCAATCGTCTTCATTGAAGTTCTGATTTTGGTGTGCAGTAGATCTGGGAAGTTCGGACTTTCTCTAGAGATTAGGGATGCAGCAGAGGCAAACGAGGTATATGGAGAGGACGAACTCTATGAGGGAAAAAAGGGGCTTGGAGGGTGGAGAAGATGAGCTGCCAGAGAGAAAACGACCAGCTCTAGCTAGGTATATCGCTTATTATTATTATTTTTTTTTTTGCATTTCTTTTACGAACGTGCTAATTCGATATCTTGTATTCTAATCGAGGGGTTCTTTTCTTACCCCCCCCCCCCCCCCCCCCCCCCCCCCCTCTTTAGAACTAAATTTAGCTGGGGGTGAGAAGTCAAAACATAACTCTGTATGTCGGTTATATAAAATCTGCATAGCCCTTTAGGAATGGTGAGTTGTGCATACCTATTGATTCTTTACATTAATTACGAAGACTTTTACTTACACGTGTCACGATGATGAGGTAGATGAGAGGTGTCTGATGCTTCCTATGAGCTTTCTATTTGGACATAAGAAACAAATATTTCATTGATGGGAATGTAGAAGGGAAAAAAACCATCAATTGGAGGTTAATAGTTAAATTCAGGTATATGGAGCCTGCACTTTATAATGAAATTCCGAAGATGGAAGTTTGAATGGGCAGCCTGAGCAGAAAATAAATTCATAACCTCTAATGACTGTAGCCATAATGATATGCATAATTCATGTTGCATATCTTTAATAAGTTCCTAACCATATTTTTTTGCACTCGATATTTTCTAATGTTCTGACTAAAGCCCATCAAGATTTTCTTTGTTTATTTGGATGGTGTAATACATTCTTGCGCTCATAAGGCCTTCTATTGTTTTTATTTTCTTGGTTGTCAATACCACCTTCGTCTTCTAACTACCAGTATAATAGTGTAAAATTTGGTTGTCAGTTTGCTTCATGAGACCAATTATTCTGATTATGGTTTTTGTACCTTTATGATTAATTCACATTGTTATATCAATTCATTCTCAATAAAAGGTTATGCAATACAAATGATTAACGCTTTTATGGATCTTTATGACCTTGCAGTGTGATAGTAGAAGCTCTGAAGGTGGATAGTTTACAAAAGCTGTGCTCGTCATTGGAACCAATACTCCGTAGAGTGGTAAGATACATGATTTCTATATACTGTTTTGTCTCAGCAAACATGCTGTAATGAGAGTAGAATTTAGTTGGGTGTCTGCTTGAGGGGTAGTTGTTTGCTTGGTTAACACACTATCAGTTATCTAGTTTAGTTGCAGAGATTCTAAGAATGATACTAATTCTCATCCAATATGCTTTTTATGTTTTCATAGACATGACTGCCTGTGTTTTTATTATGTTCCAAGTGTGACAATAATCTGTTTATGATTAGCTAAATATACTAATGGCATAATTGAAGTTTGAATTTTCATTTCCATTAAGGCTTATTCTTTCGATTGCAATTTGTCACTTTGTAATCGTGAACTCCTTTAATTCAAAGTTTTTATTATCTTCTTTTCTTATTTGATCCTATCTTCTTTTTAAACTCTTCTCTTTCCTCTTTATTTCATCATGATTGTTGCTCCACGCTTGAAAAACTATATCTTATCATTCTTCTTCAAGTTTTCCTGTTGACATGGTATGTGATTATTGCTCGCTCCTGGTGTCAAACAGGTTAGTGAGGAAGTGGAACGTGCTTTGGCCAAGATAGGTCCTGCTAGAATTTCTGGAAGGTAACTATTAATCCTTTTTTTTTTTTTTTCTTTTTCTTTTTCTTATGCTTCCAATCACTTATATTTGATTTGTGCTGGTAGATATTGAAAAAATATCTATAAATTATTCTTCACTACCAGTTTGCCATTTATTTTCAGCTGAGATGTTGCTTAGAATCTTAATATTTACTGAATCACTTTTACAAGAGTTCGAATGTTTTTTGGTCCTTGTCTCTTGATGCACCCCCTCATGGGAGTTTGCTGCTCTGTAAGCAAAGTCGTTCTACTGTTAGCTGATTTGATGAATCAAAACCAACTATTACACAATTGCTAGCTTTTCACTTTGTTTGTGGGTCTAATCATTATGCTTTAAATGTGACCTGAGCTAATAACTCTAATATGATAACATTTTGCTTAAAAAATTGTTTGATATGTGAATATTATAATGTTGTCAATGTTCCAATGGTGGGATGCTCTTGACTTTTGAAACTACGTGTGCTGGGTAATGGGTTGTGCTTCATCTTAGCCATGTCTAATTTTGCAACCACTATTTGGAATCTGATAATGTTGCCTTGCCTTCATGGAAATTGATAATTCATTTACAGGAATGCTTGGGAAGTATGCGTTTATTCTAGTCTTGAAGTCCTGTATGCTGTTATCTATGGCACATAACATGTTATCATGCACCATATCGCAGCCACTGCTCTCTGTCTGTTTCCTGATTTTACTTCTGATCCTGTTGAAATCTAACCAAATGGAATAAGGGCTTCTTGGTGATTAGACTTAGTTGAGTTAATTAATTCATTCTGTTGACAGAGTATAACTAATAATTCTATCGTTATTGTGCTTAATTAGCTCATTTTCTCTGTATGATCTACTATGATGTTCTATGATGTTCTGACACTTTTACTTACAGGTCTTCTCCTAAAAGGATTGAAGGTCCCGATGGAAGAAACTTGCAACTGCACTTTAGGTCTAGATTGTCTCTTCCCCTGTTCACTGGAGGGAAAGTAGAAGGTGAACAGGGTGCAGCAATCCATGTTGTTCTGGTTGATGCCAACACAGGCCATGTAGTAACATCTGGACAGGAAGCCTTGTCTAAATTGGACATTGTGGTACTTGAAGGTGATTTTAACAATGAAGATGATGAAGATTGGACGGAGGAAGAATTTGAAAGTCATGTTGTTAAAGAGCGTGAAGGAAAGAGGCCTCTATTGACTGGTGACCTGCAGGTTACCCTCAAGGAAGGCGTTGGAACACTAGGGGATTTGACCTTCACTGATAATTCAAGTTGGATTAGGAGCAGAAAATTCAGACTTGGGTTAAAGGTGGCTTCTGGGTTTTGTGAAGGTGTACGTATTCGTGAAGCAAAAACTGAAGCTTTTACAGTTAAAGATCACCGAGGAGAATGTAGGTTCATGCTTTGTCACATTTAATTCTGCTCTTGTTTAATAGAAAGAGAAAAAACAAAAGAAGGAAAAGGAGCATTGGGTAAATAATTTTTTGAATCTTTGTTTTGCTTGGCAGTGTATAAAAAGCATTACCCACCTGCATTAAATGATGAGGTGTGGAGATTGGAGAAGATTGGAAAGGATGGTTCATTTCACAAGCGGCTTAACAAAAATGGAATATTCTCTGTTGAAGACTTTCTCCGAATGGTCGTTCGTGATTCTCAAAAGTTGCGGAGTGTAAGTGTTATCACATTTTTTGGTACTTTATTCTTATCCTTCACCACTCTTTCCTAAAATTTGTCCTGTTTGTAGATCCTTGGAAGTGGTATGTCAAATAAGATGTGGGAGGCTCTCCTAGAACATGCTAAGACCTGTGTCCTGAGCGGGAAGCTGTATATTTATTATCCAGAGGAAACAAGAAATGTTGGTGTTGTTTTTAACAATATCTATGAGCTCAATGGACTGATTACAGGGGAACAATACTTTTCTGCTGATTCTCTGTCTGATAGCCAGAAGGTACCCATGTTTGTTGTATTTCTAGTTCTATGAATGTAATTTACACGTGAAAAAGACACTTGCAAAGAGTTGGCAATATCATTGCTTCGTCTAGTTTCCCCTTTCTGTAGTTGAAAAAATGTTTAGCATGTTTTGCCTGATCAAGGTTTCTTTGACTGAAGAGTGAAAAAGAAAGGTCAGTCTTGTTCAGGTTTAGAGTTAGCAAGATTATTTCTATAAATTGTCCTCTTCTGTCTGAGGGAGACTAGTTACTAGAATGCACATTGCGAGTGGATTTTTTCCCTCAATTACTACCTCTTGTAGCAACTTAGAATTATTTATTGTATCTGCTGAGGTTGTTGCGATTGCTAAAGAAAATAAAAAACCTCATAGAGGGCAGCATGACCTCATGAAACGAACAAACCTGCCATTATCAAAGGCAGATGTTTTTATCCTTTTGTGATTCATCTACGGTCTACTTATAGATATTTAGAAATTGGCTTCTATTCAGGGATTATGGGTGGTTAAAGATTTTAGGTTGTTGCAATTATAATCTGTTACTTTCCTCCTTGCGAAGAAGTTTACACAAAGAAAGGCAAGCATTTACGATGCAAAATGATTTCCTACGTTAGCAGTAGTATAACAAATGTGTATAAATTGCGTAAGGCTTTTCTCCCTAGAAAATAGTTTAAGAAATATCTTCATTTTGCAGGTTTATGTAGATACACTAGTGAATAAAGCATATGAAAATTGGAATCAAGTTGTAGAGTACGATGGCAAGTCACTTTTGAGCTCTAAGCAGCCTAAGAAGTCCAATGCATCCCGAAACGACTTTCAAGGTGGTCATCTTGATATTTCTAGTACTCTAGATCACGGACCACTGCCCCGCATGCCAGTGTCAGTTCAGCATCAGCAGCCTGTAGTGGATTCAGGACTCTCAGTTGCAGGTAACCACGCTTGTACAATTGTAATTAAGCTTTTGGATGGTAGCATTTATGATTATTATCTGTGGGAGGGGGTTCGTTTTGAGGTTGTCAAATCATAAGAGGTGGAGTGCCATACTTCTGTGTATAGGCCACGCCTGGAGTCCTGCTAGCTTTTAAATTTAGTTTAGCAAAGCCTCTAGTCCAGTGCATTTAAGTTTTTAAGTTGGGTTAGCTGTTGTAGGAAGATGTTAATTTTTAACGTTCCATTAGTGAGATGAAATCATGAAAACACTAAGGGCCTGTTTGATAGATAATCCAGATTCTGTTTTATGTTTTCAGATTCACTGGGTTCAATAGATATGTGTTTGGTAGGCAACCCGAATTCTGTTTCTGAAAACTGTTTTCAGATTCTGTGATCCAAATTGTGCAAATTCTGAAAACAACGTTTTTATGTTCATTGTATTCAAATTTTGAATCTTTAATTTTAAAAGCAGAATTATATTAAATCAAGATAAAAACATTTAGAAATACAATATGTCATTTTATAAACTCAATTAACTTTTTCAAAATGTAATATGTATTATGAAATGTATTATAAGTTATATAATATTAGAAAATAATAATTATATAATTTTTTTTAACATAAATCATATTCATAAATAAATTAATAATAATTTATTGTCAACTAAATATTAGTGAGTAACTACAACTAGTTTTATGATTTATAAAAACATTAAATATAACTCTGTTTTCATTAAATCCCTTGTTTTCAGATTTCTGTTTTCAAATTCTCTACCAAATAGGCCTTAATTTTTCACTGTTCGCATGGACATACTATGACTTTCTGATTGACTTTGGTTTCATTATATTGAATAACAGACCTGGTTCTTGGTCACAAATAATTGCGATGCTCCTTGTTTGTTTCTGAGGATTGCCTCATCTATTAGAACTGGTGACTGGTGCTTTTTGGTTAACTATAATTTCTGTCTTTATATTTGGAAAGCAGGGTATAATGATAATACAGCCACAAGATATTCAACCCAGCCTCAGTTTGTGAATTCAACTTCTCGACCACAGTTTGACAACTCTCCATTTACTTCTAATGACTTGATCGGCAATTCTAACCAAGTTCATATCACAAGAAATGACAATAGTGCTTTTGGTTTGGCTCTTGGTCCTCCACAAGCATCATCTTCAGGGTTTCAGGCGCTCGGTTCCTCTATTCAGGAATCTAATCTGAATCCATTTGACTGGTCAAACAATAGGGACAAGGGAGTTGACGACTTCTTTTCGGAGGATGAGATTCGTATGAGAAGTCATGAAATGCTTGAAAATGAAGATATGCAACAATTGTTGCGAATGTTTAGCATGGGAGGGCATGCATCTGTTAACGTCCATGATGAGGGCTTTTCATTCCCATCATTCATGCCTTCACCAATGCCAAATTTTGATGATCGTAACCGTTCTGGTAAAGCTGTGGTGGGTTGGCTGAAGATCAAAGCTGCAATGAGGTGGGGCTTCTTCATCAGAAAGAAAGCAGCTGAGAGACGTGCGCAGATTGTTGAGTTGGACGAGGAATAGAACTCGGTTAGTTGGTGCGGTTCAGCCTGTTATTTGAGCTTCCTCACTCACTGCATCATCATTCTGTAGATCTTGGAATTCTTCGTGCGCTGAGTCTCGCTGGATCAACTTGAAAGGATGTCTTTTGTATCTGTATAACATATTAACAGCGGAAGCTACACTTTTGTACAGATTCCTGTACAGTGACTCGTTCCTGTTTGCTAGTGACTTTATTTAAGATATTTTCCTGTCATCATTCTACCTAACCTTTGGTAGGCCAAGAATATGAATGGGTTGGCCGGTGACAGGGTAAATTTCTTATTTCATATACCCTTTCTTAATGTTGTTTGATTGATTAGGATCAAGGATTCCCTACAGTTTTCTGTTGCTTTCAAATGTTTCCAATTACTGTATGAGAGATGGTTCAGTGACTAATGAATAATCCATGTTATTTTTAGTTGGTTGATAATGCATATAAATATAATTGTTCTGATTGTTTTGCATGTGTTGACATCTTGAAGTAAGCACTACCAAATGCAATCTTACTTTATTTGTAACCATTCAGCTGTTTGAACTTCCTTTCATCTATATCGAATTAATGTTTCTTTGTAACAGAGGATGGTCGATTTCCTGATTCTTGGAGCAACTTTAGGAGCTTCATATTCATTCTCGTAAGTAACTCTTCAAAAATCTGTAAGTGGGGTTTAATTCATTGATCAGCATTGTTCGATGTAAAAATTATATGATTTTAACTTCTTGAAGAAGACTCGAGTTTTTACTACAAATGAAAACTTGTTCCTTTACACACTTTTATTAAATTGAAAGGCTAAAATGACCTATAATTACGGAAGAAAATGTAATCAAAACTCTTTTAAGTGAAAATTTTAAAATTAAAGATTAAAGAGAATGTTCTTGTTCACTTTCTTGTAGTCTTGGGTGTAGAAATCTTTTAAATTTCAAACGAAATATGGAATAAATGAAATAATGTAAACACGAGTTGCCACTAGAGGACTTTTGAAACTAAAAAGTGGTAACTTTCTTAGGTGGTAGAGGGAGTGCATTCAGGCGGTAAGCCCTGTGGAAATCTCTTGAAATCAGTGCAGTAATTATAAATCATGTAATTATCCTGCACCCATTTCAGCCTTTTCTGATTTATTGCATCAAGGTCTTGCGAGAGCCATTGGTTAGATGTGGAAGAATAAGATGAAACTGAAGTGCAAGAAGATGAAACAGAAGACCAAACACAATCCCTATCAACACTGAAGTTTCTATAGGAGGCTTCAAATGGGGCTTGGGTCCAATCCGTCTTCACAAGCCCACCTCTCGTGGCCCAATTATCAGCATTCCACAGGCTGGAGTATATCCTCATTGGTTGATTCTTTGGAAATGGAACGCCAATCGATTCAGAGTTCTTGAACTCTCTGATTGGTGTGCCATCCACCGAGAAGCTGAACCATCAGTTACCAAATGAATGTAATTTGCGTTAGATTTTGACAAAATATTAAAAATGCAGTTGTCTCACATCTAAAATCTTCGTAAAAGTGATGGGCTACAAGTACTATAAAAAGAGGGATAATTGCAATAGTAGCACTTTTAGAGTTAATAATTAAGTGTACAACGACATTTTTAAAGTATTGCAAATATAGTAAAATCTACTTGCGATAGAATCCCATCAATTATAAATTTTATCGTTGATAGACTTCTATTAACGATATAATCTATCACAGATAGATTATTGTTTACTATATTTGTAACTGTCCCTAAAAGAACCTATAAAGATTTAATTTAAATTTAATATTATCATCAACGTAGCTCAAGTATAATTCTCCAATTAAACATCTGATGAAGATGTCTATATGAAGATAAAACCTTGTATAGAGATTAAAATCGTGCTATTGTGAAAAAGACTTACTATTTTATACACTATTAGGTTTGTTTAATCATGCAAGTTAAAACTTACACCTACGCCTTTGGCATACTAGTCTGTGGTTTTTTCTCCGGTTGGAATTTTTTTATGACAAATTTTTTCTTTCAATTTGGGTGTTAATTTTCTGTTTTTTACTACTAGTAATACTTAGTTGCAGTCTAGGATTCACCTAAGTCTCACTCCCTTGTTCTTCTAACCACAAGAAAAAAAATTATTGTTTTTTTAAACATGAGAAGGTAACACATGTCAACTTTTCGGTGGGAGTGGGTGTAGCATCATAGTAGTAATGTGAGATTTTTTTTTTTGGGAAGAAATGTTTTTTTTTAATATATAAAAATAGAAAAGAAGAAGAATTGTTGATATAGTGCTTACATAATTCTTTGGGGGTTCCAAAGAATGGAATAGGTGTGGAAATCTGCAGTGGGATCGAACCAAAGATAGAATTGTTGTTCTTTGTTGCCTTTGCCTTGGCTGTAAACATTGGTGTGAAGAATGTAAGGTTGGCCACTCAGATTACCCAAAAACTCGAAATCAATCTCATCCCACATGGACCCTTTTGAGGAAAGCTACAAATACCCACGAAAACAATCAAAACGCTTCAGCAAATTTGAGAAATTTAAACAATGAAGAAGCAAAGTGGGTTGTGGCAGAGTGAAGTGAAGTTACATAGTAGGCAGTAACAGTTCCGGCTGAGTTACGAGGAACAAGCTTCAGCTGCATATGAATTTTACCAAAGAGATATTCACTTTTGGAGTGAAAACCAGAGCCAGAGGCCTTGTCGAGTGAGAGTGTCAAAAGGTCACCATTTTGAAGGATCTTGGCTCGGCCATCTCCCCATGAGATGTCGAAGTCCCGGTTGAAGTTAGCAGCAGAGGGAAGCATGAGAAAGGTCAGATTCAGAAGAAGAGAGATTAGAAATGGGAGCAACAAAGAAGGCGGCATGATGAAGAAGAAGAAGGAATGGAGTAAGGATTAGAGTTGGGAAATGGGGATTATATATTGGGAAATTGGAGGTGAAAAAGATGAAGAATCATGGGAAATTGTGAAAGAAGGAGGAAGAAAATGGTGGGTGGAAACAGGGCATTGGGAAGAGATGAAGAAGCTGTAAAGGAGGTGGCGTGATCCCAATCAAACTGCAAACACCCATTACGCCACAAAACAAAAAGTTGCGGTTTTTGCGACTATGTATGAAGGTTTACGGCAGATTGCGCCTTCTTTCGCACATTTGCCATTCTCTTCATCCATCGGAATTCGCAGAATATATATATTCATATTCTGCCCACGTCAATGCTAGTATAGTTTTGCGTACACAATGGTTAATAATATAATATCTTATCACTAAGTTTACCATGGACTAACTAGAAATTTATACTGTAAGAGATCTAAATTTCAAATTTTAATATCACTTTCCATTCATTAATTTCTTTTTCATAATCAAACTTTACTATTACCTTTCTAATATATTATTATTATTATTATTATTATTAATGCAACCAACTTCGAATTATACACTCAATAACTCAATAACTAGAAGAGAGACCCAAATCATTTTATCACACTTATTGTTTGAACGAAAAAAATAATCTAACGTTAAGAATATATTATTACATGAGTATCTTCATATATTCTCTCTTCAATCATGCATAAAAAAACATAACGTGTATATATATATTTTTAAAAAATTGTCATATAATAACATATGAATTTATGATTAAGCACTTGAGTTGGCTGTGCTTCTTATTATACTTACTGCATCTATATTTTATTGAAAAATAAAATAAATTCCATAATTGAGAAATTTATTATATTAACTAAAAATATATATATACTATTACTATTATTATATTATTATATATAAGTTCATATTAGGTTACATCTATTTTTATAGATCTCACTTAATTGTCCAATTATAGATTTGTCCGTGTCAAACTTTTTTTTTAATTTTTTTATATATAGGTTTAAATACTACTTTGGTTTTGGTTCATTTTAGTCCTTATATTTTCCAAATATTCATTTTGGTTCTTATAATTTTAAAATGTTTATTTTAGACTTAGTAGTTCTAAAAAGTGACCATTTTGGTCCATTTATTTTCATTTTTAAGAGATCAAAATAGTCATTTTTTGAAAGTTTAAAGAACAAAATAAACTAATTAAAAAAAAAAAAAAGATATAGAATAAAGTATAGTTGAATGAGTTGAACAAGACATATTGCTCAAGAGAATCATACCAAATTCCAAAAAACATAACATTATACAACCCATAAAAAGAAAAGAAAAAGGAAAAAATCAATAAAATCAAATGTAAGACCAAAGCCAAGAAGGCGAAAGAATAGAAAGAGTGTAGTGTGATGTTCCTGCTCCCAATGTCTAAGGCAAGTTGCATTCTGTAGGGAGGCCCTGAGGGAACCTCTTGGTGTCCGTACAATAATTGTATATCATATAATTCTTCTGCACCCATTTAAGTCTCTCTTGACCTGCTGAGTCCATCTCTTGGGACAGCCATGAGTTCTTCACTATGCCATTCCCTGACCCCGACGATGGGCTGCAAGAAGATCCCCCCGCCGACCAAACGCAGGCCTCAGCCTTGAAGTTTCTGTAGGAAGCAGTGAAAGGAGCCTTTGTCCAGTCCGTCTTCACCAGCCCTCCTCTGGTTGCCCAATCGTCCGCGTTCCATAAGCTCGAGTATATCCTCATTGGCTGCCTCTTCGGAAATGGCACGCCGTTGGATTCCCAGTTCTTGAATTCTCTTATTGGAGTTCCGTCTACAGAAAATCTGAGAAATAGGCCAATGAAGAAAGAGATAAGCTTTATGATACTATTTTAAAACAGAGCAAGAGAAGGAGAGTTTGTAATTGAACAGAAGATAAACAAAAGATGATGGGTACGAACATAATGCGATTGGGGTTCCAAAGAATGGAATAGGTGTGGAAATCAGCAGTGGGGTCAAACCAAAGATGGAATTGTTGTTCTCTATTGCCTTTGCCTTGGCTAAACACATTGGTGTGAAGAGTATAAGGATCACCACTCAAATTCCCCAAGAATTCAAAGTCTATCTCATCCCATGTGGATCCTTTTGAAGACAACTGCAAAAAGAAAAAAGAAAAAAAAAAAAAAAGAGAGAGAGAGTATTAGCATAAACAAAGCACCAAGTCTTTGAAGGGAAAGCAACAAAATAGGCTTACATAATAGGCAGTGACAGTGCCAGCGGAATTGCCAGCCACAAGCTTGAGTTGCATATCAATTTTTCCAAACAAGTACTCGTTCTGAGACTGGAAGCCGGAGCCGGAGGCCTTGTCAAGGGAGAGAGTGAGAAGTTGACCATTGTTGAGAATGTTGGCTCGACCATCTCCCCATGTGATTTGAAAATCTTGGTTGAAGTTAGCTGAAGAGAGAGTAATTAGGAAAGCAGAGAAGAGAAGGGTGAGAAGCAGAGTTGTGGAAGGCATTTTGTGTTGGTGAGTAGTGAGTGAGAGGGAAATGAATGAATGAATGAATGAAGGAAGGAAGGGATTTTGAGTGTAATTTATAGAGAGAAGAGGAAGGGTGTTTGAGGAAGGATCCTACGAAACTGCATTCAATCAAAACTTAGGCTTGGAGAGGTGATATCTCTTTTTGTGTGGCACTGTCAACAACGCGGTTTTGTTATTCATTCCTCTTCAAATTTCCCCACCCGCTGCTTTATCAATTATACTTTCCCCAATTCCCCCTTCACTCAAATGTTTCATCTTACACTTTTGTTACCCCAATCACAACTTATAACTTATTTTCTTTTAATGATATTTTTTTTCCAATTGTGATGGAAGAGGATACAAGAAACCAAGTATTAATCCATTTCAAAACCTACTTTAGGATTAGTTACCAAACTCTTTCCAGATAGTTGAGTGAATGGAGTGATTTTAGTCCACTCCATGTTTTAGGCTTTAATTATAATATTAGATATTTCCAATTATTATAACTTACCTTAACTACAAATTACTATTTCGAATTCTTTTTTGTTACTAGAATTACTATTTGTTACAACGTTTACTATTTCTTATTCATTCTCTCATTCTCTCTTTAGACTAAAATAGTTTACACCCAAATATAGACTATTATAAGCTAAACTAAAATAGTCTATACTTCAAACACAAACTATAACCTACATAATATAATATCTAGGTGAGTATCCCAAATGTCTCCTTTATTTCCATCCCCACCAAAAAATATATTTATTTTCTTATTTCTCTCTCCTATTTAGCATGAGAAAAAAACTTAACAGTGTTCCATAAAAAAAATCATACAGAAAATAGTTTGAGTATTATCTTTCAGGATTTAGGTCATGTTGTAGGTTGAGAATCTCATATTGAAAAAATCAAGAGACCTTACAATCTTAATAAAATAGATAAGCTACTTCTTTTATTGTCAATTAGCTTTGAGAATAAAGCTCAGGTTATCATCTATTAAGGCAAAAGACCTATCATACTTTTTTTTTTCTTTTTTTGTAGAAATACACATGTCTTATCAACTAAATTATGAATAAAATTTTATCTTTAAAGACGAATACATACAAAATAAAATATAATCCTACCACCAAAATGAACATGACTTAATGTTAATTGACATGTACTCTTATCTCTTGGAATCGAATATTCAAATTCTCGTATCGTATATTTATTGTATTAATTTTGGTTGGTGAACATAGTTATATGGGAAGTAGAAGTTAACACTGAAATTGTTGACATAGTTGTTGAAGTAAAAGGAAACATAGGACATTGGTATAATGAATAATAAAGAATGGCTAAGCATGGGATGAAGATTGAGTGGAAAGTAAAGGGAAGAGGAAGGCGGTGCGGTAGGGCCAGGTCAGCATTTGGGTTTGGTGAATGTTGGCCCACGCCACCGTTGTGGCATAGTGGGTGGCTAGCTTTGTAGGCCCTACTCCCCAAAACTATTCCTATTCTTCCTTATTTTCGGCCCAACCCAGTTTACATATTTGGACTTCCTTCAAATATTATACAAACATTTCCTAAACTGCCAAAAATATCATCTAAAGTTCTAAACTCCCCCCTTCCCCCCCCCCCCCCCCCCCTCAAATTTAATTTTGGTAAATTAACTCTTTAGAGATGTGTGATGTTTATTGGAAGCAGATACTTTATGGAAATAATGGAATGTTATAGTAAAGATTTATAAAATGACACAAAATAACAAACACCGGCTAGAAAGAGAATTAGGTGGCCAATCATGTTTTGGCATACAACTCTCAACTCATTATATTTAGGCTCATTTATACACTATACATTTCTTTCTTTCTTAGTGAATATAAATCTTCGGTCTCACCTAACACATATATCGTTCTTGGGTTATTCACCTAATAAGTTGTTGGAGATAACAATTCTTTAAATATCATTCACAATAGTATAATATTATTTTAAATTTAAAAAAAATGAAAGAAAATATTAATTTATAGCTCCTAAACTTTAGAGATTATATCAGTTTAAACTATGAACTAATTAATGCATCAATTTAAATAGCGTGTAACCTAATTTGAAAGTAATTTAGATTGTTAGTCATAATTTTTTAAAAAATTGAAAATGAATGGGGTAAAAAGAAAAAAGAATTGGGTGTTGGGAATGAGTGGAGAGGTAGTTGAAGAGGGAAGAGAAGATTAGATGGAAGCGATGTGGGGAATAATAGACTAATTAATAGTACGTTACGTCAAATGAAATATGGGAAATTGATTGATTGGTCCAATTTCCGACTTTACCAAAATTCAAATTGTTAAATTTTGTTAAGCTAAGACCTAAAACTAAAAGGCCAACACCGACGGTGACCGCTTCATCATATCATATCATATCATCGAACAGCGAACCACCTTTTCGTATTTCATCTCACATTCGTTCTTATCTTCTGACTTCCTATCCTTTTATTTTTATTTTTATTTTCATTTTCATTTTCATTTTCATTTTCATTTTTCCTTTCTTTTACAATCCTATCATCATTAAATGGGACTGTCGGTCTTCAACTCCACACTCCCCCAAAAGATTAATAACTATTTTCATTCAATACCTTCCTCTCATTTCATATACTCTAACTAATTATTTACCATCTTAAACTTTAATTACTATAATTCTGGAGAATGAAAACATGAAAACATGAATTAAGGAAACATTTTGAAGTTCTGCCTTTAAGGTAATTACGTGAGTTATTTAGTTAATTAACACGTGGACCTAAATAATTCATACTTCTTTAATTAGATTTTGAAAGATTTTGTTGATTAGTAGAGTTACTGAAATAAGGCTAATTTACCACACCCTCTAAATTTGTTACCCACAATCTTATAGTTATTGCAAAATCAATCAATAAAACATAAGAATCAACATTAAAAGACGTTTATAAGGCTCATTTTGGTGATTTACCACCTACATTTGAAAGGTAGTGTGTCTGGAAAAAATATTTTTATTAATATAAAATTTAGTAATTACAACGTTATACTTATCTATAAATCTATGGCAAATACAGAGATACACAAATAGCTCAAGTTGATGAATGATCAATTAGGTTCTCCCTAAGCATGAGACTCTCCCTCAATGAAACTTAGGCTCTCTTTAATTATGTATGAGTATATTAGTAAGCAATCACTTAGGCTCTCCTTGAGTGTGAAACTCCCTCTGATTAAATTCCACCTTCAAGTGTTGACCATTCCATTTGATTAAATTAGGCTCCCCTAAGTTGAAGAATCCCTTCTCAATCAACGAACCTTAGGATCCCCCTAAGATCAAGAATACCTTCTTGAGTAACAACTTAATCTCCAATACGATCTGATACAACTCCTCGACATCAACAACACTTCCTCCGTCACAATTTCTAGGATTAACATAGAGATCCGATCTTTCGGCCACCCCACAAACAAAATCTCAATTTCTTAATCAAAAGCGGCAATCCTAGCAAGGATACCGAATCCCCTTAAATATGCATAGTGGAATAAAGGAAGCAAACCTCAAACCAAATAAGTAAAGCCCCAAAGAAAGAACAAATCTGTAAGGAATAAATAGATTGGATTTTTCATATAAGGAAAAAATAAATTGCAGAATCAACTTTTTTGGAGACATTTTGTACGAGATTTATAGAGAGAAACAAGGAAATAACTCACCGTCCAAAACCCAAACAATCTTACACAAATATAGTCAAAACCAAATCTATGATACTCACTTTCTCTTTTGCAATTTTTTCATTATACAATTAGAGCTATATTTCAATCAAAAATTTCAATAATAACAAAATGGATGGTTTCAACTTTTTCTACATTATTTATTGTCTCCTTTAATCTTCAATTCACTCAAATTTGATATGAGATTGAATATGAATGTAACAAGTTTTCTTAAGTTGAGAAACTCTAGATAGTTTGAATTTGAATTTTATATTTAATACAAAAACTACATTTAGGATAAAGTTTGGAATGTATCCAAATCTAATAGGATGCAAATGTTAGGTTATATCTAAAATTTTGTTTACATTTGGAATATAATTCTGAGGTAGACTTTGTAAAATTTGATTATGTGATCGAAATTCAATTTGATTTAAATAGAAATTTATCTAACTCATGTTTTGATTTAAATTTGACTAATTTGGGAATATAATTTGGCTAGATTTCAAATTGCAAATATACCAAATTCTATTTGTGATAGACTCTATGTTGATGTTTCTTACTAGCGATATGGTCTATCAGGTATAATTAAAAAAAATTGATTTGATTAGAATTTTATCCATTACACCAACTAGAAGCAGCCCCCAAAAGCAAAATTGTCCTTGTTAACTTCATTACATTTTTGGTTCTTTGATTGTACAGCTTCCCGACTTAATATTTAACTGTAGAAGATAAAAGCATTGGATTTCGAGTGGAACCCATTAAAGTGGAGTCGTTCAATACAATGGACAACAACATTTGATAAAGAAAATATTTTTGTAATTTTGTGTCGGTGTTTGTTGGGAATAATTGTTTTATTTTTAATTAAATATTTTGTGTGGGTGAGCGGGAAAGGATGAGGAATTGGGACTCGCCACCTTCGGTTCATATATCAACATCTGTGTGTTCGTGTATCTATGGACAAGAAAAGAAGGGGTTCTTCTTCTTGAAATCGACTACTAATGATCATCATCACTCGAATACTTGCATGGAAGCATTGGTACTATCAAAAACGTGCTATCTAGTTTTGCTTAATTTGAAGTTGTTTTTAGATTTTATTATGTTTATTTGGTTATTTTATAGGTTTCGAGAACCTAATAGGTAAAACTGAGTGTTAGCAATGAATTGGAGTTAAAACGGACCAAAACAGAGTTCAATTATATCAATTGGAAAAGAGAAGGCCCTTGAAGTCCTAGCTAGTGTTGCTGCTATGCTTTTTCCCGTGAGGGAGTGCTTACAGATGCACGACAACACCGCCACTCCGAAGTTACAGTGCCACAAAGCTCCAACTACATTATAAAAATAGAGTTTAAGTCATTATTAGGTCATTTTGTTTCTCTCTCAATTTTTCTTTGTATTTTGATCTTCGATGTACCAAAACTCTATTTTGTCGATTTCCATGACAATTATGGGCTAAAGGTCCAGTTTCTAGCCTCGGCGTAGAGTACGTTCCCCTATTTTGTAACTGGTGAGATTTCGATAAGTTTTGTTCCCTATATTGTTGACACTTTCTTCTCAACTTATAAATGGCATGATTATGTTTTTGATGCGTATGAGGTATAATCGTTAGCTAAGATTTAATTTCCAATAACGTGACATTTAATTGCATGTTATTCTGACGTAGTGATAGGTTAAATTAGCTTGTGAGTTGTACATAATTCTCAATGAATATTGTCTAATTAACCTAGAGGAGAATAAATTTGAATGTTTGATTTGATGTTCAAATTGAACTTTCAACTTAGCAATTTCCTAAATCTTAATGCAATTAGCTAGATTTGTAGGATGCATTCATCTGTTAATTTGGTTAATTCGATCATTTGGACCCTATCCCAGTGTTTCTAGGTAAGGTGGCTAAGGTAGGCAAGGTTGGAATAATTATATTAATCAATGATCGAGTTACAATTGGGGAATATATCGAAAGCCTATGCTAGGTCTTTAAATCATTTTTATTTAATTTCAATTTAATTCTCTGCAATTTAAATTCTTACATTTTACAAAATTTCTTCAAAAGCCCCTTATAGTTATCCAAGGACTGTTAACAATTTAAATGAGAAATTTATAGGCTCCTTTTGTTCGACCCAACCTTGCCACTACTTGGTTTTGGTGAGTACAGAAAAATTATTTGGAGTAGAATTAGGCAACGAATTCCGCACATTCTAAATTGGCGCCACACTAACTAAAAAACATCAATTTATAACTTTATTTACTCTTCACACTGGTAATTGAAGACTTAGAGTTGTGAATTTATTTCCTTATTCAATTCAAGTAGCTTGTAGTTCCATAACTCAAAAACATGAATGTTGTATTTTTATTAACTTTAAAAATTGAAAACAATTTTAAAAAATAAAAAAAAACGGTAATTCCTCCACTGGTAATATAATCCAGATGAGTCCCTAGAAATATCTAGTAAGAGTCTAGGGAGATGTGAAAAGTACTAAATTGATGACCATGCTGCAGTCACGTGACTATATGTCTCCCTCACAAAATTAATCGTCCAACGTAGACCTTATAATTGTGGGGTAGGCGTAATAATTTATATTTAATGAAAAACATCAAGATTTTTGACAATCTACACATATCATATCATTCACCACAATCTTCTACTTTTTACACTTTTTCATTTCAGTTTAATTCTGGACTTTCATAAAAGGGAAATTGTTATAATTTTTAAAATAACCTTTAATAAAATTAGACTGTTATATATTTGGTGACACACAAATCTCGTCGTATCGCTCAATACTTAGTATACAAAGTGTTGTAGTTGGACTAAGCAAACATAATATTACTTGCCCCTTGAAGTAGAGGAATGAGACTACAATTTATTGAATCATCGTTTAATATTCACTTAGGACATGTGTAATATCAACGATGTCAGCATAGGTGTAGAACTCGAAATTGCAAAGTTTTGACCAATTAACTCGACTGATTATTGCCCCTTTTCGTGAGTGGAACAAGTTTACCTAAGCTAACCAAAAATTCAAAGGCCTTAACTTCCTTCTTTGGGACGAGGGAACCCCATAAACCTAGACCTTGATTTGGACAATAATCAACATTTTTAATTTATTTTTGAAATTAAGTTATAAAATCGATACATATGTCCTTCAAAACAAACTAGGTACACACAATAGGTATTTGGGGTAAGGAGTGTAATAAAGAGTTATGAAGTCTAAAAAATTGTGAACTTATAAATTCCAGTTTAAGGAGTTGATAAGATATCCATATGTTTTTTAGTAGGAGTACCCACTAATTTTTTAGGTCAAACATAGAATGAAGTTTACAACTCTAACTTTTCCATTATTGGTTCCTAACTCCTCTAGAGATTAAAATAAAATTTAAATCGAAGCTCTGAATTAATAAAAAAAGAAAAAAATTGGGAAATAATTTGTGAGGGCGTGGCAACAAAAAGAAAATTGGATTGAGATGGTGAAGATTCAGATTTAGTACCCTAAAATTCCAAACACATATGGATTTATTTCTGACATATTTCCCTGGATGTCTGGAGAAATTCATTTTTATTCTTACCTATAAATTCTTTTCACCATTTTTTTTTTTTTTTAATATTCGTAGCTACAAATTATATTATATATAAGAAAAAAAAAAATCGACTGAATCGGCTAAGACGTGGAGCAGCCGTGTCAATTAAGTGGTGAAATTTTATCCTCAGTTCGGTCGAATTTTTCTTAATTCACCAACTGATTTTAATAAAATAAATTAGGAAAAAAGAAAACAAATTTAATCCATACACACAAAGTAAACATGGAATAAATGTGTCCTAATATATAGTCTTTTTTCTTCTTTAAATGTCATTAGTCCATAAATTTAAAAATATTACGATCATTAAGGTTTACATTTTTTAACCTTAATATTTTTAGTTAAATAATCAATTTTATATAGTATTTGTTATTAATAATTTCTAAAAAATATAATAAAATTATTATAAATAGAAAAGATATGGATCTATTTTTAGTTAAATAATCTATTTTATATAATATTTGTTATTAATAATTTCTAAAAATATAATAAAATTATTATAAATAGAAAAGATATGATCCATTTATAAATATTTAAAAAATTAACCTTTTACAGGTAAATAATTCGCCCTATATTTAAAAATAATTTTTATTTACTATTTTTATTACTTAATAATTAATTAATAAATATTAAGTCCCATGGTTTACAAATCAAATTGTCAAATATCAAGAGTCGAATGCAAAATTTATAAACTTTCCAAACTTAAAGAACCAAATAAAAACCCAACTTCAAACTTTTATTTTAAAAAAATATTCTAAAGTCACTCTTTAATTTGTTTAATTATATTATCTTTTATTTAAGTAAAGTAAGAATGAATTTTGGGTACAATAAGAATGGGAAGTTGTGTGATTCTATGCACTGTCTACTTTTAATTAATCTTATATTAAAGACTTTCTTTTATTAAATGATTAAGTAATTATAATAATTATCCAATGAAAAGTAAATGAATTAAAATAGTATTTATATTTAGAACTCTAACCACTAACAAGAAGAGGGAGTCAAAATTGATTTTTCCCCGTATAAAAAAAGAACTCACAATAATTATTCATTATTGATTTTTCCCCCAAATAGGAGTGAAAATATGAAGCAACATGAAAACAGAACCACCTAGACATAGCCATGCAAAACCAAATATACATACTGTTATATACAATACAACAATACTATGTATCTATATATATATTAATAGTTTATTCGTAATTAAATATTAATAAAATATCCAAATTTTGTACGGCAAGGAGGCCAAATGTGCAATGTGGGCGGCGGACCAAATTTAAGCGGCAGTATTGAGAGCACACTCAGGAGGGAAGCCTTGAGGGAATCTTTTAGCGTCACTGCAATAATTATAAATCATGTAATTCCTCTGAACCCATTTCATCCTCTGTTGTCGTGTAATGTCCAGATTTTCTGACAGCCATCCTCTGCCGGTAACATGGTCGCCTGAGGAACACGACGACACCCCCGCCGACCAAACACACACGTCCGCGTTGAAGTTTCTGTACGACGCAGTGAATGGAGCTTGCGACCAATCCGTCTTCACTAGCCCTCCTCTTGTCGCCCAGTCGTCCGCGTTCCACAGGCTCGAATACAGTCTCATCGGCTGGTTTTTGGGGAACAGAACACCGGAGGATTCGTGGTTCTTGAATTCTCTTATGGGCGTCCCGTCCACCGAGAATCTGTCAAAACAATATAAATATTAATTTATTAGGCTGTAATACATGTTAGAAGAGTAAAGGTAGAAAGTTTAATATTCTTACATGATCCCCTGCGGATTCCAGAGGATTGAATAGGTGTGGAAATCGGAAGTGGGATCAAACCAGAGGTGGAATTGTTGCTCTCGGTCGCCTTTGCCTTTTGTATAAACATTGGTATGAAGAGTATAAGGATCACCGCTGAGGTTTCCCAAGAATTCAAAGTCTATTTCATCCCACGTTGAGCCTTCGGATTTAAGCTAGAAAAATGAGTAGGTTAGTAATTAACTTATAAAATACATGTACATATTAATACGTAATATGTGGTAAAGTGGCATACATAGTAAGTAGTGACGGTGCCAGCAGAGTTTCCGGGAACAAGTTTAAGCTGCATATCAATTTTACCATAAAGGTAAACATTTTTGGACTGGAAGCCAGAGCCAGAGCCTCGGTCTAAAGAAAGAGTAAGAAGTTCGCCATTATTGAGAATATTGGCACGGCCATTGCCCCAAGTGACCTCAAAATCTTGGTAAAAGTTTCCACAAAAAACAGAGGAAACAAAGAAGAGAGAGAGAAAGAGTGGGAGAGATGAGAAAGTAGTAGCAGCAGCAGCAGCCATGAGGTAGTTGTGTATGTTTCAATAATTGGGAAACAAACTAAAAAAGAAAAAGGAGAGGAAGTGAAGTTGTGAGCGTGGGGAATTGAATTATTGGAGTGTGTTGGAGTTTGGGGAGAGGGGGAGGAATTATTTATACAAAGAAAATATGAGATAAGGAGGGGAAGAAGGTTGCGTGTACACACCCAAATTGTGGGGCTAGGAAGTGGGAAGTGGGAAGTAAGAGCTGGACACAGATGGCATTGACACTGGGACTGCATGAATTTTTCAATTTTGGATTCTCATATCTACATCCCAAACAATTGACACCCCAACCTCTTCACTCAATTACGACTGCATCAAGTCTAAACCAATATTACAACCTTTAAAAATCGAATTCAAACACCCACTTTTAGTTCCTATAAACACCTTAATTTCGACACTAATTTTGTGAAAAAAATTGGTACTGTTTTTCAACTCACATCCAAAATAGTTATGAACATGCAACTTTCCATTTCTTTACAATTTGTTTTTAGTTTCCCACTTGTTGTTTTACCTTTTCCATTAATGATCAAATCCTTTTTATAGTTCCTCCCACATTCACTTCATCTCTCTAAAACCCCAACTTCTATCTTTTCTTATCATCTTTCAAAATTAAAATCACACAATTCATACTTCAGGATAACTACTTTTTCAGCCACCCCACTTTTTCTTAATATAATACCACTTAATTAAGTTCTTACTTAAAATATGTGCTTTTATTAGCTAAGAGTTTTTCTTAGGGTCACTTTCAAGGGTAACTTAAGGAATTACACCACAGTTAGTAAGTACTTTATAAAGTCAAAGAGAGGGCCCCAAAATTAGATAACCCTAATTTATTTATACCCCATCTAACTCAATAATGGTCCAGTAACTGAACTGTTTAAGGTATAAAAATAACGGGAAAAAAAAAAAAAAAAGAAGAAGAAGAACAAAACAAAACAAAAAAAAGAACAAAAAACAAAGATATTTTTTTTTTTTAAAAAATTACTTCTAAGTTTCTCGCTTTCCAAGTGTTCCTTGAGTTTTTAAAACATACTTCTTTTAATCCCTACATCTTTTAGAATAAGTACATTTAATCACTTAGTTTTCCAAACGTATCTTTTTAGTCTCTGTGTTTTAAAAAATAGGTTTAAAGGATTCTACAGTAATATTTTTATTATTTTAAATTAAAAAAATAATTTTGAAAAAATTACCTCTTTCCTCTAAAAATATTATTTAAAACTTTTTCTTTAATTCAAAATGTTATTTAATTGGATAAAATAAGTAAAAAAAAAAAAAATTAAAACTTGAAGATTAAAAATGTAATTTTAAAAGTTTAGGGACCAAATGTACTTATTCTAAAAAAAACTCGAAAAATCCAAACACTATCAATTCTTCATAACTGAGGGACTGAAAGAAAAAAAGTAATATATTTTTTCTCAATACACTTGAATTATTTATTACTCAACCTAACTCAATGCTCCTCCATTTACGTACACACAAAACACAGGACGCAAATTAGAGAAATAAATAACAAAATAACAAAAGCACTGCCCAATAGAAACACAAAATGGAGATAATTACTTCAAAAATTTTAAATATATATATTTGTTTTCTTTTTCCTTTTTAGTAGCCAAGCAGAAGATTTTTAAAAAAACATCCGTACTTTAATCAGAATAATACGACAGACATGAAAGAAAATCATATGGAAAATATCTCTGTAGAGTCCAGGAGTTGGTAGGCCTCTGCCAAAGATTTTAATTTGCTACACCCAATTTTCTCTGCCACATTTTTTTTTATTTTTCCTTCTTTTGGGAGTGACAAATTGATTCCTTTCATTTTCAATTGTATATAGTTTAAGTTTGATGTTATGGTGAAATAAAAAGTTTGTTCTAAGCTAGTTACTCCAATGTAAATATCACCCGACAAAATAATAATAGGCATTATTAGAGATAGAAATTGAAGTGCCAATCTCTACCATTCATTGGTTGTGAGTACTTATTGCAATTTGGCCCTCAAAAAGTCATTTTCCTTTTGCCTTTCAAACCCTTACCTACTTGCAAGCTGGCTTGCTTTGGTCTTTATATATATATATATATACACACTATAATTTTACATCTACCTTAACTACTTGGATTAATTTAGGAATCAGACTTTGTGGTTACATTATTAATTATATAATTAAAATTTGCTATAAAGTAGCTTTAAAGACTACAATTTGCCAATCAACAACTTCAAGGCGCTATGCTAATCCTTTCCTTTTTCACCACCTTTACGCCAAGCAGATTTATTAATACAACTTATACGTAAATTTATTAATATGTAGTTTTTGATTCATTACTTCGACAATTATACTAATATTTAATTTAATAGTGCTGATCGATTGAGAATATATATAATTAAGGTACTATAACTCCTCAAGTTAACCCATATATATTTATATTATAACAATAATTGTAAATGAAATTAACATCTTTGATTGGCTGGAAGCCTGGCAGTGTTGAATGAGAGATGTATACATAAGACATATCGAATGGGTAATAAATTTCCAACTCAATTATCGAAACCTACTTCCATCGCTCAAGCCTCACCCTCACCTCATTAACTTTTCATTAGTATAAGTTTTGAGAAGTTTGGGTTTTCTAGACAATTGAATTCTAGGAAACCCAAAACGTCCATACTAGTACACATAAGTTCTAGTTATTTTATTATAACTTCGTATCACTTTGTTATGAAATCGTCACTCGAAGAGAAAGGGAGAAACCATAAACTGTAAAAAAAGTCGACAAAAAAATTTATGAAGTTCATTAATAATGTACTAGCTACATCCATAATGAGAGAGATCAATCTATTATTAGAGAGAATATCATATGATATAGATTGTAAAAGTGCCAATAGAGTTAGAGGGTTTGAATATGATACCTCTGTCTAAACCCTAGGCTTAAAAACATAAATAATGCATAATATAAATTAGGTTTTTGGGACGTTGTCCATGAGCCACTTATTTGGCCATTCAAAGTGTCAAATAACAAATTAAAGGCATTTCAACACAATAATTCATTAATGTTAGAGTTTTGGTATTGACTATATTTTTTAAAGATGCTATGACAGTTATCTCATGAGATGTTTGTCATCTTGTCCCTTGGATTGTCTTTAAGGATGTCTCTACAAATGTTGTTACAATCTGAATATATTTTCCTTATATGCAAAAAGTATGGGTGTTTATTTTTGCAAGATTCTTTCCTTCCCCATGACCAGCTAGCCAAATATGGATTGGTTATCCTTTTATCTCGTGCATGTATATGGGTGTTTTATTAAGGTTTAGGGTTACCTCTTTTGAAGATCTTTCGAGCTATTTTTTATAAGGTTGTTTGAAGAATTATTTTCTTCTGTGTGTCAATCATTATGATTGTGAAACTTCTGCTATAGTTGATCTTGTGGTAGTCTCTAGATTATACTGAAGTGTTCTACTACATTTTTGAGAAGAGATCTTCAAACTTTGGAGACTCTAAGTATTCCAATGAAGTGATCTTCATTGGAAGTTGAAAAAATAGAGATTCTTGTTAAGAGGGAGTCTCACACTTTGGAGGAACCTAAATTTCATTGAGAAGGAAGTCTCACACTTAAATGAGCCTAGCTAAGTTATCAAAAAAACAGAATTATCAAAAGCGGCCCCACATAATTTATATTTGAGGGCCAAACCCAAAATAATTAATAATATTATTTGAAAAAGAAAATGGAGGGGGCATCCCCGTTAAGCCCATGTAAATCTGCCCGTGGACACATTATCCCTTCCCAAGATGAAAGAGTTGAGGCATCTACGTGAAATTTTATGAATAATTAACATCATCTCAAATAAGAAATAAGTGCATTTAATTAGACAGGATTACATCAAATATCAATGTCACAGGTCTCCATGAGATAAAGAAAGATCAAATCTAGGGTATGAAGTTTATTTTATTATTAATTTTTAATTTTTTTGAGGTTCGTAAAGCATTCTTTAGAGATAAACAAGAACGTCTTTGTCGATGTGTTTGAGATTTGATGTTATCTTTCAATAAATTAGCTGTCTTGAAACAAATTACCTTGATTTGATTGCCACTTGTCAAGCATTAATACTGAAAACAAAATTAGGCATTATTAACAATTTTATGTGTCATTAAATAGTGGGATAGTATAGGTCTAGCTATATATTTTTGGACATTTTGTAAATTTGTTGTCTAATTAATGTTATTTTTACCTGAATAAGCTAACCGCCTGTTTGTCATACCAAATTTGTAATTTGGCGTAAACAACTCAATTTCAATATTCAACATCGTTGAAATTTGTATATTTGTCAAATAATTTTATCTCTCTTTTTTTTTCTATTTTTTACATTTATGGAAAAACTCTATCTTTTCATCAATCTCTACTTTTCATATTTATTGTGTAATTCCACATTCTCATCTTTCTTTACTTTTCACATTATAGAATAACTTCATCTTACAAGTTTGTACCTCAAACATAAACTTACGAGTTCCAATAAATTAGCTCCACACTTAAATTTAAAAAGTCAATTAATTTGCAAAACCAAAAGCGAATTGATTATCCAACAAGACCTTGATTAATTGATTTTTTAAAATTAAATTTACTTTCTTTACATTTTTAATACTAATTTCCATATTTCTTAACATATAAGAGTTGAATTCGTGGTCGAATTTTAATAACAAAAACAAATTTTAAAAAACTACTTTTTTTAGTTTTTAAATTTTGGTTTAGTTTTTGAAAAGGGTTGTTTTTAGATATCGCAAAATGAGCTAACTTATTTTCAAATATAGACTATTATCATCTATCGTTGTCTATCACTTATAGACAATGATATTTTGTTATATTTGAAAATGTTGTCTAACAGTTTTATCATTTAAAATAATATACCTTTTTAAAAATTATGGTAAAAAAATAGATAATAAAGTAAGAAATTTAGAGTTATAAATTGATATTTAAAGGGTTAACTTTTAAAAACTAAAAATGAAAAAGTTGGGAGAGATATCATGCAAAATTTAATTAAATAATCGAAAGGCCTAAAAAGGTTCTAAAAGTCGAGACTAATACATGATCCAAGAACTCTAAAGAACCATTATAAATTTGTAAACCCTTCCATCAAGAAAGCCTTTGAAGCATTCAAGAGTTTTGAGTGTCGATGCCATAATTGTCTTCAACAACTTGATCTTTAGCTAATTTGGGATAGAATAATGAATCCAATAGTTTTTTTCTTTCTTTTTTTTTTAATTATTTTTTTTTAATGAAGAATCAATTATCATTAGTGTATTACACTCATTCAATCTCCAAAATATAATTTTAATTGTTTCCTTTTCAAATTTTTAAACAATAATGTTGCCAATGAATGTTTTCTTTTTTAATTAAATATTCCAATGGGTTCCCAATCTTTAGGGCTTTTATTTATTGAAAATTAACATTTATGAAACCTGTCCAGGAGAATTGTTAAAAATTGTAATTAAAAAAAAAAAAAAACTAACTGATGTCTCATTAATTTTGTTTGGTTAACATATTTAGATAGGTGAAGCATATTATTTAAATTTCATTTTTTTTAAAAAAAATACCACTTAAACATGTGACTAGAAAAAGGTGTTTTGTGGATGGAACACCAAGTTGAATTATCATGTACTACTAAATAATAGCATTCAAAGTGACATGTGATTGTGTATAAATAGGGTAAAAAAAACAATAATTTATTGGTCAATTAATCTTTTCCCTAATAAAATTCTTAATTAGTGACTTTGATAATTTTTAAAACATTACGAACCAAAGTGAATTTTTTAAAAGATTAAAAAACACATTGAATAAGAATTAGAAATTATTGTATGTATAATGTTTTAAAGAACAAAAATAGGAGATGTATTTGTATACTGGGAGCTTTTTAAATATAGAAAAATTGACAAAATTATTTACAAAATATAGCAAAATTTGGCGAGTTAGGTAATACCCAAATACAACCCATGTAAAAAGTCCAAATTACCCTTCAAATTCTCGATGAAACCTCAACTGACATGCGATGTGTATTTCCTTTTCTCATAGTCTAGCGCAATAGACATTGATATACTACTATCGTTGTGTATCGCGATAGACAGTCTATTACTTATTAAGTGTTCCCTTTTCTAGTAGTTTATCGCGATAGATAGTGATAGTTTCCTTCTTCTACTTCACTATCGTTGTCTATTAGTGGATGTCACACATTTAGCTTTTTCATTTGACAACATCAAATTGAATACATTTATAGCATCATTCAAGAAATTGTTCTCCTTGTATATACCCAGATGATTGTTGTCTCATTTTCTTTTGTGATATTTTTTTATTGGAGATATATTAGAGAACTTGTTTGAGCTAAACAACAGGATAGATGGTATAGTGAACTTGTTGATACTAAGAACTTGTTCATATTAGACAACATTATCACTTTCGTCTATCACTAATAGCTATCATTTGACATGTGATTAATGATTTGATATGTGATAAATGATTTTTCTTGAGATAAGAAAATGATAGAATTGTTGAATTGTTGTTTTAAATCTAACATAGTATTTGTTTACCAATTGTTGCTTTAAGTAGGATCAAACACTGTCAGTGTGTTGAAAAATATGAATCAATGCTTGTTATTAAGAGGGTCAAACACCTATGCAGTGATAGTTCTATCATGAAGAATATTATAGACAAATAGATTGAAGAAGAAAAAAAAGAAGTGATATACAATGATAGAGTACTACCATGGTCTATCATTGCGATAAACGGCAATAGTACTCTATCGTGGTCTATCGTGATCGATAGAGACCGTTGTACTTTATAGCGGTCTATCACGATAGATGATGATAGTAATCTATCTCGATGTATCATAATACACAACAATAGTTGTATTTTATCATGGTCTATCGTGATAGACGGCGATAGTCGTACTAAGAAGAAGTAGAGAATTGGGAAGAATTAAAAAAACGACAATCTGCATAAGGATCTTTATGGCAAGAGCTACACGAATTCCACCCAAAATGATGTAAATTCACCCTTAAGATAGGGTAAAGACGATTGATGAATAACTTTTGAATAATTAGGAGAATTTTGATCAACATCCATAATAGCCAGATAACCACCCTTGTTTCTATCAGTCCTTATTTAAAAATAAAATAAAAATAAAATAAAAACAACCAAAACAATTCTACAATTAATCTAAGTAAAATCCAACGATAAATGTTCTTAATATTCACTCGCTAAAAAACATATATTAAAAAAAAATCACCAATTGCAATGCTTTCTGAGATATCATAAATTTAAGTTGATCAATACTCAAACTAATATATTAAAATTTTTATCAAAATTTCATAAATTTTAACAAAAATTCAGTGATGGGTGCCTAATTAAATCATATTAAATACTTTATGGCTACATTTAAGCTTCATGAATGCAAAAGCGTCAGATGTGTGAAGTTGGAATTTATGAGGCCTCCAGAAGTGGATTAGTGAACTTTGAATGTATAAATGTTAGATTAATAATGTCAGAAATTTGAAGTTTAAATGATTAATAATTATGTTATTTCCAGCACAGTCGTGACTAGGATGATCCGCATTCGGTTGATGAACCAAGTCGAAGACACCGTAATGTTTTAAAACCACCGAATTAGCCGATTCCATCATAGGTACATTTGTCGGTAAATTTTGTCATATATTGCCCCCATTAACTCCTCTTTATAATATTTTCCATATGGCACTCAAATTTTCAATTTAAGTTTAAATTTTTACGGATATTATTTTCTCATATTTGTGAGTATTCGAGTCAGCTTACATGCACTTCGACTTTCAGAAAATTAATTTCTCATTTATTGAAACTATGTCTCTTTTTACCATCAGACCAACCCATAATGATTTAGGAGGTAACACAATTTAATTTCAATAAATTTAAAATTATTTATAATAGTTTAAAGGAAATTTAATTATAGAAAATAAACATAGATTATTATGTTAGCGTAAACCGGTTGAGATTGTTATAACTTTTAAAATAATCGCGGATGGTTGTACTTCTAAAAAATTTCATTTGTGAGAAAAAGTAAAATAGTGTTTGGCAAATTTTAATTTGAAATTAAAAAAATATATATAGTTGGGATGTTCAGTAAATTAATACTAAATTTGTGTAATATAATTATATGAACAAAAAGCAAATTACCATTCCAATTATCTTTTATATTCATATTAAATTTATAATTTATTATAATATAATTATTTGAAAATTTATATGATTTGCAACTAAGGCTTTGTTTCAGATTGTTGTAGGTTTTTAAAATAATTGTTGTTAGCTTTGATTTTTGAAAAAACAACGGTGTAAAATGAAGTAAAATAGCATTTGGTAAATTTTAATTTTAAATAAGAAAAACTAATTACTTTGTTAGATAAATTAATGCTAAAATATTCTAAATTATATGAACCACAATAGGTATATTATTTTAATTATTTTTACATTGATAATTAATTTATATAATTTATTATAATATATAAATTTCATATGATTTGAATTTCATCAAATTTTGTTTAATCTAATTGGAGTAAAATATTATTTAGAAGAATATTGTTATGATATATTTATTTAAATAGATGAGAAAGTAATTGATTTTTAAGAAAAACTAAATTAAAACCTACTACTATAAGCTTTTACGCATTAGTTAGAATTTAAAAAGTGATTCTCATCAATCAATTAATAAGCGGTTTTACCAAAACAGCTTAAGCAGTTTTACCAAACAACTTAAACGGTTAAAATTTTCATATAATCACTTATACGATTGCAAAAGCAATACCAAATGGAGTCGTCATTGAAAATGACAAACCTAACAAGCGTCAATTGGTTTAAAAACTTAAGCTAATGAATCAAGATAAATTTAATATTATATCACTAACACTGATTGCTTTGAAATATGTAGAATATCCGCCGAGTGAAAATCAATATTAATTAAAAAATAAATAACATTATATTTTGATATCATGTTAATTAGGGATAAACAACGTATCTAATCCGATGGGGGTGATGACTATTCTCAGACCAGGGGCACATCAAACCCGTCAAATTCATGATCTTTGTCGCTATTCCACTCCATAAAAAGTTGACGTTTTCTTCTTATTTTTTACTTCATAATAAATTTTACTCTTTTCTTTTAAACTTTCTTTTAATTTAGGAAATGGTAAATTTTATTTAGTGTAGTTGATATCATCACTTAAATTAAACCAAGCTACAAAATACTATTAATTAATCAATGAAATATCATTAACATTATTAACCATTAGTTAAAGGTTGCGAACACAAATCTAAATCAACTAAATTAATATAAAGTTTGTATTATCAATTTCGAAGTTAAAGATGTGGTTATTTTTCTCCCATATAACAAAAATAAGACAATTAGTTAAAAATTTAAAAAGGTTTTAACTCTTACCTATTCAAATTGTTGAATTAAGAAAATTAATAGATTCATATAAGGTTAATAAAAGCACAAGGATATGGAATATATAATAAAAGCACATAGTTATAATAAGTCAAAATATTTTGGCCATGCCGAATAAATAATAACAACTTTTAGAAATGGTTTAGTGTCGAATTGGATAGAATAGGACTTAGGAGTTGAAGTCGAGGATAAGGATAAGGATATGGAATAAACAATAAAATTACTTAATAATTGTTTTCTACTTTTTATTTTTTAAATACAAATCAAAAAATTAAAATGTTGATGAGAATATGAGCTAAGCTACTTAACAATAATTATTAATAATAATAATAAAAAATAAAAAAAAAAGACTAAAGTCAGAAGTAGGTGAGGCTGTGGGAGAGAAATTAATCATAATACTAAATGATCGAGTCCAATTTTAAATTATTTAAATAAGTTTATTATAAATTAAGGAGTAGGGTAAAGTAGAGTACTTTGAAGTTTGAGCCAATTTTTGGTTACTATATATTGTTATTATTACATTACATGACCGTAATTGTAAAGGGCCGCCGAAAGAGAGTACCCATAAATATATGGAATATGGGCACGGCAGCAACCCAAACTTGTCTGGATATCATGAAATTAAGGGCGGCCATACTTTGTGCTGTGTGTGACATTCATATTTGAAAAATACTTTGGGACAACTTCAAATACTTAAAAAGTGGGGTTGAGAATTAGTGGAATGGCAAAGTTTGAAAAGCTGTTAAGTTGGGGAGGTAATAGTATAATGTATTAATAATGATAAGAAAGAGTGGAGTTTAAGCAACTACAACTCCTAACTATAAACATTCCTCGTACGTTTATACTACATTTATCATTGAAAAATACTTAAGTATATTATGTGCAACATTTAATTAATTTTTGTGCATCACACCAAATTGTCTAATCGTAATTTACTACATGACAAATTCTTCTTACTCCTCTTTTAAAATATTTTATTCATTTTTTTTATGTGTGATGAGAATGGAATGCAAAAAGATGATTACATCCTGATGCAATTAAATATTATTTTTTTATCTTTTTGCATCACATCTAACCTTGTTCGATTATAATTTTCTATATGACAAACTCTTCATGTTTGATTCTTCAAAATATGTTCTTTTCTTTCTTTTCGGTGAGCCACTATGGAGTGGGAAAGGAGGCATATACCCAAGCACTGCTCCTTTTATTTTATATTTTAACTTTTCTCCTTCTCATGTAAATCAATTAGGACCAATACTTTATGTGTTTGATTAAAAAAACAGAAACACCCAAATTGATGATATTCTTTCAAAAAAAGGGTGGATGCAAATCAAGCACAATAAAAAAAATTTTGTAGATATAGCAAAATTTATATCTAGTTTTCAGAATCTATCAATGATAAAATCTATCGGAGAATCTATCACTAATAGATTTTGTTATATTTATATTTTTTTAAAAAAAAATGTTACATAATTAATTATTAACCTTAAAATTACTACCCATTATAATTAACCTTAGAAAAGTATAACCATAAAATTTGCGCTTGACATATATTTTTTTAAAAAAATTAATTCTTTTTAATGTGATTAAGTAAGTTGACAAAAACAGACGCATCCTAAAATCTTTGTGAATTATTTTTTTAAAAAAAGAAACAAATTTGCAATTTGATTCCATATGTACAATATTAACATATAGATAATGAGATGTGAAACCTAAGATTTATTCATTTTTATGGTCTAGATATATTTATATAGTAAAAATAATATTAAAAATGACATGTGGCGAATGATACACAAAAGATGGTGCAGCTATGTAAATGTGTGTATATATATATTTTTTGTTTTGGTTAAAGCATCAGCCAGTGAGATAATCCACTAGAAGGTACTAGAGACAAAGCCCCATTTCCCCCTCTTCCTCCTTTATGATGTTATTTATTTAAGAAAATTAGAAAACGACATTCTTAATTTGCCCAAAGAGAAAAAACACAAAGTCAAAATCCGGACGTGGGTCGGAAAGCCAAAACCTAGGAATTTGCCAAATAGTGTTACATTTGGTGTACAATACACACTGCTTCATACATCCTACAAGCAGCTGCCACCATTTTTTGTCTCCTTAATCATGCTCTGAAAATGAAAACCATTACTTCTCAATGGTTTTGACCTTGCCTTCTTTTTTGCCCATCCAGCTGTATTTTCTCACTTTACCCCCAACAAACCCAAAATTTTCAATTTCCATGGAACTTTCTAACATTCTCTCCACAAACCCCTTTAGAGGGCTATAAAAACTGGAAATTATTCAAACGTTACCCTCTTCATCAAACAAAAACCCACATTCATTCTTTATAATTAATAAAATGTCTTTCTTCTCTTCTTCCTCTTTTTCAAAAAAGCTAACCAATTGCTCAATGCTACTTTTGATATTCTTTGTCGTAATTATTTCGGCTGAAGCAGCTGGGAACTTCTTCCAAGAAGTGGATGTAACTTGGGGAGATGGCCGAGGAAAAATCATGGACAATGGCAATCTTCTTACGTTGTCTCTTGACAAAGCTTCTGGATCAGGCTTTCAATCAAAGAAACAATATCTATTTGGTAGATTTGATATGAAAATCAAACTTGTTCCTGGCAACTCAGCAGGCACTGTAACAGCTTATTATGTAGGAACTCTCTCTCTCTATTTATTTATTTAATTAATGTGTGTATGTTTGAAACTAAAGTTGTTGGTTTGATATATAATATTTTATTATTGTATAGTTGCGTTCTGAAGGGTCGTCATGGGATGAGATAGACTTCGAGTTCCTTGGGAATGTGAGTGGGCAACCATATATTGTACATACCAATATTTATGTACAAGGACAAGGGAACAGGGAGCAACAATTCTACCTTTGGTTTGATCCAACCGCTCATTTTCACACTTACTCCTTCCTCTGGAATCCTGCTCGTATAGTGTAAGTTACACACTCATACATATATACCATTATTGCTTTCGCTTTTGTTTTTGTTTTTGTTTTTGTTTTATTTTTTTTTTTCAAATACTTATTTCCATGTTGATGACTTTTTAACGTGTGGATCTCAAAAAATTATTTAAAGAATTACTAGGGGTATACACGGGTTGGATTGGGGGGCATTTTTTGGACCAACTCGAGAATTCATAGATTTGAAACTATTGGATGTAGCTTAGTCCGGGTTGTTTGGGTTGTCGAGTCATTTGAACACCCTTATTAATAACTATTGGATGTAGATTTGAAAAGAATAATGATTAGCTATAGCCTTATCTTGCATCACATTCTTTTGTTGAAAGAAAAACTAAAAACAATTTTTTTCTTTCAATATTTATCACATGGCAAGTTCTTATTGGACAACTGCTTGGGCTACGTAAGTATAGATACAACTCAGACAACACTCACAATTTTCTCATTTGAAAATATGTGTATTCACTAATAACCACTTGTGTGTTAAAGGACTTGAGGATTCCATATTGGAAAAGATAGAATGTACATGAGTTACTCCTTTCACTAACCATGATTTTGAGATGAAACTTCATGTTTATCTAATATGATATCAGAAACCCATGAAACCCAAATAGGTATTAATTGGTTAATTGGTATAAAAAAAAAAAAAAAACTAATTCCAAGAATGATAAACTTGAAGAGACATCATCTAGAGGAAAAAGTTAGTTTGGAGATGGAACTCATGTTTGTATGACATTGTCTACTTACATAACATCATGATAAACCCAAAATGAATGGAGAATTAAGGTTTGAGATGGAACTCATGTTTAATATCTATATATTATTATCTATATCACCCATAAACCCTTGGAGCTTTGTAATTGTTCATCTACATCCAACAAGGTAAAACTATATGTTATATGGTATAATATTAAATTTATCTTTATCCATCAACTTAAGTTTTTGGGTCAATTGGTGATTTAAACACGTCATTTACATTCGTGGTGATCTCTCCAAATAATTTCTTCTAAATCTCAAACTTGTTTTTGAATTTAACATGAGGATTAATTTTTGATTGTTTGATGTGTGTAATATGAGGTTAGGTTCTACGTAGATGGAAGGCCAATAAGGGAGTTCAAGAACTTGGAAGCCAATGGAGCACCATATCCAAAGAAACAGGCAATGAGGCTATACGCGAGCTTATGGAATGGCGAGGGTTGGGCCACAAGAGGAGGGCTAGTGAAAACGGACTGGACCAAAGCCCCATTCACAGCCTCCTTCAAAAGCTACAATCCTAATGGCTGCGTGTGGACCAATGCAGCGTCGTGGTGTTGCCAGAACTCCGCCCCATGGCTGTCGGAGGCGCTTGATTCCGGCAACCAGAAAATGCTGCGATGGGTACAGAAGAATTATATGATTTATAATTATTGTAGTGATAAAAACAGGTTCCCTCAAGGCCTTCCTCGGGAGTGCACTGTCCTGCCCACTAAGCCTTAGAATATGATTCCTACATTGAAATCAAATATATATATATATATATATATTTTCTCTTCCTGTTTGATTTGTTTTCCTTAATTTCATGTTTGTGTTTCCCTTTCGTTTACCTACTTCATTTTATGTTATTAAATAAATTGATTAAATAAAAGATTATTTTGGCTTTTCATTGGTGTTTTTATGTTCTGATGATGTGGTAATTCCACGTGGCTAATTGTGAGTGGAAATGTCTGATGTTATGGTTCTTAAGTTTGTCCATTTGGACATTTTTGTGTCCAAAGAAAAAGTCAATGCTCATTTGTTGGAGTTAAAATACTAATAACCTTTTTTTATATATTAAAAATAAAAAAAAAAACATAAAATTTAAGACCACATTATAATCATATCATTAACTTTTCAATTTGATCCATCGCTAATCTTAAATACTATCCGTATATGCAGAGATGAACCCTTGAGTTTTAATGTGGTTCCAATCAAACATGCCAAATGATTGGAGTGGTTATCATCCTCGACTCAAAGTCTTTACATTAAGGGCTCTTTGGAGTTAGGTTTGAAAAGAGATTGAGTTGTAATGTAATTCATAATCTATATTTGGATTGCGCGTTTTGAGTCTGATTTGTAATATCGAACTTATTTTGTTCCCACAGTTTTCTTCCTAACCTTTTTTTTCGCCGTTTTCTGTGAACCCATTTCCATCCACCCTTGATTTCTCATGCATTCCAACACTTATCTAATTTCTAATAATCCTAATTACATTCAAGTCTCTCAGGAGTTGTTTGTTTTTTTGGAAATGTCATAACGAAAATCTTTAGATGATTGGAATTATAGATGCCTAGAATTACAGATGTTCAACATTTTTAGATATCCCCATTTGTTTTGTAGAAATATTTTTGAAGATATCTAGAAAAATTTTAAAAAAATAAAAACAACTACAATATAACAAAAGAGAGTGAAATATATAGTTGAGAGTATTTATTTTAATTATAAAATGAAAACAAAGAAGAGTGATATTTATATATATGAAAAAAAGAAGGGCTAAACGAGTAAAAAAGAATATCCTCAACACGAAAATCCAAGAAACCCATGTTTAGAAGGGCATCCAAAACTCTTTGGATGCCCCTTGTAAGGGTATTCAGGATGTCCAGGAATCTTAAGATACCTTGGCATCTTATATCAACGCAAAACAACATATTAATTCAGATAGCCACTCGATGAGAATCTTAGATTCTTACAAAACAAATGACCCCTAATTTTCTTTTTTCTTAAATCGAGGTAGCAACTCAATGTTAATATGAAATCCAATATTTATGTAAAATTAATATCTGTATTTTTCAAATTTTAGAGTTGAAAATGGATTAAATTATAATAATAATTCCATAGTTTGAAGGCTGGATTGCAACAATCCTTATGTGACTTTGTGCATTTTCTACATAATTAAACTTTTTAAGTGGGTGTTAAACAACTCAACTTCATTAGTAAACATTATTAAAGTTTGCACATTTATTGAAAAACTTCATCTTCCCCTCTTTCTCTATTTTGCTCATTTATCAAGAAACTCCATCTTACAACTCTAAACTCCAACCACAAACTTTCTAACTCCAATATATTTATTTCAAACTTACAAACTCCACTCAATAGACCAAATGGACCCTTAAAGAAATAATCATAAATTATCATAAGTTTGAGAGTGATGAAAATCAATTTGAAAGATTGAAAATGTGATAATGATTACAACTACTATAAAGGTAAAATTATAACATTTTGAAACCTATTGACAGATTGAAATCAACCTCGAAATTTAAGAACTAAAGAGTTGTTTCAGGCACTAAATTGGTTATTATAGTCCATGGTCATTATTATCTATGAGTTATAATAGTATGTGTTCGAAGTGTAAGCTATTTTAATTTGGGCTTGTTTGGGGTGCAAACACTTTTAGTATTGGCTACGATAGGAGAGAGATGTTAGACAATAGTAAATATTATAGACAATAAATGTTATTTTAAAAATAGTTTTACTGTAGTTATGTGTGAGTTATAATAATTGGAAACATCAACTATTATAATGGAAGTCCCAAACATTGGGTGGACTGTAATGTCCATTCCACTCAATATAAGTTGGGAGCCTAAGCGACCTTAAAAATATAACATTTTGAAATTCAGACAATAAATAAAAACAAGATCCAAAATTTATGGACCAAAAATATATTTTCTAGTAATATAAAATGAATAATATTGTCAAATCACTTAAAATAGACTACGAAGAGATGCCAAATCACTTTTTCATTGTACAATTGGGTAAATTTAACATAGAGACTTTTTAGTATTATTTAAATCTGAGGACTAAAATATATATTTTTTAACTCTAAACTTATTTAAAAAAAAAAAAAAAAACTTTTACAATAATGAAAATTTAAAATGTCGGAAATCTAAATAAAAATGTTATATACTTTCGGAATAAGTTAAATTTTGTTTTCTTGACCAATATGTATGGTGAAAGAATTAAACATATAACATCGAAATTTTGGATGCTTAGTTAGGTAGTGTGGTAATAGTAAATGGTGATAAAGTATTGTGATGACGTGGTTTGAGCGTTTCAAACTTTCAACAAGCACTTTTATTATTATTAGAAACAATTTTCAAAGCACTTGATTGGGAATTAGAGCAAAAACAAAGTCGGTGAAATAAAGTGGTTGGAACTTAGAAGACGCGGCGAACAATGGTACCAAATGCACAGCTGTCCCGTTGCGGACCTCCGGTTGTATCCTCTCATATCCCCTCCAATACCAAATATTTCATTTAATATTTACTATTTACGCCACTTGTCAAAATCCAATTTTTTCTTTTAATGTTTAAATATAATTTCCGCTAAATTTTTATGCAATCATTAAATTTATATTTTATATAAAAATTTCAAAAAATATACTCAAAACTTTACAAAAAATTTAATATATCAACATATCTATCTTCTCATTTTTTTTTCTTCACTCTCTTATTAAGTGTTTGAGATTTATTTATGTAAAAAATAATAAATAAATGTTGTATATATTTGGGTTAATTGTTGTTGAGTGGGTCAACAAGAGCAGCACGGCGGTGAGAAGAACAACCGCGTAGTAGGCTTTAGCTTTAGAATGATTCCCTAAACAGAACAATGCTACCACTTTTTGTATTTCCATCTCCAGCTGTATGCAACATTCCCAATGGCGCTACCCCCACCAACGAACCTTCTTCCATTTTTCCTTCTCTTCCTCATCCCTATCTTTGCCTTCCTATATAAATCCTCCTTCCCTTCTTCTTCTTCTCATCCCAAATCTAATTCCAACTTCAACTTCCAGCTATGGCTTCTTCCTCTGTTTTCTCAACCACTCTCTCGCTTTCTCTACTCTTCGCCACTTTCTTCATTTCCTCCTCTAGTGCTAATTTCCACCAATCAACTGACATTACTTGGGGAGATGGCCGCGCCCAGATTCTCAACAATGGCAACCTTCTTACTCTTTCCCTCGATAAGGCCTCCGGCTCTGGCTTCCAGTCCAGAAATGAGTATTTGTACGGCAAAATCGATATGCAAATCAAGCTCGTTCCTGGCAACTCTGCCGGCACTGTCACTGCCTACTACGTAAGTTTTCTTTTAATCAATGCCTCGCCCCCTTCCCCTGTTTCTGCTCGTTTTCTTAATTCTTACAGAAAATTTTGTGTATTTGCAGTTGCGCTCAGAAGGGTCAGCTTGGGATGAAATTGATTTCGAGTTTTTGGGTAATCTGAGCGGCCAACCTTACACTGTTCACACCAATGTATTCAGCCAAGGAAAGGGAAACAGAGAGCAACAGTTTCATCTCTGGTTCGACCCAACTGCCGATTTCCACACCTATTCAATTCTCTGGAATCCTCAGCGCATTGTGTAAGTCTAATTCCAATCATCAAATCAACCCCCCAAAATAAAATAGAAATCAAACTAAAATATCCTATGTTTTTTATTTACAGCTTCTACGTGGACGGGACACCCATCAGAGAGTTCAAGAACAAGGAATCAATCGGCGTTGCATTCCCCAAAAATCAACCGATGAGGCTTCAATCCAGTCTATGGAACGCCGATGACTGGGCAACCAGAGGTGGGTTAGTGAAGACCGATTGGTCTCAAGCTCCGTTCACCGCATCTTACAGAAACTTCAATGAAAACGCTTGCATTTGGTCATCGGGACAGTCATCCTGTGGCTCGAATTCCTCGCCGACCTCCGACGACAAGTCGTGGTATTCTCAGGAGCTTGATTCCGACAGCCAAGGAAAGCTGAAGTGGGTACAAAACAACTACATGATCTATAATTACTGCACCGATGCTAACCGATTTCCTCAGGGTCTGCCTCCCGAATGCAATGCCACTGCCTGAGTTTTGTTTTTCATTTATCATTCTTTTATTGTTGCTTTGTAAAATAATTCCCACTTTTACTACCTTTTACTTTTCATGTCCGATATTCATTTCTATTTTATATATACACACCACTTTTGAATGTTATAAAAGTATTATTTATCAAACAATTCATGGAGAGGATTGGATTTTTCTTCTACATTTTGGTGTTTGAATTTGTCTCTTCTTTCCCTTTTCTCATTGATTGTCTTCCCGTGTTTTAGGAAATTCTCTACACTTTTTTTCGTGAAGTTCTGAAAATTTTCAATTGGATTTTTATTGGAAAAGTGATAGAAAAATTAAAAAATTAACTACACTTCTTTTTTCAGAATGTCTAAAAAAAATAAATGTACCTCAATCTTCCGAGCCTATCTAATGGACTCCAATTTTGGGTTGGATAACTATGGATTAATTTCATCCCTAGGTTTGGTTGAGTACTAGTTTTTCATTAAATTTCTAATTGAAGTCTTGAATTGTCAAATTTCTGCTTATTAGGTTTATGATTTAAAAAAAAAAAGTTTTTCAAACTACCTATTTAATCAAGCTTTCGACTTTTGTTTGAAAATTTAAAACACAATTTAAAATATTTGTAAATTAAGCGATATATTAGACCTATACAATTAAATTATAAACTTCAAATTTGTGTCCCGGCCATATATACTTTCGAGTAGGCCATGATCTATCAAACGCAATCAAAGTTTCAAAACGCAATCAGAGTTTCAAGATGCGATGCAAAATTAAAAATTTAAGAATTATATAGATACATTTTTTTTTACTTAAGATATAACAGATGTAATAAGAATCAAGAACGATATAAATACAAGTTTAGAGTCTAAAAGTTCATAGATCTATTAAAGATCAATTAGGTCAAAATTTAAAAGTTTAGAGTAAATTTGTAATTGAACTTAATTTTTAATCTAGTCAAAAGAATAAATAAATAAATAAATAAATAAAACTCACTGAATCGAGTATAATGAAGAAAAATGAACTTTTTTTTGTTTGATATTTGTTAAAGGGAAGAAGAGATTGGGGGCTCAAAATGAAATGTGTCTTGATCCAGGGGGACCCTGGGCTACCATTTTCTTTCTTTTGGCCCAAAGTACCACTCCAAATTAGATATTAGGGAACCTGGTGTCCGGAAATCCCCTTTTTCTAATTTATTTTTTTTTTTTTTTTGAAAAAAAATAATTTTAGTTCCACTTTTTGATTGCAGTACTGAAAATGCCTGCTCAGGATAGACATAACATAAAACTAAAATAATAACATGGCAAACAACACACAAGATTAGTTATTTAGTTCTGTGCAAAATCACCCACGTCCGGGGACAGGATGCTCATAAAAGATCACTTCACTAGTATAAATGATAAACAATTACTATTTGGTACTTATTTGTAACAACAACTTGATTACAGTGATTCTCGTAAAGCTTAAAGACTCAATACTTCACCTAATAAGCTCTCTGTAGATGTGAGAGTCCCACTTTTGCTGACTTAAGCTCTCCATAGGTAGTAATATCAATGAAGAATGTCTTAGGCTTTCCCTAAGATCAGGATTCCCTCTCAGCTAGAACTTTATCTTTCCCTCTCGAACAAAGATCACTTCACTCGTTTCGCTTAGACTCCCTTTAAACTTGAGAAATCTTTCTTCAGAAGTCTACTGACGAAGCATAACAAATAGTTTAGAGTAAGTCTCCAAACTTACAACAACACAATCTTTAAATACCTTCAAAAAGAACACTCGTGATCAAACAAAACAATGATACTCAATATCTTTCGGAAAAACGACCAACTCAAAACTAAAGACAAAGAGCCTTTAAACATGAACAACAGACAACGAACAACCCTAGCTTCCAAAAATAATCAATCGAGCACAAAGAAGGCAAAAGAATACTAAACATCCACTTCAAAAAGTGTATTTTGGCCTTCAAAATTCGGATTACTTTCCTAACTAATACCCTGTAGATATATTGATTAAATATTTTGTAAATTATTGCAAATCATTAACATAATATGTTTCATTTCGATCAATAATTCTGGTTTTTCTATACTCCAATGACTTGTGGAAGCTAGTGGGAGTGATTTGAATCTATATCACTTTATATTTAGTTGAACAAATAAAATTTAACTTCCAAAAGCTTAAGTTGGTTAAGATCAGGGCCATCAACTTTAAGAAGTTATATTGCTCCATGCTCTCTTCATCATCAACCAAGAGTTGATCATAAACAACAATAATTAATAATAAATTAAGCATATAGGATAGGAGATGGCATTATTGGATTCCCGACAAAGTGGATTCATTAAAAAACCAATATAACGAGGTTTATTTGAGACCGTATTATACTTTACTCATACACGCTTTCTGATTTAATACAACGTTGTGTGTGGCTCTCACGTTCTGAGTTCATGTTCACAATATCACATCCACAACATTATTAATATAATTCAACACGACATTCTTGAATATGCTAATAGCTTCCTAATTCCCAATTCAATCATGGAAAATAACACATATTCAGTTTCTTCTTCTTCAAAGTTTGCCATTCATGTGTTATTTGTTTGTGTTGTGATCATCTTTAGCTCTTCCATTGTTGCCTCTGTCAACTTCTTCAAGGACATTGACCACACATGGGGGGGAGGCGACAGAGTTCAAATACTCAACAATGGCGAAGGCATTGCTGTCTCCCTCGACGAAACCTCCTGTTCCGGATTCCAATCTCGAGACCAATACCTCTTTGCCAAGATTGATTTGCAAATCAAACTTGTCCCTGGAAACTCGGCTGGCACCGTTACTGCATTTTACGTGAGTGCAATAATATAATTTGAGTTGATTAGTAATTTAAGATGGTATCACAATAATATAATTAAAATTACTTTCTGTGCTTAGGTGTCGTCTACCGGGGAGTTCCATGACGAGATAGACTTTGAATTCTTAGGGAGAGTTGAGGGGGATCCTTACATTCTGCAGACAAACATGTTCATCCATGGAGTTGGCAAAAGAGAAACACAATTTTTCCTTTGGTTTGACCCCACAACTGATTTTCACAACTACACAATTCTCTGGACGCCTATTCATATTGTGTGAGTATTGTATTATCAAACCTAATTAAAAACATAGGTTCAAATACCATTTTGAGTTTGATTGAGTATGATCACCACAAGTTAGTAAATTTTGAAATAAAAAATTCAATTTTTACTCCAACTTAATTTATATCTTAAACTTTCAAGTTTTTAAATTTGAACTTTGATAAGTGAGGTATTTTTTAGCGTCTAATGTATAGCTCAATATTCTTATGTTGTGATTCTATTGAAATTAATAAATCAACTTCAAAGACAATAATTGACATTAGTAGAGTTGAATTTTTGCTGAAATTTGTGAGTTACGAGAGTCTATTTTGTGAGTTGATCAAGATCAATATTCTTTTTTCTTTTGTAAAGTTACGCTTCTGTTAAAATTGGTGATTTAAGAGAGATTTTCACCTTAATGTATCTTAGATTTTGGAGTGAATTTACGAAAATTGAACAAAGGTAGAAACTGTAATACATGTTTAAGTTTTTTTTCGGGAGACAAACATGGGAGGTGCAGTAATTTACTATATGCTCTCATGTGTTAAAGTTTTTTGAAAATATTGATAGTGGCAAATTTAGAGTTTTTTTTTTTAAATTTTTTTTAAATTTTTTTTTTTGAATTACTTGTAAAAATAATACAAATTAACTCTCAGAACCAATTTTGTTTTATTTTTTTATTTTAAATTTTTTTTGGGAGTCCACAATTGATTTTTAATATGTTTTATTAAATGTTTAATATATTTGTAAATATCATTATTTATTTATTTATTGCTTTAAATATAATTATTAAATTATATATTTTATCAATGTAATTTGGGCTCTTTTCAAATATAGTAAAATGAACCAAAATATTTTCAAATATAGCAAAATTCACTGTCTATCTGCGATAGATCGTGATAAACTGTGTATTTTGCTATTAGTTGTAAATATTTTCAGCAGTTTTACCATTTAAGATAATTTTCCATGTAACTTTACATATTTAAATTATTGTCTTTTTTAGTAAAATTTATCTAGCATTTTCAAAACTTGTAAGTTTATTTCCAAATCGATAATATTTAATTTCTTTGAGTTTTTTTTAAAAAAATGTTTTAATCTTTTTTTTTTTTTATGTTTTAATTTTTTTTTTAATGTTTTCAAAAGCATTTTCCTTCAAATTTTCTGACAACAAAATTTAGAAAATCTGAGAGTCCGATTTTCTAAAATTCTTGAAGTGAGGAATTAATTCTTTAGGAGTCCGATACTGATTTGCAATACGTTTTTTTATTAAATTTTATTATGCCCTTTTATGTTTGCTTAATTTATTATGAGGCTTCTTTAGTTATGTTTTTCTTATATAATGTTCATATTAAGTCTTATTTGATTTTAAATTAAAATTTTCCAAAGTTTTAAAATCTTTCTAATTAAATTCTCTCAAAATTTTTAAATTTTTCTAAGTTTTTAAAATCTTTCACAAGACTCTTTCTAAATCATTTAAATTTATTCTTTTTTTTTTTTAAATTACACTTTTTGTACTTTCAAACATTAAAAAATTAATCCATGATTTCAAAAGGTTTCCTAATCAATTATTTTTCTAGTAACTTGTTATTAAGACCGTTTTCCTTAAAAAAAAATCCTACGATGTAATCTAGGAAATTTGGGAGTCTGATTTCCTAGATTTCTTTTATTTATTTATTTATTTTTTTGAAAGAGTACTAAAGGTCAAGGGATCACATTTTTGGGAATCCGAGAGTTGATCTCAAGAAAAAGTTCATTTAATTAACGTTTTAAAAAAAAAAAAACCTTAATTTATTTAAAGACTATCAGATTTCGAGAAAATGTAACAAATTTTCACTTTCTTGAGCTTTCCTCAATTATACTATAGTCAAATTGACAATTTGTTCACTTATTTTATGAGATTATTGCTTCAAATATTTTCAATTCAAGATTTGAAATTTGAGCACCGTTTTTTAAATGGGTGGTATAGGTTGCTACCACTTTACCTATACACAAATGACTCATGAACTCAACTCTAGTTTTTGCAGACTATTTTTGTTTTTTTAATTAAAAATTATTTATTTTATTTTGGTGTCCAATCACATCGTAAAAAAGATTGGTGGTCACTCCTTTTTATTTTTATTTTTTAAATTAATTATTTTTGAAGACGTCGGCTCCTCTGCATCGTTTGGGTACGTGGTGACGATATTAAATTTCTATTTATTCATGAACTTAAGTTTTTTGGTCAATTGACGACTTAAGATGATATCAAAACAGGTAGTACAAATAAAATAAAATAAAAACTTAAACTTCATAACAAAAGAAAATGTATTCTGTCCATAAAACTATAAAATGAAGAGTATTAACGTTGAATAATTGTGACAGGCTGTACGTTGACGGGATTCCAATAAGAGAGTTGAAGAACAAGAAAGAAAAGAGAGCTCCATTCCCAATCAGACAGCCAATGAGAATATGCGGCAGCCTATGGAACGCAGACAGCTGGGCCACGAGAGGCGGGGCGGTGAAGATAGACTGGACCAAGGCGCCGTTCCGAGCATGGTTCAAGAATCTTAGAGTCGATGGTTGCTTGTGGTCCGATAGCCAGAAGTCCAATAATTCCAATTGCACTAAGTCTTCAGCTTCTTGGCTCACCTCCACTGGGCTTGATAATGAAAGCCGACGCCACATGAAATGGGCTCAAACTAAATATATGTTCTATGATTACTGCACTGATATCAAACGTTTCCCTAAGGGTCTCCCACTTGAGTGTTTATTTTAAATAATCACCAACTCGTTTCACCAATCTTTTTTGTTTCATATTCATCAATTTCTAAAAAAAACATGTGTCATTGCGATGCTACTCTTGATTTTGATGAATAAACACAATCTTCACCACCTATTTTGATTATTGTTTTAACTCATTATTTTTTATTTACATCAAAACCTAGGGTAAAGTTGTATATACCTAACTCTTTATTTGACTCATTAAGTAAAAATGATAGTAATTAACTTCTTTTTTTCTTGGTTATTTGATTATTATATGCTCATTGAAGTGTTAACTAAAAATCACTAACTATGGCTAAATTGGATAACTATTCCATTGGTTAATTATTGTGTTTGTTTTCTCCCAATGTTATTTTTGTATTTGTATATAAAAATGTTAAAAAATCAACAATAAAAAAAAGTGTGTAATGTTAAAAAATCGACAATAAAAGAAAGTGTGTAAAGAAAGTATATAAAAATGTTATAGATTTATATAGTTCATTGACAATGTCCTTACTACGTCCACAAATAAAGGGAGAGCTGCGAGCCCCGTGTGCTTGGTCATTCAGAACACTAGATAACATATCCAAGGCAGTTCTATATATATATATATATATAAATCAATAAAGCATAAGTAATACTTTGAAATGATATTAATATTCATAATATATTTTTGATTGATTTTATTTAACAAAATTATTGAGAGATTAAATTATAAATTAGTCCACAAGATCTTTAAGACTTTGTCTAATAGATGTTAAATATACTAATGAATTTCTAAACTATTAATTTTGTGGTAGAATACTCTTGAAGTTTAAAATATCTAGTTAATTTATGAATTTTCAAGTTTTATTTATTTAACAACTGATTTTTAATTCTATATTTTCAAAATTTTAAGATTTATTAGACATGAAACTATAAGAGAAGGTGTTAATCAAATATTAAATTGGTAAAAAAATTTAAAAAAAAATTTGGTTGATCACTAAAATTTTGAAATTTAAGCTAATCCCACGCTATGTCAATAATTATGTTGGGTCAACCGGATAAATGACTAAAATAGAAAGATGTTTTAAAAAAATACCAAAACTAATTTAGTTTAGGAAAATAGTCCAAGACTAAATCTACTACTTTTAAAAATCTCCAAATGGACAAATTTACGTTTGCAGTCGTATCCCTGTGATTATAGTGCATAGTAAAAACAAATTTAATAAACTAGAAATAATATCTAATAAAATCTAAAATATCGACCAACAACCTAGGAAAACACCATTTAACAAAGTAAACAAATAATGACACATGCAATTGTCTATAACAAAATTTAACAAACATATCTACTGTGATATTTTGCTATTATTTATAAATATTTTTAACAATTTTGTCATTTAAAATATATTTTTTAATAAAAAAATTCAAAATTTTTGAATCAATAAAATAATAATAATAATTAATTATCACATAAAGGTATTTGGTATGATGGAAACTCTCGAATAAAAATATAATTATTTGAGACATATTCTTTTAAAGCAAATAAACCAAGCGAATTCAAGAGTAATATATCTTTTTAATAAAGTCGTCATCAATGAATATTATATATATATATATGTATATATAGTTAAAAATTAAAATTAGGAAATAGATGCAGTTAACTTAAATTGATATTAAATTAAACTAAAAAATAACAATGCTCCGTAAATGAAGAAGTACAAGAAACAGGATCATCAAACGCTTGAAAACCAAAAACATAAACGACACACAATCCCTTCAAACATAATTAATAAAAACACAACATAGTAAATTACAACATAATCCACTCATATAATCACAGGCTTGCGAACTAAGATAACCGAATTAACAACATCATCAGTGGGATGAAAAATAGAGAGAATCTCAAAGCCAACCAAATCTCCAACTTCAACCACAGGGTACAAAAATGCTCTACCTCCTTTAGCACTTCTCACTACCACAATCCCACCTTCTTTCATATACTTTCTTAAATGCTTTATAATCTTCACTTTATCTTCCTTCTTCATCCCCACAAGAGCCGCCAAAAACACACAATCATATCCTCCAAGCTCTTCTTTTACCTCAACAATATCCCTCGTCCAAAACTTCATTCTTCCCTCCAGCTCAGCGTCCGATCCCACGATCTTTCCCGCCACATCATTCGCCACGCTGTCTATATCATAGTTATCGAAATACGTGCCCTTCATGTGTTTCATGGCCATAATAATTGAAGTTAGAGGCAAAGGACCTGACCCAACAAAAGCTACCTTCTTTGGATTGACAACTCCATTGTCTTTCAAAATCTTGTTTTCAAGGTTGGCTAATTTGACGTAGTTGTGGTAATATGGAAATAGAGTGAGATTGTTGAGAGGTTTGGGGATTTTGCTTAGCAAAGTTGAGAATTCTAACTCGAGTAAGCTTTCAGCTTGGCCACATAGAACTATGAGGCTCTCACGAATGGCTTGTACATTTGGTGGCAATGTTGAGACATCCATTGAGCAAGGCAAAATGCACAAGTTCACTAGGTTGGTGAAGAGGAGGTTCACTTTCTTGCATGGCTTTAGGGTTTCAAGCTCCGAGATGCTTTTGTGAAGGTCGATGATTCGATCTACCAGAAACTCCACAGAGATTTCGGTTTCGATGCCACGAATTTGGAGGGTTGCCATTTGGAAAAGTGGATGAAAGGGAAGTGTTAAAAGATAATTTTTGTATTCTTCTTTTCTTGGTTTCTTTCTTTTTGTTGGTGTTTAGGGGTTTAGCGAATTTGGATATTTATAGGGCCATGGTCGTGAATAAATCTGAATTATAATATTATTTGAGAAGTCTCTTTCGATTTCTTTTTCCATTTTTCAAAGTTAGACTTGAGTTGAATATTCATATGGGAATACAGCAAGTTTTACGTAGTTCTTTTAACTTTATGAATATTAATATATGACATGCATTAGATCATTCATATGTAAAATTATTAAGATGTTCACGTTAAATATTTTATTATTTAGCAATAACAAATATATGAAAAAATTTGTATGCTAAAATTCATTCAATTATATTTATTTGTTTTAGTTATTTTAAATGATAGAACTGTTGAAAATATTTTTAAATATAGCAAAATGTTATTGATAGATAACAATAGATGATAATAGTCTATCAAATAGTCTATCAAAGTGAGACTGATAAACAACAATATTTTGAAAAAAAACCCTTAAAACAATATATATTTATAAAATTGTTAATTTTGATAATATTGTAAAAATTCTAATTCATTTTTGCTTTATTTCTTTACAGCTTGTTGAAATCTTCTCAGATAGATAATGCTCCCCTAGGACACATCTGACCTTGTATGACACTAAGGTTATATAAAATAATTTCCATATTTTAATAAAAGAGTCCCGTTAAATTTTGGTTTAGTTGTTTTGTACTCAAAAAGTTTATGAATTTTATATCTTACTTCAATGTGTAGAAGGGGAACTTTTTATTTTTCAAATATTAGAAAATAAAATTTTATTGTTGTTATATTATATTAAATATCCCTTTACCCATTTTTTAAGCTTTTTAGTCAATCGGAGATTTAAAATGGTATCAAAGAGCAGGTAGTTCAAGAAGTCAAGAAGAATATTAGATTATATAATATTAATTTACCTTCAACTATCAATTTAATAGATTTTAAAACTTCATCGGCAGGATCCTAAAAGGGTTTTTGTGTTCACACTTGACTTTAGAACTAAGGCGTGGAAAATGCAGACTCCTTTCATGCATTTATGTAACAATTAAACAAGTTTTGAGAACATTTTTTTTATTGTAAAGAAAAATATTAAATAATTACTTGAAGTACGTGTAGGAGTTGAGATATTGTTGTTAATTCATGAGTCACCCTTGTAATGAAAACCCAAAGTTATTATTTTTAAAGTTCAACAAAATATATATATATAATATATATGTATGTATAATATTTTGAGGTGAAAAGTCGAATGTCCTTTTAATCAATGATCATGCCTTAAAACCCAACGGAACAGCTCATGTGTTCTTCAATGTCGGCCTAATAATAATAGGATATTTTATTAATGTTGTTATTTTTTCAAATTGAAAAAAAGTATTATTTTGTCTTAGATTTTAAGTACAGTTTTATGTTGATGTCAAAATCTAGAGACAAGGAAAAGAGCCTTGACCTTCATGTGATAACAATAGTAAATTTATTAGAGTTAAGAAGAATGTTATATGCAAAACAAAAAGATACTTCTACAACCGATGTGGTGCTTGTCACATACACTCCAATATTTAAGTCAGGGAATATCATTACAAAAGAAATGATCGTGCGTTAACGCTAAAAATCATCGGGGTAGTTCCCCAATTCATTGACAGAAGGTTCTGCCAACGGCTTGTTTTTCGGGAAAGGCTCTCTCGATGTTATTTTGGTTGGCAACGACATAGACTATCATTGTCGATGTTACTCAATGACTGGTCAACCTTTGGAGTTTGCCAACACCTATGCACACAGTGAAGACAACTTCTTTTTCTCGATGACATCTCTAGGCGTCGAGAGAAGCTTCCAGCATCGATGCCTAAATACGACGTCGACATATGCTCTTTCCCAATAGATTTGAAAATATGCATTGAGGTAGGCTAGTTTTGTATGTGTATAAGGTAAAATATTTGAAAAGAAAAAAAAAACAACCAAATTTCTTTCAAATAGTCATAAATATCCTTACAACATATATGTTGTTCAACAACAAAATAAAAACAAAATAACATACACTAAACTTAAACAAAACACTTTAGTCTTCATACAAGAAAACAATAAAGTAACTAAAACAAAACACAAATATCTTGTAGGTGAAGTATTATTATTGTTCCCGTAAAGAACCAGCCTAAAAACAAAGTTACTATTTACAACTATAACAAAATTTTACTTTATATCTATAACAAACTGCAATAGACATCTATCCGCGTCTATCTGGTAAAATGATAATGTTTATCTGTATATCTATCACAGTATATCACAAATAGAAAGTAAAATTTTGCTATATTTATAATTATTTTAAACCATTTTTTTCATTTTTGAAAATAATCCCTAATTAAATTACAATTTTCAAGTCACATTCTCACCATTTCTCAGCCCACAAAATTCAAACATTACAAAAATATATAACAAAAACAACATTTCTCTTTAGCAAGGAAAAAACAACATTTCTCAACTCACATCCAATTGTAATACATTCATTATCAAAACACAATGAAAACAAAAACATTAATTTTCAACTCACATCCAAACACGACAAAAACAACATTTCTCGACTCACATTCAAAACAACAAAAAGAACATTTTTCAACCCACATTCAAAACCAAAAAAAAAAAAAAAAAAAAAAAAAAAAAAAAAAAAAAAACTTGCATTCAAAACAACAAAAATAGTAAAATTATTTTTCAGCTAACATTCATTCAAAATAAAAACAAAAACATTATTTCTCAACTCACTATCAAAAGAACAACACCAACCAAAATTACCAACTCACATTCGAAACACAACAATAATTTCAGCTCGTATTCAAACAAACAAGAACAACAACATTTCTCGCCCCCACTTTCAAAACACAACAAAAATAATTTTCAAACTTAGAACAATAACTTTATTCTTGCCCCTACATTTTCACATATTTCGTTTCTTGAAACATGTCGGTTTCCTCTGGAGTTGGCATTGCTTGCAACTGTAGCATTTTATCCTACAATTATAATTGAAATAAGTAAAAGTAAGCAACAAATTTCCAAATGAAATCATTTTCTAATTTTTTAATTTTTTTTTTTTTTTTTTTTTTTTTTTTTTTTTTTTTTTTTTACATATGCATCACTGGCGGCATTATTAACAAAATTCTATCTCATGTGTATATGATGTGTAGGATATATCATAAAAGGAGCACATTGGCTTGAGCCAAAGGCCCCAAACCAACCCTCTCCAGTCCCTAAGCCTACGTTTTGGTCTTAGCTAGTCCAAATTTTGTCATTTTTCTTAGCTATGTTGCTTATATTCCTATTTTATGTTGATTATATGTTGCAGTCCAAAATCATCTACAACAATTTTCATTTAGTCTCTAAATTTCAAAATGTTAAACTCTTAATTTTTAAATTTCGAGGATGGAGGGAGAAAGAATAGAAGAAAGAAGAAGGTAAAGAAAACAAAGTCAATTTTTTTAAAACTTTAAAAACTAAAAAAATAATCAAATATAAATGATGTTTTCAAATATGACAAACTTGGAGAAATTATTTATAAATATAATAAAATGTCACTGTCTATCACTGAGTAAAGTTTTGCTATATTTGAAAATGTTTCTAATAGTTTTGTCATTTAAAATAATTATCTTTAATAGAAATTAGGTGTTACATCCACTTTGTAGTAATTAATACAAAGACTAACGGAGCAGAGTTGACCATTAACATTTGTGGGTTGTGATCTATCACAAGCCCCAAAATTTAAGGGTCCCAAATTAATTAATTTTTTTTATAAACAAAAAACTTACAATTTAGAGGCCCCTTGCGTGTGTACATAGGGAACACGAAACAACACCAAGAATTTATTATTTATTATTTTTTATTTTTTCAATTCTCAAACCTAAATTTAGGGGCTTAACGAAGAAAAACAAAAAAATTCATTCTATTTCTAGTTTGAATCTTGGAAGTATTTTAGAGATAATTATAGACGATTTTACCTTTTTTATGCTTACCAACTTAGCACTTATTGCTATTTATTAGACAAAATTTTCTTATATTTTATGAGCATTCTTAATGATGGAGAGATAATACTTTAAATTAATTAATATGTTGGAAAGAGAACATGCATTTATATTGTGTTGGAAATAGAATAGGCAGAAAACAAATGAATTTATAATTAATATGATTTTCAATCCATTTTCACGTAAGTAACATTTTTTGATTTTTCGTTTTTATGTATATATACAAGGTTTATTTCAAATATATACAGCGGTATATTTCAAATATATAATTGGTTATTCCAAATATATTTAGAAGAAGTATATATTTAATGCTGTTATATAATCATACTACAAATTTTAATTATAGTATCGTTTCTACTGAGTTATATATTCCACATTCTTTATCATATGTATACATGTATATTTAGTCATTTTCTAAATATATACCTCATATTATATACTACAAATTAGATCATAAACTAAGATAGATGGATTATTAAATTATTTAAAAAAACAAACAAAATTCGTAAAGTTCAAATTCTTAAGTTAGTGCTCTGAAATGTGTTAGTTAATCTTCTTTTCCCTTACAATACAAATATTCAATGGTATATTTGATATAGATTGCATGGAAAAACCATATGAATATATAATATACAGTTGAAATTACATACTAACTATATTAAACAACAGAGGTAGACGATATGCAATAAATCCATATATATTTGAAATTGAATTTGAAAACAAAATGTATAAATACACTCAAACCCTTCGTCCATCCATTGCAACCTTGATTCCGTTGACCAGATCAACCATATATATATGGATTATTTGAAGTAAACCCAGACATATGTAGATTATTTGAAATAAACCTATATATTTCCAGGGACCATATCGAATTTTGAGATTTTTGGCTTAAAACTATAAGTTTGGAAAATTTGAAGGATTTTGAAGGAAAAAGTGGAAAATGTCACACCTAAGTTAAATATATATACACACACATATATGTATGTAATATACAGTCGAATATCACAAAACAACTGTACTTAAACAACAATTTAGACGATATTGCATCCGCAACAAACCCATATATATTTGAAACTGAAAAAAATGTACAAATACACATAGATCTGTTGCCCATCCATCTGGAACCTTAGATTCGTTGACCAAATCAACCATATATATATTAATTATTTGAAATAAATATGGATATATATATGGATTATTTGAAATAAACTGTGAGATTTTAGATTATATACCGTGAGCAGAATTGTTGACGAAGGCTGACGGAGCTCGACGGTCGACGAAGCTGGAACGAAGATCCACGTCGGAGCTCAAACACTTGAACGGAGATGGATGGTTGAATGAACGCTTGACGCTCAACCTTTCACACGGTAGTGGCGAACAGAGCTCAGATTTGGAACCGGAGATGAACGCTGGATGGAATTGTTGACGACAGCCAACAGAGCTCGACAGTTGACGGAGCTAGAATGGAGATCCACGACGGAGCTCAAACGGAGATCCACAATAAACTTTGGTCAGTAGCTGTGTGTGGTAGAAAATGATCTATGAACGTCGGACACACGAGTGGCAGCAAGCTTTGCTTGCATTGTCGAGAAGAAGAAAAAAGAGAGTGGGGAGGAAGAGATGATTTTAAGGTTTAGAAGAAAGAAGGAGAAAGAATAGGGATTCCAACAATTCTTCTTTATTACTTTTTTTAAAAAAGGAACATTAATGGGCAATACACGAATGGCTATGCATGGGGGAGAGATACACAAAACCCTAGGTGATTTATTTATTTATTTTTGTTTTATAAAAATCATGGATGAGAACTTAATGGTAAATAAACATCAATATTAGTGAAAATTTGTAGTCCATTGGACTATTTATGAAATAAATGAAATCTAAAAGACAATAGTGTAATATGAGCCTACAATTAAGTCCCGAAATGATTGATTTCTTAGTAGCTAAAGACCCTAAAGAAGATTTGTCTATAGAGAAAGGTCTTAAAACAAATTGTTAAAGCATTTTTCTTTTGTATTATATATGAGAGTATTACAAAATGAGACAAAAGTGATAGAGAATGACTTGTTTATTAAAAAAAGATCGATCAAATTTTTTGTTTTTGTTGTAAATTTTTTAGCAAAGACTTGGGAAGAAGAAATTAGCTACTAATGATTTTAATGATTGTACACATGCTAGTACAAAGCTCAAGGAATATAAAATTAGTATAGAACATTTTAAGAATACTTGGTATGATTTGCGTCTTAAATTGTAGGGATTCATTTTGAAAAGTATCACAGGGATCATTTATTTTGGGACGGGCCTGTAATGGAGTGACCCTAAAATTTCATTAAAAACAAATATTAAAAATAAAATGATTGAGTTTATGCGAACCCCAAAAGTGTATTTTTCTAAAAAAAATAATCATCTCTCTTAACCTGGCTTAGTTATATGTAGATGAGAAAGATGCAAATATAGCAATCAAATTCAAAGTATTAGCATATATATCAACACTTTTAAAAAATTACCAATATAGCAAAGTATATCGGAGAGAAGTCTATCACTGCTAGACTTTATTATATTTGCAATTTTTTAAAAATGTTGCTATACATTTGGATATTATCCTTCAAATTGCTACTCAATGTAGTCATCCTATGTTAGGGGCCAATGGATAACTTTGGGAAGGTTGGGCTTCTTCAAACTGGCCCACTTTGATTGTTGTTTAGTATGAATGAACAGCCATTTTCTTACCTAAAATGTTCCTTTTTTTTTTCCTTTTTCCCCCTCAATCTTGAGTTCAATTAAAAATTTGAGCCGGGATGGAACTTTCTTGTTGAGAAATTCTAACTCTATATTTGGAATGATATGACAAAGTAATAGAAAAGAGACTGAGGAAAGATTATAATAACAAAGAAAAATAGAGTAAATATTTAAAAACAAACACCTAAATAATTAGGTTGAGGTGTGAATATCTTACTATGTGTGAAGAAATTCAAGTCTTGTAAGGTGTGTGTTGTATCTCTCTATATCAACTACCAGTGTAGCAGATATTCTCTAGTTTAACCCCTAAAAAATATAACAACTCAACTAAAACGTCATGTAGTTCAAATCATTATGTACTAAAAGGTTGAGTTCAAAGCTCCACCACTACGAACACCCCTATTTTAGCCAATTGCTCTTAAAAGAGCAAATGAGAGAAAATAAAAGATAAGATAAGAATAAATGATAATATGTATTGGTTGGTGTGTTTCAGAGCATGGTAAGAGAGCTACTTGTGGTGAACCTTAGATTGTGAATATTTAATACAAAAGGTAAGGTTTGGTAACCATTTTCCTACATTTTTTTAATTTTTTAAAATTAATTCTATTTTTTCACATTCTCTTACAATGGTGTGCATGTTTGTTGAGTACAAGAGATGAATTCTTAGCCAAATTTCAAAAGCAAAAAAATGTTTGTAAAAGCTACATTTTTTTTTTGTTTTCCAAATTTTGTTTGGTTTTTGAAAACATAGATAAAAAGTAGATAAGAAAGTAAGATATTTAGTAGTGAGAGAGGTATTTGTAGGCTTAATTTTAAAAACTAAATGGTTACTAAACAGGATCTAAGTAATAAATATAAGTTCTTTTAACATTTCCACGTTTCTTGAAACTACTTATTCAAGGGAAGAAAACTTAAAAAAAAAAAACTTTAATCTCTTCAAAAGAAACTTATAAAAAGTTTAAAATGTAACAACAAAAAGAAATATTATTCTTTTGAAACATTTGTAATTAGTAGTAAAATAATTTTAGTGATAAGAATCATTCAAGTCAAAATTTTGTTATTGAGATGGGTTTGAAGAAAGGAGAGAATTAAACTTAGATCAGTTATTAAACACAAGGTGACAAAACCACACATAAGTTGTTAGAAACTTTGGGATTGTTTCAATTATTGAAGTGTTGAAAATGACATTAAGAATTTGACAAAGCTAAGCTTAGAGAAAATGTAGCTTTGGAGAAGGGGGATTTTAATGGCTTGGTATCATCATTAGGCAACTCTAAATTAGAAAACTTGGGTCCCTCCTTTGTTATTTTTATTAATTTACGTCTAAAATCATACTCCCTTTCTGTTACCTCTGATTCAATTCAATTGTTCTTGAGCTTTATGAGTTTGGGGAAAAGCTTTTTTAGTTTGTAAAAGTTGAGTTTTTCTCAAGGGAAAGATCTTGTCATTTGGAGTTGTTATGTGCTTTGCTTAGAATAGACATTCTTTCTCTTCTAAACAAATTACAACTCAACACATCAATACTTAACATCCTATTGCCTTTCGCCTCTTGTTTTCACTTTTAATTTCATATCAGAAATAGAAACTAATTGAAACCATTTTTCTAAAGAAAAGTAACCTTGAAAGAAGTTGGATCGAGCTTGACTATTTGCTATATTGGCCCCATCCAAAGTTTCACATCCACTTTATCTTGGTATATCAACATCCTTATTAAATCATTCATTGGATATTAAGCTTAATTAAGTTAGATAGATAAGGGTAAATTTAATATCATATTAATACTTTAACGTTTCTCCTCACTCAAGGGTTTAGAAATTTGTAAAAAGATTCAACAAGTGGAAATCAATATATCTTCCTGCACTTTTTACTTTGATATCATGTTAAATCAATAATTGACCAAAACCTTTAATTAATAGGTGAATATAAATTTAATATTATATAGATCAACAATTTAACAGAAGCCTTCTTTTTCTTTTTATTGAGACAAAATGTAAATTCATAGAAGCGTATATATGTTTATAATAGGAATTACCATACCATATTGTCATATATTTGTTTAACTTATGGTAAAGATTTTCAATTTAAATACGAGCAATACTTTGATTTCATTTTAAGATGACTCATATTTGTATAATCCACTCTAACCATCGTACCAAAAAAAAAAAAATAGACACATTTTGAAAAATAAATGAGTTTGTTACATGACAAATTATGATTGAATAATTAGATAAGATGTAAAAATATGATTGTAGTCTAGGATCAAGCTAACCTAATTATTTTTTTTTTTAAATACGTCATCCCGCATAAAAAAGTTTTTTATTTTAGTTGTTTTATAAAGTTTTCACACTTTAAATTTATATCCAACAACCATGCATTTAGTAAATATATCTATAAATCTATCCAACTTCTTGATCCTCACTTCATTTTGTCTTGCATTTTAGTAGGAAAGTAGCATTAATGCGATCTGATCTTTAATAACAATATTGAAACATCAAAAAGTCATAAAGATTAAATTGCACGTATATATATTTTTTGTCAGTCGTATTATGTCACCTTAATTAGCTTTATTTAAATGAAGAAATTGGAGTTAACAAGCATGTGAGTTTATCAGAGAGCAAATTAGAACTTTAAATCAATTTTTTTAATATTCTCTTGATAAAATAATAAATAAATCAAAGATATTCCTCTCTCTCTTTCAAGTCTTAATGTAATGGACAAACATTCTATAATGAGAAAATGAAATCCCATACCCTGATATTTAAAATTTACAAGCTTAAACGTCAAGAGTACATATAGTTATTTTTATGAAAGTGAGAATAGAACGAAAAAAAATGAAAAGAAAAAAATTAGTCCAATTGAGTGTCTTTAACTTTCTGAGGAACAAGAATATATAGGTGTTTTAAATTTTGACTTGCCATAATTTATTTTAAAATACATACACAAACAAGGTTATTTTGTCCTAATTATATGATTGAGTCTTAATAATAATGCATGCATGCAATGAAAATGAGCATGAATTGAAACCTTGAAACTCGATCTGTTTAACAATGTCTTTAATTAACCTCCATAATGCAACTTGTAATTAATTATAATTAATTTTATTCAACTGTTCTAACTGGTCCATTCATAGATGTATTTGCTCAAATTTATAGCCTTATACAAACAAGAGAGACGGCATAGTTAAATTATCCTTCTAAAATCAGTAAAAATTATAATATTAGTATTTATAATCTTTTTTAGAAGAAAGAATTAATGCAAAATTTATAACCATTACACAACAAAGAACTCTATCTTTATCTAATAGTTGATGAAATATAAATGGATTTCGGTCTAAAGTTAGAATCCAACTCAAGAATGGTAAACCCAAATAGCATCATTTTGAGGAGGGACATTTTTTATCTTCCTTTTTTCTTGTTTTTTTTTTTTTTTAATACTTTTTAGGTACTTCATAAATAGATAAAAAATTACAAAGAGAGACTAAAGAAAAGCATGATGACCTTCCAAAGAGGATCTTGGTCCTTGAAGACTCTATTGTTGCATTGGAGCTATATGACTAGAGAGTTGCTCTAATGATGTTGCCCTACAAGACATGATTGATTCTTTTTATTGATATTGACAAGACATGTTGAGATTCTCGTATTAGAAAGATGAAAAAACTTCACAATTTTTAAAATGATAAATGAGTAGAACCTATGTTTATCTAATAGTGTCACAAATGAATCATTCTGGATAATCAGTAAAAAAGTTTTTTTTTTTTTTTTAAAGCAATATATATGCAGCTGTAATATAAAAAGTAATCAAAGGAAGACAAAACAAATAATATGACACAAGAGATGGAAAAGAAGCACAAAACAAATGTGAAGGTTGGTTTTTGAAGGAGAATAATATATAAAGATGAACACACAAATGATCAGATAATACTTTAGGAAATCCAAGAGGATTAACATATAATACTCTCCAATTCCATCACTCTCTCCTTTAATTTAAGGGGGGCTTCAATGATATTAATTATAAAAATTTATACGTAAAATAAAAAATTGAAGTAGAGAGAGATGAGATTCAGAGCCTTAAAGACAAGTCAAGATGGCCAATATCATCATGATCATCTTGATGATGATGATGATGATGATCAGTTGGAAGGCCACGTGGACCAATGAATAGACGATGAGGTGTCGTTGTTGTTGTAGTAGTAATTGTGTCAACGTTCCACAAATGGCTTGAATTATTCATCATAATATTATTGTTGTGATCATAATTATCTCCTCTGTAAGCTCTAATCTCTCTGCTCTTCTTCGCCAAAGTTCTCTCCAATTTATGAGCATTTTGGTGACCTCCCAACGCTTGAGAGCTATAAAACTTCCTCTTGCAATAGTTGCATGAGAAAACCCTTGCAGTAGCAGCTGCCTCACAATTTGGACTCAAAGGAAGAGCTGACAAATTAGAAGAAGAAGAAGATGGTTCAAGAAGTAGCTCAAGGTTGAGTTGCTGATGGCGCTTAAACTCCATGAAGAAAGAAAAATTGGAGAGATGGGTTTGAAGAAAAGAAAAAGGGGAAATTTTGAGAAGTGGGTTTTGTAGAAAAATGAAGAATTTGTGATGGGTTATATGAGAATAAAGGATTCACTATTGGGTGAAACTAAAAATGGATCGGCTTTGGAATGACATAGAGACAAAAGGGTTCGATAGAATCAGTGGGGATCCAATGGTTGTCGGCTCCGCTAATGGCAGCACTCAAATTGATTGTCGGTTTAATTTTAAATAAAATAAATTAAAAAAAAAAAATGGTTACTTCCATTCCTTTTCCACTTACCCCCACATGTATCGCCAAAATGTTATAAACAAACACATCCCAACTCTTGTATTTTAGTATTATCATAATCATCGTGTCCAGACGTTTTTCTGCTCAATTATTTTATATCTTGTTGGTGTAAAAATTCAAATACAAAAAATACACTTTTATCTTTGTGTGACAACAATGTCACACAATGATAAATTTGTGATTTGAGAGAAAGAAATACTTGAATAAAAAAAAAAAAAAATGGAATACTCTTTGTGGTGCTTAGCACAAAAACTTTGATACCAAAGTCTCTAGCAAGAGTCAAAACGCAAGTTTTTTTTTAGAAGGAAGAACCACACTTATTTATAAAGGCGTGAACCTAAGATTCATCTTGTTCTATTCTAAATGGGACTCGAAGAGGGTTCGGGATCCATCATATGTAGGTCAAGGATTGTGACCCATGAGAAGTGGGGAGGGGTTGGCCATAGCTTTGGCATTCGAGGTTGATGCTGGCATATTGGGCCCTTTAGCTCAATTTCCCTCTTTCCTCTATCTATGTTCTTGTTTTGGCCTATTTTCTGCGCTCTTTGGATCCTCACATAATATCATATAACTGACATATTTTAAATATACTCATAATATCATATTTCTTTTAACCTCGTAACTCTTGGTTCAAAATAACCTATAACAAATCTAAACTCATTACAAGATTTTTCATTTTTGTGTCCCTAGTAAATTTAATTTTCACCAAATATTTGTCCACATTACTGTGTTTATTTTAAATGTACTCCTAAACTATTGATTGCACTCTAAAATAAGATCATTTTCCATATTCTTTTAATCTAAATAATAATAACTCTAAACGTTCACTTGAATAAACTCATGTCTTATATTTAGTGTCTTTTGGACTAAATTTGTAATGGAACAAAATTATGATCTTTAACTACTTTATATTTGTATGCATAGAGTTACATTGCATCCTCCTTAGATAATTAGTCAAAGTGTGGGATCAAAGATCTTTCTTTGTTGTGTCCCTTCGGGGACATCCAATAAAATATCTTTCTTTGTTGTTCTTAATAGCTTGGGGCTTTTATTGAGAGGACTAAAGTAGATTTACCTCTTTGAGACCTTTTTGCTTGAGTTGAGACTTGAGAGTGATTTTTTCTATGTTTTGGTTTGTTCTTATTCGTTTTGTTGATTTTGTATCTTGTTAGTACCTTGACTTCTAATTATAGAATCCTCTCTAAATTTAATTTTACTGTGATTAACAATTATTAAAAGGTGAGGTTAATCACAGTTAAAATTAGTCCACAAAATTGCTTAAAACCCACAGTTTCTTCCATACACCCTAATCATCAAGGAGTTGAGAGCATACAAAATTGTGGATACAACTTCTAATTTTAAGTAATAAATGATTAACAAGATAAACCATCTTGACTAAACCAGACATGCAACATCTTTACACATTTCTCCCCCCTTTTCACACTTTTTTTTCTTTTCTTTTTAATCAAATAATTCAATAATAATATCTTTATTCAAACCTAAATTTTTGTCCTGTGGTTCATTGAACCGGCCTCTCCACAATCTTCATTAATTAAACCGCTGATTAGGGCCACTTCTAACATTGTGCCACGTGGATATATATATATATAAAGAAAGAGAACTTTAAAATATTGAGCAGTCTAATAAAGTACGTTTGTTTTCCAATAGCAACATATTAAATTTGTACTTTAGAATTGATTAGCAAACCATTAAACATTTAGGGGACAAATTGAGTTTTTTTTTTTTTTTTTCCTTTGCTGGAGAAACGGAACTAATTTAGTTAATTGGTATTCATTTGCATTTGACTACTCTTCATTAATATTTATTAGGTTTTTCAAATAGTAGATGCTATAAAGAGAAACTGTTTCCATTTAACTTTACATTACTGGTTCTCAAAGCTTCACTTGTTTGGTCTATCAATTAAATTTCATTCCAAATTCCTTTTTTTTTCTTTAAATTAGTAATAATAATTAAAATATATATATATATCTGGCTAAAGAAAATTAGGATAAGGTATTATATACACAAGTAGCTAAACCCTTTAATTTCATCTCTTAATCTTCCCCACTACTTTAATGAGCAAATTTTTGACGTAGAAGCTATATAATGTGTAAGATAACATTATTTGGAACAATGAGTATTAACTTTAAAAGAAATTTTGAAATTGAACTTTTGTCATCTGAAATAAGAAAATAATGAATTCAACGTCCTCAAATCCTTTATTATATGCTGACACACCCATACTATCATTCAATTTTATTCATTTCAACTAATTAGTTGGAAGCAAACTTTGGTCATGCAAATGTGGAACCAACAAAAGGAAATATCCCACACCCTACGTAAATTAGTTTTATTAATTAAAGTGATATCTCCAACCTTTATGAAACCTTATTTACTAATTAACCGTAAAGCCTATTTTTCTTTGATTGCAGCCATGTATCATATCCTTCCCGAGTTAAATAGTACTCATTCAACTCTTTTAACTTGCTAACATGAGTATAGTTTAATTGCGATGAAGTATGTACCGTTAACTAAGAGATTAGAGGTTCAAGTCTCCCACCCCATTTTTATTATTGATTTAAAGAAAAAATATCTCATAATCTAACCTAGCTATCTATGAATTTAATTTCTTTTGAAATGACAATGTATAATAATAATGAACTACTAATACGTATTTATGGACACGAGGGAATAGTTGGTGTGGAGTACTTGTCGGTTATCAATAAGACGCAACTCTCAAAGACCCTTGCACTAGTGTGGTGTTTGATTATTGTGCTTTAAAACTTAAGTTAGTATGACATTCAAAGTGGGTGATCAGGCGAATTATATTGAGAGATTATGTACTTTTGTGAAGGGATGTGCTCTTTGCCTAATTTTATAAAAGGAGTACGTTTAAATGTCAGTTCAAGCCCAATGACGGGCGAAAATCTCCAGAGCATGGGTAGGTCGACTCGATTATGCTTTATGTTAGGTTGGAAGCGACCTTGACGTTACCTTCCCTTTCACTTCGGTTTCATTCGAGCATAGGCACGAACACGTGTACTCTTGAAGTAGTCAGGCTATGTGGCAAGCTATGATTGGACCATAAAAATAACAAAAACATATTTGATTGATTTATTTAAAAAGATGATGAGACCCGACCCAACACAACAACACCACATCAATGGCATATCCTCAGAAAGTGTTTATGGGATTCTTTCCATCTCGTCAATGATGCAATTGGGCGTAGGACCCAAAAGTGTTATGCATCATCGACTAGCAGACAAGAAAACTTAGCCACCAATGGCTGCTAATCTTTTTCACTTTTCTACTTCACACCTCACATGGCTGCTAAATTTTCAAAACCATTTCATCCATATGAATGATTTTTTTAATAAAAAAACTGAACCAAGCACATGGGGTTTTACTCAAATTCTATAAACTAATGAATCTCTGACGCAATTAAATCAGCTCTGTTTTTATTTCAGACACAGATAACATAGTAATTTGATCCATCAGCGACAACCAGAAATAATAAAATGTGTTTTTAGACAATGATTGGGGGATCATAATCTTCTAGCTTTGGCGGTGTTTCCGGTAATGTCTTTGAATCAGAGACCATTGCGTTCAATTCCTTCTCAGTTTGGTCTCCAACCTGCAATGGAACACTAATTCTCTTCCTCAGTCTCCTAATTGACTCACTGAAATCTGCTTGATCTTGTACTTATTGAGCACCCAACCGTTATACACAAATCAAATTCCAAAGATATGGTGTATAATTATGAATGCTCTATGTACTTTTTCCTCGTACTTTCTCTCTTAATTGCGTTGAGATAATGAATACATAGAATGCGTCCTTGCTTCTAAATTTTAAAAATAGCTGAGTCAAAGTACAATGATCCGGGTCACTCCATTTCAATTCAGTCTTAAAGATTTCGTCTTTAGACACCCTCTGATCACTATATTATATTTTGATAATTAAAAATTTGGGGGTTTCTCTACCTTACTCATCTTTCCAACTTTTCTTTCGGAGAAAGTGAAATGAAGCTTCTTACTAGTTCATTTAACTTACCCATCTTTAGTACCTGGATTTGCAGCCTGTGCAAGGATGTATTTTTATTATTTTTAAATTCAAAGTTCCAAGATAACCTGAGTTATTCTCTTTCTTCTAAAAAGTAATGGCCTACCAAACTAAGATTATTTACTGCTACGCCATTGGTTTACTAACTAGTTAGAAAGCACATTTTAACCTGAGACGATATATTATTTGTGTAGAGAAAAGGGAGAGGAATTGAAGGGATCTTCACATGGGGAAATGGCAAAAGTTGAGATTATATGTAGACAGTATAATGAAGTGGGCGGACCCTCTCCCTAATTCTGTTTCTCATTTTAGGGAAGAAATTAAAACAGGGAACTGAGAGAAAAGGGTAGTGGACATCTTCCTGTTTGTCCTACTCGACCTTTCAGACATGTACCCTTGGTCAAGAAGTCGGTAAACGACCTAGCTAACTTTCATTCTCTAAATTTGAAGATATCTACAAATACTTTTTCTTTTTGTGGTTTTATTTTTTAGAAACAAAAACTGAAATTTCCATCAATAAAATGAAAAGAGACTAATGCTCAAATTGCAATGAAAACATAAGAAGCAAAAGTAATCTTAGGACGAGGGGATCAGCAGACACACCTGATATTTCAACTAGGTTACACATTCATAGCGCCTTCATTATCACATCTCAATAGAAAATTTACTTATGAAAAAGAATACAAGTTCCCAAAAGTGACAAATACCTGGGAGACATATCACAAAACACAATTAAATTAGAGAGATGAAAGTATGGAGGAATCTTTGAAGACTTTGGATTGGGAGCACCACGTTGATCAGCCTAAGAAACAGCTGATCAGCCAAAGTGGTCTAACCAAATTATAGGTTTGTTATGAAAAACCCTCTAATTTAGTTCAAACTCTTGACTGTATTTGAATTGAGTTGTCCCGAGCTATTATATTGCTTGGAACCCAATGGAGATCAAATAGTGAAATGGCTTCTGATTAAGAGTGAAATTTCAAAAGCTTGGAATTGAGTTGATTATGAAGTGTCATCTTAAAGTTTAATCCCAACTTTTTCTTTTCCATGGTTAGCGCAATGTTGTTAGGATTTTGTAAAGAGAGAGGAGTGGAATATAGGGTCCCCCATCAATAACGCTCTTCCCCTAACCCATGCCAGCACTTTCTCCGACCTTTTGAGGTTGTAAGGATACAATTGATGTCCATTACCAAAAGTGAGTGGATTGGATGGTTTGGCGGCATTAAAACCAAAGTTAGAATATTTTGGTGAATTTCGCTCATTTTTATGTATCTCACTCCCCTCACAAATATAAAAATTAAATTAAAATTTTAAAAAAGAGTAAAAAAAATTTATCATATGTCAAATTATAATTGAATAATTTAATGAAATGCTGAAACTAAGCATTTTTTAAATCAAAATAATGTCCTTTTTGTTCGAAACATGGAAGGCACAATTAATTAATAAATATTCCTACTGCTGCTTGGCAATTGCACCTCTCAAGTCTCTACCCATTTATGAGCCTGCATGGCCCATGCAAAAGAGTGATTTTCCCCCGTGTGCTCATCATAACCAAAGATTCACACATTCACTCCCACAAAAGTACTTCCTCTATCCATCTCTCTCCATTCCATGTGCTTTTTTGCTTTATGCCTTTCAAACAATACACCGCTTTCTAGCCACCTGTTTCAACCTGTGGACACTCATTCATCCACATATCCTTTATCTCAGAAAATTAATAACCTAAACAAACGTGTATCACAATTGCAATACCCATCATTCCAACCAAGAAACTGAAAAAGAAAAACTTTGAATTCTTGGAGAGGTAAATCGATCAGAAGTTAATTGCTTTGATTGTTAGTGGGCAAGCAGTCTTAGTAAAGACTAACTATATCATTCGAAATCAAATCAATTATCCTGACAAGATTTTTGAAAATTAGGCGTGTGTTGGGTGAGAAAAGGCAGAAGGGAAAGCATATAAAAACGGCTGTGAAAGTATTTTAAGAAAAGATGGATGATATATAGGGCGTTCACGTTCAGTTTCAGTCTCATCATCTTTGCTGCGGATGCGAACTGAGGCGAAAAGTTGAAAGCAAAGCAGGCAAATGACAAAAGACATGGTGGGGTAAAGGAAAAAAAGGTCTTGGGAGTTTCAACTGTGGCAGACAAAAAAGGTAACCACCGAATTGACATCAGAAACCGACACGTCGACTTTTGGATGCTGAGTTTTCACCACTCAGCTCTCAGTTCATGTAACTGAATATTTATCGACCATTGTCTATCGCTGAAATTTGTACATTTATCGAAAAAGTATATCTTTCCATCTTTCTCCTCTAATATATGAAAGAGTGAAAAAGTGTTTTCTTTGTTGTGGAATAAGAAGCCTTCGTATTTTAATGCATGTATTTAATTTATTCGAAGCTATTAGAGCGGGATCCACTTTTTGGAAAATATGAGTTGAAGCAATATCAAAAATATTTCTAGTGGAACATATTTCACAATCCCTGGAGAGATAGTTCTAAAACAGATTTTCTCTAACTTCAATATTAACTTCAAACTCTAGAACTCAATTCAACGTCCCAAACACCGATTTAAAGATAAACTCTCCTTTAAACCCAAAACCATCATAAATAACGAGGTACCAAACCCATTTATGCATACAGTAACAGTACAATGGGAACAGGAACCATCATTTATACCTCTCCTGGATGGCACCTAAAAAGGGAAACTATTACACTTTATCCTCCACGCATTGAGAAGGATAAGGTTGCCTCCTTCGTAGATTTATAGGTATCATAATTTCCTTCTTCAATTGTGTATTCCATTTATCTCTCATTTCAGCCCCATCCCACCATCACAACATAAGTTTAGTTAATAATAATAATGCATATGAATCCAAAAAAACAAAAAAAGATGGCCACTCAGGAATACTGTGATAGAGTTTCATCTGCAGTTCTTTTTCTCAATCGTATCCATGCTCATTCTTTAACTACAAAAGTAATCTTCATTCAAGTTATCATCTAAAATATAGATTTAGATACACTAAGCTATTGGGGCACCTTAGATTCTAATAGTATGTGTTTGGGTAAAAACTATTTTAGTTTAAATTACGAATAAGGAGAGAATATGGTTATAAAATAGAAAACACTATAGACAACAAGGTTTTTAATATGCAACTAAGTGTGTTATAACAATTGGAAACTTCAAATTGTCATGAGTTGACCTAACGACAAATAGGGGGCATGATCTTCAAAAAAGGCTAAAAAGTCATAGATTCAATTCATGTTTGATGCATACTTAAGGTTTAATATCTATGAGTTTCTTTGACATCCAAATGTTATAGGATCAATTTCATATGATTAGTCGAAGTGCACATAAACTGACGTGAACACTACAGATGTCAAAAAGAAAAAAGAAAAGTAATCGAAATCTTGAATTATTAGAATTGAGGGGCCTAGATTGAAATAGACCACCCCCACCCAAATTAGGTTAGAGGTACAAACACCTGCTAAAGTTGCGTTGACTCTGTATTGAAATTTGGATGGCTCTTCCTTCAACACTGGGGTTTCAATCAAACAAATGAAAGGAAGAGGTGTGGGTGGGTGTGACATGGAAAGAAAAACAAAAATGGATGGAGGAGGAATTAATATTTTAAACAGATGCACCATTTCCAGTGAGCAATCAGAGAGCAGGAGGGTTTTGACTACGGGTGATCTAATGAAGTGGGCGTGGCCGTGGGATATTAAGCAGGGCTTCCAATTTGTCTATTAATTAAAATTTTAGTTGATTTAATTAGAAGTGGATCATTATTAATAATCTCGTTAACAACAATAAAAAACATGTCTTAAATTAGATATATAAACGAATTGATCTTCATCAATATTTAATTGTTTCAGTCCAAACTGTAGAACAGGACTAAAGAGAAATTACCATATTTTTAACGTCACAAAAAATGGTATATATAATGGGGCAAACTATTTTTATATAACAATTTTTTGACACCAATGACTTAAGAGAAATTACCATATTTTTTTAACGTCATTGTAATCAACAACTTTGATCTTGAAAAAATACTTTTATTTTATTATTTATATTCTTTTTCTAAATTCTTGAGGGGGAAGATGGTAACATATCGAGGATCAAGTAATTTCAAATTTAATTTTATTAAATTATTGGGTTTTAGTTTTCCTTTGATTTTACTTTTTTTTCCCACTTGGTTCCTTCCAACCTGATCCCTGACCGCCATCATTGCTCGACTTCCAACTCTGCTGCTGGCTCTTTTCCTCACCTCCTTTGATTTTAGATTTTTAGACCTAAAATTAATTAAATTTAAAGAGTAAATTGTTTAATTTTGAATTTTTTGTTTGACAAAAAGATTTGGAAAATTCTAATTAAATTGGTGAATAAGGAAAATGAAACTTGACGTTGTGTTTCATTTTGGTAAGTTTTGTTTTTCCCTTTTTTGAAATAATTTTGGATTTTATTTATTTATTTATTTATTTATTTTTTTGTCTGAAACAATAATTTTGGAAAGTCAAATATACATATATAATTGAGTTAATAAAAAATAAATTAACTTCAGTTATATTTTTAGAACCTCGACCGCGCGTCCTCCCACTTCACTCACGATTTCTCTCGATAACTTCCAGAGCACGACACCGACTGCACCACCACGCGCCGCTGCCTTATTGTCCCAGCCCTCACCGTTGCTAGTCGCCGGTCACAGCCGCCTCCGGTAACCGTGTTGTGCGACGCTAAGTAGCTTTGAAATTGTATGAATTTTCCTTGAATGAATCTTGAAATATTATGACCTAATTTATGTTTAATTTACCCTTAATATTTGGGTCTTAGATTTGAATTTGAGTTATAAACAGGCTTCTTAATAAATGCGCAGTCGAAGAAAACCTAAACGGATAGTGAAATAATTGTTTTTTATTATTGTTTTTTTAATTTATATTTAACCTATTATGATCTCATTTGATAAAGGTATTTTTGAATTTAGGGTTTGAAAGTGGTAAGATAATGGAAGATTTTGATAATTCAATTCCAAATCCCATTCCATTAAAATCCGAAGAAGATGATCAATTTCCTATTGGTTTGAAAGTGCTTGCAATTGATGCCAATATTGTATGCCTTCATTATCTCGTTCGACTCCTTCAAAAGTGTCAATATAAAGGTACTTCCTTTAATTTTTTCTATTTTCTTTGCATTTTCCATACGAACTTAAAACCCTAAGTTTTAGGAAAAAAAACCCTAATTACCCTTCTTTTTTTTTTTTTAATATTTTTCAACATATATATAGTAAGTGCAACAACAGAAGCAGCGGAAGCAATTAGACTAATAAAGGATGAGAAATTTGATCTGGTTATTACCAATGTTATCCGACACGACATGGATGGCTTCAAAATCCTTCAAATTATTGGTGTCGGAATGGATATTCCAGTTGTTAGTAAGTACTTCTTGAAATTAATTAAAGACTCTAAAATAGAGTGGTAGTTGCAATTACAAATAGAGCCCTTAAATTTATAATAGTTGTAGAAATTGGAATCTTAAATGATAAAAATTAAATCCAACTTATATGATTGTTTACAATTTCTTTAATTATGTAAGTTTGAGAGTCCAATTTCAACACTTGTATAAGATTAAGGTTTCAATTTTGAGAAATGAAAGTTTAAGAATATAATTACAACTACTACCATATTTTAGGGTGGTTTTTGTAATTTTTCCTTAAATGTCAAATTCTCAAACCCTAACGTTACTATTTGGAATTATTTCAGTGGTGTCCGCTAATGATGAATTGGAGACGGTGAAGAGGGGAGTTATGGAGGGAGCTGAGGATTATTTACTAAAGCCAGTTAGAATACAAGAATTGAGAAATATTTGGCAACATGTTTTGCGCAAAAGATCAGCTCGTAAAAGATCAAACCCAAATCTTTTGCTTTTGGAACAAGCTGTAGTACAAGACGAAGATCATAACTCCATTGAAAGGGTTACAATTTCAATGGATAAGCTAGATTATGAGAATGATCAGATTGTTAAATTAGATGATATTAATATTGTTGCTTCATCTTCTTCTAAGAAGAAGCAACGAGTAAGTTGGACAAAGGAATTGCATGAAAAGTTTGTTGAAGCTTATGAGCAATTGAGAGAAAAGGGTTAGTATTTTTTTACCTTTGAAGTTTATATCTTTTTACCTTATATTGTTCATCTTAGTCTTTTATATGTGAATATATCGTGAAGATTCTCTTTTTTTTTTTTTTTCATTGATTTGTTTTGCAGAGAGAGTCCCAAATAATATATTGAAGCTCATGAACGATCCGAGCTTGACACGGGAGAACGTGGCAAGTCATCTTCAGGTTTGTCAAATGTTTACTAATTTAATTTGGGCACGATTTTGTAACTATTTGTTTTTCATTCCTTCCACCTCTAAATGTATTACTTCCTTGTATATCTACCTTTAATCAATATTTTCAAAAATCAAGTCAAATTTTGAAAATTAAAAAATAAAAAGTTTTTAAAAATTTATTTTTGTTTTTGGGAATTCCGTTGTTATAAATTGAGAGAAAATGATTAAACTTAAACCAAAAGGGACTTTACTTTTCTATTTTTAGTTTTTGAACAACCATCATTATTCAATTTCAAATTGCAAAATTAATGGTTATATAATTAAATTGCAGAAACATCGAGATACGTTGAGAAAGAAGAAAGCAAGTGGAGTTGGAAAATTAGCTAAGCAGAAAAATCTATATGAAAGAAATCCAACAAAGGCCTCCACACTATACAATTCAATGAACCATATGAACAAAGTTTCAAATTTGGGGCCTCAATTTCGAATAAATGGCAAATTTCAGTTCCCCAATCGGGCAAGATCGTCAATGGAAGGACTGCAAGGAATTCAAAACCCTCAATCGACCTGGACGGCGGCCGGAAGTTGCTTTCCCTTGCCTGAATTCAAATGGTTTAATTTTCCATCCAATAATTCCATTTCAAATCCATGTGACGATAATGAGCAACACTTTGGAGGATTTGACCCAATTAACATTAATTCCACCTATTATCCTCCATTGGAAACTAATTGCAATAATTTGAATGCATATAATTCTCCAAGTTTCGTTGGGAATTATGCAATTGAAAATCATAATTATGTTGATGCAGGTACGATCGTGTGTTATGATTTAATCAATTAGTATGTTATGATCTTTTAAATCAAATTAAATAAGCTAAAATGCGTTATATTTTTCAGGACAATGTTATCCAATGCAATTTAATGCTGGAAATTCCCTCGGAAGCTTATTAATGGATGACGACCTCGCTGACATTTTCAAATAAGAGGTAATTTTCTAACTTTAGGAATATTATTTTTTTATTAAAAAAAAAAAAAAAAAGTTTGATTTTGACATTTTATTGATGATGCCTGTTTTGCAGTTTCAAAATGAAGATCAAGCAATAATGTTTCAATCCATCGATAGATAAAAAGATTAGAAGTTTATAAATCACTTTGTACTCATATTCTATTAAGTTGTACTCAAAAAAGGAAAAAGAAAATCCATTATGCGTATATAAAAGTATTTTTGTTCATGCAGATTCCCATTCTTGATCTCCATGTCATTTGACCAAATATATATGAACATATATATATATAAAACAAAGAAAAAGTTAATTTTGATTATGGGCTCTACATAAATAACAACCAAGTTTTGATTTTGATTATGATTATGGCATTCTCACATAGTTTATATATAAATTTAACTTAAAATCTTTGTCTTGCTGGTGTTTTATTTTTTTTTTTTATTTTTTTTTCTCAATAGAAGATGTGTTGTTTTCACGGTAGATCACATGATTTTCTGTTCATTATCAATTAAATAAATGCTTACAAAAGTTTCATTAATTTCAAACCCATAATATAAAGCAAGTTTAGTATTTTTCTCAACCAAGTCTCATCGTGATAGAATTAAACTAAGTAAATAGAAAAACATGATTGTAAAGTTAAATGAGTACAACTTTTTTTCATTTTTATACTTATTAAAGTTTATTAAAGTTTAGTGGTGTAATTGTTACCCATCTAAATAATTATGAGAGAGATGTTAGACGTATTTTAAATTATAATACGTATATAATATAATATGAGCCATATATGTGGATCAGTATTATATCACATTTGGTTATTTTATTAGATTGGGTCCTATTATATGATATAATTAATTAAGGCCCTATGTTCTTAGAATTGAGTATGGACTAAATGGATAGAAGCATATTCCTAATTGAGTATATAAAGAGACCTTAGGGCTATGATTGCCAACATACCAAAACAATATGCACTAAGTTCTTTTTTAATCTCATATAGAGAGAGATTTCATTAAGGGCATTTGGAGTTTTGGTTGAGGAAGACTATAGCCATCTTAAAGTTATTATCATCTTGAAGCTATCATAAATTTTTCAATGGAATCCAGTATGTTATTTATTCTTGAAAATTTGGTATAAATGATCATAAGGTTACTCTATTTGATAACACTGAAAATGTATTATCTAGCTCCATTTAATTCAAGGTTGTTCGTAGATTTCATGTGTTTATTTCTTTTCTTTACAGATATTGAGCACTTTTGAGGTAGAACCAAGCGTTAGAGTTGAAATGGAGCCAAATTGGACCATATGGAGCTAAATTGCATCAACTGGGAGAGAGAGAGAGGGGCAAAATGACAAATTTGCCCCTGAAGCTATGGTGTAACAACGCTATTGTGGCGCTTTTTCCCGAGAGGATGAAGCTGCTAAAACACCCCTAGCATCGCAGCACTCCGATGTTGTTGCCACGTGTATTTGTCACAACGCCATCACGATTTTATAAAAGAATATGTTTAATCGCCTAGGGCTAGAGATGACCTCACCAGCCAAATTCCGCACCAAATTCTCTATTTTCTCTTCTATTTCTTTGTACTTAGATGTATCTTTATGGTTTCTGATGTTAGTTATGAAGATCGTCAGCTAAAGGTATTTTTTCTAACCTAGGGTTTGAGTAGTTTTCCCAATTTTGTGCACTTATGAGGTTTGAATCATTATTGTACGTAGACTTCTTGTATTGTCTTTTGATTATGTTCCTAATAATGAATGATAATTGATTATATTCAACATACACTATATGATCAATAGCTAAGATTTAATTTGCAATGCGTGACAATTAGTTGCATGTTAATTCAGTGTAGCAATTGGTTAGATTAACTTGTAAGTTGTGATTTGACTCAACAAACATTAATTAATCAACCTTGGGAAAAATCGTATTGAATAGCTAATTAGGCATTTCCTGTTAGGAATTTACCTAAGTAGATTCCCTAACCTTAATACGGTTAACCAACTAGCTAGGATGCATCCATATAATTAAATTAGATAACTCGATAGGTAGGATTCTCACCTAGCGTTCTAGGTGGGTTGGCTAAGGATAGATAATACAAGAACGGTTTGATGAACCTATGACCAAGTCACAAAATTGGGAGTTAGCTCAAACACCTAAGCTAGATCTTTATTTATTTGAATTTAATTTCAATTTACTTTTCCGCGATTTGAATTCTTGCATTTGACAAAATTCTTCGAACGCCCCCCCTTCCTTTGATTACCGTAAGACTGTAAACAAGTTTAATTGAAAAATTCAATTAGGTTCCCTATGTTCGATCTGACCTTGTCACTACTACAGTTTTGGTAGGTTTGGCCACCGAATATCTGATTTCTATTATTCAATATAAATTTAAAATAATTATGCTAATCGGAGAAATTTTCTAGTACCAAGACAGTGGGAAAATTTATCCATTAACATGCATTTATAAATATAAAATATTAATGTGGGTCATCGATATTCACGAAGCCAAATTTATATAATATCTCGATTAACATGCCTTTATAAATAACTAATATCAATGTGGGTCCATCAATATTCTTGAAGCCAAAATTATATATTGTAAAGAAATGCAATTTGTTATCTAGTCAATTTCAATAATATTTAAGATTCTAATGTAGTGAACAAAATAATATATTAACATTTTTATTATCTTTATTTTCCATTAATTCTGATTCTTTAGTGGTTCATTTGTTTTATATAAAACGAAACTATTAAAAAGTATATATTTGTGATCATGATTGTGATATTTCAGCAGGAACATTTAGACATGAACTACATTTTTTGAAATATTTATGAAATTAGTGAATTAACTTCTATACATTTAATATTAACGGTACAATTCAATTAACAAGTCAAATATGAATTATATTAGTATTTCTTCATTGCGCTCACATTTCAAATAGAATGGATAAGCTATATCGTTCTTTATTCTTTATCTTTTTATTTTTCATTTTAAAAGGAAGTGGGTTGTAAATAAAAGACTATAAAAATGGAGGAAAACTAAGGTTCTTCCACACGTTGGAATTAATGTGTCTATTGCCTTAGAACACCAAACCCACGACTTTTTTTTCAGCAAACAAGCTCTCGCCATACAAACACTCATAAAAATAAAAAATAAATTATCTATTGATTGCTTTTTATAAAATATTTCCACCACCAATTCTTCATTTCATTACTATTCACCTCCAAAATAGCCAATGAAGTGTTTGCTTAAGGGTTAAGCATAAAGGCAATGAAAAATGGGCCTCAATTTCGGGCTCAATTTTCTTAACATATATGTACAATATGAAATCAATAAAAGTTTAGAGAAAAAAATAATTCAATGATATGAATTTTGACAAGTTCAAAAGGAATAAGATGATAATGGAGTGTTGAGAGAAGAATTAAAAGGAGAAAAAATGGTGGGTAGTTTCTATTGTATTAAATGAAGGGAGAGAGAGAAGAAGTTGAGAAAAAAAAAAAAACATTTGAATAGTGTATTTCGAAATATATTTTAAAGGATTTAATTTTTCTTTTTTTTAAGTCAATCCAAACGTAACTTAACGATATTTAATAGAAAATTAAAAAAAATAGGATAATTTTGAGAGGGTAAAAGACTTTCGGCAGGCATAGAAATGTCTATAATATCCTTTGGTAAGAAAAACTAACTTTTTGTCATCTATAATAAAAATTTGGTGAGTTTCATCTTCTCTCTAAATTTTCGTCTCGAGCTCTCTTGCAATGCTCTAAGGTTATTAGCAACTTTAATATTCTCCCAATTTCATTTTCTTTGTGGTAAGTTTTTTCTTGTTTGTATTGTTATAAATTTTATGAATTTTCCTTTGAATGAATCTTGAATACCCATTATGAGATTTTTTACCTAATTATGTCTACTTGGTCTTAGATTTGAGTTTTCAGAATTCATATTTTCTCAAGGGAATCTCACATATCACCAGTGGACCTAAACATTATACAATGTTCTGGAAAAGGGAATGCATTCTCAACCGTCACTATGTGAGCTCTTATCCGACATTACAATCTCTGAGACGCTCCATCTTTTGTTTATCCATTAGAACTTACATAGTTCAACAATATGAAATCTCTAATATCTTAATCGACAATATATGTATTACCCAGTTAACAAAAATCAGAACTTAGATCAAAGTTCTTCATAAACTAGCTGTTGGTTACATATATATAGTTTGGAAATTAGCTTTTCTTTTTTTTTTTTTCTTTTTTTTTTTTTACTAGAGAACGACTTCCATGCAGCCCTTGAACAGAACTTCATATAAACATAATCCACAAAGAAGTTCATTCTCTCTATTTTACATACAGTACAAATATCAAGGAAAGAGAGAGAGAGAGAGAGTTGAATTATTGGGAGTTGTAAGGCTTGTTGTCTAATTAATTAGGAATACTAGCTGCGAGTAAAACTCTAAGTTGTCTCCGTAAGATTTTGCCAGATTGACTTTTAGGAATAGAATCCACGAAGAAGACACGATTAATCCTCTTATAGAACACAACCTGCATCCCACAATCCTCAATAGTTTCAATCATCTTCCACATTTCAATTAAGATTGGTTTTTTATAAGGCTTTTGAATCTCAGAAGTTTTCTATAGATCTTCAAACCTTCAATATTGTGCCCAAAAAGTTAAAATCAATGTCAAAATTAAATGTTCAACCAACCAATTATTAGAATAATGTAAAGTGTATTGATCACAACTTTTCAAGTTAGGCATAGACATAGTGAAAGGTTAAGAAATTATAGACAATAAGGACAGGAACCGAAAAAGCAGGGGCCTACGATGAGTTATGTCATAAGAGGAAGGTTACCTAATTTTTACTGTGAAATCGATGCAAAAATCTCCATCAATATACAAAAGCTAATGAGATATCAAACCTGAAGGCTTGAAATTAATGCCAAAATCGGAGGTTTTACCTGTTTGGAGATGTATTGCTTAATTTCATCCTCTGTGATTTTGGAACCGTCGGATCGGACAATGAACGCAACCGGAACCTCTCCAGCAACTTCATCTTTCATACTGAAATGTTATCAAATTAGCGCAAAATAAAACGCAGCAGTTAAATCGAACAAAGCACGAATGAAGGAATCGGAAAGAGAAGGCTGACGTACGGTATAACCGCGGCATCAGCGATGCGACCGTGGGATATAAGCAGGGCTTCCAACTCCGCCGGCGCCACTTGGAAGCCTTTGTATTTGATCAGTTCCTTGAGACGATCGACGATGAAGACCTCGTCGTCGTCATCGACGAAACCTATATCGCCGGTGTGCAGCCATCCATCTTTGTCAATTATGCCCTTCGTGGCCTCTTCGTCGTTGAGGTATCCTGTTCAATTCAACCAACCAAAACTTACGGAACACAGCAATGTAATGGACTCTGCCGATTCTATTGGGATTGGTTTGGTATTTGGTAATTGAGGCCCAATAACTATGGGTTGGGCCCAAATTGTTGCTTGGCTAACTCTGCTATTTGGCTAGGCGGTATTAATTGGCAAAGTACCTTTTTTTTGTTGGAATGACTAGGCGGCATTTAGTGGCATTAATTAATGACATCAGCTGCCAACTCCACCATTACATGTGGTTCATTAATTAAATCTTTCCGTCAAAAAGATAATTTTGTTTCTTCTTTAGTACGTCAATAGTAAAACTAGCGGCATCAACACTTCACTTCAAATAAGGTAATAGGTACATTATTTATTTTGACTATGTTGATGGATTGTGAATGCCCAAATGGTTACATATTAATGTTATTACTAGTTAAAGTGGATTTAATTTAGGTAGTCAAAAGTTTGATTCTCCATTTCCATAATTATTCTACTAAAAAATGTTAATATAGGCCAAATGAACATATCGCTCGACCTTAATTGACCTGAACTCTTTTTCTTAAAGTTAGAATTTTAAATTTCTATACTCTATATGTTATACTTTTAATATATATGAAGAATTATTAGATTGAACTAATAACTAGATTGCTCAATCAAATACTAGTTTTAGTTTCTATTTTTTTACCAGTTTTTATTTTAATTTATGTACTGATATTCATATCTTAGACATTTAATTTAGATGTAAATTGAAGCAACTAGTTTTAATTCAATTATTTAATATTTGCCTAGATCTTTTTCACATTTTCAGGTTTAATTTCAATGTTTAAGGAAAAGAAAACATAACGAGTGATGTGACTTATTAGCTAGATAGCATATTTGTCAAGTGTACTCATCACATATGTTTACATTGATAATAAACATGAATGTATATTAAAAAGTAGACAATAAGATTTTTTAAAAACGTGAATTGAAAGTTCAACTAAAATTCATTTAGATAAATACACGTCATGCTCGCTATGCCCATGCCTAATAAACTTTTAAATTCATAAAGAAATTTGACCAAAAGAATCGAACTAGACTATAAACTAAAACTAAAATTTTCTAATTTAAAAAATATTTAAAATTTAAGATAAAGTCGATATCAAGTTCCGATGAGAATATAAGATTAAAATATGGGCAAATATCAGTAGCACCTAATTACATGCATCTTTCCTTTGTACATATATATAGTAATGAAAAACACAAGTCAATTTTGATAAAGAAAAAAAATATATTGACACACCAAATTTTTATTGAACAATGGTTGCACAAAAACAAGTGCAGTCACCAACATTTTTCTTAAAATATTAACGGGTTCAACATCAAGATTGATGATCATTTGAAATCAATGATTACAATATTGATGTCAATACCGATATCGAGATTTTAACTTTTGAGATATATTAATATTAATACTAACATAATGAGATTAACTACAACACTATCAACGAACTATAGAGGACCAAAGCGAACATATATAGCTCTACTAACATAGCATATGTCAATAACCAAAGGGTCATTAGTTCAAATTCTCCCACATCCTACTCATACCCTCCTTAAAAAACTATATTGTAATATCAACCTCAAGCTCAAAAAATCGATTTCTCCAACTCATATATATGGCCAAAAATTAAATTTTTTTTAAAAAAAAAAATACGATTCGTACTAAAGATAAAATAATCCATCCCGCCGAAGTATCTTTCTTAGACATAAATTCCAATCATATCGCATTAAATTAGAACATAAACAAATAAACAATGCATTGTGTACCTTTCATAATCTGAGGGCTTCTAATACAAATCTCCCCAGCTTGATTCCTTGGAAGAGACGCTCCCGTTTGAGGGTTTACAATCTTCATCTCTGAATTTCTCATTAACGTCCCACAACCTCCCGATTTTATCTCGAACCTCTCCTTTGCAAACGCCAACGACATTGTCATCGCGGACCCCGACTCCGTCATTCCGTATCCCTTTAAATCATTTCATACTCTGTTACAATGTGACTGAAAGTTTTTTAATGACGATAAAATTAGTGTAAATTTACCTGGCCGAGAATGACATGGGGAAGCTTGGCTCTAAAGGCATCTTCAAGAGTTTTCCCCAAGGGCGCGGCTCCCGACATCACAATACGTATGGACGACATGTCGTAATGGTCCAGAGCCGGACTCTTGGCAATTGCAAGTACAATAGGAGGAACAATGGGTGCAATGGTGACTCTATATTTAGGAATCAATTCCAGAAGCGAATTAACGTCGAATTTTTGTACGATTAAAATCGCAGCTCCTACTCGTAACGAACACATCATGATTGAGTTTAGGGAATATATGTGAAACAAAGGAAGCACGCACAGAACGACGTCGTCGCTTCGGATGTATAGGTGTGGGTTCTCACCGTCCACCTGTTGTGCCACGCTGGTCACTAGAGCTTTATGAGTCAGCATAACTCCTTTTGGAAGACCGGTGGTCCCAGACGAATAAGGCAACGCAACGACGTCGTCTGGGCTGATTTTCACATCTCCCATTTCCCTTTCCTCCTCTTTTGCCACCTCATCAGTCAACGACGAAAAATGATATCCTCCGTCCGGCGGAGGGTCGTCGTCGATGAAGATTACTTTGATGATCGCCTTGTTTTCTTGAGATAGTTTTTTCACTTTTTCTGCAAACGCTGCTTGGGTTATGATAAGTTTGGCGCCGGATGACATCGCTTGTTTTGCAATTTCCGCCGGCGTGAAGAATGGGTTCGCCGGGGTGGTGGCGGCGCCCAGGTAGGAGGCGCCGAGGAAGGCTAAAACGAACTGTGGGGTGTTTTGGAGGAGGAGCATGATGACGTCGCCTTTTCCGATGCCTAACTTGTGAAGACCGGCGGTCACTCGGCGGGATGTTATGTGGACTTCGTCGTAGGTATAGGTGTTGCCCGTCGCGGCGTTGATTAGACATGGACGGTATTTGAATTCGGAGATTTTTTCGAAGCAATATGAGTGCAAGGGGAGGTGGGTGGGGATGGCGATGTCGGGGAGTTTTGACCGGAATATGAACTCCGGTGAGGAATCGTCGTCGGCCGCCATTGGTGGAGTTGGGGAGGTTGAAATGGAAGGAATAAAAGGAATGAATGAATAAGGTTAGAAGTTGGATTTAATTTGGGTGAGTGGAGTGGAATGAGAGCAGAAATCAGATAGCTACTAGTTGTAGGGTTGGTGAAAGTATAGAGTTATTACAAATAAACTAAATAAATAAAACAACTATGCATTGGAATTAACACAAATTACAACAATTTCCATTTCAACCCTTGTTTTCATCTACTAATTTATGTTTTCTAATTTAAGCTCTTAAAACATTAACAATATTTTAGTGCAATCAAGGCTACACTGATTTTAGTATATCAAAGACAAAAATATATTTTTATTAAAAAAAAAAAAAAAAAAATTGGCACTTACCAACTTGTTAATGAAGTATTGTTATTATTAATAACAAATGAGTTATACTAAAGCGAATTTAATTTAGTAGTAATTGGTATCACACCTTCCATTTTAAAAAATTATATATTGTTTGTGTGCATGATCTTTATCGTTTCAATTTTATTTAATGTCCTCGAAGGTACAGAATTATATGTTGATTAAAAAAATGCTTCAAATAAAGATGGATGGTTGATTGTTTAATTTTTGTGTTGTAAAATTATAATAATAATAATAATTAATCGTTGAGAGTCTTATTTGTTTTCATATACATGTGACATGTGTGTATATGAAAATTTATACACAAAAATTAATCCTAAATTAATTATACATAATTAATGCAAATAGAGATATGCGTAAGAACTGGCAGAGTACATGAATTCAAGGGTTGGAATAATTAGTTCAGATTTTGTCTTTGGTAGAAAGGTTGAATGAATACAGTTTCAATCTGACATTATGTAGAAACGACTTACTCAATTCTTTTGTCTTTAGATGACTCTTTTCATGGAATTTTTGTATTTCTATGGCCCATTTTCAATCCCTCCATAATATTTGCAAACTCCAAATCCTTTATCCTTTTAACAGTTTAAAGGTTTACTTCCTAAAATTATCATAAATTTGTCTATTGATTATGTTTTTGTCCATTTAATTAGAAGTGACACTGTTTAAATCCATCATTATCAATAATTTCGTCTACAAAAATAAGAAAATGTCTTAAATTAGACATAAAAACAACTTCTTAATTATTTGATTAGACTTAATTCAAGGTGGAGAACACTTTTACATAGAATTAAATTGTCATTCTTCATAGTTCATCACAAAAGGCAAGGTGTATAATAGGGCAAACTATTTATATATAGCAACATTCTACGTTTATGACGTGAGAGGATGTCACCATATTTTCTAACGTCATTGTATTTAGCGACTTCTTAATCTACAAAAAAAATAATAAATATATTTTGTTTTTACCTATAATTGTTAAATTATGAATTGACACGAAAACTTAAGAAGTAGATTTGAACACAAGATTTTAGGAAAAAATAACATTACAGAGGTTTTGAACACAATACTAAATCTCTGATATTATGAAGCTTGTATCTCGCACTTAATTGGAAGACTTTCCTCTAAACCATCCCTATTTGTATTATTGAACTTTTGTGTATGAGATCATCTCTAGCTAACTCTTTTTGTATTGCCCTTTGGTCAATGAAGTGATTTTAGATTTAGGACGTGATAAGGACACTAAGAGTGTGCAACCTAATTGAGATACTCGAGTGTGTCTACTAATCCCTATACCACATGTAAATTGTTCAAAAAAAAAAAAAAATAGTACATTTCTTACCTTCTACTTTGATACATGTTAAATTATTGATGATCCAAAAGCTTAAATTTATGGGTAAATTAAATTTAATAATATAGCACTTTAACATAAATAAAATCGTATTTTTCTTTCCTTAAAAAATTTAGAACCAATTTCTCAACTTTCTCCCTAAGAAAGGACCAATTTCTCAACAACAAATTAACAATAAAATCAACTCGATGGGCCACTCGGACCAACGTGGCTTAATTACCAATGCAAGCAAGAAAAAAATATAAGGACAAAAAATTTAGTTGAAGGAATTGGATCTTTGGTGAAAGTGAATGAATGTGTTGTGACAATATTTTTAATGTGGAAAATTTAAAATTTAGAGAATAATCACATAGATAAATAATTGAAAACTAGCATGCTTTGAAGAGGTATTAAGTAGGAAATACTTTACCTTTGAAGACTGTCTTCTTGGTAAATTCTCCTACTTTGCACGACCTCACGAACACTAACGCCTCCCATGAACAAAATGTAGTGAGCTTCTTGCGACACCACCAAAAAAGTCTTCATTGCAATTCTCAAGAAGAATCAAGAGAATAGTGGGATCTCTAGTTTTGGTGAGGGAATGAGAGATTATAGAGAGAATTCTTCCTACATAATTTTTCTGTAATGCTAGATTAAAAAAAAAAAAAAATCATCTCTTTAACGTATGTTATGTGAGAGAAAGAAGGAGATACCTCCCATTATGTGCAGTGGGAGTTATCTAATTTAATAAAATTAAAAATTTTAATATTAATGTAATAAAATTAAATATAATTTAATAATATTAAATCAATATTAATTTAAATATATTAAATCATATTTAATATATAATTAAATAAAATTAATTAATTAACAAATAATAATTTAATAAATTAAATATTACATATTTAATTTAATTTGAATCATATTTAATTAATGTTATCTCACATAACCTATAGTTTTAATATGAATCTCATTTATATTAATTTTACCCTATAGTATTTATATGAATTTCATTCATATAACTAATATTTAAATTGCATCTAAATATTTCTCTCTCTTAATTTTTGAATCTCATTCATAAACAACTTTATATTATAATGTATATATATTATATTAATTGTATCTTATACAATTAATTCCTTATTTAATTTGAACAATTAAAATTAATCTAAAACAATTGATTTCGTATTCAAACCCTTAATGAGCTAACAATGGGACCTTATGAACTTATAGATTAGAAGCTCCAATGGTATGAGATTAATTAATTAAACTATTTAATTAAATTAATCAATGTTCATTAACAGCAAGTCACTCCACTAAAGACCTACAGTTGCACTCTTTGCACTATAAATATATATCTGTGTCCATGAATATAACCAATCAACATAGTAAGTCGACCCTTCACAAATTGTACGTAACTACAGCTGGGTAAAATTATCATTTTACTTTTGTAGTTACATCTAACTCCTTAAATACAACTAATCCCTCTAATGAACAAACAGTTTATAGTCTAACTATAATCTAACCCCTCTCAAGCCAATGAGAGGGTGAGGCCTATTTGTTCAAGACCCGGAATCAGCCCTTAAAGGAGAAATTTATCTACTTATCCTAAAGATGGGAACAAGTGAATTTCATATTGTAAAGATATGTTCCCAGCTCTTTACTCAAACAAATCCCCAAAATGGTATGCTTATTGAATCGGCGATCTGGTCACTCTCTCCCATATAGATTAAAGGATTGTCCTTATATACAGGAGTCCATAACCCACTCAAGATTAAGGTCGAGTCACCTATGGCCATCCTATTAAATGTCAATTTATTTAATTAAAGGTGTTACAAAGAGAAATTAAACATTTCGCGCTCCAGTCTTATACAAACTCTTTGCATAGAATACCCCCACTCACATGTCTCCACATGAATGATTTGCATCAAATCGTTTATAACAATTTAGAACTCTTGTAACAATTACAAAGCGGGTTGTAACCGTAATGTTACCAGGATAAAACACGCAATCTTATCTTTATACTACAGACTTTTTTTTGTTATTACTTAAACATGATTCATCCTATGTCAACCACATACATGTTTAAGTTTACATAAAATAACCACGGATCTTAGTTTATTGAATTGAGTTAATGCAAAAATAAATAAAATAACTTATTATTTTATTAAATAAATAATTTGTATTTATAAAAATTACAAACTACGAGATCCCAAGAAATTTAAGACACCAATCCCAACAATAGTATCATGCATGAAAGAAAATACCATATATACTCCTTTTGTACTTCACACTATGTTGTACTATTTTGATTTTATAAGTATTGTTTAGATTACACTATCATTTTGGTCAATGTATTTTGAGACTTGTTTAATTTTAGTACATCTACTTTCCATAAATAACTTAGTCCATATTACAAATTGTTGTTGATTTTTTCAAAAACTTTTTATTTACTATTATCATTTTCACTATAAATTTTGGAAATATTTTCTTTTGTTGCAAGAAACAAATGATAAAGAGGGATCAGAAAGTGTGCCAAAACATCCCAATTCCCAACAAGGTTGACACACCCGTAGCACCCTCATCATTACCCAAACCCAATGCAAATTCATTATATTCATATCATATATTCACATATTGTATTTTCTTACATTAAAATTATCTCAATTATTATTATCTAACTATTTCAATAAAAAAAAATTAACGGCAAATGACTAATTCTCTTCTTGTACCATTTGCTCAATTAATGAATTTTCTCTAAAGTATAATGAAGGTGCTAAGGAGGTGTCAACCTAATTCAGATCTTTCAGTGCACCTTTGACCTTCCTGCCTACTACTTAATGTATTTTATTAAAAAAAAAAAACAGCAAATAACTAATTAAGTTAGAGAATAAAATTGAACATTTGAAAGTACATAAACTACAATTAAACAAACTTTAAAGTACAAAAACTAAAATGGTATTTAACCATCATAGTTTGGCCTAATGGTGATAGAAACATAAAAAAATAAAAATAATAAAAAAAGACCAAAGAGCTAAGGGGTCATGGGATTAATCTATGGTGGTCATCTATCTAGGATTTAATATCCTACGGGTTAAATGTTATAGGGTCAAGTGGGTTGGAAGCCTACATGAATTGGGTCTTCTGCGTTTCTATAATTTTTTTACAAATGAATTACATGATGTAGTGTGTCACAAGAAAGTGTTGCAAGTCATCTTTTAGGTTTGTTGAATTTTTAAATAATAATTTTTTACTCGTATGATAACTATTTAGTTCCATTTGTCAATCAATTTATGTTTGTTTCTTTTAAATTTTATACTATGGTGAGCTCTCACATGTATAAAAGAAACATTTTAATTCTTAGTTAAATTCTAAAAATATAAACAATTTTGTAGAGTGTAATTCATATTAGAGAGAAACATACTAAAAGTAGGATTACAAGAAAATTTTGAAATTAAGCACAATAAAGGAGGAATTGCAATTTGAAAAGAGCTCAGATCCAGTGGACCAAAATTTGGCAATTGAAATGATTTTCCCCCATTTTTTTCTTAAGCTTAATATTTAAAAACTAAACTTTGAAAATTAAAAAACAAAAACTACATGGTTACCCAATAGTGTTTTAGTTTTTAGTTTTTCTTTTCCTTTTTTGTTCTAATATCCCCATTCTTTAGTATATTATTATTTAAAAAAAAAAAAAAAAAAAGTTTTTTTGGTTGGGATAGATAAGTTTATAAACACTACAAAATTACTTCTACCTATTTGTGATTTGTTGTTTATTATATATTTTCTGAAGTTGTTGTTTATTTGTCTAATTCAAACATTTCCTTAGTAGGGTTGAGAAAACATGCAAAAATTTTAAAAGCTAAAACACCAAAAATAGAAAGGTTATCAGACGGATTTTTTTTTTTTTTTTTTTGAAATAATCTTGGTGTGTTCATTTTTTCAAGTAATTTTCTCAAAAGGTTTTAAGGTGAGGATGGTAATATCCGGCGCTTCGGGTAATTTTTGAATTAATTTTCATAAATTATTGAATTTTAATATCCTTTAATTTTAAAATTTTGGAGCCAAAATTGAATTAATTTAAAAAGAAATAATTGGTTTAATTTGGAAGGTTTATTTGATAAAAGAATAGGAAAAATTGGAATTTAATAAGGAAAGTTAAATTTGACTAGGTTTATTTAGGAAATTTAAATATATAAAATAAATTAAGTTGAGTTATTGTTTTAGAACCTCAACCGCGCGTCCTCCACATTCACTCACGGTTTCTCTCGATAACTTCCCGAGCACGACACCGTCTGTACTTGTCACCACGCGCCGCCGCCTTATTGTCTCAGTCGTCGCCGGTCACCTTGTTGTTGTCCGGTTAGTAGCTTTGGAATTTAATGAATTCTCATTGAATAAATCTTGAGTACCCATCGAGAGATTTTTTACCTAATTTATGTTTGGTCTTAGATTCGAGCTTTTTAAATTTGCCGTTTGTACAGTGACCACGCGCCGCAGCCTTCTTGTCCCAGTGGTCGCCGGTGACCTTGCTGTTCCCTGGTAAGTAGCTTAATTTGGAATTTCATGAATTTTCCTATCCATTATGAGATTTTTTTTAGTTAATTTATGTTTAATTGGTCTTAGATTCGAGTTTTCGAAATTCACATAAATCTTATAAAACTAGTTCCTATTGCCTTTGTTGCAATTTAAGACACACAAGATAGGATTACCAAAAGAATAATAAATAAGACATAAAGTAAAAAATAAAAATAAAAAATAAAAAAACCCCAATTGTTATTGTTTATGCTACTACAAGTATATGTTTTAGGATATCTTAACTTAAACCTAAGCAAGTAATAATCAAAACCTAAGTTATTGTTTATTTATTTTGGTTTTCCTTTTTCAGTCCAGCTACGTGCTTGAATTTCGGATTTGAAATTGGTAATATAATGGAAGATTTTGATAATCAAATTCCAAATCCCATCCCATTAAAGGCCGAAGATGATCACTTTCCTATTGGTTTGAAAGTGCTTGCAATTGATGCCAATATCGTTTGCCTTCATTATCTCGTTCAACTTCTTCAAAAATGTCAATATAAAGGTATTACTTCCTTTAATGTCCTTATTTTCTTTGTATTTTCCATCCAAACTTAAACCCTAAAATCTAGATTAAAACACTAATTACCTTTTTTTTTCCTTCTTTTTTGGACATGTAGTAACTGCAACAACAAAAGCATCGGAAGCAATAAAACTACTTAAGGATGAGAAACAAACATTTGATCTGGTTATTACTGATGTTGTAAGACACGACATGGATGGCTTCAAACTCCTTCAAATTATTGGTTTCGAAATGGATATTCCAGTTGTTAGTAAGTATTTCTCAAAATTAATAAACTTTTTTTGAAATTCCAAATTTTCAATTGCTAAAGTTATTATTTTGAATTATTTCAGTGGTGTCCGCTAATGATGAATTGGAGACGGTGAAGAGGGGAGTTATGGAGGGAGCTGAGGATTATTTACTAAAGCCAGTTAGAATACAAGAATTGAGAAATATTTGGCAACATGTTTTGCGCAAAAGATCAGCTCGTAAAAGATCAAACCCAAATCTTTTGCTTTTGGAACAAGCTGTAGTACAAGACGAAGATCATAACTCCATTGAAAGGGTAACAATTTCAATGGATAAGCTAGATTATGAGAATGATCAGATTGTTAAATTAGATGATGATAATAAGAAGAAGAAACATCGAGTAAGTTGGACAAAAGAATTGCACGAAAAGTTTGTTGAAGCTTACGAGAAATTGGGAGAAAAGGGTTAGAATTTTTTTGCCTTCAAAGTTTGTATTATTGTTCATCTTATTAGTTTTTTTTTTTTTTTTTTATGCAAATATATGCTAAGTTTCTCTCTTCTTTTTTTTTTTTTTTTCCATTGATTTGTTTTTCAGAGAGAGTTCCAAATAACATATTGAAGCTCATGAATGATCCTAGCTTGACACGAGAAAATGTGGCTAGTCATCTTCAGGTTTGTTGGATATCTACTAATTAAATTTAGGCTATGTTTGATAATTACTTTGTTTTTTTTTTTTTATGAAAATTAAGTTATATATAATTAAATTGTAGAAACATCGAGATATGTAAGAAAGCAAGCAGAGTCGGAAAATTAGCTAGCCAGAAAAATTTATATGATAGAAATCCAACAAAAACAACCACACTCTACAATTCGATGAACCATATGAACAAAGTTTCAAATTTGGGATCTCAATTTCAATTATCCAATGGGGCAAGAACATCAATGGAAGGACTACAAGGAAATTGATCGACGTGGACGGCGGCCGGAAGTTGCTGTCCGGTGCCTGAATTCAAATGGTTTAATTTTCCATCCAATAATTCCATTTCAAAACCATGCAATATTGAATCTAGTGACCAATACTTGGAAGAATTTGGACCGAATAACTCTAATTCTTACTATCCTCCATCGGAAACTAATTTCAATTTGACTTCAATTTCTGAAAGCTTTTTGGGGAATTATCCAATTGAAAATCATAATATTGGTGCAATTCCAGAGCAAGCAGCATCTCTTGCTTGGTCCTCATTTCCCAACAATACTACTACTTCAGGTACATATATTTCTAATTTCTCTTATGCCAATTATTTAATCAAGTAGTATTTTGTGATCCTTTTAAAATTAAAATGCAATTTAATGTTATTTAGGACAATGTTCTCAAATGCAATTTAATGCGGGCAACGCCCTCGGAAGCTTATTAATGGACGACGACCTCGCTGAAATTTTGAAACAAGAGGTAACTTTCTAGCTTTAGGAATGATTTGATATTGACATTATATTGATGGTGATGCAATGTTTTGCAGTTTCAAAGTGAAGGAGCATTTTAGCTTTGATGTTGAGAAATGTGCTTCCACTCAAGAATTTGATTTTTGAAGACCAAGCAATAATGTTCATAATGTGCTCAAATTCATCAGATAGATATATATATTAAGTATGTCTATCCACTAGAAAGTTTATAGACTACTTTATATATATTGTACTTACCCAACAAAGAAAGAAAAAAATTCATAAGATGTATAAATTAAAGTATTTTTGTTTATGTTGAATTCCCATTCTTGAACCCCCAATATGTAATTTGACAAACAAAAAAAAAAAAAGAAAAATTAATTTCTCTTACCTATATGCTATACATACATAACAACTATGTAATTTTGATTTTGGTTATGATCATTTTGCATCCATCATATCGTTTATATATAAATTTAAGGAATAAAAGCAATTTCAGTAAAAGAAGCTTAAAATCTTTGTCTTGTTGGTGTTTTTATCGAAGATGTGCCATGTTCACTATAGATCACGTTGTTTTATGTTCATATCAATTAAAAAAATGCTTAGATAAATATTTTTTATCTATTAATATTTTCACTATAAATTGTGAAGACGTTGAATATTGTATTTTCATTCATTAAATTTATTATTATTATTTAGTCAAACTTCAAAAAAAAAAATAATAGACCTAACTTAAGATTTAATGTAATCAATGATTAAAATATTGATGTTGATATCAATACTGACATTTCAATTTTGTAGATATATCGACGAACATTTCTGTAAATCACAAATTTTATAAAATTTATTTAGATTAATAATTAAGTTATTTTTACTCCCAAACTAAGTTATGGATATTATTATCAGTATTTTTGTTCATATTGGACTAAATAGATGACATTTTTTATATTTTACAAGCATTAATAAACAATATTGGAGATATCCATAGACATTTAATATCGATATCAAACCCTTCGATTTACTAATATATCGACATATCGACGAATATTTTCATCTTTGACGAAAAGTAAATGTAAATTAATTAATGAATATTTGAAAGTAGAGAGACTAAAATTAAACAAACTCCAACGTACATAACCAAAATGATATTTTAACATTTTTCTTATCTTTATTTCTTATTAATTGTGATTTTTTAATGGTCTATTTTTGTAAAGAAAATTTTAATTGATTTGTCTTTTAAGACTAATAATTAAGTCTATAGTAACAATTTTAAATAATTGTAAATATAGAAAAATTTATCGCTGATAAACTTCTATTAGCGATATAGTCTATCACAAATAAATTTTGATAGCTTAATCTAAATTTTGTTATATATATACCTTCTAATACTTTAAACCTGATTGCAATATTTACAAACTTTTCTAGTTATAAAACAAAACTATTATAAAAATAAAAATATTCGTGATCGTGATGGTGATATTTCAGCTGGATCATTTAGAAATGATCAACATTATTTTCTTAAATTATTATGAAATTCATGAATAACTTAATATTAACAATATAATTCAATTGACTAGTCAAATACCAATTATATAAGTTTTTTCATTCCGTTCACACATTTCAATTAAAATAGACAATAGTAGAGCTAATATCGTTATTTTTGTTCAATATAAAAGAGTCGAGTCTCTAACTTTAAATTTTAAATTATAATTTAATTTATGTTAACATTAATTCCAATTAATTGCTTTTGTTGTTATTTACTTGCATTCTCAAATTGTAATGAGTTGTGGGCCCACCTTAAAATTTGTAATCAAATCTTACTATCTAATTGAGGAATAGATGGTGCTCAATTTGGATGTGGTTGAAAATTATGTGGACTTACTACCTTTTCCGTTACTGTTATCATTACAAATATTGCTACTCTAATATTATGAAAATTATGAATCTGTCACATTTATGGTTACTTTTACCGTTATTGTTAAGATCAAATAGTAAAGATAATAATAAAAGGTTTAATCATGATCAAAATCAATCCAATTAGGTTTGAAATTCAAGCCTATTACGATTTGTCTATCAAACAATAAAATTTTGATACGGTTAAATAAACGTGACCTTACAAAAAACTCTTCGGGGAATTCAATTAAGCGAGAGTTGAAGTAACAATAAAATTTGTATATAAACCAATCCACGGTGGACTCAGCCCCATATTTGGGCCCATATCACGGCGGCCCATTGACTTGGTCGCTCTTCACCCGCTAACATTTTGTCTGCAGTTTCTTTTTTTTTTTTTTTTTTGTTTTTTCATTCACAACACTAATTAATTAATCAACGTGACCAATCTCCAAAGTGGATTAATAATAGCTTTGTATTTAATAACTTATCACAATAAAACATACGCCAATTATTCTTTCAATATATATTTTTTGAAAAGTATTATTACATTAATATTTGAATAATCTATTATATATGTTCTATGGACGTTCTCAAGATAAAGGACAACTGTCACTTTGCCCTTTAAGCAAAAAGATAATGCTTCCTTCTGTTATTATTGTTAGGTGAAAAAAGGGTTTGCCTTTTCCTTTACAAACATATTGCGTATTTTCATTTTTAATGTTATTTTTTAGATGGTTTTTAATTTTTTAATGATGATTTTAAAGGGAGGATCCTTTTGCAATATACTTTAACAACATAACACTGTTTACTTTCCACCTCATGGATTTGACTGTTTATTTTTTCTTATTTTAAAATAGTTAATACATTATCAATTTAATAGATGGTCTTGAAACATAAATAGAGTTAAATTATTATATTCTACTTTTATGATTTTAATAAAGTTAGAATTTAGTTTATTGTTTGATAAAATCTCATAAATAATTTCTACGGTTCGAAAAAAATTTTAAAAAAATTATTTAAGAGAGTTTTATCAAACTATAGAAATTTAATTCTAATTGTAAACTATATGAATTAAATTCTATACTTTTTTTTTAACTAAAAGGACCAAAATTATAATTTAATTCATAAATAACATCTTGGTTGAACCAACAACATAAATATGAGAAAACAAACTACTCAATAGTGTGGGACATTGATTGCTACAAAAATCATTTTTCATTTCACGTTTAACAAAATTTATAATGTGATGGGAAGAACTACTAAGTGATTAGTATATTTTAGTTAGTAGTTAACTTAGATTAATTAGTATCTGATTACTATTTTAGATTTAAGTAGTTAATTGTCTTATTTCTTTGTCAAGCTATAAATAATCACTCTATACTTGTAATAAGGAACTTTTGAATATCAATTTAAAATAGAACTTTTGCGATCAGAAGAAATACTAAATAATTATTATGTTTTTAATACAGTTTTGTTAATTTAGATTAATTAGTGTTTAATCATTGTTTTAGAATCAATTAGTTAATTTTAGAAAAATTATTTTAATCGACAAAACTGTTGAAAATATTTACAAATAATAACAAAATATCATAGTCCATTGGTGATAAACTATGATAGATCACGATAGACTAATATCTATGTCTATCATGATATAGTAGTCTATTGTGGTCTATCTCAAACAGTGAAATTTGTCATTTTCATAAATATATATTTAAAAATAAACCTTAATTTTATGTTACTTATAAGGCTATAAATAGCTACTTTAAAATTGTAATATGAAGTCTTTTGATATTGTTTTGAATATAGAACATTTAATTTGGTAGAGTTTTGTCTCATAAGGGGAACTTATTCAATCCATGAATTTGGCTTAATCTTTCACCCATTGCATCATAATGTTATTCATGATTTGATAAAATTACTATTAGAATCCATTAGAAGTTTTGTCATGAGATTTAAAAACTTGTGTATAATAAGTTTTTTTTTTATTTAATCTCAAAACTTTAATACACTTCTAAACTTTAAAACCGTTGAATTTAATCTTAAATTTTCATGAAATTTGAACTCAATGACCTAATAAATATAAAATTAAAACTTAATTAGAAATTATTAAATATTTATTTAAATTTTAGTGACGTATTAAATTGAAATACCACTTAATGTAGCCTTAATAATTTACAAATTATGAGGTATATAATTCATTGGGGAGTAAAAAAAACCAACAAATAGACCATTGCATCATAAACGGCAAAGGTGGCCCTTTAGATAATTGAGACTTTGTCGTGTTCATAAACTATATAAATGGTAGGTGCCACATCACTTTCACAAAACACCATAATCAGACCATGCATTTCTATAAGAAACTGTGCTTATAAATTATTAGTGTTTTAAACAAGTGGAAAAAAGTCATTCGTATTGGTGAATTTTCCCACAATCCTAAATACGTATTTAATTATAGTAATTATTTCAAATAGAAAATTAAAATTGTTACAAAAAATTTTAAATATAGTAAAATCCTTTAATTATGTAATAAGTTTCTACCTCAAATATAGTTTTAGAGATTTTTTTCTTATAATATGTGAGAGAGAGGAATTGAATCTTTGATTTTGAAGTTGATAGTACAAACATTAAACTAATTAGACTATGCTTATTTTGACATAAAGATTTTTTCTCTTATAGAACATGAAGCATATTTACAAAATATGAAATTTATAAAATTTTAACAAAATTATTCAATATATCTACATTGATTAAAGTTGTTTTTTGCAAACTCTAATTCTATTAGAATTAATGACTTTTGGAATTTTGGTTTTTTTTTTTTTTTTGTTAAAATCCATTACCTTAGCACATTCCTATTTGATGAACATAAAATAATATTTAAAAAAAAAAAAAAAAATTCTCCTTCTACTTAAACAAATTAAATATGACATTAAGAAGGAGTAAAGAAGTTTCATTCAATTCTAATTTAAAACAGTCAAAAATCGAATCTTTAGTTTAAAAAAAAAAAAAAAAAAAAAAAAAGGTAATTACCTCATACCCCACATAATGAAGGAAGCAAAAACAGTTATTAATGAAAGGATTAAATAAAGAGTGCATTAAACTTTTGACCTTACTCTTGTCATATCACAACCAACGAAAGTGTCATCAAAACACGGTCTTCCAACTCGACACGCATTGCTTTCTCTTGTTTCTCAAGCTCCTACAGAAATTTCCCACCAATATCCACAAACATTATTATTATATTAATATTATTGCCGGCTTATACCATTATAAATACCCCTAAATTATCCCTTATTTTAACCACCAAACTCCTACAACAACAACAACAAAGAAAGCAAATTAAAAGTCCATTAATTCCTAAACTTTCCAGATCGAAGGAACAACAGAAAAAATGGCGGCGAGTAGCTTATTGTGTCGGCTGAGGAAGGCCGTGAAGAAGCTCAGATTCATGATGAACTTTAGCATCCAAAGCTGGAGGTTAGCGGCCATGTTGGGCCGGACTTCGTCGAGAAACCTCCGCCTTAGCTTCAACGAACGGCCAGGATTAAAGGCTTGTACCGAGGATATTATAGAAGAGTCAGTTTCTTCCTCTCATGGGCTACAAAGAACCACCAGCTACGCTTCTGAAGATGACGTGGACATGCGAGCGGAGGCTTTCATAGCTAATTTCTATCGCCAGCTCAGAATCGAACGCCAGGTCTCACTTGAGCTTCAATATTGCCGTGGAAATAGTTTTAACCAACTTATAATTTCTCCTTGATTTTTTTTTTTTTTTAATTTATTAAACATAAATTTTCAAGAGGGATCTCCAATTTGGGGTTCATTATGATCCATTAATTCCTTCCGTTGGTGATGACAATTTCAATTCAATTCTCAAGAAGATTTGAATTTGGAGATGGGATTATTGGATTGATCATTCATTTGATGAATATTCAATGGCTAAATTAAGCATTGAATTTGGAGTCTTTGAATTTTGTTAGAAAAATTCAATTATGGTGTGCTTTCATTGTCTTTTGGCTGTCAAGAAGAAGAAGAAGATGTCCCACTTGCTTTTCCTTGCAAGGCAAATTGAAGGCAACAATGGGGATTATTAGGAATTTGGTTTTAAATTTCCAAGAATATTATTATTATTATTATTATTATTATTATTATTATTATTATTGATTGAATAATGTCCATGAGTAATGGAAAATACAATGATTTGTTTGTTCTTTATAATCAACTTATTTATTAATCGAAATTTATTTTCTGAAAAATGTATATTGGTTGATCCATATGTGTAATAATGTACATTGAATGGGGAAGAAGATTTGATGCATTGCCAAATTAATTAATTAATTAACAGAATGAGGTTATTCGGAGGAAGTAAACTATTATTATTGGAATGCTTAATGTGCAAGTTGAGACTATGATTGAATTATTATTCATTCGTTCATTTTCAATCAATACGTCTAATTGATATTGTTAAAACTTTGCCTTTTGTATATATATTAAATATTGTATTTTAAATTAGTGTATGTAATTTGTAAAATTTGTTAACAAAACAAGTAATTAGTATTAATATCGTTTCAAATTACGAATTCAATTCCTGACATTTAAATTTGTGTATAATAAAGTCAGATAAATTTAACCCTAAAGTTTTTATGTGTCTAGTTGGTTGTTAATTTTTTTTTTTTTTTAACAAAACTTTAAACTTTAATTTTGTATATGATTTTGCTTTTAGTTTTGTGTCTAAAAGGGTCATCAACCTATCTTACATTTTTTTAAAAATTCAATTTATTACACACAAATGTGATGAAGCTAAAATTATTATTATTATTATTATTATTTTTTTTTGATGTTCGAGTAGATTTACAATTCAATTTTATGTCTAAGATATTCATTATTTTGGTTGAATATGTTATAATTTATTAACCACAAAATTGAAAGTTTAAGGGTCTATTTTACATTTCTAAAATTAAAGACTTGTATATGTCAAGAAAAAAATATTAAAGACTTCACATTTTACCAAAATTCAAATGCACATATGAAAATGTTAATATCTCAGTTTCATGAAATGTCAACGTCTCAATTTCATGAAAATGTCAATAAAAATATCAACGTATTGATGGATACTGTTTAAAGAATTATAGACACAAAATCATAAAATATATTTATAAACTAACAAACTAACATTGTGAATCAATTTAGACTTTGTTGATATGATTTATAACTATTTTTATTTGGTTTCATTAAAAAAAAAAAAAAAAACAAAGACCATCTAAACAAAATAATTTGTTCTTCCAAAATTCAACCAAATGGTGAGAAAAATTATCTTCCTAAATATGTAAAACATAATTAAAAAAAAAAAAAAAAAAAAAAAAAAGAAGATGATAAGATTAAAAAACCATGCATATATATTAATAAAAAGTCGCTACTATTCATTTGAGTTAAGTACTTGTCTTTAATATATTGTGATTAGTTATGCTTTTAAGTAAGTCTTATATATGTATTAAGTTGATGCATTAATAATTTTTAACAATTAGTTTAAATTGATTAATTTATTAAAATTTAGGATTTAAATTGATATACCCATTAGTCTTGAGTTGTAAGTGATACAACTACTCTCAGTTAAAGGATATAAATGAATTTTTAAAACTAAATATTTTGAAAAATATTTATTTTTAATATTTATTAGAAAAACAATTAATCTATACTCATAAGTTTTGGAGGGTGTATAACTTAAAACATGAAGAAATAATATTTATACCAATTTAAATTTTAAATATTGGTCTTGAAACTCTATGGAAGATAAAATGGGAAGTTTCATATATTTTCTTGCAGTGTTTTAATAAAGGAAGAGTTGGAAAAGATTTATGTATTATGTACATTACGCGTATTAATCGTTCCTAAAAATTGTGAAGCTTAATGATTAAGAAAATAGTGTTGACTAGGAAAAAAGGGATTACATTCCTACTTCACGAAGAAAACCAAAAATTTGTTACTTAAAAAGAAAAAGGTTATGTTCAATTATTAATTTTGAAAAAGTTTCCATCGTTTCATCCCATCATTCTAATAACATTATCTAATTTTCTCCTTAAAATAATAATAATTATTATTAATAATACTATTATTTAATTGCAAAAGTACCCTTGGTAAAGTAAAACAACTTGATACAGCTTACATTCTGACTTTGAATGCTCAACTTTTTGGTCACATTTTACCTCATTTGGCATACATGGGATTTACAAATTCATATAAGTCGTCTCCACACTTTTAGAAATGATGTGAAATTAACTAATATTTAAGGAAATAATTGTACATACCACCTATTTTAGAGATTTAAACATAAAATGACTTATTATTTGGAAAAAGAAAAAATGTTAAATGACTTTCTGGACGAGTAAAGTTAAAAATTTGTTATTGATTTCTTTCTTCTTCTTTCCTTCTTTTTTTTGGCGAATCAATTTCGACAAAACTCCTCTTTTTTTTTTCTCGCTCTCTTTCCTTCCTCTTCTTATTCTCCGGCACAACCAACTTTGACAAAAAAAACCACAGTAAGAGAGCAGAGTGGTATGTGAGTGAAGAAAAGAATAGGGAGAGTAGAGGAAGTGATTTGTGAGTGAAGAAAGAAAGAGAGAGCGGAAGATTATTTGACATTTTTTTCAAAAATCAGACCATTTGTCATTTTGGACTCAAATTTTGGATCATCTGTACAATTTTTTCTATGTTTAAGATATATTTTCAAAAATATTTTATAGAAATTTATTTTTTATTCATGGAATTTCATCGACTTTTTAATAAATTTTGCTTCCCAAAATTACCCCTATTTCATTGAAATCGAACTTTCAACGGCATCTTTTTACACAGAAAATGAAAGTTTGCTTTTATATTTTTGGTGTGATTTTTTTTTTTTTTTTTTTTGCATTCAATGTTTCTTTCCTTGACAATTAAAAAAAAAAAGTTTTCATTTTGCAATTATTGTAGAATTATTTCGACAGATTTTTTCTTTCATTTTTACATCACTCTGAATTTTTAATTTAATTTCAAATTTATCCAACTTTTTCATTTATTACGCTATTTATCTATTTAGTTCGAATTCTCCAATCTTTTTCGATTTTTCTTAAAGTTCATCTCCAATTAAATTCATTTTAACTGCATTTTTGCTCGTTTCTTAACTATTCATTATTTCTGAATTTTTTTCATTATGGATATTAAAATTTGGGTTTTTTTATTCACTTTTTAATTTGTGTGCTCTGTGTACGTTTTATTTAATTTTGTTAACAATAAATTGTATTCTTGTTTTCTGTATGTACATTTCTTTTTGGCACCAAATATAATTAACGCAGAGCTTTTGGAACAACATATTGCATATAAGACATAACATGTATATAAATATATAATTTGGTTAATTGCGATTTTTTTTAAATACAATTGGAGTTAAATACCATTCTGAAGACATGAAATTAAATATCATTCATTCTTACATTTTAGTATTTAAATTAAAAACCATAGAATTGAACCTATGGTACTAATTAGTACAAATAACATAAATGAAGGATCAATGTAATCAGTAACCAAATACCAATAGAATTGGTATCAATGAATTTGATAAAATATGGAGAAAAAAAAAAATCCTTTTTTGATTATTTTTATTTATTTCAAAAAACGTATCAAATGGTGTTGTGTTGGGGGTTAGTTTGGTAATTGTAATCTCCATATTAGTTTAGACAAAATTTAAAATTTTGAAACTAATTAAATATTTGTGAAATATTAGACCTAATAATGGCCTATTTGTGTAGTTAGAGTTACCCTTTTTTTATTAAAATAAAATTCCTTCGATTTATATATCTTTTATATAGAGAGAAATGATAATTATATAATATGTATAATTTTTCTTTTGATAAAAAAATTAGTTTATATGGAGGGGTAATAAGACTATACGAGTTGCACCCATTTTCGTGTATTTTCTTCTATCACAAAAAGAACAAAAAAAAATTTAAAAATCACATGGCAATTTTTTTATTTGACATTAAAATGTGTTGGAAAAAATGAATTTGGCAGAGAATGCATCTAAATTTCTCTAAATATTTTTCTATCGAAAAACACGACCCAAATTGGATTTGAGGAAAAAAAAAATCAAACGTATATGTAAGATTTCAAACAATAGTTTTCGATGGGGCTGAAATCCATATTGCAGCCCAAAGCAAGATATCAAAACTAAAAGGAGTAAGTGACTTTTCTTTTCTTTAGTAAAACTAAATATTTTATCTATAACTACATTTATAATTGTGAAGCCTACCAATTATTTAATTAATATTTGTTATGTGACAAATTTTTTCTTTTTTTCTTTTTAGTTCGTTAGGATCTCATATATTGTTTTATAAGTAGAGATATTAAATGTGTAAAATTTGTCTGTATTTAAATTTGCAGGATAATTAATGTTTGGAAGTTGAATGAATGTGTTTGATTTACTAAGATTGTATATAAAAATTAAAATTAACTAATTATTAAATCAAGTGTAAAATAACTGGTAGTCATAATTAAATTTAACTATTTAATATTTTGTTATATTATTACTTATTCAATCACTCAAAATATAAAAATATATTTTTTAGTTAAACATTATTAAAATATTTTATTTTATTAATAAAAATAATTAAATAAATATAAATTAATTAAAATAGGAATAATTAATAATAAATTTTTACATTAAATTGTTAAGATAACGTAAATGTATTAGTTGAAATTGATTAAGTATAAAAAAATATATTTATATTCAATAATTTATTAAAATTAATAATTACAATTAATTGATATTAATTTATTAATTAATTAGTTATTCATTAACATTCTCTTAAGTATAGAAGTTATTAAAAAGCTAGTCCACTACGAGGTTGGTCCCCCTTTAATTTTAGTAGACTAAGCTATGAATATGAATGAAGAAATGAATGTCAGGCTCTTTCTTTCACTGCTAACCCCAAGAAGTTTCAACATGCTGATACTTTCCGTTTCGTCGAGCCCCGAGCTTGTGGTCCTCCTGTTAGATGTGTTTTAAAGTTTCTTGGATATTAATATCCTATGTTTTAAAAATTGAAATTTTGTGAAACAAACAAAGATATGAAATGTCTGTCTGAAATCTCATGGCAATATCTGTGGAACAAACAGAATGTATGTAAATGACATAGGAGCATGAGATTAGATGTAGCCTATGTTGCACCTAATCATTGCTCTTTTTAAATTGAGGGGCTTAAAATTAAGGCGGTCAAGCCTTTTAGCTCCTTAACCTAAATAAATTTAGGGTAAAGAACTAGAATCTTCTTCAATACCCTCTTGAATAAAACTAACACAACAATATTTTAAAAGTATTTTTTATGTAAAGGATAACATTTAAAATATACATTTTTTTTTTCTTTTCAAATGTACCCTTTCATTCAAAACTAAAACACTATGTGTCATAGTATTTATAATATAAGTCTTGAAATTAGAGGTTGGATTCTACTACCCCATAAGTTGTTTAGAAAAAAGAAAAGAGAGAACAACTATAATAGTATGATATTGAGTTAATTAAGTAGTAGGCGACTAAAAGTTAAAAATTCAAAAACTAAAATAAAAATTAAAATGCTGAAAAAGATTAGATAATGTAAAATAAATGATTCAATTATTGTGATCAAAATATGGTATGCAATCTCATTTAAGGTATTTTGATCCATCAGAATCATAAGTGGCGGAAGAATCTTCCTGTGTATAATTTGAAAAGAATTAACCAAAAAATATTTTGATATGATTCACCTATGGAATATGGTATAGTTTCGATTGCTTCAAATTCGCAGTGACATTGAAATACGTCAATGTTCGAATCCATTTCTCCTGATTCTTCAACAGATGAACGGCGATGGTCTCCGGCCAAAGCTCGTGAGTACATCCCGTCCACGGCTCCGGATAATTGTACATCGACCACTTCGCATTGAACCGATTCTTCGCACGGCGGCCGTCTCTGATCCATTCCCCAAATACTCTGTCCTCCGGCCCTTCCAAATGCTTCTTAGGGATCTCTGATTCTCTGATCCACTCCGCCAAATCCCAAGAAATCAAGTATCCCATTCCCGACATGTAATGAACGAACGGATCCATGCTCCGGCAAGGAATTACATATCCGTAGTACAGATCTTCTCTCGGAAGCGGCCGGAGGGATTCTACCAAGCTGTTGAGTCTGATGTAAGTGTCGTCGTCGGCTTTCATCACGTAGTGATACGGGGGATGAGGTCCACCGCCACCGTCACTGTTGTTGAAGATGTCCGGTAGGCTGGAGAAGTAGGTGTAGGTTTTGCCTTTGTTCATATTCTCTTTGCAATTGAGGATTATAATGTCGTCGTAGCGCATAATTTCCAAGGCGACGAGAATTTTCTGATCCTCTTTGGTTAAATTGCAGAAGACGAATTTCACATCGATTTTAGCGCCGGAAAAGGATTGAGTGCCGTAAATGAGGCGGAGGAAGTGACGGCGATTGTACTGATCGGGAAGAGTGAGAATGCCGATGAGAATACGGAGATCGGTGTGGTTGGAAAGAGAGGAAGAATTTAGAATGGAGGAATTAAAGGAAGAAGAAGCAGCAAGGGAGCATCGGCCGAACTTCAAAAGGGCATCGAAACGAGCTTCGTTAATGGAGGCTAAAACGCAGAGGAAAAAGATGAAGAAGATTGAAGAGAGAAGAAAAGGACGTCGGTCGGACTTGGAGGATTTGGTAGTTTCCATTTGAAAGAAATGAAGCATTGGAATTGAGCATTTGGGAAGGGAAGAATTGTAATAAGCAGAAGAAAGAAGGATGAGTCCAACAAGTATCTTACAATGAACGCATTTAGTTGTCAATCTCGTGCTTTTAGGACTAACTCCTTTTTGACTTCTTAATATATAAGAAAAGGGAAACCAAACCAAAATAATACCAAACTTTTTTAGGTATCATACCATTTATCAAAATTCTCACAAAAATTATTTCATAATTTCTTTTTAATCACATCCATAAATATTACTCCATTTCAGTTATTCATCTGTTTTTTGGTAATGTAACATCTCCAAATATCCCCAAACATGCTTTCATGCACTCCCAAACACATGAGTTTTTGTCTTTTTGTACCATTCTTTTTTTTTTCGTGGTTATATCATAGTTGCTTTTATTCTCTAAAAAAATGTAATCAAATTTAAATTTACATTGATATTTATTTAATAAAAATATAAGTAATTGTGTTGGGTACCACTTTCAGGGATAATAATTAAGTGTAAAGCAACATTTTTGAATAATTTCAAATATACCAAAATCTACCAATGATAAACTCCTATCATCGATATGATCTATTACTGATACACTACTACTATGGATATATGGTCTATCACTAATAGACTTCAAAAACATAATCTAAATTTTGCTATACCTGTAAATATTTTGGACATCTTGATAAGCAGTCAGTATTGTATGTTGATTTGGCTAAATCTAATTCACGATCAAAACGGATGAGGACAAGTACATACCTTGATGGTTGTCCTATGAATTTATATTTCTATTTTATTTAGTGGTATAACCAGTTTGAATATTTTCTTGACGTGCTATATTTGCAACTACTCTTACAAATCTTAAATTAATATATATTATTTTGTTGAGAAAAATAACATAATATTAATTTAAAAAATTGAAATTAATAGATTCAAATTATATTAAATTATAGACATTTACAAAATTATTTCTAGAAAGCTGACAAAATTATTTAAAAATATTAAACATGTAAGGCTCTATTTGGTAACTATTTCTTTTTTTTTTTTTATAGTTGGTTTTGAAAATTAAGTCTATTTATTTCCTCCATACTTTTGCATGTTTCTTAACTTCTTAATCAAATTCCAATAACAAGATCAAATTTTTAAAAGCTACTTTTTTTAGTTTTTAAAATTTGGCTTGAGTTTTTAAACCATTGGTAAAAACTAGACAACAAAAGAATAAATTTAGAAAAAAAAAAGTATTTATAGACTTAATTTTTTAAAAAAAAATTAAAAAAAAAAAAAAATATATATATATATATATATATATATATATATATATATATATATATATAATTACAAAGTTATAATTTGGTGGGTTTTTGAAAAGCATTAATTTTTTGCGTATTAAGAGGCAGAAACTTCGCGGAAGCAAAGAAAGCAATATGGGGTGTGGAAGAAAGCGTGAGGAATGGCAAAGTGGTGGCGAATGCAAATGCTACTTTGGAAGCAGTGGGGGGATGCGTTTACATGCGCAAAGTGCTTTTGGTCAAATAAAGGTTTCGTAATTTAGGCACTTTTACACTTAGCCATATAAATAAACAATTAAATACCAACTTGTTTACAAACTAAGCAAAACCGCTGACTCTTCATAATGCCATTCATTTCACAAACATTGTTTAATACAATTTTTTTAGTACTACGAGGATTGTTCAAAATGTTTCCTTCCACTTTATATCCTGCATTCATAATTTAATTAATATTTACACACTTCTTATTTCAACCGTTTTCCTTTTTCTTTTAGTTATAATTATAAATTACCACATAAATTACATCATTTTTATATAATAGTATATTTGAAGTTTGTTATATTGTGCATTGATATTAGGCCTCATTTGGTAACCATATTGTTTTGGTTTTTAGTTTTTGAAAATTAAGTCTACATACATCTCTTACACCTCTAGGTTTCATTGCTTTGTTATCTACTTTCTATCCACGATTTTTTTTTTTATCAAACCAAAGTTTTAAAACTTAAAAATGTAGTTTTTAAAAAGGAAAATTACAATGGATGACAATTTGAATATGTTATTTTGTAGGTGTGTCACCCATGTTTTATATTTTGCAAATATGGACAAAAATTTTAAATATGAATTTTTAATTATTTTTTATCCCATATTTGCCCTAAACAATCAATTGATAGAGAGAGGAAAGTGACGATTGGCAAATGGCGACCGACGACCAGACGTACGACAGTTGGTAGAGGTAAGTGATGACACCGAAAATGTACTATCTTGCTCTGTTTAATTCAAGGTTGTCCCTAGATTTTACGTGTTTATATGATTATTTAATAGGTTTCAAGCACTTATGAGGTAGAATCAGACACTAGAGTTGAAATGGAGTTAAAACAGGCCAAAACAGAGTTGAATTGCATCAACCGAAAAAAAAATAGGCAAAATAACCAAAATGCCCCTACACCTATGGTGCAGCGCCGCTGCTTAGGCGCCGCCTTAACGCTTTTTCCCCAGACTTTAGATTTTGGAGAAAGCCCCTAGCATCTCGACGCTCCAAAGTCGTTTGCCGCGTGTATTCTCGGCAGCGTCGTGGCGCTATACCCTAGCGTCGCAACTTTGTCACGATTTTGTAATAGAAAATTTTCTGCCGCCCAAGTTTTTCATCTGCGATTTCTGCCGACTCTACCACAAATTCTCAACACTTTTCTTCTCTTTTTGGTCAATAGAAGTATCCAAACTCTATCTCATTGATCGACATGTCGATTATGGCTAAGGTATTGTTTTCTAGCTTAGGCAATTAGTTGATTTCCTCATTTTTTGTAATCTTGTGAGGTATATATATTGTTTATCCTTGAATTCTTGTACTGTCTCTTGATTCTTCTCAGCTTATAAATGAGCTTTGATTATATTTTTTCGTACTATATGTAATCAATCATTATCTTTTAATATGCAACATGTGACATTAAATTGTATGTTAATCCGGTGTGGCAATAGGTTAAATTAGCTTATGAGTTGTAAAATTATCTCAACGAATATTGTTTAAATAACCTAGAGGAGAATTATATTGAATATTTGATTTGGAGTTTCCAATTAGAGATTCACATAACGGGTTCCTCGATCTTAATGTAGTTAGTCCAAATTGATTATGATGTGTTTCATCTAATTGAATTGATTAATTAGATAATTAGGGCTCTCCCATAACATTTCTAGGTGAGTTGGCTAAGATTAGATGACATAAGAATTATCTGATGGACTTATGATCAAGTTACTTTATTGGGGAAACAATTCAAAATCCTAAGCTAGATATTTTAATTATTTGAAGTTAATCACAATTTAGTTTATTTTATGCTACTTAAGTCTACCTGCATCAAAACAAATTTCAACCCCCCCTCCATCGGTTACCATCGGGCTGTAAACTATTTAATTGAGAAATTCTAAGGTTCCCTATGTTCGACCCGTGCTACCACTACTACTTTTTAGTGGATACGGTTAAATCATTTGAAATGAAATTGGAGTGACGGAGAGGTGGTGCAATGGTCAGCAACAAATGGTGTGGAGCAGTGCTAGTTGAAGTGTGTGTGTGTGTGTGTGTGTGTGTGTGTGTGTGTGTGTGTGTGTGTGTGTGAGAGAGAGAGAGAGAAAAGCGGTGATAGGTGACGGGCGATCGGACATACGATAAAGAGGTGGAGCAATGGGCGTGACAAATGGTGTGTGGAGGAGTGCTGGTTAAAGAGAGATGTGTGTGTGTGTTGGGGGGGGTTGTTGCTATTACTATTGCGAAGAAGTGTTCTTTTAAAAAACAAAAAAAGGAAAATTCAAGTGTATCGTTATAATTATAAAGTATGTCAACTTAATCAACTGCATCATTATCAAGCTTATCAATAGTATAACACAGTATATCAGTCAAGTGTATTAACATTATAAAAGAGTCATCATTATCAAGTTCATCAGCAGTGTATCAGTTAGGTGTATCAAGTTTATTAACAGTATAAACAAGTGAATGATTGACAAATTTATCAGCAGTTTATCAGTCAAGTACTTCATTTTTAAGTATGTCAAAAATAAATCAGTCAAGTGTATCAAGTTTATTAGCAATATAAACAAGTGCATGATTGACAAGTATATCAAATATATCAGTCAAGTGCATCATTATCAAGTATATCAGCCACGTATATCGAGTGTATATCAGTAGTATATCAAACGTATCAGGTTTATTATCAATAGTGACTGTTAACTAAGAAATTTCGACCAATTACAAATTGCCACATCATCAATTTAGATTAATAATTGATAAATTTAAGACCAATTACAAACTTACACGTGTCCTCAAATTAAAATTAAGGACATGAAAGTTGGCAAATCAATTGATGCCTCTTGTTTGCATTGATCCATCGGGCAATGTCAACTCATCCAATGAAATTATGCCACATGACAATGAGGCCAGAAGCTAGATTATTCTAAGTTTATTAAATAAATTGAGTCAAACTTAAATAAAAATATATGTAAAAAAAAAAATTAATTTAAGTCCAAAGCCAAGAGTTGGGCCCAAAATTAACAAAGCCTAAGCCCATATGGGTCAAAAGTCTATCACAGTCTATCGTTGATAGACAATGAAATTTTTCTATATTTATAAATAGTTTGATTGTATTTTTATTTATAATAATTTCCTTAATTAATTGTAGATAAATTGTTAATTTTAGTTAATTAATAAAATGACTCTTTTCAAATATAGCAAAATGAACCAAAATATTTACAAATATAGTAAAATTTTACTGTCTATTTGTGGTAGACTATGATAAATTGCGATAGACTATATATGTTGCTATTAGTTGTAAATATTTTCAACAATTTTATCATTTAAGATAATTTTACTTAATAAAACCATCTATATTGATAATTTAATTGTATTTCCATTCTCTTTGAAAGAGGCTATAGATAACTAGGTACCTTTAAAACTTTTCAACCATCTGGCTATTTTCTTACCATGTTCTGACGTGCAATTGTATAAAATCTAGATTAAATTACATTTATGATTCTTAAAACTTTTATATAAATAACAATTTAATTTGTAAACTTATTTTAACCTTTATATTTGTAATAATTTAATTATTAAATTTGATACATAAAAGTTTAGTTCGTGATATGAAAATCGCATCAAAATTAAGTGTCAAGTTTTACTATATAACAATTTGATATTTGTAATATCTAAACATATTTCATCTTCTTATCAATCTATATGTGCCAAAAGTTTCGTTAAAAGGAAAACAATATTTAGAAAAATTTTAAATTTACACTTCTAAACATTGGAAGTTGTATCAATTTAAACTCTTGACTAATATTTGTATTGATTGAAACCTTGAAATTTTGTAAGGGTATCAATTAATACCCTCTTTCAAACTTCGTTTGAAAAAATAATTGTTTCAATTCAACTTCTAAATTGTTATAAGTGAATCAATTTAAACCCTCTATTAAGATTAGATCTAAAATTATTCATGTATACACACGTGTGTAATTTTTTTCAAATGTCAAATTAATAAATTTGACAATTAGAAAAAATGCATGGACAATTTTTTTAAAAAAAAATCTTAATTGAAAGTTTAAATTGATTTGTTTACGAAAGTTTTGGGGTTTAATTGATAAAACTATAAGGTTCATACGATATTGATCCAAACAAAACATAATAGAGAGTGTAAATTGATATACCTACTAAAATTAATAGTTTAACTTGATGCAATTAATAGTTAAATGTTTAAATTAATACAACTCTAAAAGTTTATAGGTGTTAATTGATATTTTCTCTAATATCAATGCATCATAAGTCTCATAATAGGCAATGTAAATGGTTAATGACATACATTACAACAATGTGAAATTAAAAAGGGAATATTTCTAGTACCCCGAAAGTGTCATACTCCATTCGTTCACATTATACATTTATCTTCATACATACTAATGAATTGATAAAAATTTTAGTACTACCTATGCTATGAAAATTTTTCATACTACCTTCATGCATTGCTGGTCACAAAAATAGCATTTAAGAATTATGTCGGGTCCATGAAATAAATGAATTATAAATCAATTCATCATTTAACAATGTGCAAAATAAGGAAAAAATTTTAGTACTATACTACTTTCATTCATTATTTGACATGTCATTAAATGATAAATTGATTTATTATTCATTGGATCCACAATGGATGTACCACAATTTTCTATAGTACAGTAGTATTAGAAATTTAGTATTTCAAAACAACCGATTCAATACCCATACGGGTGCAATGCAATTCGGTCCAAACCGACCAACTGGACCGAACTGTCCAATTTTTTCTAATTTTGTGAGTTTTCTGATTCATTGCCTTAAAGAACCGGGATTTCCAATTTGGTTCTTAGTTCAGCATCTTAAAAACCATAAAAACCCGAACCAAATAAATTATTTATATACACTATTTATTAGGTAAACCAAAAAAAGCCCATTAGTCCAACCCCAAATGCCCATTGTTAGCCCAATTGAGAAAGAAAACAAGGTTTCTACCCATGTACCATAAACATTAGAGGGTAACCCGAATGGCCAAAATAGAATTACATTTTAGAAAAATGATCCAACAAATTTTTCTCCAGTAAAATGGTCAAACGACTAATTTAGATACAGTTCAAGATATAGCAATGGACAAAAATACCCTACTCTCAAATTCCTAAAAATATAGTGTATTTTAAATATTTCTAACAACCTGAAATATAAGATCTAATAAACTAAACTGTCCAAATTCTCGTAAATTTGAATTTAAAATTAGCTCATTGTGAAGCAAATAGAAAAATAAAACTTCTTCAATAAAAAGTATATTAAACCTAACTTCTTAAACAACAATATCTAAAATAATATCACAAAACAAAACTATTGCTACAAAATATAGAAATCATAATTAGAAATTAATGGTTGGAAATTAGAAAAGTTATACTTTATGTACTGATATTCACCAATAAAATTAACGTTAATAATAAAGTATTATCAATTATAAGCACATAATAAGTAAATACCTTGTAGTTAAAATAACTCGACCTCATACTAAGCTCAACAAATACCTTCTACTCATAAACAATTAAAATCTCCATCATATGTGGTCACACATACTAAAAGCAACTTCAATATTCATTTGTATGAGTCATGTAAATACCTTAGAATTTTCGTCATATTTTGTCACACACATTGTACTAAAGATAACCTAAATCCCACACAAATACTTTGTAATAGCTAAAAACTCTACCAAGTCACGTAAATGAAAAGGTATTATACTAAAAAAAAAACTATCAATTGAACCACACAAATACTCTCGATGCTAAAATCTAAAGTCTCTAAAAAATTCTTTTAATATAGTATATATATATAGAAGCATAAATAGATATTTATAAGGATATTTAAAATAGATAGCAAAATAAGGGAAAAACTCTAAAAATATAGCACATTTTAAAAATATTTGCAAATATAGCAAATGTTAACTAGTAAACTTTTGAATTTTCATGATTTCTAATTTTGCCCTGTCTTGTTTTGCATAACTTATTTTTTCTTTTTTTTTTTTTCATTTTCTTTTTCAAACTTTTGCTTCTATATCCCCAGTTTTTTCATATTTTCTTATTTTTTTCCTTTTCTTTTCCTAATTTTTCGTCAATCTCCCCAATTTCCTCGTATTTTCTTCTTCCCTTTGTTTTTTTCCTAATTTTTCTTCCATCTCCCCAATCTTCTCATATATTTTTTTTTTCTTTTTCCAATTTTTCTTCCATCTCCCCAATCTCCTTATATATATATATATATATATATATATATATTTTTCCCTTTTTTCCCCCAATCTTTCTTCCATCTTCCCAATCTTCTCATATTTTCTTCTGCTTTTTTTTTTTTTTTTTCTTTTCTTTCCTTTTGTTTTTCCAATTTTTTTATCTATCTCTCCAATCTTATATTTTCTTCTTCTTTTTTTTTTCTTTTTTTCCCCTATTTTTGTTCCATCTCCCCAATCTACTCATAATAATATAAATATGTCAGTGATACCCACTAATATAATTATAAATTAGTCACTCAAAGAATTCTATCATTGAGTGAAGAATTCATTGGCTATCACTCATGTTTTTAAATGTTAGAAAATAACTCACTAAATATTTGTGTATTGGTAATATCAATTATAGTGATATTAGTGATAGAACTTAGATAGATATCAACCATATTTATGTATCAGTGATATTGAACTTAGGTAGATATCAGCGATAGAAGTCTATTATTGATAATCATGACAAAAGTTTCTCAATAATAACCATTGATAACTTTAAGTGTTAATATTTCAAAACTGATAGGTACTAATAAAAGTCTATTAGAAATAACCATAAATATTTGCTATCATTGATTGTTTAATCTTCGATGATTTTCTTCCATGATTAATAGCCACTTATAGAAGTCTATCATTGGTAGCCAAGTTAGTGGAATTAATTAATAAAGTTGAATATCGAACTAAAGTGTAAGTGACATGCCTAGAAGTTATCACTTATAGCATGTTATCAGTGATAGAAGCTATCAGCGATAGCATGTTATTTGATGGTGAAAATGAACGACAAAAGTTATATCTAGTAGCATGTTATCAGTGATAAAAGCTATCATTGATAACCACGATATAAGTGATATTAATGATAGAATTTAGGTAATATCCATATATTCATGATATCAATGATATAAAAGTCGATTCCATTTGATGAAAGTCTATCATTGATAGCCACCGTTAAAAACTATCGGTGATAGCCACTAATAGGAGCTATCAATGATATGACTTAGGTAGATATCAGTGTGGTAGTCACTTATAAACCTCTCATTAATAGACTTCTATCACTTTTACTTTAAATGTTAATCTTTGAAAGTTGATAGTTTCCTTATAAAGTTGATAACTTCTTATAAAAGTCTATCATTGATAACTACTTATAACCTTAATGTTAATATTTTAAGCTTGATTCCAATTGATTGAAAGTGTATCAATAATAGCCACTAATAAATGACAGCAAAAAGCTAATATTTCAAGGTTGTATTAATATTTATCAAATTGAAAGCTATCATTGATAGCAGCTGTATGTGATAGCCACTGATAGCTATCACTAATAGTTGCTATTAGTGATAGTTTTCAATTTGAGAAAATCGGAAGAAAGAAGCGTGAAATGGCGAGCTGAGCATGAGCTTTTTAGTCATTTACCAATATGAATATTATTGATAGCTGCTATAATTTTGTGCTATATTTCTAATATATTTTTGCTTGTACTATATTCTTTTTATTATTTTAGTCTGATTGCTATTTGTGCAACCAACCCCTATTATTAATAATGATGTTTTCAAAATTGTGGGATTTTATGGAATTAAGCTTGTAATATGGTGTTTTTGGCTAAATTTGTCGTACAAAATTGAAAAAGAAAACCCTAATCAGCCACCCAAAGCCATCAGATTCCCTCAAGCCTCGAGCAGTCCTCAGTCTGTCGTAGCCATCGCTCTTCCCTTCGGGACCCATCAGTCCGGCGGCAGCGCAGCAGCACGCACGCCCACCTTCTTACCTTCGTAGTTTGCCGGTCGCCCATCACGGTATCACCTTCTTCCTTTCGCCCATTACGGTATCAAATCTTTTGAGTTTTTATTGCTCCACCTCAAAAATCACTTTCAAACTTCTAATTTCAAAAATATTTTTGGGGGATTCTGATTTATTCGAGGATGTGTTGCTATTGAGAAACTTTATTTGGGCTGGGACGTAAGCAAGCGCGCGAAAAAAAAAAAACGGGTTTAACCGAACCGAACCGTGCATACACCCCTTTGATAATTGATACAGCGTGGTGATATCATTATTCTCTAGGGCTTTTAGGACTCGGGGCTTGTCGGCGATTCCTGCTCCGAAACCTTTTCGATTAATTCGCGGCGGGTATGTCATTTTTTTAAAAAACTATTTTCCGATGTATTGATGTTAAATTCCTCTGCTAACTTAGCTGATTCGAGATTACATGAGAATACTTGGAAATGGAAATTAATCGCCCTTTAGCGAACAATTGTTAATTTATTTTTAAGCTAGAAACCTTGTGTATTGCCTCATTTCTGTTATTCTTTGGTTTAGGTAATTATCGTTTTGTTTGATCTTCAGCCTGCTTTTTCGTTTATAATGTTATTCTAATTCGTATAACCAGTTAATCTCAATAGAGCAATGGACGTCGTTAAATCATAGAACCGCTGACTATCGAAATGGAGATTTTAGTTCCCTTTCTGTATGGTAGGGGGACCTTAGTTTGTCAACGGTGTCCTAGAAATCCAAGTGGCCTGTGTGAAATGAGAAGGATTCAAATGTTTCAGAACATAAATTTATCTCTATAATGCTTTGAAATGCTGAGTTTCGACTATTAATTTTAGATTGCCTCTTAGATTACCTTCTCGTAGAGGTTGAAAGATGCTATAGTCATATTGTCGTGTGAAGAAGAAAACATGGTCGGGATTCGGAATTTCCTTGTTAATTTGTAAAATGCCATCTCATGGGACATTTTGAATGTAAGTAGGAAAAACCGTATAAGAAAGAGGTTGATCAACCAAGATCCCAAAGGTTGCTTTCTGATGTGCATTGCTTGGATTGAAAGATTTTCCACCCACTGCGCTCTGCTGGGTTTGTAATCATGTTGGCACAAGGAACTTCTTCTTTAAAAGCATTTAGGCCCTGGCCTTACTCAAGTAGGCTTGGGGAGCTTCCCTTGTTTTCTCTAATCCAAAGTTTTTGTCAATGGATGGTGAAAATGATGTGAGACCCTAAGTCTTTCGTTTATTCTTCAGCTTGTTGCTTCCTTATGTTGCTAGTCTACACTGTTAATGCTCTGTGCATGAATGTCCAATGAATCAAACTTCGTTGTTTTTGTCTAATGAAATGAAAATATAGAATGAAAATGTTGCATCCGTAATTATTGTAAACTTATAATAAATATGATACACATGTTATATATATCGGTATCTCATTGCCATCTGCAAGCTATATATGGCATTTGTTCCACTTTTTGGGGTTTCTTTTAATTTTTTAAGAGGTCCATACCTGGAGAAAATTTGGACTGTTGGTTCCCTTTTTTCTTTTAATATTTATTCTGCTATATCAATTTGATTGACAGTGTTTGTAGTTTTTTCTTCCCTAAAATCTATGCTTGGCCTAATTATGGTATAAATTTGTCCCTTTAATTGTTTCCTTTCTAAATATGTTTTCCAGGAACTTATAAACGTTGACCAATTCGTGGAATCATGGGCAGTCCTCCAGCACCATTTTCAGATATTGGCAAAAAGGCCAGAGGTACATACATTATCTATTTTTCCCTGTGCATCTGAGATGCTTATGTTGACTTGTTTCTATTTCTTTAATTAATTTTCTCTGAATAGGTGGCTTGTTTCAATTTTTGTATTTTTTCTGGATCAAAGGGTTTCTTTCAATGACTATTAATGTCATTCCATGCTATTCACAAAGAAAATGTTTTAGTGGTTCTTAATATCTTGCATGAGACATGAGTCATGACACTAAATGACTGGTCTTCTCTGTTAGTACTTGTACCCATATATTCTTTTATTTTTCTCAATGAAAATTGCTTCTAATATATATATATATATATATATATATATATATATTTTTAAATGCCATAATTATATGCTGTAATTCTATCTGATGTGAAACATGGATCCATATGTGATGCTCTAGCTTGGCATAGCTGTAATTTCCAAAGCTTACTTTTACTTTGATGGTGACCTTGCAGACCTCTTGACTAAAGACTACAACTTCGATCACAAGTTTACCCTGTCACTACCAAACTCCGATGGAATGGTATGTCTTGGTTTGAATTCATTACATTTTTTCTCATGATTAAATGGTCTTCCCTATTTGTATTCGTATATTCCTAGCTTTAATTGTGGTATTCTGTTTAACTGTTTCAATGATACTGATATGCCCTGTAACTACGAAACTTTCCAGCTGAAGTGTCATTATTTTGGTTGACTGTCTCTCTTTTGTGAGTTTGTGACTGATGGTATGGTAGTTTACTGATTTCAGATACATCTATGCATCTGAAATGTGTAGATATTAAGTTAACCGAGCAAACAAGTCAAATTTATGAAAACTCATATGTTTGTTCTATGTGTACCTATGTTTCCTAGGCTTATTAACTCATTATATTCAATTCTATAAATTGCTTATTGGAGTTTTATATTCATCAGTATCAGGCATTGAAAACTTTCTTGATTTGTTTCATGATCAGGAGTTTCAATGATCTGTATATCTACATTCATGTGACCACCATTGTTCTGGTGTTCTGGATCTTTTAGCTTCTAAAGCCATCATTTTTCCTATTTTCTTTTGGCAACTTGTGTGAGAAATACTAGTTAATTGTGGTTGACTGATAATTTTTCTCACGAAATTGCTTTAGCACTTTGACTAACAGATTATGTTTTTCCCTTTTTTTTCCCTATGTTTAGAACTAAATTCAGGAAATAGCTTGCCGATTGAATATTTAGACAAAACTTCATTCCTAAATAGGCTTCTAGTCTTCTATATTTATTTAGTTTTCCTTTGTTTCAATTTAATTTTTGGGATCATTTACACTAGTGATCCCCATAGTGCTGTATATGCCGTTTTCTTTTCATCAGTATATATCCAAAATGTGAAGGAATATAATATTTGTGCATGATAACAAGATTTGGCTTTCTTTCTAAATGCAATTTTAGCTTTTCTTTAACCAACTTTACAAAACCTATTTGATCTAATCTTCCCAAATTGAATTACATAATGCAGGGACTAACTGCTACAGGTTTGAAGCGGGATCAAATTTTTATTGGTGATATCAGTACCCTGTACAAGAGTGGAAAGACGACCGTGGATGTGAAAGTTGATACTTATTCAAATGTAAATGACTAACATCTTGTCCTTGTGACTATTTTTTTAACTTTTTTGTAACTTTAGATGTAGGCTTATGCTACTGTTTTTTGGGGGCCTTGCAAAGTTGCTAAATTTTCTAATTATACTTTTCAAGAAAAATAGTTGTTAAGGTTTATAAGCCAAAAGGCAACGATATTTTACTGAATTTAACATTTTTCAGGTTTCTACAAAAGTGACCGTGACTGATATCTTACCAACTACCAAGGCCACGCTTAGCTTCAGAGTACCTGATCACAAGTCTGGCAAGGTTTGTGAAACATATGGATATTCTTTTTCTATCAAAAGAAATAAATCATCACCGTTGATGTTCAAATTTGAGAAATTTTAAAATCAGTTGGACAATTTCTGATGATTTAGTTGAAGAAAATTATCTCCTAGTTGATGAAAATTACCAGTTGGACAATAGCTTACATCTCCATGGTTGCAGTTTCATAACATAATGACTTGGTGCTTGTCAGATTAAATTATTTGATTAACCATTGCATGAAATAGATATTTAAAAATAATTTGAAAGTTGACGAATTGTTATAAACCAGTTAACCATAAAAGAAGCGATGCAAATTGCAACTTGGGTTAAAGAAATGAATGGTTTGTAAGTATTTCTTTTTGTTATTAGTAAATGTTTGTACTCTTCAATTGGTGGTTTAGGAAACAAAAACAAAACCTACATAGATTGTGAAATATCACCTGAAGTATCAGTTTCAGATGAAAACACCCTTCATTCCATGTAGTTCTGGTGTAACAGGTCCGTTATTGGTGTCTCGAGTGCCTGATACTCACTGATCATTGAAATTCTCCATTTACATTTTAGTCTAACCAAAATTCAATTTGTGTGATACGGTGTTATTGTTTTTCACTTCCAAACGTAATGGACATGTTGGAAAAGCTTGACGCATGTATCATTGAATATATATTTTTTTTCTGAAATTGACTATTGGTCTATGTGCCATAACCATCTTGATTCATAGTATTATATCCTACATAACCTGGGGTATTGCTGCTCTGCCAACATGTTTACAGCTTTTTAATGTTAAATCTTGGAATTGTAGAAAGCACAATAGTATCCTGCATATGATCTCTACGCTTGGAATTATCTGATTTATTGACTGTAAACGGAATACTAGCTGGAATTTCATGATAATGAGAATGACTTTATGTATGGCATACTGCAGTTGGATATTCAGTACTTCCACCCTCATGCAGCCATTGATTCCAGTATTGGTCTTCACCCTAGTCCACTTTTGGAATTTTCAGCTGCAATCGGTAGCAAGACTTTTAGTTTAGGTGGTGATGTGGGGTTTGATACTACTTCTGCTTCATTCACAAAATACAATGCTGGAATCAGCTTGAATAAGTCAGACTTTTCTGCGGCTCTTATGCTGTAAGTTCTACTTAATCACTAATTGTGGCTCCTAGTATGTGAACAAACTAGTTAATCCTTGGAAACTCACTTTGGGTCTTGGGTGAATTTGACTTGATTTCTCTATTTCTATCTGGCTTTTGCTCGTGAACTAAAGCTAAGCAATGTTGATGCAGAACTGACAAAGGAAAGGCTCTGAAGGCATCTTATTTTCATTCATTGGATCCCCTTAATGAGACTATGGTGGCCGCCGAAATGACTCACAGGTTCTCCACCTTGGAAAACTCCTTTACCATTGGAAGTTCTCATGTTCTGGATCCAGTTACGCTTATAAAAACACGCTTCTCCGACAAAGGAAAAGTTTCTATGCTTTACCAGCGAGAATGGAGGCCAAAATCTATGGTAACTTTGTCAGCCGAGTACGACTCAAAAGCTACTGATTCATCTCCCAAGGTAGGCCTTGCTATTGCTCTGAAGCCTTGATCTAAGGAACCAGCAAGATCATTCAAGTGAATTAAACACATCCATAACTTCGGTCTCATTATGATTTTGCCTAAAGTATTCATTATGGAATTTCACAATTTGTGTTTGGAAGAGGGGGTTTTCTTCCTTGAATTCATGAGATATTATTTGGAGGCATACCTAGGATTAGAGGAACCAATTTTGGAGGAAAAAAAGGATATTGAGGAGCAACATTTTGCTTGCAAGTCCGATGTTGCCATTCACTTTAATGTCGCATAAGTGATAAAGAGATCAGCTTCAGGTTGCTTTCAAAATCATAAAATTTCACTCGGTTCTGTATTATTATTCTTGTAATGTCAAATTTCATTTTCTAGTGTCGGAATAATGTGAACATCGCCAACGGGTTCATCATCTGCTTCTTCCTTTGTATACTTGTACACCTCCACACATCACTATGGATGTTTTTCTTGGTCTCCAGCTTCATTTATTGATATTCCCAACTTCATCCTGTGGTGGGGAAAATTATATATCGGTAAAATTACATGGGAAAAGTTTTATTTACAAAAAGAATAAAAAAAAAAAAAAGAAATCTTGTAATAGTTTTATTTTACTTCACATGGTTAGAAGCTATTGGATAAGTCAAATTACGGGTATAGTAAGCCAAATTGATTGTAATAGTTGCTAAAAACACTTTAAATAAAGAGTGGTTACCTGAATCTCAGTTTTGGGCTTTGATTGGTTCTTTTTAATTTAGATCAAAGTTTAAAATGGCAATTACGACTCAGCTGAAAATTTCAATGGAAATATTGATTTTGATGGATACTTTTAGAAGTAAAAAATTTTAAAAATAAATTTAAATTAATAAGTAAATATTTTATGATTTCTAAATAAGTTAACATATTTATTATTTATATTATATTTACGTTAGTGACTTTTTTTTTTTTTTCATGAATTTTTCTACAATATAATAAAATATAGATTTACTTTTGGCTATATCTAACTCATGGCATGATATAAATTTAATACTAAAGAGTGTTGTAATTTTAAATAAATGAGAGACAAATTGGGAGGTGAAGTTGGTTGAGGGATGAGTTCTGATTGGTTGAAAATTGAAACAAGAAAAGCATTAGAGAACGAAGGGTTTGTTGTAGTGTAGTGTAGTGTAGGCATGGGAAGAAGCTAGCTAGAGATTAGGGACGAAGGACCATTAACAACTGTTCTGCTTCTGCTTCCTAATAACATTAATAGAGACAGAAAGAGAGAGAGAGAGATAGGCATTATTATTCAGAAAGATTCTGTGTTGTTTGTTTGTTTGTTGTAGGTTTACGTGTGTTTGTATATTTGGCGTGGTGGGTAAGGTAAAGTAAAAGGATTACTTGCGAAGTGTTTGTTGTTTTTAAATTAAAAAGGCCCAAAAAGGGTTACTCTGTTCCATTGCACACCTCTGCCATCTGACTCTTTTTTTATCAAAAAACTGAAAACTGAGAGAATTGAGAGAGAAAGAGAAAGAGAGTGGATTTTGGATTTTGGGTCGAAACCCAAATGAATGAATGATTCGGATCTTTGCTATTAGCTTTTGCTTCTGCTTTTGCTTTGGACAGAGAGCCCTTTCTCAGACCTCTATGGCAGTGGCAGAGGAAGATGAAGAGAAAGGGGTCACCATTTTAACCAATGAAATCAATAATAATATCAATTATTTTATTTGAAGTAACCCAACAAAACAAAGTGACGACATCACATAATACATATTTTTTTCTTTTTTCTTTTCTTTTCTGAGGCAACATAATAGAGATTTGATTCCCTATCAGTTGTGTTGTGTGTCAGCTTCAGCTTCTATTGATTTTTTTTTTCTCTCTCAATGAATGGTAATCTAAAAATTGATCTCCAATCAATTACATTTATGTTGTTTATTATGTGTTATTTGTAATAACATGTGGAGTTCATTGTCCAATATGTAACAGAAAACATAAATTGATTGACAAGCGTAGAGTAATCAATTTATTTCCGTTTAAAAATTGTATTATTGTTACTGTGGCGGTTAGTGTAATGTTATAATTCAAGAAGTATGAGTCTATTACATTAATTATTGTTATTGGTAACGGTGACAATAAATGTGATAGATTCATAATTCTAAATAAACATGATCAAAAGAAATTTAATTAAATTTGCGATGCTGATTGCTGACCCATTATTAATGTCTATCAATAGAATCCCATTACGAATTACACCAATTTTTTGAAGCGAGTGTTATCCAATTTCACTTCATTTTCTAGCTTGGTAGACAGAGTTGAATATAGAAAGAAACATAAGCCAAAATTTAAATTGCATATTAAATAGACATTGAACTAAAATTTTAATTTAACATACCAAAATTCAAAAATGTTTTTTTTTTTTTTGTTAAATTTGAAAATTTTTAAAATTTGTGTATATTTGATTTTTGAATTTTATATCGTGTCTAATAGTTTCTTCCACTTTCATTGTCCAATAAGTCTCGTGATTATTATATTGTGTCTAGTAGGTCTCATTATTTGACATTTTTTAAAATTCACAAATTTACTAGAAATTAAATTGAAAGTTTGAATATGCCAAAAGTTCAATGATTTATTAAACAAAATTTTTAAAAACAATATTGAGATTTTAGTGACCTATTAGATATGTTTTTAAAGTCCATGAGCCTTCTAGACAAACTTGAAAGTTCTTGGATAATTTAACTTGAGTCTTTAAACTTAAAAAATCTTTTAGCAAATATTTAAATTTTAAATTTATATCTAATAAATCCTTATAAAAGTGCAATATAAAGTTAAAAGTTTAAAAATATAGTAGATATGTTATGGGTAATTTTGAACCAAATGGTATAATTGACATAAGATAAGAATAGAAGCAATAAAGTCGAGAAAATAGTGATGATTGGGCCAAGGGAAGAGGATTAGTTTAGGTCAAAGCCCAATTTAGTATGCTCAGCCTCAACCAAGGGCAAGATTGACCTTAGTCGAACGTGAAATCGGATATGCTCTTTGGCTTGGGGGTTATCTAATTATCCTGATGCGACTTGGAAACCCTAGGTAACAACCTAGGTTAACTTTTCCTATAAATACACCACTTTCACTCCATATGAGTTACTTTAAATTTATAACTTCTTCTCAGTTCTATAATTCTCATACTGAATGAGGCATTAGAATCTTTTTTCTTTGTTTTGCAGATCTTCTCTTCCCTGAATTACAAATTATACAATTGATGACATGTGAGAGTCAGGTGCCAGCTCTCTCCCACCCAAAATTTGCATCAACAAGATATAAAAGTAAAAATTTAAGTATCTATTAGGCTTAGTCTTTTTTCCAAGATAGAGATACAAGAATCAAATAACAAATTTTTTGGTTTATACATAATACTTGTTTGATGAGCTATCCTCACTTTTAACTTCTTTTAAGTATTAAACACATAAAACGACGGTTAGTGGATGAGCTATTATATATAAATAAATAAAGTGTATTAACAAGAGTTGTAGTCCTCATGTTTCATCTAAAGAAAATACTTGAACTCAATCTTTGACCTAACACATTTATTTTAAAAAATTGGTCCGCACAAATTTTTTCCATCTTATAAAATGCCATTTAATAATTTCTTAAAGTACTGCAGAAGTTTTTAAATAAAACAAATCTTAAAATAAAATAAGTTGGCATAAAATTATAATATTTAAATACCACATTTGGTGGTTATTATTATTATTATTATTGAGATAACACCACATTGGTTATTATTAAAAATGGTATATTGTTAATGGATTTAAGTTAAATTAAAATGAGAATCAGATCCAAAGCACCCAAAAGAAGTGTATTAGTAACACTGTAGTGGTTGGACCTTTCCATTAATCAATCTTCATCTTAATCCATAGTACCTAACTCTATTTTAATTAACCCTAAACTTTTTATTTTAATTATTATAATATAATTATTTAATTAAGCTTAAAAGAAACAAAAATAACCAGATTAGGGCATTACACGTGGTTGTCTTGGTTGTTCGGGACACACATGGCGTTTTAGCCTTAGCCTTTGCCTCTCCTATAAAACCCTTCTTTTTTAATTTATAATCTTCTTCCTTTTTAGCTTCTTCTTCCTTTAATTTGTCCATTTCTATTGCTTCTATTTAATTATTATACAAACTTAACTAATATTTGATTTTATATATTATCTCCTTTCTAAAATTTTGGACTCTTTTTTTTCTTTTTTTCCCCTTTTCTCCTCTCTCTTAAATGTTATTAAAATTTGAAACACATCCTCTCCTTCTCTTTCTTTCAAATTTTTATTTTCGTCGATGTTCGTTATTCATTATATTGTTAGTGAAGTTTGTTCTAATGTTGTTTTGTTGATCAAAATCGCTCTTCTTCCTTTTGTAATTTTGTTCTTCCTTTATGATAGTTGGATGTTAACTCTAACTTGGATGGTTGATTTTTTGTGGACTCCCTCGACTTTTCTTTTTTCTATAATATTTTCATAATATAGTATGAAGTAAATTTGAACCTTTTTTTTGTCTAATTGATTAATTGATTAACTTTTAGTTTGATTCAATGAGTTAATTATCATCTAATTGACTCTCATTAAAATTATTAGGATGGCCTCTCATTATAAATCAAAAGTACTATGCTTAATATCGAAGGAATAGTTTATTTTCTAAAATATTTATTAATATGTAGTAAGTAAACCATCCTTGAATAGGTTTTATTGATTAACTTTTCTTTTAACAAAATTAACCTCCATATGAATAAATATATTAGAGCAATATTTTTTTAGATTAAAATAACATTTTGGTTCATGTTTTTGAAATCTTTAATTTCAGTCTTTAATACTTTCAAATTTCAAATGCTAAATTTTAGTCTTTTACTTTTAAGAAATATTAATTTTAGTTCATCAAAATTATTTTTTAAAACAAAATTAGCTAAATAATAACAAGAATTTCATACCAAGAAATAGAATATATAAATATGTTTTTAAAATTGATTGTAAAAGTGCTAATAAATAACCAAATAAAAAAATAAAAATCAACGATAAACAAATAATATAGTTTAAATTTAAGATTTTCTAAAATTACAAATATCAAAATTATTAGATATTTGAACTAAAATTGAATACACCTTAGAGATGAAAATGATTATTTAATTTTATATATATATTCTCCAATGTTTTTCTTCCTTTTGAATGTTTTTATCTTAATTATGTTATGCTACCTCTAAAACTATACCTAATAATTGATGCTTCTTAAACAACATCATAAGATTGGACTATCCAAAAACAATAATTTAAAGATAAAATTGATAGCAATTTACAAATGTTAATTCCACCAATATCTCATTTATGGAGATGGTCAAACATCCACATTTGGAATAACTTCCCATATGACTAAATGTACAAAATTACTTGTAAACATTCACAACTACTCCAAATTCAATTAGAAGAATTATGTAACAAATTTGGAAATTAAATTTAATAATGAAACACAATTCATTGTATTAATGATGTAATAACAACATACATAAGATGAATGCTTTGCCAAAAAGAAAAGTGAAAAAAAAAAAAAAGAAGAAGACACACATTTATATCACTTTGTTAATTTTTTTTAATTAGTATTTAAAATCCAAAAAGGCCTCTGATATTAGCATAATTTAAAAGGTAATTAGTATAATTATTCCACTTTTGTTGTGTAAAAAAATGGAAAGGAAAAATTAGACAAGAGTGACCAAAATCCCAAATTAATGCATTAAGTAATTGGTTTTGAAAAGAGGAATGAAGATTTCAATCTTCAGCCCTTCCCCCCCAAATGCCTCAAAAGTTTGTTCCTTATTTATTTAAATATAGTCCCTAACTTACACTTTGCCAAAGAGAGAAAAAAAAAAAAAAGCCTTTAATATATTTAAAAGTCCAGCTTATCATAAAATGAATACAACTTTTTTTTTTTTTTTTTTCCGAAGTATAAACTAATACAATTTGTTGGTATATTCCTTTTGCAACATTCGATTGATAATTAATTTTTGAATTTGATGTGATTCTACAATGAACTAAGACCACAACGGACTCTGAAAAAAGCTATATATATTATAATGGAACAATATATTAAAAGTCAGTATTACTATTCTATTAATACTAGAATTCTCTCAATATGCAAAAAAATATTCCTTTTTTTCTTTTAAGTACAACCGATGGAAGTAAAACTTCAACAAAAGAACATGGACTAAATGAGTCAGAAAGAAAAGTAGAGTCTATCTATGGAGGATGGTGTTCAAGACATATAGTTGAATATCGAAAACACTTCAAGTATGAGTAGCTAAATCATGCGCAAGAATTACCTTGGCTTTTGGCCTAAAAGTTACCAAGACTGAACCAAGAAAAATGGAGATCTCGAGTGGCATAAACGAAAAATTTGAATTTCATTAGCGTAACAATAGTCCCAACCAAGAGACACAACAAAATTTTGGAGTCAGATTCAACCCAAAGCCAGAAAATGCCAGCTTCAAGAGTCCTGGAAATACCATTAAACATGTCAATGGTCTTAATGAGCTCCGTAGATCCCGTCATAGCAAAGTGACTCTCCATAACAAGAAAAAACATCACCATTTAGGTCACAAACAATGGCTTGATCTTCCAGGAATGTTGCATTAGAGTTTAACTAAAAAATGTCGAGGGGAGGAGTAGACAAAAAGGAGATGTCTTCATCAACCGGGGAAAACCAACCAACTAGATGGGATCCAACCTATATAAACGATCGAAAGATTCCACCAAGTTTATTGCCCACTGAATAAGATCAACATTAGGCTTGTTGTTGTGGCAAAAAAAAAACCAGAAGATTGCATTTGTGCCAAATAGTAGAAGCAACAAACATAGGTCACACACTTCCAACTAACCCAATAAGTTCTGTTGCCTTTATCTAAATCATTGTACAAAAAATAGGCCACAATTTAATTAAGCTCAGGACAAGATTCTATGGACAGTCTAAAGCAAAAAAGAGTGTAAGCTACAATGACCTTAACCACTTATTTAATCAATATGCTTTTTAAGAATAAGCGTCCCTTCCAAACCTGCAAGGCTTGACAAACTTTGGCTATATATAAAATACTGATATCTATTTATTGTAATTACTTTCAAAATAAGAATGGCAGTGATTTGAACTTTATGGAAGTTTGTTAAACTTTCCTACACGTTGTGGTGTACTTCTATTATTTTAACACTTTAGGTTTCAAAGAAGAAGAAGAAAAAAAAAAAAAAAAGACTATTGAAGTGTTAACCCATTTATAACCTTTATACATACACACAAACACATATATATATTTTGTATGCCCCAGTGTTGATTTCTCTCTCTCCCTCTTAGGAATTATTGATTCTTATCTTTATTGCAATTATAGAATTTAATAATATATATTTTAGTTTGTCAGCATGAATGCTGAGTTTTGTGTTAATATTATATACAAAAGCTTGTTTTACTTATTTAGCTAATATTATATATCATAGAAACTTATTCTATAAAACAAATAGTATATATTAGTTGATCATTTTTAATTTTGTTTCATAATTTTTAGTTTAGAAACTATTTTGGTGTTAGTCGGTAACTATTTAAATTTAGTTTTGGAACTTCGATAAATAAATTTCTTACACTTGTAAATTGATAAATTGATCGGTAGTAAAATTTATCTATAAGCTATAAAGACTAAGTCGTTACGTAATAAAAATTGAGACTTAATTTGATCAAAAAATTTACCGTAAAGACTAATTGTTACAAATTATAAAATATATGAAAGAAATTGTTATTTATTAAAATTTAAGGAATAAATTGTTATAAATTTAAAAATATAAATACTAAATGATTATTTTCATGAAATTTGAGGATTAGGAATGTTATTTAATGTAATTTTTAAAATTAGAATGCAATTTTGACTCTTGCAAATTTGGTTGGTTTTTAAAATGTGTATCATATTCTCTAATGCTGGTGAACCTTCAACAAAAGAGTGCTTGTGCACAAGATTGACATGCTGGATAGGTCACATGTAGAGATTCTTAGGGACAGAGATACTTCTATGGATCCAAACATTGTACTAAAGAAGATAAAGATGAAAAAAAGAAAAAAAAGGAAAAATGAAATCAACAAGTATTTTCAATCAAAATATTAGTCTGATTTATTTTATTCTATTTGCTCAAAAGCAAAACTTTTTTTTTTTTTTTTTGTTATTTTAAAAAATTAGTTACCATTTTTTAGAATATTCAAAGAAATAATTACAAATGGGGAAGGAAAAACAAGTTCAAATGTTAAAAAAAATATTAACAAAGACAATCCGAGGTTTTATTTTTTATTGTTTATTTATTTATTTATATATATAAATAAATAAAAATAAAAAAACAAGTTATAAAAACCATACACCATCGAAGTAGAAATTGCGACTTTAAACTTTTACTAGTGTTAAAATTAGACTTTTAAACTTACATCATTAATTGTAGTAATTGGACACCCAAACATTTAATTGTAAAAATAAATTCTACAAATTTGACCACTAAACATTTAAGATTGAAAATCAAATTTCCAAGATCATATTTTGAAAACTACCAATAAGTTACCAATTTACAATTTTGAAGGTTAAGTTTCAAAATAAAATGTTTAAGGATGAATTTTGCATGTAGTTGCAAATTTAGAGTTTAATTTTAAGAAATATATAAGTGCGAGGGTTTAATTTTTAGAAGGGTGTGAATTTGAGGTTTAATTTACTTAAGACTTTTAAAAATTAAAAAGAAAGAAAAGAAAAACTGTAAAATCAGAAAACCAAAAAATGGGACCCATCTATGATCTCTACTTATCAAAACTACAAAAACGCTTTTTGTATTTCCCGTCTTCTGTTGCTGTTTTCCCTTGTACTTTCTTCCATTTCCGTCTCTTTGCCAGCCAATTCCCCACATCCTCCACTCACTCTCTCTCTAAACCCTCCCTTTCTCTCTCCTCTATAAATTCTTCTTCCATTTCCCAAACCCATTTATTTTCTTACACAAACTCCCTTCTTCCTTCTTCCTTACACCAAACTATGAAGGAATACTGGTCCTCTCTCGCTTCTCTTCTTGGCGTTTTAGCCTTCTGTCAAACTCTCCTTCAAGCAATCTTCCCGCCGGAGCTCCGTTTCGCCGCCGTTAAACTCTTCAGCCAATTCTTCCGTTGCTTCTCCTCCTACGTCTACTTCGACATCACCGAAATAGACGGCGTCAACACCAACGAACTCTACAGCGCTGTCCAGCTCTACTTAAGCTCCTCTGTTTCCATCTCCGGTAATCGATTGAGTCTCACGCGCGCCCTTAATTCTAGCGCCATCACCTTCGGCCTCTCCAACAATGACTGCATCCTCGATTCCTTCAATGGCGTCACCGTCCAATGGGAACACATCGTCACTCAGAGACAAGCTCAAGGTTATCTATGGCGCCCTTTGCCAGAGGAGAAAAGGGGATTCACTCTCCGAATCAAGAAAAAAGATAAACCCCTGATTTTAGATTCGTATCTCGATTTCGTCATGGACAGAGCTGAAGAAATCCGTCGCAAGAATCAAGAACGGCTTCTGTATACGAATTCACGAGGTGGGTCGTTGGATTCGAGAGGCCATCCATGGGAGTCGGTGCCATTTAAACATCCAAGCACATTTGATACATTGGCTATGGACCCACTTAAAAAGCATCAGATTATGGAAGATCTTCAAGATTTCGCTAACGGCCAAAGCTTTTACCAACAGACAGGCCGGGCTTGGAAAAGGGGTTATCTCTTATACGGCCCTCCTGGAACTGGTAAATCCAGTATGATCGCTGCAATGGCGAATTTTCTCGGTTACGACATTTACGATCTCGAACTTACTCAAGTTCACAACAATTCTGAACTCCGTAAACTCCTCATGAAAACCACTTCTAAATCCATCATCGTCATCGAAGACATTGATTGCTCCATCAACCTCACTGATCGAAAGAAGAAGAATTCTGCTTCCGGGATGAGAGGCTTCTACGATTTGCCGAATTTCCGATGCGGTGGCGGTGGAGGGTATGGTTCGATTTCCGGCGATGATGGATGTGGTAATTCGATTACTCTTTCTGGATTACTAAATTTCACCGATGGGTTGTGGTCTTGCTGTGGGAGTGAGAGGATTTTCGTCTTCACAACGAACCACATTGAGAAGCTTGACCCTGCATTGCTTCGAAGTGGGAGAATGGATATGCATATTTTCATGAGTTACTGTTCTTTTCCGGCATTGAAGATACTTATGAAGAATTACTTAAATTACGAAGAACACGAACTCGACTGCTCTGTTTTGAATGAAATTAAAGACGTTATCGATAAAGCAAAGATGACGCCGGCGGATGTGAGTGAGCTTCTTATAAAGAACCGTCGCTGTAAAAACAGAGCAGTGGCAGAGCTGTTAGAGACATTGAAATCAAAAGCAGAGAAAAATGAGAAACACAGTGGAGAATTGAGGAAAAAGGAAATGGGTTTAGAGGAAGAAGAAGAACAAGAGAAGAGAACTCTGGATAGTCCTAAAGAAGGGTCTGAATTTGAGGAAGATTGCAACAAAGAAACAGAGGAAGATGATGAAAAAGACAACAACAATTTCAATTGAGTAATAAAAATGGTAAAAATTCACTTTCTTTTTCCCTCCTTTTTTTTTTCCTTTTTGTCTCAAATGACCGAAGTGAAAAGTGAAAAAGAAAAAAAAAAGGAAAAAAAAAAATTTTACTGTGGAGAGAAAATCAAGATCTATGAAATCATTTTGGACCCAATCCTAATTAACATGTTAAAAGATCTATCATCATTATTATTAAAAATAATGAAATTTCTATTACGTCATCATTTTGTATGGGAACAATTGGCATCACATAATATATATATATATATATATATATATATATATATATATATATATATAATGCAATTTTGATAAATGCATATTGCTGAATGAGTTGGTTTTTGGTGTTGAATTTGTTTGTTAGTTTTGTTATATGATATGACTAATTTGAGGGATATAATATGGTTTATGTAATTCGCCACTAAGGTCCCTAAAGGAACGGCATTGGAAGTTTGTGATTTAACACATGGATCCCAATGCATATGTGAGAAGTGGGGGGTCTCAATAATTTATACTCTTTTGTAATTTGTGCCCATATGATTGAGAATAAGTGTTATTATTATTATTTTCTTTCTAATTTTAACTTTTGAAAAAACAAATCCATGTTACAAATTAAGTGAGTTGGTTATGATAATTTGAAGTTGTGATTTAAAGAAATTTGTATTTATGATTTTTTTCCTTTAATTATTGTGTTAATACATGATGATTGAGTGAGAAATAATTGGTATGAAAGATCTATCCAATCTATTAAGATTGATGGGTTAATTGTTTATTAGAATAATAGACCTAAGAAAGAAAATGAAATACTTTCTTTTTTTCATATTTTGTGTTTAGCTATTAAATCTAAGTACTTACAATTGTTCCTTCGAGACATCCGATAAAATGGAATGATATAGAGAAGATTAGCATAGCTAGTGTACAATAATGACACACAAATTGAGAAATAGTCCAAATTTTTTTTTATTTAAAAAAAAATTATTAGTCTTCATGTCCATTTGTAGTTGGTTCATTCTCTCTTTTCCCTTTTAATTTTATGCTACAAATAAGATATAAATATTTGAAGTTAAAGCTATGGGTTCACTTAAAAGCTCCACCTGATAATTATTTTAAAACTTTATGTTCTGTTTTTAGAATATGGTTCAAAAATCAAACATATAAAATTATTTTCCAATTTGTGGATAAATTTCAATGATGAAATACTCGATTTGAACTTGTTTAATAATTATTTAATTTTTTAAAAATGTTATTTTTAAATATAAAAAATTGAGTTAAAATATTTATAAATATAACAAAATGTCATTTTTATCTCTAATAGACATTGATTGTATATCGTTGTCTATCATGGATAGATATTTATATTTTACTATATTTGTAAATATTCTAGTAGTTTTGTTGTTTAAGACAATTGCCCTTTTTTTAAAATTGTATTTAATTTCTTACAATTTCTTTACCATGTTTTTCATCTTTCCTTATTAAATGTTTGAATTTTTTGTTGAAACTTTCAAAAATCACTTTCTTTAACTTTCAAAACTTGGCTTGAGTTTTAGAAATATTCCTAAAAAGTAGATAACAATAAATCAATTATAGAATTAGTATTTATAAGTTTAAGTTTCAAAAATCAAATGAGAATAAACTTTAGCTTTAAAAAAGGGTTGTTTTCAAATATAATAAATACAGTAAAATGTTACTATATCAATCAACAATAGATACTGGTAGATTGCTATTATTTATAAGTGTCTATGACACTAATAGATGTACGTCACCATCTTTCATTGATGAACCGTTACATTTTATTATATTTGAAAATATTTTTAACAGTTTTATCATTTAAAACCATTGATGTTTTTAAAAATGAATCATTTTTAATTTCTTCTCGAGGTAAATAGACATTAAAAATATGGTCGTTATGTATTTACTAATTGACAATAGAATAATCACCAATGAGATCAAACGGTGAAAGATGAGTATACTCCACATTCTTCTAAAGTTGAGATTTGAATGTTTCACATTCAATGCAACACAGACATATAAAGAAAAAGCATCGAAATTATAATGATTATTTTTTAAGCTCATAAAAAATTAAAATAGACTCTTAAAAATTCGAAAAACAATCTGAATCGTAATATTTTACCTTGAGACATTTTTTTTCTTAAACAAAAGCAATTTTAAGGTTTTACATAATAAGGATTAAGGAGTAATTTAAAAGAGAGAGAAAAAAACAAAAGGGTTTTAAAGAGGAGAGTGATGTAAACATGAAAAGGCTATGGGAATGGATAAGATAGGAGGGAAGGGTAATAAGGTAAATAATGTAAGAAACTAATTTCTTTTTTTTTTTTTTTTTTTTTTTTGGGGGGGGGGGGGGGGGGGGTCGAAAAGAAGAAAGCCAGATCTTGTGCAATGAAAAAGAGGATTTAGATGCCGAAAAAGGAGCACTTATAAGACGACATAATTTATAATGAGAAAAAATAAAATTAAAAAAAAAAATTGAAAATTGAAAATTGTTATTATTTGTTTGTTTTTTTTAAAAAAGAATTCTTAGGTGTTGATTTTGACGTTGAGTTTATGAAGAAAGGGTAGATTTCATGGGTTGAGTTGAGTAAGATGTTGGACCTACGTGGTGACAACTGACACCTGACTCATCTCTGCCTTTTTCTGTCTTTTTCCATCTTATTCTTTTTTCTATTTCTTTTTTTCTTTTTTCAAAAAGCATGTGAGTTTATTTATAATTTCCCAATACCCAAAAGCCATATTCTTTCTTCCTTTCCGCCTCCCTAATCCCCCCCTCCTCCTTTCAAAAAAAAATACAGTTTCTAATCTGAAAAGTTCCAATATATACCCCATTTATTATATCTGAAAATAACAACTAAACAAACATACATCAATATCTTTCTAAGATGAAGGATCCCATATAATTCTCTCTAAAAAGAGGAAGATTTTAAAGAAGTCAAAATTGATAGATTATGGACAGGTTTGTTCTCCTCCTAACAATTTTACAAAAACTAGAAACATTTACCAAAAAAGGAAGAAATAGTGCTTCCTCCAAAAAAAAAAAAAAAAAAAAAAAACCTAAGATACATTAGAATTCTCAAATTCAAAAGCTTTATTAATTCAATTGAATTTGATTACACCTCTACTCTAGAATTCTAATTCTGCTCATCCCAAGAAACTTTTATATGTTTTGAACTATTTACAATGACTTTAGCTTCTAAGATTTTGACTAACTGACAAGTAGACATTGAGATGCACCCACGCACAGTAGGGCGGTTAATCACAACCAAGCGTGACATTTACATTTATCTACCAACAGGCTGATTGATGCTCAAACTAACCGAGGGGTGGCTTCCTTCTTCCTAAAGAAGGAATGGTTGTCCTATTGGAGGGTGTGCGGGTGCAATATTTGAAAAACTTAGTCATGAATTTGTAAGACTAATTTTAAGATTTAAATTAAATTTAAACGTTTAATCTAATTTTTTTTTTTTTAAAAAAAAAAAAAAAACTATTTCTTACTTTTAACTTTTATCTCTTCTTAACTTTTACAAGTGAAATGTTTGTTTCATATTATTAATCTTTTCTCTATTCTATTTTGTTTAAATTTGGGAATAATTCTTCAGACAATTTTAGAATTTCTCCATTATATTCAAACTTGTATATTCGTGAACATAAACATTAAATATCTAACAACTTATATACTTTATAGTAGAATTAATTTGAAGATAACTTAGCCAATAAAAGTTTATATAACATTTTGGCCCAACAAAATGTATATTGCATTATTTTGAGCTAGAAGATTAATCCCTCCTATCTCACGTTATTGTTGTATTAAAAATGTATATTTTAATTAAGTTTGCGGAAAATAGAATGTGAATCTCTCACGCGTTATACAAATTGAAATAATAGGTTGAAAAATAAATTAAACAATTTTGGAGAAAAGTTTATATAAGGAAAATTATTTTAAATGACAGTTTTGCTGAAAATATTTACAACTAATTGCAAAATAGATATTGTGATAAACTGTGATAGATCGTGATAGACAAATATTTATGTCTATCGCGGTTGCAGATATACAGTAAAATTTTACTATATTTATAAATATTTTAGTTAATTTTGTTATATTTGAAAATAAACATTAATATTATATCATTACTAATATTAAAAAATTTAAATTAAATGAATATTCAAAATGTTTCTAATTAGGTCTAGATGGTTGGAGCATCTTTTCAGAGCTGCCACTTTATATATTTTTATTATACCTTCTACTATTCTCGAAAACAGTCATTTTTTTAACATATAGGCTTAGGACCATTCCTCTTATGGTTTAAATTTTTAATTAAAAAATAGCTGAAAATTTTAAGTAAAGAATTATATGTAGCCTACAATTCATTGATGAGGATGTTCTATAAACTACGAACAAAAGGCATAATTTTAACTAAACGAAAATTACTATATGATTATTTATTTGACTAACAAGTTTAAATTCTCATACTCCAAACAAAACAAATGAAATCATTAATGAAAAATAAATTTTTCACAAAAGTTGTATTTATATATTATAGAGTTAAGGAACTATTAAGTTGAATCACAATAAAAAGTTGTATTATTTCAAAATTACAATGATTTGCATTAGTCTTTATAAAATGGGTTGGTCTGGTGACTAAACTTAATAAAGTGTAATTGTAATGTTATCAATTTTGGATAATAATTAAGTATATAACAACATTTTTTTTAAAAAAAGTACAAATATAGCAAAATCTATCACTGATAGACAGTACTGTGATGGACTTCTATCACTAATAGACTCACATAACTGCATCTAAATTTTGCTAATTGCTATATCTGCACTTTTTTTTTTTTTGTATTGTGCTATTTTGCTAATATTTTAAACTTGAATGCTAAATTTGCAATTGCCCCTTTAATAAAGAACTTAGGTATGATGAAATGAGTTCAATCCTCAATCCATGGTTTGCCCACCTACCTAAAATTTAATATCAATTTTGTTGACATCTAATTGTTGTAGAGCAATATGGGTTGTCCCGTGAGATACAACTTGAATATTCTATTTCTATAGACACAATGACAGATTTAGAACTTTAAGGCCATCTTTACTGCTTTTCTTTTTTTTTTTTTAATAAAAAAAATCTAGATATTCTTGAAGCAATTGAATCCTCAATGGAAGTAAATGATTGCCTTGTGCCAATATTTTTCATTATGGAAAACTTAAAAATACAGAGAACCAGTAACATGGATAAATAATCTAAAATAATAGAATGCTTTTAAAAGGAATTAAGTTGAAGAAAAACTCTATCTTTGAAGACCATCTTCTAAGTAGATATGTGCTTTCTTCACCAAAACTTGTGCACACCCAAACACTTTCTCTAGCTCATAGTACAACAATATAAACCTTTCTTCTTCAAATCAAGAACACCACCACTTGGTTTTCTTACTAAACTCACGATGAAGAATCGAAGGAGTTGTGGGCTTTTTGATTTTTGGTGAAGGAAGAAGAAAAACTTAAATGACAGAGATCTCTTTGTGAGAAAAAGTTTTACAGAGAAAAGAATTGATCCTACACTTCTCTGCAAAACAAACACCCCAATAAAGAGAGATGAGTGGATCGGATGGAAGTTATCCAGCCCACCACTAATACGAAATAACCCCCAAGGAGTTATTTTTAAATTTAATTTAATAACATATATTAAATTAAATTTAATATATAATTAGATTAATAATATAATATTAATTAAATAACATTTAATTAATTGAAAATTAAATATCATATAATTAATTTCAATCTCTCACATAACCTATAGTTTTAATATGAATATTATTCATATTAATTTTAACCTATAATTTTTATATGAATTTCATTTATATGATTAATATTTGAATCTTATTCAAATATTTAACTCTTTCATATTATAAAGTATAATTGCTTAATCTCATTCAAAATAAAATAAGTTGTCGTCATGTGCTTGAGATGACGTGGAGCGGCCGACATCTTCAAAAAAGGCTAATTTTAAAATAAAATAAAAATGAATCACCACCAATCTTTTTTACGGTGTGATTGGACGCTGAAGTAAATAAAGAATTTTTAATTAAAAAAAAAACAAAAATGGTCTTCTGAAACTAGAATTGAGAAAGAATCTTGTGAAAGATTTTAAAAACTTAAATTTTAAATTAGAAGAAATTTAAATGATATAGAAATAGTCTTGTGAAAAATTTTAAAAACTTATAACAATTTAAATTAGAAGGATTTTAAAATTTTGGTAAATTTTAATTAGAAATCAAATAAAATTTAATATGAAAATTATATAAGAAAATATAATTAAAGAAACATTGTAATAAATTAAGCAAACATAAAAGGGTATAATAAAATTTAATAAAAACATATCAGAGATCGATCTCGGACTCCCAAATTTTTTAAATTTTAAGGAAAATGCTCTTAAAAACATTTTTTTTTAAAAAAAAAAGAGATTAAAACATTTTATTTAACAAAACTAAAACGATTAAATATTAATGATTTAGAAATATAGTTAAAAGTATTGAAAATGCTTGATTACTAAAAAGTTCATTAATTTAAATACATAATGTTACATTGATAAAATATATAATTTAATAATACATTTAAAGCAATAAATAAATAAGTAATGTTATTTGTAATATATTAAATGTTTAATAAAACATATTGGAAATCAATTTCGAACTTCCAAATAATCAGCTTCCTCAACTCTCAAGATTCTAGAAAATTGAACTCCAAAGTATTTTTACTTTCTAGAATTCGTTGTAGATGGTTTTTTTTTTTTTAAAAAAAGAAATTAATTAAAAATATTAACGAATTAATCTAAATGGAAACAATTCAAATTAATGGAACTAATTATTTTATACAATTAATTTCGTTATTTAATTTGAACAATTTGATGGTAGGTCACTCCATCTATGACTCCAAAATAGATTGAGCCTACGACCCTTCACTAGTTTAACGTTTTTTAGATATTTCCGCTATGATGGGTCAACCCATGATAATTTGCTCGATGTATTTTTTTTTTTTTTTTCCGTTGATTATGTCTAATGTCACCCTAGCATAAGAAATTGGTAAGAGGGGTAGAGAATGACAATATATTTGGTTTGAAGCTGTGTTTGAAATGCAATATTGTGGAAAGAAATAATAAATGGAAAGGGGAGCAGGATTTGGATAGAGAAAGATCTTATGGAATCTGGTGGGATAGCAAAAAGACAAAAACCATTATGATTAAACCGAAGAAAAATTGAGAAGGCTACGAATGTGAAAATGAAGCATATCCACCACCTCTCAGCCTAAGAATCCATAAACAATAATCCACAAAGAAAACCGTACAAAGAAGAAGAAGAAGAAGAAGAAGAAGAAGAAGAAGAAGAAGAAGAAGAAGAAGAAGAAGTGTGTTTATGATGAGAATGATTCGTAATAGTTTACACATTGTGTAGTGGAAGATAAAAGAAAAATTTATGTGATTTGGCAGAAGCCACGTTGGTTTTGAAAGATGCGTAGTTGAAATACGTCAAGCAGGTGGCATAATAATAAGGTTTAAGCTTCATTTTCATTGAGACATTAAAACAAACACTTTTATGAGAGCCACTGAATTATATATAGTGAGTTTAATTTGTATGAGAGAGACCCACCATTAAAGCTCCATTTGCTTTTCTTCCCAACATCTAAAGCCATCCTTAGTTGAATTCTGACCTATTATTAATTCAACCCATTTTGTTGCTAACCCCACCTGCGCTTCACGCAAAACCCACACCACATCATCATCAAACTCTCCCTTCCTTTCTTAAAAAAAAAAAATTAATAAAAGTTTGTTTGGTAACATTTACATTTATTAATTCTCGTTTCCCCGTTCTTAATATGTATATCAATTGTGTTTGAGTTTTAGTATTTGTTTGCTGTTTTTCATTATTTATTTTTGGAAAAATATCAATCATTTACGGTCCTAAACTTGAAGAGGAGTTGTATCAATTTAAATATTTTTAAAAAGTGTCCATGCATCAATTCTAACCGTCCATTTTATTAATCCGACACATTTAAAGAAGTATACACATGTGTAAGAATTGAATACATTAGAGCATCGATATTGGCAATATCTTTTAGAGTTGTCATGACAAATGTCCTTTGGAATGTTGTTCGGATTGTATTTCAGGTTGTCGTAGCTTTTGTGATTTCGACAGAATATATTTTCCTTTTATGGAAAATTATGTCTTATTTCTCTCGATTTTGTTTCCTTTGAGTATTGCGAATGTGGAATGGTTGCTCTCTCTCTCTGGTTATGTCGAAGGTTATGGTGTTTTTTTTTAGGGTTAGTTGTTTCAATAAGAAAAGAAAGGATGTTGATCTCAAAGTGTGTTTGATGTGTATGAACTTGTAGGTTGTTCTGTTGTTCTTGAATGTTGATCTCAAAGTGTGTTTGAGATCATGTTGAAATCATCCTTTTTCATCTTGTGAAGTGATTCACATACTTAGGCGAGCCTATAAGTCTTTCAAGTGAAGCATTGTACATTTGAGATTGGAAAGATAGACGTTGCAAAGGTTCTACTTAGGGAATCCTAAGTATTCAATCACTAATATTATTATATTTAGGGGGAGCCTAAGTTGCATGGAGAGAAAATCTCACACTTAGGAGGAGCCTAAATAATCTTTCTTTCAGTTTGGCTTTACGAGTGTCACTATATTCATTGCTTTATTTACAGAAAAATACGTCGTTGTAATTGCATAACTTATTATTTGTGAAGTTATCTTTGTTGAGCACACTGCCCCTAGACATAGGTGATATTGCACTAAACTGGGTTACCAAACTGTGTGTTCTATGACTTATTATCTTTGTTTTGGTTTCTCAACTTGTTGTTTGGATTGCTGCAACAATGTGTGTAACAAGTGTTGTGTGTTAGATAACCTTAATTTCAGAATACGTGAACAATTTTCAAATATAATCTTAATAAAGTGTCTAAATTAATTCACTTATAACAATCTAAAAGTTTAATTGAAACAATTATTGTCTTGCACGATACTTTTTCTAAATGAGAGTGTTAAGCTCAGAGTTTAAATTAATATATAGTTATTAGTAAAATATAATCAATACAACTCAAAAAGTTAGAGTGTAAATTGAAATTTTCTATTTCTTTTTAATTAAAAAAATAGAAAGAACATGTTGGATAACAATTTTTTTTTTTTTTTAATTTCTTTGTATTCTAAATTAAAACTGCCAAAAAAAAAATTAAATTACATGAAAGTAAAGTTCTTAAAACCAAATCAACGGTCATCTTAGAATTTAAACTTTATTTTTTAGAGTTCTTTTTTTTTTTATTCTTTTTTTTTTTTACTTTTCCAAATAACTAGCATCGTTGATTTAATCAAATTTTTAACTTCGAACTTATAAACAATATATCAATTAAGTTATGTTATTTTTTGCACTATCATGTAAATCTAAAGTTGATTTTTCTTTCTTCTATTTTTTACATTTAAATTTTGTTTCCAATCAACTTTGATTCTTCAATTTTAATTAAAATTTTCTTTTATTAAATCTCTAAAATGACAAATTTATAAAATTTGGAAATTGAGAATGAGAATTTCTAAAATACAAGCCAAACTCAAACCCAAGTAATTCTATCAATTTTTCTTTAAAAAGAAAAACTCTAATAATACACTTTTAGTAGCTTAGTGCCAGCCAAAGCTAGCTTCTTTCATGCACAAATATATTTTCATATTAAATAATTTTTTTTTATCAAATATCAATTTAAACTCCTAAATTTTGGAGGTGTATCAATTAAAATCTTGAATTAATATTTTATCAATTTTAAACTCTGAACTTTTATTAATGTATCAATTTACACCTTCCTTCAGATCTTGTTTGGTAGATATTGTATAAAACTTATAATTTTACTCAACTAAACTCCTAACTTTTTATAAGTCAATCGATTTAATTTAGCTCATTCATTAATAATTATTTTTGAAAATCATTCATGCATTAATTCTCAAATATGTGTAGACTTCTTCAAATACCGATTCTATAAAATAGATTATTAGAGTAAATGCATAGACGACGATTCTCAAATAAATATATGACTAATGGTCTAAATTGATTCATTTATGAAAGTTCAAAGATTTAATTGATGAAATTAAAAGTTTCATACGAGGTTTTTCCAAACAAAACATAATGAAATATGTGAATTGATACACTTATAAAGATTTAGAATTTGAATTGATACAATTATTAGTCCATAGTTTAAACTGATACGACCTTTAAAGTTTAAAGGTATGAATAGTTATTTTCTCAATTTTTTTAATACAAAAATAAAAATGAAAATTATATCTAAAGATTTGAACACTCAAACCTCAAATAAAAAGGAGTATATATGCTAATTTTTGTGACGTACATTCATATTGGCCAAGACCAATGGCATTATACATTAATAAAGATTTAAAGTTGATAATGATACGTGCTAGTTGCAAAGTGGTATTGGGTTAAAGAAAAATATAGGTATGAATTTGGACAGTTTCTGTTTAGATTATTTATTTTATTGTTCAAAATTGACTGCACTGCACAGTGCCCATTTTTAGAATTTCAACTTTTATAAAAGTAATTAAATAATCTTTATCTGAGATAGATGAGAAGCATAATTTGAACATAAACTATGTTTGTTAAAGGGAAAGCCAAGTGGAAAGTTTGTTTATTTCTAAGCTTGTAAAAGTGATTATTGGAATTGGACACAATTTGATAAAAGTATTTTCCAGAATTTTCATCTTTCTCTTTTTGTTTTGTTTTTCATTTTTCTAGAAAGGAAACATTATGGTCTAGGCACAGGTTACTTTTTATCAATTTTCAGCTCAAACCTTTATTATTTTTTTTTTCTTTCCACATAATTCAAAGTTCCTTTTTGAAATGCTATATCATGTTTTTTTTTAGTACCATTATTGCAAGATTAGAAAATTGAATATTTAGATATGTTGTAGGTAGATTTATTGAAGTAGGCTGAAATTGACAATCTAAAAAGATAGGAGGTCCATGGATAGAGAGAGTCTAAAGTGAGCTCATAGCTCTCGTAAGAGAGCCTAGAGAGAGTTTAGAAGACCCATGAGAGAGTCTAAAGTAAGCTTAGAGAAGCCTAGAGTGAGCTCAAAAAACCTATGAGGGAGCCTAAAAAGAGCACAGAGTACCCATGAGGGAGCCTAAAAAGAGCACAGAGTACCCATGAGGGAGCCTAAAAAGAGCTTAGAGAACCCATGAGGGAGCTTAGGGGAGACTAAAGTGAACTTAAAAGACCTATATGGGAGCCTAGAGTGAGCTAAAAGGACCCATGAGGGAGCCTAGTGGTAGTTCAGAAAATCTATGGAGAGCTTAGATGTAACTTAAAGGACCCATGAGAGAGCCTATAAGTGGAGGCTCAAAGGACCCAAGGGAAAGCTCAGTAGTACCCATGAAGGACTTAAGAATCACGTGGAATACCTCTACAAGACAGACTTATAAGTCACATGGAGGACCCAAGTAAGACCTCTACAAGACCCATGGAGAACTTAACAATCCCACAGAAAACCTTGGAGGACCCATGAGTGACCTTTGCAGGACATATGGAGTGATTGAGTATGAAATCGTCTAGATTCTCAATGGACGGTTCATATAAATCATTAATTATTTGAGTGGGTGACACACTTACCTACTCAAGCATCAGTTACAACCTCAAGTGGTGGTAGTGTAAGCCTCTAGCAAGTATTAGCTCAACAATTCCTAAAATTAAAAATGGCAGTTATGAGCCCAAGCACCAATTACACATTACTATCCTATATAAACGACAAAAATCATTGGTTGAACTGGTACGACTAAGATACTCAATTATTTTCTACGGTCAAATTACTCACAAACTTGAAACTAACTTGAGCGTTTGAGTGTGTGTGGTTTGGCACCACACCGATACTTAATTTCTCTTGTCTTGTAGGCACTTGGACTATTTTTCTCCCTAGTTTTTTTTTTTTTTTTTGGACATTAAGAAAATAGGTACGTATCAACAACATTTTAAATATTTGTTTTTGAAAAATACGGCTAGAATATCAACATTTTGGTTAATTTCCCCTTCCATATATCATCGTTGTAGTTAGCCCAATCAGGCCCAACTGTCGATTTGGGGAATTTGGATCCACAATTATCGGGCTTGGGCGGGAAAAGCATGTGATACTATGTACATATAGTATAGAATTTAATTTAATTATTATGATTTTAATTATGAATTTGGTCTATTTCCAATAGTTTAGATTTAATTTAATTGATGTAGTTTCAAAACTTTAATTCAATCTCTATAACTTTGTTAAATTTCACAAACCATTTGTGTCGTTATTATAGTTTTCTATCTAGATCATACGTTATTTGACAATTGATGGTTTGAAGTTTATAGTTATTAGTACTTAGTTTTTTTTTTCAAAGAAAGATATTTCTGAGTGGATAAAACTAAGGGTAAAGCTATTGAAGTTTTTTTTTTTTTTTTTTTTTTTTTTTTTTTTTTTTTTTTTTTAACTTGTATATATTGACACGCTTTAAGAATTTCAAAATTTATTTTAGAAAAATGATTCTATATATAATGGCCTCCACAAATTGATAGTCCCATCAACACTAATGAGTTTTCGTTAGGATTAAGAAGCCATGAATTCAATCTTTGGTGGCCACCTATTTAAGATTTGACATCTTATGGGTTTCTTTGACACCCAAATATTATCGGATCAAACGAGTTGTCCTATAAAATTAGTATGAAATGTTTAAGTTGATATGAACACTCATAAATATTTTTTTTAAAAAATCACTAAAAAAATTTTAGTTAAGAAAATCAATCAACTTTAAGGATATGTAAATAGATTTCAACATAACCAACTAACACTAATTATATTAGCTATTACTTAACTATAATCATTTAATCACGTATTCTAACTTTTAGATATCTGATTTTTATTTATTTATTTTTGCTATTATCCTTGTAAAAGCTTATCTTAGATTAGAACTAGACCTAACTTAGGGCGGTGTGCGTTTACATATATAAAAACATTATTATTAAATTTACAAAGTTAACCAATTTTTGTGGGGTTATAACAACTTAATGGGATATTAAATATAACTATTGATTCTTATAACTCATAACTCTGATTAATCATTATGGTTTCATAATGCAATTGGTTGGGTAAAACACATCAAGAAATGAAAACAATTTCGAAATCTCTTAAAATTATGGGGTTGAGATCAATTTAAACTTAATCACATATTATAGAGACGTGGAAAGTTTTAAGATTATGAAGATCAAAATTTTTATGTGACCACAAAAATTTAAATCTATGAAGAGTTAATCTAAATCTTTATCCATCTCGAGTGAATAATTATATCAAGTACACAGATAAATCACACTAATTGGATTCTTTTTGGCACATTTAAAATAATATGAGGATTTATCTAAGCAAATTAAGTTTAAGCCATGACTTTGCTATCAATAATTGTAAAGAACAACTCATAGTAATATGGTATTGTTCACTATGAACACAAACTTTTCATGCATTTGCTTTTAATTTTATGTAAAAGATCTCAGGTCATTTCAATACCCTAATCAAGAGTAGTAAAATTTTTTCTTTGAAAACAGATTCGAGCAGTAAATCTTTAAAAGGATCGAGATGGCTTATGAAAAAAATATATATTTTTAAAAACAACATTCTGTCCATTAAAATCAAATGTTGATGTCTGAATGCGTCAAAACTAAACAGAATATTTTATTCAGTTCAGTTTTACCATGTTTTTCACTTTGATTGAGTTTGAATGCGTCTCTTAAAGAGAAATATTTAAATAAAATTAAAAAAAAACTACCATTCCTAATTTTTTTTTCTTCCAAACTACCTCTTTTTACTTTAATTTTTTTTTTTAAAAAAAAGTACACACTCTCTCTAAATTAACTCAATACTAAGGGATACTCATTATTCTAATCTTGAAGGGGTCACTCGGCACAACCTTTTGTTTCCTTTTTCTTTACCCAATTTATAATTTGTTTGTGTTTGCTTCTTTTTTCGTAATTTATTATTAATTAAAACGAAAGTTTTTCTTCCGACCAAATTAAGGGAAAGAAATGAATAAATAATTACATAGCTGACTCATTACCGAACCCCATGACATATAATTAGTCACACAAAAAAGAAAATCGGAATATTTGATAAACCTGATATTGATAATTAATTTAATATATAATATAATAGAGGTGGTTAATTGAGAAATATGTGACCGCAAACTGCCCGAACGGATAGGGCAGCTCGATCTTTCTTTCTTTCTTGTCGTATTTCCTCTCCACCAACCGACGCCATGTTTGATGTTTCCTTTTACAGATGGATTTGGCCATCACCGCACACACAGTCGATCAAACGGTCGCAAGAAGATCAAGAAATCTATGCCCAATTAGAAGTTTACACGTCATGATAATGGAGGAATATAGGTGTGGCGGGATGCAGCGGCTTAAAACTTGCAACTTCTGCAAATAAGGTGGAAGGGGAAGGAGAAGGGAAGGGAAAGGAAAGGAAAGGAAGGAGAAAGGGGAACGGAATCGCTTTTACGCCTCTCTCTCTCAATTCTCTGTTTATCTTATTAGCAGAGGAGAGGGAAAGAGGGAGTGAAGATTACGATTTCGCTTCCTCTTTTCCTCTGGGATTTCTAATAAACCTAGAAATTTTGAGTTTCTGATTGGTCGATTGATTGATTCATCGTCTCGAACAAGCTGCGATCTTTTGTGGTATCCTTGTTTATATATTTGAGTTATTCGTGCTGTGGTTTGAGATGTCGGTTGCACGGAGTTTTGATTTGTGGCAGAAGGATGCTTTCTTTTCCGCCGCCGAGGAGGTGCAAGAATCCGCTGACATGTGAGTTCCATATTTTCTTCGAGGGTTTGGGCGATTTGAGCATGAACTTCTTTTGTCTGTTTTTTTTTTTTTTTTTTTATTGATTTTATTTGATTTTCCTGTCTTCAATTTGTTTTCAGTGTGTGAAATTCTCCATTTTTTTGATTTTTTATCACGTGGGTATGATAGTTGATTCCGGGTTTTGGTTTTTCCCTTTCAACGATGTGAAGAATTTATTAATGGTCTTGACTTATAAACGACGCCTTCCTTCCACCATAACTTTCTTTGGTTTCCTGGCGTCTGTTCCAATAATTTTGCAAACGGTATCCTCGCACCTCGTACTTGCATATTCTTTTCTATGAACTTTTTTGTTTTGATGTTATTGGTTTGGGGAACCTTGGAAGCGTTGTGGGTTATGTTGTTGAGAGAGGGAAAACAGGAAGTGGAAAGGGGAAAGAAGATGCAAAATAGTTTTAGAGATTTTGGTTGACTATGATAATTCATCAGCAAAGAATGTCGGAGGGGAGGATGGTTGAGCAATTGGATATGTTGCAGATTAGTTCAAGCCGTTTCCTGTAATGTGTTTCATATTGGTACTGTGGTATTTGATGTAGATAGCAGATGAGATGATGTGCACTCCTGCAGAGAGAACAGATATCTGGTTTTTCGGATTGGCTAGTGGGTTTGTAAAGCATTATCATTATTGAAGTTTTTCCAGAGCCTTATCTTGTGTTTTAGGCCAGAATTGGTGTGCTTACGGATGCAGGAGGGAATTTGAATCATGTTTTTTGGTATGTCCTTTCTCATGGAGAGTTTAGAGTCCTTTATGTGGCGGAGTTTGAGTTTGTATGTAGTTCAGAGGTTGAAATTTGGGAAATGATGATGGAATCTGTTGAGGGTTTTCTTTTCCATGGGAAAGACCATTTTCTCTGGGAGGTTAACTTCTTTGGTGTTCTGTGGTTTGCTTGGTTGGAAAGGGATAGGAGAACATTCGCAGGGGTTGATAAGCTGTGGCATAATATTTGGGAATTTGACATATTTCAACCTTTCTTGTGGCTCTTAATTCAAATTTCTTTCATAACTGTCCTTTACTTTTGATTTTAAAATTTTAAGGTTCGCTTATGTAATATCCACTCTGGATGGACGTTTTTGGGCCTCTCTGTATTCTCTCATTTGTCTTGGTCAAAGTTCCTTGTTTATTTGTATCTATAAAAATCTCACCTATTTATTACTCAAATTCTCTGAACTACAAACTCACACTCTTCCTTAAACGATTCTAAACTCTAAATGAGAAAGAGCATATTACAAAACATGATTCAAATTCTCTGCCCTGCATCTGTAATGTTGAGTCTAATATTGGTCGTCCATTTCTTTAGAAAGCAGATAAAATCATGTCATAATATTGTTAAATACTTGTTCTTTCAAGTAGGATCAAAATCTGATGGTTTTGAATTCTCTCACGTTTCTTCTATCTTAAATGTCAGATTGGAATCCACATATAGGGCATGGTTGAGAGAGAGAAGAGCAAGATTAATGGTTGAAAATTTGGATGAATTCACCAGGGAGTTGCGAACTGCTCTGGGAACGGCCAAATGGCAGGTGACTAACATTCCGTACGTAATTACTTCATTTTTGTTTTCAAAGTAGAGTGTCTCAGACATTCCTACCTCCTTTGTTGACAACTATGACACAAATTTATTTTTTCTTAGGTTTAAGATTATGTGCTCTCATATTTAGCATTTTGTTTCTTAATTTTTATTATTCTGCATGACACTCCGTTTAAGTGATAGAGTCTGGTTTTCTTCTTCACTGTCTTAGTCTTTGAACTTTTTTGCATTAATACTTATGCGTGTCATCTCTGGATGCAAGTTTAGTTGGAAGAGTTTGAGAAGGCTGTAAGGTTGAGCTATAGAAAACATGGGGATGTTACTAAGCTGGAAAGACATAGACAGTTTATTGATGCCATTGAAAACCAGATATTATGCGTCGAGGCATCATTACGTGAATATTTTATTGAGGAAGGCAAGCAACCCCTTAAATGGGTAAACCTTAATGAGGAAGAATGTGATGATTTAGCTGCATTTCTCTCTGGGACAACACCTACTCTACGAGCTCCAAAAGATGAAAACCCGGAACCTGTACCTTCTTTTGAAGAATCTATTCATGAGACTTGTAATAAAAGACGAGAAGCAAGTAGTAACCAGAGCAGCCTAGATATTGGTGATAAAGTTGAAGAAATTCAAGATGCACGGTTTGGCATGAAACTTCAAGATAATGAAATTTCGCGTTCTAGGGATGATGTTGTATGCCATACAGAGAGGACAACAAATGGTAGAAGAGTGTGGAGTTCACCAAACTTTGATACCTTGACAATTGTTATTCCTGATCAGGATGAACGGAGAAACCCAATGCCAACAGTTGAGCCCACACCTAAAGAAAAAGGATCCAGAACAATCCTCTGGAGGCAAACTGGACGGGAGTTTCTTCCAGCAAAGATTGCTGGTCATGCATGCAGTCAGGTGAACTTTTTCTTCCTCTGGAAAAGTAATATTGCACTTAACCATGGAAGTAAATACTACTATTGTTTCACCATTGGGAACAACACCCATGTGTTTTATTTGCATGTGACTATGATTGGAAAATCTCTAAACTCTAATAGATATTCATATTTTGGTTTTGCCAGCTCTTTGCTAGGTTCTCGGTTCGCAGGCAATTCCAGAGTTCAAGGAATCTGCAGCGTGGTTGCTCAGTTCAACTTACACTTGCTCTGATGTTAACTATTTTTTTATTGGGTAAGAAGCTAGAGCCTGCATCTTGAAAGTTGAGGAGTCTAATTGACATAGTGAGGATGATGAAATGATACTGTTAATAAGCATATAAATTTTAAATTTGTATAATGTACGTGAGAAAAACCTTTGAACGGATGCGTGGAGTTCCCTCATGGTACTCAAAAAATCGTGGTATCATACCAGGTTGCTTTTTTCATGCTTCAACTAGGTTGCTTTTTTTCATGCTTCAAATCGTGATATCATACTTGGTTGTACAAATGTGTCCTTGAGTTCTAAAGATACGAGAGTCAAATTCTCATGCATCAAATGTTTCAGGATATCATAAAATCTTGTCAATCTGACCTAAATGAAATTCAAATCACTTTTGGTGCAGTGCATTTTGATATCACGGTAGAACATTTCTATTCAGTTCATGTATTTGGGGAAAAGATTAAAGGACAGTTCTGTTAGGGATCGGCTTTGCCATTTTTCTAGCCATTTGTCTTTACCACCAACTAGTCACACACTTTTAAGAAAAATTCAGATGGACTCGGTTGGGACTTGCCCAATTGGGTGACTTTTTGTTCTTTCTTCTTTTCTGGTTTAGAGTGAATTTAAATTTTATGCGTTTCTTATTTACCTTTTAAACGCTATTATGGACCTTGTCAATTTGAAAATTCATATGTTGTTCTTTTTTTAAAAAGTCTCCGTAGAAAGTTTTTCAAAAATATAATATGAAAATTTTGACGACCTTGACTTAATTGTAGTTGCATGAGCAAATTTATGTGCTCCGTTGTGATATTTTTCTTATCTGGTTTTTTCCCCCTTGTGCAGTGCCCTTTGTACTTTATTCAACTTGACAGTCCTGTATGAGACATCTACAATCTAGCAGGTACATTTTTGTGTTTAAATATTTTTCTTGATATTTGAGTTGCAAACGGTATAAAAGCTTTGAGTTGGTATTACGACAGTGCATTGCCACCATTAGGGGATTTTCCTGGAAGTTTAATGGGGTTATCAATTCCTGGGATGATGAATTACAAAGTGAACGTCTAGTCCTTTGATGTCTTTCAAGCATAGGCCTTTGGCTGAAGCAGACTTTTGTAAAAACAGAATTACAAAGCGAATGAACATTAGTATTAACTTCTATTTTTCGTAAATAGTTAAATAGGAGAAATCTTGCTACTGAAGGATCACAAGGGAGAAAAAAGATACTGGTTTCTTTTAATGTCCTTGGGAAGGATTTTAGCATCCACCACCAAGAGCCCATTTGGATTAACTTAAAAAATAAACGTTTTTCAAAAATTCATTTTCATTTAAACACTTTTGATAAGAAGTGTTCAAAATAAAGACAATAATGACTTTCAAAATCTATTTTGAGTGGTTGCCAAACACTTGTATTTCTTTCCAAATGACTTATTTTTTAAATTAAAAACTTGAAAAGTATTCCAAACATTCTTAATTTTTCTTGATAAGAATATTTCATGAGCAAGGTTAGTTTAGAACTCATCTCTTGAAAAAGAAAAAATAGATTTAATTGAATCACTTATTATATATGCATGTTTGGATGAAGGTTAGTTACGTTGTGTCACCATTTTAAGTGTCTTTTATATGTTCTTGTAATTTCTCAAATCATTTGTGGTTCTCACTTCTCAATGGGAAGCACTTTTAACTCTTCTCTAAAATTGTAACTAATGACAAATCTTGGGTTGGGACTGAGCCCAATCCTGGCCTCTGTTTTGTCTTATTCCCATAGTTTTTTTGTTGGGATGAATTGTATTTGCTTAAACTCTTTAGTTGTTTAGAGTTCAAAAACATTTTGCAGAAGATCTATCGAGCTATTGGTCTTATTCCCATAGTTTTTTTTTAAGATGAATTTCTTCTAGATAGGTGGCTACCATGAGCTTGCTGTCAGTGAGAATTAAAACGTGATACCAAGCCATTCTCTGTCAATGCTTATCTTTCCTTTGAAAGAAACTGCATTCTAGATAGGTATACGTTTGGTCGAGTTACAAAGTTTTACCATTTGAGAGACTTCTGAATTAGATTTTTCTTTTGTTTGTATGCAGCGGTTACAACAGATTTAGATCTCAAAGCACTGGAGAAATGAAGGTGTTGTGTCCAGAGGATTGAAGCAGGCCAATTTTATTTTTGGTGCTATCGAAAAAGTGAAAAGGCAGCAAGATTTAGGATATGACTATAGATATTGTAGTGTTACAATATCAATATAGTATGCAAAATCTGCGGTCTTTAAAACATAAGGCTGCGGAAGAATGTATTATAGGAGTTGTGCTTTCTGTATTGGGTCTGTCGTTTCTCACTCACTCTAGATTATTTGAAGAATCAAAGATTGATGATCTTCCTATCAAAATCGTCTCTTTAAATTTCATTTCGTTACGTGGAAAAAGTCTTCTAGAGAAAATAATTTCATTGAATAAATAGAATTGGAATCATTTTAGGGCATATTTGGAAGTGGTTTTGAAATGACTAGAATAGCTTGTCATTTTCAAAATCACGGTAAAAAGCACGGACATATCAAGATTGTATAAAAGTGTGAAATTGAAAACTAAATTAATTTTGAGTGACCAAAAATGTGTTTTCGAGTGATTTTAGAAATGACAAAAGTAATTTTGATGATTTTAAAATCACTCCTAAAATTGAATTTTTAAAAAGATAATAGGACTTTATCTAGTCACTTTTAAAAGTGATTTTGTATTTAATAGGTTCTTAACAAATTTAAATTTTTAAAAAGATAATTGATAAATTAGATATAAAATTGAATTGTATGTCTAATAGAATTTTAAATTTTTAATTTGTATCTAGTTAATTCATGAATTTTTAAAAAGATTAAAGTTGTAGAGATTAAATTTACAATTATGAAAATTAAAGAACCAAATCTAGTATTATTAAAGTTTGAAAATTAAGTCTCTGCTTTAGCATTTCATTTCTAATTCATCGAACTTCCAATAGGGGAAGAAGTTTCAAAGGAAGACATCTAAACATTGACTTTCAATAGAAGAAGAATCTCAATAGAAATGTATCTAAAAGTCGACTTTAACTCATTATGTATGTGTAGTGCTTGTATTATATATTTATATATATATATATATATTCATTCTCATTTAAACTAAGATAAAGTTAAGAGAGGGACAACTTAGTTGCAATAATAGTAATCACTAATGTGACTACATATTGATTAAGGTTGTGTCATTAATGTTTGGTAGATTTAAGAGGCAAGGAATAATTTGGGGTTTCAGATGCAACAGATTGATGTCAAATCTATTTAGTGACTCTATTGGTAGATGAGATTCAAACATAGGGTGAAAGCTAGGGGTCCAATGAAAAAGGTATTGGGAAGACCCTCCCCACAACTACCTTGCCTTTGATTGGGTGACACCCTCATGCAGTTTCCTTCTTGAAATTGAATACGAATGCTGCTTCAAACTATGTCTCCAAACCGAGTGGTATGGGTTGGGTGCTTTAAGACCACCTAGGTCATCTTCATCTTGCTGGTTTGAAATTCACTCCTCAATGTAAGGAGGCTAAGATTCTTGAAACGATGACAATTTGTTATGGACTTGCAAGTATTTCCTCTCTATATTTCAAATATCTTGGTTGAATCTGATTATTTGGAGGTTGTTAATCTAAATGATGTTGCATGATATTTTTATATCTATTTGTTTAGTGATGAGGCTAAGGAATAAGGTTGTGGTTTGAGACTATTCTCCTTTTCTCATTCTCATTGTAGTCAAAATGCGATGACACATTTTGTTGCCTATAAGGCTTTGAAGGATTGGAAGTACTCAATTTTCTATATTATTTATCCTGAATGGTTTACGTAACTTATGTCTTGTCATGTATTCATGTAAGTTGGTTGAGATTTTGCCTTTTGATTGTATTGTCTTAATTAATGGTAATCAACCTAATTATAGTTCAACTAATCGAGACAAACATCGATAAGAAAATGTTAGAGATTTGAAACCTCCCAACTTTGCATATTGTTGACTAAAATCAAGAAAATTGTAATTAGTTATTATTATAAAATTGAGTAGCAAAATGACAAAAAATGAGATCATGAATTATAATATCAAAATAAATAAATAATAATAATATAACATAATATAATGAAAATGGAAATTGAATTTTATGAAAATTCAAAATCACTCAAATTTCTCCGATCATTTCTTTTCTTTTCTCACCAAGATTTGTTCTCTCCAGATCTATTAAATGTTACTATAAAACAGGCAAAATGGTAAGTAAGAGTTGGATTTACATGGCCATTAAGGATGTGTGATTACGAGACAAATGGACAACACGCATAGATAGACATCTATTATTATTATAATATTTATAATAATATATATTTTGAATTGAATGTGTGGAATTTGTGAATAATTGATATATAATAGACATAGGGCAGCTCAAAGAAGCACATTTTGTGGGCTCAGCCCAAACCGATTCTCATCCTATTCCACTCGTTCTCAACTCTGAGTTTCCATTTCCGAGTCCTCACTGACCGATCTCGCCATCAACTGCGATCTTCCTTCCTCCAATGGGGACAACCAAGATTCAACAACCTTGAAGAAGCTGCAATTGAAGATCATCCCTATCCAAGTATGTCCTCTATTTCATTTCTGTTTCAAATTCGACCCCAAAACCCTAGAACCAAAGAATTCCAATCCCCTTTGAATTGAAAGCTTTGGATCAATTGCAATCAGATCTGAATCCACCATTCCGCCATGTCCTGTTTAGCCCTTGCTCTGCAGCCTGCTAATGGATCTGATATCCTCCTTCAAACTCGCGAATGGTTCCCTCCACCGCGAGCGCTCGTTGCCCTAACCTCCTTCCGTCAGACGCGATTGGCCTTCGCTGCCACCAAGCATCAGAGCCACCACGCATCCACCGTCCTTGGTGATGATTCCTCACTCGCCGATTCTATTGCCTCCCTTGGTGATGATCCTTTGGCCGCCTCTAATGGTCAGGTTATTGTTGGTGTGGAGAGCCGTTACCGAGTTGTTTATCGCCTAGTCAATGGCATCTATGTCCTTGGGATTACCACTGCTGATCAAGATAATTCTGTTAATGTCTTTGAGTGTATCCATATTGTAAACCAAGCCGTCAGCGTCATTGTTACGGCCTGTCGTGGTGTTGATGTCACCCCCGAGAAGCTTAGCCGGAAATACGCTGAGATTTACATGGCGTTGGATATTGTTCTTAGGGGTGTCAGCAATATTCGGCTTGCGGCAATGCTTGCTTCAATGCATGGCGACGGTCTTGCGAAAATGGTTCATTCGGCTCTCGATACGGAGAATAAGATTCGTGGGGCTGATAATTGGACTGCCATGGAAGTTCATTCGATTGAACATCAAGCCAATGTGGATGCATTTTCGAGTGCGCGATTTGAGTTACCCGCGGAGACTCTCGAAGCTGGGGATGAAATAGCAGCAACTCTTGCTCCTGTCACTCAGAGTGTGAATGAGCAACAGGATCAGCAGCAGCAGAAGACTGAGGAGCCTGCCACTGAGCAGGATCCATTTGCGGCTAGTGATATGATTAACAAGCCTGAAGAGCTGGTGAGTGGGTTCAAGAAGAATAAGGACCCTTCTGCTACGGATTTGACTATGGTGTTGGCGGGTCTTGAGGTCCCAACATTGCCACCCGCGGAAGCTACCCAATCAACACATATTGGTGTGGAGGGATTCGAAGGAAACTATGGTGGTATAGAATTCAGTACTGATCAAGCTACTATGGAAGAGACTTTTGAGGGTTTCAGTGATGCTTGGGGTGGAGGATTGGATCCATCTGAGTTCGTGGGTCCTGAGAAGGTTAAAAAATCAGAAGGCCTTGGTGGCTTGGAACTCTTGCAGACCGGACCTGATGGAACGAAAGCGGCTGTTGCTGATGCTAGTGGTAAAGGAACGCCACTTGAGAATTTGGTAACTAAGACTGAAATGAAGGGTCCCGAAATGTATATCGTAGAACAAATTAGTGCAGAGTTCAGAGAATCGCTGTTGGCAAGAGTAGGAATGATGGGAGTTGTATATTTGAAAACTTTGCCACCTAAAACTTCGGATGACAAAGAAACAGAGTTTTCATTTCGTGTCGAAGATACAGCTCCAGTTAAGCGATTTGTTGTGCAGGGTTCTCGTGTTAGTAGTCTTGGAAATGGAATGTTTCACGTGCGAACAGCGCCTTCAAATGAACCCATACCAATTATTAAGTATAGTTTGCTACCCAGATTAACCCCATTGCCTTTGAGAGTTCGTCTCATACAACGTCATAGGGGGACTTTACTTTCCGTGATGATTCAATACGCTGTGAACCCTGATTTGCCACAACCCTTGAATGATGTGACTTTTACTCTAAAACTACCGGTTGATCCTTCATTGTTGCAGGTGTCTCCAAAAGCTGTATTGAATAGGTCTGAAAAAGAATTAAAATGGCATGTCCCCGAGATTCCTTTGAAGGGTTCTCCTGGTCTATTGAGAGCAAGGATGCCTGTGGATAGGAACGAGGAAGATGATGGAGAAGAACTTGAAGTGGTTGGTTATGTGAAATTTTCAGTACAGAGTTATAGATCACTATCTGGGATTTCTTTACGGCCGGCTACAGAGGGTAAGACGGACTTCTACGAGACAGATCATAAGTTTGAGTCTGGAGTCTATACATGCAACTGAAGCCTTGTAAGGTAATTTACATTACACATGTTTTTGTTTTTCTTTCCTTGTATTTTCAGTGAGGTATGTGTTTTAGGTTTGTTTGTACCGGCTTAGCTTGTAATTTAGATTTGGGGTTAATGGAAGTTGTCTATCATTTTTCCATTGATTTCATTTATGAACATATGATTTTGTTTTCCCTGGTATAATATGATTGTACATTACTGAATTCTTTGGGCTTTACCAATGAACTATGCTTTACTTATCACAAGAAACGTATGTAGGAGGGTAGGAGCTTCTTGCCAACTGTAGAGATGTTGAAATATTGGTAACCTTTAATCCATCGTTTTCCACCAGTATGTCTTGTGGTTTTGGTTCATTTTGTTCTCTATACTTTCAACCTTGGTTCGTTTTGGTCTGAGAATTTTCAGAATGTTCATTTTGGGCCTTATACTTTAAACTTTGGTTCATTTTAGTCCTTGATCATTCAAAAAGTAACTATTTGAATTCCTTAAAAATGAAGTAAAAATGAAAAGGAAAAGACCAAAATGGTCACTTTTTAAAATTACAAGGACTAAATTGAACATTTGAAAGTATAGGGTCCAAAATGAACCAAAACCAAAAATACAAGGACCAAAGTAGTATTTAAACCATTATGTTATTAAGCCGATCAATTCAATTACTTTCATCTTTTCAAATGGTAAATTTAAAGCGTGCAAGAACTGGTGATTGCTTTTCCCTTGTACTTCTAGGTCGATTGTTTGTTGTAGAATTCTTGTTCATGCCTTGGTATTTGCCTGGACTTGCCCCCTCTTCAACATCCAATTATTTAGTCTCTTGATTATGATATGAAAACGAGGAGAGATAACAAGTAGAGGGAAAAAAGGTCTGAATTCTCCATTTTCCGAGGTTAAGATTCTTCATTGGTTTGGTTGGTGGATGGTTTTGCCATTTTTTTAGAGAAGGCAGTAGTCAAAGCTTTCAAGTTTCATGTAGTTAAGCGAGAGTTCTATGTTCTTTTGACTAATCCTTTGTTTTACCTACTAATTTATACTATTACTTGTATGGTTGAACTTTTTTGAGTTTTTGAGATTTACGAATTTGATTTAATGTGCTTAGATAACAATTGAAATCCCACTTACAATCGTCAATGAAGAAAAAATATAGGATGCCTAGACGGATGGGGGCATGATGAAATTGTTCCATGTTAATGAAACTAATATTATGTATCACTTTTCAACCTTTAATGCATTCAATTTTCTTTTCATTATCTAATCTTAGCACTATTTCTGGTTTAATATCTGTTTCCTCTTTGTCGAGGTACCTCTAATCTCTGCTTTGTTCTGTGGCTTCTTTATGGGTGGCTAGCCAAATTGTTTGTAATAACATTGAAGGTTTAATTTCAAGTTTGTTCCAAAAATTTTCAAGCTTGTTCTTTGAACTTTTAAAAGTGTGATAAGTCTAAACATTCAATTAGGTCTTTGAACATTTATTTTGAATATGAAATAGTTAGAATCGTGCAGTCATTTTCAAAATCATTTTGACTTGTGCTTTTAATCCTTCATAACCAATTTTGATGATAAGAAAATTGCACTTACAAGTGTGAAATTAAACATTCAACTAATTTTGAATCATTAAAAATGTGTCTTAGAGTAATTTCGAATCTAACAAAAATGATTTTAACAATTTTAAAATGACTCTTAAACATGTACTTTAATTATGTATCTCATGGGACTTTGACATGTTTGAATCTAAAAAGAATGTTGGATAGGTTGAGGATCTATTAGATACAAAATTAAAAATTCATGATCTATTAGACAAAATTAAAAGTTGGAAGAATTGCAAAAATCATTCTTGAAATATAGTGCTAGTTGCAATTATACCCTCAAACTTTTAATTTAAAAAATTGAATTCCTAATCTTCTACAAGTGTTGAAATTGAACCCTCAAGCTTAAAGGTTTAATTTGTCTCAATTTTAATATTTATATAACTTTGAGGGTTTAATTTACTCTCATATTTTAGAAGTGGTTTTTTTAATTTGCATTTTAAGAGTTGAAAAATCCATTGGATGCATTTTTAAAGTAGGCTATCAAAATTATTCGACTTTCCATCAGGTTGAAAGACATAATTGTATGGGCATCATAATATGGAAGAAATGATTGGTTTAGTAGTGAGGAGTGAGGACCATAAAATTCCTCAATACATTTTAACTTCAGAACTCACATTATGTATATAAGGAACTATCATGTTGTCTAGTTGACATTATAATAGGCGTGAATGAAATATATTGTTCTATAATCATCAATCTTCCCCAACGTATAAGTTCCCCGAGGCCACTTTTTGGACAATTGAAATCAAATCTTTGAAGATTATAATGGAATGGAGAAGCCTTCATCAATACTCCTTCACTACCATCTGATAAAGCAAAAGTTTCTTTTGAAAAAGCTAAAGTAATTAGATTAGATCGTTACAATTTACTTAGTTCAAACAAATATTTGTCCTGTTCAGAATTTAGAATCTAAGGGTAAAAAAAAAAAAAACTTGTTTGGATCTACATTTTATTTGATCCCTAGGTTTCAAAAGGTTCACTTTTAGTCCTTAAGTTTTGAGCTTGATTTCAATTTAGTTCATAAATTTCAAAATATTACAAACTTGCCATTGAAATTTAAGTTTTGTTTTAATTTGGTTCATAAGTTTCAAGTTTTATGCGTTGACTTTTTTTTGTTTAATTAAATATTCACTTTCATTCTATAGTGTTAATGTCTATTAATTAATTTAAAGGAATGATAATAAATGAAGTTTCATTATTTTTCATCACTATCAAAATCAATCAATAGACATTAACGTCAAATACTAAAGTGTGTATAATGAAAAATCACGGTTATAAAAGTGTAAATCTTAAAATTTAGGAACCAAAATTGAAACAAAATTCAAATCTCAAGAGTAAAATTGTAACATTTTGAAACATGAAGACTAAGTTGAAATGAAACTAGGGACTAAGAGTGTAACATTTAGAAATTTAGAGTCCAAAAAAAAATTGAACCCAAAATAAATCGAAAGCTCGATCCCCATTGTTGTACTAAAAAAAATTCAAACAAAATTAGTTTACTTAAATATACATATTAAAAATATATGATGAAGACAATCCACCAAGGCTGTGGAGAGGGGGGGACAACTTGAATATAACATGCCACTGTACTCTACAATGATGCAAACATGAAAATAATCATATTTTAAGAACAAAAATAAAAACATTCATATTAATATTATTACCTAAATCCAACGACAAATAAAAGAATAATAAATAGAGAAGCCATAACCTGTGTTGGATCGTTTTCAAAGCTGAAGTGCATTTACTAAGAAATACCAAACTTCTAGTTCTAAGAGAAAATTTTTTATTTTTAAAAAGTGAGAAAAAAAAGAAACTTTATATCACAAAATTCTAATAAATATAAATATGATTCCATATGTGATAGTCGGGATTCCCGTGATTCTCATTCATCTCTATGTCACCAACTAATTAAACCAATCCATTTTTTTTTTAATGAAATAACTAAAAATAAAAATCAATGCAAATAGAAAAAACTAAAAATAACATCATCATCAGCCACGCTCCGCCACTGTACACTACCCTCCCTTCGACGTGAAGAAGCATATTTATATTTTTCATTTTCATTTCAAATTCCCAAACTAACCTTCTCCCGGTACTTGAATATCACAGCATCGGCGAGGGCAATATAGTAACAAATGGGAAATGCAACCGCCACTCACGCGCTATCCACGTGACATAAACGTTAGGCAGTTAACGACGCCGTTACATCTACACTAGCGTGATTTTTGCAGCTAAGCGCTCGAAGTATCCTCCAAGCCGCCTCGCCGGAGCTCCGATTGCAGTGAAATTTACCTTTACTCTCATTCGCCGGAAAAAGTACCGACGAACTTCGGCGGACTTGTCTGCTCTTAATGTCGCTGAGTTCCATCTCCGCCGGAAACTTCACCATTCCGAACATTAACAAGTACCACCGCGGCTTCGATGAGGCCTTTTTGTTCAGTGAATCAGGCTTCAATCCGGTCTTGATCGAACAATTGCGATCTATTTCAGCCGTCGGCGAGAAAATCGAATTCGTTTGGCGATAGAGTTTGCGGTAATCGAGCGAACGGCTATTCCGCTTGAGATTGAATTTCGCACTGTTAGATCGAGAAACAGAGCTCTGCAATCCAGACAATGACTCAGAGCGTTTTCGAAAAACAGTCTGTTTTCGGATGATCTCTTCCTTCCAGAAACTCTTCTCAGCGGTCCGCGTAGTAGTAAGCGGAGAATGATCGTTGAGAGGAAGCAATCTGCCGCAGAAAATCAAATCCTCTGCCGGAGAAATCTCGGAGGTGATGAATCCAGCGCTAAAGAATTCGAAGAGATCGAGAGGCTCGGAAGAGGACCTACGTGGATTCTTGCGGAGGCTTTCCGGATGAGTGTGGCCGTCGGATTTTTCTCTGTCGAGCGGAAGATCGGAGAAGGAGAGTGATTCGTCTGATTCGTCGTCTTCATGTTGATTGCGTTGAGAGGTTAGGGGATTGGATTCGTTGGTGTCGTCCATGAACATTCTAAGGAAGGAAGAAGATACAGGAAAAGGGTGTGTTTGGAATTATGCAAATTTGTGACGACGAAAATGATATATAGACACACGGAATTGAGAGAAAGAGAGATAATATCAATGCTGCCTTTAATTTTTGGCTTTTAGTATCAAAATATTAACCTTTTGTTGCCAATAATAATTAAAAAACAAAAAAAATATATATATATATATATATATATATATACTTATTTTGGAGTTTAAAATATCTTATGAACACTTTTTGTGTTTGGTGAAAAATTAAACATGACTTCTTTTTTTTTTTTTTTTATCGACAATATAATGTCTTGCCTTAACTATAGTTGAGCTATGGTTAGTGTATATTAATGAGTTAGTATAATTTTAAAAGCATATTATTTTCATACCATTTGACTCTATATATATCAAGGATTAAAATATTGATATCGATATCGACATTTTAATTTTAAAGATATATCGACGAATATCTCGACAAAATATCAATATTAATGGATATTTATGTAAATTATGAATTTTATAAAATTAAAATTTTACTCTCAAACTAAGTTATGGATATTGTTATTAGTATTCTTATTCATATTTGACTAGATAGATGACATTTTCTTATGTTTTACAAACATTAATAAAATATCTTAGAAATATCTACGGATATTTAATATCGATATCAAACTCTTCTATTTGCATATATATCTACATATCAACAAATATTTTTATCCTTGATATAAATACATATATGTCTTGTTTTGATCTATCAATTTCATACTTTTATTTTAACTTTTAAGTAATGTGATTGTAAATATGTGTATTAACATGCAATATATACATATTAGAGTTATCCATAAGTTAACATATATGAGTTAGTAATTTTTAGGGATAACCATTTTGAAATTTCTTGTAGTTATTTCTTTTAAGTTCAAAGACAAACATTTTGTACTAAAAACCAAAGAATTAAAACACTCCAAAAATTGTAAAGATAAAAAAGAAATATATTTAAAAATTCATAATTAGTAAAAAATTAATGAAAGTAAGCTTATAATATTTTAGGTCTATACACATTTAAAAAGTAGAATTATAAAATTTCACAAATAAAAAATGTGACGTCATTATTTTTGCAAATCTCGTGACAAACAAGAAAAATTATAGATAAACTCTTGTAGACGAAAATATTATAAGAAGGAAAATTAAATAATCTCAACGTACTTTATTAGGATAGGAAAAGGATTTAAAATTCAAACAAATCCTTTTTTATAAATGATACTGTAAAATAATAAAAGAAAATTCAAAAATGGGAAAGAAAAAGTGAGAATTGGAGATTACCGAATATTGAAGTTATGTTTTGTCCAAACTTGTCATTTGAGCCAATAAAAAGTAAAGCCTTCGGTACCGATGGCTTCAACAAATTTAATCCAAAAAAAAAATAATAAAAATAGTTTCTAGAAGATGAGGGAAGAAATGGAAACCACTTGCTAGAGGAGACGAAGACCTTAATTACATAAATGCATTTTGTAGAATTTTGTGGACTTTTTTTTTCTTTTATTTATTTATTTATTTATTATTATTATTTTGTGTGTATTTGACCTTTCCTCAACATTTAATTAAACTTGTTAACACTCATATCTTGCTTACTATTCAAAAATAATAGTTGGATGTTATGTTTGAAATTTATTTGATCGAATATAAAAACTTTTAAAAATAAATGTAGTTTTGAAAATTTTATTCTAAAATTAGACCCAATAAAATACAGTTTTTTTTTTTACCAAATAATAAAATATAGAAGGATTTTCAAACAAATGTAGGTAACGTGAAAGAAGTGAAGTCTAAACTTGTAACTAATTCTTAAGTTGGCTAGTCTTGGGACAACCAACCCTTAGGTTGAGTAACTTAAGGGGGCATGGGCTTGATTATGTCTTGGGTTGACTATGGTGTAAGACAATTAGCACATAAGTAAAAAAATCTTTAGTCGAGCATCTCTAGGTTACCTATTCTAGAGGGTCTTATAATTTGGGAACACCCACTAGGTGAAAGGTAATCCATCAATGGTAATGTAAAAAGTGGATCCAATTGATTACTTTTGTTGTTGTTTACATGCATTCCGTAATTGTAATGAGTTGTGGAGCTCGCCTTGAAATTTGTAATCAAATCATGCAATCTAATTGAGGAATGAATGATGTTCAATCTGATTGTGGTTGAAAATTACATGGAACCAATTACCTTTTATCGTTATTGTTACAAATATTGCTACTATAGCAATATGAAAACTATAAATCTATCACATTTACCTTTACCGTTACCGTTAGGGTCAAACAATAACGATAATGGTAATAATAAAATATGACAGATTAATAATTTTAGATAAATATGATCAAAAGCAATCTAATTATGTTTTCGATTTAGGCCTACTACGATTCATCCATCAATGCAATCTTATTCTGATTACACCAATTTTCGTTATAGTTCGGTAAACGTGGCCTTAAGTTTGATTGGTCTGGTGTGTTGAGAATAAGCTTGAAAAAACTTCTAGAGATAATTTTTTTTTTATAAAAAAAAAAAAAAAAAAAAAAAAAAAAAAAAAAAACTAATTTTTACTATGCTACATGAAGAAATCTAGCTTAACTTAGGCACCAAAGTTAAATTTTGTACATCAATTAAAATTTTACTAGAAACAATCATATCATTCTGAAATAAAATACAACCTTCATGTAATTTGTTTTTCTTTTCTTTTTCTTTTGTGTGTTTTTCTTTCTTTTTGTAACTCTTCTTTGTAATTTGTGTTTAAGATAAAGAATGACTTTATATTTTCACATCCTCTAAAAGAACTCAATTACGGCAAGATTCTCCGTCATTAATTTGCATCATCATTCGAAAAACATAAAAGAAAATTTATAAAAATAAATAAATAAATAAAACAGAAACAATATATAAATAATAATAATAATAATAAAAGAATTCAACGGATTAAGACATGTATCTTCGAACAATTGTTCCGATGAAATTTAAATCTCTTTCAAAAAAAAAAATTATGTTTTTGCAAGTACATATGTACCTAGCCTATAACACAAACAATTTCTTGCACGCAATTATATGCTCGTATAATGTAATTTCTAATATTTTGTTGTTGATTATAATTAAAAATCTAGACTTTTAGTATCGTAATAAATATTAAATACATCATACAAAATTCTTCAAATGAAATTAGTGGTAATTGGCATAAAAATTTCATCTTAGAAGTGGGAGATTGGATCCTACGTTCCCACACTTGTGGTACTAAAAAAGAAATTATATTTTAAGAATAATATATATAATCATAAAATTATTAAATGTGATTTTAAAAAAATAAACTGCTTAGGCTTATAGCAATAACCAATAATAAGTGGCCACATGTGTCAGTGTCAAATTGAGCCACAAAATAAGAGTAATTAGTCAAACTAAAAATTGTTGACCGGTGAGGTTCAAAACATTGATTACACTTTATAAAGTAATAAGTGCAGTTAAATGATACTATTTCTGATAGTAAATAAAAGTGTCATATGTACCAATCAAGTTTCCTTTCCTTGTAGTTTACATTTGTCACCTAATAATGTCTTTTTCTTTGTTCTTTTCTTTCTATAAAGTATCCTAAAATTGTTTTTTTTTTTTTCTTTAAATCTAATTTATGACATTATTGTGTTGGCTTTGTATCAATAATGTACTTTCTTGAAAAAGAGAAGTTTGCTATTTTCATGAATTTAATTTTTCAGAAACGCTATCTTTCTATACTATCTAGTCTAGAATAGAATATATGTGGTTTAAAGTCAAAGATATTTTAATCTATAATAATTGTTATTATTTTAATGTAATACCATTTCCAATAAACATCTACTTTTTCAGTCAAATCACATTATTAATATATATTAGTATACTTGAGTACAATTTTTATTTATGCTAAATTTTAGTTTGGTGTGAAGCTAAATCATAGAAAGCTTGCATAACTTGGGTGGTGGGAGTGTTCCCTTGTTTATACTACACTTCCTAACACTCTATTGAGATTCGCGCTTGAAGGTATTAGAGTGTTTGTGGGAAGAGGTCAGAGGAAATTTTCATAACTTGTTCCGGGCTTCATTACCTTTTTATGTATTGAAGGTTGTCTCAACTTATTTGTCATAGTCCATGAGGTATCCCTTTTCCTTTTTATGCGATGAGCCCTATGATGGTTGTCCCATAACAAATTTAATTAATCAAAACATACAGATCATCACTTATTGGAACACCTTCTCTTGTTCGTTTTATTAGATTGACAATTTATAAAATCTCAATATGCTAGAAGTCTTTCTGCAGTTTATTCTTCATTTTTTATCATCTCTGGCATGTTTTGGATTGGATTTTAATTAGCCATTTACCAATCAACATAAAACTTTCAACTGTAGTATATTGCAAATTGAAAGAATTCAAAATTGTCTCAATTTCCTTTCAGTCAGCTTGGATCATCAAGGCACTTCCATTCTATTTACTGGGCTCAACAAAACTTTTGGGCTCTAATATACTAACCCAAACCAATAGTGTTTTGCCCAAGTGGCCGGTTCGGGTTTTAATACCAAAAACATGGAAAATTTTCCTATACTATAGTAGTACCTTCATTTATTGTGTGTCACGTTAATGCGCTCTTGAAAATAGGATGCAATCCACTTACATCAATGTGATGTCCACAAATATGTATGAAGACAAATTTGTAGTGTGAACACAAAGAGTATGATACTATGGGAGTACTAGAAATTTTCTCAAAAAATAGTCGTTTAAAAAAAAAAATTAATTATGCCATGGAAATTGACTGGAAAAAAAACTCATATATATATATATATATATGGTTAAAATGAGTGAATAAATTTTAGGAAAATTATTCTAAATGACAAAACTGTTTGAAAATATTTACAAAAATAACAAAATTTCATTGTCTATTTGCGATAGACTACTATATGTGTCTATCTGTTTCATGATAGACCGCAATAGACTACTATCTGTGTCTATCACAAAAAGACGATGATATTTTGCTATTATTTAAAAATATTTTAATTTATTTTTCTATATTTATAAATAACTCTAAATTTTAAAATATCATGACAAAGCCAAAGGAAAAAGAAAAAGTAATTACATGTTTTTCTCATTGATAGCATTTAATCATTTTTTTTCTAACGATCCAATTATATTAGTCCTCACAATTTAATTAAATATTTACTCATCTTATTCATGGAAAACACATTATTTGCTTCTAAAAAAAAGTTTTAACAATAAAGAATTTAAAAATTATATTAAAAAGAAAAAAACAACTAATAAGAGACTTAAATTGAACGTAGAAGGTCTCTGATAACAAATTGGAGGCACCATGCATAAAGATCTTTGACTTGCGTGTATGACACATTAACTAGTAATTTTTTGTACTTGCGTAATTGAACTTCATCTATTAGATTCAATTAAGTAACATGCATTCATTTATATTATTAATCTTTACGACGGGTTTTTAAATAGTTTCGTCTATCTACCATCAATTGATTTAATTTTTGTACCTATGTGTGTAGGTGTAATATATTGTAAGACAAGTTAATTAGTAATATTCTTTATTTATATCATTATGATTTTGCTTTTTGGATTAAGTTAGTAATATACATTTTTATAATCAAAATGAGCTTAGTTCGACGATAATTGATATGATATTTCCTTCTAGAAGTCGGAGGTTCGATCACTCATCACACAATTGTATTTATACTAAAAAAAAAGCCATTTTTATATGGGTTATTTATTATTTTCAAAAGCAATGACGTTTACTAAGCCTATTTGATGGCAGAAAAATCATTTTCTTTTACAACAAGGGTATTGAATTGCAATAAGATATAGTGGATTTCACCTGCAGCTAAAGAAGACAAAAAAAAAAAAAAAAAAAAAAAAAAAAAAAAAAAAAAAAAAAAAACTCAACTCAAGGAGAAAAAGTCTCAAACAAGTGAATCTTGCTTGAATCCTCTTAATAGTAGTCTCAAGTTACTGAGAACAAACCAGAAAAATCTCAAACGGCACAACCTAACTAACCACGTAGGGTTTAGAAAGGATGCAACAAGGTAGTGACATGGACATAAAGATTACACTCACGCCAAATATAATAGATAACAACACTCTAAACGACTCTTCAAACTTACGCCTCAAACAACTAACTGTATTAAAGTGACAAATATAATTGAGCTTAGTATCCCAATGAAAAATCTTGTGTGAATATGTTCCTCACAGAAACATGTTACTGAACAGCCTAACTAGAACGACAATAAAAATAAATAAATAATCTCTCGTCAAAATCAAAGTTTTCATTCTCTAAAATTGGCCTATAAAAATGAACATAGGGCCAAATTTCTCTAAAAGAAAAAAATAACAAGTTAAAAAATATTTTTTGTCCTTAAGTTTTATGAAAGTAACAATTTAATTCGGGAACTTTAGTTTGTAATGATTAAGTCTCTAAACTTTCAATTTTGTAACAATGTATTCCCTGAACTTTAGTATGTAACAATTTGGTTCTTGTATTTTCAAATCGCAACAATTTAGTCCCAACGTAAACAAATTTATCAAAACAAGATGTCAATTTTTGTTATTTTATGATGTAGACTTTGTATTATATAAAAATATTGAGTCTTTAGCTAATTTGTTTATTGATTTATTTATGCCAAAAATCTCACTAAATTATAATACTAATTTCTATGATAGAGACTAAATCGTTACAAATTTTGAAATACAAGGACTAAATTGTTACATAGTAAAATTTAGGAACTAAATTATTACAAATTGAAAGTGTAAGGATTAAATCGTTATAAACCAAAATTTATAGACTAAATTGTTATTTTTATAAGTTTAGAGTCCAGAAATGATTTTTAACCAAAGTAAAATTAAGGGCTAATTGCAAAATATACACAACCCTAAAATTAAAATTTTTTTTTAGAAATAAATAATAATTTTTTTTTTTTTTTTGGTTATATTTGCGAATTTCACAGCATCGCCACCATTGCAATTTCCCCCAAAATTAAAATGCGGAGGAGCAAGAATAATATTTACTACCATCTCATAAGCGTCAACTTGGCCATGCTTCAAGTTTTGCAAAACCCCTCTTCCACTCACACTAGACTCTTTCAAAACTTTTTACGCTTTCCCAAATCCAAAATTCAACATTCGTCTCAATTCCAATTCCCAAATCGCAGTGCAACCACAGTTTCAATGGCGAATCTCTCCACTGACGCTACTTCTAGAGGATCCATCACTCACATTATCTTTGATATGGACGGACTCTTATTGGGTAAATTCCTCGATTACCTTCTCCTCTCTTTCTTCATCCCCTTATTCTTGTGTTTTCATTTGCTACCGGATCATTTCTATCTTTCGGATCTGTTGATCATATTTTCATATCCTTCTCTGCTTTTTGTTAGCGATTTATTTGTTTTTTGATTCGGCGTTGCTTTCTGTAACATTCATCCTGCATTCTACAAGCTAAAATATGTACACAATTGAAATTTTGATTTGATTACCACTTGAATGGACTGGACCAGAATGTTTGGTTGGTATAGTATTTGATGTTCTTGTTTAACTGTTCTTCAAGATCTAAGGAAAGTTTCTGTTAAATTTTCGTGAACTTAATTGGTAACACTTTTGCTGCAGATACTGAGGGGTTTTACACTGAAGTACAAGAGAAAATACTGGCTAGGTATAATAAAACTTTTGATTGGTCTCTTAAGGCAAAGATGATGGGTATGAAAGCTATAGAATCTGCTCGGGTCTTTGTTGAAGAGAGTGGGATTAGTGATTCTCTTAGTGCGGAGGACTTTCTTGTGGAAAGAGAGGACATGCTACAAAGTTTGTTTCCGCAAAGTGAGCTTATGCCAGGTTAGTATTAGCACTTGTGAGAATGATTGATGTTGATGATCAATTTTATATAATTATGTCAGATTTCACTCCATTCATGTGAATTTTGAGAGAGATGCCGAATCAAACCTCCACGATGTTATGAATGAAAACTGGAAATGGCGTCTTTCAGGGATTTGAAATTTTCCTGTGGATTCTGCCTAAATTTGAAAAATGATTCATAGATAAAGTACATTGATCGATAGAATCTTCCGTTGCGAGGCAAATTTTCATGGTGAACAGTTAGGAAATCACTTTAGAAAGCTATTCATCGAGAAACGTTTTTATTTGATAATTCTCCATGTACTACAGTGGTTAGGAGTTAGGAGTGAGTTGTAAATTACATTCTGGCCTCCCAGCCAAAGGAATATTATACTTGGAAGAATGAAGTAAAGGCTGTATTTTCCTTTTGAAACAGAGTTTATAAATGTTTGTTACCTTTTAGCTGTAAGTTTTCCTGTAGAAAGAGGGAGTTCTCCCACATTGAAAATAGAACTGTAATGAGACATAGGCTCACTGCAGGCTGGTCAAGTTTGGTTCTCCTTAGCCCTTATCTTGCCGCTTACTCATTCTCGCTCAAGCTTTCTCAGTTTGGTTGATTAATTTATTGGATACCTGAAAACCCTAGTCTTTCCTAAGAATTCGTTCTACACGAATAGATGGGGATGGGGGTAAAGACATATATTAGATTTTCTATTGTCATACTGCACCAACAAGATAACAAGCGCCCAGGTAGTGTTTCAGCTGAAAACAATAGAAAATTCACTTTGTTTATGTGCCTAACTTGAAGCTGTGATAGGACAGATTCCTTTCAGGATTTTTAGTTGTATAAAAGCTACCACCTTCACAAAGTCATACTAAAAAGAAAAAACAAAAGGTGAGAGAAGAGATTCGATTTGTTTTAGTGGAGGGAGGTTGAAATGAAAATATACTTCAATAGAGTAGATAGTTTTATATTAATAAAGGAAAAAAGGAACAATGATCGGAGATATCCATCTAGGCCTCTTAGACCAGAAAATCTCATTATTTTTGCAGATACATAAACATTCTCCAGTTCCTCACAAAAGTTGAATACAGTGTCTTCTACGTTTAAGTTGAGATGAGACTCGGGACTAATTAAGCTAAAAATATATGTGAGAGACAGGTCTCCCATACACAGAATGGTGCTTAGCTTATAGACACTCGACCCATTTTCTTAGTCACCTGACAAATTTGGGAGTGTAGCTCAAATTTGCTCGCCTGTTCTGAAATCTCTGTGCTTTTGTACTACTCACTAGCTATGGTCGATCTTTACGACCTTACTTGAACAGGAACTGTTCAGTGGTTGATGTCTAATAATAAATTTTATTGTCATAAATTGCTTTCAGTTACCACCATTTTTCCTATTTATTGTAGGAGCTAGCCGGTTGATCAGACATCTTCATGCAAAAGGAGTACCATTTGCCTTGGCCACTGGGTATACTTAATTTTCTATGATAGTTCATTGCTTGGCAGATTTTGATATCATGGATTCTAGCCATCTTGTGCAAATCCTAGTTCCTTATCTCTTTTTTGATATTGTTTGTATCTCTACCGTTATTTATCTGATAATTGTCAACAGATCTCATAGACGTCATTTTGGATTAAAAACACAAAGACATGGTGAACTTTTTAAGTTGATGCATCACATTGTTCTTGGTGATGATCCAGAGGTTAAACAAGGAAAACCATCTCCGGATATATTTCTTGTAGCTGCTAAAAGATTTGAGGTATAGTTATAACTTTGAATTAAACGCTTGGTTCACTTTTTCATTTACTGGCATTTAACTGCTTCCCTTTTCTTTTTCTTTTCTTTTATCTTACAATTTGATGATGGCTATGCTACATTTTTTAAACAGGATGCTCCTGTGGATCCAGAAATAACCCTTGTTTTTGAAGATGCACCCGCAGGTGTTCTTGCAGCTAAAAATGCAGGAATGTAAGTTTTGGAATTTAAAGTTTTTATGCATTACATTCTTTACTATTTTAGCGTTTTGACAACCCCAGGAAATTCATTTCCCAATTGGTTTAACTTCGCCTCAATAGCCTCTGCAGCACCTCTCGTTTACAATTGAGTAAATTTTAATCTTTAGCCCTACGTACCCACCAAAGTTTTCAATATATATATACAATTTTTTTTCTTTTTTTGGATAGCCGAAGTTTTCAAAATGAAGCATATTACTGTTTCATATTGATTTTATGGTGGATTATTGATACTCACAGTACCAAACCTATACTTCCTTTAAATTGCTTGTTTTTCCTGTCGCATGTTGAATCTTGCCTGGTCTCTTCCTTCTAATCCTGATTAGTGATTTCTAATAAATACAAACCAAATCCAGTATCAGTTTCTCGTCTTTTCAAAATTCCATACATACCACCAGTTCTACATTTTTTTTCTTTTTTTGGACTGATAATTTCAGTTTCTGGTTGTGAAAGATTGATTTTGACTAACACCTCAAAGTCTTGCCTATGTATTTAGCTTTACACATTATGCGTTTTTCAAAATGCGGTTCCTTAATTTAAAACAAAAATATTTTCGTGTTCTTGATATCACTTTCTAAATTCAGAATATGCAATTTCTTTTGAAGGCGATCTGTTAGTTTCAGAACCCATTATAGGTTTACTGGAAAACCAATATAGTCAATGATTGATTAAATTATACTTCTAAACCTTCAACCTTTCTTCGTTTGATTCTTGTCCCTATATTCACATTAGTTCTTTGCATTCTTGTAAATGTGTTTAGTCTAACTCCTAACTATAATTATCTGGCATAAAATCATGTAGCACCTCAACTTTCATATGCATGCAATTACATGGCATATAGAGGTGCCTCATAAGCATTTACATAGTTTGAATTTATGACTCAAGACTAAATCAATACGAAGTACAAAAACAAAAATTGGAAGTAAGATTGTGCATTAAATAGAATCTTAATTTGATTGTTATAATTCTGGTGTTGGCATTGGTAAGCAGGAAGGTAATAATGGTTCCAGATCCAAGGTTGGATAGTTCTTATCATGGTAATGCAAATCAGGTATTGAGTTCCCTCTTGGATTTCAACCCCAAGGAATGGGGTCTGCCTCCTTTTGAAGATTCTGAAAGCTAGGGCCTCACATTGGATTTATGCTGTTGAGATACTAAACTTATCATTTTAATAGAATGATTAGATTCTTTCACTCCAACATTTCAAGAGAAAGGTTCCCATCAAGTTATTTATTAATTTGCTTGGCCTTTTTTGCCAAATTATGAACTTTGATTACCAATTGCTATTATAGAAATGGAACTAGAATGTTATGTTCCAGTTTCTCCTTTTCGACTTGTTTAGCTATATCATCTCAACCGAGATGATTGGATCTCGAAATTGTTGCCATTGTTTATCGAAATCTCTCTTGTATCTTAAATAAATCAAGGAACCATCTCACACTTATGATTATTATTATTTTGGTCTAGTCGTTCATATACTAAAAACAACTGTATTAACTAAGCCCTGATGAAGAGTGCATTTTTCTTTATCTTCTGTTTTGAACTTATTTCTTTTCTCATTTGAATGTTGTAGCAATGTTGAACTTAACTATGAATGAGATAAAATAAACGGCAAATTTCAAAAATCACCCTTGAAGTATGGTGGTAGTTGTAATTACATACTCAAACTTTTAATTGTAAAAATTGGGCCCCTTAAACTTCTTTAAGTGTTAAGATTGGATCTTCAAACTTACAATAGTTGTAGAAATTTGACTCTCAAATCATAAAATTGACCCTTCAAATTAATACAATTGTTATAATTTTTACAATTATATAAGTTTAAGAGACTAATTTTAACATTTGTAGAAGTTTGAGGACTTAATTTTTTCAATTGAAAGTTTGATAATGTAATTGCAACTACCATCATACTTTAAGAGGTTGATTTTTGTAATTTGCTATATAATGTTCTTGAGTGAAAGAGTAAGACAAATAATTTTCTTTTAGTATAAAAAATATGGGATTATTGAGATTTAAACTCAACTAATATGGGAGTTTTGGGATTTGAACTTTCAACTACACTCTTGTCCACAATAAGACAGAGATGAATATAGTTGCTCCGGCTAAAATAGGTACAAGGATAGAACTTTTTTTTTCCTTCCTTCACCCCACATCAAGGTTTGAAATGTGAAGGTCTCGCTATTAGGAAAATATTAATAGAAATATTGTTAAAATGTCGAAGTTAAAAGATATTTTTGAAAACATCATTAAAAAAGATTAAAAAGTTCAATTAATAAATAACATTGTATCTTTTAAAATAAGTCAAAATTTTTATTGCTTTATTATATTAACATTAGTAACATTTTGCTATTCCTTAATATTTTTTTAACGATATAATAGAAATGTCAATATGTAGAAATATCGATACGAATTATGACATATCAACAAAAATTTAACACCCTACTCCAATCATGGCGAATAAAAAAGAAACACTAAAAATGTTATCTGTTGATAAGGAAGGGAGCATGATAGTAGGTGGGAGTTTGGTTTTAAATTCCAAGTTCCTAACCACAAAAGCAGCTTGTATTTAGGCTCACCTTCATTCCATCAAAAACTGCCCACAATCCCCAACTGCTAAACCAACGGCCAATATCACGCTACATCACCACTTACATTTTTTGGTAGTCGTTGAGATCTCTCAACCACGTGTACATATTTAGTTTAACTACTTCCTTTGCAGCCAACTCATCTCAATTGAGTAATGCTCTCAAACATCAAAAGGTTGAGTTCTTTCATTTTTATAGATTTTTTTTTATTTGGTGTATTTGACTTAAGTTATTTTGTTTGGCTTTATATATCACTAATCAGAGTGGCGCAGCGGAAGCGTGGTGGGCCCATAACCCACAGGTCCCAAGATCGAAACTTGGCTCTGATATTGAGTGGCTTTCAATTGCTGTGACATAATGTTGTGGTTTTTTTTTACACGTTTGAGGTGGTTAGCAACATCAATATTTCTCTTTTTTTTATTTTTATTTTTTTTCTTTTCTGAGAAGGTTCTGGTAGCATCATTTTGGAATAGAATGTCACCATCAAATCGAATTGGCTCAGATGAAACGAATAGAAAATTGTTTGAAATAGCTTGATGTTACAGGCTCTTGCTCCATCTTTACAGTTTTTTTTTTTTGGGGAGGGGGGAATACCATTTTTTTTAGGATTGTTTTCAAATAGAGAAAATATCATTTTTTAGGATTATTTTTAAATATAGCAAAATAACCTAACATTTACAAATTTATCAAAATGTAGACAATGACGATAATTTTTTTTTTAATCATTAAGCTTGGATGGAAAAGGAAAAACATGTCTGTTCTATGCCAATAAATTTTTCGAATTTTAATCATTACCAATATCTGTGATAGACACTGTTGATGCTTGCAAAAAGTTTTTCCCATATCTACAAATCCAATTTTATTCCACTATGATGCAATTGCTTGAAGTAAAATTTGAATTCACAATTTTCATTCAATTTCGAGACGTTGAAATTGAAAAGAGAAGCAAATTAGTATATAGATTAATAGAGAGAGAGAGAGAGAGAGCACAAGTATGAACACAAAAATTCTAAATTATTTCATCCGTTTAATATTACAGAAAATACGTATATATGAATTTGAAGATTGAACCAATCTTGTTGGTTGGTTCAAGAACACTAAGAGAAACGAGAGCTCTAACTAATGACTACATCTGTATTCTATAAATTACAAGAACAAAAGAATCCTTCATATTTAGCTGTAGATCAAAATGGGAGAAAGAGAAAAAGAAGAGAATACCATATAACCTCTGCCTTGCTGAAAAGAAGACCATCAAAAGTCCCAATCTAAGTGAGATTGACAAAGGGACTCAATAATTCATTCAACCAGATTTACTTTTTATTAAATATTCTGCAAAGATGCCTCTAAAGATCACATGGGTGGAGTTATCACCACACATCACGCAGATACCTTCCACTAGTTTGCAGATTCTTCACCATGCTCTCAGCTTTTGAGCTGTCAAGAGATCCCTGAAATCGACATCCACCAACTGTAGTTAGCAGATTGTTCAGGACCTGAGAGGTTGACTCTCAGTTCAATAATATATGTCTTAATCAGTTGAGTTATGTTCAAGTTGACATAATGCATAAAAAATACCTGTTCTTGTACGATAGTATGGAGAGTTCGGTGGACATCCCTAGCCATGCCCTTTGCATCACCACATACGTATAAGTAAGCACCTTTTGATATCAAATTCCAGATGTCTGAAGCCTGCATATTTAAAGAGAGAAAAAGGGATTTAATTTCTTCATCCATGATGAATCCAGAATATAATAGGTTATTCCCTTGTTAAGATCATCTTTCCACCTTCTCGGCCATTTTATGTTGCACATATTCCTTTGTTGGACCTTCACGTGAGAAGGCGATAACCAACTCGGAGAGAGCACCAGTCTCAACGTAGTTGTTCAGCTCATCCTCGTATATATAATCCTTCAAAAGTAGACAAAAATCCATAAATAAACATCTATAAATAAACAACAATGTATTGCTTCAAAGCCGGAGTATAAGCTCGTATCTAGGAACTTGGCATACCATCCCACGGTTTCTGCATCCAAAGAACAATATGGAAGGCCCCAATTCTACTCCAGATTCTTTTAAAGCTAATCTTTCCTGAAGACAAAACATTTCAACTTGTTTATTTTCTCGATGGGCAAAAGGTCAAGGAGAAGCAAGCCAAAGGGACTCAGAGGAAAGTTCGCAAGTAGAAACCTGTAAGAAACCTCTGAAAGGAGCCAATCCAGTTCCAGGACCAACCATGATGATAGGCACTTTACTATCTGCAGGAAGCTTGAAGTTTGATTGCCTCACAAAAATTGGAGCCCAACTGCACTCATGGCTTTTCTCCATGGGCACAGAATTCTGAAGAATGCAGAATAATTATTAGATTCTCAAATTCAGAAGGAGGTGATTAATAATATGAGCCGCAACCACTAAATATTATCTGAAACAAATGAGAGAATTGATGAACTAAAGCACTTAAAAGAACTCAGTCATCAGAAAACAGAATAATATATCCAAACTGAGGTTAGAAACCATCCTATATTTGTTTCCCAAAAACAAAAAGAACCACCCTACACAAATAACTGGAAACCTTCACTTATTAGCATATTAAGCCAACAAATAGCCAAGCTATTGTAAGAAAAGATAATATGATCCATAACATCTAAAGTTTAGCATGAATCATTTACATAATAGACATGTAAAGATGCTCAGAACTCTAATTATTCAGGACAACTGCTATTCATCTAATATTGGATAACTCTCTGAAAAACTTTAGCTTCTTGGGATTATATCAGATTCATCTTTGAACACAAAGATGGAAGTAAGAAATAAATGAAGCATACCTTCATCCAAGTTGAGCAAATTCCTTTATGAATACGTCCAGTTGGCATTTTATCATAGACTAGAGCACAAGTAACATGAATTCTAGATGGAGCCATCCTGTTAAAGGCACAAAATATAGATATCAATGATTCAGCATAAAGAGAACGTTTAAGAGGAGGGAGATGAAAAAGAGATACATGGGTGATAAGAAGATGCAATGTGCAGTGCAGTAATATGCCTTGTCAACAACATTGTATGAGAAGCAATATTCTTTCCAAAATCCTTTCACCAAAACATCAAATTTCTCTCACTGTATATTCTAATTAAGTCCCCCTAAAATCGTAACTTATATTCCCTTCCTTGCAACTTATCTTTACGAAACAACAAGCTTTGCCTAAACAGTAAAAACTTCAAAATTTTTAATTTTGTAACCAACTGGAGGCAAGTAAGAATTTCTATACCTTGCCCATTGCAAACATCCATTTATGTAATGAAAATAGACATAAAACTTTGAATTTCTTCATTCTAATCAGTAATCACACAAAATTCTCTTGGATGTTATACCAAACCAGTCTAAAGAAGTTTCTATAGACAATAAAAAAATGCTAAAGGAGGAGGTAGGGAAATTGTAAATACCTTGGAGATGATGATATGGAGTAGAATCGAGGCTGTAAGCGTGGTGCAACAGCTGCAAAGAAGACACCAAGTGGAGGCTTGGCAGAAGGAAATTCAGCCATGACTTCAAGCAGGCTTTTCTGGCTACCAACCACAGACTGGGAATATTCATCCTACACAATTTGAAGCTTTTAATCAAATAAGTGGGTGAGATTAGAGAAGAAGAAAGGTATCCTTTTCTTTTTTTTCTTTTTTTTTTCTTTTCTTAAAAATCACTACCTTCCCAGCAGGTGATGCAAGATATCTTAATCGGTCAGCCTCTACAGGATTTGAAGCATGTGCTGCTAATGCGAGCAATGCTGACTGAAAAAGCATAAGTAAGACTAGATTAATCACCTCGACTGACAGAAAATCTCCCAGTGAAGCATGAAGCAACAACTCCAAAAGATACCTTTTTGGGTGAATTCAAAAGATCTGCATATCGAGTCAACGCTGTTCTGAGGGTGCAGGATGGAAAAGGAGGTGGTAAAGAGCTTCCACCTAGTGGAGTGCCATCCTCATTATCAGTATGTATGGAGAAATACGTTTCAGGAGACAAACCCAATATGTTTAGTGCCTCATCCACAGTCTCAGTTAAATTTTCACAGTAAACACCAACATGATCCCCTGTTTCATATCTGTGAAAGAAAGCAAATGTTACAGGATGGTGTAATGCTACTAAATTATGGTACAGATATATAGAACAATCCTATCAATTAACTACACTCTATTTTTCACTTCTCCTGACTGAATGCATGTTTCATTCTATGCAGCCTACACCTTATGATTTGGGTACATGATCAAATAAATAATTAAAAAATAATGGCATCACCAAAGTCCCTCATGCACACCAATACACACCAATTGAGGCTACTTACTTGAGTGCAGACCCAGAAATATCGAACTCTAGATGAGTACAAGAACGATCAGATGCAGGCGTATGGAGCTCCTTTCTCACAACCACATTCGATCTTCATGCAATAAAATATTAAGTTAGATTCTTTCTACTTCTTATGCTTATTTTTAAAATTTCCAGATGGGCCAAGGTGGTGCAAGTTAAACTCAAAACTCAATACATCAAATTCCCACAACCTGAATGGATGTTGAGCATCATGTACAGCATGACCATTTGCATTCATCCAGTTCTTGTTCTCATCAGCTACATCAGCAGGATCATGGAATACCACTCGATATTCTGATATGGCAGCTGTGTAAGGTGTGGTCACTGTTGTTGCATCATCCTCATCCCGAAGCAATTGATCCAACTCAGGCCACAATGATTCTCGCCTAAAAAAGTAGTAAACCATGAAAGTATGAGTGAACAATCTTCTTTAACGAACGTCAATAAACAAGTCACTTTCTCTATACCAAGCAGCGAAGTCATCCTCTATGCACTGGTCGTCATCTCCCAGACCAACTTTTACAAGGCGCTTGCCCCCTGCAAACAAAATAAAGAATTTTATTAGCAAGTGCAATAAACTTAAAAAACCTATCTTGAAAGAAACATAGATTTCACTTAATCATGTTCTCAAAGAAATCTTATCATTGTCGTCTCCTAATAAATGAACATCAGGAAGAAGGCACGGGCATACCCTGAGTTTCAAGCAGCTCATCTACCACTTTTGCAATCTGTCGGACACCAACAAAAAAAAAAAAAAAAAAAATTGAATCTAGTTAGCATCGTCGAATCTGAATCAGACCCAATGCGATAATCAATAATCAACAGTTGACGCCTAGAAATTTGGAAGGAATCATTGAAACCTTATTAAAATGCTCATATTGTCGGTTGCCAAGGCCAAATACTGCATAATGGAGGTTCTGCAGCCATTCCCCTCTCTCTTTACCCTATGAATATGCATATTTAGATTAGAAAAACAATTCTATTGATCTGCATAAAACCAAATAAGCCGAAAGAAATTTTACCTCAGTGAACCATTTATAGAATCTTGCGGCATTATCAGTGGGCTCTCCATCGCCATACCTGCATTCATCAATAATTCACCACTTTATAAGAAACTAGAGAACAGATTTAAATCTTGAACTAAAGATAAGGAATCCAAACAAAAGTAGGAAAGCTTGCACGTATGCTGAAACTCACGTTGCCAAGAAGAAAACAGCGAAAGACTCGTTTTTCAATTTCTGTTCGTGTTCATCGTCGTCAGCCCCATAATCATCCTGTGAAATAAGGTCCAATTCCAAATGTCAGAACCATAGTTCGTGGATCAAAACCAGAATGTACTAAAAGGTCATTCACCAGCATCACAGATGATAACTAATGTGTTAGTTATCATGTTTTGTCAAGAGTTTTTTAATCTGTTGCTTATTATTACGAAATTTGTTAAAGCTTTCCTCTATAAATGTATCTGTACCTTTACATTTGATTAATGAGAGAACTCTCTCTTGCTAATGAGAGATTATTACAACAGACACAAAATAAGAAAAAGAAGCTTACCAAATCAACAACTCTAAATGTTGCCTTATCGTACCGTGCTTTCGCCTCCTCAGATAGAGCCTGAGAACAATCATAGTCACCCGTAAGCAATGGCCAAAAATTATTAACAAACGAACAAGTTAAAAGAAATTCTCAACGCCTTCGAGTCTTTTCGTAGGCAAACCTTTGCAAAGCCTTCGGCAGTGCCTGTCTGCGTACCGAAGAATATCGTAACCTTCTTCTTGCCGTCTTCAACTTCTGGCTCCGGCTCCTTCACAAGCAACGGCTTAGGAAGCTCCACGGTCTTAACTTTCCGATTTCCAGATCTTCGCCACATGAGAACAACGACGCAGCCAATCATGACGGCGATCGAGGTGGTTAAGATCGCAACCAGCTCGCGATTCTCGAAAATAATCGAGGCACCCTCGCCAGTCGATTGAAACGAAGAATTAGACGGGTCCATCCTGCCCTTAATTATGGCCGACATGAAATCAAATGGAGAAGCCTTCATAGAACTGGATTCCGATTGCATGGTAGACTCCGAATCAAAGAAACTAAACACCTCACTGGAATCCGGTGGCGCAGAGAGGCTATGGCTGAATAGCCAAGGAAAGAGACCACCGGAATCCGGTTAAGAATTGGAGAAACTGTATGAACTGCAAATGTGAATAGCAGGAGTAAAGAATATGGCGGAACTCCGCTGCACGACGGCGGAGAAGAAAGGCGGTGGCAGAAGTGGTGGTCGTGCGTTGGCGTTGAGAGAGAAGAAATTAGAGAGTAATGTGTTTATATTGGAAGGACAAAGAAGCGCGTGAACGAACCAACGCCTACCAAACCCGACCAGTCAAACCCACCTAACACCATACTTTTAACCATGGTTAACGCCTCCCCTCCACATTTCTGAATTTTGATTGCCCTTTTTCATTCAAGTAAATTATATAATAATAATAATAATAATAATAAATGTTCAATAAAAATTCCAACTTTTTTTGAAACTGAAGTTTTCTAGCCGGCCGGCCCCAAAACAGGGGAGAAGAAAGTAACTTTCCTTTTAGCCAATAGACAAAAAAAAAAAAAAAAAAAAAAAAAAAAAAAACATAATTAATAAATAAATAACCCTTCCCTAGGTCATGAAAATAATGTTTCATTTTTGTTTTCTTTTAAGTGGAGGAGGGTAGGAGATTTAAAACACATACCTCGTAGTTATTAACATATTTTCATGTTAATTGAGCTATAAAATATGATAAAATATCATATTAATTGAATATGTTATGAAATTAATATATATTTTAATCAAAAAAACTTGAGTGTATTTTAATTATAGGAGTAAGAGGTTCCAATCTCTACCCCATATGTAATTTCAATATTCAATCAAAAATTTCAATAAAGCATTCAATCATATAACAAACCTCTTCAAATTCAGATTTCAACCAAAATCTACCTTGTCATGTTTCTATGAAATTCTAATGTATATTTAGATATTGTGATGCATACGTTGCATTAAAGGAAAATTTATAATATATAGTGAATAAAAGTGATTATGATAATAATGTTAAGCTATGATCTTTATAGTTTGGATAAGGTTATAATTGTTTTTCCATAATTTTTAAAGTTAGAATTTCATCCTCATTAGAGAGCAGTGAAGTTGAAATGGTCCATGTCAAATATGCCACTCTAGATTGATTCGTATGCATTGAAGCTTTTTAAGTTATTTATTTTCTTATGCTAAAATTGAGGTCTTTGTTGAGGATAATTTTTTTTGTTTTTGTGATTGTTGCGAGTGTTTGGCATTTTTGTCACATTCACCGAGAGGAGAACAAAAAGGCCCTATTGTAACTTTGGCATCCTCTCAAGGTTGTTCACTGATTTGGATAGATATTTTTTTTTTATTGTACCTCCTAAAATCCTTGATGAGGAGGTTTGGAATAGTTGGTTTGTGTTATTGTTTTTGGTTCTCGTACAGAAAAGTCGACCATATGAATGAAATTTTAATTAATAAATTACATAGACTAAATTCTAATTGTAGAAGACCAAATTTATAATTTAATTTAATAACAATAATCTATCCTCACACGTGTGTGGACAAAGGAGGTCCAAACCCATGCAAAATAAGACCCCAAGGGGTGTTTGGGCCCAGGAGTTATGGGAGTTAGAAGCGTAGAGTTGTGAACTTCACTCATTGTCAGGCCTAAAGAATGTGTAGGTCCTACGACTAAAAAATATCAATTGTATACCTATTTAATACATGTGTTAACAAATATAGTAAATTTTCAAAAGTAGCATTACATTTCAATTTTCCAAAAAATCAAAGTTTAAAGGCCCAAATCCATGCAGAATAATACCCTAACAAACCCGAATTGAAACAATGATATATCTCATTATGAATGTTGATATACATGATATATACATACTTAATTTGATATACCTAATTATTATTAGTGTTGATATACCAATGTACCTATTATGAATGTCGATATACCAATTATATACCTAATTTTACATATTTTTACCTTTTGTTATTATTCTTTTCACTTTCTGTTATTGAATTGAAACTTGTTATTAATTTTAGATGAAATGTATAGGTTTTCTATGCATGTCTTTCATACTGGATACGAATGATGATATATTATTGTTATATTAATGAATGAATTAATAGCACTTATATACATAATGCTAAGTGTTGATATATCATCGATGCATCATATATGCGTGATATGAAAATATTGATATACTAATGATAATATCGGTATGAATTGATATACCTATTTGCAATTTGAAATGGTGAAAGTAAAATAATTAAAACCTCATTTGATGACCAATTTTTTGTTTTAGGTTTTGAAAAATGTCTATGGATCCTAACAACTTATTTACTAAACTAAACATTTGAATTCTTAACCAAAATTTTGAAAACAAAGCATGTTTTTTTTTTCAAAACCTAGCTTGTTTTTTTTGTTTTTTGTTATCTTCCAATTTATCAAATGAGGCCTAAACAACTAAAAACCAAATTTTACATTATAATATTTGCAAAATTAAACAGTTGTTCTTATGTTAATATTTAAAATATTTTATGCCCGTCCAATTACTATTTGATTTTTTGTTTTTTGTTTTTTTGAAAATTTAACCCTATAAACATCAATTTCATTCATTGGTTTTTATGTGTGTGCGTGTTTTTTTTTTTTCTTCTTTTTTGTCTACATTATAAGAGTATTTTCAAAATTAAAGTCAAAATTTGAAAACTTTTGAAAATTGACTAAGAATTCAAATATTTTTTTTTGTAGAAAATATGAACACCATGAGCAAAATTGTGAGAAAACATTTACAATTAGCAAAGATCAAATGAATGAATGATTACCAAATATGCTTAAGTTATTCATTATGGAGCCATTTAACTTAAGGTTTTATAGATGCTTGAAAGAAAATGATGTATGAGAATTATATGTATAGGAACCAAAGATAATTGTGTATAGTTATGCATGGAAAATATTACCATAATTTTAAAAAATAAATTATATTTGTATTTAGTTTATGAAATTAAACAGAACAATCATACATAATTTTAATAGATTAAGTAATTAACCAATAAATACATTGACTAAATGAAGGATCAAATAATGATTTTGATTATAAATATTTGAAAATTTAATAAATTAAAATTAACCAATTAATATATTTAGTTTAAATGAACTTCATATTACTCTAGTACTAAATTATTTTTAATTAATCAAGTTAATATTAGTAATTATAATTTAATGACAAAATTATTATAAATAGAAAAATATCAAACTATTTATAAATATCAAAAAGAAAGTTGAACTTTTCTATATTTGTAAATAGTTTGAATAATTTTGCTATATTCAAAAATAATCCTAATTTAATTTAATTTTAATTAATTAGTATAAAAAAATATATTTTATTTTAATATATATTATATAGAAAGTGAAAAAATGAGATAGAAAATATGATAGGTTAATAAAGAGTATTTTTAAAAAAATGCTAAAGAAAGTTTTATAATTATGATAGGTTAATCATAATAAATAATTAATAAGTAATTATTCTGATAGTTGAAAATGAAATTTTGTATAGTTGGCTAATTAAATATATATATTGATTACTAATTAATCAACAAATGCATTCATTTGGTTAATGAGTTTTGATTTATAAAATTGAATTAAGCATATAGTTCAATAAAATATTATTGAATTATTTAAATAAAATAATTAATTATATTGTTTTTAATTATAGTCAAAATAAAAAGTAAATGAATTAGTTGAAAAGAGAAAACTCTGTGATTTTGTAAGACAATACTCATTGTTTATAGACAAAGGGATGCCTAGAAATACAACATTTCATGTCCAACTCAGAAACTTTATTCCAAATAAAGATATTAGAAAAAGAAATTTTTATCAATTTCCAATTTTCATCCACAATTCTCTTGAATCAAATTCTTAAAAAATTATTGCAGCCTTTTATTTGATATATATATATTTAAATGAATTGCGCCTTTTAATTAGACGTAACGAAATTTCGTTGGATATTAAAATTCAAACTATATATTAAGAAAATTTTCCTTTTAATATAAGGTCCTCGTGTTTCACGTTGTTAAAAACTTACATATGTAGGTCCTATTTTTCTCAACGTCCAATGATTCTTTCCGGATTTTTAAAAAACAATAATAAATAAAATATAAATCTGCGGTTCATTTCATCATTTTCTAGTTGAAGCACAGCCTCTCAAACTGCAGTTTTCTTATAAATTATAATTTAATCAGATATTTATTTGACACGTTAATAATAATATATATATTTATATATAGAAAATCTTATTTAAAAAAAAAAAAAAAATCACTGGTAACATCTCTCGTGTGTATATATTATATGTCAATAATTTGATTATTTATATGAATTATTATTCTCAAAATGATGTTTGAACCTTATACATTATATAAATTGAGAGTAAATATGGAAATGGCTTTAAATCTATGCGCTGTAATGTAAACTACAACTAATGGGCAAATTGGTGTATGCCAGTTTACCAAATCTGCCTTATTATTATTAAGGTAATTAAACAAGATTATTATTAAATTACATGTTATTTTGTTTTATAGATACAATATATAAAACAGTCATTTTTAAATTTTTTTTAGTGAGCAATATAAATGGAACTGAAGTAATATGATTTATTTTAATTTAAATATAATTCTATTCTTTCTACTTTAATTTTTTTTTAATTTTAGTCCATATATTTGTAGATGTTGAATTCTGGTTCACGAACCTTCACAAAATCTTAAATTTAGTCCTTATTTCTTATTTAGTGTTATTTTTTTAAAAACTTTGTGTTACTTATTTTCGTTTTTCACTCTAAATATAAAAATATATTCACATATTATATTTCATTGCATAAAACTAATACTATTGTTATTTAGCAAATTTCAATATAAAATTAACTTCACATGTCTACATTTAAGATTTATTTAAAATACAGAGACTAAAATTTGATATTTTAAAGTAGTAAAAAAAAAAAACCCTCAAAATAGTACTTAACAAAAAGTACCTTAATACTATAAGTTTTTTAGCAATGTTGTAAAAAAAACGTATGTGAGTTGATTGGTGTGCTATTTTTTTTAATCATATTTGGTGCGAGCATAACATGCATATTCACAATGCTACTTTACGTCATTTTCAAGTGATTAGTCTGGATGTTCGATTTAAGATGTTTATTTAGTGTTCTAAGGGGCTTGGGGCTTCTCTTTGGGATATTTTTTCTAGAGTCGTGCCTAACTTATTTTTGTTGTTTAGCTGGTTTTTTTTTTTTTTCCTTTTTTGTAATGTTTGTGTGTAGCTTGAACTTAGTTTCCCTCTTTTTTCTAGCAATCAAGCATGTTTGGAAATTTTTTGATGTAGAAAATTATTATCATTTTATTTTTTAAAAGGTAAAATTTTTAATTTTGCATTTAGATGACGATTAGCTTGGCAGCTTTGTTTCATAATTTTTTGAATAATTAAAAACTGCTTCACGTGGTACATGGCGGTTCCGGAAGACGGGAATAACCCTCCAATAAACAAAACCATGAAAAGACGTGGTTTGAAAGTCATCATTCTATGCAAATGAATAAAATCGAGAGTTATTAATTACAATTATATCTAATAATTTATCAATTTAAACTTTAAAATTTAAGAGTATGAATTGATTTTTTTTTTTAAATTAAAATAGTGATCAAGTGAATAACAACCAATCATATTTTAGTACATATGACATATGAGTCATGTGACATAAATTTAATTTTTTTAAAAATGATAGATTTGGAGAATCTCAATTGAGAACGTGAACAACTAAAAATAATAGCAAACATTTTTGTAATTATTTCACTCCTACTTGTACTTTATTCTTTAGTTTATTTTAGATATTTGTTTAGTATACTTTAATATGTTCAAAACATTACCATTTTATTTAGAGGAATCATTTTGTTTATTCCATAAGTATAAAATTTTATTCTTAAAAAATAAACAAAATTTTCACACAAATTCTTTGTCCAACAACATGCCATTTATAGGTGTCTTTATGAATATGACAAACTTTAGAGATAAATGATTTCATGTGAATTAATAAATATTGTGTTCTAGTTTAGCAAAACTAAGTATTTTGTTGTAAATATAGTTACATTCTCAAAAATTTGATTAATAAGTAATCGAATTCTAAAAAGTTAGTGAGTTTAACTTAGTGGTAATTGACATGACCTTCTTTTTATAAATTAGAGATTCGATTCTCATTCTTGCAATTCTTGCAATTATTATGAACTGGAAAATTTTGTCTTTTTATTTATTTATTTGACTAATTTATGCTCAATTGATTAGCTTCAAATTTCCAACAATTAATATACGGTCAATGTCAACTATGTCGATTTCTCATTGCAAAATAAATAAATATATATATAACGCACATAATATTAGGAAACAAAGCTCGCAACATTTCACATTTTGTTCCATTGGTTTGTGTACCTCTTGTCTATTTGTCTTGATAGAGACATATTTAAAGTACTCTTTGTTATAAGAATAAAATCACATAAAATTCGAAAAATACATAATCTTGTATATAAGATAGAATATTAGTCCAACGAATTTATGTTAGACAATTTTACTTACTCTAATGCATGAGTTTTAAAATAATTGTCTCTTAGGATAAAACATATTACATTTCTTATAGAAGTAGCACCTCATCTAAAGGATCCCAAACGAACTCAACATTGTAGAATAAATTGAACTTCATCGAATTTCTAAAATGGATAAAGTTTAATGGGAGAAAAGTGCTTATGAAAAAAAAAGGTCAAAATCCAATTTGAAGAATATGCATATTTATAAATTAATTCGTGGTCATTCGAATAGTCGTATTTATTTATGAAATAATGCAATTCATGGAATTGAAATAATGCAACTCTAAACAATGAGTCTCATACCATTTATTTCAATAATCCCCCATAAATGGTAAGATGATAATTTAAGATAAAAGAAAAAGAAAGCATTCAGTATTTTCCCAATAAAGAACCTACATCAAGATAAACTCTCCCTAACTAACATCAATCGAGTTTACTTAGTTAAGTAGTGGATTTGATGTCTTGAACTATCAACCATTATAGAATAAACTAAGTCAATAGAAATTACACAGTTTTTTATTATAACAACGTTTGTTATCATAATTGTGTTCATTTGGCCTTAAACATTGTCTGGTCTCATAAGTGTTTAAGAGAATTCATCTTAAAAATTCTTTTCAAATTTTAAAATTTTACTTCAATCTTAGACACACTAATAACAAGTAGATAATAAAATAAAGAAAACCAATAAATCAATAAAAATAGTGCTTATAAACTTAATCTTTAAAAGTCAAAAACTAAAAATTAAAGGGTAAATTTCAAAAACCACACTTAAAATATGGTGGTAGTTGCAATTAGATCCTTGAACTTTCAATTTTAAAATTTATCTTCAAAATTATATAAATGTTAAAATTGGGTCAAACTGAACCTTCAAACTTACATAATTGTATACATTGTAACATTTGTATATAGATCAATTATGGGTCCAATTTCTACAATTATTGTAAGCTTAAGGGTCCAACTTGAACACTTGTAGAACTTTATGGGTGATTTTTGCAACTACATAAAGTTTGAGGGTCTAATTGCAACTACTAACCTACTTTAAGGGTGGTTTTTGCTATTTGTCTAAAATTAAATGATCTTATTGTTAAGACTTTTTTTGTTTTTAAAATTACCCACGAATTCAAATAATTTTTATGTTTTTTTTTTTTTGAAAAATTGCAAAAGTCACCCTAAAGTACGATGGTAGTTGCAATTCAATATTATATAAATGTTAAAATTAGGTTAAATTGAAACTTCAAACTTACACAATAGTATAAATTATAACATTTGTATAAATTTAAGAGTTCAATTTCTATCACTTGCGAGTCCAATTTCTACGATTATTATAAGTTTAAGGGTCTAATTTTAACACTTGTAGAAGTTTAATGACCCAATCTAACTACCATCATACTTAAATAGTGATTTTTGCAATTTACCTTTATCTAAAAAAAAATTTTAAAAAAATTAAAAAAAAAAAAAAAAAGTAGAATTCACTAGTTTTTAAAATAAAAAAACTAGTTAAGGAAGGAAGGTAGTGAGTGCAAACGTATGAATGAATAATTAATCGCGTGATTCACATTGTTTTTGGGGGTGATCTCCCAACCTCCCCGCATTTTCTTAATTAATTATTTAATTAACAAACCCACCCCACTTCCACTCATCATGCCCACAGTTTTCTAAATATTCATTTCATTTTCTTTTTCTTTGGCTTTCAAATCAATTATATATTTGTTTTCTTACATTTGAATGTACTCCAGTCAATGCCTTACTAAGTCAACCTCTCCAATTCATTTTTCCTAAACAAAATATAATTAAATGGGAAAATAAATCAGCTCATCAAATTATTCCAAATTTCCCACATTATCAAATTCCTATCCTTATTTAATTCCTCCCCTCTTAAATATTACTTTCGTAATTATACTTTTGACTTTTTTTATTTTGGTTTCGTCTTTGTAATTTTAATTTTTGTTCATTTTGAATCTTGAACTTTTAAAAAGTTACCATTTAGGTCCCTCAATAATTAAATGAAAATAATTTTACCAAAATAGTCACTTTTTAAAGTACAAGACTAAAATAAACAAACTAAATTATAAAAATTAACTAAAACTAAAAATACAGGGGCCAAAATAATATTTAAACAAAAAAATTCAATATGTTCGGAAAAATCACCCACTACTACGGCATGAATAGATAAAAAAAAAAAAAAAAACACACAATTATGAATAAAATAAATAAATGAATTTAAGTGAAAATTCCAAAACCGAAACATCAAGATCTATTAGAAAGTTAGCACCCCTAAACTTAAAGAGATTCTAATTAAGATGAAATGAAACTAAGGTCAAAGGTTTTTTTTTTTTTTTTACCGTACTTGAAGTCTATCAATTCTTAAACTTTTTCAATGTGAGAATTTGGGATCACAACTCTTTTAATATTTTGTCAAAACCCGACAAATTTTACATTAATAAAATATTTGAAGAAGTCTTTCCTTGAATCAAGAACTTCGTCCTCGCGAAATTTTAGCTGCATTATTTTAAACCTGGCACTTGAATAAAATTAATACCTTCAATTAGTTTCCTAAAAAAAAAAAAAAACTTTAATTAATCATTTAAAATAAAATTTGTGATTAGTAAGGAATAGTATTATTGATAGACTAGAGTATTTTTTTAAAAAAAAATTATTTTTATTGGATATTCTAATTGCGTTGAATATTTAGTTGAAAATCTAGTTAAGACATGTCTTATTAATTAAAAGGTCTGGAGTTTGAAATTCAAAAGGTAGTGTTTGAACTATAAAAAGGGGGGGGAAAATCATTAAAATGGTACATTCTATTACCAAATGTGAGCACTTCACATCTATTTAATCATATGACTAGGATCAAAAAAATTCCCCCCACAGTTAGATGATGATGTTCTGCAACATGATTTTCAACTCATAAACATGCAATCCCTTGCCTTGCCTTACTATGTGAGACGTAATAATGGAAATAATCCTTCAAATTCAAAATTTTACTTAAGGATCGTTTAGATTGCAGATATCGTTTTATAAATATGAATATTAAAGATTTAAAGTTTAATTGTCTGGATTTCAAATGTCTGTGTTGGCAAGCTAACTAATGTTTGAAAGTTAAATATAGAAAAATTTATTATAAATAGAAAAATATCAAATTATTTACTAATATAGAAAAATTTAATTGTCTATGAGCAACCGACCGTTGATAGACAGTAAAAATTTTCTATATTTGTAAATAGTTTGGCTCATTTTGCTATATTTGAAAATAGGCTTGAAATATATATGTTTGATATACCCAATTTTATATACATGAAAATCAAAATCAAATAATTACTTAATTAAATGTAAGAGAATATTTAATGTACCCATAAATCAAAATTAACATTATTTAATATATTATTATTTTAATTAATATTTGACCACTTAAAATAGAAAATGAATATTTTTATATTCAACATATGTTAAACTTAATTAATTACTAAAAATAATTAAACATTTATAAATTAATTAAAATATTAATAATTAATAATTAATAATACAAATTTACATCAAAGAAATGAAAGAGAATGTATTAGATTAAATATTTTAAGCATACATAATATATTTATATTAAATAATTAATTAAAATTAATAATAGTGATTAATTGGTATTAATTTTTTAATTAACTATACTATATTTCTATCGTTCATGTATAAACATTCCAATTGTATGTAGGACATTTAAAAACTTATGTCACATAGGTTTCAAAATTTCCTAAATAATAATCTAAAATTTAAACAATAATAGGAAAATTAAAAGTTAAAATTAAGTTGTCCAACAAAAGTAGTTTCCCAACAACCAAATAAGTGAAATTAAAATGTAGAAAATGTGTGGATGATAGGATTTTGGCTACTACTATGGTTGGGGGTTGGTGGAGAAAGTGGTTTGGTAAATGGCAACAAAAAAGGAGAAATTGGCCAATTCGTAGCTCTTCGAAATAAATAAATAAATAAGCACATAGAAAGTGGTCAAATTGCTGCCCATTGCCCTTTGAATTTCTAAATAGTCCGAAAAGCCATTCTTCAAAACCAAACCCAAATCAATTCTTTATTATAACTCCCAACTACTCCTCTCATTCACATTTTTTTCCTCCCAAAGTCAGATCTACCATCATTTTCACTATTTCCTTTTATCCCTAACAAAGTGCTTGCCCAACCAGCTTGTTCTAAACTCCAATCTTTATTCCGCCTAACAAATTTGTGGCTCTTACATCTTGAAAATATTAATATTAATTTTATGTTAACTCCTTATACTGTGGGTTCCATGAGTTTATAATTTAATTACTTGTCCCAAACACCCCTTAAGTTTTAAAGTATCTCATTTGTTTTCTAGCTTTGAGAGAATAATGTTCTTTGTACTAAGACTAACTTAAAGATCTAATAGTGCATTTTGAACTGACACATCTAGATATGCCAATGAAATCTAAGATCTACGTCAAATGGTGAAATTCAAAACATTTTCTTTCTAACATGTAGTCCATGAACTTGCTTCTTATGCTAGAAGACAAAAGAACATTACAATTTGTCGAAAAACCTCCTACTATGGGTGGAGTCCTTGTTACTTTCTAACATTTGTCCAATCTAACTGTTTTTCGTTTGTTTTCTTAGTATGTTGAAACTAAATTAAAATAAACCAATGAAGTAGGATAGAAAAAAAGAATGTTATGGAATAGCTTGTTAAAAGAAGAAGGAAAATTATTTTAAATGTCAAAACTATTTAAAATATTTACAAATAATAGTAAAATATTTCAATAATAGCAAAATATTTCAGTTTATCTGCTATAAACCGTAAAATATTTGTAAATATTTTAGTAAATTTTTCTATATTTAAAAACAACTAAAACTAAAATATATTTATTATTTTAAAGAAATTTGTAGTTTTATTTTAGATTTGAAAATTTTGTTAGGTAATATACTTGGGTTGCGCTCAATCTCCACGTATATTTTCCTCAATTACAAAGGAATATATATATATTAAAAATCTAAATTTAGAATGTAGCAACTACGCACCCGATTTTTTGGTTTTTTTTTTTTTTTTTTTTTTTTTTTTCTTTAAGTGAATATAATGGTGGTGTTGTGTAGGCTTGTAGGCTTGTAGCTGTAGGGCACTTCACCTCCACAAATTAATAGAGAAACGTTGCATGCCTTCAAGCCAGATTCCAAATCATCCATTCCCACCTACCTTTCATTTATTTTCAATTTTCAATTAATTACCCCGAAATTTCTTCCAAATAACTAACTATTATCTATTACAAATTCAAGAGAAATTTCGGTCTCATTTCATTACGTTTTGTTTTTCTTCCAAGAATATGTTGCTCCTTTTTCTTTTTCATAATTTCCCTCTCTTTTCTTTTATCACATTTCTCAATAAATCTTGATTGGATTTTGAAAAGATATTTAGAAATTATGTAATTATATATAATAGATAAACTTTTTTATTAGGACAAAGATATCAAAAGGCATGAGCCCAACAATAATTACAAAATAACATCACTAGATATAAGCAGTGTAAGCCATGCAAGAAATGGAGAAAGTAATTTAAAAGATTCTTAATCCACTAAAATTTTAGGCGCAATATAATGTGCAAAAACACTTAATAACATAATATACACATAATAGAGAGCTAAACAACTTAATAATATATATATATATATTATAAAACTTTATGAAACATAGTCCTCATAGACATATAGATATTGAGGAAGACGTCAAAAGTGATTTCAATGGCTTTATATGGAGATTCTCTATCATCTATGCATCTCAAGATCTCCTCATGTCCAATAATTCTTATCAAATCTTTTTTTTTTTTCAATATAAACATAAAATTACTTCAAACTAAATAGGTGTCCATAAGATTTTATTATTATTATGGTTAATTATTATTATTTTAACAATTTGTGAAAGTAGAAATTTAAACAACTAATTTTTTAGTTGACAAATACAAACCTTAACCAATTAAGTTATGTTTATGTTGACTAGAATGATATATATATATTACCTTTGTTTTTTTTTTTAAAAAAAGTTACCTTTGACTTTTTTATAATTTACTTTCGTTTTCATCTATGTTCCATTTCCTTTATATATATATATATATATATATACGAGATTTATTTCAAATATATACAATATTATTTCAAATATATGAGAGATTTATTCCAAATGTATTTAAAATAAGTACATATTTAAGGTTGCTTTCCATATTTTAATTTTAGTATTATTTCTATTGAAATATATATTCCACTTACTTTGTCATACATACAAATGTATATAAACTAAAAGTGGATGACATCCTCATATTATTTGAAATAAAACTCATATATATTTGAAATTGAAAACAAAAGGTAGAAATAAATCTCATATAAACAAGATGTGGCAGACGGATGGGTTGGATGTCGTCTATATCGAAAAAAGGAATTTTGAGGGTGGTTTTTTTATGTCTAGGAGTCTTGTTGAGATTATTCGATGGGCAATATAGAGGGGATTGTCAAATATACCGAAGGCATAAGGGTTTCATTCCCAAATATACCCAACAAATTGTTCGAAACCTTACCTATTGAAGAAGCTTCTCCTTGTTGCCATTCTAGTTTTTCAACAATTCTTGCTTTCAAAATGTCCACGAATAGTTGATTTTGGTTGAATGTGTGAATGATTTTGCAGATGAGAGAAAATTTTATTTTATGTTCAGATTCTAAAAATAAAATGATTTAGGAAAAATTATTTAAGGCATGCAAATATGGTATATTTTTTCAAAATATGTGTGTGTACGTATTCCTATTTTTTATTTTTTCAAATTATCTGGAAATCATGGAGGATGATATAGACATTTTTTGCCAGATTTTTGTGTAATATTTAAATCAAAGAAGAAAAAAAAGAGGGAGTTCATATTTGTGATTGAGCCTATTTAGTTAGGCTATTTATTTAGAAAGCCCAAGGGAAAATAAGGGAGGATACGACTAATTGCGAATGATTGGGCTAAGCCCATTAATCGTTGAAGTTCACAAGCCCCAAATAAGCAGGAGGTTCTTACAAGGCTCGGCCTTGAATTCCCACGTTTTCATATAAAAGCCCGCGTCTTAATTCTCAAAAAAGAAAGGAATAATAATAACAATAATAATATTTCAAAGGTGTTTTTAGGTAAACTATTGCATCTCAAATATTACAAATATTTATCATCCGAATTTTTAAAATTCAAAAGAGAAAAATATATGTACAGTTGTAAAATTGATGATCAATTTTGTTATGGCCAATTCTAAAGAAAAGAATTAGATGGTGAAGTACGACCTTGATAATTAAAGGCTATGAACCTCCTTAAGAACTACTCCACCCAAAATTGAATATTTTAAGAGGTAAGTTTATCAAACCCTACTTAAATAATGTTTAACCTTACATCATGAAGTGTAAATATGACGACGAAAATTTTCAATATCGAAATGCAACTAAAAAAAAAAAGTGGTGAAATTATACCAACTCTAAAATGTGATGTCGTAAATAATAGAAAGAAAATAATAATATAAGAATCCTACTTATTATACACAATATGGGAAATAATATGTAGTTTACAAGCTCCATCGTTCTCTTCTCATAACTTTCATTTGTAACCCATTGATCAATTGAGCTAACCTGTATTTTGTTTATAAGAATTAAAGTTTAGTTGTAATTCTTTGGCGGCTATAAAATGAGATGATGCGTCCTAGAAGTAGGGTGGCAACATCTTTGATTGATTAAATCATTTTACATTGTATTTGTTTTTAAAAGTTAGCCTCTATCTCAACTTTTGTCACAGTAAAAATTATAAAAAATTGCATAGGGTGTCTAGTGCAAAACGGATAAAGGTTTATAAAAGATTTTGAATTGGAGAATTTAGTTTCAATTTGGTCCTTAAGTTTCAAAATATTACACTTTAATTTTTAAGTTTTGAGTTTAATTTGAATTTAGTTCTTAGATTTCAAAATGTTACAATTTTACCGTTGAAGTAGAGTATTGTTTTAATTAGGTCTTTATGCTTTAAAATTTACACTTTCATTTTTAGTCTTTGGTGTTAATGTCGATTTTGTTAATTTCAAAAATTATAATTATCATAGTTAATTAAGTTTAACTGATTTTTCATCACTTTTAAATTAATTTTAAATTTTCACTTCATTATTATTTTAAATTAATTACACGAAAGACTGAAAATAAGTATTTGGAGAAAAATTGAAGTTAAAATTGTAAATCTAGTTATCAAATTGAAATAAAACTCAAACCTCAAAGGTAAAATTGTAATGTCTTGAAACTTATAGGCTAAGGGGCTGTTTGAATTGACTTGAGAAAATAGTGTTTTTAAAAAAAACTCGTTTTTATTTAACTCTTTTGATAAAAATTATTTAAAATACATTTCAAAATATATTTTGAATGGTTGTCGAACACTCCAATTTTTTTCAAAATAACTTATTTTTTAAATTAAACACTTGAAAATGCATTCCAAAGACACTCTAAATGAAATCAAACTCAAGATTTAATGACCAACTATATGGACAAAGCTTAAGGACAAAGATATATATATATTACAAAAAATATAATATAGGTGTTAGATTAGATAGATGCCCACGCTTAGTGCTCAAAAAGTTACATGGCATCCTCCCACTCTGATGTGTCTTTATACATGTTATCCATGCGTCTCATATTTAGACATCATTAATGTCCATGTAATTCTAACTCATACTTGTGTCAATTTGCCCATAAATAGTGGTATTTGATGGATTTGAAATATGCGCGAAAAAGTCAAATATATTAGAGAAGATTTCTTATATTTTATATTTTTTAATTTCATGTTATTTTGTTATTTATTTATTTTAATATTATAATTTTTTGGTATTCGTGTTCCTTTTGTTAATAGTTTTTTTCCTCAATTTTAGAACTGTGTATATATTTTTCTCTTTTGAATTTTAAAAATTCGGATGATAAATGTACTTCATCATCTAATTCTTTTCTTTAGAATTGGTCTTAACAAAATTATGATCAATTTTAAGAAGACTCACTCCAAATAAATAATCATCGGTAACAATTTTCTAATTTGATGTTAGCTATATTCAAATTGGCAAACCCTATCTATATTATATATAATTTTAGTCTTCTAGAAAACTTTACTTCTAAAGAATAACATCATTGGAATTACTGTTTTTGTCCCTTTATATTTAACATTATTACGTTTAATCTAATACCAATTAACAAATTTGCAACTCACGGCTGCTGTTGGATTTGATCGATTTGAAGGTGTGTAGTAAATATTATAATTGAACAAATATGCATTAAAAAAAGGAATTAAGGTAGTAAATGTCATGAAATGACGCAAATGGGAAAATAAAATAAAAATAAAAATAAAAGAGAGATAGAAAAAACAGTAAAAACAAAACAATACAAAAATGGGCAAAAATGATACTTTATACAAACTGTTTATTTTTTTCGTCCATTTCCCAGTGACAATGTTGGATATGCTCAGCCATCCGTTACAAATATAATTTTCGGGTAAGAATTATTATTATTATTATTATTATTATTATTATTTTGGTTTAATTATTTTCTTAGTATCAAAATTTAATGGAAACATATATATTTGAGTTTGAAAAAGATATTTTTCTTAAAAAAAAGGGTGATTTATTGTTTATAATGATAATTTGTGAATATATTTCAAGTGATAGTAACTTTGATCATTATTAATCACTAGATCATAGTTATTAAAAACAAATATAGATATTATTTATATTGAAAATCATCCCCAAACAAAGTCTTTTCAACTTCATACTTTTTTTATTAAAAAAAAAATTAATTCATACTAATTTTCTATTTTAATACGTTCACTAAAGTCTTTTAAATACCCTGTGTTCATATTTTATGTTGCTTGATCAATTATAATTTCAATAAATGATTTGTAAACTCTACATGTAATTAGGTATCATACACCCATAAGAGAAGGCTGCTTTATAAATTATTAGAATAATATAGAAAAAATGAAAAAGAAAAAAAAAAAACCCAGCTTTCTACCAGAAAAAATGTAAGCTTTTTGTTAGTTCAATAATGTGAGAAATGAGAATTCAAGCCTCTATGTGAGTTAGAGGAGTTATGCTAATGTTATTTGTGCTTAAACCACTTTTAATTAGTTATAAAGTTTCATTAAATTATATAATTATACATGAAATTTGAATTTTTAATCTATCATAGGCCGTAATATTTCATGTTTATCAGTAACCGTTTAAGAAAAATCATTTAATTATTATATTAAATTATAAGTTAAAATAGTCTACTTAGAAAAAAAAAATACTTTCATCCATATAATTCTAATTTTCTATTAGATTAACATGACGTTTCGCCATAGAAAAATTGACTCAGGATCGTTTTAAACATTTCAATGTCCTTCCATCTTTTTAACGTGAGATCTTCAACACTTTTAAGAAAAAAAAAATTGTAAATGTTCATCTATATAGTATTTTTATTTTAGAATATTGTTATAAAAAATAAAGAAAATAATACACTTGTTACTTAAAGACAACTTTTTTATTATCACATTATTCGAACTTTAGATCTATTGGTGAAGAGTTACACATTTTATATAGGGCAAACTGTAAAAAACACCCTTGAAATATGACCGTGGTTTTAATTACACCCTCAAATTTTCAAGCATAAAAATTGAGCCCCTAAACGCTATAAGTGTTAAAATTAGACCTTCAAGCTTACAATAATTATAGAAATTAAACTCACAAATGATAAAAATTGAACCTCAAATTTATACAAATGTTATAACCTACAATTATGTAAGTTTGAAGGTCAAATTTGACCTAATTTTAACATTAATATAAGTTAGATGACTCCATTTTTAAAATTAAAAGTTTAAGGGTATAATTGCAACTAACACCGTAATTTAAAGATGTTTTTTACAATTTATATGTTAATAATGGAGGTTGACATTGACAATCAAATCTTTCTATTACTAACATAATATAGGTAGCATTAATTAAGGCATAATTTCTTCATAAAATCAGTATTGTTTACCAAGAGGATTATCCCTTGAAACAGAAGCCAAGCTTACCTTTTTGCATGTTCTTTTGGTTAAGTACTTAACATAGTCAAATCAAATTGCACACAGAAAACGAGATGAGCAAATAGGTCAAAGCTAATATTAAAGTACTAAATTGATGAAACTTCAATTTAACTTTCTCCTTTATAATTAATTATTTTGATTTAATCTCCAATTGGGTCTAGCTAGCCGCCTCTAATATATCTAAGCTAAGCTCATAATATAGTGATATTGGGTAACTTTGCAATGAAAAAGAGAAAAATATTTTGTAAGCTCAAGCTTGTTGATAATTAAACAATTAAAAATAAAACAAAAATCGGAAAATGACGAGGTTATGATATATTATAGGGTAACTAAACCTTTTTAGCTAATTAATTAATTAATTATAGGATTTCATGTGGAAGAGTACAAAAGAAGAATCCAAATAATGATGATGTTTCTTATGAAGTGGTTATTATGGTTCAAAAAGATCAAGAGAGAGAAGGACTTTATTTGACAAAACTAATAAATTAAGTAGTCGTGGCAACTAAAAAATAAAAAGAAAAAAGAAAATCAAAATACCAATAAAAGTATAATTTCATTTTTCTTTAACGAAAAAAATAAGAAAAACAAAGGAGATTAACCTTCAACGATTAATAAAGAGTCCATTCGTGAAAAATTATCTTCAAGTCAAATCAATGACGTTTGATGTCTTTAGAACGCATATGAAAAATAAGTTCGTGAGTCACACAATTACGGTCGTACTTTGTGTAGAAATCTTCAACAATATCACAAAAATGTATAATGTCACTTATTTAGTTAATTAATTGTGATAATGAGTCTTTTTATCTCTATAGCCTCCAAAGATTATTATATCTATTGACATGTGTAATTTCTTTTTTTTTTTTTTTCATGGGGTTGGAAGTTCAAATTTTGTTACACCTATTTGTTGTCAAATGAAATAAAAGTTGTTGTTATTATTATAATTATTATTATTAATTACAAGTTAGTCTATGATCAATTTTAAAATTTGTATCTATTTGATCTCTTCACAAATGTCTAACTAGTCTCTAAACTTTTGTAGGCTGATAATTAAAATCTTAGAAATTGTTTACAAATTTTAAAATTCAATCGACATCTATTATATACAAATTTGAATTTTATATCTAATGGAACTCTAAACTTTCAAAGTTCAAGAACTAAATTTATAGTTTAAAAGTCTAATAACCAAATTGCCACGAAATCTCAAACTTCGGAAACTAAAATGTAATTTAACATTTTTTATATAAAAAAATATATAATGTTACAAACATGTATGTGATGCGGATTCAAATATTTGATTTTAAAAAGGGAGATCATTACCCTATTACCTTAATCACTTTTTTGTAATCTCAACAATGGTGATTAGTGTCTTGTGAACATACTAGACCAATAACTTGGATTAATTGATTTATATTCAAATTTGTGAAAATATATGTGAGAGTTTATTGATATATATGTATGGAACATTACACAAATTGAAGGAATTAGATAAAGGGACGTGAGAAGATGTAAAAAGGAAGCAAAGTTAGGTAGGAAGTCTTAAGGGTTAGGTAATTAGCAATGCAAAGCCAAGCCTATCTCTGCCCCTCAACAATGACCATTATATATTTTACTTAACGCATAAGAACAAATTCCTTTTTTCTTTTTAATTAAATCGAGAATAAAAAATATATATTTTTTCATTTTATATGCTTTTCCCACCACCAAAAAAGAACAACTCCCGAATGTCACCATTACAAACACGACCATTAAACCCCTTAAATTTCCTTGTCCTTAGCACATCAAAAGATTAGATTAGATATTTTAACCTAAAGTTTATGTACAATTTAATCAACTCCCTAATCCCATATTAATCCCCCGTTTCACTCTCCTAAATCCCACTTTCAAAACTTTCCCCTATCTCTCAGCTCACACACCCTCTTCACATCACGAACCCCATATATATATATAGAGAGAGAGAGAGATTTTCATGAATTTAATTTTCAAAATTGGGAATTATGAAGGAAGAAAAAAATGGTGAATTGTTTGTTCTTCCTTTGGATAATAATTTTCCATCAAGAAATTCATCTATGAGTCGTTCCTCTCGTTTCTACTACAGAAGAACCACTGAAGGAGTTCCATTTCAGTGGGAGAAACAACCGGGGACTCCCAAGAATAATCCACCGCTCACGGAGGTCGTTCCGCCGCCGATCAGCCCTCCACCGGCCGCGCTCAGCCTTGGTTTGTCGAAGCCGGCCGTCAGAGTTGTTCAGAATAAACAACCGATTTTTTTGTTATTTGGGCCGTGGAGGAAGCAGCCCAAGCCCAAGAAGAATCCTTGTCCGTTGGATCATGATAATAGCAACGAACGTCCGAGATTTGACTCTTGTGGGTCCCACTGTGAGTTTATGGAAAAATCATCGTGCAAAGCAAAATCTCTACCGGCGACGGAATCTTCCGGTCACTTACGGGTGGGATGCGGTCCGTGGAGGATCAACCCGATTAAAATTGCAATAGGAAGGCGAGTTTAATTTCCTAATATTTTCTCCTTTGTTTGTTGGTAGGTTTTGTAAATAAATAAATTTTCTTTTATTTGTGACTATTGATAATAAGGAGCTTCTACTTATTATATTATGTTCTGAATTTTGTAGTAAATACAAATATTTCCATGTAAGCAGAAGCTCCAATTTATCAATAGGTAGGTTAGTATTATTTTATAATATCTATCTTCTTTTTATTACTAAAATAATATATTTGTGTTGTTTGCATGAGTGTGTGTGTGTTTGTTTTTTTTTTTTTTTTTTTTTTGGAATAATAATGAGTTGGTATTTTTGTACACTCAATTTATGAGGATTTTCTTAAATAAATTTATGGCAAGCTCATTATTATTTTTCCTTGTATAACATTTAATTAAGTCATACCAATTATGGAGAATGAAATGAGGAAGGTAGTTCAGAGAATGAGGATGAACCTCTCTCTCTCTTCGGAGAAGGTTTGTTAGTTAAAAAAATAATAAAATAATTTGATACTAAGTTGACATTGCTAATTGTTGTTCAAGATAATTCCGTGATATTATTCTTTTGAAAAATAAAGCTTTTAACTTTTTAAGATTTATATATGTAAATATCCTTCTCATTATTTTAAATTTATTCATATTTTTGTTTTGTTATGTTTTTTCTTTTTTTTTTCAAAGTTATGTTCATCTTCGTTTTGTTAAATAATATACAAAATTTTATTAGTAGATTACAACTTATATCCTCAAACTGATCTATCAAGTTTGTGCATATTAGATTTGTGTTAATAAGTATGTGTTTGATTCAACTTTTTTAAGTGTGTTATTTTTTTAAAAAAAAATTATCTTTGGAAAAATTTTAGTGTTTGACAACCAATTTTATGAAGAAAAAAAAGTTTCATGAAATAAGTTGATCCAAGAGAATCATTTGAAATCAATTTTTATAAAAAAATAATTTTTGAGTATATAATGGTTTTCTCTCCCAAAATATTTGAATAATACATAAAATTACCAAATTACTCTATGTAGTTCTCCACCCCACTTCTACCTTGGACCTTTGGTTGTTGCAAGTTACCGTTGCCCTTCGCCCCCGACCACCATTGTCGATAGCCTACTTCGGAGAAATTGCTTTCGGCAACCATCTTCGACACTCTTCCCGACAACCAACTCTAGTAATAACCATCTCTAGCAACTGGTTGTAGCAACCAATCCTATAAACCAAGTGCATCGATTATCTCGAACTACGAACTCCTAATGACTAACTCTAATCGTAAATTAGATCGATCATATGCTCAAAATATTTGGGCAATGAAAATGTTTTTAAATGATCAGTTCATAGTATTTGACACTCATCCTTTATAGTAATTTAACATTAATATAAACCTTTTTGGTATATAGCGAACCAAACAAACTTAGTATATGAAAACAACTTTTGAGAAAGTGTAATAACCAAAATATTAATTGTTTTTTAAAGTCATTTTTAAAGAGTGTTTAAATGAAAATGACTTTTTGAGAAACATTTTTGTTCCTAATCAATCCAAACAGACTCTAAATTTCTAATAAATGGCTAAACACTATCAAATTTTGTGTCTATATATAGATCTTTTCGGACTTTGAAAATTTTCAATATTATTTTTTGTTCTTTCTAAAAAGTTTATGATATTATAGGCAATTTTCAATTTTATGTCTAATGTATTTCTAAATTGTATGAGTAGATCACCAAACACTCAATTTAGTTTCTAATATGTCATTAGACTTTAAATTTTATGTCATCAACCTAATACGAATTCATGAAGCTATAATTCATAAAATTGAAAGTTTAAGACTTTAATTAATTTTTTTAATTTAATTTTTGATTGATTCTTTAAATTTTAAAAATGTAAGTATTTTACAAACCTATTAATTTGAAATTTCAATTGTTTATTAAATATTTTAAAGTTTAGAGAACCTGTTACACAGGTTCAAACAAATTTAATACAAACTTTGAAAGTTAAAAAATTAAACATTTACGATTAAGCCAAACTTTTGTTCTATCAAAACAAATGCAATGCAATAGTGTAAATAGTGTTGGGAAAAATGATATACGTGAATTGAATACACTAACAAATTGATTACACCTCAACTTGAAACAATATTTTGAATGTATAATCTTCAATGTGCAAGATGGTGTAACAAGACTTTATGAATTGAAATAATTAAAAACCTCAAGATATTATGGAGACTTCAATAGGTAGTCGAGGCACGCTTCTGATAAGCGTTGTCTTGAATAGAATTATTCGCTATGCACTAGATGAAGCAGACTATAGCGATCGTTTCAGTAGGATACAATGACTAACTTTGGTAAAACTGCAACCTTTAGCTACTCAGATCTAGCAAAACTCTTGGATACTTGCTCTCAACTCAACTAAACTCAAGACTAAGAGAAAGAAAGAAATAAATGAGAGAATTCTTCTATTTGAAGTCAGATCTTACAAATGAAGAAACAAGTTATTATTTATAGGCTAGCAACTTAAGGCCCGTTTGATAACGTTCTCGTTTCCTGTTTCAGTTTCTCATTTTTTAGGAAGCGAACTTGTTTGATAACTGTCCCCGTTTCTTGTTCCTAAAATTTGAGATACATTTCTAAAAAATAGGTCAAAATGGAGAAATTACAAAACGTAGTTTATCTTGTTCTTGTTTTCTATTTCTATCTTACCATTCCTATGGATAATCATTCTCAATTTTTTGTGTATTGGTATCAAGCGCGCATAGTAATTATCTTCCAATCATGAGTTTGAATCCACTTGAAGTATTTTTTTTAGATAGTTTCTATTTTTTTTTTTGAAGAATATGTTTTTCATTACATTTTTATTTTTATTTTCTCTTTATTAATTTTGTTATTTTCAAAAATAATTCTCCCTTATTTTTATTTAATTTTAATTTTGAATTTCAAAGTTATCCAATATTTAGATTTATATATTATTTTAATTTTTAATATATATATTAATTTTTTTTTTATATTTCAATTTCAAATCCCCTAATTGTCACTTTTTTTCCTTTTAAATTCTATTATATTTATATATTATTTTAATTTTCAAATTTAGAATTCTTCAATATTTATATATTATTTTAATTTTTAATATGTATATTAATTTTTTTTATATTTCAACTTTTAAGTATTAAATTTTGCAATATGTGTATATATTATTTTAATTCTAATATATGAAACCGAAGAGAATTTTAGAATATATAAATTTTGTTAACTAAGACATTCATTTAGCTTAACTTTAAAATTTTAGTAACTGTCCAAAATACAAAATAAAAGCAAATTAATACAAAAATTGAAACATTTGTCAAATTTAACTCAACTTAGTTGTTACTTGACAAAAATAAAACATAACTCATTCAAATTGAAGAAACTACAAATTTAACTTTCATACGTGTTAAATTTGTACATGAAACATCATTTTAATTTGAAGTTTTAATCCAATTTAAAAGTTTCGAAACAATGAAATTAATCTACACAATTAAATACATTTTTTATGTTTTAAATATTCACCAAACTTTCACTTCCTTTCACTCAAGCCTAGACATTGGGGTTAAGTTCATTCAATGTAGGCGATAAAGGATGTTCAAAAAAGTCGATGACCCGAAGAACTTGATCAATCCAGTTCAATTTGTACAATTTGGGTTTGGTTAATAACTCAATTGGGTTGGGTTAGGTTGGTTCATAGGTCTACCTAAAATAACTCGAGCCAACCTGAACTTATTATTATTATTATTAAAAAAATATGTTTTTTATTACTTCCAATACAATTATTTATACACACATATTTATTATAATTTTACTTAATTTCATTATTTTTTTAGATTATTTATTATCCACCAATTATTTACAATAATTTTTTCACTCTATGGAAATCAAAATTTTATAGTATAAATTAGAATTAATTTGTTAATCTTATTTCAATATATGAAAATAATTAAACAAAATCTTTTACATATAACATGTTACTTATTTTTAAAACTAAAATTTAAATAATCAAGTAACCGAACCAATCCAGTCCAATCCAACCCAAATATTTCATAGTGGGACTGAGTTTGGGTTCATTATTTAATGAGGGTTGTTAACCGAAAGATTGTGTTGGGTCTACAAATTGCTTCAACCCAACACAACCCACAAACATGTCTAGTAGGCAAATCCAACTTACACCCATAAATTTTATTTTATTATAATTTATTTTTTTAGGATAAATTTTATACTATTTTGGTTCCCTTACCTAAAGTTTTTTTAATTTTAGTCTCTTTATACTTTCAATAAATCTTAAATTTTGTCTTATAATGCTAGTTTATTATAGATTTTTTTTTAAAATTATTATCGATAGCATTTTTAGTATAAATTTTGAAAACATATTCACATATTTCATTTTATTGCATGAAAATGACGGTTATTATTTTATCAATTTAGGTAAAAACTAATGTTGAGGATTAAATTTAAGATTTATTAAAATTATATGGACTAAAATTGAAAAATTGAAAATATATGGATTAAAAATTGAACCAAATTCAAATATAAGAACCAAAATGATATTTTAACTAAAATTTAAATTAATTTTCATTAAGAATATTATTGAATTTGTTTAAATTATTGGATGAACAAGAGTAAGACACTCATTACCATAAAAATAGTGTTGGATTTACACGATACAATTGTACATTGTTCAATCAATATTACAAATTATAAAAAATATAAAAAAAATATATATTTTTTTTAAAAAAAAGAAAGATAATGTAAAATTTAAAATGAATTAGGAGGAGAAATTACAGGGATTCTAAAAGTGAAATACAAATTTCCTTAATTATCTTAACAGATATCTAAATGAGTAGTTTATTCACTTCCCATTTACACCCCAAACTCTCTCCATTATTTACCCTCAAATTCACTTTCAAAATTCACAAACAACACAGCAATGGAAAAAGATCACACTCTTCATCTCTCTGAAAAACCATTTTCATTACTCCAAGCCAATGAATTATTTGTCCACAAAATCCTTTCTAGAAACTCCTCATTTGGCCGCTCTGCCCGTCTCCCCGCCTGTCGCCTGCCCGGTCAAATCCCTTTCAATTGGGAAGCCCAGCCCGGGCTGCCCAAAAATCAACCCACAGAAAATCTCCCCCCGGCCGACCTCCCGCCGCCGTCACCCTCCGCCCTAGACCTCTCCATAACTCCACGCATAGTCCCCAAGCAACCGCCTGTCAAGATTTGGTTTTGGAAAAAACCGAGGAGAAAATTGAGGCGCGTGGTTAACAAAAACGCTGCGTTTGGATCGTCTCCATCCAGACGACATGTTGATCGTGAGAGTGAGTTTTGTAGAAAATCAAACGACGAGTCGTCATCGTCTTTGTCTTGTATTTCTTACTCCTTGTCTTCGAACTCTTCTTCGGCTTCGTCGTCAAATCCTTACAACCGACGGCGCTCTAAACTCGGTAGCCTCGCCAAAGATTTCATTAGGTGGGCCTTCTAATTTCTTTTTAATAATAATAATAATAATATTCCCAATTTTTATTCTTCCGAATAATGTAATTTGTGTATGCTTAATTTAGATTTTGTCAAATGGAAACTGTTTGTACTGGGTTTGTATTTTTGGTAATTTTATGAATTTTTTTATTTCCTTTAATTTCGTTCTTTTTGGTTCTGTAGTTGAGATTTGACCTTTTTATTTAATTGCTGAATTTAATTTTAATTCTTTACTTATTAGTATTTAATATTCAATTTTAGGAAAATTTAGAGCATGCTTGTCGTGATTCCGACAAAATTAAAAATTGGAAAGTAGTTAAATCAATAGTTAAATTTGATTTATATATATATATATATATTCGTTTTTAGTGAATGAAATGATATCTCCTAATCAATCATTTCTTAGACTTAGCTTTGAACTAATCAAATTCTACAATTTCGTTTGATTAAAATCCTCAATGATTCAAATTGAGATCAAATTACCCTACAAGAATGATTGCTCCAAAACTATTATTATCATTATATGTATTTGTGATGGCTTTTTTTAGTACTAGAAATTAACACGTGGGACGGAAATGAAAATTGGATGTTATAAGTTAATTTTGTATTCTATGTCTATTCCATGTAAATATTTGTGAATTATTAGCTAAATTTTGAAAATAAAAAATAATTTTTATTTTTTAACTATCTATGGTTTCTTGTTATTTATTTTATTTTTTAAATTCAATAAATATTTATGGTAAAGATTTCGTTTCCACCGCTTTGAATATAAAAAATTGTAAAAATTAAATTGTAGTATTTTTAATAAATATCCAAAATGTTTATGCAAACATATATTTTAAAATATTTATTATGCATTTTAGAAGAATAAATGGAAAGCTATTGTTTTTTTTTTTTTTAATGCTTTCCAAAAAAATATAACTTATTTATGTTGTTTTCAATATATCTACATATAATTTTGTGAATGTTTTTTTTTAATTAGAAAAAAAAAAAAAAGAGAGAATGGTTGCCAAATACCAAAAAAGCTAGAATTTTTCTAAATGGTTTCATAAAAAATAACAATTGTCAGACCAAACTCTGCGTTATTTCTTCTTTCTAAATAAGTTAAATCTCATGATAATATTTTAAACAAGTTTTTGAAATAAGGTACTTTTATGAAACAATGAAAACTTACCTAATTCAAATTCTATTTCGAAATTAATATTAAAAAATATTCAGATAGTCGGTTTGATTTTATCGGCTAATTTAAAAATGAAATTGATTTATTATCGGTTTTGTTTTCGGTTTTTGTCATTTTCTCTTTTTTTTTCAATTGTTTTTTTTAATTATTTTCAACTTGTTTTGAATCGGGTTTTCTTTTAATTTTGAATTAAATTTGGGTCTATTTTTTTTATAAATTGAAATTTGATATTTTTTTCTTGCCACTTTTCTAAACAAAAAAACATTCAGGCTTCGTAATAATTGGTTTTTTATTTAAACATCAAATATACATGCAACATAGTAATGAAAATACTAAAAAAAAAATACCTAATGAATAGTTTGTTTTCATGAGTATATATATCATTGGTTTGATTCGGTTTTGATTGGTTTTTCTAATAACAAATTGATCCGAGCTAATACCTTTTAGTTTTCTTCAAATACAAATCAATATGTCCAATTTCACTAAAAAACCAAACCAAACATTTGGATCGATTTGGATTGGTTTGGATTTTCGATTTTTTGATTTTTTGTAATTAGTAGCAATTTAAGAATGTGATTTTGCAAGTATGTCATTTCAAATTTTGCATATATGGCAAAATCTTCTGTTTTGATATTTTGTTTATTTGTTTTTCCAAAATGGCCCTATAACAATTTCAACCTCCTCCTTCCTTTTTCTTCTTCTATGCTTTTATTTATATATATATATATATATATTTAGAATTACAATTTTAGAAGTTTTACATACTTCCTTCTTTAAAATCTTGAATGGTTTTTTTTTTTTTTTTCCGTATTATGTTTTCTTCTAGTTTTTTTTTACTTTTTTTTTCTAAAAAAAAAATCTCCTATGAACAAAATTTGATTTAAGTTTATTTTATTTTATTTTAATTCAATATATTTTTTCCTTATCCTTTAATTTTTTTCATGCATCAATTTTTAAAAACTTGTTTTTCTTTTTCTTTTCTTTTAGATAACTTCTTTATCCTTATTTCTTTCCTTTTTTGTTGCATCACTTTTTTTTCTTTTCATTTTTTTATATAACTTGCTTCCATCTTTTTTTTTTTTTTTTTTAAATTATTGAATTATGAGTAACTTGTGCTCTGACTTTATCATAAACTATAGTTTGCAATAATGATCTGACTCTTGCTAGAGACATAATATTTTTTAGATGATTATTAGTGGCCACCAGTTTTGCCAATAGTCATTTGACTCATAATATGGACATCATCTTTTTTGGGAGCCTGAAAGTTTTAGGTTTAAGACCCAACAAGTGCCCATTAGGTAGATAGTAAATCAATCACCAAATACTTAACATCAATCAAACAGTGTATCATTACAAAATATATCAATAATATATAAGTCAAATGTATCAACAGTATAAACATGTATATTAATATAAAGTATATGTATAGTATGTCAGTCAAATGTATTAGCAGTATAAATGAATGTATCTTTATAAAGTATATCCACGGTATATCAATAAAGTTTATTAGCAGTATCATTATAAAGAATATCAATAGTATGTTAGTCAAATGTATCAACAGTATAATCATTATAAAGTATGTCAACATAATTTCAATAAAGTTCATTAGCAACATATTAACAATATATCAATATTATATTTCAACATAAGTGTATCATCAACTAAAATATATATTTTTTAAAGTCGATTCGTTGAAAAATATTGTACTTACTTCAAAAAAATTTGTTAGATTTTTTTTTCCAAATTAATTGGGGAGAGAAAGAGTAACAAAACGAGAATGCAAAAAAAAAAAAAAAAATTAAGAAATTGAGACAGTAGTGTAAGTGTATATTAAGTGTATTAAGTATGTATAAAGTGTATCAGGCGTATCAGGTTATCACACACATGTATTAGGTGTATAAAATGTAACATGTGTATGCGAGCTGGGTTTGTTTGCCATTTTTGTATGTCTAAATAATATATAATATTTATGTTAAAAGCTTAATCGGGTAATATATATATTTGAAAAATAGGGTAATGCATTATTTACTTACCTAAAAGTTGTAAGTTCAAATTTTCTACCCTTAACTGAACAATAAAAAAGAAGCTAATAATAATAAAGGAGGCCAACTACTCATTAGCCATGGTTATTATTTTTCCTTTGTAATAATGTAAAGCATGTAAATAGAGAAAGATTCGCTTCAACCAAATATTCACGCTTACATCAGTTTAGGGACCGTATTGGATTGGATTTGGATTTTATTAACCTAGTTGTCTCTTTTCCTTTCTTACCCCGTGATAAGTGGAGAAATTTTAAATAACCATGAGTGTGGAGAAATTAATATATTTTATTTTATTATTATTATTTCTTTAAAATCAAACTACATTAAAAAAAAAATTCTTCTTTGTAAAGAGGGCCAAAATTTTTTAGGACACTAAGCTTGGGCTTTTTTTTTTTCTCCTGGAAAATATATTTTAAAGTTTTGAAAGTTATTTTGTGGGAATTTGGAGATTAATAATGTAGTTTAATTTTTTAAAAAGGCTAAACTATAAAAATGCCTTTTAACTATCACTTTTGTAAAAAATACCCATGAACTTTTAAAAGTTTCAAAAATACTTTTAAACTTTCAAAATGATTTAAAAAATATCTCTGCCGTTAGTTTAGATGTAAACCGTTAAAGTTTTGCTTAAAAAAACACTAATAAACTTTTCAAAAGTTAAAAAAATAACCTTAACTCACAAAAAGTTAAAAAACACTCTCATCGTAGTATATGAACATAAACCATTAATACCTTGTTGTAAAAATAATTTTAAAATTAAAAAAAATTATAATTGCTTTCAATTCTTAACTTACCATCAATTTTCTCATCAGCTAAAATTTTAAGTTGAAACATATAATCCAAAATGTATTTGGTTATTAACACACACTTAATTACTATTTTTTTAAAATCTTTTGGTATGTTTAAGGGGATTTTGATTTTATAATTGTGAACTTTTATGTTTTAACTTAAAATTTTGGTTGGTGAGATAATTGGTTTAAATTTAGAATTGGAAAATTAGGAATAAGATGAGAGTATCTAACTATATTAAAAAATTAGGATATCTATATAATTTGTTTTAAAGTTCATTTTTTTCAAACTTAATAAAACTTCAAATAAATTGTGCCATATTAGTGTTAGGACCAATTTTTTTTTATTTTTTATTTTTAAATTAAAGTTATTTTTGTAACGAGGTATTAACGGTGTCTGTTCATATACTTACGGTAAATGTATTTTTGAACTTTTATTTGAGTTGAGGTCATTTTTGAAACTCTCGAAAAGTTCATGAGTATTTTTGAAACAAAACTTTAACGATTTCTATTCAAAATTATTAGTAAGAATATTTTTGAACTCCTATTTTAAATTTAAAAGTATTTTTGAAACTTTTGAAATTTTAAAATATTTTCCACGCAAAAATATAAAAAAATAAAAAAGGTCTAAAAATTGGCAAAAATATAAAAAAAATAGAGAAGGTCTAAAAATTGGCGGGAGGGAAGGTGAAGTGGTATTTCTAGGTTTTACCAAAAGAAAACTTCATTTCGAAAACTGCTCTCCAAATTGCTCTCGATCAGTCGCTTGATGCTCTTCACTTGTAGCGTTACAGAGGAAGAACGATGTATGGAAGTCAATTTGATGGCAACGCTGCCTTCTCCGGTGGCGGATTCATGCCATCTCAGACCACTCAGGCCCCTGATCATTCATTCTCTCCGGCGAAAGTACGTTCTATCTCCATATATAATATTAAATCCTCTTTCGGATTCCTCTTACTTCCATGTTGATTGCTAGTCTCCGCTGTTTGGATTTATCACATGCGTTTTACCGTATTTTCTGACTGAAATCGTCACAGCAGTTTGAAATGATTCGTACTTCGATTGCTAATTGGTTGACTAATAGTTCATATATTGTTTGGATTTGAAGTCTGGTTGGTATATGTGTTTTTGCCCCTATGTTTTTGGCGGACGGTAGTTCTTCTCCTCATGGTTATGGCAAAAATTAAGTTGAATTTTTTGTTTGTCTTCGTCTATTGGAATTGGATTACACGTCGTTTTTACCTTTGGTATATCCTTCAGAAATTTTGTTATTGACGAAATGAAGTCTTATATTTTTGTGTCTAATTTGCAGAATCGAGATGTCCAGGCATTGCTTCCATTAACAGTGAAGCAGATAAACGACGCATTTCTGTCTAGTGATGATAAATCAAATTTTGTTATAGATGGTGTTGATGTTAACAATGTTAGTAATTCAACTTTATATGCTTTGTTTATTTTTATGAATTGAGTTGCTTGTTGAGCTGCATGATGTTCAGGTTAAGCTTGTAGGGATGGTGCGCAATAGAGCAGGAAGAATTACTGATGTGACTTTTGCACTGGATGATGGCACTGGACGGATTGACTGTAGCAAATGGTTTGTTCTTCGCCCACCACCACACACGTGTGCACACCCACCCACACCTACGTCCACACTAGATAGTAGATGGAAAAGAGGTTAAGATGCTTTTCTTGTTGATCTTGGTTTCTTTTTCATTTGTCTACAGGGTCAATGAAGCTGCAGATTCAAATGAAGTTGAGGGAATATTGTAATGTTCTTTCTGCCCTGTTAATAACATTTACAATGTTCCCAAAAAATTGTAATACCTTTTGTATATAATTTTTATGATTGGGTTTTCAGTGTTGCCTGCTAGAATCTCTTGTCAATTAGGACAGAACTTGTGGAACGCAACATGTTGTAGACATGGAGTTATACTGTTGTTCTTTAGTTCAGTAAATTGAACAATATACCCTGTATCCAATGCTACTACAGGGCATACAAACGCTTCATTTATCTCAATCTTATCGAGATGACAAGTATGGATGGAAAATGGACCCTGCTTGGTACCGAGAAGGTGGTTGGTTTGTTTTTGTCGGGGGAGAAAGGAAGACAGGGAGTTGTGGAATTTTGTGGCCAGTTATAGCTTAGGAGGAGAGATCCCAGCTCTCATTGGCTGGAGCCTTATTGTTTTTCTATTTTTTTTGTGTTTGTTTGCTGAATCTGAACTTTGTTGCAAGTTTATCAATTCAAAATCATGCTTCTTGCATATTTTCTGGTTTGTGTGGTGTTATTTAAAAATGTAACAGATGTCCATCAACTTGCAACTATCATTCATTGAAATGTTACTCGTGGCTCTTCTGGGTTTTCTTTCCTGTTTAACCTGAATTTAAATCTTGAGTGTTTTGGATCATTTGGGGGACGACTCTGCTTATTTAGACTAAGTGATGGATCAAATCATCTCTGAAATTTATCCCCTTTTAGCTCATGTCATTTAAAAATTCTCATGCTTTAGGGATGGCATGTATGTCCGGGTCCATGGCCACTTAAAGAGCTTCCAAGGCAAAAGAACTTTGAATGTCTTTTCTATCAGGTATTGTATAGTTTTTCCTTACCTCTTTTTGGGGATTTCTTGGTTTTGTTATTGCTTAGGGATTTGAGATGTGAGTGCATAAACTGTATCAATGCAGTTCTTGAACTTTTTTTTAGTACAATAGGTAGTGGTGGTGAGATTTGAACCACAAACATCATGGTCGCTAACAAATTCTATATGCGAGTGAGGCATTTCATGAGCAGTTCTTTTCCACCCAATGAAATCATTGCGGTGCTTGTTCTCTGTAACTTATGTACATTATTTCTATACTATTGCTGCTTGGGGATTTTGATGTAAAGTATTTTGGCTTCCAGGCCTGTGACAGACTACAATGAGATCACAAGTCACTTCATCGAATCCATATATGTTCATTTTTACAACACCAGATTACGGGTATTAATCAAACCATTTTAAATTTTTGGTGATATCTTGATTGGGTGAAAAGTAATATTTTTCATCTTACCTGCTTCTCCTTTTGGGTTATTGCTTATGTTGTGCTTATAGAAACAACAAGGTAGTAGTATGACTACTCAGCCACCGATGGCAAATGTATCTAATACTCCTGTGAAAGGATATCAAGCTCCCATTTCAAATCAAGTAAGATCCTTGTTCAATTCAAATATGATGGGCTATGGTTTATTTATATATCCTTCTAATAATCTTTTTTCAGTACACTGGTCAAGCAGGCGGTGATGGTTGGAAGAGCCTTGAGCAGATGGTCTTAGATTTCTTGCAACTTCCTTCATGCGAGTGAGTGCCTTTTAACAATGACGCAGATCTTTTTTATTTCATCTTCCCCACTTTTATTTCTATTTTTGTTTGTCTTGAATTTGCAATCTTAGATGCATAGTTAAGAAAGTAGATTGTTTCTAAGTTTTTTTTCTCCTTGCATATGTATATTTTTTTGGTTTTGATGGCCGATGAATGCTTTTTCTCATTGTCTGTTTTTCCCCCTTCCATGAATAGATGACTAACTTCTTGAGAGTCAACCTCCATAGCTTGGTGAATTGTTTATTATACTTATTAGGATCCTTAAATCACTCAAGCACCAATAGAAAAAGTTTTTCCTAGATGAGAATTATTTAGAAGAGCTGTGGTCCTAATCCACTTAATTGGTTTTTCCTTTTTCTAGAGTAGAGGAACAGTATATCTAACCAAGTATAGGATTGTACAAACATGAAAATATTCGCCTTACTCAAAACAACAATATACAGTGTGAAATGTAATATGTTGATTGAGGCATAAGTTATGTTCGATTGTCACGATGGACCCTGAATATTTTGAGGGCGGAGTGATCAAACAATTATTGTACTGGGTTTGTGTTTGTGCTTTCTTCTTTTTCTTCTTCAAATATATAGTGTGAAATGTAATATGTTGAGTGATCCGGAATGCTTCCCTCACTATTTTCTTCCCCTGCTCATCTATTTCTTAGTTTTAATTTATTATTACAATGTATATATTTATTTTTCTATGTAGTTCTGAGAGGGGCGCACACCGTGATGTCATTGCTCAACAGCTCAAAGTTCCACTTGAGAAGCTCATGTATTACTCTTTTTCTCTTGCCTCCACTCGACAGCAGGAGTTATCTTGCAATTAGGGTTATAACTTAATTTACCATTTTGCTTATTATTTTGCAGTCCGGCGATGAAAAATCTAGAAGAGGAAGGCCTAATCTACTCAACAACTGACGATTATCACTTCAAATCAACCGCCAACGGTTGACCTTCTCTATTATGGTGTTACTAATGAATTGCAGGCAAGTTTATTTCCTGCCGTTCTTTCGTTTCATCTATAGTTTAAGTTGGGAAAATCTTTGTAGTCAAAATATGGTCCGTGCAACATCTGTTTTAGCCTCTATAACAGCGACCCAAAAAGGAAAGAAAGATGATAACAAAGCGCACATGGCCATGGCTTGTTGGAACTATTGTCATGATGTTTGTTTCTATTGTGCAACATATTTGGAGTGTGCTAATGCAGCAAAGGGTGCAGCACCTAGAGAGGTGGATTTGGCAGACTCCAGAACTTATTTCCAATTCATAAACAGTAAATTACTTTTTCCTGTTAAAATCAATTTTGTCATTTTCAAAATCATCATTCAAAATTATTTAAATATTTGATTTTATATTGCTAAGTATAATTTCTATATCATCAAAGTTGGTTTTAAAACGATAAAAAGTGAATTTCTCCCAAATATCTTTTGTCTTATGTCCTTTCACAAATTGCTTGAACCATAATCTTGGGATCTAAGAAATATCCTTTTTTTTTATGTGGAGTTTTAAAATATAGGTTATGTGCATAATTAACATTTCTGGATAAATGTTTTACATCAACGCCTCCATAAACCAACACCAGAACTATCCTATAAGTGACCCTCAGCTTGTCAAACCTAAGAGCCTGTTTTTTAATTTTTAATATTTTGTTTAATAAACTTTTACTTGTAGACAAATTTACAATCTTAACCAAAATTTTATGATAAGAAAAAAGACAGTGTTGTGACAAAAGTCTTATTATTTTTATTATTATTATTATTATTTTGTTAAATTACCTTTCTGGTGTTGATACTTAGAGTTTCATAACATTTTAGCTTATATTCTTTTAAATGTGTAAATTTTGGTCTTGTAATCTAAATAAATCTTTAAATTAAAATTAGTTCCTAATTCTAATTTTTCTTTTGTTATAATTGGTTAAATAGTAATTATTATTTTCATGCCAGAAAAGATAATGTGAACATATTTTAAAAAGATAATGTGAACATATTTTAAAAATTTACATCGAGGCTAAGAAAGATCAAATGATTTCCAAAAAAAAAAAAAAAAAAAAAAAAGAGTCAACAATAAACTAATAGTAAAAGTTGGTTTTAGGTAGGGGTGTACAAAAGTGCGACAAAACCGACAAACTGGATTGGATCGGATTGGATTGAACCAAGTGGTTTGGTCCGATTTCTCTACAAAAATTGAAACTCTCAGTGCGCTCCTAGATAAAATTGGGTGGTTCAATTTGGTCATCGATTCACAAAGTTAATAAATCAAGAAAAATTGAATCGAACCAAAGTCTATTATGTATTTTAAAAGGTTTTTATATTTTTTTAAACATCAATTTATTAATTTTAATATAGGATTGTTTTTAAATATAGGAAAATGAATCAAAATATTTAATAAAATGTTATTGTTTATTTGTAAATATTTTTAACAGTTTTGTCATTTAAAATAATTTCTCTTTAATATATTAACTATTAAACTCGGACTTCATTTATGCCCAACCTAAAACCTTTCTTAGTTCACTTGATGACCTAGTCCATAAACTCGCTTCTCCTAAATAATTAGAACTAAAAAAAAAAAAAAAACCTAAAAATTAGGGGTGTATACGGGTTGGGTTGGGTTGGGGGTATTTTATGGACCAACCTGAAAATTCGGGTTGGTCGGGTTGGCTACCTGAATAACCTGAATAGGGTACCCAACCCAACCCTTAAAATTAGGATTGGGTTGGGTTGGGTTGTCGGGTTGTGTGGGTGTGTGTTTTTTCTTTTCTTTTCTTTTCCCCTATTTTTTGGTAAAACATATTGGCATATCAATAAACACTAATTGACATATTAATTGATCCAAGATAAAGTATAAAATACATTGATCCAAGAAAAAAATATAAAATAGTTCTTAACATTAATTTAAACTAATATATATATATATATATATATATATATATATATATATATATATATTAATATTAGAAATTCGGGATGGGTTGGGTCAACCCAAATTTTCAAAATTGCAACCCGAGACCCAACCCAACCCGAAAAATACAAAAAAAAATTAACCCAACCCAACCCAAATTTTAAACTAACTCAACCCGATGCTTATTATTCGGGTTGGGTAGTCCGGGTTGTTTGGGTCATTTGAGCACCCCTACTAAAAATGTTAGTCTTCACTCTTTTCCTCTCTCGCAGTCGTCACGGTAGGGGTCTCTTCACGTTCATCTTCATTGGCTCTTCATTTTCACAGTCACTTAAAAATGTCTGGGTACTTCTCTCTTCGTATGTTCTCTTCATCTTTAGCTTCTCTCTTCGCCTCCACGTCCACAACTAACTTCTCTCTTCAGTTCACCCGATTCTCCTAACCTTCATCTTCACCGTTTACCCATCCCAGTCTCCTTTCGAAGCTCCAATATTGCTTCAAGAACGAGTAAGCAAAATATTTTTTTAAAAATCTTTTTAAGTATTGTATTGATTAGTCTCTCATTAAACAATTCTCTTATTATAAACTTTTTAAAATGTAATTTTAAAAACTGAATGAATCAACCTGAACCGAAGCAGGTTCGATTCACAAATCGAATTAACTGATGCAGCTCGATTTGTCACAGTTCTTTCTTATTATAAATCGAACACCTCGGTTTGGTCCTTGGTTTTGTCCAAAATTGGACTGAATCGAACCGGCACACTCCTAATGTTAGGTTTCATTAAAAGTATAGACTAAAATGGTCTTCCTTTTCTCTCTTTGTAAAAAATAAAAATGTTGAATCCAAAGACAAATTCATAGAAATGTGATATTTCTAATTTATGTGAAGGAGATAAAGATAAAGGATCATAAAAGTTGAAGTTTTTATAATGAACCAACACCCGTAAACTGTAATTACAAGTAACTTTACTCAAATGGTTTAGAATCTAAAATTCATTCAATGCTGCCCCACCCAGCACATAAGTTGTATGTAGAAAAAACTAAAGTAAGAAAACAAAAGAAATGCAACAATAATATTTTATAGAAAAACATAGAATAAAATACATTACAAAGGCCAAAGGCAAATGTGAAAATGGATGATAAACAAATAAGAAGCTGGTAACGTGAGGAATCACTCCTTCCACAAAATCCCCATAACTTTTTATTCTCTTATTTTGACCCTAAGAAACATTATTTATCTTCTTTCTATTTCTATTTCTCTTTCTGGAATTTAGCTTCAAGTTCACATTATTAAATAATGAAAAAAAAAAAAAAAAAAAGAGAGAGAAAAAGAAAAAAGAATCATAAAGCAAATTCAAACGCTGCCCCGCCGAACTCTCTGCCAATCCCCTTTTTTCTCTTCGCTTTTGGTATACACAAAAAGACACCCTCTCCATTTAAATCCCTATTTGAATTCAATTTTAATAATAATCCCTTAATTTAAATTTAAAGGAGATAGCCTTCCCATTTCTTTATTTCTTTATGCATCTTTCTTCTTTTGGACAACCATTCTGTGACTGAATCATTCAGTTTTGTCTCCACGTTTCACATCTTATTTCTCTCTTCTTTTTTTTTTTTTTTCTTTTCCCCTTTAATTATTAGAAAACACAAATTTTTATATATGGCATCCACCCTCCATTTATAGGACTCATATCCTCTTAAAAATCAACCTTGTCGGCCAATCTTGCATAGATTATCTTCAAGAGAAAAAAAAAAGAAAAAAAAAGTTGATTCTTCAATTGTTACACATATTGAAGACATTATGTGAAATTTTGGACGAGGTGTACAAATTAAAATAAGGCGCAGCAATATGTGCAGTGTGCTGGCTTGCTGGAATTTAAGACAAATTTGGGTCTAATTTGACTGTTTGGAGGTGATGTTGATGTTATTAATAATGTATTGAGCTAACTAAAGTCTCTTTCTTTATTAATGAAGCTAAGACCATAGTATAAGTTTAGTAGATATTTCTTTTTAGTTAAATTTCAAAAATCTAAAGTATAATGGTAGTTACAAATTATAAAAGTTTTAGAATTAGATCCTCAAATTTATATAATTATAGAAATTGTAACAATTGAATAATTTTGAGGGTTCAAATTTTATCATTTGGAGTCTAATTTCTACAACTATTATAAGTTTTAGGGTCCAATTTTCACATTTGTAGAGGTTTGAGGTTAAATTCTTACAATTGAAAGTTTGAAGCTATAATTAAAAACTACTACCATAGTTCAAGTTGATTTTCGCAATTTTTTCTTTCTTTTTCTAATTCTGGTGGGCATTCTCAAGTGTTTGATTTACACTTTTCTTCCTTTATTTCGAATGATTTCCCCTTCTTATATCTCGTGTGACGTAATTCTTTAGTTCCTTTTTTTTCAAAAAAAAAAAAAAATTAAAGTAAGCTTTTACTTAATTAGCACAGTTACGATTTGGGTATATTCTCATCAGATCATAATAAAAATCTTTTATTAATGATTTATATACTAGTAATATTAAACCTGGCTCATGCTATTAATTAAGACTAATGATTGTTGGATTAGACTAGCGATTACTTTATATATTTACTATGGATTTTGGATAGGTTAGATATTTATTTTTTTAAATTTGATTTCATCATCTCTAGAATTTTAGTAGTTTTGAGATTATTTAATGAATGGGTTTTAATGTGTAAAAAGAAGATTATCTTTAAGTTGTTCAGTGAATTGCTGGCAGTTTTTGTCTGTCACTTGAACCTAGCTAAGCTAAGATGTCATGTATGAGATAATATAAATTGGAGCAATCTAGACGTCAATCTATGACGTTAAACTATACCTTTAGTCCAGTAAATTTATCCTCACATAATTTTAATTTTATGGATATACCTCACACTATTGTTTTTAAATTGACTTCATAAGTAAATATAATAAAATAATATGTAAGATGATTGATCGAATTACATATAAAATATTATTTTAGTCCGTTATTGGATTTTTAATGTCAAAATTTAGTCAATGAATTTTTAATAAAACCTTTACCGTTGGTGTATTGTTGATTTTATAAATATAAAAACTAGTATTTTTTAGCACTTGTTATTTTATAAAATTTGAAAATATATTCATCATGGTGTATTTTTTTGCATGCAAATTATAATTATTATTTAATCAATTTAATTTTGAAAGAAGAAATTTAAGATTAATTGAAAGCATAATGATTAAATTTGAAATTTATTGAAAGTATAGAGATTAAATTTCAACCATTAAAATATAATACCACAACGTTGTTTTAATCCATTAAAGAAAATAAATTTTTAAAAAAACACTATTCAAATGACCTTAGCATTCATGATATCAAATTACACTTCTATTCTAACGTTCGCAAGTAGAAAAAAGATATTAAAAAAAAAAGAAGACAAAAACAAAATTTTGAACATTTAAATTTTATCATAGATAAAAATGACACTTATACATATATATGACAATAACTAGGTTAAATGTTAAATTTTGAAGTTTAGTGGTTAAATAACCAAAGCTAAATGGTATGTTATTAAGTTTAATAATAATAGAAATTTTTTTAATAGATGCACGAATAACTTTTAAGTTTGTATTAGTCCCTCTTGAGAGTCGGTTCTTTCAATCTATCAAAATTTTGTCTTTACACATTTGAGCCTAGCTCCATGATATTGCCATATACTACTAGTGAACCATGACAAAACAAAAATTTTTAGAATATATGTGTGGATGACAAGAAATACTTAAAAACAATGACGCATGAGATCTTGAATAGCGAGTTATATATAAGAAAAAGAAAATATTCTGAATATTTTATGACGAATGTTGGCATGTGGATCTCACATGTGTTCATTGTCGTCGTGAACCACTTGTGAAATTGACCTCCTATCTGCTTCTTCTAGTATGGTCTTGGTTTCCAACTAAACTTGCGTGCAAGATTCTCGCACCAGTGTGGTGTCGAGTCTACCAAATTTTGATATCTAAGTTAGTACATAAAGTGTATAATTCAACTAAGTACACAAAAGTAGAGTCATGACCCTCATTTGGAGGTTAACTTACTATTCCACTTTGAAGTTGTTGAATGGAGATATTAATAATGTCATTTTTCTGTCATCGATCGTTTGTTACTGTAACTCTAGTGATGTTAGATTATTTACAGCACTCTAGGTTACATGACGTTAAACTGAGTGAAACTCAATTATTTTTAGATTGGTATATATTCATCGACTTGATGGTTGACTCAAAATCCAAAGTTCTAACTTTTTCTTTTTGGGATGTGTGCATTTTTCCATATTACTTCCTAGTTCCCTTAAATTTAGGTCGTTCACTTGAGTTTTTTCTGAAGCAACTTCAAACAATAATAAATACATTAGTGTTATTGTCCCATGTTATATGTTATTGCCTATTGGTATTGTTTAATAGGTACGAAAATAGATTGATTTCAAGCCTTTGGTGGCATAAATATTAAACATAAAATTCAAAGACCTAAGATAGAGAAATGTTTATAATATTGAGAATCCCTTCCATTGGGCCTTCGCTTAACAAAGATACTTATGATATCATTGCAGGCAACCTCTGACATCCTTCAACCTGACATTGACACGTGTCCATTTACTGAAAGAGTAATGGGTAAATTTAATGTACACGTGTCCACAGGCTAACATGCAGTCATGTGGATGCCATTACCAAATTACATCCATCCATCACTCTGATTTCCACTTCCCACTTCCACTTTTCTGCACATTTCCTGTCCTTTTTATTTATTTATTTATATATTTTTAGAAAAACTTAGCAAATACTTTTTATCAACTTTTTTTTTTTCGAATTTCATTATTATTTTTCAAATTTGGTTACAAAAGAAATGGCTTTGTGTCAATTTTAAAATTTTATTTTTAATGACCTACCTTGTTTTTCTTAAATTTGTATAACCTACCCTCATTCTATGCTAATATCTATCGATGTACACGTTGATATATGATTTGTAAATTACAGAGTTCGAGACCGATATAAGGATTAATTGATATCTTTTGACATTTGTGATAAAAGCACATAAAACACAACGAATTATTGTTCACAATGACTTTCGGCTAAGTAACAGTTTATGAAAAATGTGTTAGTCCCATATTTGAAGTTTTAACATTCCCAAAAAGGTTTAAGTACAAAGACATGCAAATGAGGTTCCAAATTGTGGGTTTGGTGGAAGAAAGACCTTTCCCAACCTCACTCAAAAAGGAGAAAAAAATACTACCTTTTTATTTAAAAGTTTACCATTTTTTAAAACTCTTTTTTTTTTTTTCTTTTTTATTAAATTCGGATCCATGATTTTTGGATCTAATTAAAATTTATTCTCGTTGTTTCTGTTTGTTTATCTTCCTATTTCTTCTTCTTCATCATCATATACAAAGAGTTTTCTAGATTTGTGATAGCTTTAGCTTTACTTCTTCTGACTTATCACTGTTCTTAGCAAAGTTTTCATAGATCCCATTACTTACTCCACTGATTTCATGATAGCACCAAAAATGTGCTATCGTGCTCCGCTTAATTCAATGTTGTCTTTAGATTTTATATGTTTATTTCATTATTTTACAGATTTTGAGCACTTGGGAGGTAGAACCAGGCGTTAGAGCTATAATGAAGCCAAAATGGACCAAAACGGAGCTCAATTGCATCAATCGAGAAAGACAGAGGCAAAATTACCCCTGATGCCACAGCGCAGCAGCGCCGCCTAGGTGCCAGTTCAACGTTTTTTTCTCGAGAGTATATATATATATTTTTTTGGTGAAATGTAGTAAGCATTGCGATGTTGCCCAAGAGCATCGCGACACTCTGAAGATGTTTGCGAAAATTTACGTTGAGCGCTGCAACACCATTCCGAATTTAAAAAAGAAGGATTTGCTAGGGTTGGGGACATCTATACCAACCGACTTCAACATTCTTTTTCCTCTATTTTCTTCTCTTTTCTTCTACCCTTGTGATTATTTGATGTACAAAAACAATATTTTGATGTGGATTATGAAGATCGTTGGCTAAGGTACTCATTCTAGCTTAGACGTAGAGTGATTTCCCCTTGTATTGTACACTTGTGAGATTTTATGTCAATATCTATAATTTATATTATTGTTCTTGGATTATTCTCTGTTGTTGTGTGTTCTTGGTTATTTAATTTCATGATTGTCTAACAATTTGATTGAAATTTCGTAATCCTGTGCCAGAGATTTCTTGTAACACGTAACATTTAATTACAACATAATCTAAAAAGTAATAATAAGTTAGTAGGCTTGAGATTTGTTGTATAAAACAAATAACATTGATCTATCAACCTAGGGGATAATCAATTAGAATGTTTAAACCAGCATTCTGATTGAATGTTTGACTTAGCAAATTCCTTAAACATAATGCGATTGTTTAGGTTAACTAGGACATCTAGTTAATCCCACAAATTTGATAATTTGAACACTCGCTTAACGTTTCTAGGCAAGTTGGGTAAGAATGGAACACGGAGGAATTAATCTAATAGGTTAGTGATCAAGTTACAATTAGGGAATAGCACGAACGTCTATACTAGGTTTTTAATTATTCAAATTTAATTTCAATTTAATTCTCTGCAAATTAAAATTTTTACATCAGACAAAACAACTTCAACCCTCCCTCCCCCCCCCCAGAGTTACCTTAGGACTGTAAGCTGTTTGATTGAGAAGTTTGGTGAGAATGGTTAAAATTAGAGCCCATGGACGGATCCTATTACTGGCGCTGGTCTCATAAGCTTTTGATCTTCTTAAAAAATTGAAGGTCAATTACATCCTACCTCTAACAGATCTAACAAAGATAAGGCTTTTGACAAAGGTAAGGCTACTGTGGTGATTGATCCGATTAGTTCCAAGATTGCAGATGTGGTAGAATCAAGTCAATCCAAATCCGAACCCACCATAAATCTAGAGAAATACTAGGACAACAAAACAATTCAAGGCCATCTTCTCAACCACTTGATGACGCACTATTCGACTTGTTGGTGGTTAAAAAGTAAGCAGAAATAGTCTGGGACACTCTAGAATCCATATATGGAGGAGATAATGTAGGCAGAAAGAAATATGTTGTTGGCAAGTGGCTGTAGTCCCAAATGGTGGATGACAAGTTGAGCTTAGTAATGTGGGCTTGTAACTAAGGTCTACCCAACAAGTATGATTGGGCCTGGGAGAATTGACACATTATCCTTCCATCGACAGAAGCGAGAGGTAACACTACTTTTGTGAAGCTAGCTTCACGCAATGTCCTCCATCTCTAAGGGCAATGGACTATGGGCTTTCGCCTAAAGCTCAAGGCCCAATTTCCTATATGGAATGCGTAGGCCAATGAATTTCTTCGAAAGGAACTACTCAGTAGGCCGAGCTTACTTCTAAGTTCCAACTACTTTAGTGACCTCATTCAAGTTACAAGCAATTAACGTGATTGTGAAGATTTGGTTGTCTTCTATGGAAAAGTTTAAGGGTCTTTTCCAAGAGCTTTCACATTGACCCAAGGTTTATGTGCGTGACTTTAAATAGCACACATTGTATCGAGGAATCAAGGAAACATAAGAAGTACAACGTGTTTTGGGAGTCTTAACCGTAATTATTGAAAGTTCAAGAGGTAACTCACTCTCTCTAACAAATTCGTTGCCCTACTTCACTACGCATTAATTCAAATCGTAACATATTAATACTTAAGTTTGTTCTCTTATCTTTGCTTAAAAACAATTAATTTTTTTTTTTAAATTTTGTTTGCTATATTTGATATTCGTGGGGATCGTTTGGAATGACTCTAGGCTAAGGCCTATAGCAAAAGGCAAGAGTTGATGAGAAAGGTGTTGCCTCACATTGGAACTTTTAGCATTGTCAAAGGGGTAATAAATACAAAAACATGTAAAGGAGCTTCCAAATTGTGGGTGTGGTGGAAATAGGGACTTTCCCCACACACACGCGTCCTTATCTGTCCATCCGTAGAACGAATGGGTTTGGGAAACTACGCTTGCATGAAAAAAAAAAAAAAACTAATTTTTTACTACCTCTCCATTTAAAAGTTATCCATCTTCCCATTTTCTTTCTTCCTCTTCGTATACAAAAAGTTTTTTCCAGATTTGTGATAGAATAAGCTTTTCTTCTTCTTCTTACCACCGTTCCGAGCAAAGCTTCCATCGATTCCATTGCTTACTCCAGTGAGTGCACGCTTGAGTTTGGAAGCTGTATAAACCTAGGGTAGCAACCAAAAAATTTGATTTAGTACTGAGGTCGTGCCAAATTTTACTTTCAAAGGCAGTGGATCTTTTACGACGGTCTACATTTGGTCAATCCTAACAATTTATGAACATGTCTATACTAATAAGAATATTTATAACTTAGTTTGGGAGTAAAAACAACTAATTATTACTTTAAATCATTTTTATGATTTTATTATTTACAGAATTATTTGTCAATATTGATATTTCATCATCATATCCATAAAATTAAAATATCGATATCGATATTGACACTAATATTTTAATCATTGGTTCTACGTACGTAGCTATAAAAATTTGGAGTCCAATAATAACTAAAATGAGCTTAGTTCAACGGCGACATGTACTTACTTTCTTGAGATCAAAGATTTGATAATTCATGTCACAATTATAGTACTAAAAGAAAAGTTGGACCTTAATGAATTACAAGCATAATATTAAATTTCCATCTGCATATCGATATTTCCATGTTTTCATGGATTTGACATCGACATGAGAATCGATATTTCCATTGTATGTCACTAATGTAAACATAATATAAATCATAATATTTTTTATTTTTTAACTGTTTAGAAATATCCATCGAAATTAATATTTATTGATATTTTCGTTGAATCCGTAAAATTAAAGTCTCAATAGTTCCATCGACATCGACGTTTTAAACCTTGATTACAAGTTGGATATATTTATTAACTAGAATCAATTTTTTTTGAAAATTTAAAAATGCAAACCATGAAAATAAGATTTTTAACTACCTTGGTTAACTAGAAATAACGAATTAAAATTTGTAATGATGTCTTAACTGTTCGATTAGGCTTAAGTAGAATATATATATATATAAATCTTTTAGATTGTCTTTTATAATTGATATATAAATAAAAAATAAAAATAATAATAAATCTTGTAGTGCTAGCAGCAACTAGAGCATCCCGTACGAAGGTCGAAGACAGGAAAACAAGTGACCAAAAGAACGGGATAAGACAAGACGACTAGCCTGAAGGCAACAAAGTCTCGTCCTTAATTAGCACAAGTATGTATAGTATCTTTAAAATCACTTTTTAATACCAAATTTGGAAGACAGTAAAGTTAAAGACTTACTAATGAAAGACACTGACCCCAAAAAAGCAATAAATTTAAATATTAGCTGCCATTCTTTTCATTCATTTACTTCATTTCTACTTAAATAGGGGATTGATTTAAGAAAAGTTTATAATTCAGATGTAAAGGTTGAACTAAAAAAAAAAAAAAAAAAAGATCACATATAAAATTCTCATATATATTTTCAATTTTGACATAATTTAATTAAATTTTAGTGTATAATAATTTAGTCTATCACATATATACATGAAAAGTTCTCTTAAATTTCAATAAATTTTCTTTACAAAATTAAACTACTAATATAGATTAAATTGATACTTAGAAAAAATTAAAAATCTACCCCATTAAAAGCATGAACTAAAAAAGTAATATTTTTGTTTTTTTAAGGAAAACTAATTAATAATATATTGGTAAAGAAAAGTGGGATGAAAAGGCGAAAAAGAAAGAGGCGGGAATTGTCTTATGTGAGCAAGTGAGTCAAAAGAAATGACTATACACTTCCAAATCTCTTCTCTCTTTCTCTCACAAGTTAACAAAAATTAAACCAAAAAAAAAAAAAAAAAAAAAAAAAAAAAGTAAAACAAAAAGAAAATGGATGAAGAATAACAATAAGAGAAAAGTGATGAAAATTTAAATGAAGGGGTGATTGGTCAACTTCCACGTAATTCAACTCCCATCAAATATATACTATCCATTAACAAGTTAAATCTTTACTCTATAAATTTAATTAAAAAAATTGGACATAAAATATACATTCTTGATAAAAAGAAAAAAATATTCAAAACCAACTGTTTGGACTCTTAATTTCAAGTGAATAGTGAAGGGGGTAGACTATTACTATTTTAAATATAATCTTTGTTTGTTACCGTATTTGTTATTTTTTATTCATTCTTTTTTTTTTCTCTTAATTATAATATTTATTATTTTTTATCTATACTAATATAGTCTACACAAAAAATACAGATTATTATAATCTACAAAACTATAATAATTACTGACTAAAATAATCAATTCAACGTGGAGCTATATTTTGTATATATATTTGACTAAAGAAAGGGAAAAGAAAAAATTGGGTGGGAGGTTGTCTCCTGTTCTACACTCTTGCTTCCCCACTTTCATACACACATTACATTCTTCCCATTCTGCCCATGTTTCTCTCTCTCTCTCTCTCTCAAATTTTTTTTTTCTTTTGTTATTTTATTCAATAAAGTAAATACTTTATTTTCTTTGGTCAATTTAACAGAATTTTAAAAAATACCCACACCGTTTTCTCATCCCATCCTACTCTTCCACTTGGCTTCCTTCCCCCCCCTCTCTCTCCATTATTACCTATTTATTATTTCTCTAAATTATTGATTTTAATATTCATATAAATCCAAAAAAAGAGCTAAAATAAAACTTTTACTTCTCTACTTGTCTTTACGATAATGTAATATTGTTCTTAGTTATATATCTTGAATTAATATATATATTTTTTCCTAATCAATATGAAACTTTCTTTTAGTTATGTATCTTGAATTAATGTATTTTTTTTCTTACCAATATGCAACTTTCTTTTCACGTGGCATTTGTTATTAAATTCTTTTTCCCACTTCGTAAATGAGCAAAAACCTTTTTAATTGCACAAAGAAGAAAACGAATAAATTTTATTGTTACACTACAAACTCAAATTGAAGGGTATCTATTTTAGTTCGAAAAGGTCATTTCAACATTTATTTAGACTTAAAAGAAACTTGAATTTGAAATGCTATTTTTTATGGGTCCTCAAATCAACATTGTTCTTAAATTATTTTTTTTATCAATTCAAAATTTTGTTTTTACTTTATAACCAACACGATTAACTAAATAACTAAATAGAAAACATCAATCTAGTACTACCATAATGGAATTATGTAAAGAGAGAAACAGAGACATAAATATTATGAGACAACCCATATTGTAGTGGGCTTGTTATATTGGATGATATTTGAAATATGATTATTTGTCATACGATAAAACAATGTAGGAATGGAGAGATTGCTAGACAATAATTACCATTCTTAAGATGGATGAATCAAATCTCTCTACTCTACTCGATTAGTTGGAATGGGAAAGGGAGCAATACATTTCTTTAGGTTAAAATCCCATTTTAATTTTTGTATTTTGAAGTTCGTTTAGTTTTAGTCATTTGTACTTTCAAATATCCAGTTTGAGTCCAATACTTTTAATAAATCTCAAATTTAGTCACTATACTAGTTTTGATTTTTTTTTATCCATTAGCATTTTCTCTGTAAATTATGAAAACATATTCCCGTATTTTATTTATTTACGTGTAAATTATTATCATTATTTCATTAATTTCAATAAAATTAACTTCAAATAACTAAATTTAAGGTTTATTGAAAGTACAAATATTAAAAATTGAACATTTGAAAATATATAAACTAAAATTGAATAAACCCAAAACTACACAGATCAAAATGATATTTAAAATTTTATTTAAGAAAACATACATCCGTGCAATATTTGGTTGCATCTCAAGATGCATTCATATTAGAACATCTCACTATATTCACACACTAAAAGAAAATTAAAAAAGATTTTTTATATAAAAAAAATTAAATAATTTGTCACGTACTAAATTACGACTATTAGATAATTGAGTTCTAATTTTATGAAAATATCGATGAGATATGATAAAATGTCGATATTGATGGATATTTTGAAAAGATTTTAAAAATAATAAAAAAAATATCAAACTATTTAGAAATATATAAAATTTTAACAATAGATTGCGATAAAATTTTATCAGTTTGATAATAGAAAGAAATAATTTAAATGGATAAATAAACACTAAAAGTGTAAAATAATATGGACGAAAATTTAATATGATTTAGCTAAGATATTTAAGTTAAAGTTGTAAGTTTTGGATGGGAAATTATAAGAATTAAGCCTCGAAGAATGTGCAAAACCCACTTCAGTATTTTCTCTTTCTTCATCCTCCTCTATATCTGTGTCCATTTCTCCCTCAAACTCTTTCATTCAAACTTCACTCTCAAAACCCCAATTTCTCTTTTACTCTCTCTTTCATATTTCCAAAGCTCACTTCCTTTTTTTTTTTTTTATATATAAAAAAAGAAAAGAAAAGAAAAGAAAAAATTCTTAAAGAAAAACAAACACAAGAAAATGAATTCTTCTTCTTCAGCTTCTCCAGATTGGCTTGCTTTCTCTCTCTCCAATAATCCCAACTCTCTTTCTCTCTTCCATCATCATCCTAATTCTACTGATCTCTCTATCTTCTCCCCCACCGCCCCCAAGCTTGAGGACTTTCTCCGGGGAGCTTCCACTCCTCCGCCGCCGCCTTCGCCTTCTCCCTTTCACTTTTCTCCCCATCAATCTGAGATTTGTGATTCTGATCTCAAAACTATAGCTGCTAGTTTCCTCCATGGACCACCAACCACCCATTTCCCTGAGCAACACTTTCACCATCTTCACGCGCCACCGCCACCGCCACCGCCTCCTACTCAATCCGATACTTCACCGCCCCCACCTCCTAAGAAGGCCGTTGATACTTTTGGCCAACGCACCTCTATTTACCGCGGTGTTACAAGGTAACAACCTTAAAAATAACCAAAAAAAAAAAGTTTTTTTTTCCTTTTTAAATTTTTGAATAAATTATTAAGGTTTTGTTTTGGTAACTATTTAAAAATTAAGCCTATAACACAATTTATGACTTGTTCAATGTATTTTTAAAATTAAAACTAAATATTGAAAATTTTCTAATAGAAATTAGATAAAATTTTCGATTTTTACACCGGAGATGTGAAAATCATGAGAAAACTAGAATAGTGTTTAAAAATTAAAAATTAAAAATTAAAATTAAAATTAAAACGGTTATCTTAAGTTATAATGATAATTTTTTTTTTTTAATTTTTAATTTCCTGGTTTAGGCATAGATGGACTGGTCGATATGAAGCTCATTTGTGGGATAATAGTTGCAGGAGAGAAGGTCAGAGTAGAAAAGGAAGACAAGGTATTATTTATTTATTTATTATTATTTATTGTACTTCTATTATTATTTTTTTAGGTTTCCAAATGTGGAATTTAAACCCAGATTTTTACTCTACTAGATGGATCCCTTTTTCCTAATGCAAAATTCAGCAGAATTCTAAAATAATATAATACATAAGTAAATTAGGGTTTTTTTTTTCCAAAAAAAACCCATAAATTAAAAAAAAAAAAAAAATTCTTGGGTGAGATTCTGATGTGGGTTTTTCTTTTTTTCCCCTTGTTTCGATGATCGGACGTGATTGATCGTTGCCGCTATGGAAATATCATTTCTCCTCAGTTTATTTGGGTGAGTTTCTTCTTTCTTTCTTTCTTTTTTTTTTTTTTTTGATTTATTAATATATTAAAAATTTATATTCTCTTGGATTATATTTATAGAAATGTATGATTGAGTCATCAAAAAAAACTCAGATCAGACAGGGCGTCTGTCTGGGTTTGCACAGTACCAAGATTCTGTTTCAAGATTTATTTGAATGATTTTCAAATTTAGTTTAATTTTTTTACCTTCATTTATTGATTATTATGTCTTTTTTATCGTGATTAGGTGGTTATGACAAAGAAGAAAAAGCAGCTAGAGCTTATGATCTCGCCGCTCTCAAGTACTGGGGTCCGACCACCACCACCAACTTTCCGGTGGGTTTCAATTTTTTTTTAATTTTTTTCTCTTTTCTATTTCTTTAATTTTTTTTTTACTATTTCTTTTTTAATTTTTTTTTTCATTTTCATTTAAAAGGTGTCGAACTACGAAAAAGAACTGGAGGATATGAAGAACATGACCAGACAAGAATTTGTTGCTTCATTAAGAAGGTATTATTTCTCTTTATGTGATACACGAAGTTAAAAATCTTGAATATAAATTTTTAAAATGAATAGTCTCTTAATTAAATTTAAATAACAAATAATAAATTTAAATTTAAATAATAAATATAGATGTTTTCAAAAATAGAAAAACGATTTAAAATAATTACAACTATAACAAATTTTTACTTTATATTTGTGATAGATTCATATAAATATCTATTACTTTAGTGATAGATCCATATAGACAATTTATCACAAATAGAAAATAAAACTTTGTCATATTTATAAATATTTTCAACTGTTTATCATCTAAAACATTTTTTCGAATAAATATATGCCATAAAATTAAAAAAAAACGTCTTATTTAGTTAATTGATAATAAATATGAAATAGGTGTTTGGACGCAATTGGAAAATCTTTTAGACATAATTTCTTAGAGTAAATATAAATGATTGAAGTTGTGAACCAATATAATTCCTTATTGATTTTAAAATGTAAATAAAAGAGAGAAAACAGAGTAACATATTTTTACTTGTAATTATAAATGTTCTCAACTAACCTAAAGTAAAATTGTCTTAATTGGTAAAATTGTCGAAAATATTTATAATTAATAGCAAAATATACAATTTATCTGCAATAGATAGACTACAATCTGTATCTATCGTGACACAGACACTAGTCTATTGCGATCTATCGCGGATAGGCAGTAAAATTTTGTTGTATTTATAAATAATTTGGTTCTTTTTGCTATATTTAAAAATAATCCTAAAATAAATGAGACATTAAACACATTTTTTTAAAAAATAAAATGTGAAAGTACGTAAATCATCGGCTTAGTTTGGTAGAAGTGAGAATAAAATAAAAACTAAATATAAAAAAAAAAAAAACCTTTAGCTTATGGCTCTTAATTAAAATAATGTTAATTTTCATAATTGCATTTTTTCCCCTTTATGTATATAGGAGAAGCAGCGGTTTTTCTAGAGGAGCATCTATATACAGAGGTGTAACAAGGTATAATTAATTAATTAATTAATTAACTAATCTTTTTGGTTTTTTTTTTTCTGGGACATTTCTAGTTTTTTTTTTTTTTTTTTTTAATTTAAAAATGTTAATTGGAAACGGCATCGTTTTGTTCAGGCACCACCAACATGGCAGATGGCAAGCAAGAATCGGAAGGGTTGCTGGCAATAAAGATCTCTATCTTGGGACATTCAGTAAGCTCTCTAGTTTAATAATTAATTCTATTTCTATTTCATTATTTTAGACAAAAGATTTGATTTGAATCTGAATATAATTGTCTAGTTAATTACTTCAAAAGTGTTTTGAGATTAGCGGTAGTTTAAACCTGACGTGTTTATGATTATGACATTGCGTGTCCATTTGGATTTAGTCGAGAAAGATTGTTTTTCAAAAAAATTCATTTTTATTTAATTTTTTTTATAAAAATATTTTAAAATGTATTTTTAATTTTTTTCAAAATGAGTTCTCTTTTAAATTAATCTTTTTGAAAATATATTTCAAACACACCCCATCTTATTAAATATGTTTTTAGATTTAATAGTGATTTAACATTCTTGTCATAGGCACTCAGGAAGAAGCAGCTGAAGCCTATGATATAGCAGCCATAAAATTCAGAGGCCTCAATGCCGTTACTAACTTTGACATCAGTCGTTACGACGTGAAGAGCATTGCCAGCAGCAACCTCCCCATCGGAGGGATGTCGAGCACCAAATCCAAAACCACCTCCGAGTCCGCTGCCTCGGACGGAGGCAGCCGATCGGCCGAAGAACGTGACGTCCATCATTCTCCTCCATCGTCAACCGCAACTTTCATCTCGTCGCAGCCGAACAACAACTCCTCCTCGAGTAATCTTAGCTTTGCAATGCCCATCAAACAAGACCCATCGGATCAATATTGGTCTATCCTCGGCTACAATAACCCCAGCGCCTACAACACAAACCTCCCAAAACCCGACGATATTCCACCATTGTCGTCGTCAATGTTTCAACAACCTGGATCCACAATGTTTCCTACCATAACCGACTTAGCATCTAGCGGATCACCGCTGACCGAAGGCGGGATGTACGTACAGCAGCAGCAACAACAATATGCAACACCGATTGCATTAAGTAGCGGAATAAGCATTGAGATTGGGCAATCAATGAGGGGGTTCGAAGCTCATGCAAAGCCAAGCCTTTTTCAGACGCCAATATTTGGAATGGAATGAAAAAAAAAAGAAAGAAAGAAAAGGTTCTGAAATTTGCAATCACTTTGAAGAAAGAGCTGGTGGGTTTTGACCAAGGATCCGACTTTAGAATCATAGACTCAAGAAATGGATCTAGTGGACTGACATTTTAGGAATAGCTATAGCTAGCAAGCTGACTCTAGTTTATGAAATTGTACTAACTCTTTTTTTTTTTTTTTTTTTTTTTTTTTTGAGACCATGCTTCAAATTAGGTTCTTTTGGGTTTTTTTTTTCCCTTTTTTTTCTGCATTTTCTTTATGGTCAGTCACTGACTATATTTTGTCTTTATTTTGGGGAAAATTCTAAAAAAAAATGGTTTTTTTTTTCAGTGTAACCTTTCTTCTTGCTTAGATTCTTGTAAATAATAGTTCGAGTTATAAAAAATGGCCTTAAATTTTACCACTTAACAATGAAGCTGCACCTAAGTCATGTTCCTGTACTTTTAAAAAGCAACAATATTACTTGTAAACTTTCACAAACATTTTAACAATGCTTTTGGAGTTAAAATCCTTCAGAATTGAGATATAAAAATGTGTCATTGTTCTAGCTGGAATGAAAGTTTGGATCACGACGTTGGTTTAGGTCGTAGTTACTTAATTTTATATCTTGTTCTTTACTCTTATGATAGTTTTAATGAGAGTAATATAACAATTTTTGAAATTAAAATGGTATATTTAAATATTCGGAGTGTTCACATGTATATAATTCAAAAATGAAAAAGAAAAGAAGAAAAAAGTGGAAGATTGCGAATCTAGTGAGGTGGTATGCTTTTGCATGCTTTTGGGGAGTTGGTGTGGATTTGAAGTTGCAGAGAGGTCTTACTCACTGAAGTTACTTTTCATGTTTTAGAGATTCTTTTCAATTAATAATATATTATCCACCAATGTACCTTTTCTGTACCGCGATACCATTTTTTCCCCCTTCTTCAATTTTATGTGACATAATGTTTCTCTAAAACATTGCCTTTTTTGCATGTGAAGATTTACCATCGTTTGCAATTACGTTAAAGATAATCAATGTAAAACATATAGCATAAAAAGAAAGCTAGTTTTGCAATGAGGATCAATTGATTAAAAATCTCTCTTTTCATATAGTACTTAAAAATTATCACAAGATCCAAGGAGGGACGATCTACCCAATTTTAAATCTAGGGTAGTTTCGAAATGTAGAGTTAAACTTCTTCATTTTGATATGATTAGAACCTTTTTTAGTTCAACTATGTGGAATGGATTCAAATTTATGAGCTCTTTATCAATAACATTGACTATTACTTAACTAGTAAACAAATACTTTTAAGATTGAAAATTTTATAAAATAAAAAAATAATTTATATAGGAAGAGACCCGTTAACAAATACTTATTAGAATGTATTTTAGTGATGTATAGTTGTATATTCTATTCTCTTGTTATTTCTCTGGATATGGATATTCCTAGTACACTTCATTAATAAGATGGCAAGGATTAAAAATACATTCTAATAGATATCTAGATCAGAGTGAAAATTTTAATAATATAGCGGAAAAATTAAAATCACAAAGAACATGGGTAGGTGAGGAGAGTGTACACGTTCAAACTTAAGAGAAAGCTCGTAAACCTTGGCCATAACAATGTAACTTATGGAGAAAGTAATTTGAGGAGATAGATTATTTAGTGAGAGGAAGTACATCAAACCAAGCAAAGAATTTGATAATGGAAGCAAATATTCATAGAAGACAAATAATCTCCAAAAGGATAGAAGGACATACTTGTTTAAAAAAGTAGTTCTATTTTATTTTAGCTAAACTCACGTGAATATATATTTTAGGGCTGTTTTCAAATATAGCAAAATGAGTCAAACTATTTACAAATATATAAAAATTTTAATGTCTATCAGCGATAGACTTCTCTTGCTTGACACTGATACCAGTAAATAGTTCGTTATTTTTTTTAATTTATAAATATAATAAATAAGAGATACTCCAGACAATGACATTTTGCTATATTTAAAAATATGTCCGATAGTTTTTTGTCATTTAAAACAATTACCCTATATTTTACATGCAAAAGTACACTTAAATAAAAAGGCCTAACTTCCCAAAAACAAACCTCCAAGTTATATGTATCAATACTTGAATCACATAGATATACTTTCCTTGATGTCCTACACAAATATGGCTAGGGATAAACAATGATCTTTTTTGGTGTTCTTTTCCTTGTCCTTTGTTCTAAGTGAGAGCTAGGCAAAAGGCATATACATTAAGGAACAAATAATAAATAAATAAGTAAACATATTAAATTTATAAAGAAAAATAAAGTGAAAGAGAAAGCAAAAACAAAAAAATGACTGATCATAATTCACCCACATATATATTCAAAAAACAGACACACACACACTTAAAAAGAAGGTCAAGCCAACCCTTTTTCTTTTTCCCCCTCCATCACAACACCCTCCTTGACCAAACCAAAAAGAAACTCTCTCTTAACTTTATTTATTTATTTATTTATATTTATATTGTTTTGGGATTCCCTTTTGAAGGTGCCTCTTTTAGACTTCATAGACAAAGAGAAAATTTTAATAAAGAGAGTTTTGAAATATTTAAAAATTTAAGAGCTTTTGTGATCCGATTTTCTTTATCTCTTTTTCTTTTTCATTATTTTTCCTTAGAGGAAAATATAATAATGGATGTGATTAGAAGTTAGATGATGGATAAGTCCTTTTGTACCTTTCGGCGGATAAATATTACATTACTTCTTATTCTCCTTCCAATATTTTTTTTGACCATTATTATTATTATTATTATTATTAACAATCTAATCTCTTCCACTACAACTCCAAACCTATTCCTCTTATCATGTACTTTAGGGCTCTAAATCAATGCTGTGATGATCATTTTGATAATTAATCTTGATTAATTAAGCTATCCACTTTTGAGTTAGACATTATCAATTTATATTGTTCTAATCTCATTTTTTTTTGTTGGGATAGTTTGCATTTATTTTGATTCTTATATTTTTAAAAATGTCAAATATATATAGTTAGAATTTTTAATTTCTATACTTTTAAATGCTATACAAATTTTATGTTTTAAAATAATCAAGTTATAACAATATTTCAAGAGATTTAAACATTGTAGTGCATAGTTGAAAAAAAATTGAAAAATAAATTTTTTTTTTTTTTGTAATTTTTTTAGTTTTAACAATTAAGAAGTGAGCTCAAATCATCAACTGTTAGAAAAGGATATAAGGTTCTTATTTGACATTAATGTGATTCATCTCTCTTTACATTAATATCGGTCTCTTCTTTACTAAGGATTACACCATGAAGTTAGAAAATTATTAGCCTCAAGGATCTACATTTCCAAAATCAATTCTGGTTAATTAAATTTAGGGAAAAAAAAAACAAAAAAACTAACATCAAATAAGAACAGATTGAATTATTTGAATGCACTAATTATAAAACTTTAAATATCAAACAAGGATACAATTGAGTAGTTTTTACTTTCTAGATCCTTCAACTGAACAACTATTTTAGGTCTAAAACTCTAAAATCAAGAACTCTTTCTTCCATTTTCTTCTCATGAAGAGTTAACAACTAATAGCTAGAGTAAATCAACACAATGAACATGTTTGAAAGTGATTTTTAAACTATATAATTAAAATTATTTATGTCATTTTTAAAATCATTATGAAGCATGTTTTCAACCATACAAAATTACCTTTGAAAATGTAAATCCCCAAGTACATCCGACTCTCATATGAGAATTTTCTACTATTCTTCTATTAATAATTTGGGATGTCATTAAATGATATATCTATTTATATATTATTAATTAATTTTGTAGAGTCCATAATATGGTTGGTAGTACTTAAAATTTTTCCACTCTCATATACCGATATAGGTGGGTAGGTGGGAAAATACATATAAATGCTATTGGGATATATAAAAATGTCGGAATATGTCACATAAACTTTTGAAATTAAATTACACATAAGTCCTTTATTATTATATTTATTATTAAAATGTGGCCTTAAAAACAATATGAAAAATATTGAATGAATATGAGAATAAGGGGGGGAAAATGAAGGAGGGTGACATGTCGTTGGGCACATGGCATTTTTCTGAAAAAGGCAACATTTTGAAGAAACTCAACAAACCAATCTTAGTCAAATGTAATCACTATGCTGTAAAAAGATGCCACTTTATTTATTTATTTAAAATTGATTATTACTATTATTATTTTGGAAAGTTGGGCTTCTCTCTATTATATATAATATATGCTTTTAAAAGAGAAGTGGGATTGAGAGGTCCTTTTGTTTTACATACAAACAAGTTGTGTCGGCCACAATGTTCTCCTCTTCCCTACTTCTTCTTCTTCCTTTTCTATTCTCATTATAATTATTACTATCTTTACCTTTTTCTTTTTTGTATTCCCCCTTTTTCTATCCTCGTTTTGCTTTGACTAAGGATTTCAAATTTTTTCCATTTTTTTTTTTTAATTTATTGAAACTAAACTTTCTATATTCATTCATTGTATAATTGTGGGAAGAAAATTAATTTATACATACACAATTGACTAATATTTTAAACTAGTAGTTTGGTTTAAGGTTATATATATATATATATATATGAGAATATATATGAGCGTTCGAAAATAAAATTAGATGTCATAGTCACCCGTTTAAATCTACGATCAAATAAGAAAAATTCATCTTTTTATGGAAAAAACGCTCTCTAAAAGAAAATGTTCTATTGTCAAATGATATATTATAAAAAGTTATTTATTACAATGGTAAATAGAGTATTTAATTTACTTATAGGCTTGAAAAAAAAAAGATAATTAACTAATTAATTTTAAAATACTAATTTATTAAGTTAACAACTAAAATACATATTGGTTATATAACAATTTATCTCATCGGTTACGCTTGAGTTTGATCGAGATGATAAAGGAAAACTTCCTTCTCTCGATTTAGATTTTCATTTTTATGTTGGAGGTCTTGAGTGAGTTGAAGCATACATTGATTGAATCGATTTTTCACATCTGTTCATCTTATAATTGCGTTAGCTTTAGAATTTTAATTTGTTCAACCTATTTGTTGAAGTTTAAATTTAGTTTCAATTGTGTTAACTGCAATGTTTCAATTAATTTATGCCACCTTTTTTTAGTACAACAACAAGAATAAGAAAACAACAAAACCAACTAAACTAAAAAGAGTCAGAATGAAGAGCAAGATTTACCCATGGGGATGGTCTTCAAGCCACACGACACAAAAATGAAAACTTCGAGCATGGATAGCTAACACATGTGCAACAAAGTTATATCTACGATTGGCCCAAGTGAAACCAAAGACGACATCACGGAGCTGGAAATTACGAATGACATCAACAAAAGCCTGAGTTACACATGTGCACTAGAGTTACATGTTAATTTATGCCACTTATACTATATTCAAATTTCGAGTAACTTGTACATGTTGTAATTATGTTATTTTCCTTCATATGTTTAGATTATCTTGTTAGTTGATTATGCAAGTTTAAAACTGATTTAAATTACAGAAACATAATTAATTTGTGAGGGGATATAAAAACAATGGGAAGATTATTACATAATTTTAAACAGATTACAATGTCCAACTTATACATCTATCAATTGATTAAGACAAACTCATGTTATCGACTAAGATTTTTGAAGTTCTCGGATTTCCTTTCTGCACGTATATTTTACAAACAATACCAAAAACTTCTTTAGTTATATGAACGAATTGAAAATGAGTGTAGACTAAAAGAATCTAATAAAAATAGTTTTACAATTTTTTATGCAAATTGTCTAATTACAGAGACTAAGACGATAATTTTAGGTAAAGACATGTGACACACATCAATAAATTATCAATGGTCCCATTAAATAAATTGGTTTTTTTACATAATTTTAAACAGATTACAATGTCCAACTTATACATCTATCAATTGATTAAGACAAACTCATGTTATCGACTAAGATTTTTGAAGTTCTCGGATTTCCTTTCTGCACGTATATTTTACAAACAATACCAAAAACTTCTTTAGTTATATGAACGAATTGAAAATGAGTGTAGACTAAAAGAATCTAATAAAAATAGTTTTACAATTTTTTATGCAAATTGTCTAATTACAGAGACTAAGACGATAATTTTAGGTAAAGACATGTGACACACATCAATAAATTATCAATGGTCCCATTAAATAAATTGGTTTTTTTTACTAGATAAATATGTAGTGCAATGATTTCCTAGTTTCTCTTTTTTGTTTTTTTACTAAGATTTGTATGGTTGGTTGTTGGAGTTATTATTATAACAAAGATGTGGCAATGAGGTCGCACGTGCTATCTGACTTCTGTCATCTTGCCCATGCATGTGATAATATTACTGTTTAAATCCTCTCTCTTGTGTAAAATTTAATAACATAATCGGATAATGTGTCAACTTTTTTTTTTTTTTTTTAATAATAATTTTAACATAATTACAAGCTGAATTTAAATATACTAGCAATCACTTATGTCCAATACACGTGTATATAAATTTAATAGTTTATTAGTTTAGTTTTTATTTTCTAAAAATTAAATAAATGTTGAAAATTCATTTATGTTTATTAATTATAAAGTAAAAATACAAAGGACCATCTTTATTGTTCTAGCGACTCTCAATGAACGCCTAAACTTAATAAGTTACCTCTTATATGGATCACCTCCATAAATGAATGAATACATTCGTTCGATGTATAACCACATACACGTACACAAATTAATAGACACCTAAACTTAAAGAGTCGTGTTTTAAAGATTAAAAGGTATCATGGACACCTAAACTCGAATAGTCACATTTTTATATATAACCATGTGCACCTAATGAGTTGTTTCCAGTTGACATAAGATTGCAACTATATTCTCCTAACATTGCTCAATTAACTGCCTTAATGATAGAAAGGGTAAAATAGTAATTTATAAAAAATGAAGGAACAAAAAGGAAAGGCAAAAATTATCCGTTATGGCATCTTTTCATATAGTATAGTTTTAGATAAATATAACATTTTTAAAGGTTAAATCTATGTACAGGGAACATGGTTTATGGTTTGAATTCCTTCGTTTTTTCCTTTTATGTGAGAAAGTTTAGTATTGATTTTCAAGAGGTATGGGGGTTCCCTTTGTGATTTTCGTTAATGATTGGGCAAGATAAGTTGGGCCTATGGGCCCATAAAAAGAATCATTTGTGTGTGGGGCTGATTTATATTTGTTCAATGGGCTTGGACTAACGCTCGGGCTAGCTATTTCCCAGCGGCCCAGCCCATTATGCAACATATGGTGGACAAAGCCTTTCTACATTTGGGCCATCCAACTCCAACAAGATCAAGATGGATGGGCTTTAGCAGGCCCAAGTTGTCCTCCCGATACCCATTCACGCGGCTGCTGCAAGCTCCGCGCCCTTCTTCTCTAAGCCTTTTGTTTCTTTTTCTTTTTTTTTTTTCTCTTCTCTTCGTCATCTTCTTCTCCGACGTACTTCCAGACCAGACCGCTCGCCGGAGTCTTCCAATCTTCCGATCAGACCGCTCGCCGAAGAGCGACATTGAGCGCCCAATGGCATACTGTTCAGCTTTCGCAATGACGATGTCAATGGCATACCGCTCTTCATCCTCTACCACATCCGCTTCTCCTGTGGTTCGATATTTGCCGTCTAATTCTACTTCATCCATGATTTCCACCTTTTCCCCCCTCCCTTTCCGTTCCAATCGTCGCCGGTCAGTTCGAATTGCAACAGCTTCTCTCTCCGCGGTCAATTCTCCGTCTACGAGTTTCTCTGGCAGTCAGAAGAATCTTTTGCTGGAAGTCAAGGACTTGACTGCTGTAATTGCAGAATCCAAGCAGGAGATTCTCAAGGGTGTTAACCTTGTTGTCTACGAAGGGGAGGTTAGCTCAAATTAATCTCTTTTAGGATTGGATTCTCACAAGGTTTTGAATTTTTCATTGAATTTTTGTTCATTATATGATCTGGAATTATTTTTTCTGACCCTAATAGGTTCACGCCATCATGGGAAAGAATGGTTCTGGAAAGAGCACATTTGCAAAGGTCAGTATTGTTTGTGTTCATTTCCCTAATTCTCATTAAAAAAAAAAAAATTTCTCGCGTTCCTTACAAGCAATGAGCTTTGAGTTTAGAAGTTTATTCTCTTCCTTTGCTTCAATTTGCACTTGGAATCGGATTTTTTGCAGCTTATTTTAATTATTTAGTATAGTATAGTGCATGAAGCTCAATTACTATGGTTAAATGCAAGTTAAAGCTTTCATATCACATTATTATCATCCAAAGCCCAATTGCATTTAAACTTTCCATGAAATGTCTATTGATTGGTCTGCTCGTTTTGATTCAGCTCGTATCTAGCTTCTTCATGGTGTTCTCAATCCAAGTTTTTTTTGCTGATTATTTCATACAGTTTTATTTCTGCAGTTTAATTATGTCATTTTGTATTTTAATTTTATTAATTGTATCTTTTATTGTGAGCATTGGTCTCTCTTCTCTTCATTATACAAAAAGTATTGTTTCCTTTTTTTTTCAAAAAGAAAATATTACATGAAGCTCCTCCAATTTCACTGGAAACGAATCTACATCTGTCCTAGATTGAATTTTTCCTAGACAAAGGAAAGAGAAGGAAGGCATATACTGCCATCACAAACACATATGTATTAAATTATATTAGTCATCGAAATGTGTTACAATGGCCTCCCTGTTGTTGTTATCTGCTTGGAGATTGGACTTTTTTGTTTTATCCACTAAATTCAAGTGATGCTTTGTGGATTAAGGTACTTGTTGGGCACCCAGATTATGAGGTTACAGGCGGTAGTATTCTGTTTAAAGGAAGTGATTTGCTTGAAATGGAACCAGAAGAAAGGTCGCTTGCAGGGCTATTTATGAGTTTTCAGTCCCCGGTTGAGATTCCAGGTGTTAGCAACATTGACTTTCTAAATATGGCTTACAATGCACGGAGAAGGAAACTTGGTCTGGCAGAGCTGGGGCCAATTGAGGTATACATTTTCAATGGAAGGACCCATTTCTTGCTTTATCCATTCTCGGTTAAATGTGTACGTACTTATGGAGTAAGAATTCACATATGACTTTCTTTTGCATCTGCCATTTAGTGAAATGTTGTTTCTTTTGTTCATGCTATACAAACTTCCTCTAGATTAATGAAAATTTAGAAGTGGAGAAATTTCTTATTATTGAATTCCCCCGAAACAGCTTGTGAATTGCAGCCTTTTACCAAGCAATAGCGAACCAAACTGTCAAATCCTAAGATCTAAACTTTAACTGCAGTAAAACAACATTTAACAAAGCCTAAAGAACTTAACAAAGACCAGCCAAGAAACAGTTACAAAGACCCAAGATACCTCACAACAAATACAAGAAAGCTCTCAAGAAATACACTTTAAACTTCCTACCTCAAGATTACACAAAAAGAGGTGCAGAAGCCCACCGACAGTACAAAACAAAAAATGAAAATTTGCTTTTATTAATTTTTGTGTATATCCGTGAGTGTTTGAGCCAACTTATGCGCACCTCAAATAATCTCACGAGACAACCCGACTAACCCTACAACATTTGGGTGTCAAGTAAACTTGTAGGATATTAAATCCTTGGTAGTTGACCACCATGGATTGAATTCATGACCTCTTAGCCATTTATTGGGAGTATGTCTCTTTTTTTTCTACCACTAGGCCAACCCATGATGGTTTGCTTCTATTAAAATTAATAAAAGTTAACAAGATATGTTTGAATACCTGTGTGTGCTTAAGCTGATAGGCATCATGCAATCAAATCAGAGCCTGTGTTTTTATGTGAATCCAACCATTGGTCCATGCTTCAGCAATTACAAGGAGCAAGACAAAGAAGATTCAAGAGGCATTCACACGAGTGTCCTTGAGTAAGATTGCACCAAAAATTTAAGCCAACCTTTGCATCTTTGACCTAGTACCAGAAGTCTACCATTGAGTGATAAACACAATTGAAGGACGAAAAGGAGGAAAAGGAGCATTCAAAGAGGGATCAACAAAAAGGGAAGTTTGGGGCTGCCAAGAGAGGAGAGTCCGAGAACTCCAATACTAGAAAGAACCAAGCTTCAAAGAAGGTGAGGGAGAAGTCTAGCTCAATTTAATGTTGGAAGTGCAAGGGATTTGGACACAAGCAAAGATTGTGTCAATAAAAATGTCATGGTGATAAGAAATGAAATACTTGAATCGAAAAGCAAGGATTGTGTCAATAAAAATGTCATGGTGATAAGAAATGAAATACTTGATTCGAAAGATGAATGTGAAGAGCATGATGTACAACTTGAGGAAGAATTGGAAGCACAAGCTGATGAGTGCATTGTAGAAGGATCTCTAGCTTTACATTAATCAAGCATTGAGGGCGTTATCACATTTGTGTGGTTTTTTTTCCCTCTCTGGCCATAGTTCTCCAAGACCTTTAGGTATCAACAAAGGTTTCATCACATCCATTGGGAACACACAAACTAACAATATACCTGTAGGAAAAATCAAAATAGAATTGAGAAGAAACAAATAACAAAATTGAAACCCTACTATTCTCCAAATATCCTCACACTTGATTAGGTTTTGACGAAACCAAGTAGACAGACGGGTCAAAAAAAAAAAAAAAAAAGAAAAAGAAAAAGAAAAAAACTTAAGACAAATCCATGCAGCAAAACCCATGAGACAGACGGGTCCAAATATCCTCACACTTGTTTTTGTCAAACAACAATGGCTAAATATCTCTCCTGATTGCAACACTCCTCCTAAGGTTGATGGTGTCAACAAATGGCCACTCTAAGTTGGTGACCCAAACTTCAATCCTAGCCTAGACAGCAAAGTGTTAGGTATCTCCTCCACTACAATAGGAAACCCCAACAAGAAGTAACAGCATAGGGAAACAATCCCTGTTTTACTATTACAATAACACAACAATGGAATTATCAACCAAAAAGGTCTCTAGAATTCACAGATCAACCAAGAAGGAGAAAACAATAAAGAAAACGCTCCAACACATTTGAGAGAGTTGGAAATCCTCTCCTCAGCTTCAGCCTTTGGCCAAATTCTCCACAACCCACTCTGATGACTGGAATCCCTACAAAACCTTTTCCCTGGTCCCCACCTCCAACTAGCCACCTTCTATTGTCCTTTGACCCAATTGTCCCTTGTTCGTTTCCCATATTAACCCTACACGCCCAAGTATAACGAATTAGGGGCCGCACAAAATCCAAACTCTTAAAAGAAAATCCTAAAATCCTAAATGTGTCTTTTATCTGGTGCACTCTCCATATTTTACTCTTTGGATATTTCATTCATAAATGAAATGTTTCTTATAAAAAAAAATCCTAAAACTCTAACACCATGGACTCAATATTTAGATATGACTCATTGTATTTCAAGATAGAGAAACATATATATGGGTACACAAGAGAACTTTAATTTAAAGGAAAGTACAATTACAATAAAAGACAAGTAGAAATAATATATATTATAATCTGTCAATGTAGCATGAATGAAGACCTTTTGTTCAATCAAATTCCAAATTTCGGTTCAGATTCGTTGAAATCAAGTATCACTTTTCATTTTGCTTCATTCTTTACTGGAGTAGCTAGTTTCACATTGATTAGTCTACCTCTTGTAAATTGTAATTATTTAGTAATTTAAACTTTTGGCTAGTGATTCACTTCTTCATTATTGCTCCAGTTTTATGCATACATCTTCCCCAAACTTGATCTTGTGAACATGAAGACAGATTTTCTCAATCGAAATGTGAATGAAGGGTTTAGTGGTGGAGAAAGAAAGCGTAATGAGATCTTACAACTTGCGGTAAGTTTTCGTACTTTCCAGTGCTGTCTCGACATTGCTGATTTTATTTTGATTGGAACTAATGTTCCTCATATAAGTATACCAAGTGACATGGTACATATTATTTGTGTATTTATATTATGATTGTTGACGATCCTGATGCTGCATCTGAAGTTAGTTGGTGTGGGATTTGTCATTGTCTTTGGAAAGTAATATTGATAATATTGGCTTGGAAGATTTTTTCATTGAAGATCCGAGTGTCAATGTGTCATTATTCCAGAAAAGTGATAATGTCATTCCTCATTCAACTCCTCCGTCCGTGCCTGGCAAATTTGCTTCACTTATTGAAGCTTGTGGTCTTGAGGCACGTGCAATTCCTTCATGAATTCATGAGGAATTTTGATGTAGCCTAAGTAGCCCCAAAGAGTAATCCTCCAAGACTTAAGCTTGTTAAACTTTTGATAGAATGATAATATGTGTCATACCAGAGGGGAAGGCTCATATTCTGTGAGACTGCCCATTATGTAAGTGTATAAAGAAAGAGGGGTAAGGAGAAATTCGGTTAGCAAAAGGTGAGGCGGAACCAACAAGATTATGAGATGTGTGGGGACCAACTGGGCTTTTCTAGGGTTTTGGGATTCAGTGTGGAGGTGGGATTGTTTTGGAAGTGATATCTCATCGGGAGGAGAGATGACTCTCTCAAATGGTAAACTGGTTCTTTTGTTTCCTTGTTATTTTCCTTATCTTTTGTTTGTTCTGTTCTTGGGATATTTTGGCGTATTTTTGCTTGTGATTGTTGAACTCTTGCGTTTCTTAGTGATATATAATATTAGAACACAAGGAGGTGGATATCTCCTGTTTTGGTGGGGTTTGGCTGCCCTTTTGGATTTTTTTTTTAAACAAAGCTTTTCATTGATACAATGAAAAGAGACTAATACTCAAAAAACAATGAGACAAGAAATAAATAGACAAGAAAAAACAACAATAGCAATCATTACAATACAAAGCAAAAGATCAACTAGAAAATAATAAAAGCTCCCCAATTCAAGCAAATATCTTGAATGGTAAAAATTGCAAAAGACTTAGATAGAGAATACCATGTAGAAGCATCGAGTCTTGCAGCTTCAAAGAGGTCAGGCCACTGACAGATTTTTTCATGAAAAATTCTTTGGTTTCTTTCAAACCAAATTTCAGGTTGTAATGCTTTGACCGCATCCATCATTTGTGTCACAGGCTTCAGATGAACTCCATATAAGACTTGAGAAATACTATTTTTGAAGGAGTTGGAAAATCCAATTTAGATGGAAGATTGATAAGAGCTTCTTCAAGCAAGCAAAAGCATAGTGGCAACAAAAAAAGGGTGCCCTCTTGGAAGTGTTTGTGTATTTTCTGTGTGCAGGGAGTTCATATACTTAGGCGTGTTTGGTAGAGAATCTAAAATAGAAATTTGAAAATAAGGGATTTAATGGAAATAGAGTTGTATTTTGTGTTTTCAGACATGTGTTTGGTAGCATATTCAGAATTTGGATTATAATTTAAACAACTGTTTAAAAAGTACTTATTACTATATTTATAAATTATAAAACTAGTTGTAGTTACTCATTAGATACTAGTTGACCATAAACTATTATAAATTCATTTATAAACATGCTTTATGTTTTTTTTTGTATAATTATTGTTTTGTAATAGTATATAATTTATAATACATTACGTAATACATATTTTAATTAAAAATATAAATTGAGTTTATATCATGACATATTATATTTATAAATAGTTTTATCTTTATTTATTGTGATGTTTTCAAAAATAGAAAAACTGTTGGAAATAATTCTTTCTATCTGTGATAAACCGCGATAAACCCAGATAGACATTTATCACTTCACCAGATAGACACAGATAGATGTCTATCTGAGTCTATCACGGTCTATCATAGATAGAAAGTAAAATTTTGCTATATTTGTAAATAGATTAATATTTTTTCTATTTATCATAATTTTCCTTATTTAATATAATTTTGCACTTTAAATTCTAAAATTCAAAATCTAGATATAATGAGAACATAAAAATGTTCTTTTTCAGAATTTGCACGGTTTGAATTACATAATCGGAAAATAGTTTTCAGAAATAAAATCTAGGTTATCTACCAAGCACATATTTGCTAAACTTAGAAAATTTGAAAACATGAAATAGAATCCAGACTATCAACCAAACATGCCCTTAACATTTGGTATTAGAGTACGTTCAACACTAAACGAACACAAGCAATGGCCCAAAAACAGTTAGAAGAAAGGATGGATGGGACCAATAAAGAGATGTTGAGTATCAAGGAGCTGCTCCCGAGTATTAGTAAGAGTATCGAGAAACTCATGGGTGATGTGAAGGAAATGTCGATCGGAAAAGGAAAAGAAGTAAGTACCTTATCAGTCGAAAACTCCAATATGAAAAGAAATGGGGAAGGTGAGGGAGAATCTTCTCAGGTGAGAAAAATAGTAGCAAGCTTGGACAGAGGAAGGTAGAAGGTCGAAATACTTGTAATGGTGAAAGCCCAGACGCGTGGATCTATTGTGCGAAAGATACTTCGAGATTCATGAACTCTTGGATGCAGAGAAGATCAAAGTTATGGTTATTAGCTTTGGTAAAGAAGTGGACTAGTACCAGTGGGCAAATAACTAGCCGAATTTTGTAAGTTGGAAGGATTTTAAAGAACACGTCCAAGACCATTTCAGGATATCGTTGGAAGGGACTTCGCTCTTGAGGCTGTGGAATCTGAAAAAGGAAACGACTTTTGTGGATTATCAAAAAGGTTTGAAATACTGTCAGCACTGTTAACAGAGGCGGTGGGAGACATACTTGAAACGACTTTCTTGAACGGACTTCTTCATCTGACGATCAAAGTGGAGGTGCTTCGTCAAAGACTAGTGGGCCTAGATGAAATTATAAGGGCAAGGAAGCCTAGTTGGTAGAGGATCATAACCTGATGACCTAGTGGTCTGTTGTTGAAATGAAAATAGGAGGCCCAAGTTATATTGGCCTAAGGGGAAATATTAAGGGTATCAATCCTGGAAATTCGAAAACAACGAACTGCAACTTTGAAGTGAAAGCTATAACAAAGAGACATGTGATGTTACTGGAGAAAGGAGGAGAGGGGAAGAAAAATCCACCGTCCGATAGGGAGTTCCAAGCGAGGCAAGAAAAGGGCCTTTGCTTCTGATGTGATGAGAAACTTCTTGTTGGCCACCGTTGCAAGGAAAATGAGATTGGGAACTTATGCTAATAATAGCCAGTGAGTATTATGATTTTGAAGATGCTGAGCAGGAGCCTAGATGAAGCGAAAGAACACAACCCAAGGGTAGAAGATAAAGTGAAGTTAGCCCTGTGTTCGATATTGGCATTTTTAGCTTCAGGTACCATGAAGGTAAAAGGGACTATTAAAGGAAGGGAAGTCGTAGTGATGGTGGATTGGGAAGCCACACATAACTTCATGTACAGAATGTAGTTGATAATGAAACAACTATGAGAGGAAAGGGGGTATGTAAGGCAGTCATTATCATTTTGCCCACTGTCACTGTGAAGGATGATTTCCTACCCTTAGAGTTCGGAAATGTCGATGTAATTTTAGGACTTCAATGGTTACATACCATGGGATATATGGGAGTAGATTGGCCCTTCTTGACCATGACCTTTACAAAATGGGAAAATTGAGTGACGTTGAAGCCTGAAGGGAGACTGCTCTCTGACAAAATCGGAACTTTCTTGAATGCTGACAAAAACGTGGGAGGGTGATGATCAAGGTTTTTTAATTTAATTTCAAAATTTACAGATTGATGAGGCAAGAGATTTTGAAGGAGAGGAAACTGAGGAGGGTTTTATTTGTTTATTTATTTATTTTTCAGAAGTTGGAAATGATATACGAAGATTGGTTGAAGAATTTAAGGCGATCTTTCAAATGCCCATTGAATTGCCTCCAAGGCGATATGTAGACCATTGAATCACCTTGAAGGACGATCAAGATCCCTTCAATGTAAGGCCCTATAAATATGCACACGTTCAAGAGGAAGAGATTGAAGGATTAGTCAGGGATATGCTTGCTTCTAGAATCATTAGGCCAAGCAACAGTGCGTTCTCCAGACCAGGCCTGTTAGTTAAGAAGAAAGATGGATGATGGAGGTTTCGCATGGAGTACAAATGTTTAAATAGTGCTACTATTCTGAATAAATTCCCAATGCTGGTGTAGAGGAACTTTTGGACGAACTCCATGGATCCATGATTTATGTGAAGCTTGAGCTGACACCCGGATCAGGATGAAGGAGGTAGACATCACTAAAACGACTTTTAGAACCCATGGGACCACTACGAATTTTTGGTGATGGCATTTGGGTTAGGGAGGTTTTGGGGGTGAGAGCTCATCGGAAGGAGAGACAACTCTCTCGAATAGCCGACTGGTTCTTTTCCTCGTTCTTGGGATATTTTGGGTTGTGATTGTTGAACTCTTGTGTTTCTTGTTGATATATAATAGTAGAACACATGGAGGCTGATATCCCCTGCTTGGTGTTTGGGTGTCATTTTGGAAGTGTTTGTATATTTTCTGTGTGCAGGGAGTTCGGATGCTAAACGTTTGGTACCGGAGCACATCCAACATTGGGACAAACATGAGCAATGGCCCCACTTGACAGATGTCGAACACTTGCACACTCTGACAGTTATTAGACACATATCAAGCACTTGTTAGTACAATAAATGTGTTGAGCACTATTCAAAATAGGTCCAACGTTTGTTAAACATGCCTCAAATACTTTTTTTTTTTTTTTTTTTTTTTTTTTTTTGAGGAAACCTCAAATACTTGTTAGTATACTAGATAGACACATTTATATGAAAAAAAAAATAATAAAATTTGAAAGAACTAATTTTTTAAGCATAATTGCATAAACCCATTGACTTTGAATAATAAGTGGTTGGAAAAGGGGAGGGAGAGAACTTCTGCCTTCTGCCATAGGCTTGGTAAGACATATACAAGAATCGAGATTATTATTGTTTCTTAAATTGTTAATGTCTTTGCAGGTTTTGGGTGCAGAGATGGCTATATTAGACGAAATAGATTCTGGGTTGGATGTTGATGCACTTCGTGATGTAGCAAAAGCAGTGAACGGGCTTTTGACACCAAATAATTCAGTGTTAATGATTACTCATTATCTACGACTTTTGGAATTTATTGAACCTTCCCGCATACACATCATGGTAAGTACTTTGCACGCTAAAAAAACATTCAATCAATATGATTGCTTGGGAAGATGAAGAGATTATGCGGTCTTTCTTCTTTCTGGTTCTGTTCTAATAGTAGAGTAAGAACAATAAGTAGAATGAAATGGAATAAAGGATCAATGCTGAGGTAGAAAACAAAAGAGATATGTACATTTGCTATACTCACTTAAAATCCAATATATATTTCAAGTTTGTTCTGGAAACTATGGGTTTCTTCTTATTTCTTGTTTTTATACCATTTTTTTCCTTTGCTTTCTGTGTGTGGAATTTGGTAACTGGGTTGTACTGACCTTAATTTTCTCGAGTACATTGGTTCTTGTGTACTATTGAAATTCAATACTGGTAACTGACAAGTTGGTTCTACATTTAATTTTTCAGGAGGATGGGAAAATTGTGAAAACTGGAGACATCTCTATAGCGAAACTCCTCGAGGAGGAAGGGTACAAAGCAATTTCTACCGCATAATTGCATCAACATTCTTGACGTTCTCTTTTACTTGTCAAAGTATTTTCTTTTAGATAATTTTTCAGTCAAGTCTTCTCTTCTGTCTCAATTTTGGCATCTTAAAATATGTAAAATCTATAATGTAAGGTCTAAATTGTTGATGTCGAGGTCTCTAACTGATGGGAGTATCGAGTCTTCGACAAAATTATTGATATTGATGGACCTTTTTTTGTACAATTATAAATATAAAAATTCATAAAAGAATATTTAAATCAACAAGTAAGCATTCCACTCCTTTTTTAAAAAAATAACTTTACATTTCTTATTAGTTAGATGCATATTAATGATATTTTGTTAATAGTTTAGTTACATTTTATAGATTTTATATGATATAATACAAAGGTTGATTTATTCTTCATATCGATGGCAAATGTTGATTTTAATGAAAATATTGACATGTCAAAGTTTAGAAATAGTTAGTAATGAAGGCTTGCATGGTTAGCCATTCAAATTTGTGTCGAGAAAAATTCAGGATGAGGATTGGTAAGAGCTTTTGATACCTTTGGCTTTCTATTTTCCCCTTCATTTGTTTACTTTTTATTTTGAGTATAATTAATTAATATTAATTTATCAAAATCAATGCAATTAATATTAAACTATAATAACTCAATAACATTTTATTAAAATATATATTTAATTCAATTTTACAAATCAAAGCTCATTAAATCAATTCTATTACTTATTTTACCGAATTTTTGTTGATTAATTAGTAATCATTGTCTTAAACATATTTCATTAGTTAATTAAGATTAGTTAAACCAAGCTAGAACCATTTTTTTCTATTATCATAATTAATTACTTATTGATTATTTATAATCAGTTAATTATTTATTTAGTTCATTCATTGTTAACCTATCATAATTATAAAATTTTGTAAGTATTTTTTTTTATTAATATTCTTTATTAGCATATCCAAATTTTCTCTCAATTGTTTTTTTTTTCATTTTTTTATATAATATATTGTCTTATATTAATTAATTAAACTTAAATAAAATTTACAAGTTGCTAATACTAAACATAGTTAATTAAGACAAGGCTAATTGTTTTAAATGAAAAAAAGTGTTGGAAATATTTACAAATATAGCAAAATTTCCATGTCCATCAGTGATAAACAGCGATAGACATAGACATCTATCAATGTTTATTACTAATAGACAGTGATAAATGATAGTGTCTATTAGTGATAACATGACATTTTGTTATATTTATAAATATTTTGGATCATTTTGCTATATTTGAAAACAATTCTTAAAATTAAGTATTAAATTATAATCTATAGGAAATTTATAAATATATTAAGGGATGTTTTCAAATATAGAAAAACTGTTGAAAATAATTACAAATATATCAAAATTTTACTTTCCCGCAAGCGCTTGGTTTGTCCCTTGTTGTCTTGCATTTTGTGATCATCCGCTTCAGTCTGCCTTTTTCGTCTCGCCGCGATCCGACGTGGATTTTCGATTGAAATGTTAACTCCAGGTTTTGGGCGGCCCATTTGGTGGGGGCAGCTATCACTGCTGGAAGCCCCTGCAGTTGTTCGACCATTTGTGATAGACTGTGATAGACTCAAATATACATTTATCACTTTAGCAATAGACTTAGATAGATAGTGTATCTGAATTTATCGGGGTTCATCACAGATAGAAAGTAAAATTTTACTATATTTGTAAATATTTTCAACAATGTTGCCATTTAAAACAATTTCTATATATTAATTGATTAATCTAATTATAAATTACTCATTTTTTAAATATTTATAATTAAAATTATTATTTGATTCTTAGTTAATTAATTTTTATCAATATATTGAATAATCGTTCTATTAAAATTATGTAAACTTATCATGATCAATTCCATAAATTAAAAAGAAAAATATTTTTGTTCATGAAGTTACGATAGCATTGTTCATGCACAATCAAGCACAAACATCTTTGATTTTTTGTTATCTTATTTCGAGACATCCTATTCCTATACATCTTAAATTCCTAAACATCTCTATAAAACCTTGAACCAAACAACCCAACAACTCCTGAGGACCTATTTGGATTGATTAGAGAAATATATTTTAAAAAAAAGTCGTTATTATTTAAACTATTTTAATAAAAATTGTTTAAAATACACTTTAAAATGTTTTAAAAGTTATTTTGAGTGGTTACAAAATACTTCAATTTTTTTTTAAAATAACTTATTTTTAAAATTAAACATTTGAAAAGTTAAATCAAATACACCATTAATTAAAGTAATTATCTTAAATATGTAAAATTGTTGCAATTAAACTCCTTTTATAATCCCATTAGCTGCAACTAATACTAAAAAGAGAAAAATTTGGGTATTATAAGAGGATCATTGTAGCAATATTCGGGAACCTCTCATTTGAACAACAAAACGGAAGTTTGCTCGGAACATCTCAGCTTCAAGTCATTGACTATGATAGTTGATATCTTGGAAGGAGTTGCTGTAGATTGGAGTGTAGAATGAATGGATTGTTGTGTCGTGGAATAAATTTTACCTTGAAAGTACTTGTGACACGACCTCAGTCCTAATCGTCCTACGGTGGTTACTCCTCAAGGTTAACATAACACTTTTGATAAACGAGCATTCATCAACAAAGTGTTGGATAATCAAAGGAAAACTTTGCTCAGAGAAAATCAAAGAGATGAAAATAGAGAAGAAAAATGTGTGTTTTTTATTTATAGGGAGATTCGAAAAAGGTTTCAAATCTAAATTTGATTTTGGATTTGTAACGGTCAAACGGTAAAAAATTATTGTAACGGTCAAAATATTCATATCGGTTAGAATAGTAAACTTGTAATGTTTTGGTAAAAAAATGTAACACCTCAATGTTTTAAAACTTCCAATGTGGGACGCTTTTTGACAAGTCATTCATAACAATGCTACACGAATGACTAATATTTAAAAGAAAATATTTATAAATTAATTTCTCTGCGAAAATAAAGGAATATAAACTTAAGCATCAATATCTCTCGATTTGAATTGATGCATGATGCATAGTGAGGTAGGCAACAATCTAACTTAAAGAAAGTAAGATATCTTTCAAAATTTCAATAATTTTAATACGTTTTAATCCTAGTGCTTTTCTTGATTTCGCGATACAATTGAAAACACGCTATTTAAGGTCATGCACATGAACCTCAGGTTATCTTGAAAGCTCTAGAAAGAGAACTTAAACTCTTTCCTAGAAGCTTCATAATCACGTTAATTGCTTCATAAAGTCCGTCAGAGACAAACCACTTAAAAACTAAGTTATGAAGACTTCACATCTAGTCCATACCAGGACCAACTTCATCAAATCTATTAGAGACAAACTATTAAAAACCGAGCTATTATGATTTTACAATTATCCATCAAGTCCTTACTAGGATTACCCAAATAAAGAGCTTTTGGCAAGAGGGTCTGCTTAATTCCTTTTAGATGTCACATTCTCCAAGGAGATAATTCATTTCTCTAACAACTGTTTTGCAGCTTCATGTATGAGGTGTATATATCTATTTTTGTCACGATACTCATACATGGAGCTAAATGAACATTTAACGACGACACCCATTTAATGACCATTTTGAAAGTATAAGGACCAAAATGAATCAAAGTTGAAAATATATGGACCAAAATGAACTAAAGCCAAAAGTACAGGGACTAAAGTAATATTTAAACTTTTATTTTAATTGATTAATTAATTGATATTTTGATATATCAAACCTGATTTTTTTATTCCAACGCCTCTTGAATCACCCAAATCAGAGTTTAGATGAAAAAAAATATAGCCGAAACAAATTTGAAATAAAAATACCTGTGGTGATGATGTGGCGAATTAATCATCAAATTGGATCAATAATAGCGTACCACTTGGAGCTATGGAGAGATGACACATAGGTCTTAAAATTGCAATAGGTGGATTTTAGCTATTCTTTAAAATTAAAAAAAAAAAAAAAATTTGATTTTGTAAAAAAATAAAAAATAAAATAAAATAAAATAAAAATTCCAAAATTGATCAACAATCAATTTATTACTCTACTTTCCCTTTTTACTTTTTACTCAATCCAATGGCTCGAATCCAAATCAGATTTATACCCCCACCTTTCTCTTTTTAGACTTTATCTTTTTCAAAATTTTATGCAACTTTTCACAACTTTACCATCCTCAAAATTTGCAAAAAAAAAATCTCCATTGTTGCTCTTTCTCCATGCTCTAAGTTATTTTCTTCTCATCTTATTCTTTAGAGAAATTTTTATGTATTGTGAGGATTACATTGGGTGAACTAAAATTTGTAAATCCATTGTTTTTAGAGAGTTTATTGTGTTTTAAAGCTTCCAAATATTGTAACGGTTGAATCCTAACCTATGGTAAGGATCGAGTTTGTTCTGGAACCTGTAAAAGGAGCAAAGTAGCAGTTTGATTCTAATCCGTGAAAAGAAACTAATAAGGTCTTTATTCAAAATCCCAAAAGTCAGGCTTGTGAAAGTGAAGTAGGTCTATTTAACCAAACCACCCTAAAAATTATGATGTCTTTTTATCTAACTCTTTTCTATTCAATTTTGCAATTAATTTTAGTCACATGCTATAGAATATTATTCTTGTTGTTTTAGATTGATTAAACTTATTATTCCATATTTTCTTTATCAATCTTGTTTTTAGTATTAATTAGAGTTTTTATTAATTTATATTAAAAAGTGTATAATTAGTTTAATTTGAGCATACTTAGGAAAAAGTTTAATCAAACCCTATTCACTCCCTCTAAGGTTGTCATAGCGATCTAACACATATGAGTGAGACTGCAATTGAAACTCCATGACACAAGTAGCATTAAAAGCGGACGAATAACTCTCTAGTCCATCGATGAACATTGCAATACTTATTCTTTGAACATTACAATGCAACAATTGCTTTTAACTTGTAGATCAGAGTGTTGAATAAATCAATTGTTGAGCGTGGAATGAACATCCTTGAAAGCAATTGTGGCACGACCTCAGTGTTAATCAACTCACACCAGTTGCTCCCCTAGGTTAACACAACATTTTTTATGCACAACCACTTGTTGAAAAAAAGTTGGAATCAAAGAAAAACTTACTTAGAGAAAATCAAAGAGTTGAAAACAAAAAGGAGGAAAAATGTGTGTTCTCAAATCGAAATCTGTGTTCTTTATTTATAAGGAAATTTGAAAAACGTTTTAGATCTAAAATTGATTTTAGACCTGTACGGCGAAACAGTAAAAAAACATTTGTAACGGTCAAACAGTAAAAAACGTTTATAACAGTTAAAATAATAAATTTGTAATGCTTGGGAAAAAAATGTGAGGTTGAACGTTTTAAAACTTCTGATGTGAGGTGCTTTTTTGACAACTCATTCTCCACAATGACAAGTCATTACCACCGCTTGCTATCATATTTCAATTGATTTAGTTGTCTCTCTAAGGGCCCAAAGGGTCTTCTCTCATTCACTTTTTGTGTCACCTTTCAACACAATTGGGAAAAAGCTCGATTATGTTGGCAGTGGATGTATAAATGAATTTGATTTTCTCTACCGGCAAAGTAGAGCTCACACCAACTCGGGTTTGGAACCCTCAATTTGTTATCATAATAAGATATGTGCAAAAGTTAGTTTGAAGGATCGTTTTGAAACAACTGAAAATGGGCAACACGTCAGTATAACAAACTGAACAAAAAGATGAAATTCGACCAAGAAAAGTGAATGAATTTGCAATCTGATTCAGACGCTTTGTTCATCCACTTGATTAGTTTCATGTATGATGATTGGGAGTCTTGAGATTTTTCATCCTTTATTGGAAGGATCGATCTTTGAAGCTTTGTTCATCGTCAAAATGTCGTTCAGCCTCCAAGCAATTGCAAGAACTCAAATTCTTTACTAGGAGGCTAACATGAATCCAGCTTGCCTGTTTCATTTCACAATCAATGGTTAATGAAGTAAATGGATCATAAACATGATGAGAAGGCACACAAGACTAGAGAAACAAGTTTCATAAATTAATTACTAAATGGTATCAATGAGTAAGTAAGAATGTTAAATCATACTCATCTACAGATCTGTTCGAAATGTGGATGACATTTTATCATCATAAAAATGGTAAATAGAGCTAAGATGATGTCGAATTCACAGTTTAAATAGAGAGAGAAAGAAAAAAGTGTTCTAAAGAATGCCTACGACTGATAGAATTCCCAATCTAGGACTTGTTAAATTTGTTGCCTTTTTTAGATGATCAATGCCAAAGCTTCATACAAAATCCAGAAGGCACAGCACATTTTTTCTTGCTTGAAATGCATTCCGAAAAGGTATCCACAAGTTGTTCCGCAAGAGCTGATGGATCTTCAATGAAGTTATCAACAAAGGCCTTCACTATCCTAACTTCTTGTGTTGTGGCTCTCAAGCTATACCAAGTTAAGAATTTTTGTCTGAAGTTCTTCTCTATGTGTCCTTCGCGTTCTAGCCATCTAATCAACTTTACATAATACTCAAAATCCTTATCAGAAATACCGTTTGCAGTACAATCTGCATCTTGCCTCTCCGCATTTCTTTTCTTAGACGTGCTGCCATGTCGGAGTTCCTCTCCTCCAGACCCATTATTATCTCGATCCTTGGCATTGGACTTTGATCGGCTACTCCTTCCAAGAACATCCTTGAGTATTTCCATTTTGCAAGGAGTAACCGGCAATCCAGCCTCGGAGCTGCTAACAAATGGTATGCATTTAGTCCCTTCTTGAATGGCAGAATTCGAGCCCTTATTCATGCTTGTACCTTCAATGATATGCACCTCAGAAGAATGCCTGTCTTCAAGTTTTGAAACATTCGGATCAGGCAGCATGCTACTTTTTCTTGTAATGTGTTCCTCATCCAACAACGAAACAGAATCTTTTGCTGTTCCCCCTCCACCGACATCGGTGCAGGTTATTCTATCCTCAGACAGGTTAGTAATGACGATCTTGTTAGAATCCTTGCAATAAGAAAGATAGCTCTCTGTCCGACTATCAGTTTGGTCACTACAAGGCATTACATTGTTGGTTTCATCTTCTACGGAAGAAGGATTAGAGAGCTCACTGAAGTTGGTAATAGGACTCTGACTTCTTTCAATCGCCAAGAAACTTGTGTCATCCTCCCGTGGAATAGCAGTTGAGACTTGAACTTCACATGTCCCCAAATCTCCTGTCCCATCAAAGGAAATGGCTTTGAAATAGTATTCTGAAGATGGGGTTAGTCCTCGGACAACAAACCTCAAATTGGATTGAGACAAGGTGCAAGTTGGCTCTATAGGGTAATCTATTTCGCATGCCTTTCGATGCCATAGCCTGTAACCAACAGTTTCTCCGGAAGAAACATCTTCAGTACCCACAACCACCATAACGTATGTTGCATCAACATCTTCAAACCTTAAGAAGTTTGTAGCTACCAAATCAGTATCTGCAAGATTGACAAAAGACAGGTAACTTTTAATCTATTGTTTTTTTCTTTGAATAATTTTTAATGAAACACTACACAGTAAAACACAAATGCCGTTTGTAATATATCTTATTTAGTTCTGTTGTACATGGAAGATGGTAAAATATAACAGCAATCCATTCAAATATTGTCTTACATGCTAAATTACTTTTTAGACTTACACCAAGTGGCCATATAGAGGGTATTCCATAAACGTAGTAAAGAAAATTTGAGATGAGTAAAAAAGTTAGGAACCTTACAAAAAATAAATTACCTTGTATGATGGAACTGGGCAACTGATGTAAGATATTCGTGGAGAGCAAGGAATCGAGTGTATCAATGGCTAACGAGCAGAGTTTCTGAACCTCCGGTCCTGAAGAAAGCCTGTTCACTATTCCTCTGCCTGTACCAACTGGTACACCAGTCAAAGGACCCACCTCAGCTTCAAGTTTCTTCACAGCCTCATCCACAATCTGATGAACATCTTGATACTTTTCACCTTCACTCAAAAGCTTTTTGCTTAAAGAGATGCGGTAACACAGTATATCCACCCTCCTTGTTTCCTTTGCCTTCATCAATTGTTTTCTCAAACACCTAATAATTTTAATCTGAGTATCATTCATGATATAGTAAAGAATAAATATTCAAGGGAGTCTAATGTGGTACGTAAATTTATGGTATTGAAATATCATGGGATGTTGCAAGACTTTGAACAGAGTTCTTGAACTACAAAACTTGGTAGCATTTCAGAACTTTTCAGGGCTAAGGTTTGAAAGATCTGGAAGGAGAAAATGAAATTGAACTTGCACATAAAAATAAGGATTTAGAACATGTTGAGTATTGTATGGTTCAATATGAGACCTCTTCATGCTCCACAACCACAAACAAGTACTGCAGTCTTCATGACTTCTTATATCCTCGTAAGCTTAGGTTTACATAATTCCAGTTCACTATTGAGATCGGTTGAAAGTCTAGTCCTCCTTGCCTTTGCATAGATGTTCTTATTTTGACAGATATGAAATATGTCATCATCTGCTGCTTTCTCCCCAAAGTGGTGTATATTTTGCAATACTGATGCAGAAGGCCAGCATTACATCTTTGACAACTAATAGTGTAGAAATTTGACCCTTTATGATTTTCAGCAGCATGATTAAGACCCTATCAGTTGGCAAAATTACAAGATAGGAATGGGAAGGAAAAAATGGACGGATGAAAGGAAAATTCTTCTTTTCTCTTCTCTCTCTCTCTCTCTCTCTCTCTCTTTTTGTTAATTTGGGTCCAATTAATGAGCATTTTTAATAGTCTCCCATTGGGTTGGACTGGTCGGCTTTGAGGAGGAGTTCTTATTGCATTCTCAATTAGTGTGCAATCCAATACTCATTTCCCAGAATGAGTATCACACTCTAAATATCGCCTTTAGGATGAATGAAAATCAATAGCTTTACGCTTTCAATGCAATAACTAAGACAGTTAATATTTAAATTACATCACTAGACTCATCTCAATAAAGATCATTCGATGTTTTCAAATAAATAAATAAATAACTTTTAAAAAAATCAAGTAATTAAAGATCAGTCAAATAAGAGGCAAACCTTTTGAAATCATTTCAAATTCAATGAACATATATATAAAATTATAATTTTAAAACCAGACATAAAGGTCAGAGTATTTACCCATGCAAGTCGTTGACTTTTCCACAAGATGCACAACAAAAAGTCCCTTCAATTCCCGTCTGCTTTCCTCTAGAAATCCCACATTTTTCATGCTTCAACGCACATTCAAGATGGCACGACATACCGCATGAAGTATCTTGAAATGGGGGGTCAGAGCAGCAACTTAACCATAGACTAGGATCCTTATTATCATCATACTGATAACAGATGCAGCATGAACACCTCTTACAAAATTTAACATCTTGATTTAAGGTTGCTTTGCATGCCGAATTTCTGCAGTAAACTGCAATATTTGAATCCATCTTAGTGTTACTAATTGGAATATGGTTTACAGGAACAGGTAGCCGTGCTGGCTGATCAATTTTTCTTTGCCTTTTGGTAATCTTTGGAGAAAGACAAGGAGAAGACTGACTGTCGAGGTCCGCTACATCCTCAGTTGACCCTGATTTCTTTTCACCGACAATTTTCAGAAGGTTCTCAATTATTTTTAGTTTTGTTAGTCCAGTATATTTCCTCTCTTTTCCCATCTCTGCACACAGGATCTCTAAAATCTCTTGTCGACTCCAGGACTGAAGCAGTTCAGAAGCATGTGGCTGATCTGATATTTCATAGACCAAATTCCTTTTCTCCTCCATACTCATCATACTGTATCTTAATGGATCGAGAGCAGCTCCTAATACCAACATAGACGAGGATGTACATCAGAGTTAAGAAAAACAAAACATAAAATCAGACGTCAAAAAAGTACCAGGTCGTCCAGTTTGGGTTGAGTCAATTGGGTTTGACTTCGAATAAGATGAACATGCATGGATTAGTAAAACTAATTTTGGGTGAATTATATCAATTCAAATTTATAAGTTAAAGATGCCAATTCACTGATGATGAAATTACTTAATATATATATGACTTTTCCCAGCCTAAGTACAACATGGTTCAATTGGGTCAGGTTGAGTCCAAAACACACCCGTTTGAACTCATATAAAAAACCCTTAGCTTTGAAGTTTGGATCCTTTCAAAATTCTCCAGTGTGAAAATCAGCGGTGCAATCAAACACAATGAACAGTTCTCATGCAATTACAGACTGCTCTGACAAATTATCTTTCAACAAACAAAAATACTCGAATAATTGGACATGGCAAACTACCCAACAGTCAACGACACGAGTAGGGAAAAAAAAACGAGTACAACTAGAGAATTCGGACACGTTTGTCAAAGAGATCTTCCAGACTACGCCCATCAGCTATTGACACACAAAATTTTAATCCATAAATTCAAGAATCCAAAAATTTAGCAATAGTAGCACAAATTTTTCTGAAGACCAGCATCATTACTGAATGTGGTCTCAGAAGTTCCACATCAATGCCTGTAAAACCAACAGATGGAGGCAATTCAACCAAAACCACTAAAACATCACTACCACAAGGTCAGGTATGGAAGTACGACAGAAATAATTTCCGATTCCAGCAGAAGTAAAAAGTAAAATCAAGAATCCAAGTACAAAACTAGAAGAATGAAAAATTTGGGCGCGCACATAAACAAAACCCGATGATATCGAAAGAGAGAAAAATAAAACACACACAAAAAAGAAAATTAAAAAAAAAAAAAAACGAGCAAGAAAAGAAAAGGATTAACCAGATTACCCTCAGATGAAGAATCGGAAGCCATAGTGAATCCACGACATTACCACCAAAAGCGAACAAATAAGGACCTGCAAGCATGAAATCTGGAAGGATAATAAAACCGACGAAGCGGATAGAGAAGAAAAAAAAAAAATCGGAAAAAAAACAGTACCAATACACAGCGGGAAATAGCGGGAGGAAGAAGGAATCCATGGATTGAGGATGAGAGAAGAAATTCGGCGAGGATGATGATGGAATATGAAGTTGAGAGAGAAAGAGTATCGTCGTTGCGTAGCGTTGAGGAAGGAGTTTTTGAGGCTTTGAAATAAGAGTCTGATTCGATCAAATCAAATGAACGAATGAATGAATGAAGAACACCATTGAGCCGCTCAAACCATTACAAATGCGGCTGATGATTTGTCCTTTTTTTTTTTTTTCTTTTTTTTTTTGTCCTTCTTCTTCTTAGTTTATTTAATAATTAAAAGTTTAACTCCGGTCTTAATTTCTGAACTCTCCTTATTATTTTATTTTCCTTTTAAATTTTCGCATTTCTTTTTATTTTAAGTTAAATTATAAGTTTGTACAAATTTAAAATAACTAGGACACATGATCTTTAAAACATAAATTCTTAAATAAAATATTTTTTTTTTTTTGTTAAATCTAAATAGTAAATATCTAACATAAGGTTTAAAAGTAGTGAAAGAAATGATAATTAAAATTATATATATGTTTTATTGAGTTAATTTATAATGATTATGAAATGTGTTGGATGCATCTAAAAATATTTGGAACATAATTATTTCATAGAGTGAAATATAAAAGGTTGAACGAATACAATTTTTTGTAAGTATTAGACATGATGTTAAAAATAATTAAACAGATAAATTGAAATAAGATATTTTCATATATAATTTTAACTGGTTTTGAGTAAAATTAAATTATCAATAACTTTAGTAGCAGCATATACTTAAGTTAATATAAAACCATGTCATATCTACTAAAATATTGTAGAAATGTGTAGGGTAGGAATTTGTATTCGTTAAAATATGTGTATAAATGGTTTTAAATCTCAATTTACTAATTATTTAGTAATAAAAAATAAAAGGAGATAAAAACAAAGAATATTAGAACGAAATAGAATTGTTGAGAGATCTGGTGGTAAAAGGGAAATGTAAAATTTAATGGAAAAAATCAATAAAAGGTAAAAATAATATAATAATAATAATAAAAAGCATGAAAGGATATGAGGACAAAATAGAATTGGTTGAAAACTCCAGGGTCAAATGGATGTAAAGTTAAATGAAAAAAAATGAATACCAAGTGAGATCACATGAACGAGTCTAAGTGACGATAAAATGATATTTATTGAAAAAGTAAGGGGCAAAGAGGAAAGTTAAAAATTCTCCCCTCTTAGCCCCTTTTAATATAGTATAAATGTCAAAGTTAGCATAATTCAATTAATATAAGAGTATTAATGAACACGAAATGTAATTCTAAATCTCTAACCCCTAAATATTACTGGGGTGTTCAAAAGATATGACAGGTTGACTTATCCAACCTAAAATTACATATAAATAAATAAATAAATAAATATATATATATATATATATGACTACTTTGGATGGATTAATTTTTTAATTTTTAATATTTTTCTTTTAAAATTGTCAGGATGGTTGTCTTTGTTTAAAGTTTGTAATAAATATCATAGATATTTGATATTTAACCTTTAAATTTTATGAGATTTTAATTCTTAGCCATGTGCTATAGATAAATTTACGTATTTTAAATTAATAAGAAAAAATAAGGTATAACTTAACAACTCAATCCAACCTAAATTTCAAGGGTTGTATTGGAGATTTTATTCGGGTCTTTTGGGTTACCAACCCAACCAACTCGAATTTTCGGGTTGGTCCAAAAAACACCCTAACCCAACCTATGTATACCTTAAATTGTACCCAAAAGAAATATTTTAATTTTGTTATGTCTCTCAACCTTCAATTTGATGCACAATAGGTTATGCACATATTTAATTACTTGGTTAGGTTTATAATCAATTCTTGCTTCCATGATTATTATAACACATTAATATCCTTAAGTTGTGTACTTTTTAGTAACAATACGCAAAGGTTAAGATTTTATTATTTTTCATAACACTAATAAAGTTTAAAATCACATTTGTCATGTAATGCTTTTGGTCATTTAAAACTACAATACAAAATAATCATGTTTTATTAACACATCAAAGTTAATTTTAAAAAGAAATTTGTTAAATAATAATAATTTCATACAAGATTAGACATTGTGAAAATATTTACAACTTTAAAAATGAATGTCAACTTAGACTTTTTTTAAATTAAAAGAATCAACAATAAACTAACTATTACGCTCCGTTTTATAATTATTTCGTTTTTTTTTTTTTTGTTTTTTAAAATTAAGGCTATAAACACTACTTCTACCTTCAAATTTATTCTTATCTACTTTTTACAAATAGTTTACAAAACCAAGCCAAAATTTAAAAACTAAAAAAAATAGCTTTCAAAACTTGTTTTTATTTTTGGAATTTAGCAAAGAATTTAACTATTGTACTTAAAAGAGAGATGCAAATCAATGTAAGAAATGGGAAGAAAATAGGCTTAATTTTTAAATTTTCGTTTATCAAAATTTATCAAAATTTTGTTTACCAAAGAGAGCCTAAAATTACTAATTTTAAGATTTATCAAAACTACATTAAGTAAAATTGGACAATTGAAAGAACAAAAACCAATATGAAACAAAACCCAAAGTACAAAGACCCAAATACCATTTTGGTTCTCCTATTTTGGATTTGATTCCATTTTAGTTTTGTATTTTCAACTAGCCAATCTTAATGTATGTCCTTTCAATAATAAATTTGAGGTTTAGTCATTAATCTTTTATTAAAATTAGTTAAATAATAATAATGATTTAAAGGGAACATAATGTTAATAATGACTATGAAAAAATCAACAATTAATTACATATACTAAATTTTAAATTTATTGAAAGAGTAGGATACAAATTAAACATTTAAAATTATGGACTAAAATAATATTTTCACTAGATTTTAGAAGGGTTATCTCTGAGGGCTCGTTTGATGACGTCTTTATTTTCTATTTTTGTTTCTCATTTTTTAAACGACTAACTTATTTGATGATCATTGTTTCTAAATTTTAAATATATTTCTTAAAATGGATCAAATTTGAGAAATTACAAAACAAAAAAAAAAAATAGTCTCTATTACCTTTTTTTTTCTATACATTAACAACCATTGGTGCATAGTTTTGGTGTACATCGTATTGGGTTCAAATCCTGGTAGTCAACTTGGTTTATATATATATATATATATATATATTTTTTTTTAATTTCTTAATTTTGTTATATTTATTTTTTAAAAAGAATTTGTTATATTTATCTTAGTATAATTTTAAATTTTAAAATTGTTCAATGTTTAAATTTGTATATTATTTTAAGTTCCTAATTTTCAGTTTCAATATATACATTTAAATATATATTTTTTAATTTTGATTTTAAATTATTTTAATATGAATGTTTATATATTAGCTTTTAATTATGTGCTTTTAACATTTTATTGACATTTAACTTCTTCATAAGTTTTTATTTACTTTATATTTGCACCATTTAACAGTAAAAAATACCATTTACAAATATTTTAGAAAAATAAGACAACATCTTCGAGGTAGAAAACAAATGTTTAACTATCAACATTCTGCATTGCAAAATGTTATTGAACGTTGTTTTGGTATGTTGACAACTCGATTTTCTATTCTTAAACAAATACCTCCTTACCCATTCAATACAAAAATATATATCACCAACGTGTTGCTTCACAATTATCTTATTCACAAGTATAGATTGAATGATTGTCAAAAATGATCTATTTAATGACTTTAGCAATGAATCAATGACTATTGAAGATACAAATAGTTTGGAGACAATTTACATTGAGTAGTATACTTGAGTTGGATGTGAATTGAAATTGTTTAAGACAAATTGCACGAGTAAGAGATAACATTGTGGATTAAATTTGGGCAACATTTGAAGGACATATACAACTTTGTTATTGTATTTAGTTGTGCATCAAGAGATTTATTTGTAATTGATGATATAAATTTTTGACAATTTCCTTTTTTATGTTAATGTATGACATATATTTTTTTTATATACTTTATTATAGCAAAAAAAAAAAAAGATAAATAAGAAATATTTATCAAACAAGTTTTTATTTTTGTTTTTTTTTTTCAAGAAATAAGAAACAGAAACAAGAATAGATATCAAACATATTTTTGTTTCTATTCTTAAAAATCAGAAAATAAGAAATATGAAACAAAAATCAAAAAATGAAAAATAAAAAATAGAAACATTATCAAAAGGAAGCTAAATAAAACGTTCTTTTTAATAGGCTCCACCACCTTTTCTCTCATCTCAATAAACTCACATCGATTAATAATATCTAAAAATGACAAATAAAACGAAAAAAAAAAAAAAGACAAATAAAACAGAAAAAGGAAGAAATCAAATCAAATTAGTTTGTGTTGTGCAATAAATATAGCTAATAAGAGTAGAGAAAAAAATGAGCATAGTTTTTAATGGACATGAACGTGTAGTTTTAACATTAAAATTAAAATTAGAGGTATATTAAAAAAACATACTTAATATATATATATATTTCTTAATTATTGCTCGACATTTTTGCCGTCACTTTTTACTATCTTATAGTATTATAAATTCAATAAAACATTGTCACATGAAGAAATTTTAATTGATAAAATTAGAAATGACACTCCTAATTGAACTAAAAAAATTGTATTTTTTTTTTTCCTTTTTGATTGTGTCCATATAATTTCAAGAATAATCAAATATTCATAAATATAAAGAAAAAAACAGATCGAAGTTAATGTTGGAGAGAGAAATTAATTCTTTAAACATATATATTGATTTTACTAAAATGTTAAAACTAGTTGATTTTTTCCCATAATTAACTATTTAATCATTGAGAAACTACAATATAACATATTTTAAGAGTGAAATACACAAGAAAAATTATTCTAAATGACAAAACTGCTGAAAACATTTACAACTGATAGCAAAATACACAGTTTATATGCGATGCATCACGATAGATCACAATAGACTACTATCCGTATCCCTATAGACATAGATAGTAGTCTATCGCAGACAGTTAAATTTTGCTATATTTATAAATATTTTGGTTTATTTTGCTATATTTAAAAATATTTCCATACAAAATTTACTAAAGGGGGTGTTTGAGAAAAGAAATGGAGAAAGTTGGAAAGGAAAATGCATGAAAATATAGTGAAGATTTTATTGTTTTTCAGGAAAAGCTCTTGGTGAATGATAGTGCTCCCCATGCCATGCCTAGTTGCCTATAATTGCCCTGTGACATTGCCACTTATCTTATTGGACCAACCATTATAGTTATTATAGTTGGTAGGTTTATTGCTTTTATGCAACACAATATATGAATTACATTTTTGGCTCCTTTTATTTTACTCTTCAAGCCAAATAGGATATCAAAAACTTTAAAATCTCCTTTGATTAATTTCCCATAAGAGGCAATATTCCTTCATATATAAATATAGATTTACACTAATTTACGCTACTTATATTAAACTACATTATTTTTATGGACATTGATAGAAAACTATCATTGTCTATTAAGAATAAAGTTTCTATTAGTGTCTATCAGTAATAAAACTCTAATTCCATCTCCCATCTTTGATTTCAAAGTGAGGTAAGGAAAAAAAATTACAAAATGAACCAGAAAGAAAAAAATGTAGAGCGAGAAGCTAGAGCGAAGAAAAAGAGAAAAATGTAGAGCAAAGATGATGAAAAATCGTAAAGCGGGGGAGAAGAAAAAAACACAAAAAGGATCAAGAGTGAGAAGCTAGAGCGAGAATAAGGAGCATTTTCTGATGACGAATTGCAACGACTTCTCTCTTCGTGACCGATTCCCCGTCAGAAGAGCGTGTTTTGGTGGAAGTCAAGGATTTGAGTTCTGTAATTGCAAAATCCAAGCAAGAGATACTCAGGGGGTTACAAGGTTTTGAATTTTACATTGAATTTTTGTTCATTATTATATGATTTAATTTGTAATAATATGGTTCCCAACCCTAGTTGCTAGGTTCACGCCATCATGGAAAAGAATGGTTCTGGGAAAAAACACATTTGCAAAGGTTAGTGTGATTCATTATTGTGTATATGTGTAACGTTTTGAAGGTTCTTTTAATTTCTGTCTTTTCAATTTATGTTCTCATCATCTTTGAAGACCCTCTCTTTAAGCTCACAAAACCCATCACCTTTTAATAATCCCCTCATAAGACAAAACTCTCTTAGTCCAAAAATTCAACAATATGGCCATTAAAATTGAAAGTTATGACATTTGGGTTGTAAGTTACACATTGTGTCCATCTCATCAGATATGGGAGGAATTGATTTGGTATTTTGGCCATTTTATAAGATCTAAATGATGGCCAAAAGGACCGTCTTTAAAAGTCCTTAAGGATGAATCAATAATCATTGTTTTTTCTTCTAAACAGGAAGACATGAATTAATAATTGAAGATCAATAAGGATTAATAGTCTATCATAAAGTAAATGAATATAGATGTACACTACTTATATCAAAGAACTCTTTTTAAATATAGAAAAAAGAACTAAAATATTTACAAATATAGCATAATTTTACTATCTATTTGCGATGGATTGCGATAGACTACAATCTATGTCATGATAGACATAGATAGTAGTAGTCTATTGCGGTCTATCACAGATAAATTGTGATATTTTGCTATTATTTGTAAATATTTTTAACAGTTTTGTCATTTAAAATAATTTCTCTATATCAAATTACAGTATCTCTAGAGACACTGAAAAAAAACGATCATTATGTATTAGTGATAAAGCTTCTATCATTGCTGATCAGTGATAAAGCTTTGATTTCATCTCCCATTTGTGATTCCAGAGTGAGGGAAGGAAAAAGTTGCAAAATGAAGAGGAAGGAAAAAATGCATAACAAGGAAAAAAAATGCCGAATGAAGGGAAGGAAAAAATGTAGAGGGAAGAAGAAGAAGAAGAAGAAAAAAACGCAGAGCAAAGAAAAAAAAAACATGGAGTGAAAATGATTAAAAAAACAGATGCCTCTATTTTCATTTTGACTTGGACCCACCCATGGACTTTAGACCTTACCGAGGGTAGATTATAATGTTTACTTAACCAATTGAACTATGTATAAACTTTAGGTTATTTATTTTATTTTTGTAATTGCAATGAGTAGCATTTTTAGGGTTCATAATTAAATGTGATCATTGATCCTATTAGCTGTCAGTGATAGACTTTATCGCTTATAACTTAATTTTGTTATATCTGTTCTTTTTGTGTATTGCACTATATTTGTTAATACTTTGAGTTTAATTGCTATATTTTTTATTGCACATTTTTTCATTTCATTTCTTTATAGGTTAAAGAAACCTAAAGCAATTTAAAGAATGATATTTTTTCATCATTCTCTCTACCGATTAAATAAAAATTAAAAGTACAATAATTTAAAATTTAGAAACAAATTAAAAAACTAAACTGAAAATTTAGAAACTAAAACATAGTTTTCTAAAAAAGAAAATGGTAAAGCTGAAGTAGTGAGTAATGATATGTTTGAGAGTGATTTTAAAGGCTAAAATCACTTTTATCATTTTTTAAATTATCGTGATACATGTTTTTAATTCTTCAAAACTCATTTTAATGATATGAAAATTGTATAAAAGTGAAAAATTGAAAACTAAATTAATTTTTTAGTGATTAAAAATGTGTCTTCGAATGATTTTAAAAATGACAAAAATGATTTTAACTATATTAAAATCACTCTCAAACATGCACTAATATAGGATAGGTTTTATAAAAGGATGGGTTTAGAATAAAAAATATAAATGTGTGCATTGAAATTTCTAGGTATGTATGTATGTGTATGGCGAAAGCATGCATATACCGGGGAATCAAAACCATCCATTTTTCCTCTATCTTTCTTGGAACGAACCCAATAAAATGACCTTTTTCAATATCCTACAACAAGACAAGACAAGACAAGACAAAAAAAAAAAAAAAAAAAAAAAAAAAAAAAAAAAAAAAAAAAAAAAAAAAAAAACCCTCAAATTTTCCCTTTTTTTTTCATTATATAAAGAAATTAGTAAAATATATTGGAGAATTTTTTATACTACTTTCCTTTATTATTTGTCCGGACAACATAATTTAAAAATAACCTGAGGTCTACAAAATTAATTAATAATAAATTAATATATCATTTAATGATGTGTCGAATTATAAATTAGAGTAGTAGGTATTACCGTAATACTTAGATTTGAATTAAAAAAGGGAAAAAAAGTCACCTAAATACTTTATATACGTTGCACTAAGCATTCTATGTTGGGTTCTATGGTAAGAATCAAGCTCGGTGTATGTATGTTGGGTTTTATGGCAAGAATCAAGCTCAGTGTATGTCCTTCGTTACAACTTCGCAGCATCACTACCATTGTAAATTTTTTTTAAAATTATTTGTGAGTGTCCGAACCAGTTTACGCACACTTTGACTAATCTCACAAGACAATCGCTCTAACCCTATAACATTTAGGTGTAAAAAAAACTCATGATATTAATTCTTAGATAGATGACCATCTTGGATTGAACCTCACTACCAATGTGATCATGTTGTTTGCTGAAACTGGTTGTAAATTCTGGTTGTAAATTTTCTCAGCGTTCGAACCTTGGCAGAACTTAGACCAACTAATCTCAAGTTTGGGGGAAGCAAGTTCAATTCAATTGATCTAAATTCATCTAAATTCAGCCTGTCAAAGCACCATCCATTTTCTACTCAGCTGATAAAAGGTGAATACCAAAAACAAGTAACAGGGAAAATCCTCCAATTTCTACAATCGGGCAAAATATCCCTCGTTCTATATTCGAACAATGTCTTCAGAGTATCAATCAACTCAACACGACTTGCTAGGTTTCATGAATACAATGTTACGTACAGACAATCTTCAGAGTATCAATCAACTCAACACGACTTGCAAGGTATCATGAATACAATGTTACGTACAGACAATAGAGCGCCCGGAGACTTCATCTGGGCTCTCCAGCTAAGTCTAGTAAACCAAATCCTGCAGAAAGCAAAAAGGCTTCAACTAGCATCACTGGACTGGCTTCACATGTAATAATAAATAAAAGGAACTAGCTTGACATGAACTAAAGAGTACAAATAACTTCAAAGAAAAAAAAAAAAAAAGGATTTTTTAATGTTAAGGAACTGAACACTGATTGGGAAACTCCACGACTAATTAATTACAAAAATATACCCCAATCTAAAAGAATGAAATAATTACAAGACGCCCACAGATGTGGATCTATTCTCAAACTCTTGACTCCTACTATCGACGAAGTTGAATATAGGCGAGTTTAGAATGACATCTAAGAGTTGAGTCCTCAAACTCAGAAAACCCTGGTGAAGTAAAAGGTCAAAGAGATTAGATTATTGGAAACGATATATATGGATAGACAGCCGCTTGCCCCGAATTATGACAAGAAAATTTGAGAATTACTGCCATCAGACAAGCTTTCCTCTAAATCACTATTTTAAAAACCGCTAGGAACATCTATACCAACCAACTTTACAATGACAATCAAGGTTAACTTTTTCTTACTAACCCTAATTCATGGCAAAGTCACAAGGAGAATATAAGACAGCCAAGGATTCGAAATTCGAATTGGCATGTGCTCTATTTTGCCGGTAGAGAAAATCAAATTCATTTATATATCCACTGCCAATATAATCCATATTGTGGAGGCATCTGCAATTTGAGTGCCCCTTGGGTATTCCTATTCCACTTGAATGCAGAGGAAAATCACAAGTAATTGCTTCATTCACACAATTTTGGAGGTTAGGGTTTGAATTTAGGAGTTCTAGTAAAACTTTTGTAGAGAAGAAAAACATAGAGAATGGATGCGGATACCTAGCTGAAATTATCACAGCTTTCTTTTGGGTTGAGATCAGTTAATACACTTCTGACCTTCACCTAAGCAAATATATAGTTTGAGTAAGACCAACTCCAGAAGTTGGGAACTAAACCTCTGCCTAAACCACATGGTTTTAACTCATGATACTCGGTCCTAGTATTTGGGCTACATCAGAAACTTCAGATTAAGCAGGAAACACATCCAGTAACAAGATTTTATTACCAGAATATGCAAGCACATCGCAATAGTCTGATCTGCATGCATCTCCAGCTGAATGTTATCTCAGGAAGAATGTCACTCTTGGTTGCTGCACTGAAAGCAACGGAGAGCTATACTCAGTCTCATTATTTTACCATTCTTTATTTCAATGAAAAACTAAATCATATTTCATTTATCAGCAAGTATGAATATATTCCTAAATTCATTACTTTTGATCTTCCAACAACTGTTCGCTCAAAGTACAAACAAACTAACTCAAATAAGAAATTGGCATGACAAGCTACCATAGACATAAGTTCAATATAGGATCAATATTTTGATACAAGGAGCCTCGTCCCTATAACACATCCAAAGAAGTGCATCGCAATGTTTCCTAAACTGGATTAAGAATTTTACAAATGTAATTTCAAAATCTAAATGCCAAAATATGTTCAATAAAATTTAGGGGTTCTTCAAGTTCTCTTTGATAATACTAGTTAGAGTGTGACCCTCTCTTCAACTCTTGCACAAGAAAACTGGTACCAATGAAGTTCAACTGTGTGGTGATAACTTTGAAATGTGAGAAAAGTTCACAACTCCACCGTTAAATAATTACTGGTAACATGAGTCTAAAAACCCTCCTAAACGGATGAAATTGACAAAGAAACTAGTATCCACTCTAAGGAGCATTCTCAGGAGCATAGATGTCAAGTACTTTAGTCAGAACCTCAAGGATGACCATACTCAGATACCCTATTGAAACACAGTGCACAATTAATTAACACATTAATCTGACTATTAAAACCGAATGTCAGGGAGAAGGCAACAATCTAAACTCTGTACAAATACAAAAGCACTCTCGTTCCAGGGATTACAATAAGAATCTGACAACAAGCAAAGTTGTAGCTCAAAATTCAAAGAAGAAGGCAGTGGACTAAGCTATTCAATTGTTACTACAGTTCAATATGTCCTTATCAACAACAGTAATTACATTTATTTTCAAATTATAAGCGGAGCTAAGAAACCCGAAACACCACCATATGAGGAAAAAAAAAAAGGGAGAGAAATAATACATCTACAATAGACTAACCTCGGTGACCTAGCCAAATCGATTAGCTACCGGGTCCGCTCGGCCGGCAACGGCCGGTTGAACCCGCCACGACGATTCATGTACTGCCTAGGTTGCCTCTTGGTAACTACCCGAACACCACTCACATCAGCACCTGGGACAGGTTTGCCCTTGGTTGAATCGAAACCCACTGGAATGCCTAATTTCTTCATCATCTCAATTTCATCTTCATCAGCCATAGCCTCCTCCACTACTTCTCCGCCACCAACGCTATCTTTATTATTCTTCTGCTTGTGCTGCTCCTTCGCAATGCCATCAACGAAGTCAGAAACTGCTTTCTGCCGCTCCTTTTCATCGTCCGCAGTCAAATCCCGTCGATGACGCTTCCGAGCATGATCCGGGGAGGGCGAACGATGGCGGCGGCGAGAGGACCGGTCCTCAGGAGTACGAGAAAGAGACCGCGAACGGTGCCGGTCCGGCGAGCGGGTACGAGAGCGTGTGTGGCGGGATCTGGCGCGGTCGGGAGTGTGTGACCTTTTACTCCGGCCACGCTCCCTTTCACGGTCACGGTCTTCTTGATCCCTACGCCGTTCACGGTCCCGGTCACGTTCACGGTGGTCGCGATCTTCTCGATCCCTACGCCGGTCACGTTCACGGTGGTCATGGTCACGCTCCCGGTCTTTGTATCTATCACGGTCCCGATCTTTATCTCTGTCGCGGACTCTATCTCTATCTCGTTCACGGTCGACCATGGCGGATTTGCAAGAATCTCCGATACTGTAAGCTCAGAGTGAAGGAAATGAATTAGCTATCGGATTTGGGGTTTTGCGATGAGCGGAAAAAACCCTTGGGTTTCACCAAAATTACCGAAGCAGCGTTTAGGATGAAGTTGGTTCTCCTTGTGTTGAAATGGGCTTCTCGTCAGTATGGATTGGGCTTTGACTTTGTTCATGGGTTTATCATTGGGCTCTTATTTTTCTCAGATGAATGGGCCTTCCAATTCACCAAATCCGTTTGTTTGGGCCGTACCAATCCATTATACAACTCCGCTGGACCACTAACATGGCTGATTTTATCTAAATTATCTACCTTTGTTCCTTTTAATTCAAACCGACTAAGATGGTCTTGGGAAAATCGCATGCAAGCTTTGACCCTTCCTCCGACACACTCCTCTGGTCTAAATGAGTGAAAGTATTGGGCTGAGTTCATTCTCATGTGTAAATTAGTAGATAGAATATTTAATTTAGATAAGTACATAAAGAGTTAGAGTTTCTCACTTACACCTTGAAGTCGTAGATTTATTATATCATTCGTCTACAACTGTTTGGAGTTATATGTGGTGTCGGTGGTGTGAGAATGGGTGTGGTCTTGGACGTTGTAGGATGTCAGTTGTGAGCTCGACTCGGTCAATTTTTCTTTGGTGAAATTATGCACCATTTCGGCCAGCCGATGCGAAACTCAAGGGTTTGACTTTTTCTTTTTGGATGTGTGGACCCCTATGCAAGCCCCTATTTTCCTTTGTGCTCGGGGTCTACCCATAGGCTTGAGTCTTGCCATGTACAACCCTCAACATAATGTTATAATGTTTTCTTAACCAATTGAACTATGTTCAAGTTTCATGTAAGTTTTGAAATGATATTTAAGACTTAGTTAGAATTCTAAATAAGTCATATAAGTAAGAGTCATTATTTTAAATGATATAAATTGTTGGAAGTATTTTCATATATAGCAAAATATCACTATCTATAAATACATTTTGCTATATTTGTAAATATTTTAGTTATTTTTTTCATATTTGAAAACAACGTTATAAACAATAAATGCTTGGTTGTAGAGTTTTCTTTTCCCCTTTTTTTTATAGGTTAAGAAACCGAAATTAAAGAAATATTTTGTGTTCTCTTTTATATCAAATAGAAATTAAAATTTAGAGTTAAAAATGTTAAAATTAAAAAACAAATGGAAAACTAAGCACATTTTTCTTATAAAATAAAAGTTGTATCATTGTATGGAGTATGAGCACGGTTTAAAATGTTGATTTTGACAGAAATATCGAGGTCTTAATTTTACAAAAATTTCATTAGAAACATCAATAAAATATCAATTTTGATGGATATTTCGGTAAAATAGTAAAAACAAAAAAAAATTAAAAAAATAAATTAATTAGTAAATAAATATTTTATGATTGTTAAATGAGTTAACATGTTTATTATTTATATTATATTTATATTAAGGACATATTGTTACTCTTTTTTTTTATGTTTCATAGATTTTTCTACAATACAATAGAAATATGTTGATGTCAAATCTATAAAAATGTAGAAACATCGATAAAAATATGGACATATGAACGAGTTTAGAATTTAAAAAAAAAAAAAAAAAAAAAAAAAAAATTGGAAAGGAGAGTATTAAAAATTGTATGATGTGTATGGGAAAAAAGCATGCGTACACCGAGAATCGGGAAAACAAGGGCAGCTCAACCCCCACCCCATCTCCCACATGCATACCTTTTTCTCCTCATCTTTCTTGGGACCAAACCCAATAAAATTACCTTTTTCAATACCCTAAAAAAATCTCTATATTTTTATTTATTTTATTTTTTTTTAAAGAAAACTCATTGTATAATTATATCTAGAGCAACTAATTATATACATCGTTGCTCGAGATAAATGTCCGATTCTATAATGTTTCTTTTTAAATTTTAGATTAGGGTAAACACATTATCAAATTTGAGATTATAATTTTTTTTCCTAAAAACTATTAATTCACGTGTTTTAAAGTGAAATTTTCTAGAAATACTTGTGTCTTTTAGTCCAACTATAACGTTGACTAATGTTCTCATGTACTAGATAATAAGAAGATTATTCATGGTATATAAGTAGATATTGACAATATTAGAAATATAGAGTAGTTTAATGTCTTAACCAATACTTAGATTTAAGATAATAGAATATTCTACTCGTGAATGTGTAAAAAGCGATTTACATGCAAATGTTTTACTACGTAAGATTAATCTAGGTGAACGATGTTAATCTTGTTAAGTGTATAAGTTGATTGGGAAATTAATTAATAGAGATTGGGGGAGGGAAATGAAGGGAAAAAAGAAAAAGAAAAAAGAAAAGGTGAAGGGATGCATGTGTGATGAGCTCGTGAAAAATAGAAAAAGGCTAAGGTTGTCACTTGGTTTTTATTGGTGTGTTGAAATTAGGTGTGTGTATGTAAAAATTAATTGGTAGCATTCATTTTCAAATGGTGAAGGCTACTTTATCTCTGTTGGTTGGTGAGAAAAACATCCCTTTCTCTACCTTTCTTTCATCATATATTACTTGTAATTTTCATTTTTAGTTTTGTGTTGTGTGTTTTTGCTTTTCTCTTTTCTAAAAATAAAAATAATAATAAATTATAGTCGAAATGAGCTATAACTCACCTTCTATTGGTATGAACTATATTCTAAAGTTGAAAATTCAAATCTTCGTATTCGCATTTCAACATATAACTCAATTAATTGAGATATATATGTTGACTAAAAGGTCAAATTTTAAATCTTCACTCCCACAAATTCGAATTAAAATAAAATTATATTATTGCCCCACAAGGAAGAAAAAAACATTTTGTATTTAGTATAGGGAGTGTCATTTTAGAGGAGTGCTTATGTTTGGATTTCGTTTTTTTTTTTCAATATATTCTACCATGAAATTTTGATGGGTTTGATTCTTATTGAAAACCAACCAACCAAGGTTTCAATAATCTTATTAATTCTCAAAAGTGATCTTTTTTAAATTAATTTCAATGTGATATTTGATTAAAAAAAATAATAAAATTATCAAGACATATTTTCTATTCTGGAAATATTTTTAAATACAGCAAACACTGTCTATAAGTGATCGACATTAATAGACTACTATCATCTATTACTGTCTATTAGTGATAGATATTGATATGTGTTTATTAGTGTCTATCGTTGTCTATCCTAAATAGACAGTGACATTTTCCTATATTTGTAAATAAGTTTAGTCATTTTGCAATATTTGAAAACAACCTTTTATTTATATATATATATATATATATATATATATATATATATATTCATTAGTTATTTTTTGGAATTTTTTAATTGAAGTTTTGTTTTTACAAAAATCAATTGAATTGAATACTTCCATTCATCTTTTTCATAAAAAGACATTGAATAGGAACCCTATTTTAAGGATCTAAAACAATTTGTTAATGTTTCTCAAAATCAGAATCATCCATGTGATGTGAGTAAATAATGGTCAAAAAGGGACCATTTCCAAATTTCCAAGTTTAGTCTTAAATCCAAAAGCATGAGGCATATGGGCTGATCTGATTCTCATTAATCTTCATAAAATTAACATATTTTTTCATTAAATATTGTACATAAGTTCAAGGTTTAGGTACTATGTTGTCCATTTAAATGTTTTCATCATTCTGTTCCATTGACCATAACCAAAATAGATTTGTATGGTCCTTAAAAAATGTAAAAATATAGTTTTAAGGTTAACTAAATCATGTTAATTCAAACATAATTTTAGTGATAAAAGCATATGTTTTTCCCAACATATCAAAGACCTTGAACTAGAAAAAAATTATATTTAATTTATATTTCTTTTGGGTAGTTTGAATATAATGTCCATTAAATCTTAAAAAGTAAAAACTTTAATCGCATCTAAAATTGTGAATTTATTTCATTAATTCATCTTATAAACGTTAATTTATGAGATGTAAACTCAACCTACTTTTAAAAAAATTGAATGAAATGACATAATTTGATGGGATTAAAAATGAACCAACATATACAATTAAAACTAAATTAAATTTTAGGATTAGAGACACTGAAATATTGTTTAAGGAATCCATTTTGGTTTAGGTTCAATAAAAAGATTGATCTTCTGTTATTTCCAAATAAAATAATTTGAATGTTGAAGTATAGGTTAATTATCGTTGAATTATATTTATTTTGTCAACAAGGCAATTGATCTAATCATAAAGAAAAAGTGAACTCAAATAACTAAGGGTATGTTTGATAAACTTTTGTTTTTTTGTTTTTGAAAATTAAATTTATATACACTACTTCTACCTCCATCTATTTTTTGCTGATAATTTAAAAAACCAAGCAAAAATTTGAAAACTAAAAAAGTAGCTTTTAAAAACTTGTTTTTATTTTTGGAATTTGGCTAGAAATTCAACCATTATACTTAAAGAAAGATACAAATCATTATAAGAAATGAGACGATATAGAATTAATTTTCAAAAAATGAAACGGGTACTAAATGAAGCCTAAAATTTTCATTTTTTAATCTTGCCAATAAAAACATAATTAATAGTTTAGCAATTTTCTTTCTCTAATTTTCCTTTTCAACTTGGATATTACTATCAATTTTTTGTCGATATGTCAATATTTCCATGGTCATCAATATGAGGGACAAAACAACGATATTTCCATTATATCATATAAAAATCTAGAAGGCATAAAAATTAAGCAATAAAATGTCACTAATGTAAATATAATATAAATAATAAAAAAATTAACCGGTCTACAAACCATAAAATATACTTTTTTTACTAATTTAAATTTATTTTTTGAATTTTTTATTTTGATATCAGTGAATGAAATCCACATTTTATCGATAAGTTCATTAAAATTTTCATAAAATTAAAGAAATCCATCCATATCTAGATATGGAATTTCTAATTGTATGAACTCTAATCTATTATCTCTCTTTACTCTATCTCTTTCTTAATGTTTTGTTATAAAGTCTCACTCAAAAACAAATTAAATATATAATTTAACCCAAAATAAAATCAAGATAAATACTAATATTTTTAATTAAACAATAGATGAGAGATTAAGTGATGAAGAATAAAAATTAATGTTTTAACCACTCCCTAATAAGTCGGAGTTATTTTAAATCAAGTAAACCAAAACAAAAATGAATTAATAGGATAATTAAGAACATGAAGAACAAAAAAAAGAAAATGGGGGAAGAAGTAAGAACACAGGTGTAGCATAAGAGACAAAGCCAATCATCTGTCTAAAATATACCATTGAGAGTCCCACACGTACTCACTCACTCACACCCGTTTAACTAAATACACCCACTCTCTTCTTCTTCTTCTTCTTCTTCTTCTTCTTCTTCTTAAATTCATTTTTCTCAACCCCCAACTCTGAAACAGAACAAACCCACCATTCTTTTCCTTCTCTCTGTTTCAAATTTCCCTTCTTTCTTCTTCTTCTTCTTTCTTTGCATGAACTCACCTCATTCTCTTCTTACTCCACAAAGAATGAAGTACATTAGAAGCAACAGCTTCAGACGTCTCTTCTCGCTCAAACGACGTAGTTTAGTAGACGAATCCCCGAACGCAGATGTCTCTCACAACACAGATTGCATTGTCTCTCAACATTCTCAAAGACCCTTTTGGAAATGCTTCTCTTTTGAAGAAATTTTTGAAGCCACCGATGGATTCAGCTCAGGTACGGCAAAAAAAAAAAAAAAAAAAAAAAAAAAAAAAAAAAAAAAAAGGTCTTTTTCTTTTTCTTTTTTTTCCCCCTTCTTGGGGTGCTCTGTTTTTCGGTTTTTTCATTCTAAATCGTATAAAGACTCTGTTTTTGGATGTGGGTATTAGAGAACTTAGTCGGAAAAGGAGGCTATGCAGAGGTTTATAGAGGCATTTTAAGCGATGGTGAAGAAATTGCAGTGAAAAGACTCACGAAAACCTCCATTGATGAAAGGAAAGAGAAGGAATTTCTTACAGAAATTGGAACAATAGGACATGTCCAACACCCAAATGTTCTGTCTCTCTTAGGTTGTTGTATTGACAATGGCCTTTATCTCATTTTCCATTTCTCTTCAAGAGGTTCTGTGGCTTCTCTTCTTCATGGTAAACATTTTTTTCACAACCCCATTTGAAATTTTGGTTTCCCATTTTAAATGAGCTCAAAATTTTGAAATTACTGTTTTTGCAGATGATAATTTGGGCGCAATTGATTGGAAAACAAGGTTCAAGATAGCAATTGGAACAGCTAGAGGACTTCATTATTTACACAAGGATTGTCAGAGAAGGATTATTCATAGAGACATTAAGTCTTCAAATATTCTCTTAACTGCAGATTTTGAACCTCTGGTTTGTCATCCTCGTCAATTGTTCTTGTCTGACTTTATGTTGCAATGTGTTTCTTTACATGAAATCTGATGTGGTTTTTGGTTTTTGGTTTCATAGATTTCTGATTTTGGGTTGGCTAAATGGCTCCCAACTCAGTGGTCTCATCATTCAATTGCTCCCATTGAAGGAACCTTTGGGTAATTTAGCAGCAAAGCTTTGACTTTTTTGTATCAAATTAATTGGAAAAGATGAAGTTTTTTAATAAAAAGGTTTTGATTATCTGCAGGCACTTGGCTCCAGAATACTATATGCATGGGATTGTAGATGAGAAAACAGATGTGTTTGCTTTTGGAGTGTTTCTTTTAGAAGTAATCTCTGGAAGAAAGCCTGTTGATGGGTCTCACCAAAGCTTACACAGCTGGGTAAGCTTAATTATTTTATCAAATATGTTTCTCACTTTCCATTTTTGTGTTTGTTATCATGTGGATTCCATTTTTCATTATATATATATATTATAAGTTCATCTTCAAGAAAAACAATCATTTCCATGGCTTGTTTCTCAATCAAACTCTTTAATTCAGTAAAGAAAATGGTTATTGGTTGTGAGTCTTGTGACATTTCCTTTCAAAGAATTCTCTGTCTTTCTCTCTTTCAATTTCCAAACGGTTGGCGATCGGCGATCGTTTTCGAGAATATCCATTCCCTTCAGTGGTTGGTTTCTTCAAGAGTTAAACTAGATAAGTTGATAATTTGACATGTTGGTAATATGGTATGCTGCTATAATCAGAAACTAATTCTAAACAAACACAGGCCAAACCAATTTTGAACCGGGGAGAGTATGAAAAGCTGGTAGATCCACGACTCGGGGGGGCCTACGACATTACGCAGCTGAAAAGATTTTCCCTTGCAGCTTCTCTATGCATTCGGGAGTCTTCGTTGTGGCGACCCACCATGACCGAGGTAGTTAACTTTTTCCTTGCATCTATTATCAACCTCTTATGGAATCAACTCCTTGCAAGAATAATCTATATATTTGCAAGCTTGTCTTTTTTGTATTATAGTCATAAAGCTTTCTAATCATGGCACTAAAACCATCATCAAATGTATCATCCTTCTCTAGATAATGTCGAAATCTCTATATTATATCGTCCCGAAAGTGAAGTAGTTAGATGTATAATTAGAGTTTCTCTTTTGGACTCTTATAGATTTCTGGTTTTCAAATTATGAAGTGAATTATAGATTCTTTTAGAGAAATATTCTTCATTGACAGTAGTTTGGAGGCTTTGATCTTGAAGGTCATAGCCTTCATTCACAGTAGAAGTCAAAAAATTGGATTCCTTGTAGTGATGATTTTGAAGAAATATCAAGTGGGTACTTTTCATAAGAAATGAAATTACCCCAAGCAATGTCTCAATTATCCTACCTAACTTGAATTTCTAGGCTAGGAAACAAAAAGAAAACAGAATATGGCAATCACATGTGATTAATGTTGGCAACTAGTTTAATAAAAGAATGCCTAAAAATTAAAATCACATTAAAGAAGGATCTGATCTTGACTTTCTCCCACATTAGTAAATGTAAATGTAATCTCCAAGCAGCCCAAAAAAAGAAAAGAAAAAAAAAAAAAAGAACAATGCTTTTCGTTAGGCTAATCGTAGTTTCGTCACGTTAGCTTGGTCCATCCATTTGGTTGGTTTTGAGATTTTCATACACAATATTAAATTAACATTACCATGAGAAATTGAATAGCCTCCCCTAAACCTTTTTCGTGGCTGTGCCAGCGAAGGCGAAACTAAACAAAATGATCTGCTTTTCGTATTGACAGGTACTTGATATTATGGAGGATCGGTATGTCGATACCGAGAGGTGGAAAATGCCAGAGGAAGAAGCAGAAGAGAAGGATGATTTCTGGGGGTTTGAGGACTTGGAATATGAATGGGACAGTTCCTTTTCCATTCAGTCCCCATAATTCAATGTAGAGGCCAGGATTGAAGACCATTCAGAGCTTGAAAGTTGATTAAACAATGTCCAAACCACACAATAGAAAGACAGTAAATTGTGTACATATGAAGGTAGATTGAACTGCTAATAATGCAAATCTTCTATTAAAAAAGGGAAAAAAAAAAAATTGAGTACCTGCCAACTTGTTCTGCCATGTATTATTTAGATTCCAACTAGGACCAAACATGTCACACCATATTCTAAATTTAGAAATGGTTAATTTTGTTGAATGAATTCGACATGATTTGAACCCATTCGTAGATGGATCGATTCTGAGATTGGACATCAATATTACTAAACAATAGATGGAGTGAAGATTCAAACTTATAATAAATTTGTGCTTAAGTTGACGTCAATTGAAGTTCTTTCTTTTTAAATCTTACCAGAAATCATTCTGATCTTTAGAAATCATTGAAATGGATGGATGAAAACAACAAACTTGTGGATGAAATTGAGGGATTTTAGGCATTTAAGTCAATAATAATTGAGGGGTGGGGTTCATGGAACAAGTACAAATTTCATATAATTGATGCGTTTTTGCCCCATGATCCAGAATGGCTGGCTGGAATCTAAACATTTTGAAAAGGGAAAAAAAAATCTTTTTTTTTTTTTTTTGGGTAAATTACAAAAACAATCCTTGAAGTATGTTAGCAATTGCAATTATACCCTCAAATTTTCATTAGTAAAAATTGTTAAAATTGAACCATCAAACTTAAAAAAATTTATGTTAAGTATGATAGTCAAATTTTAACACTTATATAAGTTTTAGGACTCAATTTTCAGAATTAAGAGTTTGAAGGATATAATTGGAACTACAACCATACTTTAGGGGTGTTTTTGACATTACTCTTCATTTTTTTCTTTTTACAATTGCATTCAAATCATAAAAAATATCAACTTCTGATGAATTGTTATTTCTGTGAGCAGGTTTAGGGCCCTACTTTACACAATTTGAGAATTGTAAATTTGTTTGCTTCTTCTGCATAAGATGGTGTTATGATTTTCTTTGTTATTTTAATTCATTATATAATTTATTTTATCTAGCTTGTACCAAAATTAAATAAAAAATATTATAACCAATTAATTTTTAAAACCTATTAGTTCAACTTGAGATCAAATAAATGTTTAATAAGTTTCTTTCTCAGTACTCCTTAATATTATTATATCATTTGGTAAAATAATTAACATACTCATTGAATTATTGACCCATAATAGCATAATTGAAAATTGCTCAAATTTATAATATTACTACCATTACTTATCCTAAGGAACTAACTTAATTATGGATTTTGAACAATAATACAATAAGGAATAGAGAAACAAACCAAACTCATCATGACCCATCTTATTCAATTTTTTTAGCTGATACTAATTTTTTTTTTCAACTCAATAATTAACTAAAATTAAATTTGGGTGTCAAAATCAAAACTGACCCAGTTGATGTTAAATCATCAAAATGAATTCATTAAAATGTGTCAAAATTGGGAGTGTGATGGATTACCAAATGTACCTACATATAGAGACTTCTCACATATATAAAATAAGAAAATATAAATTATGGATAAATAAAAAAAATAATAATAATAATTAAAGAAGAAAAGGGATGACAAGGCAATGGGTGGAGGTGGCATGATAAGGGTAGCCCTAGCCAACTCAACAACTCAGAGTTTATGGTATTTATTAACTAAAATACAAAGCAGCTCCAAAGTTGGATGGTTATGGCCTCAAGTTATTTGTGGACAAAGATTTTGATAGTTTATATATATATATATATATACACACACATATATGTATGTATGTATGTATTGTTTATTTTTATAAATTGTATTAAATACACTCACAAAAACTTTGGTATTAAAAAATTGTTTGAAAAGGGAGGGTTTTTGTAATGGTTTTTTTTTAGTAGTTGCAGTTTTTGTGTCAAATGTGAGTTTATAATTAGTTATAATCACAAGCAATGCTTGCTAAATAATGTGTTACTTTTGTATTAGAAAAAATGAATAAAGATTCTTATTCATTATATAAAAAATTTAATTGATTAATATGTGATTATAAGAGAGAGAGAGAGAGAGTTTGGCCAAGAATTTGTTTTGCATGTCATCTAATTGAGAAGTTGAACCTACTTTTAGTTAAGATGGTTTGCTTATCTTTATGAATTTGCTAACTTCAATAGCTACAAAAGTTCAAACAATCGTAAATGCGAGCACACCTCAATTGTTGAAATACTTAATCTTATGTTTGAAGTTGAATTTAAATCTACACTCTCGCATTTGTTTAAAAAAAAGAAGAAAAAAAATCAACTTCTAAAATTCACTCTCACAAAACTAAAAAAATAAACTTTTTTTATTTTGAAAAAATCTCACTCATACGTGACAATATTTATTAGTTACACAAACCCTAAATCAATATATATTACATGAGACTTGCTTATTATTTAAGCGTCGCCAATTACACAAATTTAACTTAACCTAAAACCTCAAACTACGTAAGTACCAATACCATCCTCTCCTCACATGTCTTTGGGGTGGATAAATCGAACCTCTATTCTTTGATAGTATAAGTTCTATATCGGTTGAATAATACTCTCTCGGGCTTCTTTTGGTATGCAATTATCTAGAGTACCATTCAAGCAATGTTTAGAAATTAATTTTAATCATTACCAACTTTATATTTCCCTTAATCTTCAACAGTTAGATTAAATTATTTATCGTTTACTAAAATTAAAATAAAAGGGTATTCCAATTATTAAAAAAAAAAAAAAAAAAAAAAAGTGGAGGGAGATGTTTTAGAAATGAAACGCATGGGAGTAGTTTAACCTAAAAAGACTTTAGAGGGCGGCTGGTTCAACGGCTACATAACAACATAAAATTAGAAAATAAAAATACAAAGAGATTGCACTTACAACAATAGTGGAAAATTCCTTTTGTTCAGAATTCAATGCAATTCATTGTACTAAGTTGATCTACTACATGTAACATGATTTTTAATATTGGGTATTGATGACTCATTGATTATTGGGATTCCAACGTTTCCTTCTATTATTTTCAATTGCTTTCCAAATTTATTTTTTGTTAGGTTAATCTTATAATGGAAGTCAACCACATAAACATATGTAACATATATCTGAATAATGTGTTAATAATCATCACCAACCTTTGTATAAAATAGTTAATATTACCACTATACCTATGCTCTATAATATATAAATGTAAGATAAGATTCCCGATAATCTAAAGGGATAAATTCCCGAATTAAAAACACAGCTCATAATAATTTACAAAAATTTTCCATTATCTCTTTCAAAATCCAAATTACACACTCAAATTTAACCTACCTAACAAAAATTTCCGATGTTTCTTACTCTTTTGGAAGCAAGTCCAATCTTTTGTTTTGAAGATCTTCGACATAAGCCAAAGAAGATGCTTCTTTCGGATTGTTTCACCCTGAAGACAGCTATTCAGGTTGTGTACTGGAATAGAAATTAGCCTTCGTTTTGATGCCGGCCGAATCTATCTTCGGATTGTACCGATCAAGCCAAATCCAGGAACTCAAGAAGCATATAATGTGACATGTTTCAGTTTATAAGATATCTGACTCAAAATTACTCGGCAGTAACGGTCCTCCTTTCCAATAATGATTCTAAAAATGCTGAACAAAGCTTACTCAGAGGTGGAAGTTCATGTGATGAGCCACTGAAGATGGTCTCCCACGGCCGTTGTGATGGAACAGATGGGGCAGACAAGGTCTGGTCCATCTTTGAGTCAAATTCAGGTAGTTCGCCATAGATAGCTTGATATCCAAATTTCTCTGTAATAATTTGACACATTAATAATCATTGGATTCACATGAATTTTCCAAAGTAAATGAATGCAAAATCTAATCTGCAAACCATGGGATAAAATGCGGGGATTCAAAGAATTCACTTATGCAAACCATAAGAATGAAAATGGCACATGAGATCTCCTCAACAGTCACAACCAGACTTACTTTTGAGCCACCAAAATATTATGAATTCAAAGGACACCTTTTCCCAAAATTATATAAATTATACATTACGCAGCACATTTAAATAAAATAAACAAACAAAAACCAACATCAGGTCAATGCGTGGTAGAGGGTTTTTTTACTAGGGAGAGGGTATTGTGAAGCAGACCTAGATGAGAAGAGTATGCAGTACAGCAATAGAGAATCGCATTGATACGATTAAGATAGAAAATAACGTACCTCCTGTTTCTTCAAGGGCGTGATAACTTCCCTGCTTGGTCAGACTAAGCTCTTGTGCTTCTTTGCCAGATGGGTCAAATAGAGCATATTCGTGGTCACCATTGATATAGACAAGCCATGGATGGCCAAATTTCCCATCTGAGCTATTGTAAGATTTTTTGGATTGAAGAAAGGCAATACCCCCTCCCTGAGCCTGCAGTGTACACCAACACTAATTAATAAGAGGGTGGGGTGGGGTGGGGGGGGGGGAGGATGTAGGAAATACTATACCTTCCTAACAGACCAGGTACTCTGGGGAACAGGATCATTGGCATTAAAATGCAATATCACTCCATCTCTCCCTTGGAATGTTGAGTCGCTAAATTGCAACTGTACAGATTCGGGGATAAGGGCAAGTACAGCAAAAGAAGACATATCCACAGCACATGCCAAAGCTGTAGAAGCAAATCATAGGACAGCCAAGATTAGAGTTTAGAACAAATTCTATGGTCATGGCTCAAATGTCCTTTAACCATAAACAAAAGTAGATTTTTATTTAGATAAAAGCTAATAGTTCATGAAATGATCAACATTCCAATGAAGGAGCTAACTGAAAGAAACATATAAGGCCTCAAAGAAGTGCTTGGGTATTTTATCAGGAGCCAAGTATTTCAAATTGCTTAAGAAAAATTTGAATCACTCCCAGTAGCAGTAAGGTTCTAGCAAACCAGCATGTTTGTAGTCCCAAAAGCACGCAGTTAGTCAATTAGCTGTCATAAGTTAATCTATTTGGACTCTAAAAAGAAAAGTAGCCTTCACTCATTGCAGACGCTTACACCGGTAAGACGCAGCCTTTGGATCTAGGACTAATTAACATAAAACAAAAATAAAAACATGTCGTCTTGACATCATTAACATCCTGTCTTCATCAAGAAGTTTTAGTGATAATTTTTTTCCCTTGCTAATTTGTGAAATTAGTCTTCTGCCGTAAAGAAGTGAATCAATAAACCATGTTGAGTTGAATTGTGTCAATACTTAATTCAAGTTAAAGGAGAAAAGAGATGAGAGCATTGAACCTTCTATATGAAGTTTGTATGACCAAGATATTGATAGTTTCGACACACTCCAGACAGACAGTTGTGGTCTTGAACCTTGTGAAACAGATACAAGGAACTCAGAGTCTCCAGCAAAGGAAAGATTCACAAGTGGCTGTCCAAATTGAAAAAACGAATTCATGAGAGAAATGAATGCAGATAATGACATCAGAGGAGAGAATTTTTCTAGCGAATAACATGGCAGAGCATATCAACAGTATTACTTCCATTTTCTTTCTTTTATCATTTACTAAGAAAGTTCTTTTTTTTTTTTTTTAATTGATTGTTCAAATACAGTATCCAAGCTTCAATGACAGACTTAAGATCGAGAGAAGCTTCAGACCCACCACCAAATAACATTACATACTTGCCACAAAATGAAAATAACAAAAAGAAGTGATCAAACACATTATGGATTCACCTTTAGAGCTTTCAAAAGAAATTAAGCACAACCATTATGTAGAAAAGAGGCATGCTAAATTTCTTCCAATTGATGGAAATATAGGCAAATACGAGAGAACTTTATGTACCGTAAGAGTTTCTCCAATTACAGCAACGAGGATATTTTGCTCAGGATCCCATAATGTAATGACAGTTTCTGCAGCAACAGCCAAAACAGAACCATCGGCAGAAAACGCGGCAGCAGTCATTGACTTCTTTCTGTTAAAGCAGACTCTTGTATGAGAATTGGAAAAAGAACAATAAACCAACACTTACAAACCCCAGAGTAACATTTATGTTAAAATTTAGAGACTTTTTTAAGGAATAAAACAATTTCTAAATCCAACTTAAGCCTACATTTTTACAAATAAGTAAAAGAAATGTTTTCCGCCACCATTCAGAAGATAGAAAACCTAAACAGAAAATTTGAAAGAAATGAATCGGATGCATACTTGTAAGACCCAACTGAATGGCACATCCAATTTGAATTTTTCTCTCCCTGAACTTTCTGAAGCCCATCATTGTAAACCCATATCTAAACACAAAAAGAGAAATAAAATAAAATGAATTTCATTGTAGAAAATACTTTTGTATAAAATTATCCTTTTTCCCAAAAGTACCTTAAAGTCTCCACCATATGATGTACTGACAGCCATTTGGCGATTAGGGTGGAAAGTGAGAGCAGAAATACCAGCATCCCTGTCAAATGGCAGGGCAATTTTTCATTCAGATTAAAGACGGAAACAGCATTTTCTGCATCCAGCATTAAATACAATCAAGTGCTATGAAATTATGATCACAAGACCTCAACACTTACGGTCTTACCATCATTAAGCTGTACTGGCCAGTTATTAGCTTATTTAAGAACCTTTAAAATAAATTTTCATTGTGATTTCGGAAAAGGACCAAACACAAACCTGTGTGGCTCATATACAACGGTTGACAAACTAAACTCTTTGTTCTCCAACTCTGAGTCCCAAAACTTGAGACAGATAAAACCTCCAATTCCACCCTCAGGACTTCTAACTTCAGCAGTACTCATTAAAGAGCCATCTAGGGAGAGAGACACTACAGTAACAACAACCTGCAGCCCAACATTCAAGTATAATGATAACATCAAACATATAATTCCTACAGACATTATTTACATAAAATGGCACCAACATGTAAGTTCACATACAGTGAGCTCTTCACCGGGTTGATGGTTCCTCTCACAAACTTGAACCTGCTAACATTATATGTAGAACAGTTAAGACTTAGATTTGCTTCTAAAATGCTGCGACAAATACTGAATGCTTTTAGATCTGAATTTGTGTCTAAACATGAAGCCATGTATAAACATATCTATGCAAAAAGAGCCACATCCTGTTCGACACCTACAACATTTGAAATCGAAACTCTATACATAATGGCACAAATATCTGAGGTGCTGTTAGTTAGGTGACTCCTCAGTGTCCTCACTTTGGTAAATAAGGGTACAAAGAACACTAAGATAACACCTTCAAAAAGAGAGATACATTTTTCCAACTGTGTTGATAGTTCTCTTTCTCTATATTTTGCTTCTCCTCTCTTTCAGGCTTTGATAATTGGGATCTTTTTGTGTCTTCTTTCGCACTGGTGGATAAAGGTGAATTTAACTGCTTTGGTCCTTTTTATATGGGAACCTTTTTCTACTTTTGTTAGTCTTAATGAAAATGTGATTTTGAGACAACTATAACATCAACCTAATAATAAGAGCATTTTTGGTCTAAGAAAGTCTGATAAGCATATCATGATAACATTGAAGGACATATAATGGCCTAATGAAACTCATATCAAATTAAATATTTATAAAGCCACGTCACAAAAGGGATAAAACAAGTACATGTTATTACCCCAGTTCATTAGCTAATTAAGTAATCAGAACATTCTCACCTCACAAATTCCACAGTCATCAAACAAACTGTACAACTGAATGCTATAGTTTTCTGAACGAAGGGCAACTAGACCACCATTTTGATTGAAGGCAAATCCATTATTAGAGCCTTGACAGACATCTGGAAACGAACAAGGAAGCTGAAAAGAATGCAACACAAGAAGTTGCAGATGAAGAAGGCTTGAAGAACATTTATAAACAAAAATACCATAGCCATTATTTTCTAATAAGACTTGTAGATAATGTGTAAGAGTTGAAATTAGATAAGTTGAGCAATCATCAAACTTTATATGCTCAAAAAGAAGAGAATAAGGCCATAACATAAATGTATCTAACAAACCTAATAGAAGAGTGAAAAGATTTCCTTAACCTACTTGAAGCCAGCATGACAGAAGTATCAAATATCGATAGTCATTATATGAGACAACAATGAACCAGGAAAGCTACATTCTTATAGCAAGGGCCACATTATTATTATTATTATTATTATTATTATTATTATTATTATTATTATTATTATATCCGTGAGTGTCCGGGCCAGCTTAAGTACACCTCAATTAATCTCACAAGACAACCCGCTTGACCCTACAACATTTGGGTGTCAAGGAAACTCGTAGGATGTTAATTCCTAGGTAGGTGGCCACCATGAATTGAACCCATGACCTCTTAGTCATTTATTGAGACTGTTTCCTTTTTTACCACTAGGTCAATTCATAATGGTTGCAAGGGCCACATTATTGGGCATATAAAACCATAACGTGCATGAAGAAAACTACATACTATACTGAGAAAATGCTGATAAGAAGAAAATGTCGAATAAATAAATAGTTTTTTACAAAAAGACCCAGACTTGAAAGAAAATTTTTATATAGCTTTTCTATTTGGGAGCTTCTAGAGTGTATACCATTCTCCTAAACATATCTCCATGACATGCAAGGTGGCATAGTCCACGTATCTAACTCAAACAGTCTCATCCATTCCAACATTTGTTAACCTCACACATTATAAATGATCAAGGCTGCTTCAATTATAAGAGAAAATTTGTAAAAAGAATAAAAGGTTGCTGAAACAAACCTTGATTCCAGATATGGACTTCAAGATTTCCATAGAAGGCATTTTCAGAAAATGAATTTGATTGTCTGCACAAGATACCTGAAAACCTAATTTCAGTTTTAAACAAAGGGACTACAAAAACTGGCAAAATATACTTGGTAATGAATATAAAGTTCTGCTTACAGAAGCAAGCAGAGGGTCTGGAGAATCAGTAAAATACAATAGTGGTGACCCAATTCGTGGCAGAAATTTTTTCTTCTCTGTGTCAAGTTGCCAAACCACCAAAACGCCCTCCTTCCCACCTTAAATAAGATTTAAGAGACATGAAGATCAAATCTAATAATGATAGGAAGTCATAAGCAACCATTGTGGACAGATAAGGATAGTGACATTAAGAGTAACATAATATGTCTACTAAGACTAATTCTAGATCATCACATGAATATCAAAATGAGGAGATGATGGTAGTGATTAACTGAAGACTTCCTAAATTACTAAATTTCGCCACTGATAAAACATTAACAAGCAATACATTTTATTCCTCTAGATTAGGTTCATGTGATGCAACGTGTACCATCATCAAACCTTATGCAACTTGGTACACACACACATACACAGATGTATTAAATCTACTACTTCCCCAAACTACTTCCTCCCAAGATCTCATTGTCAAACTTGTAAATAAAATCATATTTTTCTATTAAAAGTTCCAGGATGTATTCCCATTTGCAATTGTTATTTGTTAACATTTTACCTGAATAAAGATAAGCCCCATCAGAAGAGAAAGAGAGAACAATCACTTCAGAAGGATGCCAGTGCCGTGTGGAGCAAGAATCAGCATCATCATTTCCTCTTACTCCTGGTTTATCTTCATCACTGCCAAAGGATTTTTTGCTAGCTTCTTCTTCACCGGAATCAGGAAATGTCCGATTACCGAACCCCCTCCATATTAAAATTCTCCCAGTCACATCACCTGCAGCTACCATTCTTTGGGTTGGGTGAAATGCAAGAACCATCAAGTCTTTTGTGTGATGTAGAGTAATTTTTTTAGCCCCTAAATTTTCAGTCCCTGCTTTTGGCACTTTCCATACATGGATTTTGCGCTTATTTCGGATGCCAAAGAACCTCCCAGATGAGCTAATAGTTATATACTCAGGTTGTTGAGTCTGTTAAGAGTGAGAACACATTACTCCAAGCAGAAAGTAATGATGCGTTAATATAGAACCTTTCGAAAATATCCATAAAACTCTAGAATTGTATGCATAACTACTATGTTTTACACCCCAAATATACTTATGGATGTTTAACCCAATATAAGCAAACCTCAATGGATTTCACAGAACAACCACCCAACCCCATCATATTTGTCCCAATACTTCCCGAGCCAATAGCTTTGTACATAAACATATAGAGTGACACAATAAATATTTGTTTTCAAATAAGCGATTATGAAAGCATTAGGGATAATGAAGAGAATCTTAGTCTATTGCACCTCAGACAAAATGACCCCAGCAGCCAAGCGAGACTTGGTTAAGTTACATTTAAGGATTTGTCCTCTCGCAGGCATTGGCTTGTTATCCTTCATTTGTATGTTTTCCACTGATACATACGCAAAAAGGTCCTGAAACTTTGCACCCCTCTCCAAAGGCTGGCCTAACAAAGAAGGGATGACCTGAGGAAAAGAAAGCATGCAAACTGTATTTAGTATTTAGTAACTCAAAGAACCAACACAATATCATTGCAAAACAGAGTATTGAGCAACACACACATCATTGTTCCATGACCCACTTCATTGAACTGATATTACCATCCCATGTCACTGTTCATTGGACTACATATTGATTATATATTCCATCTCTAATTTTGGAATAAACACGAACTAAAAGTACCAAATTTTAAAATTAACAAAGTTCCATTACTTGTTCCAACTTCCTATAAGATATTAGGTGAAAACCGTCCCAAAAATATTCCATATCATAGGCGACATGAAAGCTAATATCATCACTTCCCTTGAGATATTAGGAAAAAGACTGTCTATAAAATAAGTTTCATTATCTTCTGATTGCACGGAGTCTAAAGTCTAAAAGCAGCACCGTTGCATAATGAAAAGGGAAAGCTGAGAAATTAACTCCCCAACAAGCAGTTGAAAATACACTAAATATTTTCAAAACCTAGATAGAAGTGTTTTCTTAGACCTTTTTCATACACAACACTGAGACTTATCAAGTAAAGAACTAGCTAACCATGGAGTAAATCGGTAGCCGAATATCTACGGTCTTCATGAGCTCCGGCACCGAGAAATCCCAATAGCGAATAGTTCCATCGAGTGAGGTAGTCCAACAGAAGCACAAGATCTTACTTGCCGGACTAGACGCCGGCACCACGGTGACCGATGTCACCAAGGCCTTGTGACCCTCCAATGATGTAATCTTAAGCAGAAGCAAACGGGTCCAAAACAAAGGAAGTGTTAAAGGAATTGATATACAGCATAGAAACTGGTACAGAAGCAACGAAGAAGCCATTCACCTGCAAGCCAGTGGAGGTACTGAAAATGGAGACAGAGTTGGCGGTACAGACGAGAAGCCGCTTGGCGTCATTGGAGAAAGCTGGAGGTGCTGAAACGTAGCTCTTCCCGCCGGTAATCATTGTACGGAGAGAGAGAAGGTGCAAGAATGGCGATTGGTGAGTTTTCCTTCTCCAAGCGATGCTTCCTCCGCCAAAGCCCTAAAGCAACTCTTAAACCTCTCTCTCTGTTTTCTCTTCGGCCGCCGTTGATGAGAAGTTTCTGTTGAACGATGCCCTCCTTTTCAAATTTACAAAAGAAACCCTTTCTAGTGATATTTATTTTTTTATTATTATTTTTTTGGATAAATGGTAAGTAATTATTACTAGAAGTGTCGCAGTTGCAATTACACCTTCAAAGTTTTAATTATGAAAATTAGGCCCTTAAACTTCTACAAGTATTAAAATTTACATTGTAGAAATTGAACCAGAAATGATAAAAATTGGACCATCAAACTTATAAAAATATTACAATTTATACAATCAAGTAAGTTTCGAGGTCTAATTTGACCCAATTTTAACAATCATATAAGTTTGAGAGCTTAATTTTTAAATTTAAAAGTTTAAGGTTATAATTGAAACTACCATCATACTTCATGGGTAGTTTTTGCAATTTACCTTTTTTTTTTCTTTTTTTTTTTGTAAATAACTAATAATGATAATAACTTCATTAGCTAAGAAGTAACTACATCCGTGAATTTAGCTCACTGGTAATTAGCATGACAACCATCCTTAAATATCGGTGAAATTAATGTTAAAAAATGATGATGGAATGATAATTTAATGACACATTTGTTTTTTTATTGATGAATATACAAGGACAAATTTGTTAAAAGATTGGAGATGATTTGATATACACCTTTTGTTTTAGTAATCAAACATAGTCTAATCTTTATTATACTTGAAATCTCACATTATATTGCCTCAAACGATTTTGGGGTGCTTTGGACGTTGTGTTGGTTATAATAGTCAATAGTTATTATAGTCTTGGAGTTATAATAGTTTGTAGATTGTAATAGTGTTTGGAGTGCAAGACTATTTTGGTTTGAGAAAATACTAAACGTTGTAACAAAAAAATATTTGAAATAATAATGTTATAGTTAATTTTAAGTTATAATAGTTGGAATATTTGAAATAATAATATTATAGTTAATTTTAAGTTTGAACTACATAATTGGTGCCTCAAATACGAAGTAGGTGGCTCAAACACCCTCTTTAGGGTTTAAATCAAGAGTTGTTTACAGTCTATTTGATGTTAAAGAAAAATAAGATTTCATTTCATAATCATTTGATTTTTTGTGTTTGAGAATCAAACTTTTGAAACTACTTGTCTTGTAATTTATTTATTACAAATATTTTTAAAAATCAAGCCAAATTTTAAAACCTAAAAAAACAGTTGCTAATTTAAAAAAAAAAAATTGAAAAAAAGCAAGCAAAATTTCAAATACTCAATGGACGAGAGCTTAAGTATTTGTATATTTTAAATGAACTATATTTAACATGCTTGTAAAAATAAGACTTTATTAACTTAATAACTTTGGCCTATTCCATAAATGTTGATGAAGCTGCAATTTATCCTGTAGCCAAACATTACAATAATCTTGGAACACATATCTTAGTTAAAAGCACATCTTACCATTAAAAAAATATATATATATCAAGACAAGCTCTCTTAAGTATTAGTTAAAAACAAGCCAATTAAAGCATACAATGGAGCAATCAATTTTCTCTCTCTTGTCTTAACTCAAAGAGGGGAAAAAAGTCCCTTCCATGTTCAGCAAAATGCATTAACTTCCACATTCATTCTCCATCTCAAGATATACTACAGTCTAGAATTCAATTATTGTCAATAAAAGGAATGTGCTGCTTCATATAAAAGGCATTTCCACCTATCATCTGTTAATGGCAATCCATCATTTCTATAAACCATAACAGTGACTTAAAAATTTTAAGAGAGGAATTGCCTTTTTGATGAAATCTCAAATGACTTGGATGGATGGAACCAAACATTGCCTTCAAACATTACCTTCATTATAATGGCACAAATAAACCAAAAAGGTAGCTCAAAATACATAAGCCAAAGGTTCAGCTTCAAAAGAACAAAAAAGAGATCAATGAGGGGGAAAAAGAAGACGACAACAGTACATAACATTACATAGCTTACAACTACGACGCGACCAAATTCTGTCGATTTCTGTGTAAGGTAGATGGAATTCACATTCCAAGATGGCTGGCGACTTCATCAGCATTGTATAAACAATCAGTCCACTTCAGCCATTGCATAGATTAGGTATAAATAGTTCCTCTATTGTCCAAAGATGGGTAGTTCCTACAAACATATAACAAGTTTGATTCTGAAAGCATACAAAAGGTGATATCAAAACAAAACAAAACCAAACATGTTGGCACGAAGAAGTTAGTGAGGGGCTTGGCTATGCACATAATGTAACAAATTTTAGCACCTGTTACACGCTCTGGGCTTTGCTCGACAGTTCCTTTGCTTTCATGTCCCCATTTTCCTGCAGTAAGAGAAAAGTGTTAAAATTCAGATCTTATATACAAACATATATGACATAAGAAGTTGAATTTGATATAAAATAAATGCATTTAAAGTTGAATTTGATTTTGTTAATCACTCAAATCAAAAATTGCTTCATTTATTACTAAAAGACTACGTATTGAAGTAACTTGAAAAATTCTAGCATGGAAAGTATAATCTGTCAGAATTGTTCACTGATGGAAAATATTCGAATTTTTTATTCAAATTGGTCAATTTCATCATGTTTCCCAAACTGCTTATATAACTCTTTATGTTTCCATGTCAACTTGTGCACATGTTTCCATGTCAACTTGTGCACATGTTTCCATGTCAACTTGCTTCAACAAAAGTGTCCATGCCAACTTGTACAGACCTTGACAAATCTAAAGGACAACCATCTCACCCTACTAAATTTGGTTATAAAGGAAGCTTGTAGGATTCTAAGTTCTAGCCCAGTGACACCATGGTTTCTCACTCTAATTGTGAATGCACCAATCGTTCATGGAAACTAAAACACGTTGCTTCAACAATTTCTGACAGATGGTCTCAAGTTAAAGGGTGAATCCTGTGGCAGTTTTCCTTTATCGCTGTTATTTGAGGGTTGTGGTTGAAGAGAAACAAGAGAATTTTTTGGGAGCTTAAGAAATCTTGAGAAGGTATAATCCTTGTTGCATTAAACATCTTTCTTTGAGTGTCACTAACTAAGGCTTTTTGTGATCATTCTCTTAGTTTGACCCTTTTAGATTGGACCCCTCTTTTGTATAGTTTTTTGGGTTAGGGGCATTTCGCTTCGCTGTGCCTGTTTTTTTCAATGCCCTTTTAGTTCTTCTTTCATTTGTTCTCAATGATAGTTGTTTCCTTATTGAAAAAGAAAATTGAGTCAACCTTTCTACCAAACTACCATAAGTTGGAAGTTCAATTTAAGACAGGTTTGGGGTTGTGTATGAATGTGTCCAATTATTTAAGGATTGAAAACATAATGACTTTTTGAGATTTTTTTAATCAGAAAACCTGAGAGAGATAATATGAAAGAATGCAGAAGGACAAACTAGACAACTGAACAGAAGAAAATGCCCAGACCCATGACTAACTATACAATAAATGGTTTATTGAGTTTTGGAATTGTGTAGCACAAGCTTTGAAGGTTTATTGAGATTTTCTACATTATCGAGCAGGGAAGTCAGAGTAAAAGCTTAGGTATAAGTATAAAATCTAACCAAGGGGGGAAGCTACAATTCATGCATTTATATAATATCTTTTTCACATTTGGCAATCATTTATGTAAATAATATCTTAGGTAAAGCAAGTATAGTTCCTGCTATTCCAAATAGAGAAAGGATACTTTGCAGGTATATCAATGATGACATTATAACTACATATAGAAAAACATTAAATAACTGAAGAGAAGACTTAATCTTGAAGGATAACCATCTCATGTATTTAATTGCTTGTTTCTTATTCATGTCCAAATTATATCATTTATCAAAGGCAAGCAAGAAATGTCCATCTTATTGTTTCCCTTTACTCAATAGAAACATACAGGTTAACTTCGACCACACATTTGAAACACAGTTAGCCTCTTCATCCTACTTATCTTTCTCAGACAAACAAGTATGGAAAGAAGATAAGTTCCACTAGTTAACCCTATGCATTCAATGAAAATAAATGAGATACTAAATGGAAAAGTAGAACAAGTTAGAGAGACGCTTGACTTCAAAGTTACTTCATATATAAGTAGTGCAATTTTGCTTCAATGTTACTTCATGTATGCAGTTTCAATCAATAACTATTATTATTTCAATTATGAATAGGCTAAAATCATAGGCTATGGATGAGAAAGGATAGTGAAATGGACAATAAATGTCAAGATTAAGGACAAATAATAACACCAAATTTCAGAAAACAATACACAAGAATATGTTATTGTACTACTAATAAATTTGACCAGATGCATACCATTCCCTTGCTCTCGTAATAATCATCTAGTGCCCACTGGTACTTAGATTGATTCAACCCGAACCAGCGTGCCAAATGGTCATCCAAGCTTGAATGTGCTGCAAAATAGCACCAAAACCTTTATGTGTTGATAATTTTTATATGAAAAAAAAAACACCATGGCAGAAAATATTTGTATTATGACGCAAAGTTTCACCACTAATTTTCTTCAGTTTCTTGTTATCTTCTTCCCCCAATTTCCCAAACAACAACAGAATTCTTACAAACAAATTAGCACACATTTAGCACAAGCTAAAGTGGAGCTTAAACAAACGAGATCCTCCATCAAATTTTACAAGAAAAACAACTTTAAAGTATCAAATACAAAAATTTCCAAACAAAAAAAATGAAGAAAGTATGAAATATAGAAGAACAAGATATGGCAGAGGAAATTCACAAGATAATACAGGGAGGGAACTAACATTCACAAACATGTCTCCCCTAATTAGTAATAATGGCAACAAAGGAAAAAAGAATAAGAAAAAATATGACTATTCCATAAGAATCCTGGTCTAATTACACATCAATCAATAGGGCTAAAACAATGCTGAACCCCCTGTATAGCTACACAGAATAAAATCATGGAGTTCCATAATTTTCGAACTCATCAGTTTCCCCAGATAGATTTTTCTCTACCACTATCAGAAAAAACAGAAAAATAGAAACCCAGTCTCGCATCTGTTTCCTGAAGCCCCAATATCCCAGCATTAAATTCAAAGAAAGAACTCAAAGCAGAAAACCATTTTGCAGAACAGGACATCGCATCATAAGAATTACCATTCTGCACTTTAGAGACCGCATTTCTAAAGAAACCAGAGACGGATGCATTCCCATTAGGGGAAGCAGCAACAGAAACCGACTTATCGAACTGGTGAGGCGGAGGCTGAACCGGAGGTGGCTGAATGACCTTCTTAGGAGACTCAAAGACCGGCTGAGGCTGAGAGACCGGCGAAGGAGTGGCCGGTGGGGTCATGAAGACGGTATAGGGGCCAATTTTTCCGATCAAAGGAGGCGGCGTAGATTCGCTATTGATGGGCATTGTGGGGATTGGAAAAGAAAAATGGGGGAAAGCAAGAAGAAAGAGTGAATGCAAAGGGAAATGGAAATGGAAGAAGGGAAAAATCTTGAGGAAGAAGATGAAGAAGAAAGATGAAGGAGCTTTTTGGAGTTGTAGAGAAAGTTGGAGAGGGAATTTTGCTTTACCTTAGCTTTAATTCGAGAGGGTATTTTGATTTTTTGGCCATTGAAGTTCACTAACACTTAGTGTTCAAAGACTGGAGAACGGATCGCACGCAACCCGAGTTCAGTGTGTAAACTCGTTGGATCTTTGTCTTTCTTCTCACTCTTCTCTTCGTTTGCCCCTCCTATTTCACTCAAATATCCCATTTACCCTTCTGCTTTATTTATTTATTTTAAATCATCTAAAAGCAAAATTAGCAGGTTTTGAATTTAGGACACTTTTACACTAAAAATGAGTTCCAATTGATTACTTTTATGTTGTTTACCAATATTTCGTGATCATAATTAGTTGGAGGACTCGCCTCGAAATCTGTAATTAAATCATGCAATTTAATTAATGAAGGAAGAATGTTCAATTTATCGTTGAAAATTATGTGGGACCCACTACTTCTATCGTTACAATTTAACACTCTTCTGACATTTTTTATTAACAAGTCCAATTGGTTTAAGAAGTTTTTGTTGATCTTGAGAATGGAATTCCCTGCCCTTGGCATTTTTATTTTTATTTTGATTTTGAGCCTGTGAAGAAGAATTTGGTAGTAAGGTTATTGTGAAGATCACTCTTCCCAATTTGACGAGGTTATAGTGTATCCATGAGTCATGGAAGGAGGTAGTGGAGCAAGTTTTTGGGTGAAAATCAAGAGAAGGAAGGGCAGAGCAAGGTTCAAGAGAGGAGATTAAGGAAGAGGTTATCATTTGACATGTCACATTTTAACTATAAAAAAAGTACAAATAAAATTAATATATTTTGACACATAATCCTAATTTAATTAATAAATAATGTCCTTGTCACATTTTTGTTAGTCAACCGATCAACTAACCCAAGGAACATTTAGAATGTTTTTTTCAAACCTTAGGAATTAAAATTGTCCATTTTGAAATTTCCGGAACAAATAGATACCTATCTAAAGCCTCAAGAATCAAAAGTGTATTTTGCCCATTTTTTTTCCCGTTTTCAATTCTCTTCTCCTTCCCCTTTCTCCTCTTTAATTTTCTCCAGTTTATTCTTCTTTCTCCTTCTCCTCTCTACCTCCCTCCTCCATGTCGCAGATCTAGTCAATCATAACTTGTCCTCTAAGAATGGAGGAGGAAGGGCGGGTGGAAGAAGAAGAATGTGGAGAAAATAAAAGAAAATTGGGAAAACAAAAATAGAAATCACTTGCAAACTAAAAGCAAACTTCATGGGTAAACTTATTGAATTTGAAAACTAAGAGATTTAGAATGCAATCAAACCCCAAACTTATGGACCAAAGTGTATACCGAAGGAGTTAGCAACATAACAGCGGAAGCAATTAAGATCTAAAGCACTCTAATCACATCAATTTTGAAGATTAAACATGCTTGTTCTAAAACCGAAAAACAGAGGAAGAACACTTACTTGTTGTAGCTCAAAATTGAAGCAAGTTCCTTCAAAATTCTGATGATGAACACTTCATAGACAATCTCTAGTGTCTTTCTTGTTATCCTTGGGCCTTAAAATGGATTGTGGGATCCAAATTGAGCTGAATTTGGAGTAACAAGGTGAAGAACTCACAGTTTTTATGGAATTTGAGTAGGAGAGTATTTCAACACAAATTAGCTAAAAAGCTCTACCCTTTTCCTCAATTCTTCTCTTATATTTAAAGAAGAAGTCATGTAGATTACATTAACATGCATCATGCCAACAAATTGGCTGATTAAGGCTCTTAAATCGGAGGTGAAAGATGAAAGTGAAGAAGTAGCTTATGGTGAACACCACCTTATTCTCCATGCAAAGTGGGTTTATCCAATTCTCAAATTGGATTTAAAAAATCAATTTCCTAAATTGACTTAATTTCAAAATTAATTTTAATTATATTAAATTAATATTTAATATTTAATTAATTATTTTTCCACTTTTCCCGGCAAATTCCAATCCGATGAATCTCTATTCATCCTAAAAATATTTAAATCATATTTAAATATTTCTAACTCTCTAAATTTGTCTAATTCATAATTAAACGAACTAACCATAAATTTTACTCCTCAACTGAATTTCAACATTTCAAATTCACTCAATATAATGTAATAAGGATTAGTCTATGAGCTAATAAGGGGACCTAATGGACCTACAGATCATGAGCTCCAACGATTTGAAATTAACCGGCTAAACTTTTTAACCTAATTAATTAATATTCGTTAACTACCGGGTCACTCCACTAAAGCTCAATAGTTGCACTCTCCTCACTGTATATATATTTCTGTCCACTTGATATAACCATAATAAGTAAATCGATCATTCACAAGTTGTTCGTAATTACAGCGGGGTCAAAATTACCATTTTGTTCCTTAAGTCCCACCGATTCTCTAATGAACAACTAGTTTGTGGTCCAACCAACAAACTTAGTTCCTCTCGAGTCAGAGAGGGTGTGGGCCCCTTGTTCAAGTCCCAGAATCAGTACTAAAGGGAACAACTTATCTACTAACCTAAGAGTAGGTAGGAGTGAATTCCATCTTGCAAGACTATGTCCTCATCTATTTGTTTGATCTTAACCCTGACATGGGAGGCATATTGAGTCGGCAAACCTGGGCCACTCTCACTTATGCAGATTAAAGAGAATCTTAAATAGATAGGAGTTTATAGTTAGCTCATAATTAAGATTGAGTTACCTAGGTCGTCTGGCTTGAAATAATCAGTTTTAACAGTAAACGGTGTTATAAAGCAAAAGTGATTATTTCATGGTCCAGTCTTATGTAAACTCATTGTGTATAATACCCTCACTCACATGTCTCTACATGTACGATATATGATCACATCGTTTGTATCAAATAAAAAGTGAGTCGCGTCCTTAGTGTCCCCAGGATAAGGTACCTTATATTATAGACCGTTTTGGCTATTACTTAAACTTTATCCACTTTTATGTCTCCACATAAAGTCTAAGCATACAAAATATAACCAAGGGATCTTAGTTTATTGGATTTAATAAATGCAATTCAAATATTCAATAACAACTTTACTGAATAAATCTCGATAACAAATTTATTGAGAATAAGTTCCAAAAAAATAAAAAATAAATACAAACAACGAGTCTTAGGACATAAACCCAACACATTCTTCCCAAAACTTGGGAAAAAATGAGGAAGCGGGAGAAAGATATTAAAATATCGATAACAAAATAATAAATTTAAAGGTGGAAATGGTGTTTATAAGCTTACTTTTCAAAAAACTAAAAACCAAATTCCAAATGGTTACTAAATGAAGCAGTATTTTTTAAAAGTTTTTTTTTTTTTTTTGAATTTATCTTGTAATTCAGCTATTTTAGGTATGATAGATGATACCCATGATAAGAATGGCGAGAAATAAACTTAATTAAAAAAATATATATATGTATATGTGTTTGGGAGACATCTCATATTATGTTTCTGAAAATTGTTTTCGAAGTTTGTGATTCAAACAATGTAGATTCTAAATCTGCTACCAAACGTATATCTGAAAACATAAAATACAACTATATTTTTATTGAATCCCTTCTTTTCAATTTTCTATTTTCAACTTCCGCTCTAACATCTCTACATATCTAAATCATTCCTCTTCTGATATACAATTGGGTTTAATATCTCTTTTCCCTTAGCCCGTGGGCTCATTTCTACAATTGTGCCCCCATGACCCATTAAGCTTCCTTACTTTGAATTTTGTCGCTTTCGCGGCTTTGCCCCCAATTTTCAAGCCCAAATTCACTTCAGTTCCACGGCCCAATTTTGGGATTTGAGCGTGCGGTCCAAATTTCCAATCAAATCACCTAAGATCCAACTCCCAACTTTTAGAGGACCATATCATCCCATTTAAATTTCTTTTAAAAAGATTTCAAAACAATTTTTTTGAATATTAGTTACAAATTTAGTTTCTATAATTTAAAAAAAAATTATAATTTAATCTTTATGATATATAATTAGCTAAAATTCATCGATACTATTTAAGCAAACTTTATCAAACTTTAAAGACTATTTATGAAACTTTATCAGATCAAATAGATTAAATTCTAACTTTCTCCGCTAAGTTCACTCTAACCCGGTTATCAACTATATTTCTTTTTGTTCCCTAAAAAATTCTTTTTGGGTCTTCATAAATCAACTAAATTTAAAAAATTACAATTTTGTTAAACTATAAATTTTGACCTTTAAACTTTTATGACTTTAACTGTGTCTTAAACTTTTATGCTTATATCTAATAAGTCAAATTTTATAAATTATTGACTAGTTTCTCATTTGTCAATTTTATATCTAATAAGTTTATAAACTTACAAAATATCAAATAAATTTAAGATTTTTAGTTTTGTGTTCAAAAGATCTTTGATATAATCAATATTTTTTCCTTTTTATAATCAACAAATCTATTAGACATAAAGATACAAAACATCCAAAATTGTGTTTAGAAGATTCGTGTTTTTGCCAATAAGAGCATAATTCACCCAAAATAAAACATGTACTATCAACCAAGAGGTCAAATATTCATTCCAATTTTCTACTCCCCACATTGATGAATTAAAAAAAAAAAGGTAAATAAGTTTGATCATCTGGTAAACACAAAATTAAAAATTTAAATTTTATTAGACACTTTTAAAAAATCCAAGAAGTTACATCAAACCAAACTAAAAGTTGAGATTTCAAGTGTAACTAACTTAAAATTTTGCAATAACTAACATTTCATGTCCTAATTTTATTTTGAAAATTGGAAGGATAGACAAATTGTAGTTTTGAAATATTTATAAAATGTAAAAGGTAATATTGTAATTTTAAATGAATATCAAAGTTGAGATTTTTTTTTAAGGGCTCTTTTTAAATATAGGAAAAGAAACAAAAATATTTATAAATATAGCAAAATTTCACTGTCTATCTATGATAGACTGCGATAGATTGCGATAGACTACTATATGTGTCTCGATCTATCGCGATAGACGGTGTATTTTGTTATTAGTTGTAAATATTTCTAGCAGTTTTGCCATTTAAGATAATTTTTGTTTTTTAAATTCTATTAATATTTGTGATTTTTTTTTTATGGAATATTTATCAGGAACGATTAATTCACTTATTGAGACTTCAAATCCTTCTTCAAGTTGAGCTGCTCGTTGGGTCTGCAATTTATTTTTTAGTTTATAATTTATATTCTTTAAATCCTTCTTAATTTTTGATGAGGAGAACTGGAAAATTATCAGTATATTTTAGTTAATATCTAGTGTAGTGTAATTGGTAATTTAATTAGTGTTTAATTAATTTTTTTTTCATATTTTTTTTAGGCTATAAATGTTGTTTGTCGTTAATTTCAGATCTCAATTGTTTTGCTGTGGAAACTACTGTCTTGAAAATAAAATCGGCGCGACATTGGTGTTCAATCGCTAGAAGCTGGATGCTCCCTAAAGTTAACAACGTCCAATCTTTGATGTGCACTATTGAAGAACGAATTGTAATTGATGAAAAAAATGCCAACAAAACAGAGTGAAAGAGAGGAAGAAGATTAGGGTATTCTATGCAAAACCAAATTTTTTGAAAGCTTATGAAGAAGAGGAAGGGAATGATACCGTTTTAGATATGAGATTAATTCAATAGTTAATTCATATATGCTGATTAATTTAAGAATTAATTTTAAACGATAAAAGAAAGTAAAAAGTTCAATCCTTTTCATGCATGTGGGGAAAATTATTACTTCCATTTGAAACCACAATTTGGAAGCTTTGGTATAAAAACCTCTTTGCCAAAACAAAATCTTATGTGAAAGTTTTTTTTTTTTTTTTTTTTTTTTTTTTTTTTTTTTTTTTTTTTATGGGCCAAAGTCCCAAAGTCATTCCCAGCAATAAATAGTCACTTTCGGTTTGTAATAGAAAGCTTTTGAATATCTTTTGAATAGAACTTTGTTCTTTCTAGAGAGTCTTCTCTCATCCAAAGGATGAACTTCTCTTGTTTGGTCATGGATTTGGCTTAATATCTTTTCCACTCAGTTAATTTTGCTAGTGCTTCAAGTTTTTTTTTTTTTTTTTTTTTTTTTTTTTTTTTTTTTTTTTAATACAACAGACAAAGCACAAAAACTTAAAGACAAAGGGAATCAAAACAAACAACAGAATCCACCCACGGTGGGTGCTCTTCAAGTCATACAACCAAATATCTAAATCTATGGGCATGGGAAGCTAAAACATGAACAATAGAGTTACATTGACAATTTACCCATTGAAAATTAAGGAGAAACCCACTCAAATGAATATCTCGAATAGCATCGACGAATGTCTAAATCTCATTTGCGTGTCTAGCATTTCCCACCAGAAAATTCCAAAGGGTTTTGGAATCAGTCTCAACCTAAAGAGGAGAAATGCCAGCCTCAATCGCTCTAGAAATACCATTAAACATGGCAACAACTTTAACAAGCTCAACAAAACCTGTTAAGGAGAAATAGTTCTCCATAGCAAGTACAACTTCACCATTCTTATTACAAACAACAATGGTACCAATACCCACATCTCTATCAAACTAGGTAGCGATGGAATTCAACTTGAAATAATTAAACGGAGGACTAGCCAAATGAGAGTTTATTACTACGTGCAATGTATACATGGTGACATGTGATATTATATTGGTACTTATGTCTTAGAATTCATTTAATGAATTCACTCTTATCGTTAATATAATACGGTTAATACTTTTGTAAAATTCATTAAAATAATATTTCCACTTGCTCAAATAACCTATTTGAAGCTCTCAATTAGCTTTAGGACATAACACTTATACTAAAAGAAATAAAAAGAAGTAAAATAATGTTGGGTTCACAAAAATTCTTCGATTATCCACCTTTTTCTCTTTCTTTAAAATCAAAATTATAAACAAACGTGCGAAAAAACACGTGTGTATCAATTATACTAAATTTGAGTTGCGGAGGAAATTATATATAAATTTATGTATTACCTTTAATTTATATTATATATTAATCATATTTTTCAACGTAGAAAGAAGGAAAAAAGTATCATAAATAACAAAATTCAAATTTTTGGTAGGAAAAATGGAGATTTCCGAATTTTCATTAATTTATGACATTTTTAAGTATTATTAATCCATGACAATTTTTAAACGTTATTAAATACAACTTTCATTTTTCTCTCTTTTTTATTTTTATTCTACTCTCTCCTATTACGTAATATTGATTATTATTTTATTGTTTTATTAATCAAGATTATCTCACACTCCCACATACATTATATTCAAAACAAATTAGGATTGAACATTTTAAATTATTTAATAGGTAGTTATAATAGGCTAAGAAATATGACTTTTTCCAAAATATGGAACCGATTTTAGGTTGAGATTAATTTCAATAAAAACTAATATAAAATATTAAAAGAGTTATATATATATAACCAATTTATCTACATCAATTGTGATACTTATTTCAAATATACATTATAAATACAAACAAATAAATGTAGTAATAATATATATATATATATATATATTTCAAATGTATATCTATGAAACGATTTTGTAGACATAAACAGAGTAAATTTTTGTAGATGGGAATATACTCAAATACTATTTTATATTTATGATCATTCATCACCAACTAATCGATATGGGAAGCGAAGTGCATAAAATAAAATAAAATACAAAATACAAAATCTCTAGAGGAATAACCAAAAAATAGTAAAAATAAATAAGTAAATAAAGCTTCCCTCTTCTCCTTAGTTATATGCCTCAAACAACATGAGATGAATGGGAAGAAATACCTACTTATGAAGTTTAATTAAAAAAGACAGTAACAAAATATTTATTAAAAAAAAAAAGAGAAAAAAAAAGAGAGATGAAATTTAGATTTGATCCCAAATCAAATCTGGAAAAAGTTTTTCTTTTGTATTTGTTATCATTCATCTCCAACTTATTGAAATAAAATAGTAAAAAAATAAAATATTTGTTTGTAACATAAGAATAACAAAAAGAATATTTATATTAAATGAAAAGTAATAAAATTTCTATAGGTCACAAATGAATAATAAATATTATTTTAAAATAAAATAATTAACTAAATAAATTGTTTGATCTTTCTTACTCAAATTACATAATATACCATCAACTAAAAGGGGTAAAGAGGAAATCAAAAGTTTTTCGCTCCTTTTAAATAGTACCAGTTCAATATTACATGTGTTTCCTAACGTTAAACATACTTAAATAGAATTTGAGAAAAAAATATATGTATATTAATAAAGATTAAATAAATTAAATATTTGTTTAGTTTAAGAAAAATGTAATAGTTTACTCCATCAAGAAGAGTAAATTTATTTTCTTTACAAAATTGTAATTTTTATGTTAATTATGTTGATTATTTTGATTTTAGATTCTTTACAAAATTGTAATTTTTATGTTAATTATGTTGATTATTTTGATTTTAGAGTTTTCTAGAATCATTGAAATTTCTATATAGTTGAATTTTAGAAATTTTGTAGTGAATTTAAATTTGGGCTATTTTTAAACATAGCAAAATGAATCAAACTATTTATAAATATAGAAAAATTTTACAGTATATCTTTGATAGACTTCCTCATAGACGGTGAAATTTAATTTATTGGATCTATAGATTTCAACCAATTAGAAATCGTGGACATCTTTTAATTTTTAAAATTTGTTACGATAATAAAGACTAAGCTAACTAAGGAATGAATCGAAAAGAACTATTAATCAATTAAATTTAAGGGTTTTCTAAAACTATGAAAGAAATTTAATTATAAGTGAATTGAGGAAGATTTCTTCCGAATTATTTAAATCTTTTATTACACCTAATAACCTTTTAATTCAAACTTTAATTTAAACTAAAATATAGTTAAGAATCTTTTTTTTTTTTTTTTTTTTTTTTTTTTTTTTTAATTATTATTTGAACGATTGCCCTCTCAATTTCAAACTTAATTTAAACTAAATATTTTTTCTATTTTTTTAAAAGAATTTCGTGATAACCCTCATTTAAAATAAATCTTTTTCTTTTTAATTTTTTTTAAAAAAATGATTATCTTGAATTGTGGTTAAAATAGTGTTTTATTTAATAAACAAAAAAGAGTGATACACGTGGGAGAAAAAAAGATTATTTTTTTAAAAAAATAGTCAACAGACACGTGTGATAAACGTGGTTAAAAGTCTTTAAAACATAGTATAAAAATAAATATACTTTTTTTTTGCTAAATTGAAATAGTAAATATCTAACATAAAATTTAAAAGTAATGAAAGAGATGATGTCTAAAACTATATATATGTTTTATTTAGTTAATTTATGATGAATATGAAATATGATGGATATCGTTGAAGCATAGTTTCGTAGAGTGGATATAAAAGATTTAATGAACACAATTAAACATAATTAAAGAGATAAATTGAAGTAAGATATTTTCATTTATAATTTTAAATGATCTTAAGTAAAAATAAATTATCAATAACTTTAATAACGATGTACACTTGATTCTTTTTAATATGAAACTTTGTTGTATCTACTAAAATATTGTAAAAATTTATAGGTTCAACAACTATTATTTTTTGTCTTGATTTTTTCAATAATACAAGTTAACAATTTGGAACAAAAAGACAAATATTCAATTGTTTTAAAATTTACTTTAGTGACATTTTTTATTTTCTCAAAATATTAATCTTAAACATTGAATTCAAATGAAACCAACGTGAAATATAATTTAAAAATAATATAAACATACATGGAATTGTTAAATTATATTTACATGGATTTTAAAATAAAGATATGTTCATAAAATATTATAAAATAAGTTATCTATGATTTTTTTGGAAGAAAAACTCCAAATAATATTTTCTTTTTTAAAAAAATTATATTTGTATGTGTTCTCAAATAAGTAATTAGTAAATAATTATATTTTCTCTAAAAAAAAAAGCCAAAACAAAAAGAAATTGGTTAGATACAAAATCATCATCGTTGAATTTTTTATTCTTTAACATCCCTAATATCTAACATTTCGCATAATTGAAGTTATTATTGTTATTTGAGAAAATAAAAAAGAGTTTTTTTTGAGTTGTATTTACACACTTCTTCAAATAAGTTATCACAAAATAGTTATATCTCATTTTTGTTGAAAAAAAAATTGCACGCTCATAAAAATCTAACCATATCTCTTTATCTAAGAAAATAAATTCCTAAATTCTTTCATAGAGAACAAAAACTTTTTAACTTTCATTTAGAAGACTTTCAGCTCTCTAATAAAATGAAAGTTCAAGTGAAATATACATATTTATTATGTGAAATGGTGTGAGAGGTATATGAATGGTTTTAAATTTCAATTTTAATAATTTTTTTAAATTTAATTTAATTTAATTTAATTTTTTTTTAATAAAAAGATTCAATTTAATAATTCTTTGTTAATAAAAATTAGAAAAGAGAAAAAAAATCAAAGCATGTAAGGACAAATTAGAATTGTTAAAAGATCTAATGACAAAATGCGAATGTAAAATTAAACAGAAAAAAAAAACATGAAAGGTAAAAACAAAATACAAAAAATGTATGAAAGGATGAAGACAAAATAGGATTAGGATCCATTTGGATTGACTTAAGAAAAAAATGTTTATTAAAAAACTCATTTTTATTTAAATTACTTTAATAAAAACTGTTTAGAATATATTTCAAAATCTATTTTTATTGGTTACCAAACACTCCAAATTTTTCCAAAATGACTTATTTTTTAAATTAAACAATTGAAAATGTATTCTAAACACACCCAAAATTTCAGTGAGGGTTGAAGTTATAATCACAAATTGCTTTTTAGAATCTTGGTGTGTGAATCGTATTTGGTAAGTGTTTTTTTGGAAAAATTTAGAGTTATTGAAGCTAAGTGAAGAACTTGGAGTAATTGGTAGTATGTGAAGACTTTGATTTTCATTTATAATAGTTATTGAATTAATATACAAGAACAAACATAGATCATAGCAGCTTAGGGCTCGAATTTTACACTCCAAAAGTTCAGTGAGTGGTTTATTTTATGAACTATTACTATATATTGTTTAAATAGTATTATGAAGTTTCATGAAAAATTATTATATATGATGTTAACCAAATGTTATGCATTTTGCTAAGGTATAATTTTTATGTGATTTTTGCGATTCTGAATATAAGTATTGTTTCGTAAATGCATGAGATGTTTTGCGTATTTGACAATTAAGATAATTGTTTTATGTTTATCATGAAGGCTTGTCTTCAATACATATGTTTTCAACTGTGTTTTAAAAGTGGCAATCATGTTTCATGTGATTTTCAAATTATTAAGATTGTATCCCTGGGTGATTAACCACTACACTTGCGTGAATGTATTTTCGTCGTGTAGTCATGATATACATGAGGTCTTTGGGACCTACTTTGGCACACGCGACGGTTTTGGGTTGTGTGTCGAAGTGTTTCACCTCTTGGGGGATGCATGCTCTGTGCGCGTATGACCATGTTTGCTCTGCTATACACCCTAGAGATTACTTAGTGTGTATTATGACTATGTTTTCTCTACAATATATGTCGAGTCCTTACGTAAATAGTATGACCATGTTTAGGTTTAAGTTTTGATATTCATGTTTATGTTTTCAACATTTCTCTTCAATTAAATTATAAAATCTAAGTTGTAATTGAATTTCACTTATTTTATCTCTAGTACTTGTGGTTTAAATTGTAGTTTCATGAATTTTAAACTTTCATAAAAGTATGTTTGTGATAAACTACCCCTCATTTAGCTTTTTAACTCATCATTTCTTCTTATACTTTTCTACATGGTAACACTTATTGAGTTTTTAGCTGATTACGAGACGACTACCACCCGCCTTGTACAATACTGCACGTCTTATTTGTATGTACATATGTCAGATATAAGAAGTTTTGTAACATAGTGAATTTTATTTTATAAAGTGATTTTGAGAGTTCAAGTCGGGCCCAAACATAATATATTTATGTTCCAATTCATGTGGTTTGACAATAGATTTTGTACTTTGTACAAGTCTATCGTTGTCACATCTCATCCAAGGCTTAGTATAGTTGTTTGGGGTGGGGTGTGAAAGGTTGTTGTCTTCTGGAATGTTGTTGGGGGAGGTATGTTATAGTTTTATGGAATGTTGATTGAATGAGGAAGATTCAATTCTAGAATGTCGATTAGAGGAAGAAGATTATTCAGATTTGGAATGTCGATGCCCAAAATCTCGTGGGTCTCGTAGTTTGTATATTATAAATGATAGTTTATTTATTTAATAAAATAAGAAGTATTTTATTTGACATTTAGATCGCATTAACTCAATCAAATAAACTAAGATCCTAAGTTATTTAATGTGCAATAGATGTACAAGTAGATAGTGTTCAAGTAATAAATTAAAAGGTATATTGTATATGGATAAAGTTGGGTGCCTTATCCTAGTAACACTGTGCTGGATACGACCCACTTTGTAATTGTTACAAGAGTTGTAAGTATTTCAAACGATTTGATCCAAATAGTTCATGAGCAAATCGTTCATGCGGTAACATGTGAGTAGGGGTATCCTATGCAAATAGTTTATATAAGATCGGACTACGAGATGATTAGTCTTTCTTTATAACGTTGTTAATTGAAGAGGCTAACATTTCATAGGATGATCATAGATAACTCGATCTCAATCCTGAGTGAGTTATGGACTCTTGTCTATGAGGGCAATCTTTTGATTTGTATGGGTGAGAGTGGCCCGAGTTGCCAACTTAATATGCTTATCACTTTGGAGATTTGTCTGAGTAAGGAGCCGGAAACATAGCTACACAAGATGGAGTTCACTCTTTCCCGCTTTTAGGGCAAGTAGATAAATTGCTCCCTTAAGTACTGACTCTGGGTCTTGAACATGGGGCTCCTCCCTCTCATTGGCTCGAGAGGGTTTTGTTTATGGTAGGACCATAAATATTTTGTTTATTAGAGGATCAGTGAGACTTAAGGAGAAAAAAATAATTATAAGGGTAAAATGGTAATTTTGACCAATTTGTAATTACGATCAATTTGTGAAGGATCGACTTATTGATGACTGGTTATATTCATAGACACAGAAATACATCTACAATACAAAGAGTGCAGCTGTGGGTTTTTAGTGAAGTGACTCATAGTTAATGAATGTTGATTTAATTACTAAGAAATTTAATTAATTTAATCTCGAGTCATTGGAGTTTTAATTTGTAGGTTCATTAGGTTCCCTTACTAGCTCACTAAGGGTAAAACAAGGATCAGTTAATTTGGAATAATTTGAATTGTTCAAATTATTTAAAGGAAATTTGTATAATATATAATGATACACTATAGTATATAGTTTATTATAAATATGATTTATAATTAAAACTATATAATATAAGATAAATAATATTTGGATGAAATTCAAATATTAATTTAATATGAATATGTTTCATATTAAAACTATAGAGTAAAATTAATATGAATTTGACTCATATTAAAACTATAGTTATGAGAGAGATATGCATTTAATATGATTTAAATGCAATTTATTTTTGTTATTTAAAATTAATAATAATAATAATTATTATTATTTAATATAAGGCTATTTTCAAATATAGCAAAATATGAACCAAAATATTTATAAATATAGCAAAATATGAACTAAAATATTTATAAATATAGCAAAATTTCACTGTCTATTTGTGATAGACTTGGATAGATCGCGATAGACTATTAATTGTGTCACGATAGGCACATATAGTAGTCTATTGCGATCTATCGCGGTCTATCGCAGATAGATTGTGTATTGTGCTATTAGTTGTAAATATTTTCAGCAGTTTTTATCATTTAAGATAATTTCCCTTTAATATATTATATATATTAAATATGATTTAATATATATATTTAAATTAATTTAATTTATTAATAATTATTAATAAACCATTTTTGCAGGGGAGTGGAGAGAGGGGAAGTTACGTTCTTTCTTTGTAACGTGATAAATATAGAGAGAATAAAAAACAGAGGTTGACGTTTTTTTTTTTTTTTTTTTTTACTCTCTATACTCTCTTGAGATCTCTCATGAAAAAAATTTCTTCTCTCAATTCCGTGCAAAAGGAAGAAAGATCCCACAATCTTTTAAACATAGCAAGGCTGCCCAATTGGTTTTGTTCTTGAAGGATTTCACAAGAGAAAGGTCATAATTTTTCTTGAAGAAAAGTTGTTCTTCATGAGGTAAATTTACTCTTTTTTTTTTTTTGGTATGCTTAATCCAGTTTACTCAAAATTGATTTTGTTTTTCCCAGTCCCAATTTCAAAGACAAGAGCGATCAATCGTTTTCGTTATTGGGATTCAATCCTTACAAGAATCAAGTATGGAAGTTTGTGATGTTGAACCTCGACCAAAGGAGGAAGGTCTAGATGTGGATTGTTGGTTGGAGGAGGAAGGTCGAGTTACTACTTGACATTCTGATTCAAATCAAAGTCTGCACATGATAGGTGACCACGATGAAGCCATTTGTTAATTTAGAACATTCATTTTGTCAAGTTGTTGATAACGACTTAAACGTGCATGCCTTTGGTCGATCAAGTAGGTTGATAACAATCTGAACATTTCTCTTATCGACATGAACGTCTCAAACCTGATTGTTCCTTTTGTTGAGTAAGTTGATAACTAACCTGGATGTTCCAAACATGAACATCCCTTTTTGTCGAGTCGATTGATAACAACTTGACCAACATTACAAATTGAAGAAAAAAAATCTAAGATGCTTATAGATGGGCATCCTCTGAAATAAATATTTGAGCCATTTGAATGAGACTCGTTTCAATCTTAAAGTTATTGGCACTGATTGATGCATAGATTATTCCAAAGTGTTTATTAACTTTAGGGCTTCAATCAAACCAAATATTTTGATGATAACAAACTCATATTGTTTGCACACACATATTTTTAATGTTTCAAAAGTATGTTCATCATGCAAAAAGACAATTTCAATGCATCTTCAATCATTTGAATAAGAGTTGGAGTGAGAAAGATTTAAGCAAAAGAAGATGGTAAGTAAAAACGTGGCACATGAGCGACAAACATGGATCAACCAAAAAATGATACAAAGGGTGCTAAGCAACTTAAAACAAACGTTAATTTCAATCTCCCCTCCAACTTAAAACCACTTAAAACCAACACCCATGTACCATTTTAAAGACCAAGTTTGGAAGTTTTGATTGCCAAGTGAAGAGTGATGAGATAGGGGAAGAACAAACATATGGAAGAAAAGAAACATGGTATTCCTCTAACGTAATATGAGTAGGTTAACTTAGAGTAACCCAAGTAATTCCAAAATTCAAATGTTGTACTAAACACAATATATATATATATATATATTAACCTCAACATGAATGAAAGAGACTAGCTAGCTCACCAAAAAGCCATACTGATCTTAGAGAATGTGTGGCGAAACCAATATTAGCGGCTGGACAAGGTTGTGTAATGACGGACCTTCCATGACACTAGGTTTTAACCCAAAGAGAGGAGACACTATCACCAAGCTAAAAAGAGAAGCAAACAGATAGACTCTTATTAAAATACTAGTAAATTAAAGGTACAATAGCCATAAATCAATTGATTTTTTATTATTTGGTTGAATTAGTTTATTTCTTATTTGATCTTATTTAGGATTTTTGTACTTGTAATTAATTAAGTGGAGTTTTTTTTCCTTAATTGAAATATATCTCTTTTTTATTCCGCACGTGAGTGTTTCCATACGATTTGTGTTTATTCACCTAATCGATTAGAATTTTTTTCTTATCAATTTCATTGCTTGTTTTTTTTTTTTTTCATATTTTGTACACGTGTTGACTCTCAATCTTTGAAATTGTGAAAGGAGAGCAAAATTTTAGAATCATTTTCATCTTTTCCATTCTAGTTGCACCATCCATGATTCAAAGATTTTGAGAAGATTTGAACCTCTAATTTCAAAAGAGGTAGTACTAATCAATTATTACTACTAAATTATGCTCACTTTAGGCGGAGAACTGGAATATTCGACCCTAAGAAGATATAAAATTTAGATAGCTACTAGATAACATTTAGAAACCACCACAAGCCTATAAACATTTCATATCTTAAATCAAAATAAACCAAAAAGGACTAACATTGTACAAAAATGGAATTCCCAACACCACCTTTTCCCATTTCAAGTAACAAGGTACTTACATTCTTTAGAAATATATGAAAAGTCAATGAATCCTTAAAATTGGTGAAAAATACAGCGCAGATAAAGCTCAAATAGAAACATACCACCATGTAGGTATGGATTTTGAATTAAGATAAAAAAGAAAAAATATATTTGCACTGCGAGTGAAGGCAAAAACAAGAGCGGTGACGTGACGTGACGAAAAAAAAGGATATATATTGTAACGAAAAATAACAAAACGAGAAAATGGAGATGAAAAAAAAAGAGAAAAATGTATATTATAACGAGCTGGATCAAGTACTTTAACTGTATTCTATTGTTTGAGGTAGAAACATTACAAATATTTATAAGTAAATTAAAATAAATAAAAAAAACTTCCACTAACTACTTTAAAATTCCCACTTTCCACCTATTTAGGGAGTACTACCCTAAGTAAAAATCATTAAAGGAAAAATTAATTTAATTACTTGCAAATTAGGTTTGCACTCATAGAAAACTAATTTAGTTTTCTTTTTTAATTATTGTTAATGGTTTACATACATATATATACCCAAGGGGAAGAGATGGAGAGAAATAGGTTGAGGGCCTACTGAGAGGAAAAGATGGTTAAACTATTAATCTCAAATTAAATAATATTTTGATGATAACAAATCTAATTTTATTTTTACTAACAAATTTAGTATTATGAAGAATCTATAGCATAGAGAGCTTAAAACAACGGTTCTAACATTTTTAAATTATCCAAATTGAAGTTTAAGATGAAGAAATATAGTCAAAACAAATTTGAAAAGAAAATACACGTGACAAAGACGTAGTAGCTTAATCATCAAAATTGGCTAATTAGAGAGTGACATGTAGAGCATGGAAGAGTAAAGCTTTGTTTTTCTTTTATTTAAAATGATCTTCTTTTCTTTTTTTTTCTTTTGTAATAGATTTCTACCAAAAACAAAATATTCAATTGAATGTTTGATTTTAAACACAACCAAACCAAATCACACGTATACTTTTCTCCGTGAGGGAAAAAAAGTCAGAGAAATAAATAAAAGATTAATACTTCGTTAATATTGGGTTATACCTATTTTTATAGCGTCCACTCTAATTACATAAAAAGCAATAATAATAATAATAATAAAAAAAAAAAAAAAAGAAAAGTATGCCTTCTTGTCATGAGTACAATTAAATAAGTTTCTAAGTCTTAAAAAAATATGAATGCCACTCAAGTATTTTCTAAATAATATAATGTAAAAATCATTAGTTCAAAGCGCTCAATAGATATTTATTTCACCTTGCTATCTTTTTTTTTTTTTTTTCAAAAGTTTGATATTTTTGTTAAACTAAATTAAAAAAAAAGGAAGTGTTAAGCAAAAGTTTTAAAATATTTAGAAAATTAAACAACAAAATTATTATAAAAGATCCATTTTCTTCCACACTTTGAAACAAAAACGAAGAGTATAGATAAGATAGTATAAAAATTTTTGAGTACTCCTTTCCAAAAAAAAAAAAAATAATAATAAATAAAAAAGAAAAAAAATAGAGTCAACAAATATGGCTAACTTCTCACGCCGTTTATTTATTTATTTGGCCTTGCACTCACTCTCAATTTCGGACTCAAAATTCAATCTTTACATGTTTATTTAAAAAAAAATAAAAATTAATTACACACCACCATGGAAGAAAAGTTGCAATTTGTGCACTTAAATTAACTACCACGTGGAATCTTGCTGTTTTAATTATTTTTTTAAAATATCCATTTTACGTTCCAAAAGTTTCAACCACTTGATGAAAGATAATATAGGAGTTTATGAAAAATGTAAGAGCAAAAGGACATTTGAAGATTCTCTTTACATAACCCCTTTTAATGTAAAGTCTCACGAAATTATGTATTGTTTCACTGTATTAATTGTTACTTTCATTCAATTAAACCTTTTATTTATTTTTATTTTCTCTAAACTTTAGATCTCATGAAATTGTTTTTTTAAGAATGTAAATGCAAATATGTATTTTGTTTGTCTTTCACACGTACATCTTACATATACATTAGAAGAATCAATGCACCAATTTGATGTGTGTAGCAACCTCCATCTCGAATAGATGCAATCGATTCCTATCTCGAAGACTCACATTCCATCAACATCCTCAATTGCACTTATTTGAAAGGTCACATTCACTGTTTTTCAAACTAACACCTACACTCGAAAAGTAACAACCACTCGACAAAGGGCAATATAGGAATCTATAGAAAATGTAAGGGCAAAAGTGGTATGTAAAGATTATCCTCACATAGCCTCTTTTAATATAGTATAGATTTAAGTACTAAGTTTTAATTAATTAAATTATAGTTTTATCTTGAAAATTCAAGGTAAGTCAATGCTATTGCGATTGTCCATTTGTGTTTATCTTATAAGGTTAGGCAAGTTAGGTACAAGTTACAACTTAGTTTTTTTTTAATGTCAACTTTCAAATATAAATAAAGATATTAAGTACTTCTCAATCATTTTTTTTAGTTGACTTTGATTTAAATAGCTTTCAAACATAAATTTTGATTTAAATAGTCTCATTATTGTTTTCTGTGACTTCATATTGTGGGTGAGAATAAAATATAAAATTAAGAATCTTTTTTTTTATACAATAATTAAGAAAAAATTAATTATTACAAAACAAAAAAAGTTGTGTCACGCATTTGTTTTCCTAAAATTAAAGTACCATCCGAGGCATAAATATTGCCTAGAGTTGGAAATAAAATTATAATATGTTATGCATTAATCATGAGTCATGTCTTATTACTTTTCAATGAAGACATTAAATTGAGTATATATATATAGATAGATTAAACAACTAATTTCATAATTTCTTTTTTGTTTGCAAAGACTAATTTCATAATTTGTTGTAAATGCATACATTCAAAATCTAACTTACATTAGTATTATAATAAATAATAATAATTTTGAAGACTATTTGAGTAATCAAGAAAAATTAAAGTTAAGACTGAATAACTTATAATTTTTAAGTTAAGAAAAATACCACATGTTTTCGGATGTGGAAGCCATGACTTCTCAATTGGGTGAGATGCCGCCTTCTCCAAATTCTCCAAACGCTTTAGAAGATTGGTGTGGTTTCGATCTGTTTGGATTGATTTGAGAAAAAATATATTTTTAAAAAAATTGTTTTATTTAAAATTCTTTTAATAGAAAATGTTTAAAACACACATCAAAATTTATTTTGAGTGGTTGTCAAACATTCCAATTTTTTTTTTAAAGATGACTTATTTTTTCAAATTAAACACTTGAAAATGCATCTCAAACACATCCATTATTTTTTTTATGTATTCTACCTCCGGCCTTTTCGTGGAAAAGAGTGGTTTTTAGTCTGATGACTTTTCTATTTAGAAATCTTTTATTATTCTTGAAGATGACGATAAATCTATAGTTTGAGCGCTCATCCCATAATGAAAAATCAAAATACCTAGTAAATTGAATATCATTTATTCTCAAATTTTTTCTTTTGTTTTTTTTTAATTAATTAGTCACTTTTTCCAAAATAAATAAACAATCAATGTATAGGCATACCACTCAATGCCCTATTCCCCTCCCCAAAATACTATATAACAAAATCAATTAGGGGATAGCCAAATATCATTGTTTTTTTAAATATTATAAGACTAAAAAATCTAGAAAAGTATAGGTATATTATAAAAGTCAGATACTAAAGTAAACTAAAACTTAAAATTAAAAGTTTCAATAAACACTCATTGATTAAATCATTCTTTTAGAAATATCTTTGGCACATGTATAACAAAGATACACCTCAATAATTCATTATTTTTTTTTCTAAAAAACTATCTTTTTCGTACTTGAATTTTTTTAAAATAAATCAAAATATACCTTTTTAATTTTTTAAAAATAGAATTAAAAGGTGGCTGAATTTTTTTAATTATTTTATATAATCATATGACATTTTGACTTAAAAGTAAGTTTAAAAAATAATTTAATAATAAAAAATATTACTTAAAAGGTCTCTAAATTATGATAAAAAATTACTGCAATCACCTTTTAAATCTATTTTTAAAAACTTAAACGCATAAAAATATATTTTAAAAATTTAGGAACCAAATTCATATATTTAAAAAAATTTAGAAACTAAAAAGACATGTTTCAAAAATTTGCAGACTAATTGCATATATTCTTCAAATTTTGGGACTAAAAGAAAATAGTTTTTTTTTTCTTTTTGTTTTGTTTTTATAATAATTTTGTTGTAGCAATTATTATTGGAGTTGAGATTATCCCTAAGAAGAAAGAAAACTAGAGAAGCCTTCGTCATGGCTTTGCTATTGTCATTCGATCACGCTCTTGTTTTAGTGTTGTTTATTGTTTGCAAACAGGTTGTTTTTGGCAGTTCTTCTCAAAAATAATTTTTTTTTGAAATTTTTGTCTTCTTAATTATTATTAAATTAAAAACAATTTGACTATTTCTTTAAAAAAAAGAAAAATAATTATAATTTTATTTTTTTTACTTCTAGTTTTGGTTTATTTTGATCTCCATACTTTTAAAATGTTTATGTTGATCTCTATAATTTCAATGTTAATTCATTTTTATCTCATAAAAATGAATAAAAGATAAAACTAAAAATAAAGTGACTAAAATAGACTAAAATTAAAAATATAAAAATCAAAATGAACCAAAATTGAAATTATAGAGACTAATATATATCAAAATTAAAAGTGAAGTACTGAATCGGTTTGGAAAGAAAAACATAGTTGAAATTATTCGTAGAACATAAAATTAATAAATTATAGTTTAAAATATATTTTTAATTTGAACTCCTTATATTATTTTGTTTTCGACACTTTTCCATCGTCGTATTGGCATTGAATAAGCCATCTCAATCATTCTATTAATTTTGTAGAAATTATCCTTTGGAAAAAAAAGATTATATAAATTATCTAATAGAAACCTTATATGACAATACCATTTATTTTGGATAAAACAAGAGTTTAGATTTTATTCTTTTGATATTTATTTTCTTAGTAGGGTATATATTTACATGTAACAGAATTAAAGTGGAGAGTTAATTGTAACCATTTCAATTCATGGCATAGATGCACTCATACATCCAATTGATGCAGTGAGAAAGGTATTAGGCCAAATTCCTGATCAGACAAGAAAAGTCAATCTCTTAAATGAGAAAAGACTCTCACGAACAAAAGTTTACTTCAAATGGATATTTAAAAGTTTTCCATTACAATACTAAAGTGGTTATTTTTAACCTTACAATGAAATATGAAAATAACTAATTAAACACTAATTAATCTAAAATTATCAATTAAACTAAATATTAATTAGAATATACTCATTATCCTATAATTCTCCTTATCATTTTTAAGCTCCGTTTTGTAACTATTTGGTTTTTAAAAATTAAGCTTATGAACATCATTTTCACCTTTAAATTTCTTGCTTTGTTATCTATTCTTTATCAATGTTTTCAAAAACCAAGGCAAGTTTTTTTTTAAAAAAAAAAAAAAAATTGAGAACTCTCTTACCTAAGAAAGATGATAAAATATTATAAAAAAGTGAGATACAACAGACTTAATTTTTAAAAACCAAAACCAAACGAAGCCTTATAATTATAGGGCTAAAAGAAAAAAAAAAAAAACCAAAATACAAACTAAACAAATTTAATATTTGTTATGGGAACTTAGTAAAAGTAAATCCAAAGTTGATATACACTCAAATAAGTTAGATGAATTAATCAATAAACCCCAATCAAATTTAATTCCAACTTGTTAGAAAATTCATTAGGTAAATCATATTCTTTAAACCAAAAATCATGATAAATAAGATATGATAAAATTTGATCTAACTTGTTTAGGATTAAAAAAATCTAATATCCTAATAGTAGAGAGTTAAGTTAGATCCTAAGTCAAATTCCATATAAATACACCATTATGAAGCTATTTAAAAGTTTTTGACTTCTTCATTCGAACAACTGAGACCTTTTTGATTTGTTTTGCGGATCATCCCGAATTAGCAAAGGTCAGCATGCTTTCTACCTTGGCATCATCAATATTGAAAAGTCTTACTATTTTTTTTTTTTTTTGTTTTTTTTTTATATAAAATATATCGGTTTGCAAATTGCCATGGAAACTTCAATTGTTTGACTAAAAATTAATAATAATAATAATAATAATAATAATAATAATAATAATAATGGTATAAAAAGGAGATGCAAAGTGTGTGGAAAAAACTCACAACGTATATTTAAGTTTGTTGTGAAATTTGAATGGGTGTTCTCTACTTTTGTTTCTCTTAATTTCCACCCAAAAAAGGGATTAATTAAGTTTGTGTGTGTTAATTAAGCAGTGAAGAAAAATGGCGGGAAAACTGAGTCTGGAGGAGATCAAGAACGAAACTGTTGATCTGGTACTAATTACCTTCTTAATCTCCCCTCTAATTTCTTTTTTAATTTCTTCATCCTCTATTTAATTTTCAAAAATTTCAGACTTACTTTTTTTTTTTTTTTTTATTAATTCCACCTAATTGCTTTTTTCTTTCTTGTCTTGACTTTGAAATTTTGGAATAAAAGCAATCATCAGATTCATATCATATGCATTTGCATGCATGTAACAGTACCAAAAGTGGTATATATTTAACTGTGTTTTCATACAAGGGATCGTAAATAATATCAGTTTTTTTTCTTTTTTTTTTTTCTTTTTTTTTTTTTTTAAATCAATTACAAATTTTGTTTCTATAATTTTGAGAAAGTTAGAATTTAATTACTAAAATTTTAAAAGTTAAATTTTAGTCAGTTTGATAAAATCTCGTAAACCGTCTTTGTGATTCGATACAATTATCATAAAAAGGTTTTATTGTAGGGATTATTTATGAGAATTTTATAAAACAATATATACAAAGTTTTAAATTTCTCTACAAAAAGAGTAGAAGATTAGTTTGCAAATTATCATTTTTTTGGCACAATTAAGTACTATTTTGAGGTGAAAATTTAATTTAATTTCTATACTTTTAGTAAATCTTAAAATTATTTTAGTTTTTTTTTTTACTTTTTCAAAAAAAAAGAAAATATTAAACTTGATTAGTTGTTTCTCTATAAATTTCGTAAACATATTCATATTGGGTCTTTCTTTGCATGAAAATTATTAACAATTATTTAACCAATAAAAAAACAATTAGGGCTAGGTTGATATTTTCTTTTGAAACTATAAGAAACCAAAACTAGACATTTAAAAGTATATGAACTAAAATAAAATAAGAATTAGAGTACGTGAACAAAAATAATATTTTACAATTTGGACCCAATTTTTGTTTGTACGTACCATTTTAAAATTGTTTAGCTTAACAATATGATAGGTGAATTTTTTCTAAATTTTGGATTGAAAGTACAATACTATATAATTAGTTGATTTTTTTTTTTTTTTTTTTTTTTTTTTTTTTTTTTTTTTTTTTTTTTTTTTTTTGCGCAAAGGCCTTTATTCAAAATATTAGAATATGGTTAACGCTTAGTTGTTGTGTTTATACAAGTTTACTAATATAATCAATTGGTTATTTTATTTTAATTTTTTTAATTCAATGGTAGGGTTTGTAACTTCCAACCTTCTTAGGAGAGAGTTGTTCAATTTTAGTTGATACTTTTAAATGTACAATTTTAATTTCTATATTTTCAATAAATCATAAATTTACTCCATGCTATTATTTTTTCTTTAATTTTTTTTATTATCTATTAGCATTTTTATTATAAATTTTGAAAACACATCCACATATTATTTTTTGGTTGTTTTCAAATATAGCAAAATGAGCAAAACTATTTACAAATATAGAAAAATTTCAGCAACTCTATCGCAGTCCATTGCTGAAATTTTTCTATATTTGTAAATAGTTTGATATTTTTTCAATTTATAATTATTTCCCTTAGTTTTCCTTACATGATAATTATGATTATTATTGAGTCAGTTTCAATAAAAATTAGCTTTGAGAGACTAAAGGTGTGTTTGAAATATATTTTTAAGTGTTTAATTTGAAAAATAAGTCATTTTAAAATAAGTACAAGGGTGTATTTCAAAAGTTATTAATGTCTTTATTTTGAAGATTTCTTATTAAAAGTATTTAAATGAAATGAATATTTGAAGAATATATATATTTTAAGTTAATTCAAACGGACCTAAATTTAAAATTTATTGAAAATACAAAGAATAAATTTGAACATGAAGTATAGAGACTAAGATGATATTATTATTCAAATATTTAATATCTAACGTGTTCGTGTAGATGAAGTATATATATAGCTGTGTGTACCATATATGCCTGTTCCAGCTTCCAAATACAACCTTTTTGTTCAACTGGGGAAACACTTGGACTTTGCAATTGTCACCATTTTGTTTAGTTTATTTTTAATGTGTAGCTAAATTAATAAATAACAAGCAAAGATCTTGTTTCCTTTCAAGTATTGTTATTTGGCAAATTTGAAATAAGTTTTAGAAAAATTTAAATTTTATTTTAAAATAATAATTAGTTGATAGATGATTCTTGGTGGGGTGATTGTTTGATTGACTGAAAGTCACCCAAAAGAGTTATCCTCATTTTATTTCTTTATTGAAATACAGTATTTCTCTGTATATTTAAGGTATTTTCTTTTTCTTTGCCCTTTATAAATAATTTTCAATTAATTTGATAATTGTAAAGCAACTTTTGAAATCAATTTTAATAATTCAAAATCGCTTATGCTTGTATAATTCATAAAAAAAAAAAGAAATTAAAAAGAAAAAAACTTGTACAAAATCAATTCTACTTTAAATCTCATGCATTTAAATGTAAATACAGGAGAAAATACCAGTTGCAGAAGTGTTTGAACAATTGAAATGTGGCCCAGAAGGTCTCACAACTCAAGAAGGAGAAGACAGACTTCAATTATTTGGTCCCAACAAATTAGAAGAGAAAAAGGTATTTTCCATCCATCCATCCAGAAAAGAAAAAATTAATTATTGAAATGTATTTGAATTAAATCTTAATGAATTTGCTTAATTTGTGAACAGGAAAGCAAAATACTAAAGTTTTTGGGGTTCATGTGGAATCCCTTATCATGGGTCATGGAAGCTGCAGCCATTATGGCAATTGCTTTGGCTAATGGTGGTGGAAAGCCTCCAGATTGGGAAGATTTTGTAGGAATTATATGTTTATTGGTGATTAACTCCACAATCAGTTTCATTGAGGAAAATAATGCAGGCAATGCTGCTGCTGCTCTCATGGCTGGCCTTGCCCCTAAGACTAAGGTTAGAAGTTATAAAGCTTAACATAATTATACTTATGATTTCATTATCTTGTCTTGGAATATGACTAGATGCTTCAAAATTAAACTTGATCCTTCAATGACTCAATTGGGAAGTTGGGGAAATTCTGTTTTAGTACTTGAAGTTGAAGCTGGTGTGAATTTGTAGGTGCTGAGGGATGGCAAATGGAGTGAGCAGGATGCAGCAATTTTGGTTCCAGGAGATATAATTAGTGTAAAGTTGGGAGATATTATCCCGGCGGATGCTCGGCTTCTCGAGGGCGATCCTTTGAAAGTTGATCAATCTGCATTGACTGGAGAATCACTTCCTGTTACCAAAAATCCAGGGGATGAAATCTTCTCTGGTTCAACTTGCAAACAAGGGGAAATTGAAGCTGTTGTAATTGCTACGGGTGTCCATACTTTCTTTGGAAAAGCAGCACATCTTGTAGACAGCACTCACCAAGTTGGTCACTTCCAAAAAGTGCTTACATCCATTGGGAATTTCTGTATTTGTTCCATTGCTTTAGGAATGTTTATTGAGATTATTGTAATGTACCCAATTCAACGTCGTAAATACCGTGACGGAATCGACAATCTTCTCGTTCTCTTGATCGGTGGAATACCAATTGCTATGCCTACTGTCCTGTCTGTCACAATGGCTATTGGATCTCATAAGCTATCCCAACAGGGTGCCATCACGAAGCGTATGACTGCCATTGAAGAATTGGCGGGTATGGATGTCCTTTGCAGTGATAAAACAGGGACATTGACTCTAAACAAGCTTAGTGTTGATGTAAATTTGGTTGAGGTTTTTGCTAAGGGTGTGGATAAACAACATGTCATTTTGCTGGCTGCAAGAGCTTCTCGAATCGAAAATCAAGATGCAATTGATACTGCTATTGTAGGAATGCTAGCTGATCCTAAAGAGGTAGCTTTTCTTCTTCCTAATTAATATTGGTTACATTAATATAATGGTATATCTCTCGATATTCATTGTGTTCGTAACAATGTAGGCACGAGCAGACATCAGAGAAGTGCATTTCTTCCCATTCAATCCAGTGGATAAGAGAACTGCATTAACTTACATTGATTCTGATGGTAATTGGCATCGAGCAAGCAAAGGCGCTCCCGAGCAGGTATTCGTAATGTTCCTACTAGTTTGTTTCATTGAAGATCAATGAACCATCCATATGTTTACTAACTATGGTGTTTTCTTATGATCAATTACTGTGTATAGATCTTAACACTTTGCAACTGCAAGGAGGATGTCAGGAAGAGGGCTCATTCTGTTATTGATAAATTTGCAGAACGCGGTCTTCGCTCGTTGGCCGTTGCGAGACAGGTTATAATCACGTTCAATGAATCTGAATTGAACTTAATTTGGGGAAAATTTTGTAATCATTCTTGTGTAAAATTGCTTCATCAGGAAGTACCTGAGAAAAGAAAAGAAAGTCCTGGAAGTCCATGGCAGTTTGTTGGCTTATTGCCTCTGTTTGATCCTCCAAGGCATGACAGTGGAGAAACCATCAAAAGAGCTCTTAATCTAGGAGTGAACGTCAAGATGATTACTGGTAATTCAACTTTTTATGAAATCGAAGAATAAAGAAAGGGAGAACAACGTAAGTAGTAATGATTGACACAAAAATTTACGTGGTTCACTAATAGTGTGTTAGTGTGTTAGCTACATCCACAAGTAGAGGGAGACAGCAGTTTATTATAAGAGAGAAACATCATAAAATAGATTACATAAACACCAATAGGGTTAGACGGTTTATATATGACAACTCTCTAAACTCTAGGCCTAAAATTGTAAATAACACATTGCAACACAACCAATTGTCTTATCATGTTTAATGATATGCAGGTGATCAGCTAGCCATTGCCAAAGAAACTGGTAGAAGACTTGGAATGGGGACTAACATGTACCCATCCGCATCATTACTTGGTCAACACAAGGATGAAAGCATTGCAGGCCTTCCTGTAGAAGAGTTAATTGAAAAGGCAGATGGCTTTGCTGGAGTTTTTCCAGGTGAGATTGATATTCAATAACCACTTATTGAAATAAACTGATGTGAAAGCTTCATTTGTATAAACATGTACTCTAAAATCTCCATTGTTGAATGTTCAGAGCACAAATACGAGATCGTAAGGAAGCTGCAGGAGAGGAAACATATTTGTGGAATGACCGGAGACGGTGTGAACGATGCTCCTGCATTGAAGAAGGCCGACATTGGAATTGCAGTTGCTGATGCAACTGATGCTGCTAGAAGTGCTTCTGATATTGTTCTCACAGAGCCAGGCTTGAGTGTTATCATCAGTGCTGTCCTTACAAGTAGAGCTATCTTCCAGAGAATGAAGAATTACACCGTGAGTCTTAGAAAACATACATACCATTTTTCTTGTTATGAACTTAGACAAATAAAGATAAACAGAAATCGGAAATAGTAGATAACAAACACAAAGATTTAGATGGTTCACTAGTAGTGTGTTAGCTATGTCTAAAATACGAAGTGTCAAATAACAGATTAAGGCATTTCAACATTTCTCTTGTGACTGCATCTTAACCGATTCACTCTCTTTTTTTTTCTTCTCCTCTTACAGATATATGCAGTTTCAATCACAATACGTATCGTGGTATGTAAATAAACATGTTTGTATTCATACAAAAAAGTATAGATTTTTGTTCCTATCTATATAATGGATCTCTAACTTGAAGAATGTTTTTTCTTTTAATTGCCAATAAACAGTTTGGCTTCTTGTTTATTGCCCTCATATGGAAATTTGACTTCTCCCCATTCATGGTTTTGATCATTGCCATTCTAAATGATGGTTAGTATTCTATTCTTCAATGGGAATTTAGTACTTTTCATCAATCCCTTTAGTTTACTAATGTCTCAAAAATGGTTCTTCATACAGGTACAATCATGACCATTTCAAAGGATAGAGTGAAGCCATCTCCATTACCTGATAGTTGGAAATTGAAAGAGATATTTGCAACAGGCATTATGCTTGGAGGTTACTTGGCATTGATGACTATCATATTCTTCTGGGTAATGAAAGAGACAGAATTCTTCCCAGTAAGATTCTTTTCGATCCTTTTCTCGTCCACCCTCCGCTCCCGCTTTTTGTCTTTATTATTTATCAAATGATGGTACAATGCAGGAGAAATTTGGTGTAAGATCTATTAAGGACAGTCCTAAAGAAATGATGGCTGCTCTTTACCTGCAAGTGAGTATTGTCAGCCAGGCCTTGATATTTGTGACTCGATCGCGCAGTTGGTCCTACGTAGAACGACCGGGGTTGCTACTGATGGGTGCTTTCGTTATTGCACAACTGGTGAGGAAAGAAGATTGTCAAGGTCCCGTTTGATAACCATGTGGTTTTTTGAAAATTAACCATTTGTTATCTACTTTTTACCAATGTTTTAAAAAACCAAGCCAAGTTTTAAAAACTAAAAAAAAAAAAAAAATAATTCTTGAAAACTTGTTTTTTTATTGAAATTTGGCTAAGAATTCAACTTTTTGACCTTAGAAAGATGAAAACCATGGCAAGAAACTGAGGCGTACATAAGCTTAATTTTCAAAAAACAAAATGGTTACCAAACGAATCGAGGCTACGACATTATATTGAAATTCAAAGGTACCATCCATTATTTTAAATGATTGTTTGGTTTGCAGGTAGCAACACTCATAGCAGTATATGCCAATTGGGGATTTGCAAAGATAAAAGGGGCTGGATGGGGATGGGCTGGTGTAGTTTGGATCTATAGTATTATTTTCTACATTCCATTAGACTTGATCAAGTTTGCAATTCGCTATATCCTCAGTGGCAAGGCTTGGCTTAACTTACTAGAAAACAAGGTATATAATATATATACTTAAAAGTTATCAACAACACTCATTGTCAATTTTGCTAACTAGATCCAATTGCAACTATGTTTTCTCGTTTCAAAATCAGACCGCGTTTACGACGAAGAAAGACTATGGAAGGGAGGAAAGAGAAGCTCAATGGGCTGCTACTCAAAGAACCTTACATGGCCTTCAACCAGCACCAGAAAGAACTAGTCTCTTCCTTGAAAAGAATAGCTACAGAGAGCTTTCCGAAATCGCGGAGCAAGCCAAAAGACGAGCAGAGATAGCTAGGTAACACACAAGAGCTAGCTCATTATGAACACTAAAAATGAACACAATTAAGTTTACTGATGATGTATAACATTTATCTTGTGTTTTTTATTACAGGCTTAGGGAGCTGAATACTCTGAAGGGTCATGTTGAATCAGTAGTGAAATTGAAAGGGCTGGATATTGATACAATCCAACAACATTACACAGTGTAAAAGCTTCCATAAAAAGTTGTTGCATAAAGAGTTAAAGAAGGTTGTGTTAGAAGAACCAGTTTAAAGAAAGGAGAGAGCATCAATGTTATTCTCCTCATCTGTTCTCTACTTTTTCTTTTTTCCACTTATGTAGATTTGTTGTCATAAGAATTAAGAGGTCATGTTTGGCTTCACCTTTCCTTTTTCTTTTTCCATGTTTTTGCCCTTTGCTTTTGCTTCTTACTTTCTATCTCTATCTCAAGTGTTTTGTTAATGGAATGGAAATCAATATATCTGATATAGAAGTGAATGAGAATAATGCAATCATATTTGGTCTCTACTCTACGGTTTAATTGATCAATAGTCGTTCTAAAATACCTTGAATATGTTATATGGTGCTTTGAATGACCAGGAGCGACGAGCCCTGGTTTGGGTTATGGGGCAACACCCTAAAACCTATTTTGTATTTGTATTTATATTTATGTTATTTTACAATTTTGGTCCTAGTATTTAAAGGGGTGCACTATATATAAACTCTCTAAAACTATTGATGCTTGTTAATGAAACCTGTATCAATTTCTCTACCGTTTACACTTTCTTGCTTTCTCTGATTGCCGATTTTATAACCAGTCGTTTTAACGTAAAGCAATTTTCACTTAAAATCCTTGTAGAGAAATAAAGAAAGCCCAAACATAGAAGGCCTATCATAATTCACAATCCATGAGCTCAACTACTCCTGAAAAGGAAAGAATCAAATAATTCTTCATTCTTATATTGATCAATAATAAGATATTAACTTTAAGGAATGATTTAAGATAAGCACATTGTCTACAACTTCAAAACTTTCTACTTTATTTCAGATCCCAACACCTCACAATCACAATAAATATTGATTAATTACAAAAAAAAAAAAAAAAAAAAAAAGGGTTTCCCCATGAACCAAACAGATCTTCCTTGATGGCAAATGGTATCAAGTTGAGATTTTGTGTCTCCTCTTGTAACCTGATAATGACCAACCATAACCTTTGTCTTCCCATGTTCCACAGATTCAATCACCAACTTCTAAGGATCACAACAATTTTTTTTTTTTTTTTTTTTTTTAATATTCCAATCTTTATAAGTATCACTCCAAAACTAAAGAAATTAAAAAATGAGACTAAATAAATTAATTAAAAAATAAAAAAGACAATAATTGAGAGAATTTTTAATTAAAAAAGAAAAGATTTAGACAACGTGTGTGGAGAGGATATTGTAAGAAAATGGAGGATGAGGTATTGGATCCAGAAGTGATAAGCTTTGGTCCCAACTCAAAAAAGGAAAAAAAGAAAAAATATATATATGAAAAATTTGAGAGATTCCTCTGGTCCCATTTTCCCATGCTTTCTGTTTTTTTATTGGTCAATTTTTAAATAATAATAATAATTATTATTATTTCCTTTTTTAAATTTGTCCTCATTGATTGGGAAGTCATACCTCGAATCTGATGCAATGAACGAGGAACCAAAATTGATCCATCATTTTTTTTTTTTTTTTTAAATCTTTTTATGAACTTTAGTTTATTTTCAAAATTGCCTATTTCTTGTTGGAACTTTCCTCTCATCAGTACGCTAAAGATTTTCTTTTTCTTTCCCTTTTCTTTTTTCCTTTTCTTTTTTCCTTTTCCATACGGCTTACTTTTTAAAATTCCATTTCAAATTTTCAATTATCTTAATTTCTTTTATTTTGAAAATTGTAATTAAAAAAAAAAAAAAGAAGGAAAAAACTAAGGATATTTAAAGATTTAGTATTGATTTTCTATAATGGTAAATATAGCAGTAAATTTAAACATGATTTCTGATTCTTTTTATTATTCTAATTTTATTTAAATTTAGTAGTGATATTTTAATTTTATTATATTATCAGTATGTATAACTAATATACTTGTATAAAATATATCATTTATGCAACAACCCTATCTTTGCTTTATTGTGTTAGAGTGGACTTTGTTTGTTTGATTATATATGATGAATTTTTTGTTTTCTTGTTTCGTCTCGATTGAGTTATTTTCATTCAATTAGTTCAATTTTGATAGTTTGATTTAAGTTTCAAATTTGATTTTGATTGTACATCTTAATTCATTAATTTTGTCACCTAGTATACCATATATAAAATATATAAGTTAATATGCTTTATTTGCGTAAGTTTGATGTGATTTTTATGGTATATGAGTTACATTTAATTTTTTATATCAATTGTACAACATATATATTTCATATTTTGTATACAGTAGATTGATATATTTGATTTAGAGAGGAAAAAAACATAAAATTTTAAGTATAATATTGGTGTATTAGTATTATATCCAACATCAACTCAAAATTCATTTTAAAAATAACATTGGATGTATCATTATTTATTAGTATATTAGTGCTTCTTAAAAATACATTTACTAAGTATATTAGTAGTCAATAAATTTTCAAAATTCAGATTCAAATGTAACATTAGTGTATCAATAGTGTATCAACATTCATTCAAAATGGTTACGAAATAAGATGAATTGAACTATTAGACGTTCGTGGTAATATATTAGAAAAACAATGCTCTAAAACAAATGAATAATGATTCAAATTAACTCAATGAATAATAGCAAATGCACAAATACTTGTTGACCAATAAATATAATATATAAATGGTAAATTTGGTTTATAACAATTGTATAATGCGGATATACTTTATACTTAATATAAGTCAAAGTCCATGAATAATAGAAAAAATACACAAACACTTGTTGGTTGATGAATTTGGTATATGAATAGTATATTTGGTATATCAATTGTATAACGCTTATATACTTTATATTTGATGTATTAATCAATCAATACACCAAATATAAAGTATATTAGTTGTTTTTTTTTTTTTTATATTTGTGAGTGTCCGAGATAGCTTACACGCATCTTGAATAATCTTACAAGACAATATGCTTAACCCTACAACATTCAGGCGTCAAGAAAACCCATAAGATATTAAATCTTAGGTAGGTGACCACCATGGATTGAATCCACGACTTCTTAGCCATTTATTGAAAAGTATATTAGTTGATTGATATAGTAGATAGAAAATATATCAGACTTATATACATGTGCAATTGATACACTAAAAAAAGTAAATTGGAATAATAAAAAACAAAAAATTAACTTTAATATTTTTATTTTTATTTTTTTGGTATATTTGCAAATTTTGAAAAATAATAGTAAGAATATATATATATATATATATATATATAATTGTTTTCAAATATAGCGAAATGAGTCAATTAACTTACAAATATAGCAAAATGTTACTATCATTCATCAGTGTTAGAGACAATGATAAACACTATAGACATTAATACACATCTATTAGTGTTTATTACTATAAACAGTGACATATTACTATATTTAAAAATATTTTTTAATTTTATCATTTAAAATAATTAAGGTAACATATATATATATATATATATATATATATATGGCTAATTTTACGAGTGTCCCACATAAAAATTGAATGTCCATTTGTTTAGTCTAGTCTATGAAGTTTGTCTTTTTCAGGGTTCCACATTTCATTTTCGTATTCTATTGATATATAGAATAGATTGAGTAGAAGAAGAGAAAATCTGGGTGCTTTAATTTGTTATTTTTGAAATAGATGTGAAGGATGGGAAATAATTGTCCCAATTTTTTTTGTAGGAGATAATTGAATAAGATATAAATCTTAGAAAAATCCAATGATCTCAGCCATTATAATTATTGAGTTAAAAAATATTCAATAATATTGTTTTCTTGGCCTAGTAAATAATTTAAATATTGATTTTTCTAAAATTTTAAATATTTTTCTTTTATAGAAAAAATATACATTATGATGCATGAAATCCAATCCAAATAGAGGGATTCCTTGAACCCATCTTAGATTTCCTAAAATAAAGGAATGAGGAGAGACAATGATAAATATCCTCATAGGATCAATGTTGGAAGTAGTTTCCCTGTCCCAACTCACTTCCACATTCTCCCTATTTCATTATTTACAAATTACACCTCTTTCAATTTCCACATTTTGTCTCCTTTTCTCCCTCTCTCTCTCTCTTTATATATATTTTAATATCATCTTGGTCCCTAAAATTTTTTAAAAAATATAAAATTAACTTTTTAGATTTGTTTGATCACTTAGTTTGTGATAATTTCAAAATGCTTATTTTAACCTTGAGACTTTTTAAAAAATAAAACATTTTTATTTTTATTAGGTGATAAAGTATAATATGGTTACGTTTTCAAAATTTAAAAATTAAAATAGGTATATTAAAACTCTAGTGACCAAAATAAAACAAATGTTAAAATACAATTTTAGTCTCTATATTTTAAATTTTGTTCAATTTTAATTTTTGTAATTTCAATAAATCTTAAACCTAGTCGTTTAAAGTTAATTCTTATCGAAATTGGCTAAACAATATTAATAATTTCATGCAAGAAAGTATAATTTTTTTTTTTTTTCAAATTATTGGTTGTTGAACCACCACCTAATAGTGCAGTGAAGGGTGTGGCTTGGAAGAATCAACAACCACATCACCAAAACAAAACAAGTCATATCACAAAATGGACAATTAGATCTCATTGAATTAATGGATAAACACAACAACCTTTGATAAGAAAAGAATCAATTTGACCCTCTCCCACTTCCTTGGATGGGTGATTGACACGTGTCACTTACACAACTCTAAGATCTCACATTGAAGCATTCCATTCCATGGATTTTTTTTAATAGGGCAATTCTAGAAAGAGAGAAAAAATTGCCAAGTATTCATTGGCTAGTCTAGTTTGGAAATTCATTTAATTAACATGGTGGGAGATACTATTTTATTTTATGTTTTGAATTCAAACAAAAATTAAAATTATCATTTTTATCTACTAATTTATTAAGGAAGAGTGACAGTTACATTGAATAATTTCTCTAATAATTAAATATGTATTGAATTTATTAATACATTAATCCAATTAAGTAGAATAATGTTTCTTAAACTTCGAGTTATATGCAATTGATTGATATTATTATCTGCCATTCACAACTAGTCAATTCAATGCCTTGTATTTCAAAGGATGGCAAATTATCTAATAAACTTTTGCATTCAATGTCAAGAAAAACAAATGTTGATTGACCAAAAAAACCCACATGACATGTTTTTGTATGGTCCCCTCTCCCCTTTTTCCTAAACTTTTGAAAAATATTTATTAGACATGGTTACATTCTATATAAATCATTATATTTGGTATGTCTTTATTGTCCTAACGAATAGTTGACAATATAACTATTTATTCCAAAAGAACATATTAGAAGGAAGCTTCTATTTTGAGGATTAGCTTTGAATAATATGAATACAAGTTTGAAAGATCTTTATTTGAATTCGACAAATAAATTATATATATATGACAAAGATGTCTATTTCATAAATTAAATGAGTTTATATGCTTAATTTTTTTATGTGTACTAAATTATATATTTGAATCAATTGAGTTAACTCAAATTGTTTTAAAAAAAAGTAAGCTCATTGACATTACTTCGATTTACATCGATGTCACATAACTTTCTTATTATACTTGTTACTATTCATTAATGAGTTATGATTATTCTAATCAACAATAAATTAAAATTTCAAAATTATAGAGACAACTAGAATATGACAACACAAAACAAAAATATATATAATCTAACTTGTTTTATATCATAAATTGTTACTTTTTTTTTCAAATCAACTTTAGTGGCAAGTTTCAATTATCTCTTAAAATTTTGAAAATTTATTTTCTATTCTCGAATTTTAAAATTTATTCTAAAAATACCTTTGAATTTTGAAATTGTTATAATAAGTATCTTTTTCATTAAAAAAATACAATGGGTGAAAATTAACTAATAGCTAAATTGTAAAAATTAGGTGTATGTAGTATTATTTGCAACTATATAGAAAATTGAGATCGTTATCGTTACTCTATCTAAAAACATTGTTAAAATTATTTACATAATCAATTTATTGTACACTTAACAACTGTTATGTCAATTTACATGAATGATGTTGGATGTCATATATGTCTTATAATTCTTATACATTCGAATTTTCATCTTATTTTAACGAAAGAAGAAAAAAAAACTTCAAAAATATTTTTTTGAAACAAATTTCAAAGATAAAAGATAACACGACTAAACATCTTAAAATCTAGAAATATAATTAAAATCCATCTTAAAGTTTATATATATTTTGTCTAATTTAACCTTCAAATTATAATAAGAGAATTTAAAAGACGGTGGATGATGTAACTCAAAGTATATATCGCTAGAGATTTTGGGTCACATCTTACACCTAAAAAAAAGCATTATTTATAATAATAATAACAATTGGAATTACTTTCTTTACTTAATCCCTAGGAAAAGGTAGCACTTAGTATGATTCCCATTGGTTTCTAAATACATTAATAATAATAATAATAATAATAATAATAATAATAATAATAATAATAATAATAATAATAATAATAAAGAACAAATAAAACTTTTTGGGGCATATGACATATGCATGCCAACATTACCTTTTTTTTCCTTCATCCAAATGTTTATAAAGATAATCTTTTAGAAGAACTTTGTGTGTTCTTCTTTAATACCTTTTTTTTTTCCTCAAAGAGGTTTTATTTATTTATTTATATTATTATTATTTTGAGAAGAAACTATGGCCTCTCTCTGATCTAATGCCAAACTTTATTACAATGGAAAATATATAATTTTACTATTAATGTCCTATATGATTCCATCTTTAAATGAGGTAACGTAGTAAATTAGATTAGTAATTTGGATCTTTTTTTAAAAAAAATAAAATAAATACATAAAAAAAGAAAAAAAACTTTATATGTCACGTTAATTTTTTTTAGTTTTTTCTTAGTTGTAAATATGACAATATTAAATTGAGATTTTATAAAGGTCAACATAGCTTAATTCTTTTATCAAATTCAATATATATCAAAGGACCTTTTGATTCCAAGCATTGAGAATAACCAATCCTTTTAATTTAATTAAAGCTATAAGCAAGTTTACTCGTTCAATTAACTTTGAAATAAACATCTATCTTTCCAACCGCTTTTACTTTATAGTTTTTTCTTTTCTTTTTTTTTTTTTTAAAAAAAAGAAATCTTCATATTATTAAAAAAAAATTTAGTTATATTTGAGTGTGAACATAGGTGAAACGAATAGCCGCAATCTCATCTCACATTATAATAATTTTAAAATTTAAAAACACATCATTTTTAATCAATATAAAATTTCAATCAAGTTAAAAAAAAAAAAAAAATTTAGAGTGATGTAAAAGTAGTACTTCTACACTAGAAGACATTTTTTTTTTTTTTTTTAATATAGAAAAGTTATTCCTAACCCATTATAATCCATCAAACATTTTTTGTCCTACTTGCTCACTCATTTGCAATTCAAACCTTCTTTCTCTCCCTTTTTTCCCCCAAGCCCTCCTAAATATAGCATTTTTCATCCATTAAAGAGAGAAGAAAAAAACAAATTCTACATAGTTGTGCAATTTTAAGAGAATTTCTTTTCATTACAAGATTGTATATATTTTGTTGTTAATTTTTGAAAAATATGTAATACATCTCTAAACTTATTTATTTTTTAATTCAATAAATTTATTAACTTTCAATTTCACTTAAAATTTCTAAGAATTTTTTAAAAACTATTTTTGATTTTTAATTTCAAAAATTTTGAAGATTAAATTTATAAATCAAATTGACACAAAAATTAATAGACTAAATTTGTAATCAAAATACTATTTTGATCATTTATACTTTGAAATTTGTTCAATTTTAGTCTATATATTTGTAGTTCCTATATTTTTAATAAATTTTAAATTTAGTCTACAATGCCTAATTTATCGTTGATTTTTTTTAAAAAAAGACTTTTTGTTATCTATCAATATTTTTACTATAATTAAACATATTCACATATCGTACTTTTTTTTGTCATGAAAATTATTATTATTATTATTTAACTCATTCCGACAAAAATTAATTTAGAAGAAATTCATAAAATTTGAAAATAAGTAGAAATTTTATTTTAAATAATTAAGTAAAAGGGAATCTTAGGGAGATAAGGATGAAGGCAAAAGAAAAGAAAAAGAAGAAAAAAAAAAAAAAAAAAAATAATTGGAGAGAGAGAGAGAGTTATAGAAAGAGAAAGAGAAGGGAGGGTGGGACCCACAAAGGTTAATGGATGTGCCTTGCTTAGCCTACAAAGCGTGCTTGTTTCTCATCCAATCCACTGCCCACCACACCACTTATAATGCTGCTTTTTTTTTTTTTTTTTAAAAGAAAAATAATAATAAATTATTTATTTGCTCATTATTCTTTGTCTTCTTTTTCTCTCCTTTCTTTTTCCCCACCACTTTTTGTCTCTCTTTCCTAAGATTTTTCTCATTCAATCTCAAACACATTCTCTCATCCATATATGTCCCTTCTCCCTCTTCACCTCTTCTCTCTCTTTCCTTCAAATGCCAAAATTTACATTATGGTCCCTCATCTTTTGCTTATTTTTTTTATTTACTCCTTAATCCTTTAAAATTGAGAATTCTACCTGCCATGTTTTAAAACATCCCATCATTTGTTAAAACATTTATTCACAACAAATTGGATTTTTTTTTTTATCAACATATTTGAATTAATATATAGACATGTCACACATTACCCATCTATAAACAATATCTTTTTTTTTTTTTGGTGGTTTTTTCATGTTTAAATATGTTAATAAAACAATAATGTGATCATACTATTGTAAACTACATTTTAACAAAAAGAATATATATATATATGTGTGTGTAGAGGGTCTTAATTAATTGAGAATTTTAAAAGATTAAAGGCCAATTGGAAAATTTTCAAAAAGACTAAGGACCATTTTGATATATTTAGTCCCTTCAAATGTAAGTTTTTTTTCTCTCTCCTTTCTCTCCCTTCTTTTCTAATCTTTCAAATACTTATCCTTTCGTAAAAAAATCTCATTCATAATACAAAAATATTTATCATAATTGGTTTTTATATTTTATGTGTTTAAATTCAGAAGATATGTTGATTTTTTTTTTATTTTTTCAATACAACAATTGTGGAAATGGGGATTGAAACTTCCACCTCTAAAATGGAAGGTCATATCAATTAGCACTAAACTAAAGTAGTTTTAGCTATGAATTCTTTTATTGAATAAATATCTTTTGACATCATTGAATAATTATTATTATACTAAAAGGGTATAATCTAAATTTGATGGTAGGTATAAAAATGGCAATTGTTTCTTTATTTAGGGTTTTTTTTTTTTTTTTTTTTTTGGTGAAATAGAGTGGTAGCTAGGGTAGGATATGAAATGTGACATAACTAAAAGGATATGACTTGAAGTGGAACAAAAGTAAAAAAGCAAAGAGGTGGATTTTATTTTTAATTAATACATTTTTTGTTTCTCCATCCCCATTTCAACAAGTGGCACCTCTAAATTATTTCCTCTAACTGTCCCACTCTAACTTCCATCCATTTATTGCCACCTAGCAAAAATTAATTCACTTATTTATATTATTTTTTTGTGTTGTTCCAAATCTAGCAAAAGTATAATAAAATACTATATAAAAATTATAACTTTTAAAATAATTGTAGATATAATTAAAGTATAAGAGATATGAATAATTGATAATTATGTTAATTGATTAACTTTTTTTTAAGTATAATAAAAAAAATATTAATGTTAATTGTTATGATTACTTAATGGAATATAAAAATCTTTTCTTTAATATTTGGACATGTTAAAACTCACTAAATTAAAATTGAGGTATCTTTTAATCAATAAATTAATGAAAGATATTTGAATATTCGATAATTATTAACATTTTTAAAATAGTACAAACAATATAAATTATGATAAAATTGAAACTTTTAAAAGACTAAAAATGAAATTCTATATTTAGAGAAAGAAATAAATACTAGTATAAATGGAGGATTGTATGCCACTCAATTGGATTTTTTATTTTCTTTTTTCAATTTTGGTATGAATTAAATGGGATAAGGCTAAGTTGCCTTTCACATCACTTAAAGGATTTATATATGTATGTAGTACATGACATTGGACAATAGTTGGAAAATTGTGAATATCAAAATTAATTTGGTGGATTTCAAAACAATGTATTGGATGTATCAACTGATTTAATTTTAATTTATACCAATCGACAATTTAATATATGATGAATTTGTTGATATACACTATTCATATAGTCTCTATTAAGATTCTCAAGGTCCCACTTCATATTTCACTTTAATATATCAATGTTGTATAACTAAAAGATTCATTTCTCCAATCAAACTACCTGTTTTTTTCCTTCGAGAATTTCTTTTGTTGAGTTTGGAGTTGCAGATGCAAAGAGATTTTTAAACCGAATTCAAAACGAAATCGAGCTACATATTTAGCTCATGGATTGGTGAAAGTTACATTGTAGTTACATGAAAATATTTTGTTGTATGTCAAGATCTCATATGCAAAGATTTGCCTAGACCCAAAGATGTCTATATAAAAATTGAATTTTAATAGAACAAATTTGGAAAGGAAACGCTGTTGGGCACACGTCCACCATCGTATCAACTGTCATTGTAACTTTCAATGCCTCTTTTTAATGTCAAGTATCCTTTTTCATCCTACACCGTTGATTTGATGGCTACAATATCGTTAATAAAATGCTATATTAAATTTTTAAAAGAATATATATTTAAATGCAACTTGGACTGTATCTATCTCTACAAATCCCTCCAATTATATTGGAAAAAAAATTAATTTTTTCTTTAAATCTACCACATGACAACTTGTGATTAAGCACTTGAGTGAGATGCATAAATATTGATGTAGCAAATATTTTTCATAGAAAAAGTTGGATAAAACCACTAATATACATAGTAATAATTTCATCAATGATTTAAGTTCATGTTTTAGAAAATTAATTATAAATAAATATAGATTTCTTTGAACTAATTGACGAATTACATCATCAATGGACACTTTTAATTTGGTAGCTAAAAAAAAGTACTCGACACAATTTTCAAAATAGAAAATTACAAAATTGGAGATCATTAAACATACAAATAAAATAATGTTACAAATTGTGGGTTACAACTGCATAACGTCAATATTATGATGTAATTATCATTAATTGTGCAAAAGAAACCACACTTCCTTAATAATCAACTAAACTAATTGCCATTGAAATACATTAATATATTCTTCATTGTGTGAATCTAAACTATTGATCTCTCTCTCTCCCTAAGGGTCAATGGAAAAATATGGCATGTGCATAGCTCACATGGACAACCCATTGCATAGCCAACCACCATGCCATGTCACGAGGACATTAAAAAAATTATGATTTGAGATAAGACCTTAATTAATTATAATTAATATTATTAATACATGTTCTTCGATAAAGAATAATTAAATTATGTATATCTCATATAATTTTCATTACTCATCGATCTTTAGTATTTCCAAATTTTAAGAATTAAAGATGTTGAATAGTAGCTCTTCGGGTTAAAACATGTTTTATCAACCATGAAGTTGTAAAAAGATTTTTTTTAGTTAGGATAACAAGAATAAAACATAATCACAAAATTAGTCATTTGACACTATCTTAACAAACCATTCAAGATAAGGTTCATGAAGAAGATCCATACGACTCTCCATTGCAGCTTTTTGAGTAAGGGAATGTGCTAAGATGTTATAATGACGTTTTGTATGAATGAAGGAGACTTTCTACAATATTTAGAGTCAAAGACTTGACATTGTCAATAATATGGATTACCAACTTAGACATAGGACGGCTAGAGAGGAAACAAATGGATTTTGGAATCAAACTTTATAGTTCTCCAAATAATAATGTATAATAAAAAAATGGATAATAAGACGAATGAGATACTTAATAACAAGTTAATTTGTTTAAAAAAGGGAGAATATTTGTAACACTTCTTGAAAGGGACTATCCAATTTGTATTTAAAGAATAAACTTTTATAGATATTTCTTCAATCCCATCAATTTTTCTTTTGTTGTTTCCTTTTTTTTTTTTTTTCCCCATCTCTTTATTAATATTGTCATCTTCCTCCCTTCTTTCTTTTTAAGAAATAGAATCTATCAAACTATTGGTAAGTTTCCATTAAAAATTCCCACTAGCTCATCAGAGCTTTCTAAGCAAGTAACTATTTTTTTTTTTAATAAATTTATTTACTTTGTATGATACCATCAAAACCTTAGCAATTCAACCATAAATGTTTTCAGTAGGTCCTCTTCCAATAAAATAAATCAATAAGATTGTTTCAACAACATTTTGAGCAAAATGAGTAATTTTTATATTACGGTCACACTCACATAAAATTTTCCAATTTTAAATCACTTTTTATTTTTAAAATATTCATTTAAAATATAATAAATACAACTACTCGAGAGTCCATGTTGTGACTTAAGACAAAAAGTATCGTTTGATGGAGAAGATTAAGAACCAATGAACTAATTACCTGTTGAATCATCTTAACTTTGTTAACTCAACCCTCAATATAGAAAGGATTAAAAAAAAAAAAACTCTCAAATTATCGTAACATATCGTGTGAATGGTACAAAACAAACAAAAGACAAAATTAGGCATGCCAACATATAAAAATGAAAAAAAAACCCGAATTCATATATTATGTAAATTTAAAAAATAAATAAAAATTGAATAGAGAGTGAGGCATGTGGGTATGATTTGGGAAGATGGATTCTTAGGTTTAGGGATATTTTATAAGTAGCTTTTGTAGGAAAGTGATGTGAGAGGAAGTTTCCCTTTTTCCAATCCCAAATCTCTACCTATGAGTTGCTTAGTTTTGACATACATTTTTGCTTACATTATAAATCATAATCATTTTCTCTACAAATTATAACATAACAATCTCTTTTGTTTTCTCATTCTTTAAGGGGGAGAGAGAGAGAGAGAGAGAGAGAGTGAGAACCCTTCAAAAGTGTAATCATAACTCTCAACTTAAAACTCCTCAAGAACATGTGACATTTTCCCCAAAAGAAGAAGAAGGAAAAAAAAAAAAAAAAAAAACTCATAGCTTTTTAAATATATTATTACTAGACAGAGAGAAATGTTCAAAAGTTTATTATTATTTTTCTCTCTCTCTTCCCCCACCTCAAATTGTCTAGATATTTTTCAAAGGGAAGAATATGGTACAATTTACACAGTAGAGTGAAAGAGAAATTAAAGTGTATAATATTAATAACATAAATATAAATGTAAAAGAAGAAGCACAGATTGAATCAAAATGTAGGAATTTACAGCTAATGGAATTTACAACCTTGATGGAATGTAAAGTCAAAGACTTCTTTTGTGTACAGTGATTCAATCCAAATCATGGAAGGTGTTCGAATCCCACTAAATTATCTAGTCATAATTTGTTATATGGTCAATTCTTCTTACTTATTTTTTAAACTATTTTAATTCATTTTTATTATGTCTTAAGAGTGTATTCCAGGTTGCATCTATCTTTGTACAACTCACTAAAGTGTTTCATGGAAGGAATACGTAGAGAGTAGATGCAGATTGGAATTTTTGAGTGTCCATGAAAAAAAAAAAGGTGGGAAAAAGAATAAGAATTTGTAGGAAGAAAAAGAGAGAGGAAGAAGCATAAACTTTGCAGCATTCATGCATATCTGTTGAAAGCTTCCAAGAGCTGTCTGGAATATCTTGTTCACAGGCATGCATACAAACTGGCTCATGTTTAGGACTGTCATTTGTTTTTATTATAAATATTTTAGTGGCCCCCTCCCTCTTCTTTTCTTTGATCTTCCTCAACATCCCAAACAGGACCATCCTTGTACAATAATACACAATTTTAAAGTACACAGCCTCATAGCCAATACAAATTTTATACCATATATACTTTTACAATTCCTTATATATATATATTAAATAAATATATAAATAAATAAAGAAATACACACACAAAAGAACACATTCCAAACCAGCTTTCTTATTGCCTCTCCCTCCTACACACAGCCTGTCAAACCTGAATTATTAACAGCAGGGATTATAATTTTATAGTCGGAGGGTGTTTGCTTTATTGTTTCTTCCTCAAAGTAAAGCAAAGAAGACTACTGGGTTTTGTCCTTTCAAAGGAAAGGGGAAGGGATTTGTTATTTTTTTTATTTTTTGGTGTTTATTGGAGGCATTATAATTCATGAGGGAATTGGGAAGTGAATTTGTTTAGATGATCAACAAAGCATTGGTATGAGGAAGGCAGAAGATGTTCAATGAGTCTCATAAGAAACAATCAACAAAATCCTGGCTGCTCTTTCTATATCAGGTCAATCCCACTTCAATTCTCATCATTTCTTCATTTTTCTAATTGAATTTCTTTCTTCTGTTTCTACTTTTGTTGCAGACTCTCTCTCTCTCTCTCTCTCTCTCTCTCTCTCTCTCTCTCTGATGATGGTTTTGTTTTGTGTAAATTCTTTTTGGGGTTTTGAGAAACTTTTGGAAAATTCAAATCAAAATGCTCCTAAAAACTTCTCCATATTGTTGGGATTGCTAAATATCAGTGATTTGATACACAATTCCTCTTGAAACTTTTGAACTCAAAACAGTTTCCCAATGGCTTGCCTTTTCCAAGCCTGTACTTTTGAGTCCTCCAATTCCAAGATAGAATAAACTCTCTCTCCTCTCTGTCTCCCTCTGAATGTTTTCTGTTTTCTTTCTCTTAACCTTTTTGAGAAATTCATCAAATAGATTTGAGATGTTTGATCTTATATGGGAAGTACAATTTAAAGGGGCTAGGAAGAAACAGAAGGAAGTGGACAGTTTTTTATGCCACCAGATATTGAGAGAAAGATCTACATGATCCCCCATTTTCTTTCTGCATTGTTTCTTCACTGTTTGATTATGCTTTTCCAAGATCAAGAAACCATAAGATCCTTGAAATTATATATATTTATATATATCACTTTTCTTTTAGACAAGTCAGCCTAGTCTATACATATGTATAATCTTCTAAGGGACCACTGAAATTGATGATGATATTAAGAAGCAAAGTATCTGATGTATCTGGGGATGAGTCTCTCCCATCTATATATTTTTAAGATTGGCTAATAAATTTGACTTTTGGCTTAGTATAATTGGCCCCATTACAAGTAAATCTCTATCTCTCTCTCTCCTTTAACATTTCTACAGAAGCATAGGATTGGAAATTTGAAAGTTTGAACTCATTACTCCTTGATGCATGCCTAAATTTTGCATTAGAGACAGTAGATATTGGTCAAGTAGACTCTGTCTCCATCTAAATCTCAGTGGCTGAACACAATTCACAACCACCCCACTTGTGGAAAGAGAAAGGAAAAGCTTTCTGTTTAATCGTCAAAGATGACTTTTGTTTAAATTTTTCTTTGTGGGTTTTCAAGAATGTTTTTTCTTTTTCTTTTTTTTTTTTTATAGCTTTTCAAAGTGTGTCTTTGTTGTCCAACATTATTTTTGACACCCAAATTTGGTTTCAGGCATGGGAACAAGACTTGAACCCACTTTCAATCCTTTAGCCACCTCTGCCCATAGCAGCAACACATTCACAATTCAAAGAGTGAATGCTTGGCAACATTTCCAAGACTCAACAACAAGGCTTCCCCCTAAATTCATCCATACATTTTCTGCCATGACTGGATCACTTGACAAGTTTCAAGAAGCAATTAACAAGATGCTTCAAAAAGGAGATGTCGACGCCATTCGAAAGACAATGCAGGACCATGAAAATGCCTTCAAGAACCAAGTAAGACGCAACCTTTACCCAACTTTCTCTTCCTGATGATCAGGACAGTTTTATAGTCTTTTTCATATAGGTTTGGATTGAATGAATATATGTTTTTTTGTAGGTAAAGGAACTCCATAGGCTGTACAGTGTACAGAAGATGTTGATGGAAGAGCTGAGGAAAGAAAGCAACCAAAATGCATTATGGTGTCCAATGGCAATTAATTCAGGAATTAACCATTCGCAGTTCAGCAACCAGGAAAATCAAACAGCACAGACCATTGGAGGGGGCCTGATTTTCAATCTTCAAAGCTTGAGATCAGATGATCCAAGCAGTAGGGAGAGAAGTGGCAGCTGTTCTGGAGACAATATGAGAATAATGTCAAGAGGGTTTGATCTTGAAAGGCCTGCTGCAGAGGAGGACATGTCGACTGGAGTTAGCACCGTCGACGAAGACCAAGCCGGGCCGAGTACTCCGATTGTTGGAAAAATAGTTAGTAACAAGATGAGCATAGATGGGTGTGAAGATGAAGAGAGCGATGTTGAGCTTACTTTAAGTATTGGTGGTAGTCTTAGCAAGAAGAGATCAAAATCCTTTCCTCCACTTACTCAAAAGAAAAGAGAGATGGATTCATCTTTGTCATTCAAATCAGAAAGAGGAGATCAAGAATGCAGTGATCCAACAACTCCCATGAGCAGTTCAAGTGCAACATGTGATCAAGAAACAAAAAGGCCACATTGGCTTTTCCAAAGTTTAAAGCTCAAGTAGAAACTGATGACAAGTTTTGGCATCAGATCATTTTCCAAAACTTGCATAAGAAAAAAAAAAAAAAAAAAAAGGAAAACAGGTTCATATTATTATTATTAACACGTTTTCTCCAATTGAGATTCTAATATTAGTTTGCACCTTCACTCTAATAAAATTGATGTTTGAGATAGATGCCCATTTTCAGGAGCATAAAATTGTTGCTTTTGTACACTTTTTTAACTCCATTTCTTTCTCCTCCAGTCCTACCTACATTCATCTACAATTAATTTTAAGCTAATAAGATTAAACCCAACAAAAGATTTTAAAAAAAAAAAAACTGAAAGCAGAGAACTCTGTAGATATAACCTAAACTTGAAATGAAATAAGTTCAAAAAAAGGACAAAAAGAACAAAAGAATTGTAACAACATTGGAGTTGATGCAGTTCAATTTGGTGGCATTCAAACTCCTTTGTACTGTACCCTTTATATCTGTTTGCAGCTTTACTGGGTTGTTAGAATGTGAAAGTGAATGGTAATCCATTTGGTTCTGATACGATATTAAATCACTTACTAACCCAAAAGCTTAAATCGATATATAAATAGATGTTAATAGGTGGGGGAGATGCCAATACAAAGAGAAGCAGCTGAAAAATGAAAAAAGTGGTTTCCTTGTTGAGCAGATAGAGCTATAGAGAGAGACAGAGATGATATGATTATGCTTAAAGTTAATGCGATCACTACTCAACGTGCGTGCTGCTCCGTACGTAACCCATTTTGTCTTGTGGGATGTCACTGTCCTTCCCCACCTAAAGTTTTGATTTTTCTAACTCTTAACTACTTTTTTTTCTTTTTCTTTTTTCTTTTTTATTTTTTTATAATTAACCCCATAAATTATTTTATTTTCTATTTTTAATTTTTTTTAAAAATAAACTTATTCTTTCAAAACCATCTTGGAGTGATAGTGACCTAGAGGCTAGAATAGAGATTGGGACCCAACCACAATAAACATGTTCCAAACTTTAATTTCCATCCGATATACATTATAATAGACTTACCTAATTGATTTTCAACTTTAGTCTTATTCTTTTGAAATCTTTCAAAAAATTTATACTTAAGTTGCATTATACATTATGATGATTTGATCATAATGGAAAGTACAAAAACCTTGCATACTAAACCTAATTGATAGAAAATGCAACTTTAAGCAATTTGGGTAAAATTGTGCTTCAAAAGTAGAAAGATGACTTAAGTTACATTAGGTAAACATACTCATATGCTAAATATTCATCAATCCTATTGATGATATATATTTACAATGTTATTTGGCTTTTACCTTCACCATACCCTTTGGCTTAGAATGTGTAAGTCTAACATGTTCTTTGGTCTTGTAGCCTTATCCAACTAGGTTCAATGACTATCTTGGAGAAAAAGCAATATCTTCAAAAATGTAAAGTAATTTAACTCTAAACTTTAGAGAATTACCTATACCGGTCATTTCATTCCTATTAAAAGTGATGATAATAAACGTTCATTGTCAAAGCCAAGTATCTTTTAGGAGAAAGATATTTTGTCTTTTCGTTCTGCATTCACTAATCTTGAATTTTTCAGTGTAGTATTAGTACTTATTTAAGGTTGAACATGAATGAATCGAATTCTATAGTGGAAATGCGTGAACGCATATGCTTTTAATTTATGTTTTGAATTTACAGAACATATAGAGAAAATTAAACATATTTTAATTAAACATGTTTTACTGAGAAGAAATTCAAGGAAAAAGAAAATACCTTTGAAGAAAACTCTTCAATCTTCTCCAATTATTCACCACATCCACGATCTCTTCAATCTTCTTGGATTTCGAACAAGACACCACCACTAAGTCTTTCCCGCTATTCTATGGTAAGGAAAAGGTTTGTGGGAACCTCTTTTGGAAGATTGGGAAGAGTTTTTGCAGAGAAACATTTTCTCTGTAACTTGAGAGTGTTGAGAGATTGAGAGAGAATTGAGAGTAAAGAGAAATTTTGTGTTCTTCACATTCTTCTAAAAAAAATGATAGAGAGGGAGAAGTTAATTATGAATTAACTTCTCTTTAACCATCCTTTAACTTCCCTTAACCATGGGGAATTAAAATTTAACTAAAGTTAAATTAAATCAAATTTAATTTAATTTAATTTAATAAATATAAATTAATTAAATATCATAATACATTGGAATCATATATTTAATTAATAATACATTTGAATCATATTCAAATGTATTTCCCTCTCATAACCTGTAGTTTAAATATGAATCTCATTCATATTATGTTTTAACATATAGTTTTAATATGAATCTCATTCATATTATTTAATATTTGAATCTTATTCAAATATATTATTCTCTCATAATATATAGTTTAATTTTGAATCTAATTCAAAAATAACTTTATATTATAATATATCTCTATACATTATATTAATTGTATCGTATACGACCCTTATAATTTGAACAATTCAAATTCTTCCAAACTTAATATTCCTTGTTTTACCCTTAGTGAGCTAGCAGGGTACCTAATGAACCTACATATTAGAAGCTCCAATGATACGAGATTAATTAATTAAACTCTTTAATTAAATTAATCAATATTCATTAATTGTGGGTCACTTCACTAAAGATTCACAGTTGTACTCTTCGCATTGTAGATATATTTCTGTGTCCACAAATATAACCAATCAACCGCGGCTCGACTCTTCACGAATTGCTTGTAATTACAATTGGGTTAAATTACCGTTTTACCCCTATAATTACATCTAACTCCTGAAGTCATATTGATCCTCTAATGAATTGACCATAAACAAAACACTCTTGAGCCAGTGAAAGGGAGGGGCCCATTGTTAAGGACCTGGAGTCAGCACTTAAAGGAGTCATTCATCTACTTACCTTAAAGACGTGAAGGAGTGAATTTCATCTTGTGTAGCTATGTTCCTAGCTCTCTACTTGGACAAATCCCCAAAATGGTGGCATATTGAATCGGCAAATCTGGCCACTCTCACCCATACAAATCAAAGGATTGCCCTCATAGAAAGTAGTTCATAACTCACTCAAGATTAAGGTCAAGTCATCTATGGTCATCATATGAAATGTTAATCTCTTCAGTCAACGGTGTGATAAAGAGCAATTAATCGTTTTGCGGTCCGATCTTATATAAACTCTTTGTATAAGGATACCCTCACCCACATATCTCTACATGAACTATTAGGATCAAATCGTTTGTAACACTTTATAACTTTTGTAACAATTATAAAGTGGGTCATATACGTAGTCTCACTAGGATAAGGGACACTACCTTATCCTTATACTACAAACCATTTAGGTTATTACTTAAACATGATCCGCCTATATGTCAACCACATACATGTTTAAGTTACAAAAAATAACCTTGGATTTTCTCTAATGGGTAATTGCATATATAATATAATCAACCATTATTTCAGATAACATATTACCTATGAGGTTTTATGGCATACATCCAACAGAACATGCTTTCAAACAACTTTTGAAAATATGCTTTATTACTTGAAACATTCATACTCCATGAATCATCAAGTAATAAATTCGAGAGTTGAATTTTTCTTATGGTGATAAAAGCACCATTTTTAGCATTAATAACAATTATGTCATTTCAATGTCTCACACTACACAAACTCAGATGGGCTTCCTGGTGTGGCAACATGTAGAATCTATTCTACATTATTAAATATTTCCAAGAATTACAATTTAATTGTAATGAAGAAACAAATTTGATAGTGAATCCTCGTTCAACTTTCTTGGTGAGAATCTTTATTCTCTGGCAAGAATTCAGTAAATCAAATTTACTTTTATTCTTATTTTTATTCCCATCCTTGATAGTCAATTATTCCTTCACTGAATTCAGACATTCTAACCAAACATTACATTAGAATAACTCTTATTCCTATAATGATTAGTTACCATCTACTCGATCAGACATCATTAATTAACTTGAATGAGTTCTTTGTAAGTGTAACTCCTCATTTTAGATTTTTATAGTTCTGCCCCAACAAGCATGCTGAAGGGAAAGACAATATTCGAAGCAAAAACTATAATATCCTATCCATCTCTAGAGTTTATCCTAATATTGCTCCATGAAAATACCTTCCAAAGGGGAACGATCCCAGGCAGCCACGAGACCAAGCATACATCTCGCGTTGTAAACTAATGAAGGAGACCGTAGGATGTATTGACACATCTTTCTCCCACTTACTATAAATACTTTCTCCAATTCACCTTGATATTGATCCATTCAAAAGGAGGATGATCCCAGGCCACCACGAGACCAAGCATGAATCTCACTTTGTAAATTTATTCGGAGAGATGAGAGAAACGACATATCATATATATCTTTTTCCCGCTAAGTATTTTGAAATTAGGATTTATTACTTAGGTAAATTTAGACTAAATCAATTTGACTAAGTGAATATTAATTTTTCCCAATATAACATTTATATTGGAAAGTTGACCATAATATTTTAGTTTATTAAACTCTTTAACAAACTAATTACGTTAATGTATACTTAATAAAATATTAACTAATTCAACTCTAAGGCCTAGTTTCCAGGCAAGGGTGTTCCTTTACGATCAACTTAAATATCCAACTTTAGACAAAATACCCTTATAACCAATATTTTATTATTAATATTTTATTTTCTCATTTTTAAACTATTTAAAAAAAGATTCATTTTAATTCTAATCTTATTAGAAATAAAATTGATGATAAATTAATTACCATATTTTAAACCCTTTAAAATAAATAAATTAATTCTATCTTTATTAAAACTCTAATCATATTAGGTTAGCATACAACCTTATTTTAAGTTTTATCTATTCATTAATCATACAATGTAACAATTATATTTTCATAGATGAATTAAAACTTATGACATGCATCTATAATGATATCATTAATAACTAAATATAACTATTACATTTAAATATAAATTAATTAATACCACGTTTCATGCATCATTCTTTTCATTAATTTCATTATATAACTCTTATATTATAAACAATGAAAACTATATTAATGCATCCATTTCTCATTGATTAATAACTCTTATATTAAAAAATTAAAAACTGTATTTATGCATCAATTTTTCATTCATTAATATAATTTTTATATTAAAACAATAAAAACTATATTTATGTGTACATACCATATAACACTATATTTAATAAGATGCAAGACATGCTTAACCTATGGTGGAATTTTAATCTATATGACATACTATATACAACATATAAATTAAAATAATTTAACACATACATCCATTGTGTTATTAAATTATATAGCAATAATAAACCGGATTCTTAGCATTGCTAAAAGAATAGAAAATAAATAAAATAACAACAATTTTAATACTTCCTAAAGAATAGGACTTGGCAAATTATTTGGCATATGACCTTCTCAAATCAGGGCTCTAAAACCCTATTTTTGGCCAACTTCCTCATCATTCACGCCTATAAAAAAGTGCTCAGAGTTATGGGTGAATCCATGGCGAACACATAATGATTGTTAACAAATAGAAGATTTTAAAGACACATAAAACGTATGAATGGAAGCACCCTGCACAAAAACCTCTCAGGTTTACACTCTAAATTCCGGTTTTTTAGCTCTGTTTCGTGTCTTATTCACTGCAACATCTTGCCACGAACGACACAAACTTACAAGACTCCATTTGTAGAACAATGTTACATTCATCAAATTAATTAAAAAATCTGTAAATGTAATGCAAAAAACCGTAGTGTATTACGCAAAACCCAATTACAGAAAATTGAACCCACCATTATCTTTTTGGTTTTCAATCTAAACCAACATCAAAATAAACATTGGCTCTGATCCATTAAAAAAATAATAATAAATAAATCTAAATATATTTTGAGTAAAATAACAAAGAGAGTACTATATGTCAATCACCATTGAATTAAGTTCACATCTTAGTTTAATTTGAATGCAATTAGTTTATTTTTTAAAGTAAATTACTAAATACTGAAAAGATATTTGTGTGATATTTACATATTGCAAAAAATTGTCTTGGTATTAGAAAATAAAAATGAAATGTCTAGAAAATTTTAAAAGGTGAAAGGAAAATAATTTGTAAACCCTCCACTTGCAGGTGAGTTTAATTTTATTTATTATTATTATTTTAAATAAATTGTTGGGTTTTACTTTTTATTTAAAAAGTAAATAAATAATTCAATTGGATAACAAACATTCTATGACTTCTCTCTCTCTCTCACATCCAAACCCTTTCTGTTTCCACATCTTGATTTTAAAAGAATTACACGAATTTAACTAAACAAATTATTTTTTAAAAAAATAGACCGTTGAAGCCTCTGCACTCTCTCCGCCTTCTTCTTCACGCAACCGCCGTCCACTCATTCCGTCGACGGTTACCTTCTCAAATATGGCAACAATATGCCTCTAATTGGCCAAGACCTATAACAATATTCTTAAAGAAAGACTTTGGTTTTTCTTATAGTCCAACAATGCAAATGAAAGCACTTGATTGATCAACATTATTTGATTGACGAAGATGCATTATTTGCAAAAGAGATCGAGATGGAACTTGAACAATGCAACGATGTGACACCTTCAAATGAAGAAAAGGATGTCAATTATGAGCAATGAATGGTATTGGACTGGTTATCCAGCTTCTTCATAGGCATATTCTACATGTGAGTTTTTAATTTGCTTTCCATAAACATTCTAATCCATAATTTTATTTTTATTCATCATTTACACAAACTCATAACTTTTGGAGATATGATCATTTGTAATAATTTTTCTATTATTTTTAGTTTAGATGGCAAGTGTTCATGTCAATCTTTCTATTGATTTAGTTTAGAGATGACATGTGTAAATGACATTTATCGTACACTATCTTATTGGGTTGAGTTAGATGATGAAGGTACTAAAGATTGTGCCAATTTGATTGAGACATTTGAGTGCACCTACTAATTTATTATGACCAATAATTAATTTTGGTGAAGAGAATTAACATTTTTTAATTACATGTCACCCCTTTAATCTTTATATTTAAAATATTTTAGCTCATTTTATTGAAAACAACTATTTACTTTAATTTATATAAAGAAAAGCTTCATTTAGTTAGTCAATATTATTATTTATTATTATTATTATTATTTTAAATCAAACCCTCGATGCATTATATCGTCTTTTCTAATTTGTTTTAATCCCTTTCTGGTTGCCAGAAAAGCCATAAAAGAATGCAAAGAAAGAGAGGAGAAATCTCAAAACTATATGTCATTGAATATTCTCTGTTATTATTTTTCTTCTCATCTTTATTATTATTGCTTTCCTAAAACACTAAAACAAACAGAAGAAATCCTAAAACTTGTTCGAATGTATTTGCCTTTTTCCTCTACAAGTTGTTATCAAAACCTCCCCTTCATCACCATTTTGCGTTTGGCTTTCAAATTTCTTCCATAATGTGAAGGAGGAGAAAAGGGAGAGGGAACGAATCTGGCTATGGGATCTGCAAATAGAGAGAAAGGAAAAACATATTTCATTTAACGAAAGAAAATCGAAATTAAAAGTGTAAAATCTTGAAACCTATAGATTAAATTAAAACAAAACTCAAATCTCAATGGTAAAAATTGTAACCCTTTAAATTTTAGAGACTAAATTGAAACTAAACTCAAATGTGTAAGGGTTAATTGTGTAAGATTGTGAAACCACGAAAACAAAACTCAAAACCTAAATACCAAAATATGGTATTTTTCTCATGGTGCAGACAAACTTTAACATTTAAAAACCAAATAGTTTAGCTTAGGAAGCAAGGAAGCATATAATTAAAGAAATAAGAAAGAGAGAAGAAATTTAATTACTCACGGGATGATTTGAAGAAAAGTGAAAGAATTAGGCTCCTAGAAGGGCTTTTTGGGGGTCGAGTTGGCCGCTACAGTAGCTAGAAGGAACAAAATTAAGCTCCATTCTTCCTTTCCACTCTTCTCCAGGTTTGAGTGTGATGTAATTCTCAATAGCAGCAGCTCCTACACACACCATTCGCTTGTAATCTTGGTTCCCAAAGTCTTCTATTGCCTTTGCCTTCTTGTCCCATGGATTCCACACAACTATATATAATACATATATATCATATTTTAAGCTTAATTAATTTTGTTCATTATTATATAAATACAATACCAAAATTTATAAATTACTGTTTAATTATTACTCGCATCTAAAAGCCCATCTTTCCGGAGTTCAATAGTTTTCTTTCTCTCGTGATCCAAAATTGCTATCTTTGTTGGTGTTAATACATACACCTTGTCCACCTAAACAAACAACCAACACACACATCAGTCTTTTAGTCTTTTACTTCTGAACTATATGTACGCATGAAAAGAATTTATGGTCAATTCGTCTTTTAAAGATTTTGAAAGTATTTGAAAATTTAAGGTATTCTTTTATCATAATTCTCAAATTTTTAATTAAGGACCCATAGGGTTTTTCAAAATTATATGTTTTCTGACTTTTTTTTTTTTTAATTCTTAATCAAATTTTTTAAAAAAGAATTGAAAACTCCTCAATCTAGATTTAACAGTATAAACTTAATTTTCAAAAACTAAAAACTAATGTCACGCTTGGTAACCATTTGAAAATTGTGCTGGTCTAATCTCAATATTTTGAAAAAAAAAAAGATAATAATTTAAAAACTATTTTTTTTTAATTTTCAAAATTTGGCTTAATTTTTAAAAACATAGTAAAAAGTAGATAATAAAGCAAAGAAACCTCTGAAAATAAATCTACATCTTTATAGATTTAATTTTTAAAAATAAAAAACTAAATATTTGTGAGATGAAGTTTAAGAAAATTATCACAGGGGCTAAATAATTGGAAGTGTAGTTTTTAAAAATTCTAGTAATACATGGAAAGGTAATTTGTAAATTTGGGATATATCCTTTTTTGAAGTACTTTGTAAAAATTAGGATGAACCCTTTATTTAAAAGTACTTTGAAGTGAATTAAGTGTGTCACAACTAGATTCTTTTTTACTTCTCTTTAAAAAATAAAAAAAATAAATAAATAAATAAATAAAAAAGGCTTATAGAAACATTATTATTTTAAAATGTTTGATTATTTCTTTCATTCAAAATGACCTAAACCCATGAGGAAATAAAAGAAAATAGCATATAACTACAAAAGTCTTTCTTTATTAATACTTATAAAAACATAATTAATTGTTTCATTGAAAATTACCTCGGATTCAAATGTAATAGCATCGGCTTGTTCAGTAACACGCTCCTTTTCCCGCAAGTGGTCAAGATAGTTGAGCGTCTCAACTCCTTCCACACGCACTTCACTGCCCACAAGAAGGGAAATGGAAAAATAAAGGCTATGAAGTATGAAGCATTTCAACAAACACAGAGACTGCAAAATCCTTAAAAACACCAAACCTTATGTCCGAAACAAACAAATACGGATGATAAGCAAATGTAAAGGAAAACGGCTTCCCATCAGGCCTTATGTTTCTAATACGCGACGTCAATCGCAGTTCCCCTTCGTATCCTAAAGCAACCCTATGACGAAATTCATATCTGAAAAAATGCACAACAAAGACATAAAAGTTCAACAATCCAAATTAGAATGAACAAAGAAACAAAGAAAAATAAAAAGAATTGATTAATTACTTGTGAGGCCAAGTCCAGCGATCTTGTTCGTCGATAATCAAGTCGATGAAAGCGCTGCAAGGGGCGGCGGTGGGGAGAGGAGGAGGATCCAAATCGATTCTCCAGAATCTCGTCCTTACAAATCCATGCCGCTCGATCATTCCATTGTTAAGGAACTGTAACCAAAAAGCGAGACTCAGTTTTCCTTCACCTCCCCAAAACCCTAAACCCATGATTTATATTTATACACTTACTTGAGGAAAGCATATTGGAATTCCCCCGCGAATTGGCTTCGGAGGAGAGAACACAGCCTGCATCAAATATAAAGTATAAATTCATAAATATTTAATAATTGAATTGAATTGAATTGAATTAATTCAATTACCTTTGTGCTCACAAAAAGCAATTCCTCTCCCAATTTATTCTTCCAAGAAATCACCTGAGCTCCGTACAAGAACACCTAGCCAAAACGGTACTCACACAGAATGAATTACTACAAAAATAAACACATTCACGTAAACAAACATTAAAAATCAATTTTCATATATCTATCTAGCTACTTTTTTTGTTTTTTTTTTTCTTCTTCTTCTTCTTCTTCTTCTTCTTCTTCTTCTTCTTCTTGAATTGCGAAATTTAGAATTCTAGGAAATCTTGAATTTCTTGATTAAGATACCTAAAATGTGATCATTATCCGATACAAAAACGTAAGGGATACCTCAGCGGAACTGCGACGAGGACCACGAAGAATAACCTTCTCTAAACCATTACTGTCAGTGGTAAATTCGACGCTGCCTATCGGAGAGGCAGCAACTGCGGCGGCGTTTGAGGAAGAAGAAGACGATGATTCACCAATCTCTGACTTCTTCATCTATATATCAATCTATTATCCGTTAAGTATTGAACAATGTGAATTATTGCAGCAGTAGTTTTGTTATCTTCTTTGGTTCTTGGTTCGTTTAATCCAAATTCAACCAACTCTTTAGATGATCTTGATCAATGTGAATCATTGTAATGATCATTCTTCTTAATTCCAATGCAATTTATAAGCGGGAATCACTCTCACTCACAGGCTTTTCCGGTTTAAGAGCTGTTATCCCATGCAAACAGGATCAACGCTATATTTGGGGCCTTGGTCAAAACTTTTTTATTAACTCACTTTTATTTTTCTATTCCTTTAAAAAAAATAATAATAATTAATTAATTTGTTTCATGGTCACACTAGATCTTTACATAAAATCAAGAACTTATTCTACTATGAAAATTAGAAATTGTTGATTATCGATTATCGCTAAACAATATTTTATCAATTTTATCGTGTTTACTATATTCTTCAAAACTTTATAATAAAAAAAAAAAAAACTAAATTATTCGGCAACTACTAACCAACTTGAAACAACACTGTTAAAATAACAACTAACAAACTTGTAACCAACATTGTGAAAATAAATATAGTGGATAAACTCGAATTGGCAAAGGATTAACAGTTTTTAGTGGATTTTTTTTTAAAGAAAAAAAGATATTATAGTATAAAAGGCGGAGGTTAAATTACAAATTTGGTCTTTTACTAAAAGTTAGAATTTAATCTTAGATTTGATAAAATGTTAGGTTATATTTTATTAAACCATGCCTATATAGGGATTAAAGTCTAATTTTCTTCAAATCATAGACCAAATTTACAATTTATTTAAATTGAAATTACGTGGGTAACATTTCAAAATCACTCTTTCTTAAATCCTACTAATTTAGACGGAAATTAAAACTTATCTTACTCCTTTTTATTAATTAATTGCAAACTTAGTTAGATTTCGTATAAAAACAATCTTTGTAGTTAATTGGACCTGATTGAGATTGTTTTTAATGATAGTAATTAAAATTATTATTTAAGCACTAAAACAAAACATTTGATTTTATTGAAAACAAAATTGTCAAAGAAAAATAAAGTATTTGCTTGGAGACCGTCTAAAACAAAAGATTTGATTTATTTGAAAACAATACATTTTTTATTAAAATTAAACAGATTTTTTCATACTTTTTCTCAAAAAAAAAAAAAAAGAAAAATCAATTGAACAGATTTTTTGCGACTTAGATAAAGGTTGTGGGTAGTTTTGTTATACTTATAGCTAATAAAAGTCTAGTATAATTGAACTCCACCTTTATTAAAGATGATTTTTTAAGTTAATTGTTTAAATAGCAAAATTACTAAAAATTATTCTGAATATAGTAAAAAGAAATAAAAAAAAAAAAACAAAAAAATTGTTTCAAACACTCCGTGTTAAGAGAGACTATTTTTTGCAATTTTGATATATTTGTAAATAAGTTTGCTAACTCTAAATATGAAAATAAGTAAATAACCCATTTTTTATAAACATAAATTAGAGAGAAAAAGAGAGAATATTGAATTATTACTATTGAAATACACGTCTAAAAATACTACGAGATCGAGGATCTAAATCCCCAACTTCATTTGTTGAACTGACAAAAACTCATATTAGTTTGGTTTTAAAATATTAAATTTGAAAAGTTCAATTTTTATTTGAGTTTATTTAAGATTTTTAGACCTTAAATAAATATATAGGAAGGTAGAGTTCCAACTTCACATATAATAAACAATTATTAGCAAAGAACAATAAACAAAAACAATTATTTTTCAAGGAGAATGTGAAGAAAACAAGCCACATTAGGAAGAACATGATGAAAATGCTTTAAAAAAAAATCACACTTTTTTATTTTAAAAATTGAACAAAAATGAGAGGACTGTTTTTTACAATGCTGTACATGATTCCATCCTCAATCATCAATCAATACAACTAAAAGTAAACTGCTATCTCACTTGTGTTTTCTTTTTTCTTTTTTTTTTTCCCCTCCTTTTTTTAATTTAAAAAAAAAAAACAAAACCCAATGAACAAGAAAAAGAATTAGATAACAAAAACCAAAATTGCTCTCATCAAACCAATTTTCAAAGAATATATCGCACAACTAACTCAGTTGCTAGTGAAGCTAAGACACATTCAAACCAATTAAGAACAGCTCTGAGTTTGTTTGGGAGCAGAAACAGCTTAAAATGCACTGACGCTCTCCATTAAGAACTCTGAGTTGCACATCTGCCAAAGAATAATATTGTTGCAATCAGTTAGTAACATCTTATAGAATGCCAAAGAAAACGAATCGATACTGTTGGAAGGAAAAACGCTACCTACCCGACAACCAAAACTCGATGATGAGCAATCAAAGGCATTGTTAGCAAGGCGATCTAGAACAGATGCAAGGCCATTTTAAGTTTGTTCTGCTTCCATTTGGGTAGCTTATAGAAAGCATCCTTTGCCATTCCAAATTTCTCCCTGAACTCCGTGGATGACAGGTATGTCTGCACATTTCAAATTTCGCACATTAGAACTTGATGTTGATTAAAGATGTGACTGGTTTTCATCCAATGGTTTCATCGACGAATTCTTACCTCTCGCTTTGTCACATCGATGTCTGAAACTGGATTACTTGAATTTGTTGTAAGGGATTCATATGGATGAATTGTGAGACCTTCCTCATCTTCAACTTCACCCTCCTTCACATCTTCCTCTATAGTAAGAGATTCTATTCTGTTGCTCATGGAGTTCTCCTTGTTGTCCAACTCTGGCTTCGGGTTCAACACACCTAGGCTCCCTTAAGAAACACAAACGAAGAGGAATTCTATTAAACTAGGTAATCATGATGGCTGTAAACGAACTGTGGGTGAAACTTAGATGAACTCATACCCCTCAAAGAGCGAGGTATAACAGCTTCTCGAGCAGGCGGTGGCTGTTCGAAACTTGCACTAAGTGCTGCTATGGCTGCATTTTTAGAAGCCAGCCTTGATGTATCAGGAGTAACAGATTTTGGGTATAATCTTCTAACCATTGGAGGAGGAGTAGAAAGATTTCTAGCATTCGGGTTCTCAAAGTTTGCAGCTAATGCATTGAAAGCCGGCGACCTTCCTCTTACACGGACTCGATCAGGACTAAACGACACACTCCTTGAGCGCTGTGATTTTTCTGGCACACTACTGGACCTCCCTCCATACATTACAGGAGTTCTCCTCTTTGGTTTCTGATTACAGATCATGGAGCCATTAAAAAAGAATGCTAACTACACAGATAAACAATTTCTAACCATATAGTAGCTGAATAGCCTTCTCAAATACCCCTTTTCAAGATAGGAAACAAGGTAGATGCGTTGTTTAAGGACGTCTCATAATATTTCATTAATACCAAGAGCTAAAGATCAAATTGTTCGATTAACTTAAGTTTAGAAACCTTGTTTCAAGCAGTAGTTAACTCTGAAAAGTGGCTGAATAAAAGGATAGAAGAACCAGAAAATGACTTACATCTACAGTAGGAGTACCACCATTTCTAACTAATGCAAGCTTTCTCTGAAATGAATTTCCGTGCATCTGTATTCAAATATTTAAAAGAAACAAAAAAAATCCAAATAAAATAAGCAATCAGATTATTGTCAGAATTTTGGAATATTGTAACTTAATAAACATATAATTCTTACTGCAGATTTTGCAGAATCCCATGAGAAGAAACGTGTGAAGAAAGGTGGCTCGCTTCCTTCCATGACGATATATATCGGAGTTTCGTGTGATATTTTTTCAAGAAAAAAATCAATCTCAATAAATTTCTGTCAAGAATCCAAAGAGAAAAAACCAAAATAAGAAGATATGCTCTGAAAACTGCGAGTGAAAGACATTATAGCAGTCTAGCAGACATAAGAGTAAATGATGGCTTGCAAGTTTTGACAAAGATTCGATCTCCTGATGATTGGTGGAAGAAAGAAGTTGAGAGCAAAAAAATGATGGACAGTGATAAAATACCTCGCCAATTTTTAACGCATGCACTTTAGTCTTGGGGTCAACCTGTTGACCAACCCAAACAAAGATCTCAGAGTGACAACTAAGAATGTCAATATCTTCTGTCATCAGATCATCTTGGCCAAAGTTGTATATCTCAGCAACCTGCAATAACATAAAGTTTTGAAGAAGACTTAGAAAATAACTGCTTGTAAAATCCCTTTACAGCATATATGAAACCATGCTGAAACATAAGCCATCGACTGGGACCATATACTATTAGGGGGTGTTTGAGGTAAGGTGTAGAGTTGTGAACTCCTGGGACTTAAAGTGTAAGAAGCTAATAAGACATAAAACTGTGTTTTCTAGTTATGGAGCCCACGAACGCCTTGGCCAAATAAAGAGGGGAGTTCACAACTCTCTACTTCCCAACTCCTTGACCCAAACACCCCCAAAAACATTTTTAGGGCACACAAAACACGGAAACTTCGGGGCATTACTTCATTTTCAAACAGGAAATTAAGGACTCCCATTTAAGTTTCAAGATAGAATTGATTGATGCATGTTCCTTTTCCAAAGATTTCAAGAAATAAATAAGAAGAGAATACCTTCAAATTTTCTGCATGATGCCACCATTTCCACAGCGAAATCAATGCCATGAACAAAGTTAGACTAATAAACCAACAAAAAATGATAACAATGAAAGAGCATAGTACATTTTACAATTGAAATATAATTGTACACACCTTTTGCAAAAGTGCAAGAAAATAAGTGTGGATCACTCTCATTATTCCGTGCAATTTTCTGGCTAGGGTATTCCGATTTTCCTCCCAACAGACCCCAAAATTGTTCAGACTCTGCACCTTCCTTGTGCGGCTTGGATTGGCAGTTTGGCTGCAGAAAATTGGGAATTATATGAGAAGACATTTCTAAAGATGAACTTTGAAGACTGTACTGAACAAAAGTAGAAAAGAACTTCCAAAGGAATGCATAGTTGGGTAATATTCTATGTCCAATTGATCTGATCATCAAGTCTTTTTTTCCCGAAAGCATTGGCCTTTGACACAGAGAGTCTACTTGCCCCAAAATCCTTTAACAAACAAGATACGATTAACATATTCTAATGGCAGCTGGATTCATGATGGTGCCCATCAATGAAAAGTAATAAGTAACTCGGCTATTCTTAATTCTTATCATAGGAACTCAAGCATCCGACAATATGATAGGCCTAAGCTTCAATTCATTTATCAACACACTGCGGGAGAATTCAAGAGCTCCCATACCTCTCCAAGTTCTCATACAGAGAGCAAAATACAGAGAAATCAGTGATAAGATAGTCCTCACACCCCTCTCAACCATTTACTTATCCTCCTTACCCGAGCCCTCCTCTAACTAACAATATTCCCTAGGGCCACCCAAACAACTAACACATTTTCCTCACACTTGCTCACCCCCTCTCCTCGCATGCTTACGTACATAAAACTCTAGTAATATGGGGCCTAACACAATATTGTGTTCATTAAAACATATAACCATCACCTTTATCACATCCAGAAATCTTTCAACAAGTTCTTGGTCATCTGCGGTGGTAAGACTTCCAGACCAAGTAAAAACAGTAGAGCCACTATGCAAAATATAACAATAAGAGGAATTCAAAGAGGATCCAACCTGATGGAAACAGAAGAAGAGAAAACAATAATGTGTATATTAGCATGAAGTATGCACTAGGCGAAACTGCAAAAGACAATGGAGCGAGAGCAACATACTGCTTCAACTTGGATTGCTTGCATATTCTCAGGGCCGGAGCCCTGGACTCGAAACAATGCAACAGCATCTTCTGAATTTGTCACATCTGGAATTTCATTTTCTGTGATGTAATTCTTGTATCCATCACTCAACCCACCCTGCAAAATGTTTATCAACCAACTTTAGGAAACAATTCAACTTAAAAAGAAAAATGGGAGAGATTTATCTCAAGAAGCAAACATGTAATATAATAAAATTATGTGCATTTCCATTAAGTAACCCGCACATACCTTAAAAACAATAAAGCTCTGGAAAATTGAATAGAACTGGATTGGTTCATATCCTTCATAAATACGAGCCTAAAAATTCAAAACGAAGATGATATTCTCAATTAGAGACAGCAATGAATTTAGGGTAATTGTATTTAACCTTTGTCAAGCGGACAATTGAAATCGTGAAAGCTACCTGGACAGGCAGGAACTTCAGTGATTCAACCATCTTGCTGGCCAGCGATAGAGCAGCAGCTCTTTCTCCCTATTTCAAAAGAAATGAACTAATAAGATATTCCTCAAAAGACAAATAATACACAAACAGAATCACACCCAGACATGCCACAAAATATCTCTCCACGCTTACAACTTTTCCTATGGAAAGTGTTACCTTTAACAACTTTCCAGTTATCATTATTCCAATATTTTTATGCTTCAAACATGACAAAATCGGAACATCACTATTCCCGGTTTGATACATTCCATTTTTATTTGTCCACACAAGGGTGTTGAGGTGATGACTATAAGGAATTGGCAATTGGGAATGAAAAGCTAACTACCTCGATGCTTTGTTTACCAAACCATGTTCCAACGAGATATTCTTCCTTGTCTTCTCCCGAGTATGAATATTGGAAAATATAGCAATCTCCAGTGTAGAATTTTGATTGATCAGAGACAGGAAGTAGAAGCTTTTCCTGGCCACTGACACGCCAGACCTGACAAATTAGGGAATTTTCATCATTGGGCAAATCATTTATCCAGATTATTAATAAATAGGCTAGTAAGTAGTTGTAGTAATTATGTAACCATATTTACAGATATCTCTATGTTAAGGACAGCTATAGAAATTTCAACTTATTTCATATTAGAACACTGCTGATGCATAATAAAATAGACCAACTTCTTGAACCATGTGTCTAATAATCAATAAATTTCTGGTTAGTTTCCAATGATTTTCCAAGACATCCATCATCATGTTTGTCTTCCTACATCCAAACTGATTGTGAAGCAAATATTCATTTATTTCTCACATCCCAGGTTGTCAGTTCCTTCTTCTACCATATCATTATGTATTGTATCATAATTTCTAGAATGGTTCATCGAACCTTGTGGAGAAGAGAAGGAACTGACATACATTTTCTAGAATTGGATTCCCCTAAGAGAAGTCTGAAGGTACTGCAACTGCAGAAGCTTATCTTGGGGAAAACAAAAAACAAAAAGACAAAAAAAAAAAAAAAACAATTTTAGATAGTTTTAGAAACTTTACCTGTAGATTTCCTGTACAATCGATGTAAGGCTGAGGCTCCTCTTTTACAGGATCAGCTTTCAAAAGACCCTTCACATTAATTCCTTGGCGTTTCAAAAGTGCTAAAAGATAACCCCAGAAGAAAAATGAGAACATCACACAATAGCAGGAGAAATGTCAACATTCCAATGAAAAAACAGGGGAAAATGAAAACCAAAAAATTTACTAAAAGAACCATAAATCAGAGAATTTCTTCTTACTAACCTGCAACCTTGCCTCTACCATCCTCTGACACAGCTACAGCAGCTGTTTCAGGCCATGAATCAAACTTGGCTCGGAAGATAATAGGTTCAAAGCCTTCAATCACACGCATTATATGTGATTGTGGACGATCAGGACCACTAACTAACTCCTGTTAACAAGGAGAGATGTAAAAATCTCAAGTCTTCAAAAAGAACTAAAATAAATAAACTAAGGAGGTCTAGGGAACTACTTCTGCAGCTCTGCTGGTATTTTTTCTTCCATCAAGAGAGGTATTTCTTCCCATCCATATAAAAACTTCTGTCCCACAATCCAGAATGTAGCATTTATGTGTCTCTAACAGCTCCCTAGTTAAAGAATCAGCCTCAACAGATTCTGTATTGCCCTTCTTCTCAACACTTCAAAGACATACATACTACTATCAGAACTTCATCATTATTGAATAAAACACTAAAACAAGCAAGAATTGTGGAACTTGGAAGCAAACAGATTTTTTTTCCACCAAAATATATTCATTTCTTTGAAGGGATAAACTGAAAATGAAATGTAGCAAGTAACTAGTGACAAGATATGAGCATGATTTCTCATGAAACATACAAAAATAAAAATTAAAAAAGGGGGTAATATGTTACCGCAGTAGTTTAGTTGGAAAGGAATCAACTGTCTTATCACCTTCACTGACCACTTTTCTTGGAAGTGGAGCAAAACCACCAAATAAACCCCAAAATTCCCCAGTTTCAACATCTGCCATCAATTTGCCGTCCTCTGTAGTACGATAATAGACATAACTGGATTATTAGTGACAAAAACGTAGAAACTATGAGCTCTCAAACATAGTAAACCAAACTCGTATTAACAAAATTAACCAAATAAATAAAAAAAGAAAAACAAACAAAGCGCAGGACTACTAATTTCTGTGTTACTTACCAATGGCGGCTACCTCACATTTTCCATCATGATATGTATCTTTAATGTATTGAACTACTTCCAATGCTTTCGCTCTCTCTTGAATAGATGAGTTGGAACCATTAAATTGGAATATTTTAGACTTGGTATCAAGAATGAAAATATCATCATGGTTAAGTGAAGATCGAGCAAAAGGAACCTGCCAACAGAATGAAAAACTTAGCAAATGGAAAAGCTAATTTCGTATCAGCTTGCATATCTGAGGTTAGACTTGCCTCTTTAACATGAACAACGCGTTTTCCTTTGCAAACATACAACGTAGTCTTGTGTTCTTCAGCCTCTGCATGTTTAAACCCAGAGGAAACTCCACCTTCTTGAGGTATAATGCACGGTTTGAAATATGATAAGAACTTCTCTGTCTCATGGCCTTGCACTTCACGGTACTGGACAGCACGTCCTCCAAGGGCTGCATCCAATTCAACAGTTTTGATGGCTGCAGTACCAGCTTCATCCTAAATTGACAGGTCTTAAAAATTCAATTTGAAAACCAAGAAATAACCACCAGACAAGAACTGATTGATGTGAGCTTACCTGAGTGGTATCCTTACCAAGCCAATAATGAATATCATGCCGCAAAGCACCACTTTTTAAGGATGACGTCTGCAAAGAATAAAAATACAGAATCACTGGAGGTACCAAGAACAAAAAGGGGGGCTTTTTTTCCCCTCTTCTAGCTGGCACGCTGCTGTAATAGCAGGTTGCAGTTATTCCTTATAAGATAAAATGCGGAGGGATAATACATTTTAAAGAAGAAACAGAATGGGGATAGGATAACCATAATAGGTTTTATGTCCACAAATCCAGGTCTGCTAAAAGCCCACAACAGATTAATAAAGTCAATGATGCAACAAAATCCCATCTCTTGCTATGGTTTCTAAATAAGCACCTCCAGTCTCTTTCCTTCATCCTTTTAGCATCTAACCTATATTGAATTAGATGCATGGAGACAAATCACGTGACAACTAATTTAGAAACTAAAGACCAAAGAAGATATGAGAAGTTGACATTTTGATATTTTCATAAAGAAACACATCTACATCTACTGCATCTGGTGCAGAAAGATTGTGTTCCACCTTATTTATCATAAATAATGTTCTGCAATATGTTTGATTAAGGATACCTATTTAAATAGAATGTCTAGTGTCGAGAGAAATTTTGTCAAAGCAAATAGTAAAAAACCAAAACAAAACCACTTGCCTTGAGAACTATATATGAATCTCCCATGAAAAATTTGCCGTGAGATGACTTAGGTACAAGAACAGGGCGGAAATTCTCGATGCGCCATACTTCAAGCCCACTATGTATTGTCAAGGAAAATGAAATAGAAACTTCCAGATGCAAGAGAGGAAGCAATTGTAATAAAGCATATTATAAAGTGATTGAAGATAGATTTTATTGACTGTTGCAATAAAATTTTAGCAAATTTACTCAACTGTGTAAAAACAGTCATCTTTGACTGGGCTTACACACATTCGCTCACTTACGCTGTCCCCCCTCAGCTTACCCTAGCCCCGGGCCTTTTGCTCTTCTAACGTAAGCTCCAAGGCTTCACTAGAAAATATTTACCTCATAAGCTAAATTTACTAGAAAATAGAAATATAAACTATAAAAGTACTAATAATAAGCATGCTTTAAGTCACATTACGTAAGGATACACTTTCTGGCCAGCACCCTGAAAAGCTTGGTCCAAATCTCTCATGGAGACAGCCATGTTATATTGGCAACTATGTTCTTACCTGCCACTTTTGGGCACATAAAGTCAGTGCGAAGTGGTTTCAAATGTAACAGATCATTGAATTGAGACAAGCTACGAATCAAAATTAATCTTATCACAAGTTGGAGTCCTTATTTTACAACCAAAAAAATCCATTTACCAAAAATTTATCACAAGTGACATTGGCTGTACAACTGTTGAGGTATAATTACCTCCGTGAGTCATTAAATTGGCATAAACAGTTGCAATCAACTCAACAGTGATGTAAAGTGGCTGAATTTTAAAAGAGGCTCAGAAAACGCCTTGAAGTCACAATGACTTGCTCCTGGGACAACGATAAGCAACACTAAACTAGTTTTGACATTCAGCTCTCTGCAACTACTGGCTAAGGATTAAATAATGCAGACAAAACCATCCCAACTAGTTTAGTCTCACGATGAAGAAACAAAATTATTTTCCAATTTCAGTAACCAGTTACCAAATCTAGAATTAAATAAGTTAGTGATTGAGTGTTTTTAAAAGAGGTGCATCCCTAATAGATCTCCTTCACTCTCTTGCCCTACCCCAGGCTATTCTCGATTTTCACTCCCACCACCAGTTTCTTTCCAAATTGCAGCAAACGTCATTTCAAAGAATAGAGCTCACCCAATTTTCTTCCACTCCTCTTTTGCACAAATAAAAACCTATCATCCAACAAAAGCTTAGCATTCTACATTATGCTTTCACAAAGGTTTCTTCCTCTGGAGCTGAGAAAGCCAGCACCTACAAAATCCTAGACCACTCACCTAGGTCACTCTGAGAATTCACCCTTCCTGTGCATATTCTAGTAATCTGTCAATCTAATGAGGTACATTATTGCGGCATAGACCAAACTTCGTCTTTTATGCTTTCCTTTCTCACAATATCTCGTGTAACCAATATTCCTCCTACTTGTGAATGTAAGCATATACGTACTCAAGCATAAGCCCTCAGTATGGCTCAGTTTAAACAAGTTGATGCTCATACCAGGACACAACATGAACTAATTGAACGAAATCTCCTAAAAGCATTTTTAAGTAATAACCATTTTTAAGCTCCTTTTCTAAAATGTTAGAAACATTAACCAGTTTAAGGCAGACTGTTGAAAGATTAAACGAGATCTATGGGGAGAAAAAAAAAATTCCTCCAGTTAAGAAAAGCTCATCATTATTTACCAAATGAATACATGAAATATTCATTCTTAAGACCAAAAATTTAATTGCATTGAGAAAAAATAATGTACAAACAATGCAAACATGCCAAGGACACTTTTGAATATAATGCCCAATCAATACAGCAGTTGGAAATAGTCCTACTACTTTACAACCCAATGAAACCAGTATTACACCTCATGGAACGTAAAGTTTGCACCTTAGAAGAACAAAATACATCGGAATGATGTGAAATCAACAAATTGTTAGGTACTTAAGCACCTTGGAGAACCACACCCCAAAAGCTAGCTATTGTGGTAGGTGAGCCAAGCCACTTAAGTACCACATTAGTCATCCCCATTCTAACCAATGTGGGACAAATGTAGCCCATACTATCTTGGTTCCTAACACAAATCTTGATAGTCCTTCAATTAGAGAGTGTGAAATGCAATAAGCAATAGAGCTAATATATCAGATTATCAGTTACTTATATAAAGATATGACCGTGAGACTCAAACACTCAGAAGTTTAAACGAATTTGCTGTACCCATAAAAATAAAAGGTGACATGCATATACAATTCTCAACAGCACATGGTAAGATCTTCCCAGCATTCAAATTTCGAAATTCTAACCCATGGAAGCTGAACGTGCTCTTTGCAGCATGAATATCCGGTCTATTATGTAGCTAGCAACTGGATAATTCATTCCTCAATTTGATAAATAACATAATGGAGCAAACATTTTATCAACAAAATTATCAGGCTCAACAAAGAGACGACTACATACTTTTACTCTTTGACAAGCATATCCCACGAAGCCAATGGTACTAAGGAACAAAACAAGTGAAAAGGGAATATCTTGTTGGATTTAAGGAACCGAAAGGTTGATTACGAAACTCCCAAGGATAAACATAATTAATGCACCAGATGAATAAGAGGAAGATAAAGAGGAATGAAAAGGCCGAAATATTGAAGTACCTGTTGAATAAAACGTCAAGGAGATGAATAACAGGAAAAAGGACAAGCACCCAGATCCACTCCCAGCTTGTAGAAGCTTATGGGATTTGTACAATCTTCACAACCCAGTAGAGAGAACGTACGAGAGAGGAAGAAGGCGAAGACAGAGAGAAAAACGGGGCGGAAGAAGGAGAATAAGAAGAATAAATAATAGGAATAACAAATTCAGAGAGAGAATATGGAGGGAATGATTAAGGACAGGCGTGCATATCACTAACTACAACAACAACAAAAAGCCACCCCACGAGATAAATTAACGGGAATTAGCCTTTTCACCGCTAAACCAACATTACCCAGATGAAATTTTGAAATGAAATTTTCTATTCTCTAATCAATGAGGGGAAAAAAACAGAAGATGGTGCCTTGAAGTCTGGACCCAATTAATCACATCTCAAATTCACAACAGTAAAGGGTAAAATTAGATGAAATGAACAGTATCATACTGAAAAATACATAAACAATAACCATCAAACAAGAGAAAAACACAAAAATATCCAGATGGGTACCTGTAAAATGTAATTAAGAATGGTGGGGTTTACTCTTTACAGTGAAATCGTTTTGTTTCTTCACAGAATTAGTTTATTCGTTGTGCATTTGAGATGGACAAGAAATTAAAGCATGAAAAGGGATAAAATCGGTTGGTCAGGGGATTGCAATTGGCAAATGGGTTGGCTGACTTCCGCGCTGTGAGGATTGGCTGCTAAGAAAGAGAGAGAAAGGTCGGTCACCGTCCATTATTCAAGCACAGCCAAAAAGCCTACGGTGGGGCTTTGCGATAGGAAACAATTCTCTCTCCTTCTTTTTTTCCTTTTGCTTTTTGGGGGGGTTTCATTTTTTGACCCATTTTTTGAAATCCATTAGTCTAATTCGGTATGCTAATCCAATTTGCTCATGTTATGTTAACGCTTGACAGTACAGTTCCAGCACAAAAGTCATTCCTTTTTTGATAGAAACTGTGGAAGATTCTATTCAAATATGGTAGGATTATTCATTGTTCATTTTTCAAATACAAAGACTTCTCAAAACTTTCATTTATTTATTTAGGCATTGTCAAAACTTGTGCTATTATTCTTCATTAATATTAATACGATATAAGAAGAATTAGAACAAATTCTCTTTGTTTTTTTATGAAAATTTTCTCCTTTTTTTGGCTTAATGTATTTTTTAATTTATGATCACATTCTACAACAATTCTAATCATTCTTTAAACTCAACTTTGTTTGTTTTGTTTTGAAAGCGGTACTTGTATAATCAAAGTTTTCTGTTTTACGGTTGGTCCTTCAATTTATAGTTTCTATATGGGACAAACAAAACTAACTAACTGAAAATTTTAAACAATGATTTAGCATTTAAATTTTTGTGTAATATACACAATCTCAATGTATGGTGCCTATGAGTGTTGTTTAATATGCTTTGTAATTTTGTTAGTGGACCGCATATATGCATGAATTGGTTTGTTAAGTGGGTAAAACATAAACTAAAACAAAATTAAGGAACCGGTTATGAGATTTAACTAAACTATGAGGACCAAAATAAAACTAAGCTCAAATCATATACATAAGAGTTTAAGTTGAAATTTTAAAGGTCTTAATTAGAGGCTATACTATATTGAAGCTACACCTTAACCACAAAGACAATACTAAATTAAGACATAACACCATATGGACCAAAATTGATTTTTTTTTTTTTAATTATGCAAAAATTGTAATTTAAGTTATTACCTTCTCTAGTTATAATCTCTCTCAATTTTTTTTTCTATCACTAGCACTTATTTAAGATGTCATATGGCATATCAAGTTTTTAAGTTTTATTGCAATGATAATAAAATATAAGCATGGGCAAGCAGTTGCAACGTAGAGTCTAGAGAGTTGTTTAGTGTATGCTGTTATTTATCATATTTGGAGAGACCGTAATGTTTGTCTTCAAGGAGCTACTCTATGTCCTCTCCAGGTGATCAGTCAGTTTGTGAAGTTTGGGGTCTTCATTTAATTGTTTTAGGTGGTTTGGAGCTTCTTTTTAATAAATTTATGTTGGCTCTTCTTTGGTACCTTTTTTCATTGAGTTGTATGTTTCGTTGTGTTTTTGTTATAGTTTTTTGAACATCAAGTTGTATTTTGTTTGTGCCTCGACCTAAACTTATAAGGTTCTCTTATCAAGTTGTATTTTGTTTGTGCCTCGACCTAAACCTGTAAGGTTCTCTTTTTGCACATTTTAAAAAATATTTTTAATAAAATTTGAAAAGTGTATAATAAAATGACAATCTGCATGCAATGTAAGGGTGTTTGTAGGTTAGGTTGAGTTAGGTTGAGTTAGGTTGAAGCATTTTTTAATCCCAAGCAATTCAATTGCTTGGGTTGTATGTTTCTTCAACTTGCCCTTATTAAGTAATGAACCTAGGATAGGGTAGGGTTGGGTTGGTTCGGGTTACTCGGGCCATTTATTTTAATTTTTATTCTAAAAATAAGTAAAATGTAATTATGTAAAAAAAATATTTAATCATTTTCATATATTAAATTAAGGTTGACATCTCAATTTCAATTTATATTATGAAAATTTACTTTCCAAAGTGTTAAAAATTTATCTTTAGGAGTTGTTGGAGAGAAAATTATCCAAAAAGAATCATGAAATTAAACAAATTTTTCATGAACCAACCCAACTCATAAAACTTTTATTTATTTAAACCAACTTAATTCAAACGGTATAAATTGGATTGGGTTAATCAGATTTTCCTGTTATCAAATTTTTTGAATACCCTAATGCAATGAAAATCACAACACATCCTTGAGATTGTATGGTTTAGGGAAGGAAAAAAAAAACAGTGCATGTAGTGCTTCATAATTAATGCTAGACAAAACTAAAAGTAACGTTAAAATAATTATTTTAAATGATAGTACTGCTAAAAATATTTAGCAGTATAGAAAATGTTCTTTGTTTATCGCGGTCTTTTGTTAATAGATAATGAAATTAGTCTACGATAGATAATGATTTTTTCTATATTTATAAACATTTTGACTCATTTTACTATATTTGAAAATAATCCTAAATTTAACACGATGATATATCTATTTTTACGATAAACTTTTAATTTCAATCTATTTAAATTTGGAAAATTATTATAAATAGAAAAAAGTATCAAACTATTTACAAATATAGCAAATTTCATTTTCTAGTTGTGATAGACCTAGATAGACGTCTATCCTTGTCTATCTGAGTTTATCATAATCTATCATAGATAGAAAGTAAAATTTTGTTATATTTGTAATTATTTTCAATAGTTTTTCTATTTTTGAAAATATCCCTTTAAACTTTAGACTTATTACCATTTATTCATTTTTCCACTACATTCGCCTAAATATGAATGAAAAGCTAGTAAAAAGAGCAAATTGCAAAAACCGCCCCTAAAGTATAGTGGTAGTTGCAATTAGACCCTTAAACTTTAAATTGTAAAAATTGAGCTCCTAAACTTCTACAAGTGTTAAAATTAGACCCTCAAGCTTACAATAATTGTAGAAATTGGGCTCACAAATGATAAAAAGTGAAATCTTAAACTTATACAAATGCAACAATTTATACAATTATATAAGTTTGAATTTCCAATTTAACTCAATTTTAACATTTATATAATTTTGAGGGTTTAATTTTTAAACTAGAAAGTTTAAGGGTCTAATTGTAATTATCGTCATATTTTGGGGTAGTTTTTGTAATTTGTCCGAATAAAAATATCTTTCAAAATTATGAACCACAAGATGACAACAAGTGAATAACTTTCCCAAAACTCGTAATTAATAAAAAAAAAAATTTTAAATTATATATTAAAAATATAAAATAAAATAAAATTCACGTTTTTTAATTTTTTATTACTATTTTCTTGGACTCGTTAAACGTGTGTAGGAAAGTAGACGGTAAAATTTACAATTTCTACCAAGGTTAACTTTTACAAGGCAAGCTAACTTTTATAAAGGTTTTAACTTGATATGAAATTGAACGTTTAATTTAGAATTAAAAAAACAATACACTTTTGTCAAATTTAGGGCTAAAAATGGAATTCCAAAAAAGATACATACAAATAGACAATATAGTTTATTTTAAAAAATAGACAATATGAAAATAGGTGATAAATAAAACTCCAAACTAATTATCGTATAAAATTTCTTGAAATGTTGGTATTCACGATTGTTAACAACACTTGGACCATCTCTCTTTGTTTGTAAGGAAGGAAAAGCTCTCATAAGAAGTACATGATATCCAACTCAAATTATTACTATGAAAAAAGGTCCATATTTCTTATGTCATAGGATTACTTTCAAAATAAACTGTGATTTCTAACTTCTTTTAGCAAGTGAAAGAAAAAAAACACTTTGTTTAATAATAATATCATAACCCACGTAGTGCAATTTGTAAATAACGACACAATGAAATGATATTTACTTAACTAAAATGGGTGTAACCTACTAGAAGACAAGTATTGCTCAAATTCACTGGGATTAGGGGAGTAGGGTATGCGATTTTTCCATTTTTTGTATTACTAGATGACATGTAAGCCCTAAAACTCTTTTATCTAATTCTTACCCTTATGCTTGAGTTAACATTTAAAAAGGAACTTAGCTGTGTCAAGATTGGTGTTGAAAGGAAGGAGAGTTTGGCTTAAGAACCAGGAAGAAAAATGAGTTGAGATGGAAGCATGAAACTTGTAGTTGAAGTGTGAGAAAATTTCAAGTGTTGGTGACTTTGTGTTGAAACAAGGGTTCCATGCATTGAGCAAAGAAATGGCTACGTGTGGAAACTATGAGTTGAACAATGCTTTAAATACAGGCATGCTAGGAGTTGAAGATGGGCTTGAGGAAGGGCAAGGGTTTGCATTGAGCATGACAAAGAGGAGAGTATGTGTTAAGCATGGTTAGGGAAGACCATGCGTTGAAGAACTATAGAAGGGTCATGCGTTGGGGGCTATACGTAGAAGTTAAGGTTTGTGCTTATCTTTAAGTAAAGTTTATCTAAAAGGTTAAGTGGTCTAAGCAAGGGTTCACACGTGTAAATTATACTGATTAGAGTAGGAGCTGTCAAACTTACAAAAACTCACAGCATGCAGTAGAAACTATAAATAGAAGGGAAGGGTTGGAGGGTCGATTTTCACAAACCACTCATGCAAATTAAGTGATTCTTCAACCAAAACTTTATAAATTGAGTGAGGATGATGGTTAAGGGTTGCAATGAAGAAATTCACATGGGAAGGTGTTGAAAATTAAAGAAGAACCGAGCATGTTTAGGAATTTTGGGCCAGTCGAGCAAGGTGAAGATTTTGATAAATTTTAAGCTCTTGAGGTGGAATCAGAGACTCACATTTGGAGGTAAGTTAGTTTAAAGGTTGTATAAGAGGTTTATGAAAGAAAATGGGCATATTGTTTGGATAAATTTTGAGGAAAACGTACTGAAAGATGAACCTGGCACTTAGGATTCAAGGGAAGGAAGTTGTTGGTTGGGACTAGACTACAGAAGAGGTTGCCAACACGCTCAGTGTGCGCACCATCTCCACACGGTCAGCATCAGGTGCTCACGCCCATGCGTCCAATCCCACAGTGTGCCAGCAGCCAAGCCTCACGCACATGCCAGCGCTACCCATCTGTTAGCCCGCACACTCAAGACTTGCGCCCACCATTGACATTGTTGTGCGCCGACCTTGTAAGTAGCCATGCGTTCATTTGGCTATGGGTTGACACACTATGCGATGAGTTGATGGTCTAAGCTTAAAACATCAAGGAATTTCTAGTTATTACATAATTAAGCATGGACATTAAGGGCTAAAATAGAAATTATTTTTAAGCTAAAAGGTTGCTTAGAGGATGACGGAAACTAAACTCTGTTTTCAGGACAAACAGAGATCAAAATGGCCTACAAGCCCTTGGGAGCCTTCAAGTGACTGTGAGTGACATTAGTTTGAAATATTTTTGCTTGAGTTTATGTTTTCCTTAAAACTTATCGTATGAATTGATGAAAAACATGATTTGACTATGATTTATGAAGCCATGCGTTGAACCTCTCATTGAACATGTTAAAATACTTAAGTTCATAAAATCATATTTCTTGTTATGTTTTGGAACTATGTGTTGAACCATGATATGATATGGCTTTAGCACTCTAGTTTGGAAAGCATGTTCTAAAGTATGAGAAGGCTTATTCATATGCTTTTACCCAATGATTGATGACATATTTAACAATATGTTCTTGAAAGCATGATTTCCAAACTATCTGAATGTACCCTAGTTATGTTCTATAGACCCCGATACTGAAGGACGTTGAGAATGTATCTGGGAGGATGTCCTGTCCCAAATATTGAAGGACAAGGAGGAGGTATTTGGGAGGACCAGTGAGCCTAGATGGCATTCTGCGTGCACGTATAAGGGGTATTGACGTTGTTGGTATGGAGATTATTCTACTACAGCTAATGTTTCAACCTTGAGAGTATTGAGCAGTGCTCTACCTTAACTAAGGTTAAAAGGGTACCACGATATGAGTTTTTATAAGAAACGATGCTTTGAATGTTTTAAGTCCTATTAGCATGTTTTATAAACTTGTGTTTCAAGCATGATTTGTTAGCTTTCAACGTTGTTTTAAGGGTTTGGTTGGAGACTTTATTTGGGTCTTTTGGGTTGACATCCTCAACCCAACCTAATGTACACTCCTAAAAGGCACCCATATCTAGTCAAAGGCAAACATTTGATGGTTGATACTTCTATGGATGCAAAAGATTTAGTAGGGGAGAATTGTAATGGTTGCTCGCTCGAGGAAATGGTTTTATGTGGACTTTTTATGCTATTATATGACGGTAGATAATTCCTTTCCAAGAAAGGAAGGGTGTGTTGATCCCCTAAAATACAACTCATGCCAATTATTACAAATAAAAGTATAAGACAAATCTAGGTTTAAATTGTCTGGTGTTGCCCTAACTTTCTTTTTTCTTCTTCTTCTTATTATTACTTGCATGGACCTGATAACCATTATGTAATGTTAATCTTGTGTTTGAAGAGAAAAGTGGAATTATAATATGTTTTGGGAAAATATAATGTTGTGGAATCCCTTACAAATTGGAAAGATTTTCCTCTTTAATTAAGTATGAAGTCGAACTGGTGTAGGGACGGAGGAGGCTAGGTTAGCCGAAAGATGGTCATCGATTCAAGGACGCAAGGTGCCCGTTGTTTTTTCAGGGTAAAAAGGGGTAGAGAAAATACCTCGAACTAATGTTCAAGTACCAGGCGCTACGGCGCTGAAGTAACCCATGCCATACTCCAAGGAAAAGCTTGAACAACCTTCAACAAAAGGGTACCTGTACCCGAAACCGACACATGTGGGTAGGTAGAGAATACCTAGGGGCGTGGACAACTCTCTCTAAGGAACTCGACAAAATAGCCCCATAACTTCGGGAGAAGAGAACGTGGTGTCTCGTATTGCAAGAATCTCTTGTCTCCTAAGTTCAAACATCGACCTTTAGTGAATGTGGAATTTTTACTCTAACTCAGTCTTATTTTCGAAAGAACTAGTAGTGTATATAGTTTTGGATGATGCAACCAAAAGGAAGGAAGAATTTGCTGAAAATGAAAGCTGGAGAGTTAGAGTGTTGTTTCCAAGAGAAGAAAGTCCAAAGTAGCATACAAGAAAGGAGGATTCGAGGGCGCTAATTTGAGCTTTAGTCTATCTTTCATCCAAATCTCTGTTTCTATTCTCTTCTTAGCTTGTATTAAACGTTGATGTAGCTAATGGACCCAAATTACGGGCTAAGTACTCTTGCGTGAGAATTACGTTTTATTTGGCTATGACTTAAAATGGGTTTGAGTCATATGACGTGATTAAACTCTATTTTGAATGATGAATACTGTTGTTTACTTGATCAACATTCATTAAGTTCCTTTGGGCAATTTTTAGAAGAAATAGAGGGGACATATTCAGGTTAAATCACATTAGCTTCTCGGGGTTAGTATTTGGCTAAATGGTGAAGTCAAGGATGATTAGTCATTTGACAACAATAAAAAGAGTAGGTTAACATAAGTTAAAATACTAAAATATGGATCTTGGAAGGTTTTGTGTTAGGGGTGTAAGAAATTGAACCAAATTGGTTTGGGTCGACTTTCAACATAAATCAAACTAAACCAAATCGATATGGTTCGGTTTGATTCTTGATTTGTCCAAACCAAATTTAGGGTTTCATTCGACATTTTCCGTTGGATATATTTGTTGGGTTTTCACTTTTTGCAAATGGGTTTCAAAAACTTGAAAAACCAAATATCGATGTAGCGGAACAAATGGTGGATGCGAGGGAGTGAAATCATGAGGGATGTAAAAAACCAACTCACTGATTTCAAAACGCGGTCAACCTCACTGGACGCAGAAGAAACGGTGGTGTGGTGACCGGTAGCTACAACACATCCAGCATATTTGGTAGTCTAGTGAGGTAATGCAATGACGACGACGTGATCAACAATGGGTAGTTATCAACTGATTATGAGGGAGAGGTATGAGCGATTGCGAGATAAAGATACCAGGAGGAGCGAGAGAGGTGGGTTAATGGAGAGATATACCAGGAGGAGACAAAGACACACATTGGGTGATTTGTGAGAGGAATGGGGTTAGGGGAGTTGGGCCTACGCTTGGGCAACAATACTTAAAAATCAAAATCAAAATAAAAGGGAAAAAAAGATTTTGTTCCAACTTGACCCCAACCTAGTTCAGTCGTCGGGTCTTTCCATATAAGACCGAACTTATCCAAGTCATGTTGTTTTTTTTAAACCCTACCTAACCCACTTACACCCTTAGTTTTTGTGAGGATGTTAGTGAGTCGATCTAGCAAGGTAAAATGGTCCAACAATTATTTTAAGAAACTAGCTAAATTAACCTAATTCGAACCTATCTTTTAATTCCAATTACATCTATTCGCATCTTTCTTCATTTATTTTATAAAGCTAATTCGCTGTTGCATTTATCTAATTATACAGATCATTTTTTCTTTGCATTACAATAACACTTAGAGTGATGAAACACATTTTTTTTATATAGTTTTATTTCAATTGAGTTTACTTAATTTAGATGTGTTAATGAAGAATTTATGTGCTTATTCCCTATAGAAGCGACAATTAACTCGCTATCTATTGCTTTTGGCAGCGTATACTTGTATGTTCATGTATAGTAATTGCATCTTCTAGCAAACATTTAACTAAACGACGAGTTTTTAGTGCTGTTACTATGGAATAATTTAATTTTTCGTAAATTGGTGCTAAACTTCCAAGTGTTGTTGGATAATGTATGAATAAATTTCCTATGCTTGAATTCCCTTTGGATTTAGAGGTTGTAAGAACCTTTCATAGAAGGTTAAGGGAACAAAGGGAAAACAACCAAATGGATCTTTTAGTATCTCATCTTCCTCGTGTAAACGTTGAGGAGCTTTTCATACAGTCGAGAGTGAATCCACCAGAAAACCCTAAGTTGAATAAATCCAATGAACAAGTAAATCCAGATGCAAACCCTATCTTAATGACTAATGATAGGGACATAGCCATACGAGCCTATGCAGTTCCCCAATTTGGAGAACGGAATCTAGAGATTTTCTAAGCTAAACACAGAAGCCACACACGCTGCGTTAGAACATGTAATGTTTCAAATGCTATAGAGGGTCGATCAATTTCATGGGTTACCATCTAAAGATGTACACTGAACCAGCTTAGAAATTGAGAATTTACAATAGGTGGCAAATCCAAAATGTATGATTAGGGGCATGTCTTTAACATATGAAAAATTGTAGATATGGAAAAATTCTCAAATTTAAATTTTCATTTATTTCGTATTCCAATTTTGCCCTTTTAACAAACCTACGTCTTTTGGTATATCAGTAAACTAATATACCACATTTAAAGTATATCAGTTGTGTATTTTTTTCCATTGATTTGTATACTTTTTGTATTTTTTGTTTGCAGCAATATGAGTTATTACTCACTTTAGTTTTTGTATTTGCTACATATTTTTTGTCAGGGAGATTCAACCTAAAACTCACTAACACTCAATTTAATATACTCACTTTTACAATTTGGGTGTATTTGGAATAATTAGAGAAAAATGTTTTTCAAAAAAATTATTTTATGATCGTTTTTAAAACACTCAAATAACTAGTCATTTTCAACTATATATCGATAGTATATCAAGTGTATTAAGTGTCTATCAATAGTATATTAAGTGTGTATCAGCAATGTATCAAGTGTATCATGTGTATACTAGTAGTGTATCAAGCATAACAAGTGTATATGAATAGTGTATTAAGTGTATCAAATGTATTAGATGTATTAGGTGGGTTGAACTTGTTTTTTTTTTTTTTTGCTATTTTTGCAAAAGTATTAAATATGAGATATGAGCCTAATTTTTTAAACTTATTTTTGCGAAATATGCAAGAACCCTTTAAAAATTTCTATTTAACTATTTCTCCTATACTAGAATATTTTGTTAAATAATTTTAAATATTTTAATATTTAACGACATTTTGTTAAATATTTTTTTATATTTAAAAATATTTTCAACATTTTTATCATTTAGAACGAAAATTAAAAATTTATCTGAAATTAAAAACTCTAGCGTTATTTTTTCTAGCCTACGTTTATAAATCAAAATAAAGACAAACACACTTATTTTCGAGGAGAAAATAAAGATAAATAAAAAAGAGAGGGAAAAACCCTAAAAATATTTCATCTTCCTCTCACCATCACGTGTCCCACGCGCCACTTCTACTTCTTCTTCACGCCTGCTCGTCCCCCCTCTCCACAGCTCAGTGTCGCTGCCGCCGTCGCTGTCGCTGCCGCCGTCTCCGTCGTATTCTTTTAAGCTCGTGCAGCCGCAGCCTCCCTCCTAACAGGCTTGCACTGCTTTTCTACTATCTTGTTGTTACTGGTATTCTCCCATTCTCCATTATGTCTCACGAAAAAGCCGTACCAGGACTTTCCTAATGAAAGAATGAAGCAGTTGTTTGATTTATTTTATAATTTTTCAAATAAAAATACCCTAATGGTGACAGAGAGAAGAAAAATAAAAATAAAAATAAAAATAAACAGCCTGGCGGCAAACTGGGACGTGGTTTGTGTTTGGATGTTTCAGTTGGACTTGTTTTTGTTGCATATGTCTATCAATTGAGGCTTTGATCATCTCTTTATCTCTTTGGTCTCGACTGAAAATTTCCTTGTTTCTGTTATCATGGATTTTCCAGCATCTCCCTTATTCTTTATTTATTAGAGAATCAGTCATCCAATTCTCTTTTAATTCCTAGCTTGTAGTTGTTATTTCGATTGACTGAACAACTTCAACCATGTTTAATTGGGAACTTGGGAGAAGACAATTGAGTATATAGTATACATTTTTTTGGTTGAAATAAGACCCATCTGTATGCTTTGTATTTCATGCACCCATTTAACAATTTGTTGAATGTTGATTATAGACTGAAGGTTAACTAATGAACATGATGCATCAAATTTGATGGTTGTGTCTATTTAGTCCGTAAACTTCAAGAAGTTTTGATCATGTCTTTGAACTTTGAATTGTGATCTTATAGAATCCATAGCTTATATTGTTAATAATGATGACATGATATGTCTGTTAGTATTGAATAAGAGTTGATTGGTTTGACGGAATGTGGTAGATTGACGGTGATGTAAATGATGTTTGCAACATGCATTCTTTGTTTGAGAGCAATGTATCAAATCGCCCCTTGTAGAGTATAAAACTTTGTTTTATGAAGCTATGTGCTTTGTTTGTTTGTGTGTTTTTTTTTTTTTTCCTCTGATGCAAAACAAATACTATATTGAATGGGAGAAAGAGATAGAAGAGGGGAGATGAGATATCCACACAAGGCCAAAGGGCTATAGAAAAGACTCCCAATCAGCCATAATATGTACAAAATTGAAATTACAAAAAGAGCTAGAAAGAGAACACCAGATAGAGGGAAGAAAATATAAACCCACAACTTGACCACGCTAGTCATCTTTTCTTTGATATAAATATAATCCCACACCAGAGGGAAGCTGCGTGCTCTGTTATCCATTTTGTTTGCAACTTGGTGCCAAATCAACCAATATTTATCCAATAAACCTGCTATGTCATTGTTTAGTCAAAACATGAATGATAGGGATTGAACTGCAATTTAAGGTTATAGAACACAATTAAAATTTTAGAGATCAAATAGGTTCAATTGTCGAAAACAGTGTGTCATAAGAAAAGGTCAGCTTTTAGTTATGAATCATATTGACCACATTTCTGTTTATATGTCTCAAGATAACATTGGAATGTGACTTGAACATAGAAGCTGGGCGTCTTTTCAATTTTTCAATAGAAAATATTCAACAATATTCTAATGGTGAAGCAATTGGTTCGTAAACGAGGTGAGGATTCTTGATCTTTCATTTTCTCTCCTTCTTCTTTTGTTGGGACTATGGCTTGATTGTTTAGCTGGTTCGTGAAGAAATACAGTTCTGAAATGACTATTTCCCTGTAGGAGTGAGTGAGGCCGAGGAGCTTGAAGTTTTTCCGGAGCAATCAAACTATGAAAATTTGTTAATGCAATTACAATCATGCAATAAGGATGTTGCTGCTTCATGTATGAAAAGGTAGTATTCTTTAACTGGATTTTGATCATGAATTATTATTATAAAAATGCAAATTCTGTTGTATGTGCTTTTGTCCAATTTTCAATAATATTTAAAGTGTGATTATTTTTGTTGCTTTGTATAAAAGACAACTTCTTGGTGAATTTCCTTATATTCTAAATTCTTTTGTAAATAACCCATCAAATGATTGGAAGACACTTATCAAGTAGTTTCCCAGGTAGGGGTTCCCTCTATCCTTGACCCTTAGGATGTTCTTTTCCCTTTTCAATTAATCTTTTGAAGTTTCTTATAAGGAAAAAAAAAAACCATTGGAGAGTGTATTTACAAGCTTTAGTTTGTTCAATTGTGTTTGATACCTTTATCATTTAGTTTGTCATAAATATGAAATCAAACGTGTTACCATTTGTTGGGGTTACATGTCATGAATAAGAATGATTTATTTTTGAACTGTCCATGTTTCTATCACGATGCTTGCTATTTAGAGAACCTCAAGTAAGAGTTGGACCAATAACCAATCTTGACCTTTCGTGGGCTTCGGTTTCATGTTTCTTTGTGAGCTTTGGTTTTGAAGACCTTTTGTGACTATTCAATAGATATTATTTTGTATAGCTGGATTCCATTCCTGTAGGGGGAGGTGCCTTTTTTGTGGGTGGGATCTTCTTGTATGCTTGTGTATTGTTTCATTTTTTCTCAATGAAAGTGGTTGTTTTTATAATAAAAAAAACCAATCTTGCATAAGAAAAATTAGAAGCGAGGCCATAAAAAGAAGGAATATAAAAATTGATTCTGACGATCTTGGATTAGCCATAGTTAATGAAGAGCAATGGTGAGAGATCTTGAGGTAAAGGTTCCAGAAGTTTCCAGTTTCCAACTCCTCACATCAGAGGAGCATTAAGAGTAATTGCCTCAAGTGCGTCCAGAAGGCCAGCCCATTCCTTTGTCTCCTTGCTCTATGTTTCTTCTAGGCATATGTTCCAAGAAGCCGTATGTGGGTTCCACAGATTAGCCACTGTTTCATTTCTTTTCAGAGAAATTGCGTGTATTGGAGAATATATTATGTCTGTAAATTACCATGAGCATGTTTTCTAAATATACAAGTTGGTCAACACAATATTTCCTCCTGTACTAATTAGCTTGTGGAATCATAACGAAAAAAAATATTATATTATTTTTTTTTTCTGTAAGTAGCTAATACGCCTGAGTTATAGTTGCCTTTTGAATTTACTCTTTTATGCATTGCCTTGTCCATGTCTTTCCCTAGACAAAGACAAGAAGGAGGAAAAAGTGACACAGAGGATGATGAGGATGACGGTTCTGAATCTTCTAGTGCATTAGAGGAGGAGGAGGAGGAGGAAGGTAAGAATTATATGGGCATCTCGTGCATTTCTATTTATGTTTCAGTATCTTTTTTGATGTTTGATTTTTAATATTTTGGCTTGGTTAAGAACTTCTTGTAATGAGAATAATCCTTTGTTCCTCAAGCACTAATGGCGTGTTTCATTATTGGTTTTAATTTTTCTTCTCGTTACATGTATATGCTTTCATGGCTAAGATTATTAGACTATATTTAGCAGTAATGCTGTTTTATTCAACCTTGATGATTCCAATTTATGTATTTTTTGGACCTGTTGGTAAATGGCAATATCAAAAATATTTTATTAACTGTATTTCTACCTCCAAATAAAACAATATGGGGAAAATTAAGTTGTGACCATGCCCTCTTCACCGACCTACCCATATTATATTATTTGCTAGGAGCCCCTTTAGTATGTTAAACTATGAAAATGGTGCCCGTTATCCAAAATTACAGATTGTGGAAATTCTTCTCATGTTTCAACCATTTCTTTCTTGGGCCTTTTTGGCAAGTTTAGGTTTTGTACCGTTGATGTGGGTAGACATTAAAATTGGTTGTGAAGCACAATGTACTTTACTAGGGTTTACGTACAATTTTGTTATGAGAAGTTTGAGCATTAGGCTTTTAGTCTTTTGCTATTAGAATATCATTCAAAATTTCATTTAAGAATATCCAGAATTGAAAATATGACCCTGAAAAGATCTACTTTTATGTGTAAGAATGCTTGAAATTCTCAACAGTTGGAGCTTCTTCCTCAAGTTTTCTTTTTGTGCCTCCCTTGTGTGCTTGAGCCTCTGCTTTCATATCGGCTAGTTTGCAATATTTCATTCTAGTTAGATAATGGTTCTTTAGAAAAAAAAAAAATTAGTGTCAAAAAAAGGTTTTTTAATTAGTCCTCACTGTTCTTTTTTTGTATAGGATTTGAGCATTGTTTCTATAATCTTTTCTGTGTAAACTTACATAACCTGACTTTATTTTTTATATTATCTTTTTGATTCATCCCATATTAAATTGTTTTTTATTTTCATTTACACGAACTCTCAACATTGTAGTGACTGATGATGAGTCCCGTAGAAGTCCATCACTGGAGAATAATAGGTATGAGCCAGTGCTAAACAATGAAACTGAAGATGACACTGATAGCTCCGACACTGATCAGGAGAATGAACTCGAAGTTGGTTCTCACAGTGGCCCTTCTACATCAGAGAGAACTAGGTTAGTCCATAATTTTTGGTGCATTACATAAATGATGTCCTTATTGTTGAAATCTAGTCTCATGCAATAGAATTCTCTTCTAATATCCAATGTTCCCTTTCTTAAATTGGACCATGAAGCCAGTGATCATAGTTGCTTGTTTGGTTATTAACCGTATTATTTGGATTTTTTAAATTCTAAATTCAGGGTTTTCATTGATTGGGTTAGGTGGTGTTTTGAATCTCAATGACTAGTTAGATTATGGTCTCTATCTGGTCGAGTTGGTTTAGTTTATTTCAGAAAGCACTTGAAAGAACAAACCACTAACACTTTGTGAGCTTATTTGCCTATTTTGATGTATAAAATTTAATACGTGAACTATTTATTTTAATATTTAAAAGTTCTAAGTCGAATGTTCATTAAATTTTGTGATGGGAAAAGTCAAACATGTGGAGATCATATTGGCTTCCCTATATGAATATATTTTCATTTTATAGTCCGTGGCTTTTTGGGGGATGGTTAACTCATCTCCTGGCTTTGCTATATGAATATATTTTCTGTTTCCTAAAAGAAATAGGAAATATGAACTCCAATACTTTACCACCAGTAGAACGCAATATTTTGTTAACTAGTGAGTAGTGATTTAAAGTTGTTCTGGCTCTACCCAAATCAATTTTACAAGACTAATTATCCCAACTCAACTAATTGGTGCTGGGTTGGATTGTTAAGTTTTGGCGACTAGATGAGGACAATTGTCGTTGGGTCTTTTTAGTAGGAGAGGTTGGTACAAACGTGCGGTAACAGAAAGGATGTTGGTTGGAGTGGAAGAGCGTGGTTTTGTTTCTTTAAAAAGAAAACTAAGGATTAACAAAACTCTGTGGCTGTAGAGATCATAATCATATGATTTATTTTTTATACTTCCATTTATGCAGTTCTTTTAACAAACACATGGAGCACAAGTTATCTAAAGAAGAGGTTGAGAGTTTCCTTAAAATGAAATGGAAATATAAATGGGCGGTTCCTGCAGTAGGAATGTCAAACTGCAAGTGGTCAGGTACCGGAGAGTGCCTTTTGAAGGTATTTTAATATCTATAGAGTTTTTGCAATCTGATTTATTTTTGTCCCCCCGCGAAGAAAATTCTCAAGTTCTTATGATTGTTTAATGTTAAATATTTTTAATCTTTATGTTCCAGGAACTGGACGATAAATCTAGTAATTACGATCTTAAGCTAAGGTTATATGAGCATTGGTTGGATACGTACAAAACATCTGGAGGCACTGACTTCCATTCATCGAGACAAAGATTTTTCTTTTCCCTTTGTGAGTTCTTTTTTTGTTTGTTTGTTTGTTTGTTTGGGTATATATTTATGCATATATGGTCATGCATACACATGGTTTTAGATATATTGCTGCAGACTGTGACCAGCTTTCAGGTCCTGACTTGTCGAAAGGTTTCTTTTATGGGATAAGAAAGGAGTATTTCATTAACATATTCTAGTTCATCTTTCCCCATAAATATATTTGTAAATATGGGTTAAAATGAGGTATTTACGTTTAATTAGACTCCGAGTGGATGAAATATTAAAAGAAAACATAGGTATGATGCAGGAGTAAGCATTGATCTTAAACAAAAATACATTAGCCCCCACTGGCAATCAACCCATCCCTTCCCCACCTACACCTGAAAATCCATTAGCCACCACGCTCCCTCCACCGAGCAGCATTCCTCACAGAGCTCCTCCAACAGATACCAACCCGAACCCCTCGATGAAAAGCAACAACAACATCGGCCCCTCTTCCTTTACCAAGCACACTATTTTTCGCCCTGGCACCAAACACTCCATGACCATCGTAGCATTGCCATCAGATGCCAACACAAATGCATATCTATCTAGCCCAATGCCTTTTCTTCCTTCATACAAAGACTGGAGAAGAATGGTCTGATTATTATCCTCAAAATAGGTATGAATCTTTTGACCACGCTCCTCACTTGATGGCCTTGGCCCCATGGTTTAACGAACTTGGCCTCTGTACTAAGGCAATTCCTGCTAGAAAACATTCCAACCGGTTATCATCAAAGAAGAAAAAAAAGGAATGAGAGAACTTCAAAATCTAGAAAGTTCTATCTCTTATGACAAAAAAGCAAAAGCTTTGCTTAGAAAAGATTCTACATCAGCTTGAGTCTCCTAATAACAACCCCGCTCATCGGTATCAGTTTATGGCTTCAGTCCTGTTTTCATTAAACAATTTTTCGGCCATGGGGTTGTTTATTCTTTTTTGGGCGTTTCATCAACAACATGCTCTTTTCTTCCGCTTTTGTTTTAGGAGTCTATCTTTTTTATGCATTTGACCATTATCTTTTGGCTCTTCCTCCTCTTATGTTCATCTTTTGTCATTACCGGGACTGTCTCCTCGTTCTATTTTGGGCTTCTTTGTATCTTTATGATGGTTCTCCCTCATGTTCCTCTTTGGATTATTTCATTCATCAATGGTATGTTTCTTATCAAAAAAAAAAAAAGAAAGAAAAATCTTAAACAAAAATTATCAGTTGGAGTTGAGAGCTTGGCCTCTCTGAGATCACAATTTATCTACAGTATTTCTTAGTATTCTAGTCAAGAAGCAGAGACGTTAGCTTCTTTCTTGTCTTTCCAATCTGTGGTTCTTTCCCCAGAGTGTAGAGACCAACATTTATAATCCCTTGATATGACCAACTCATCCAAGGACCAATTTTGAACGTTGTGTAACTAGTTGGATCTTTGCAAAATTGTTATGTCAAAAGGGTTCTCCTATTCCAACTTACAATCATGTTTCTCTCTAACTCAATCTCTTCATATAAATATGTCTTTGTAAGAGAGAAAAAAACCGCTTCATGAAATTTTGATGATGGAAGTTTCAAGCTTTTCATTAGTTGTTGTGATGTTTAGAAGACTTGTGAAGAGTGATAGCTGCTAATAAGTTGAGAAGTTATATATATATTTGATATATGTGAGTAATTGGGGTAGCTTATGCCACCTCGACTATTTTCATGGAACAACACCTACTACATGTGACGACCTTACTTGAACTGGATCTGTTCTATAGGTTGTACAACTGTGTCCTTCAGTTCTAAAAAAACACCTACTACATGTGGTTGTCAAGGTAACTCGTTGTCGTAGTCGTAGGGTATTGAATCTTAGGTAGGTAGCCACCATGACATGAACCCATTCTCTCTATAAATTTTTTTTGGGGGGGGGGGGGGGTGTTAGATAGGAGTTAATCCATAAAGGAAGATTTCAATTTTATTATCTACCAAATCTGATTAACAAAGAATCAAGTTATATATGTAACATATTATGTATTTCTTTTTACCTCATCTTTCTTTATTATTTACATGACTCTTAACTAGACCAACCAAAAAAAAGTTGAGTAGTGATGTTAACATAACCTTCTACCTTTATCATTTACATGGCCCTTGTTATCTACCTCTTGACCGACTCGTTTGAAGGATGGTCATGTCACTATCCCATTCAAGGGCCTTGGTTTGTTCCTTTCTTTGGAAGGTGAAAGTTCCCAAGAAAGTGAAGGTCTTTGCTTGGCAAGTCTTACGCGGTAGAGTGAACACCCATGTCCTATCCAACCCATAAAAAAATTGAGTAGTTATGTTGACTTAACCTATTAGGCTCTTTATTATTTACATGGTGCCTTTTTAATACAAAACCAAACCATTTGAAGATTTTTTTTGTTGCTCCATTTTCCACTTATTAGGGATCTTTGGGGTGAGTGGAATAATAGTGTTAGAGAGTTGGAGAGAGACCTAGTGATGTTTGGTCCCTTGTTAGATTTTGAAGACCTTTTGTATTATCCTATGGGCACTATCTTGTAGAGATGGACTCTTGTAAATGGTTCTTTTGTATTTTATGGACCCTTCTTCCAGTAGTGAGTTCGTGTTTGACACTCTTTGGATGATTAAGATTCCAAAGAAGATTAAGGGTTTTTCTTTAATACAAAATTTCTTATATATATATATATAAATAGAAAAAAATTGCTTTCATTGAGGGGAAAAAAAAGAATACGACATACAAAAAACCAAGCCCACTAAAGAAGATCAAGTTATTACCTAGTAAGTTTTACTCGACTGTGTGAACACCTTGGATCGACACTCAAGAAATTTTGCCCTTGTTAGGTGGGCTGTTTTGCTGTTTTCTCCGTCAAAAGATAGAGGAAGACATGGATTACCTTCTTTTGGGTTGTGAGTTTGCGAGACTTGTTTGGGTTCATTTCTTTTAGGTGTTTGGCATTTCGTGAACTCACTAAAGGGACGTCAAAGATATGATCGGGGAGTTTCTCTTTCATTTGCCTCTTTGGGAAAATGGTCATTTTTATGGCTTGCAAGGGTGTGTGCGATCTTGTGGGGTGAGAACTATTGAAGTTTTTAGGGGCGTTGAGAGGGATCTAGTGAGATTTGGTCCCTGGTGCATATCTATGGAGGCATAGATTTTGCTAGATTGCTAAAAGCAGTAGGTTTGGCTGTCAAGAGTGGTGAAATATCTTTGTTTTGTGGATTTGGTCTCATAATTGTTTGTTTGTGCATGTGCCTGCTTGCGTGGATATATGTTGCTTATCCTTCTAGTTTTCTTTCAGGCAACAGCTACCGGGATATATTGTACTGCAACAAGAAACCCTTTTATTTGAAAGGTCTTGAAGAAGACTCGAGTATCATGGATTCATATATTATGCATTCTGTGCGTGCATGCCTCTATCACTCTCCTTATGGAACTTCATTTAGAATATTTGTTTGTTCCGGTGAATGATTACGAGAAAAAATATGTTTTGCAGTTGAATCATGTTTTCAAAAGTAGAGACCTCATAATGAAGAATGATTCTAAAGTAGCCAAGCATCAAGACTGTGCCGAGATTCTTAGTGGAGAGAAATTCCTTGATCATGGATTTACTCGTCCAAAGGTTGTAAAACTGGCCCCTTTTCATATTCGTTTTATTTGCTATACTGAAGGCTTTGAAGGTCACCGCAACTAATTGTTTTTAGCCCCCCTGAGGCAGTTTTTTTTTTTTTTTTTTTTTTTTTTTTTTTTTTTTTTTTTTAAATTTATTTTCGTTCCAAATTTTATATTATTTAGATTTGTTGTTAACTTTGAAATTACATGTTTGCTGAACGTTTATTGGGGAGGCTTATGCTTTGGCTTGTAATTAACTCAAGAGTTTTGTTTGCTTTGTCGAAAAAAAAGTTAAATTCTTCTTTGCAACGATTTGCTTCAGGTTCTGATTTTATTGCCCCTTGGAAGCATTGCACTTCGTGTAATTAAAAGGCTTTTGCATCTTACACCGTCAGCAAACAAGGTATACAGTTCTTTAACAGAAGGATTATGTTTGTGATGAACTATATAACTTGAAGAACTAGCTTACCAGCGCATTTTTAGTACATTGCTACTACATTCCATGCTCACATGATCTCAGTTGGTACATTTGTGTAAATTTTGTAGGACATATGTGCTAGGTTATTTTCTGGAATGTAATATGTTATTGATTTTGAAGGCATCTACTTGCATTGTCCTCTGATTTAATCTATGTCAAGATTGCCGTATTAGTTGATAATAATCATATTGTATATGCGGAAAAAACTGTTTATATCATTTGAGTCATATTGGACATGGGGGGGAATTGGAATATGTCTTTTGCAGTATCTCTTCATTTCATTCACCTTTGATCCCAAATCAGTCGTTTTCATTCAGGTGCACTTGTATGAACACATGTAAATGGGGTTTAAATGAATCTGGTTAGTTTACAGGGGTTATGAACACGTGCAATTTTGCTAGTCAGAATAAACCGGCAACACTCATTGCAATGAGGAACACCCTGAAGTTGAAAGAAACAATTGGATGTTCGACTATAACCAAAATGCCTAGCTCCATTTTTAACCTTTTCCCTTTGATTTTTAGGTTACAGTGGAGCATCTCGACCGCCTGTACAAAGATTTTGGAAATGGAGATGTTGGGAAGAATGAAGATATGGTTGAATTATCTCTTAATGACCAGATTTCCAGTTCTCAAAAATCTTCAAAACCTTCTGACTTTCAAGCACTCTTTGGTGGGAATAACGAGGATCTCTTTATGATTGGTATCAAGTTCACCAGGTGAATTACACACGCATTATAGTTCTATTCAAATTCTTTTTTTTTTCTCAGAGAAGTCTCATGACCGTCTAATGTGGTAGTTTCGTGAAATGTTTATTTTACATATGATCTGAAAGTGCTATAGGCTTTCTACTCTCTTTTCTCAACAATAATAATTTTTGCTTGCGGCTAAGATATAAGGTTTTTTTTTAAAAAAATAATTTGTAGTTTTGATTTCCACAAAAAAGAAATGCCCGCAACATTGATATGCTTTAAAAAAAAAACATTGATATGCTTTAAACGTCTTTCATTTTAATTTTTTTTCAATACTATTTGTAAGTTTTGTGCTTTTTGTTTTTGGATTGCTCCTTTGGTTGTTATTGTTGTTTCTTATTTTTTCGACTTATTTGTACCATTCTTCTTCTTCATCAATTTCTTTTTTTGCTTTTTTTTTTTTTTTTTGGTTGTTGTTGTAGGAAGAGCATTAAGTTGTTCAGTGATTTCTATTCATCGGACATCATTGTTGCTTCTCCCCTTGGTCTGATAACAGTGAGTTATTTTCTTCGTCAACTTATAGAAGCCTTTCTTTACCCCGTAAATTTATATGTTCATTATATGTGAGGCGATATTCTCCTACTTTAATTATTTGCAATATTATGAATTTTTCAAATGTTCTTGATAATGATATTCTGGCTTGTAATACGAGAGTCTGCCGATTTTCAAATATTTACAGTGAAAATGGACCCCACCAATTATGCTCTTATCGATAATGTAGAAGTCAATGAGCCATTAAGTATTATTGGTTGATATATTTACTTAAGGTGTGGTTGAATATATTTTGGCATCTTCTATTATAATTTCATAAGTGAAGTATTCAGAATTTATACTGCCAAGGCATTTCCTTGTAGCTAAGAAAGTTTCTTTCCTTAATCCCTTGAATTTCTGGGGAACCATATTACATAGGTGCATCATTACTGTCTTAGTTGTATGATAATAGGTTTAGGGGTTAGTGATCCTTTATCATGCAATTGCAACTTGCAAGACTGTTGTAAGAATTTAGCTGGAAACAGTTTAGACTTTAGGGTTCAAATTTCAATTTTAGGATTTTGGAGACTTAATGTGGTTTCATGTCTGCTGAAATTTTATTTACCACTGTCTTATGTGTGTATTCATGATGTTATTGGCCTGTTCAGCGTTCATTGTTCAAGAAATTTTATTTTTAAATTAATCGAGTTGTTTCTCAAGGATCACTTTTCTTTTTGTTTGTTTGTACAGATATTTCTATGATTTTATTTTTTATTGTTTTTGCATGGATATGCATTACTCGCTTTTATTATTATTATTGTTATTTTTAATCATAGCACTAGAATTAATTTCTGATAGATATTTATTGCTGGTTGGTACGTTTTCATATTTTGACTCAATGTGCAATGAAACATTTTATGTCAGAAACTTGGCGAAATAGAGAAAAACAAGGAGAAAGATGTCGATTATCTTTCTTCCATTGAGGTATTATTTCTGTGCTACGAGTGTATTCTTGTGTAGCTCCTCTTTTCCTGTATGTGTCGCTTGTATGAAGATTGTCCTTCATGTGAACAGGTTCTAATCATTGACCATGCGGATATTATAGCAATGCAGGTACTTTGCTTTTCTACTAACTTGGAAACTTTGTATATAGGCTTTATGCTGCGTAATAACTGTGTAATAACCTGGAGCTCCCTCTAATGAAACTAGAACTGGTCCCATGTGAATACTGTTATTGAACACATGAATAAGATACCATCGAAGCAGCATGGAACTGATGTGATGCGGATAAGGCAGTGGTATGTTCCAGATTATCTTTGTTCAGATATGTATTACCTTGTCTTAGGGAAAATGTACTCCACTTAATAATATTTTCTTCTTTTTTCTCTTTCCTTTATTAATTTTATAAGGTTGATTTAATTTTACATTTCATTCCAATTTTCATTTATAAACTTTGAGGATTGCTCTGAAAATTGAAAGAAATACTGTACTTTTTATTTTTCTTTGGTCTATTTTAGTGTGTGGTGTTGAGTATCGATATAACTCATAAGTTTTTGGGTCCACTTGTAATTTAATATGGTATCAAAGTAGGAGGTCTTGTGGTTGAGCATTTGTAATGTCAATTTTTCTCGGACTAATATTGATTTCCACTTGTTAAGCCTTCTAAAATGTCTAAGCCCACAAGTTAGCCCAATTTAATTAAATTTATCATAATCCATCTTTGAGTTTATTGGTAATTTAACATGTACTGCTTTTGGGATGGTAAAGTATGTTGTTTTGGAATTGTTTGTAGTTTTAAGGTTCCTTGGGTAGGGTTCTAGGTTTCTGTCCACCCGTCACATTATTTTACTCAATCTGATTTCATTAGGTATACATGATTTAAAATTTTATCTGATCATCTAAATGTATATAATCTCTTCCATATTGTAGGTATCTTGATGGATATGCAAGGTTCTATAGGCAGTCAATAGTTTTGGGTTTCCACTCAAACCCAGGTAAGGTGTCTACATGTTGATTGTATACTATCCGTATTTGGGTTTTTAAGTAATTTTCTAGCCCAATTTATTGCTATGTGAGCGAGAGAATTCTCGTAGGGTCCAAAACTCTTTTTTATTTTTTTTATATATGTGAAAAATGGGGATTGCTTTGGGCCAATGCAGACCAATATGGTTTAACAAAATTGCAAAAGTGGGATGTTTGATTAAATTTCTGTTGCAATGTCATTGCAACATAGAGGGCTCATGTCCTCCCATAAGGATGTCTTTTGTGAACGAAAAGTTTAGAGTCATCAACAACAAAATTGAGTGTGATAAGTTGCCTATAAGAATTGTTTTGTTTATATCATAGACAATTGTGATCAGGGAAAGTGTTCGCACACATAATAAAAACACTTTAAAAATTTACCCTATTTTATCTATATATCTAAGCTAATAATAATAATGGTCTGAAAAAATCTCGTTTTGTTTAGTTTTAACAGTTGTGCGTCAACTAATTCACATTTTAAAGAAATATATTAGAATTAATAATTATGAATTTGGAAAAAGATAATAGGTAACAATAAAATAGTAACCCAAGTAAGTAATGAATAAAAGGGAATTTTAGAAACGAAAATAGATGTATTGGATTAAGTAATGGTATCTGCAATTGTTCCAAAATTGTGTTTAAAATTTTCCCCTTTTTATGAACTATTGGTTAATTCTAAGGGAAAGTAAGTAGTTTTCTGATGTTCAGATCTTGTATGAATAAAGTATTCATACAGCATTGATTCTTTTATCATACTATTTGAGATTGCGATGAAGTATTTTAACTCTTTCCATACATTTTTTTGCCAGATATAAATGGGGTTTTCAATCGCTACTGCAACAACTTCGAAGGAAAGGTGTGTCCTTTTTCTTTGTTACATTATTGTATGGCAGAAACTTCATTTCTCTCTAATCGATTTTTTTTTATCTTAATTCTTATTTGATTTCATGGATACTGGATATTTTTTTTAGTGTTAGACAAGAATAATACAGACCAATTTGAGGAGTCAAATGCTATTTTCATGCCAAATCTGAATTGCATTTTAAAATTTCGCTGAAAATTTGATGCTTGTGCATGTCATCCCACTTCAATTTTTATTCTTTTTCCTTTTTTTTTTTTAGAATTTAATTTCTTCCTACTTTATGAATCTCTGTACGTTGGGCCAGTTTCCCGTTTGACCTGTTGTTCTTATAAGCATCTTTTCACTTTCATTTTATTTTAAGTTTTTCCTACCCATTGAATATAAATATTTTCTTAAATAGTTATTATGAAATTGAATCATAAAAGTGATCAGACATCCTTAGGCATTAGAGTAGAATTGAAAATTGTACAAGGTATAATAATAGAAACAGTATATGAAAATCTCCTTTCTATCATGTCACAGTTATTTATGCTCTCTCACTTTCTTCTTTTCTACCTTGTAGCTTGGCTTGGCTTAAGAGAATCACCATAAATTTGCTCCCCCCCCCCCCCCCCCCCCCCCCCCCCCCCCCCCCCCTCTTGACCTATTTCATACTATTAAAATTAGCTAACCGGAGAAGGCCATTAATTCCTTGAGGCGAGCCAAGGGATCTTTTGTTTTACTGATTCTCTTTGACTTTGAACGGATTTGTTTCTATTACTATATATCCTGAATGTTCAATGTGACATTTGGTAGGTGAAGTTGTTATGTGAATACAAAGGCATTCTTCCAAAAGTTGTGCTCCAAGTCCGTCAGGTTTGTCTACTTCGTTATGCGTTCTCTTTTCATTGTTCCTCTTGCAGCAGTTGTTTTGAATAAGGTGGTATCTTTTCTGATGTTAATGTTCAAGTGAAATAATTTTTTTAAAAGAACTTTAGAAAGAATACTGAGCGGTTTCCTACCAAAGTACCTTAAAGTTGTTTAAAGTTTTAACATGTAGCCAAACATCATGAAAGTTGATGTTCATGAAGTTCATCTTGAGTACTTTTCTTGTATGTATACATTTGATTCAGGTGTACGAGAGATTTGATGCAGACTCTATAGCTGATGTTGATGATGCTCGTCTTGAATACTTTTCCAAGAAGGTTAGTTTCTTATATTTTTGGGAAAAAGTTAGCAGAAGCGAAATTAAATATCTTTAATATTGAATATTGATCTGATGATTTAAAGGGTTTCTTCTTCAGGTGTTTCCGAAGATAAACGAATCTAGTCAGGTAACAATATTTTACCACTAATGATGATAATCCTAGCTGTTGGAAGATAAGTCTACTTGCGAGATTTTAGAAGCCTTATATATATTTTGCCATATCTTACCCGTGGAATTTGGCACTTCAGGGTGGAGTCATGCTATTTATTAGTTCTTACTTTGAGTTTGTCCGAGTTCGAAACTTTTTGAAGGCACAGAATGCTTCATTCTGTCTCCTTGGGGAGTAAGGAGCCAATCATTTTACTTCTAAATTGATGCATATATTTTTTTATTAATTTTTGTTTTTTTGCTGCATCCGTGATTGCTAGTGTTGGCATGCATAAACGATCTAGTTTTGTTCTTTAGGTATACAAAGCAAAGTGATATCTCACGGGCGCGAAATTGGTTTTTTGAGGGAAAGCGGAAGATCATGCTATACACAGAGAGAGCTCATTTTTATCACAGATATAAGGTTATTTTTAAGGCTGTGTACTTTTCTCAAAGGCTCAATTTCACCTGCATTAGTGTATATTTGTTATCTTCCACTGAGAAACATTCGTGTGTGTATCCGTTTTGTGTGTTTGAGTAAGAACTAACTTTCATTTACCAGAATGAGAGAATATAAAAGAAAGACCAACTATTTAAAAACAAGAAAAAAAAAAAAAAAAAAAGAAAGACTAGGAGATTAGATATCTAGCCACTCTAAACTACTAGGTTGAAAAAGGTTTCTCTTGTTGGCTGTGATCCTAAAGAATTATAATTAGAAAAGAACGAAAACTCTTCAAAGACTACATTAAGAATTACTTTTGAACATCTCCCATACATCCTCTAAATCTCTCCGCTTGAAATTTTAGAATCACAACCTTAACTGCATTAGACCCTGAGAATTAAACTTTAGGCTCATTTAACTTCAGATTTAAAGGGATGCCGACATAGAAGTTGCTTAAAGCAGTTCAAATAATCTCTTGGCAAGGGTCAATAGAACAAAATTCATTAAAAATTTTGTCCAACATCTCACAGTAAAATGGTATTGAAACAAGAGATTGTTTTAGTTATGTTTATTTTTGCTTAAAAAACACGAAATTGTAATGAAAAGTTTGTCTTTTATATTTTACCAGACTTTAATTTGTTAAATTAGTTTTTAATTTTAGTAGTTTCCATTACTTGTCTTCCTTGGTAATACAAATTGTTATCACTAACCATGCTATTTTTCTCTTGGTCTTAGATTCGTGGCATACAAAACTTAATAATGTATTCCCCTCCTGAGAGGAAAGAGTTTTACCCCGAGGTAAACACGATGGTGGTCTACTGAACTAATTACTAATATTATGTTCCACCATATCTTTGAATACATTATGACATCTCCACCCCAATTCTTCAGATTGTAAATATGCTTGATGAATCCCAGAACATGACATGCAGAGTCCTATTTTCTCCTTTTGATCAGCTCCGGGTAAGTGTTGTTGTGCTGTTGTATTATAACTTGTTTGAGGTTGATGTGCTATATACATTATGCTATTGCTGAAAATAGCAATGACATCCCTTTCCCTTTTGTTTTATTAGTTTTAGATTAATAGTCAATGATCTTCTTCTAGTAGTCCTTTCTTGTACAAAAGAGAAAATAGATAAGTCTAAATCCATGACTAGTTAAACAAGCTTAGAGAACTTACAACTTTGTATGACAGTTCCCAATTCTTGTGATTCGTGGTATTATTATTATTACTATTATCATTTTTTTTGACGAACTTGTACTATAATTAGCATTTGTATAAGTTCTCTGTGTTTTGTATTTGTATTTGTAGCATTGGATAAGAAATTACATAATAGATTCAAATTCCGTTTTACTTTTTTACTATTTTTTCTATTTCAAAAATGGATTGGGGATTCAAATCTCTAACATGATGATAGATGCTGTAACCAATTGCACTGATGTTCAAGTCTACAACTTGCTCTATTGTACTAACTTATTGTCGAATTTATGTTAGTTGGAGAGAATAGTTGGAACTGTGCCAGCAAAAAGGATGACAACATCAGAGAAAAAAGTCTTTATATTTTGCTAAACTCCATTTTAGCCGTCATCAAGCTTTCTGAAGCACAGGAACAACCATGCAAGGATCTCTACAAAAGTAAAGATGCTATCTTCCTCGTCTTCAGAATCTCTTTATGGTGAAGAGTTAGTTCTGATTATTCTTCGGCCCTCCAATTTTGGATTTAAGTTATGATTTTTTTTCTTAATCTTCGGTATTTAATCTAATTGTTACTTTTATGTAGTATATGCGTTCGAGAGTTTCTTTATGTTTAGTGTAAAAGTTGAAACTAATGTTTATGTAGGTTTAAATATTCAAACAACATTATGATTTCAATTAACTAAATCATGTTATGTAACGATTAATGTTTAGAAATATTTAGAGTTTGAGCAATTCTTTTTGTAATTCAACTTCAAGTGCGTTGAGATCTTCATTTTCTTACGTGTATTTTTAATAGCTCAAAAGTTGGGTATCTATTAAATGCTATAAATGAACCAATAAAAATACAATTCATCTAAAATCTTGTAGTGTGACCAGGTTTGTTTGATACTATTTTTTGCCAATTTTGTTTTTTGTTTTTTAAATTTGTCTTCCCGTGGGAGGCCTTTATAAAATATAGAGTTCCCCTCATTAATCCTTCCTAGAAGGGAGGGTGCTATAGAGATGCTAGTCATTAAATATTATAGAAGTATCTAACAAAGTCGACGATGTTGTCTAGGGTTGAGGTTAGATAATTTATCTAAACTATGGTGTATTATGTTTATTAACTAAATACAAATAAATTTTTTATGTTTTTGAAGAATATCTTTAAAAAAATTGTGAGGAAATACAAATTAAATATGTATTATAATTTTTGTCTAAAACTAAACTTGAAATTACTTTGAAAAATAGTAAACTTGAAATTAAAATAAAATTCATTTTATAAATTTAGACATTTACATTTTAAGAAAATTAAAGTGTAGCAGTTGATTTTAAGAATTAAATATATTATTTGACAAGGATTTAAAATGGTAAGTTATTTATTTATGTTGATTTATATAAAGTGATAAATAAAACTCTCGAAGATTATTTTTTTTAATAACAATTTTGAATAAAAGCTAATATGAATGTTGTTCAACTAATATGAATTTATATTATGAATTTCAAGATATGAAGTTTGATCTAAATAATAATAATAATAAATAATAATAATAATTATTTATTATTATTTATTATTATTGTTGTTTTTGAAGTATTATTATTTAACAAATAAATAAATACTCTTATTTATGCAATTTTTTTTTTCAACAACCTATGTTATAAGATTAAAGTGTAGAGGGTGTGAAATTATGGAAAGAGAGATTCATAAAGAAGGGAATTTATTAATTAATGACATACAAAATCATTAGGAGTAATTTAAATTTTTAACTCAAATTATATAATAATATAATGATTAATTCTGCATAACTTTAAATTTATGTACTAGATGAGTACAGCTTTATATATATATATATATATATATATATATATATATATATATATATATATGATTATTATTTAATCATGTTAATAAAAATGACAAATTAAATGGATGTAGAAATTAAAATTTAGAAAGTTTGAACATCAAAGATTTTCTCAATTAATTTATAAAACTTAATTCTAAAAGTTTATAGTTTTATCTTTAGTTATAATTAATTGATAATGGAATTTGAAAAGTTTTTAAATTCAAACTTCTAAAGTTAAATGATTTTTTAAAGAAATCAAAACTATATATAAAACAAAAAAAACATTATGAAACTAATAGTTTAAATACATTTATGGGTATTAGGGAATAAGATCTTCTCTCCTAGAGAAATGAGAGAGTCTCCGTTTCAACTATAAATTAAAAATTTGCTATTGTTGTTTTTTAAGTTAAGATAATTTCGATCTTTCGGGTCTTAGGACAATGGAATTTGTTGATGTCAAAATCTAAATGGGAGAAACACACAACCTTCACATGACATGACGGTAAATTTATAATTTGTAATTTGAGATTCAAATAGGTCATAATATGCTACATTTGTGAAGAGTCGACTTCGGCTTCATCCTTAGTCGAATTTCCTGCTCTTCCAAAAGTAACATGTATAATAGCTCGATCATACTTGTTCGTCAAAGAAAATGAAAAAGTTAAAATTTTAAAATTTTCAATAGTAAATGAAAATTTTCAAACAAAACTTAATTTGCATATAAAATTATAAATTGATAAGTTTTGTTTAAAATATGCCCACATATGTTAAAGGATTACTAAGGGGCATTTTCGTATTTGTTTGGAGGGTATCTTTTAAATTAAATCATCTCTGCTTTTTAGGGTTTCTGGTTCTTTAGACAAATATTATATTATATTTAAGTTAATTTAGATAAAGAAAAAGTAAAATTATTATAAATATAAAAAATATTAAACTATTTACAAATATTGTCTATTTGTTTATTGGGTCTATCATGGTCTATTGCGTGCGGATGAAAAGTAAAATTTTGACATATCTGTAATTATTTTTTAACAGTTTTTCTATTTTTGAAAATATCCCAAAGAAAAAAAAAATTGTATTTCTATGCAATTTTTTTCAAGATATTTTTTCAGAAATATTAGTAAATAGAATATACCGAGTCTTTTATATATATATGGTTCTCTTTACGTTTAAAGTTTGATTATTTTGTATTGATTAATTTGTGAATCTATATATATTAATTGTTATGATATTTTTCTTGGTTTGAATAAATAGGAAAAATCATAATTTTTAAGTAGGATTTATCAGATGTAAAAAAACAAATAAATAAATAAAAAAAAAGTCCCTTGCCAATATGTAAATGAAATACTAGAGTAATTCCCAGAAGAAGCCCCTTCTTCTACATCGGCCCTCCTAAAACCCTTCGACATCAACCTAATTTACAATACTTGAAGAGTTTCAATTTCTGGAGCAAATGAGTGGAAGAGTAGAAGAAGGGTTGACTCTTGTTGTGAGGAAGCCGTGTTTCAATTTGCCCACTGGATGCCCAGATTGCTTGCCCGTTTATATCTATCTCAAATTGGCCAATCTTCATTTCCACTTGGATTTCAATCTCATCTACCCTGAATCTGGTAATCTCCCATCTTTTTGCTTTATTTCCTTCCTTCTTGCGTTCTTCTACTTACTTGCAGTTCCATTTTTTTGCTTGGAGCTGCATCCACTGGTTCTGATTCTGGTCTGCTCCAATTACTTGCTTTTCTGTACTCACTTGTGTGAGATTAGGGTTCAGATACCTTTGCCATTTCCACCCAATTAACAAGCATGCCATTTGTTTTTTCTTTTCTTTAACAGATATAATTCCTTATGTTGAAACTGGTAACTATGTGGCCTACAATAACGAAAGGGGCGGGGCCATTGAGTGTTTAAGACAAGATGGTATTCTTGATCTCGATTCCGAGTTTTTGTCGATTCCAGAATGGGTATCTGCAAAATCGATGGTCAGTTCATGGCTTGCAGATGCAGTCTTGTACGAGCTTTGGTTGGGAACTGATGGTGGTTCTGCTCAAAAGGTCTATTATTCTGATCTTCCCTGGCCAATTGGAAAGGTTTTGTTTTTAAAGAAAGCATATTCTGTGAGGCTCCAACTTGGGATTGACAAAGAAAATGCTGAGCGAAAAGAAGAGCAGGTTTTGTAACTCTGTAATTGGGGTTGCACTCTCATCAATCTTCTTTTCCTTTTTAAGGTCAATTAATTCAAATTATTGGCTGATACTGACAGATTTATAGAAATGCAAATCTCGCTTATGGAGCTTTGTCAACTAGGTTAGGAGAGCAGAATTTTTTATTTGAGAACAGGTGAATCTCTTGGGCTCTGGATATCTTGTTGTATATTATATACTTTAATCATCCTAATAATTTGATTATGCATCCTTTTTCACATTGCAGGCCATCTAGTTTAGATGCACTTGTTCTAGGTCATCTACTATTCACTCTTCAAGTACTGCCTGTGAGTTATTTTCGGATCATTCTTTGGCTGTAGTAATATGAAGCTTCTTATTATTTTCAAATGTAACTGTTAAGTTGCTCTCTTAACTTATGAAAAATATTGGTCATTAGAAATTTTGTATGTAGTTAATCATATGGTTTTTCCATATAATTTACATCCGTACCTTGATCTTGATTTTTGTTCACATCTATATGTGGATGGATCCATAGCATATCTTGTGATACAGTTATTAGTATTTTTGTGAATGCATGTATATGCTATGAAGAGGACCGAACATTTTTAGAGTTTAAAAGAAATGAGCATATTGAGAAGTTATAGAATGTATGATATGTTTATAAATCATAAAGTGATTTCTTATAGTAATGGTGGCAAAAATTTTCTTTCCTCTTGAATCTCATCTTTCACTAATTAATTGTCTTATCCATTGAATAATGCAATGATTAATTGGGTTCTTACCGGATTAGTCTTCGCTCTTATCTTATCAAAATCCCCTGCTTAATGGGCCTTGATCTTTGTGTGATAGACTGTACTTTGCTCCAAACACTGCTTTCTTTCTTTCTTCTCAATTGAAATGGAGTTCTCACTTTGGACCTTGTTGATATTATCTACTTTTTAGGAAACATCAGTGCTTCGCAGTAAACTTTTAGAGCATAGTAACCTTGTAAGATATGCTGAGAAATATATGACGGAGTTGGTAGAAGTTGGTACATCATCTTCTTCTGCACGTTCCAATTCAGGGGCTTCATCATCAACACCAAGAAGGGGTCCTTATAATTGGAGTAAGATGTTTTGACTGTTAGTTATATTTTTATAGTCGTTATCAAATGCTTTTTTCTTTTCCCTTGATGAAATTAGTTTATTGGGACCGGTGATGTAATATTGCTCAAGCATTTTCTGTAATCCGTACTTCTTAATTCGTTTTTGTAGTTCTTGTTCCTCTTGCCATGAAGTACACGTGCATTGAAGTTAACTTCAGAAGTATTCAGTATTATCGTTATGTTCATCATCTCTGTTGTTTCTGGTGTTGCTATCACCCTTCTCTTTCTTCTTTTGTGGCGAGAATTGTAATGTGGAATGGAGAAGATAGTTGCATATATTTTTCAAATCCTTTTTTTCCCACTTTTTAAGATGTTATCTCACCGAGCACATTATACCGATTCACTAATCTAAACCTACATCAGCTATAGTCCTATTGAATGGGAACTATACTCTTCTTAATCATGTTGTCACCTCAAGATGATGGACCATGATTTTAATGTGCATGTTTCGCAGTAGTGTTAATTCACCCTCTGTCATAGCCTTCTTTTAGCTCAACTTGTGAAATCCAATCGTTGAAATCTAGAGTCTTGAAAGTTCTTTTAGTTTTTACTTTGGATAATGGGAAAAATTTATCTACATTTCAAGTTTCTGAGCATTGAATGCCTTAGTTGCATTGACCTGTATGTTTCTGAATGAGACTGTAGAAACTACTGTCTGAAATTACTTTCAACTGCTCTAAGAGAAGATTCTAAATCTATTGTTTTCTCAATATATTTGATGCATTGTTCATCAGGCTCGAAGCCGAAGCCGAAGCCAAAGAGAGAAAAGACGAATGAGGAGAAAACATTTAAAAGAAGAGCCAAGTATTTCGTGGGCGCACAGCTTGTGGCAGTTCTACTTTTTCTCACCCTCATAGGGGGAGGTGATGATGCTGAAGTGGAGCTGGATGATGATGAAGGGTATGATTATAGTGAATGAAAAATTCTTCAATATCTACATTTTTGGAAGTGATGACAAAGGAGTAATTTTTTTATTTCAATTGTTACTCTCACCAAACATTTTGGTAGCTGACCTCAACATATTGTAAATGGAAGAGGAGTTGCTTCTTTGGTACAAACGTTGTTTGCCTTTCATGAAATTTTGAAGAGCTCTTCTGATAATTTGTCAGATTTTAAGAACTGTTTTCATTAGTTGATTCATTTCAATAACCCTGTTTTTGCAGCTCTACTCGAGTGAAAAAAGATTAAGCCCAATGTTCTTGCCTTTTGTTTTTTGTTCTTTGAAAACTGCTCTTAAGAACCCTTCTTGTGTGTATATTCCTTTTTTCTCTTCCAATAGTAATTTACTTTTTGAAATTATCTATACTAGAGCTACAAGGGGATAATTTTGCTCTTACAACTTTTTATAATTCTTATTTTGTCCATCATCACAACTATTTGGTTTGAGGTAGTCACACGCAGTGATATATTCTTTTATGTATGGATTCGATCTAGACCATAAATATGAAGTATCACGATCTCTAATAGTAGAGACATGTATGAACTAATAGTCACATCCTTTCTCTATTACAACTATTTGAGTCGATGTGGTGTATCTTTTCATATGTGGGTGTGAAGACCATAGATATGAAAAAATGACGATCTAACAATGAAGATATATTTGAAAGGACAATATCACGTCATTTGCCACGATACTACTATTCAGGTCAAAGTGGTTATTTCATGTATGAGTATGATTTAGATAATAGATATGAAACGTCTATATCTAATTATTGAAATATGTTTGGATGGACAATCACATCTTTTGTCTTCAAAAACTTCATAAATTCCTATTTTGTCTTTTCTCTTTAAATAGTTAAATTAATTGATATATTGATTATAATCTTGTTAAACCTTCTTTTATTCTCTATATACTACAATAAATTAAATTTTATGTGCATTGTACGTGTTATAGGCTAGAACTTACAAAAGGCATGATAAAAACAAAAACATTATGGAATCTTAAATTGTGAATACATGTACAATCTTGATGTATCAGCTGCCTCAAAGCACAACTAATGCAATCACATATTTTGTTGACATTATAGAAGTTGTCATTTTATGGAACCAGAAGTTGAAGATTAGCATGGTTTTTAAGGAAGACATGCATAAATTGAGAACTTCTTACTCTATGGCTTAACCCTGAATTCAAATTCTTATCATTATCATGCTTTCTATGTTCATCACGAATCCAACATTCAGGGCATGTTTAAGAGTAATTTTAAAATGGTTAAAATCACTTTTTTCGTGTTCAAAATCGCTCCAAAACACGATTTTAGTCATTCAAAATCAATTTAATATTTAATTTTACACTTTTAAATGCAATTTTTATATCACCAAAATTGGTTTCGAATTATTTAAAACATGTATAAGAGTGGTGAAAATGACAAAGATGATTTTAGTTATTTTAGAATCACTCCCACTCATGTCCTCGATTTAAAAGTCAAAAGTATTTTCTATTTTTCTTTATGAGTTAAACAACATGTGGGAGTGAGATGTGGAACGTTTGACCATTTGGTCAAGGATGGGAACACCTTAATCAATTGAGTCATGGTTAGCTACACCATTTTTCTACTTACTTATAGGTGTAGAAAAGAATAATATCATATTAAAAGGGTTGTTTTCAAATATAGCAAAATGAGTCAAAATATTTATAAATATTGAAAAATTTCATTGTCTACTGGCAATAGACGACTATCGTTTGAGCGATAGACTATGATAGACTTCTATCACTTAAGTGATAGAAGTTTATCGTGGTCTATCGTTGATTGACAGTAAAAGTTTTTTATATTTGTAAATAGTTTGATATTTTCTCTATTTATAATAATTTTCCTATTAAAAAAGATAATAAATTTCTTAGGGTGTGATTTTTTTTTCCTTCCATATGGAAACGAGTAACTACTAATTAGTTTTGGTTTTTGAATGCCTATTTTACTTGAATAAGTTACTCTTTTATCTCTAAAATAATAATAATAAAAAAAATTAATATTTATAAATTACTTAAATGACAGAACTGCTGAAATTATTTACAACTAACAGCAAAATACACCGTTTATCTATGATAGATCGCGATAGACGGTGAAATTTTGCTATATTTGTAAATATTTTGGTTTCTTTTACTATATTTGAAAAAAACTACATTCGATCGTAAAGGATAAAATTTGTTTTATCTATTTAAATGGATTTTTTTAAATAATGTTTTTTTAAAAAATAATTCCAAAAATAGGGTGGGGGGGAAATAAATACCAAAATTAGGGTTGTGAAATCGTGGACCCGGTCCACGATTTCACAAAACCGTGGACCTGGTCCACAATTTCAGTGGAAATCGTGTACCGGGTACACGATTACCCTGCGACTACCCTGCATGCGGTTGACACCGTCAGCCTGCATGCACAGCATGCATTGACCGAACTCGTGGACGGGGTCCACGATTTCGGTAATCGTGGGCCCGGTCCACGAGTCCCCTCCTATTTAAACACCGCCGGCAGCTTCTTCTTCTTCACTTCTTCAGCTTCTTCTTCTTCACTTCTTCTTCACTTCTCTCCTTTCACTCTTCATTTCTCCTCATATCTCTCCGTTCACTCTTCATTTCTTTACTCATTTCTCTCATTTCTCTTATTTCACTTCTCGTTTGTCATTGTCACTATCATTTCTCTTCTTCTTCTCAAATCATTCCCTTTTCGTTTAGCCGCCGCCGCCAGTGCCACCACTGCTGCCGCCGCCGTCGCCAGTGCCACCGCTGCTGCCCCCCCCCCCCCCCCCCCCCGCCGCCGCCGCCGCCGCCATATTCGTATGCATATACATTTTCCTTTCTAATTATCTTATAAATATGCAATAGTTATGTACGTTTTGTTTTGCATGAATGAATAAATTTGTATATGTAGACGTTTTGCATGCATGAATAAATTTTAAAAATTTAGGTTTGAGTGTTGAATGTTATTCGGCGTTTATTGTTGTAGGAATAATTATTGGTAAATAATGTGGTGGGAAATTAGTTATATTGGGTAGTAAACTCGTGGACTGGGTCCACGAGTTTATAATTTTGGGTAGATTTGGACTAATTTTTCTTTTTAACCTTTACAGTTGTAAACGAATTTAAATATGTCGTTTCGTCCAGAAGATTTAGTTATTATTGAAGCTGGAAATTGTGCGGATAGTGACATTGATGTAGAAATTGATGAATTGTTTGGAGAAGAAGGAAATATAGAAAATGAAAATGAGTTGGTTCAGTCAGAGATATTTACACAGATAGAATGGGAAATTACTGATTCAGTTTGTGAACAAGGATCAACCTTGGAGGAAAGGGGAAAATGTTTAGATAACTCTAGTATAATACAAAAAGGAATGGTATTTGATACGAAAGAAGACCTACAAATGACAGTAAAAAAATATTGTGTGACTGAACACTACCAAACAACTGTGGTAGAATCGAACCAGGATATTTGGTATGTGCGATGCAAGTAATGGGATGAAGGTTGTAGGTGGAGGTTGCGTGCTTGTCGACGCAAAATCCATGGGATGTTTGAAATTACTAAACTTGGAGAGAACCATACTTGTTTATACACAGAAGTGGCACAAGATAATTCACAACTTGATTCTAATTTTGATGAGCATTGAAATTCAAAATTTAGTTAGAGCTGATTTTAGTGTGCCTGTGGCGGTACTACAAGAAGCACTTAAAAATAGTACGGATATAATGTCAAATACAGACGTGTGGGAAGCTAAGAAAAAAGCTTTGGTTGCAGTCTTCGGCGATTGGGAGAAATCGTATTCAGAACTTCCGTACTGGTTGAGTGCTGCTGTGTACTACAATCCTGGTACACGAGTAGATTGGCATTTTCTCCCTTCTGATGTGCCTGGTAAAACTATATTTGGTCGTGTTTTCTGGGCATTCGGTCCTACAATTGAAGGGTTTAAGTACTGTAGGCCTTTAATTCAAATAGATGGAACCCATCTTTACGGCAAGTATAAAGGGAAATTGCTCACTGCTTTGTCTATTGACTCGAATGGGCATATATTTCCTCTTGCATTTGCTATTGTTGAAGGGGAAAATACATCTAGTTGGTCATGGTTTTTGTGGGCATTGCACGAGTATGTTATTGACCGAGAAGGGATTTGCTTAATTTCGGATAGACACAGAGGGATCATTGCAGCAATTAACAACGAAGAAATTGGTTGGGCTGAACCTAAAGCATATCATCGTTATTGTTTACGTCATGTTGCGAGTAATTTCAATTCGAAATACAAATCAAAGCAACTTAAAGATTTGGTGTTTAGGGCTGGAAATCAACACCAAAGATGTAAGTTCATTCGAAACATGAAAGAGTTAAAGAAATTGAACCCTGAATGTCTTGAATATTTTTCTGATATCGATTTGAATAAATGGACGCAATCACACGATAATGGGTATCGCTTTGGGTGGATGACAACCAATGCAGCTGAATGTTTGAATGGGGTATTTAAAGGAGCTAGAATGTTACCGATTACATCAATTGTTAGGTTAACATTTTATCGGACAATCTTATACTTTGAACACCGTAGACAAGAAATAAGTGAAGCACTTGATCTTCGAGTCATTCGGAGCTTCATCTTCGAGTGATCAGGGCATAACAAGCGTACCTGTCCACTCCGTAATTTAAGAGCTTCATCTTCGTGTCATTCATAGTTTAGCAAGCAATGTATTTCGTTTATTTAACATTGTAATGAATTTCGTTTATTTAACATTGTAATGTATTTCGTTTATTAAACATTGTAATGTATTACGTTTATTTAACATTGTAATGTATTACGTTTATTTATCATTGTAATGTATTTCGTTTATTTAACATTGTAATGAATTTGGTTTATTTAACATTGTAATGTATTTCGTTTATTTAACATTGTAATGAATTTGGTTTATTTTAACAGTGTTGAATATGGATCCTGGTCCATCTAACCCTGTTCAGCTATATCTTCAAAACACTCACCGATCACAGACAGTATGGGATAATGCATCCACCGTGGTGCTATGTTGTCGGAGAAGAGAGGCAGTTTCTCAGCATACAATACCGTTCGATGAACATATAGTTTCTTATCTACAACAGGTTGGTTTTATTGGGGTTGCACAAATTGGATTCATACAGTTGGACTGGCACCTCATTACTGCTTTAGTGGAGCGCTGGAGACCGGAGACCCACACATTTCATATGCTTGGTGGGGAATGCACCATTACGCTGCAGGACATTACAGTACAATTTGGTCTACTAGTGGACGGAGAACCTGTTACTGGTTCTTTGCAAACATGATTGGAAACAGATTTGTGAAGATTTCTTAGGCGTTCGACCACTTGACTTAAAAGGCTCAAGGTTGAGTCTCCCGTGGTTAGCCTCACAGTTCACAGAATTGTCTCCTGATGCCGATGACGTCAGTATACAAAGATATGCACGAGCATATATCATGCAGCTGATTGGAGGCTTTCTGTTTGCAGACAAGTCGAACACGTTGGTGCATTTAATGTTCTTCCCACTACTGGCCAATTTTGAGCAAGCTGGTAATTATTCATGGGGTGGTGCTTGTCTTGCATGGCTGTACAGAGAATTATGTTGAGCCAGTCATACACAAGCTTTGGATATAGCAGACCCACTGATACTACTTCAAGTATAGGCCTATGATCGATTTAGCATTGTTGCACCACAAGTCCAATTACAACCTCCAGAACATTTTATAGGACGTCCACTCAGTGCCAGGTATTATTTTTTGTATATATTAATTTCTTTGTCAATACAATTAGCAAAGAATTTAATTGTTTTATATCCATGTGATAGATGGAGCAGTATATTAGCTGCATCTGAACAATCAGCAAACATGTTGTTGGTATATCGCTCAATATTTGACCGTTTGATGCAAAATCAAGTAATAATAAATATGTTGCATATAACTGAATATTACATATGTTTTTACGTTCTAATTATTCTTGTACATGGTTTCAAATCAATTGGACGCCATATACACCACATGTTATGTCGTTGTTGCCTGATTACTGTCATGATGGAGAAGACATTTGGTTGACGGTCAGCCCACTTATATGCTTTCATATCGTAGAGTGGCATCAACCAGATCGAGTGTTGAGACAATTCGGTATGCGGCAAACAGTACCGACATTGTGTAATACACTCCCTCAACTACATCAAATCGATTTAAGAGGTAAACACGACCAAAGCTGGCGTCAAATTCATGCAGAGTATATATAATTTCGGCGTGCACGTCATGGCCGCTGTGCACAAGGAGAAATAATAAACAAGTCGGATGTGTCTAATGATTATTTGTCCTGGTACGACTCTATCACAAGAAGATTTATCACACCTGACGGTGCCTACTATTACTGCATGGTAAGCATCTTATTATGTAGTGTTTTTCAATTACATGCTAAGAATATTATTTTATACTTATATATTTTTTTTTATCGTGCAGAATAATTTTGTCCACGATGTACACAGTTACTCCTTAGAACACAATTTACCAGAGTTGAGTTCAATGTGTGAGCAAAACATGGTAAATGTTGAAGAAATCATTCAACATACAAGGAGGCTCAATGTTGCTGACACTGATCGAAAACGTATTCGTCGTAGACGACAGAGACAACGTGATGAAGGTGTTCCAGAGCAACCCAATAACCAGGAACCTCACATATTACAACCAGACATTGCATCCGGTTCTGGCCAACAACAGGAATATTATGCACACGATGAAGTGCCTGTGCCTCGTCGTGGACAACGTGCGCGAAGAAGACCACCATGTGGCACTTGATTTGTATTTTAAATTTCCTGATTTGTATTAACTTTTTATCTTTAACTAAATGAATTAATGATTTTCCATTACATTTTCAAAAATTAAGAATCAATGAAACTAATACAATAATTGATGAACACAAGTAAGAAGCAAATTTTCATTTAAGTGGGTAATTAACTAATTAACTTATTTATCATGTGAAAAAAACCGGACGATTTTGGACGTATCATGGGAAAAGAACGGGGGTAAGAAGTCTTTTTGATCAAAACTCGAACCATAAATACTATCCGAAATAGTGAAGGGTGCTTGATAATATTCCATACCTTGAAAGCCTGTGAATACTAGAGCCAGTGAAACGGTAGCTACTAAACCGTAAACTGCTCGTTCCTCCTTCCCCGCGATTATAGCATGATGAGTCCAACTTTGTGTGAAAAGGCAAACTCGTGGACCCGGTTCACGAGTTTGGTCAACACTCGTGGACCCGGTCCACGACTTACTTACGCCAAAGACCACCACGTAGGAATTTGACTGAAATCGTGTACCGGGGTCCACGATTTCACCACCTCAATTTTCAAATTATTTTCCAAACCACCCTATTTTTGTTATTAGTTTCTAAACCACCCTATTTTTCAATTTTTTTTTAAAATAACAATATTCTTTAAAATAGTCCATTTAAATGGTTGGGTTTTTAATTCAGTAAATGTATGTTCTCGTAGCGTGAAACAGAATAAATCGTAAAAACACAAGCAATATGGACTATCGATATTGAGAGAGATTAAGAGAGAAAAATTTTCTCTTTTCTTCCTTATTTATAAAAAAAAAAAAAAGAAAACTTTAACCGACGGTAAAAGATATCGTTCTGCCGTTACTAAAACTACAGAAATTCACATTAGGTGCGATTACTAAAACAACATCCTTCTTAATTATTAAATTATTTAAGATTAATCAATAATTAAGTAATGTTAATATCTAATTAATCTTTATATCTTACTCGCACACATAATGTATTTTCATGATGGGTGGATAAAAAACAACTTCCCATTCTCATTGGATTTCTCTCATTTCTCAAAAAGAATATATATATATATATTCCTTTTAATTTGCATCAAATTTCATACAAGAAAATAAGTGGTGTCACCTAAAGTTTGAGTAGAGTTGATGACAATTCTCCTTGAGTTTAGTTGAAATGAAAGGTTACATTGGGATAGACTAACTTCAGCATTGACCTTGAGAAGGATCTAAATAAACTAAACTAAGTTAAGGTATTTTTTTCACAAATGGACTTTGTGCCCTTTACATTTCAACCCTTATAACCCTTTAACTTGAAAGAAAAAAGAAAAAAAAAAAAAAAGGAAATTTATGAAAGGAAACCAAATAGTTTCCCTCTAATTCTGGTGGAGAGAACATAAATAAAAAAAAAAAAAAAAGAGAATATTTTAGTTTGAAAGAACAATTCAGAAGAAAAACACTCCGTTTGAATTAAAGAAGTATTTTTCAAAAGTCTCATTTTTATTTAAATTCTTTTAATAAAAAATTATTTAAAATACACTTTAAAATTTATTTTAAGTGGTTAGTCTATTTTTTTTTAAAATAGTTTATTTTTTAAATTAAACACTGCATTTCAAACACACTCTAAATATCAAACTTGTGTGTAGTCCTCGCCAATTTCTACTGTTGCTCAAAAAATACATCAAATTCTACATTAGGGAAATAAGTATAGATATATAATACAAACTAGGGTAGATAATATGTATATGGAATCATATAATTTATATTTATTAGGATAATAATGTGATATATATAAATTCATATATTATATAATCTATGGTATATACTAACTAACATGCATCTACGACTTAACATACAACTACATATATTTTGAAATAATTATATATAATATAATGGGGTATATGTACGTGAGAATATATTATATATCTTCGTTTTCAAATCATAAGAGAAGATAACACATTTTGAAATGTCAAACATGAAAAATGTTTCTTCCTAAAATCAAGGAATCTTAACCAAAAGTGAAAAAAAGTTGAATTTATTTTCTAAAATTTGCTTATGTAAAAACTATTAAATTTGTACCCAATTAAATTTAGAGAGAGAAATGAGTATGAAAAATACTTAGGTGCATCCCAAGTTATATTATCAAAATTGTCCAATCATAGTCTGCCACATGACAAATTCTTCTTACATATTTCTTTAAATATTTTATTATTATGATTTTTTTTTTTTTGCGATAAAAGTATAGTTTTTTATTTTTTTTATTTTTTAAAGGAAGGATAAACTTATTTATTACTTACATGACTTTTAGGACAAATGATATGACATTTTATATTAATATCAAAATAAATTAAGTACAGAAAAAAAAAGTGAATTAGCTTTAGTGCATGATCATGACTTTTAGCACAAATGATACCACATTTCTTATATTAATATCAAAATAAATTAAGTACAGATAAAAAAGTAAATTAGCTTTTAATGTAGGATTTGATTGATTTTTTAAGTGTTTAAAAAGTTTTTTTTTTCACATTTAGAAATATTTTTCAAAAAGTCAATCCGAACAAATTCTTAATTTTTTTCAAAATTTGTCATATTGACATAAGTTGAAACCAAACTCAAAACTGGACTAAATTTGTAACACTTTGAAGCCTAGATGCATAGAAATATGTCCAAAATTTATAAACAAAAAAGAATTTTTCCATAAAAGTTTAAACCCATAATTGAACCGCAAGTGAAATGAAAAATCTATTTATATTCTATTTAATGAATAAATTGTTGGGAGTTTACATTATTATTATTGTTAAAACGAGTCTAGCTTAAGTAACATTCCAATATGATTTAGTAACAAAAAAATAGGCATAACTCAACTAATGACCAAAGAGATATATGGTTGAAATCTCCTCCTTTTAAAAAATTATTCAAATCTCATTTGACTTTCAAGCTATGAGAAAAGAAGGAAATACATTATCTTAAAACAATTTCTATGTTGTCATTTTTTTTTCAAATAATTATAACTATTCGAGTCAAACAATGTTAAAAATTAATTGATATATTGATTATAATCTTGTTAAACTTTTTTTTTTCTCTATATACTATAGTAAACTAAATTTCATGTGCATCATACGTATTATAGGCTAGTACTTATAAAAGGCATGCAGAAAACAAAAACGTTATAAAATCTTAAGTTTTGAATTGTGGGTCTAACATGTAAAATCTTTGAACTGCCTCAAAGTCCAACAAATGTAATCACATATTTTGTTGTCATTTTATGGAACGATACATTGAAGATTAGCATAGTTTTTTTAGGATGACATGCACATAAAATGAGAACTTGTTATTCTATGGCTTGACCATGAATTCAAATTCTTATCATACCTTCTATGCTTCTCACAAACCCAACGTTCAGTGTATATTTAGGAGTGATTTTAGAATGGTTAAAATCACTTTTGTCATGTTCAAAATCGCTCCAAAACATGATTTTAGTCACTCAAAATTAATTTAATATTTAATTTTATACTTTTAAATGCAATTTTTATATAATCAAAATTGGTTTCAAACTATTAAAATCATGTTTAAGAGTGGTTTTGAAAATGAAAAAAATGATTTTAATTATTTTAGAATCACTTCCACCCCCACTTATGTCTTCCATTTAAAAGTGATTTTATTTTGAACGCTTGTCACTTTACTATGGTTAAGTATTCAAAACAACCTAAATTTTGAGTCGATTTGGTTGATGACAATTCTCCTTGAGTATAGTTCACGACAAGGTACGTTGGTACAACCTAATTAACATGCACCTACTACTTAACATGTAACTACATATATTTTGAAATTAACTCTATAATATAATATAATGTGGTATATGTAAGCTAGAATATAGTAAATCATGTTATAAACTCAATTATTTTTGTCAAATTATAAATTATATATATATAATATAGTATAAATTATATGATATTAAATAATTGTTATAAAATTTTTTAACATAAACCAATTTCATAAATTAATTAATAATAATTTGTATTCAACCAGATATTTAGTGAGTAACTATAACTAGTTTCATTGAATTATAAATATATTATCAAAACAGTTTGAACAATTGTTTGAATTGGAATTTAATTGTAGAATCTACTGCAAAACATATATCTGAAAACATAAAATACACTTTATTTTCACTAACAACTCTTGTTTTCAAATTCCTATTTTTAGATTGCATACCAAACCGCCCATTAAAAACTTTTTTTTTCTTGTGCACTTAAAAACATTTTTTAAGCCCTCAGAAAGTCAATCGTCAATCCAAACAAATTCTTAACTTTATTCAAAACTTATCACGTTAACATAAGTTAATACCAAACTCCAAATATGACTAAATTTGTAAGACTTAAAACCTAAGAACCAAATAGAAATAGGTTTAAAATTTATAGAATTTTTTTTTTCCATACAAGTTTAAACCCATAGTTGAACTACAAGTGAAATGAGAAATTTATCTATATTACATTTAATGAATAAATTATTTTCCTAATATGTTTTTTTATAGAAATAAATGGGAGTTGATATTTATTCATGTGGGCTTATTGTTATCATTATATATATATATATATATATATATAAACACAAATAGGTGAGATATATGTGGCTCAAAATTCCAATTCATTTGACTTGTGTTTTTTTTTTATGTATATTTATTCATGTGGGCTTATTTTCTCATTTGACTTTCAAGCTATGAGAAAAGAAGGAAACCACATTCTCTTCAACCAATTGAAAAAGCATATTAGAAAAGGAAAAAAAAAAAAAGTTTAAGATCATCATTTTGTTGTTGGATAATTGAGGGAATGCTATAGCACTACAAATGGCACCATAAAAGATAATGGGCAAAATATCCATATAATTGACCACAAAGTCAGTAATACCCACAAATCATACAATTCCCAATAATTTCTTTCCATTTTGGTTTTTTCTCCCAATCACATTTTAAACCAAATATTATTTTGAATAAATTTATAAGTAAGTTAGTCATTGTAGTTATAATTACAATTATCATCATCATAATCTCCATAACCATTAACCATTTTATTATCACTATTACAATAGATCACACCTCCTCAAAAGTTAAAAGTAAAAAAGAAAAAAAAAATTGTTGTTTAACCATAATGCAATATATATAAGAATTTTTCTATATAGTTCACTAACATGAACTTGTATTATCAATTTGGAGATATGAGGTTCAATTTTCTGATTACTTAAACTCTTTTGATAAAAAGAGTTTAAAATACATTTTAAAATCTATTTTGAGTGGTTGCCAAACACTCCAAATTTCTCCAAAAAATGATTTGTTTTTTAAATTAAACACTTGAAAATGTAATCCAAACACGCACTTAAATGGAAGAGAAGATTAAGGGAGAGAAAGGAAGAATATAGAGACGTGTCTCAAATTTCAACCATGCAATATTTTGTGTTTTAAAAAAAGAGAAGACAAAAGAATAAAATTTAATTTTTTTTTTTAAAAAAAACATAATCAACTGGGCTCCACATGTCATTATGAGTACGAAACACACATAAATAACAACAAACGTAATCAACTATGGTCCACTTTTTACATTACCATTGATTTATTATGTTTTACTTAAGGTAAATATGACCCTAATTCAATTCTCTAAAATTCTACTAACTTAAATCAATATTATGTCAGAGAAAATTTTAACATTCATCAATGAAAAAGTTTATGGTTAACAAATTCTAAAAGATAAAATACCAAATCAAAACTTTTCAAATAACAAGGACTGTATGGTAAACAAAACATCTACATATGACTAATACTTATATAGTTTAAATACTCTTTTGTTTATGTATTTTTTGTTTTTGGTCCATTTTAGTTTTTGTACTTTCAAAATGTTTATTTTGGTCCTTATACTTTTAAAAATGATCATTTTGTTTTGGTTTCATTTCAAGAAACCAAAATGGTCACTTTTAAAATGTACAGAGAACAAGATAAATCAAAGTTAAAAGTACAAGAATAAAACTAAACATTTTGAAAGTATATGAACCAAATTGAACTAAAGTTGATAGTACATAGGCCTAAAAGCAACATTTTGAAAGCATAATGATCAAAATAAATCAAAATTGAGGGTAGAAAGATGAAAATAGTATTCAAAACCTATATATAAAGTATATGTTGTTATAGGTGATTTTGGATCAAGGATATAATCAACCGAAAATAAGAATAGAAGCAACAAGGCAGCAAGGTTTAGGCCAAAAATAGCGCTAGATACCCATTTTGGCCTAGCGATAGTTAGTTCGGGCCAAAGTCCAAATTAGTGTAATTGACTAAGGCCAAGGCCAAGGCTAAGGCTGAGACGACACTAGCAAAATAGCTAAAGGGGCAATGTCCCACACATACCCCAACCCAAAGCAGGCGAGGCCAACCTTAGCCAAACATAAAATCGAACACATCCTTTGGCCCAGTAGGTTATACAATTATCTAAGAGTGAGTTTAGGTCAATTATCTCTAAAAATACATCATCATAGGTTCATATGAGGTAACTTAAATCCTATTAACTGTCTAGCTTCTACACAAGTGTGTGTAGCCATGCCAATGTGTACATTTTCTTTTTTGCATGCCACGTTCTTCTCCCCTTTATACAAATTCATTTCTAGTGTCATCTGAAGTTCAGGCGTATTACCTATGTGTTGGAGATTTGTTGATTATCGTTATATTTTTCTAAGGCAGTTACTGGTGGTTTTCTCAGTTGTCACCTATGAAGTCTTATCAACTGCTTTAGACATGTCTATTTCCTGCAGAACGTATTTTCTTTCCTAATCTAGAATTTATATGCAAAATATTCTTTTTCCTAATCTCTCCTTTATTTAGTGTTAATTTGTTGGTTGTTATAAGTGATTATTAGTGCTTTCTGTTTAACATAAGTATTTGATTGAAAAGTCATTTAATAGCTTTTTCACTATATCTAAAATTTGGCATTAATATATGTGTGTTTCTTTCCTATTTGGTTGGCTTGTGATAAGGAACAGTGAAGATCATATGTCATTATCATGCCGCATTATATTTTCTTTCCCATCCCATTTCGGTGAGGTTTTAAACAACACCACCACATCTTCTCCAAATCTTCTCATCCTTTTGTTGTCTCGAAAAGCCAACCAATCTTCTATTTTTCTACATTTATATATTTTTTTTGATTCATTGTCTTTCGTGTGGTTTTTATTTCATCTTATTTTATATTATGTTTAGGGCGAAAAAAAAAAAAAGTGTTATGCTCATATAAATTACTTTGTTTAATCCGAAGTTAAAACTAAATCTATTGTTTAAGGTTTAGGATAAATGGAGATGTTTAAATAAATGGTGTTTTTATTAAAAAAAATAATAATAAATTAAGAATCTAGACCATCACTCTAAATATGTCTTGAATACCTCCTCTCAACCTTTAATATCAATACGTAATATAATATTTTTGCTAATATTGAAGGCTAATTGAGGTATTGTTTAGTCAGAGTTACTAATTTATATAAAAAAAAAAGTAATTTAATATTCATTATTTTTTAATATTTTAGAAAAAAATAAGAATAAATTGTAAAATGTTAAAATATCAAATATTTAGTCCATATACTTTAAGACTTATTTTCATTTTATTCTCTATACTTTTCAACGTTATAATTGCCACACTTTTCATATATATATATATATATTTTAAGAAGCTTTCAACGTTATAATTGTCACACTTTTCACACACACACATATATATATATATATATATATATATATTTTTTAAGAAGCTTTCAACAAATTTTAAGATTAATAACTAATACTCATTTATAGATGTATAATTTCTTTTTAAAAAAATATAGTTTCTAATAGATATTTCTCTATAATTTTTTTTGAAACATTTTATTACTTTACCAAGTTTGGTACAAATTGTCTTCAAATTAACGGAAAAAGAAAAGACTGGTTTTTAAGAATAACTCAAATTAAAACAACTATATTTGGTAAGTATAATGCCTAAAATAAAACGAGACTCAATATATATAGAAGGAAAATTGGATAAGATGACAAAATATGAGTTTCCGTCTAGATATATAGCAGAAAATAGGAATAATAAGTTTAATGGCAAAACACGTGCATGACATGTGTGTGATCTTTTCGTAATACGTATTTTGTCCTTTGTTGGTTCGTATGATTGAAATATTAATTACTGTATAAGTTAAGAGTTTGTATAATAACCAATAAATAAATATAGTGTAATTGAGAAAATTGTTGGATGACCATATTAATGAGCCTAATAGATTTGATTTCAAAACTTAAAATCAATGTCATCCCATGAATTTCATCATCTTTTTTAATTCAAATCTATTTTTAATATTCAAAATAGATTTTCATAGCTACTTTTCCAATTAATTCAAAATAATTCAATTTATTCCTTATTTTCTTCCCATATTTTTAGTTTGAGAGTATTTTTATGATCAAATTACATTTTATCTTAGTATTCAACAATATTTTAAATTTTTGTCAAGGATATTTTGTATTGTGATCACACTTAATAGTTTTCATTATTTTATACATATTTTAATCAAATTTGTTGTATATTTTTCATATTTCATTTTAACAGATTATATCATCGATATATTATTATATTATTATATATTTTTTTAGAGTTTTTGAGATATACTCACGACCTCAACAAAGGTGGTTGTTATCTATGACTAAATAAGTATTCTCTTTTGGCTTATAGTATTTTCTTTTGATTTTCTTCTTGAGGTGTCGTTTTTGCTATGGTTTTAGACTCTTGTTTGATGGTAGATGTGATGAAAAGTCACATTATCATGATTTTCGAGTTGTTGAGACATATATTCAATCAGATTCATCCTTTCAACAAGTTGTTGAATATATCCAAGGTAAGCTTTTTCCCTCTAGCTATATATATCTTGGTTGACAATGTCCAAGGATGGTTCCAATGGTTCAAATCTGATTAGGATTGTTGAAGACAAAGATATTTCGTGGTTGATGACATTTTTATCTTACTCCCCCCAAAATGATTTATGTAGTGGTTGACCATACCTCTTCTAGTAACTCAATTTCTGGAAATACAATGCGTTTCAATAATGAGTTAGCGGGAACAAATAATTCTTCCCAACCTTTTGAATATATTTATGAAATTATTGATTTTCAAGATTTTGACTCATGTCAAATCCGGCATTTTCATTAAAGAAGATTCACTTACTCCTATTTCTGAACGGTTATGGTGATTTACTTTTGCCCTTTTCTACCCAAATGTGGTTTGTAAGAACTCTTATTTATTTTGATTTGAAATATTTGTTTTAATTTTAGATTATTTTCTTTTAATTAGAAACTTTTTTAACACGATGGTAATTGCTTGTAACATAATATATTATGTATTGTGATAATTATGTGGATAGAGTGTATTTATGGTTTTTGAAATGGTTTTGAGACTCACTACCTCTATATTTTTTAAAGTTACCTACGACAATGAGTGGAGGAAGATTTTAGTGGGCCTTGGTAATGAGGAGATGAACGAAAATTAGTTGTAAATGGACCAATCATGGGCTTCATCTTGGACCTCTTACATAAACTGTGACCACTGGGCCCCGTTGCCCAATTTCCGATATTATGATTCGATATAAAATATAAGGTTTTTCAATAAAAAAAATTATCACAAATAAAGTGGGGAGGATTTGAATTAGTAATATATGTCAATTACCACTAAATTATATTCATTACGATGGTTGAAATAGAATTTTTTTTTTTTTATTTCTAGGCTTTGAGTCTAATTTTTTTTAGCCTTTAAGGTTTAAACTGTTACAATTTTACATATTTGAGATTTGTTTTAATTTGATTTCTAGATTTCAAAATTTACACATTTAACTTTGATTATTCACTAAATAATCATTTTGAGTCTTTAGTGTTAATGTTTATTAATTAATTAGAAAGAATTAATAGAATTATTAATTAAGTTTTACTGTTTTTTCATCACTATTAAAATTAAGTTTAAATTTTCATTTCATAATTATTTTGAATTATGAAACCAAAAAATTAAATTGAAATCAAACTAAAAATTTAAAGACTAAAAGTCTAATATTGTAAAATTTAGGGACCAAATGAAAACTTTCCAAAATCTAGCGAAAAAAAAAAAGCATTTTTCCCTTTAAAATATAAGCTATAATAAAAAAAAAACTTTTAAATTCTTTGAATATTTTTTGTGAATATGATAAAACTTATAGGGTTTTTCTTTTCTTTTCCATTCCCAACATTAAAATAATAATAATAACAATAATAAATAAATAAATAAATAAAAACTAACAATTATTAAAAACGCACTAAATCCCACTTGTCTTTCCCACTTAAAACCCAATCTCTTGGTTTTGGCAAATTTCTTATGTCTTTTAGCTTGAGCCAATAGGCATATGAATCACATATTAAAACTCAATTTTTATTTATAACAACATCTAACATATATTCCCTTCCTTGATCCCTAATTAGTAGATGTATTATTTTATATCATTTATATATGTAATTTGTTAATATGATGGATCATAATATATGACATAGTAGAATATAAAACTTTATCTCATGCATATCATCTTTCTCTCGTGCACTATTGATCTCCCTCTATTTCTTTAAACCAGTTAAAGTTTGTTTATTAAAAAATTGGTGCAGCTGGTAAAATCAAATTGGTATACTTTCTAATAATATAATGTAGACCTATAATAATAATTAAAAAATTATCAAAAAAAAAATTATGGAATTACATCTTTATTTTAGACATATTATATTTTTTAATAAACATGTTCGAAAAAGACAAACATGTTTCCTCGGAATCATACAGGCAATGGATCAAATACGAACATTTTAATTAAAGAAGGGGTGGGGACAAAAGATTTGACCTTGTGCCAATTTGATGCAAATTATTGAATTCATCACAATACAATGATGTCATGGGAAATAATGTGGTATTTTATAGGTCAGAAGTTATATAATTGTGAAAAGGAGAGTTCCTATTTAAATATATAGATGTTCTAAGTAAAGGTTGTGAATTTAATTTTGTGTTGAATATAATAATTAATATGAGAATAATGTATACATTATCTTCATAATTGATTGGCACTTCTTAGTTGATCAGAGATATGAAAGAAAAAATTGTTGATAATTAAGAGTTGTTTCCATATAATCAGTAGTTTTCTTTTATAATAAGTAGTTTATTAGAAAACACTCTATTTCCTAATACTATTTTTATTTTTCTTAAATACTTAATAAATTATATTACACACTTAGTGTTAGAGTTTTTAAGCTAAACTATATTATGTTCTTTTTAAGGTTGGGGTTTTAATTTTCCTACTCTTCACATTGTTATATTAGAAAATATATTTTTATTATAAAAAATCTCTTAGTCAGTAATTATTTCAAAAGATCAACAATATACACTAGTGCAAATCTGTCCACTAACATACTAATACGAAGTTGCTTGAGGTTTCTAAAAGCCACTTCCTACAAAGAAAAATAAATAAATAACGAAAGTTGTTTGACCAAATTTCTAATCCACAATTTTTTATAATAATGAAAAGTTGACTCAACATTCATCTTGAGTAAAATTGGTTATAGATAACTTTATAAATATGAGTGAATACAAATATTAACTTAGAAATCCATTAATTCTTATATATTTTGATTGAATCAAATAAACATGTATATTATAGAAGGGATACTTGGAAATAAATAAAGCATATGCTTTTCATAAGATTCATAACCTAATTCTCTCACCATAAGAGAGAAAGAAAAGAAAGACACTCTTTCCTTTTCTTTTTGAGGGATAAGATTTTAGAATGGAAAAGGTAATTATAAATTAAAATTTTATCTCTATACTCTCATTGGTCTCTTTATGTCATCTTACTCCTTTTGCATAGTCATCATTCACTCAAAATGGTTCTTTATTTATTTATTTATTTATTTTCTTATTTTCTTATTTTCTTTTACTTGTCTACACTCAAACCATTAAAAAAATTTCAAGAAACTCTCAAGAGGTGCCTACTTTTTCTTTTCTTTTTTCTTTTTCTTTTTTAATTCTAGACCAAAATTGGAAGGTTTCAATTGACAAAGTTGGACATGTGGATCCCTCCCATTCCCCTACCCCCATTATGAATCAATTATTACCACCTTTTTTTTTTTAATGAAAAAGAATATGTGTACACACACATATACAATAACAACATAAACATAGAAAGCTTTTGTTCATAATATCGCAATTTTGTCTTTTTTTTTTTTTTCGATGATGTTCTTTGATAAAATATTTTTTCGAATGGTATTTTTTCTACCCTTAGTTAAGAGTTGTGTTTCATGATATGTTTGTCTTTGAAAAAAACATTTGAACATGAAAATTATAAATCGTATCAGTAATTTAATGATAAGTTAGTTAATTTAAACGTAACTCAACTAGTTAAAATACATGTTTTCAACCAAGATGTTAGAGATTTGAATTTCTCGCCTCCAACTTGTTTGTTGAACTGAATATATGTGTGTGTGATTTACAAGAAAAAAATTGTTAAATGCTAATTTATAGTGACACGTTAGAAAACGTGTCGCGAATAACAACTATTAACAACGTACGCTAAACCAACGTCACTAGAAGTTTCTACAACATGTTAACCTATGTCACAAAAGGTTAATAATTTTTAGCAATATATTACTCCTTCCCTACAATAATTTTTTTAAAAGAAGAAAGAAATCGAAAAATCTCATTTTCATTTTCTCACACTCTATTGGAAAGAAAAAGGAAAAAAGTGAAAAGGAAAGTGGAAGAAACCCTACTCACTGAATCCCTTTCTTTTCATCTTTTCATCTTTCTCTCCATTTTTACCTTAACACTTTATGTATTTTTCTTCATCTCTACAACACAACGTTGGATAATTTTATGTCATCTTCTCTAAAGTGGTACATAGCTTAAGATCGAGAGTGAAACTTTGTACATGTCACTGTTGGCTTTTGATTCCTTCGATTTCGCTCTATATATATCTTCACTGTAGCAGTCAAAGCCACAGTAAAATCACCCCACTTGTTATCATTGAATGTTACGTTTTAGCAGCACACGGTGAGTTCGTCAACTTACGTATATAGAAATATGCCTGATTTATGCATTACTAATACTTTTGGCCGCATTTTTTAACTTTTAGCCCCACGTTTTATGTGTCAATAAAAGTAAATTTTCTTATAGTGATAGTACAAAATTTTAAATTTTTAAAATTTGTATTTGTCATTTGTTTTACATTACTTTTCTTTAAACTAATTTTAAAATTATTTTTAAGGTATATTTGCTATCAAACAAAAGGCTTTGTCCAAAGTGGCTTTTCCTCCCCACGCCCACATGAGATTTTAATTATTAGTATTATTGATATAGAAACTATAATAATAATAATAATAATAAAATAATAATAATAATAATAATAATAATAATAATAATTATTATTATTATTATTATTTTGACGAAAATATAATAAACAATTGGAAGCTGCTTTTTTCACACTTTTTCTTCTTTTTCTTCTTTTCCCTTTTTTTTTCCTTTTTCTTTTTTTTTTTCATGTTTATTATTACTATTTTTTTTTCTTTTTGCAAAGGGCAATAATAAATTATTCTTTACACAAACAAGATATTATTTTAATAAATCAAGAGGTTGACTAAATAGTACACTTTTCAAAAGAGGGTTTTATATCATGCGGTGGATCAAATAATTAATATTTTTTATAAAATTAGGGTGTTGTCAAGGATAGAAAAATTGTTAAAAATAATTATAAATAAAAGAATTTTATGAACACGATAGACCAATATATATCTATTTCGATTTATTACTGTCTTTCACAGATAAAAAGTAAAATTTTTCATTTATAAATAGTTTAATATATTTTTTTTATTTGTGATAATTTTCCTTAAAATTATTTTAATTCAAAATCGATTTCAACATAGTTTAACTAATTTAAGTTGTGTTAAAAAAAAAATTAATTCTATTTATATATATTCAATCAAGAAATTAAGATCTGTGTTGATCAAATAATTAACATTTGTATCATAGAAGCACATTAAAATCTCTCTCAATTTATCATAAAATCAATTTAAACATAGTTTAACTAACTTTAAAAGTTGTATTTTAACAAATAAAAAAGCCTTAAGTTGTATATATAAATCTTAATTTTAAATCTTCATCGGCATATTATTTAAAGAATAAATAAATTATCTACTCAATTTAATAATAAATTAAAATATTTCTTCCTAAGAGCGAGGCCGGGGATGGAAAGAATAAAAGAGACTTTACATTCTAACAGTTTTTAGAAATATATAATGTTCTTTTTTTCTTCCTTTTCTTTATTTTATTGATGTAAATTTGAAGAGGGTGTAAAGTTGATAGAGAACTAAAAAAAAAATGGTGATTTTAAAATTGTCAAAATCACTTTTATTATTTTTAAAATTACTCAAAAATATAAGTTTAATTCCTCAAAATTAATTTAGTTTTCAATTTTACACTTTTATGACAATTTTCATATCATCAAATATAATTTTGAAGGATTAATAACATTTTTCACTTGTTAATTTTGAAAATGACAAAAGTGGTTTTAGCCATTTAAAATCACTTCCAACTTTATCATAGATAAATGTTGTTTGGAAGTAGTCTAAAATTATTTTATCATATTCGAAATTATTCTCAAATATGTTTTGATTTTAATCATTTAAAATTAATTTTGATAGTATGAAAATCATATTTAAAAGTACAAATTCAAACCCTCTAAAATGATTAGAAATAAGAAAACCATGTATAAACAATTTTCTTTTTTTTTCTTTTTTTTTAACAATACTTAATAGACAAACTTTTTTATTTTAAAATTTATTTACTCTAAAAATATTAGTCACAAGAAATTGAAGTTACAACCCAATGTGTAACGCAATTGAATTCAGAAACACACAAAAATTACAACCTATTTATATTATAATTGACTTTCGTGTTTATTTGAGGTAATTTTAAATTGATTAAAATAATGTAAATACACACTTTTTATCATTAAAAAAACAATTATATTTATTTGGAAATTATGTTTAAAAATATAAAATCAACACATTAAATGGACTTAAATGATTATTTCTAAAAGAAAATATATTGATTTAAATGATTAAAAGAATGCTAATTTTAGTAATTTCAAAATAACTCTCAAATATGTTTGAAAATGGTTTTGAAATATGAGTATTTGTAGGTTCGATTGGGTTGAGTTGAAACTATTTTTAAACCCAACTCAATCATTAGATTTGTCAATTTCTTCCCAGATAACCCTTGTTAAATAATGAACCTAACCCAACGTGAATATTTGGATTGGGTTGGTTTGTTTCACATATTGAAATTAGATTGGCAAATCAATTTTAATTTATATCATATGAAAAATTGATATCCATAGTATTAAAAAATTATTTTAAATAACTAGTGGATAATAAATAATCTAAAAAATAATAATGAAATTAAGTAAAATTGAAATAAATAATCAGTTCAAGTTGGCTCGAGTTATTTTAGGTGAACTTATAAACCAATCCAACCTATAAAATTTTCATTTATTTGAACTCAACCCAACCCAAATGAGTGAAGAAACCAACTTAAACCGCACGGGTTGAGTTGAGTTGATCGGATTTTTCAAGACATCAAATTTGTTGAACACCTCTATTTTAAAATAGTTAAATCAATTTTAAAACATGCATTTAGTAACTCAAGATCGATTTGAATGTTATGAAAATTACGTTGAAAATGAAGAATTAAGTATTAAATTAGATTTAAGTGATTAAAAAACACATTTCAATATACACAAAATTAATTTTAACAATCATGCACTGAAATTTAAAAGTTAAAAGTTTGATTTTACGTAAACCATCGACCTATCACATAACATAAAAAAGCTCCATTTTTAATTTCAATATATAAAGTAATAATTAAGAATAATATTTTTGATAGACAAAGTTCTTATTTGAGTTACCTAATTATGGTCAAAATTCTAAAATATATATGACTATTATAAATATTAGAACAAATTAGATGTTCATTGTATAAATGTGCTTAGTAGCTAAAGACTAAAGACACATTCTTAGTGGCCATGAAATGTCACTACCTACTTGTTAAATTGCCTATAAATAGAGGCTTTTTGTAAATATTGTAACATACACATTGGAGAAAAAAGAAGAGAAAAGATTGGTGAAATTCCATTTAATTTCCATAAAATTTCACTTTCTTTATTTTAGTTTATTTTAAGTTTACTTTATTTAATTTAGTTATTTTAATTACTTTAATATATTTTATTATTTATTATTTTAATATTATAATTTCTCGATTTTCGTGCTCCCGTTTTTCCTTCATTTTGCTCCTCAATTTTACAACAATGACAAATATTTTCAATATATATAATATTTTTAATTATTAACCCTACATATCACTTGATCACTCTAAACTAAGGTACAACTCCTATTATTAAAATCAATAAAAAATAAAATATATAAAGAAAGTATAAAAATATTTAGAAATAATAGTTTTAAATTGACTAACATAAGATTCAAAATGGTGAGTCAAAAGGTGGCACCAAGTAGTAAACATCTAGACATAGCTTACTTTGTAAAAGATGATAATGTCTTTGTTTTTGTCATAGAAATTGGCTTTTCTATTAAATTTTCAAGAACTATATACAGCATGTTTTTAAGGTTTAGACTTCCTTCACTATTTATATCGACATTGATATTTTAAACATTGATTAAAATTTAAAATATAATCAATAAATTAGATATGAGTATTATTTTTTTTTTAAAAAATTCCTTTTGGGGAAATTCTAATTTTTTAATTATTATTATTATTATTATTATTATTATTATTATTATTATTATTATTATTATTATTATTATTATTTTGTTGATGAGATGTAAAACAAACAAATTATAGGCCATTTGCAAGCAAATTCTTTATTAAAGTAATAAAGTTTATCCTCGGTGGAAAACTAAAAGCTCTGTCAAACACACACTACACTTTGTTCCATCTCTTTTCCAATTGAAAAAAAAAACCCTTTTTATTTATTTTTCTAAATGTTTTTTTTTTGTTCATACTTGGGGTGATAATAGAATTATATTCTCTTTGAAATGTTATGCTTTTTATTAAAAAAAAGTTTATTTGCTTTCAAATAATTTATTAAAATTTTGTACACAATTCTTTTTTAGACGATAGAAAAAGTGAGGAAATTGAATCTCTAGCATCAAAGTAGTTAATACAAATTTTATGTCAATTGGACTATACTTATCTTAGTACATTAAATTTAAAGTCATGAATTTGTTTAATCTCTACTTCAATCAATGTCATCTAAACTTAACTTTGTATTACGCATAAATTCATATATTTCTATAATACAATTACCAAAACATTATAAAGGAAATAATTTAGTATCATAATTAAAATTGAAAGAAAGAAAGAGAAAAAAAAAAAAAAACTTTTTTTTCCTTTTCTCCCCAACAATAAAATTTGGATGTCTCATGCAGAGAAATATGCATGCGTGTGAACTTGTTCCACTTTGCATTTGCAATAATTTAAAGATTAAATAATTTATTTGCAGCCAAGATTATTTAGAACATGGGGCAACCTGGAGTTCACAAACAATTTTTTTTTCTTTTCTAAATACAATAATTGAGAATTGAAACTCCAACTAATAATTAACGTTGAGTTAAACTCATGTACCAAATCATATTTATTCTAAAAATTGAAAAAGAAAAAAGAAAAAAAATACAATCATATATATATAAATCGTGAAATAGGAATCTATTAAAAAATTTTATACATCATAAATGGTGAGGAAGTAACGTCTTAAACAGTTATAGATAAAGCTTCTAAAAATAAATATAATATAAAATTTTTATATTTGATTTTAATAATAACTTTTTAAATTATCATACAAGTTTACGTTTTTTCTTTTTCTTTTAAAAAAAATATGAAACATGAAACACGAATCCTTAGCATAAACTTCATTTTATTTTAATATAACATTTGTAGAATTATTAATTTATGGGTATTGCAAGTGGAATAACTTTTAAAATTTTTAATATAAGCATAACTTAACTAGTTTAAATATATGCTATTGATTAAAAAGCCGTACTCCAAAAACGTTTCTAAAAAATATTATCTTTTAAACAGTTTAAATGTGAAGTCGTATTAAGTTTATCCTTACACTCCTCGTTTCTCTTAAATTAAAATTGATGCTCCTAAATCTTTTAAGATTTAAAATAAAGTGGAATAACCTACAAACATCTCATAGATAGTCAAAATAGAGAAAAAAAATACTTTGGTGCATCTTGGGTTGTAGTCACATCTTTGTATAACTAATAGATTTTTATATTATTATGCACTTAATTTTTAGTCCTAAAAATGCTACTTATTATCGGCCATTTGTATTATTGTATTTGTTTAAGGATTAATCGTTAATTAGTAGCTCTGATGTGCTACCTTTTCTATTTTATTAATTTTGTATCTACTGATTCTTTTAATAAAAAATTAATTGTATTACAAAAATTTATTTGTATTTATTGAAAGATTAATTGTTAAGTTAGTGTATTGACTTTTGTCAAAATCATTGAGCTTTCCAAAATATGGGCAGAAGTTAGGCATTAATTCTAGGAGAAACTCAAAAACTGAAATAGAAAGTCACCCAGATTGAATTTCATGCATGAAACCTTTTCAAAAATGGATTTTATTTATTTATATAAATGAATTCTAAAGTTTATTTTAATACGGTGTTTAAATTCTATTTTATGTTTTTAGATTTAGTGAATATACGTGTGCTAAGTAGTTTAGATTTTGTTTCCGAGAAATCTTTTTAGATGTTGTAATTTAAACCATGCAAATTTTAAAAACAATAACAAATATAAAATTACTTGTTATAAACTCAATTATTTTAGATGGTAAAACTGCTTAAAATATTTACAACTAATAGTAAAATATCACAGTCTATCTGTGATAGACTACTGTTTGTGTATCTATCATAGTGAAATTTTTTTGTTATATTTGTAAATATTTTGGTTCATTTGCTATATTTGAAAATGGCCCTATTATATAATATATTATGTATTATATGATATTGCAAAATAATAATTTTACAATAATTTTAACATAAAACAAGTTCATTAATTAATTAATAATTATTTATAATCGGTATAATATTTATTGAGCAACTATAAATTAGTTTTATTATTTATGAATATATCGTCAATATTTTAAAATTTTGCTTAAATTAAAATTTTATTAAATCTCTTGTTCTCAAAATTGTGTTTTCAGATTCTATTAAATTGGCTTGAATTTTGTAAGACATCAATTAATTTTTAAAAATTTTGAATATTCAATGATCAATTAAATACAAAATTAAAAATAAAAAATTGAAATAGACACCCATTTAAAATCACATAAACTAAAACTTGTAATTTAATTATATTCCTTAATAGGGTATGAATTTTGGATAATATTTTAGAATTTTGAGAAGTACAATATATACGTATATATAAAAATTAAAAATTAATACAACCATGATCATGGAGATAATGAGAGAATGTTTTAATATGCTTTTTTTTTTTTTTTTTCCTTTTCTTTTTAAAGATGCTAAGCATGTTAAATAATAATAAACTATCAACTTTAAAAAGAAATCTCGTGTGTTAGGCTAATATTAATAGTAATTAATTAACTCAATACGCATAATTAAATTTATTTGTGTGGATGGCCACCTGGATTCCAATTCCCTTTGATTCTTAGTTGCCTGTTTTATGCAAATCTCATTCACATTCACCGGAATTTTTTCTTTTTAAAAGATAAAACCAAATCTTTTTTCTTTTTTCTTTTTTCTTTTTTTAAAATTGAATCTGTTTGATCATTTAATTTCAGTACATTGAGATGACAAATTTGCATAAGTTAATCCAATCCCGATCGAAACTCAATGCATGTATCTTACAAGTAAAATTAGATGTGATGAAATATGTCAATATTAGTTTATGGTTAATTTAGACGGTAACTAAAATTTATGATTTCTTTTATATTCTAGTTGATCTTTATCCTTGACTTCAACACAATAGTCTTTTATTTATTTATTATTATTTTATTATTTTATATATTTTTAAATAAGTCCTCTCTTTATCAACTCATAAATGTATGTTACTATTGGAGATGAGAAATAAAAGTTTAAAAAAAATTAGGTGAAAATGCAATTATTTTAGATTATGTATCTCGAAATTCATATTATTCCTTTTAGTTTGTTTTGTATGTAATACATCTAGATTGAATCCATATACATTCAATAAATTTAAAAAATTAGTAATTTTTTTATTAGTTTTGAAGTTAATTGAAAAAACACCACCTAGATAGACATATAAAAATCTAATTAGAAACTAAGGTCTTGTTTGGTAAATATTTCATTTTTTGTTTTGTTTTGTTTTTTTTTTTTTGAAAATTAAGCCAATAGATACTACTCCCCCTCCAAATTTTTTCATTTGTTATCTAATTTATACTAATGGTTTAAAAAATCAAGTCAAATTTTGAAAACTAAAAAAAAAGTAGCTTTTAAAAATTTAAATTTGACAGAGAATTCAACCAGCTTAATTTCAAAAACCAATCGAATCTAAACTTTTATTAGGGAAAATTAACCATAAACTAATATTGGTAGGGACTAGTTTTGAGATTTATTAAAAATAAGATTAAATTTGAACACTTAAAATAACCATTATTAACATACAATAAATTCAAAATAAAGAGGGACAAATTATATTAATTCTAACCAATACTTCAATTAATTTCAACGAATTAAAAGTACATTCTCTTCACCAATTCCAAGACCAAAGTATATTAAAAGATGGAGTTCATCAATATTAGACTTATCTTACAAAAACAAAAGTCAAACATTCCTTATGCATGTTTTAACATTTAATTCTTGCGAATTAGTTCTGATTCTTCAAATGAAAAAAAAAAAAAAAAAAAAACGGAAATTATATATAAACAAGGATTAAAAAATAAACAAAATTCCTTAACCACGGTTAAAAAGTTGACTGTACATTTTTTACAAAATAAAATAGTTTTTGTTTATGCCAAATTGCAAAACCACTCCTAAATATGGTGGTAGTTGAAATTATATGTTCAAACTTTCAATTGTAAAAATTAAGTTTCAATTTTTATTATTTGAAGAACTAATTTCTATATTATTATAAGTTTGAAGTTTTAAACATACTGGAAGGTAATTTTTACAATTTGTTCTTCTTTTTATATTCTTTTCTTCTATTCGAAAAAAATAACCGTGATTAATTAATAAGCAAATGTTGCGATTAAAATTATCATAAGATCAAACATTAAGAGAATTTCTCGACTTCGACCCGTTCCATAGTTAAATTTTCCAATTATTTTTATCACCCTCCGCTGTAAAAATGCAATTAAAAAAAAAAAAAAAAAAAAAAAAAAAAAAAGAGAAAAATGAAAAATTTGCACACCCTTTGTCCCAATCTCTCCTTTATAAAAAGCCATCCCACAAGCTTTAATCCTTCATATTATTTATTTTAAGGTTCCCTATCCTCCCAATGGACTTCATCAATTTTCCACACGAAACTTCTTCTGTTTTTCATTAGCCTTTTCATTGCTTACTTCTCTCTTTCCCTTTCCCTAAAACACACAAAAAGCCATAGGTTGGGTGTATTTTTTTATTTTTATTTATTATTATTTTTTTTAAAATTTTTAATAATTATTATTATATGGTTTTAATTGTGAAAGAGCAGTGGTTGGATTTTGAGGGAATAACATGTGAATGATTTTAATTTGTAGGAGAGGGGGAGGGGAATATGGCGGCCGGAGAAGAGGAGATGGCGGCGGCGGCAGCGGCGTCGGGAGTGGCCGGAAAGAAGGGTGGTGGGTTGCAGAAAAGTTACTTTGATGTGTTGGGGATTTGTTGTTCTTCGGAAATTCCAGTGATTGAGAATATATTGAAGGAGATTGAAGGGATTAAAGAGATTAGAGTGATTGTAGCTACAAGAACTGTCATTGTTCTTCATGATAATCTTCTTGTTTCTCAAACACAAATTGGTATGCTCTCTCTCATCCTCAAAATACTTTCTTCTTTTATATAATATAATTATGACTTTTAGGTGAAAGTTGAAGAAATTCAAACCTATAATCTTTTTGATCGAATTTAAACTACATTAAATTAACTTTTTTTTGAAAAAACAAATATTACATTGGGATGTTGAATGGTTTCTTTTTCCTTTTTGAAGACTAGTTAGACTCAAACTAAAAAATTGAAGTTAAGATAATAATATGATGATTATGAAGTTTTTTTTTTATTTTTTTTTATTTTTTTGAAATAGAAAATTAAGAATTAGAATTTAAAGATGAAAATAGTTTTAAGCGTCAATCTTTTTGAATTTTGTTTGTAGTAAAATGGAACAAAAAAATAATTACATTTTTTTTCATAGTTTGTAAAATTTTGTGAGCAAAAGATATCATATACTTAGCTCTATTTGTTAAAGAAAAATGGAAATTATTTAAAATCAAGTATTAAACTAGAATTAGAGAGTCTAATTAGGGTTATTGAGTGGATCTTTTTTTTTTTTTTTTTTAAATAAAAGAATGAAATAAAGTGTCTATAAAGTATAATCATAATAAATTCAAGTAGTAAATTTAAATTGGAAGCTAGAAGAATTTAGTTCTCAAATTATTTAATTATCCTAAAATACATTTTACTTTATTTGAGGAAATATAAATAAATTTGTATATTTTTAAAATAAAGAATATTACGTTTTAAGCTAGGGAGATTCAAAGAATCCGTATAAATATATAGATATGGATTATATTTTCAGAATATTCAATTTTAAAAATATTTGAGATAATTATTTATTTAAAATCTGCATATTCATAAATGATTTAGAATAATCGTAATATTTAGAAAATTACATCATAAAATAAAATACTAAAAATGTGAAATAGTTTAACAAATTACCAAACTTGTGATAAAATTGCTTGCCATTTGTTTTGTAAATGGGACTTCGTTGGTTGGAGAAGGAGGGAGAGGAACTCAACTAAATAAAGATGACGTGTAAAATAAATATGGTGGGTCCCACCATCATATATTCTGTTTTAAGTGATTGGTGACGTGGAAATGCTTTCTTTTAAAAGAGAATAATTTTTCTTTTTTTCACGTCACTTCCGTTTCTTCTCTTTTTCCTTTCAGATTCCTTTTAACAAAATATTTATTGAATCAATTTACTAAAAAAAACCTTAAAATTAAAATATTCAAATAGCAAAAAAAAAAAATCAAAATATTTATAAATATAGTAAAATTTAATTGTTTATGTGTAGTAAACTGATCATTATTTAGGTTACGATGTAATCTATATATTTTCAGCAATTTCCCTACAAATAAGTTCTTCAGTTTTTTTTTTTTTTTTTTTTTTGTTCATTTTTAAGAAGTAAAAATCAAATTTCAGTTTTTACCAATTTTTTTGGGTACTGGAAAATGTTTGGCAGTTAAAGCCCTAAATCAAGCAAGATTTGAAGCGAACGTTAGAGCGTACGGAGATCAGAAAGATCACCGGAAAAAATGGCCGAGCCCGTACGCGGTGGCGAGTGGCATGTTGCTGCTGCTGTCGTTACTGAAATATGTGAATCCTATTTTCCGATGGGTAGCTTTAGCCGCCGTTGCCGCCGGAATCTGGCCCATTGTCCTCAAAAGCTTCGCCGCCGTTCGCCATCTCAGAATCGACATCAACATTCTTGCTTTAATTGCAGGTAATTTTCAACTTCCTTCAATTTTAGTTTAACTGTCATTGATTTTCATACTTTTTCAAAACAATAAAATAATATATAAATATTGAAATTATGACAGTGATCGGGACAATTGTGCTGAAGGATTATTTGGAAGCGGCCACCATCGTCTTCCTCTTCACCATCGCCGAATGGCTCGAGTCCAGAGCCGCACACAAGGTTTCTCTCTCTCTCTCTCTATCTCTCTCTATAATAATGACTTAGTAGCTTCAATCTCTAGTTCACTTCGTGCATTCAAATTATAGAATTCTAAAACTCAATCACATTATGGAACCTGGAAAATTGTGGTTAGGCGAACGCCGTCATGTCATCCCTTCTAAGCATCGCTCCTCAGAAAGCGGTTCTAGCCGACACCGGCGAAGTTGTCGGCGCCGACGAGGTCAAATTGGGGACTCTGCTGGCTGTGAAGGCCGGCGAAGACATTCCCATTGATGGAATCGTTGTGGAAGGAAACTGCGAAGTGGATGAGAAAACACTTACTGGTGAATCTTTCCCTGTTCCCAAACAGAAGAATTCCACTGTTTGGGCTGGTACCATTAATCTAAATGGTAATTTCTCTTTCTTTTTTGATGATTTCTTTTCTGCTTTGGATAGTTGGGGAAGTTTTTGATTGTGGGTTCTTTTCTATTCAGGCTATGTTACTGTAAAGACTACTGCGCTTGCTGAAGACTGTGTGGTGGCCAAAATGGCTAAGCTGGTTGAAGAGGCCCAAAACAATAAATCTAGGACTCAAAGGTTCATTGACAAATGTGCCAAATTCTATACTCCAGGTTTGTCCACCAACTGTTTGAATATTGTCCCGTGAAAGTGTTGGGAACCAAGGTAGTATGGGTTACGTTTGTCCCACATCAGTTAGTATGGGATGACCAATGTGGTACTTAAGTGGCTTGGTTCTCTCACCTCAATAGCTGACTTTTGGGATGTTGTTCTCCAAGGTGCTTAAGTACCTATCAGAAAGCCACGACTAGTAAATTCATTTTTTTGTTGTTATGCCACTATATCTGTTGTTTAAATCGACTAGGTTTTTGGATTGAATGGTAATGATGTTAGAGCAAGAGGACATGGATTTGAACTCTCCTTATATTAGGATTTAGGATTACATATTAAAGAAGATTAAAGAATATGTATATCTTAACCTATCAACTGAAGTTTTGTTATGGTTTCAATTTTTATAAGAGATTATCTTGAAGGTTAGCTTTAGCTCAAACTACTACTCACATTTGATATTGAAACTGATGATTGTTCTAATATGCAGCTGTTATAATCATATCAACTTGCATAGTAGTGATTCCAATTGCTTTGAGACTTCCCAATCACAGACATTGGTTTCACTTGGCCCTGGTTGTGTTAGTAAGCGCGTGTCCCTGTGCACTCATCCTTTCCACGCCTGTTGCGTCTTTCTGTGCACTTACTAAGGCAGCAACATCTGGTCTTTTAATTAAAGGAGGTGACTACCTTGAAACTCTTGGCAAAATTAAGATCATGGCCTTTGATAAAACTGGGACAATAACAAGAGGTGAATTTATGGTGACTGAATTTCAAGTTCTTGATAAGGACAATATAAGCTTAGACACATTGCTATATTGGTAAGTGAAAAAGTAATGGTTTTTCATTTAGTTCTATTGAAGATTGGAGAGAAATTCTTCTATTTTGATGGGTTTATGCAGTATCTAGAAGCTAATCTTTTTTCTTTGTATCAAACTTTGCCTTCTCCCTTCCTAGGGTGTCAAGCATTGAGAGCAAGTCCAGTCATCCAATGGCAGCTGCACTTGTTGACCATGGAAGATCACTATCCGTTGATCCCAAACCTGAAAATGTGGATGACTTTCAAAATTTTCCTGGAGAAGGTGTTTATGGGAGAATTGATGGGAAAGACATTTATATTGGAAATCGAAAAATTGCTACAAGAGCCAACTGTGCAACAGGTTAGATTTTTCACGTCAAACAAGTGCTTTATAAATAATTTTAGAGTTTTCTGTTTCGGTGGAGAACAAACAAGCACAATTTTTCTCTGTATCACCCTGACTGGGTGGATGTAAATATTTTCAGTCCCAGAGATCAAAGATGAAGCGAAGGATGGGAGGACTGTTGGATACATATTCTGTGGAGCTACTGCAGCTGGAATCTTTAGTCTATCTGATTCTTGCAGAACAGGAGCTAAGGAGGCCATGGATGAGCTTCGATCTCTCGGTATAAAAACAGCCATGCTCACAGGAGACTGTTCTGCAGCAGCCTTGCAAGCACAAAAAGAAGTAAGCATCCGATCCCCTGCTTTGCATGTGCAACATCGGCATGTAGATTTTTCATGTCACACCGACATTGAGTTTTGAGCTGTATTGGTTAATATTGAATCATTATTCTGTTTAATCCTTCAGCATTTACTAGTTCAAAACCCAAACTTGGATGGAAATTTATTCAGAACAAGTAATGGCCCTTGTTATCATATATAAAAGGCCACAAATAAGTTATCTAAGATAATATAAGTGCTTATCTGTTCCTATGGGCAGTTGGGAAAGGCTTTACAAACAGTCCATGCAGAACTTCTACCTGAAGACAAGACAAGACTCATCAATGACTTTAAAAAGGAGGGACCAACAGCTATGATTGGAGATGGTTTGAACGACGCCCCTGCCTTGGCCACAGCTGATATTGGTATATCAATGGGAATCTCAGGTTCAGCCCTTGCAATAGAAACTGGAGATGTAATTCTTATGACTAATGATATCAGGAAAGTTCCAAAAGCCATTCGACTTGCAAGAAGAGCTAATAATAAAGTAATCGAAAATGTGATTCTGTCAATTGCTCCTAGGATTGCTATACTCGGCCTAGCATTTGGTGGTCATCCACTTGTTTGGGCAGCAGTTCTTGCTGATGTCGGTGCCTGTGTGCTAGTTATCCTCAACAGTATGCTCCTGCTGCGAGGAACTGACGGACCCAAGGGGAAAAAAGCTGGCAAGTTTTCTGCTACTCACTGTTCCTCCAAACATAAATGCTGTGATGTTAGTAGCCATTCAGATGAATATAGTGGCCACACCCATGATCGGTGCGACAATCACAGTTCCCACTCTTCTAGACATCGTCACCATCACCATCACCATCACCATGAGCACGAGGACTGCACCTCTCTCAAGAAAACTCATGATGGTTGTTTACCTCAGAACCATGCTTCCAAGTGTGTCTCCAGGTTGAAAAGTTCAAGTTTATGCAAGAAAAGTAAACTTGTGGACTCAAGTTCTAAGGTAGATGGTTCTACCGGCAATGTAAACCTCTGTGAACATGATCACGGGTGCAACACTGACAGCTCCGACTCTTCTAGTCATCATCACCACCACCACCATCATCATCATGAGCACAAAGACTGTGGCTCTCTCAAGAAAACTCATGAAGGTTGCTTACCTCAGAACTGTGCTTCCAAGTGTGATTCCGGGATGAAGACTTCAAGTTCATGCAAGAAAAGTAAACTCGTGGAGTCAAGTTCTAAGGTAGATGATTCTGCAGGCAGTCTAAATCTGTGTGAACATGGACATGTCCATAACGACCAGCCTGCTGATCATGACCATCATGCTTATTCTTCGTGCGCACATCATGTCGAGAACAAACATCACTCTCCAAAGATTACACAAGAGTTTTGCTCGTTTCAGAAGCGTGCATCAAATTCATGTGAGAAAATCAAGTGCACAAGCTCAGCTGCAACCCTTGATGGTTCTGCTGTCATTCTTGAGCTCCATGAAAGTGGATGTTGTTCTCATAATGACCAATCTGCTCAACATGATCATGACATCCAAACTCCCAAGTGTGATTTGGATGACAGCCACTCATCCAGTCCTGAGCATCATGTTGGTAATGGTTGTAGCTCTCAAAAGAACCATGAGCACTGCCACCAAGGAAGCTTCGACACTTCTGATTTCATCTTGGAATCCCATGAAAAGCACAGGAAAAATTGCAGTGGACCTTGTAAATCAAAATCAATAAGCGGGTGCACAGACGATGAATGCAGGGAAAAGGTTGAAATGATAGATGATTGCGCTGAAGCAAACAGGCACCACAAAACGAAACAACATCATTGCGATACTCATTTGAGTCTTCAAAATGAAGGGGTTCATCCTCATTGTAAGGCATCAAATGGAGATAATAATGGAGCAATCAACAATACAGTTAATATCGAGCTCGAAGCACACCATTCAAACCCAGAATGCCCCAGCACTTGTAATAAGGCTTCGGAAAACAATGGGACAAACAACTGTAAAAGCTGCAAAAGGGGAAGCTCACAACTCCAAATTGGAAAATCTTGTGCAGGTTTGGATAAGAGAAAAATGGGTGGGTGTTGTAAGAGCTACATGAAGGAGTGTTGTAGGAAGCATGGCGATATCAGAATGGCGGTCCGAGGAGGCTTAAATGAAATTATTATAGAATAGATTATGTAGCTAGTTTTTTTTTTTGTGATTTCTGGTAATAGGCTTATGTAACTCTGCTTTCTTATTAATATTATTTGTATTCAAAACTAGGCAATGTTAAATGAGAATGTGATCAGAGAAAGCATCATTACTAGTTATTGCTAGTGTATGAATATGATGTAATTGTTCATAATGAAAATGCAAATGTTTTCATAACTGTGGTGGATGCATGAGAATCTCTCTGTTTCAATGATGGGGAAGGAGATGATGTTTGAGGTAATGTTGATGAAGAAGGATTATTCTGAATGCAAGATGATGGGAAATTCCATTTTCCCCTTCCAATTTGCATTATAATGGGAATGGGAATCTGAATCTGATGGGTTTGAGGGAAAAACGATGGGCTTCGGCCCATTGTTCTTCATGGATAAGATTCTCCACGACTCTGCTCAAAACTGAATTCTAGCTGATCATCGCCTCCCTACGCAGTTGACAAAAAATCTTTGTTTTTAGATCCTTTGGCCACGTTTACCCGAATTAAAAATAATCTATCAATGGTAATTTGAAAAATCTATGTTTTTAGATCCTTTGAACTAGACGAGATAGGCCAAAAGTCATAAAAGGATAAGAAAAATAAATACAAGATAAAGTGGATTTATCTAATTAGATCTATTCCTAACATGATTAGTAAAGATTCATCTCATCCTTACTTAAGAGCAAAGGTAAAACTCCATCTCATTCTCCCAATATGTACATCATTATGACTCCATACGAGAGAACTTGAACCTGACTTTGATCTAGAGATAGATCTTGAACTTGACATAAATCTTGATATAGGATCTAGAATTTAGTACTACTGATTTCTTCTATTTTATCTAGTTATCTTACTGACTTCGGCATTGGAGCCTTTTTTCTTTATTTTAGTTCTCTCCTTCCTAAATTACAAAATTATCATTGAGAACACGTAAATGTCAGATGCGTTTTCCCTTAACCAAAATTTGACATCAATAAATCTGTTTTTTTTTTTTTCTGTATATATGTTTAAATCAAATTCTCCCAATTTCTTCATTCAAGTATTTTCTCTTTCTTTCTTAATTTTGTTAACAATATTGAACCAATGATCTTGTTTTGGTTGGTATAATTTAATCTAATTTTATTTTATAAACTAGCTTAATTGGTTAAAATTATGCTATATCGGTCTAATGTTTTTTATTCAATTGATCTTGGCAGTTTGGTTAAAGTCAGTTCTATTAATTTTGGGTGCCAGTTCAATTCAAGTTTGAGTTTAATCTTAAGGTTCACTTCTCGAACATTGGTTTCATTGATATTGTTTTGTGTTATATATATATAATTTCAATATGGAATATATTTTTCTTTATTTATGGCAAATTTTTCTATCTCGAACAAGATTCTCTTCCTTATAGAGTTATTTCCTTTTGCTGCTCATGTATATTATTGTGGGTTTAGTTTAATTTAAGGTTACACATTTAATTGTAAGCACATGTATGTGGGATTAGATCACTAACAGATGGATTCTCAAGTTTATGGGAGCCTCAATAAAATGAGTACTTCATTATAATTGCTTTTAACTCTTTATTAATGAAGTTCTTACCATATTTGGACACCGCCTCCGCCTCATGTGTATTCACCTTTTAGTTGTTCTCTCAATTTGACTTATTATCTTTTTTTATGTATGACTTATATTGTTATGTATTAGATTCACCTATTTTCTAATATATATATATTACATCATTGCAAACTGTATTAAAACAAATCAGATTCTATTCAACTTCCTTTTGCAGACATTTGATTCCAAGGCATTTTGGAGAGTGTAAAACAAGTTTTGTTTTGGAGCCTATAAATAGTCATGGCTTATTCACGCACCTTTGTATTATAAACTTGTATAAGCTGAATATAGATCAAAGTCCTAAGAGATGAATTATTTGGATCGAAGAATAATGCATGAAGAGATAGTGAGTGGGACATGAGCCAAGAACGACTTGCCGGCCGACTTTTGACACCTGTCTTTTCGTCGGCAAAGTCTTCTTCGGCTCTTGTTCCCTCTCAATCTTTCTCATGCTTCATTTTCGATCATTGACCTTCTACTTCAATCCTCTCCGTCCACAATAAAAAGAAGTAACTCATATATTTTATAACGATTGTGAAGTCTTTTTAGGTAAGAGTCTTCAATAAACATGAACCAAGAATGATTAGTACTCGACCAACTTTTGATAGTCGTCTTTTCATTGCAACAATCTTCTTCGTCTTTTATTCCCTCTCAATCTTTCTCGTGCTTTATTCTTGATCATCTTCCATGATCTTGATATTTTATATATATCTCTTTCATGATCCTGATTATTTATATATATATATATATATATATATATATATATATATATATATATATATATGTGGAGGTTTGATTCAATTTTTGGTTATAACGTTACCAATAATGTTGTCAAAATCAATTTAATTAAGTTTTTATTTGGTAACTATTTTGTTTTTAATTTTTAGTTTTTGAAAATTAAGTCTATAAACATTATTTTCATTTCTAAATTTCTTGCTTTGTTTATATAATTTTTACCCATGTTTTCAAAAATCAAACTAAAATTTGAAAACTTAAAAAAAAAAAATTAAAAATTTGTTTTTGTTTTTGAAATTTGGATAAAAATCAACTATTTTGCTTAAAAAACATGCAAACCACTATAAGAAATAGAGCTTGGGAGAAAGTAAAATTAATTCTCAATGTGATATTTTGCTACTATTTGTAAATATTTTCAACATTTTTATCATTTAAAATAATTTCTTTTTCAATTTTGGCTTAACTTTTTTAAAAAACATTCATAACAAGAAGATAACAAAATAAAAAATTTAGAGATGAAAGAAATAGTGATAAAGTTAGACTTTGTTTGAGATTGATGTTACTTTTAAAATAATAATAATTGTTACTAACTGTGTTTTTAAAAATCAATTGCCATATAATTACCAAACAGACCTAATATCGAAGACATATGATATTTGATGAACAATATTTCAATTCTTTATAACATAAAGCTTAAGAAATATAGATTAAATCACGCGAAGATGAGAAATTAAAACACCCGTATACAACATAAATTGAATCAATATAATAACTAAACTTTTTACATAATCAAACTTAAACTTTATATCTTTAATGACAAAATCAGAAAAATAATTTTAGTAAAAGATGATGTCTTATAACATGATTAATAATTTTTTTTTGGCAAATATCAATTTATACTCTAAATTTTGGGTTGTATCAATTTAAGCCTCAAATCTGTATCAACTAAAACCTTAAATTTTCATAAAGTTGTCAACTTAAATTTCACTTACGAAAGTTTGGTGTATCAAATTTTCATAAAGTATGTCAACTTAAACCTTAAACCTTCACTTACGAAAGTTTGGGGTAAATTGATACACTTATGAAAGTTTAGGGTTTTAGTTGATACAATTATTAGTTTGAGGTTTAAATTGACATACTTATGAAAAATCAGGGTTTAAATTGATACAATTCAAAGTTTAGGGTTTAAATTGATACAAACTTCAAAGTTTAGGGTATAAATTCTTAATTTTTTTTAACCTACTGTTTTAGAAAAATGATTTTATCAACATAGTAACATCTTATATCAATTGCGAAGAATGATTCTTTGGAGTATATGTGTTGTATTTTTTTTTTTTTTTTTTAAACAATATATATGTGGAGTTAAGGAGAAACAAACTTTAAATCATAAGTTAGTTAGGCTATGCTCATATTCACACACACATAGTTTAATTTGATATGAAAGATGAAAAAATGTTGCTATGCCATTATGAGACCTATATATTGAGAAGTTAAAGTAATGAAATAGCAATTAGATGACAATCACAAATTGTTTAGTATCAAATAGAAATCAGATAACAATCCTAAATTACTTAGTATTAAATAATAATTAGATAACAGTCATATAACAATCACAAAGTACTTATATCAAATATAATTAATCAAATCACAATCTCAAACTATTTAATATCAAATAATAATCAGATAGCAATCAGATGGCAATCAAATGCAATCACACATTTTTAACTGTGAGCTAATTTTGATCATCCGACTATTTCAATTGGGTTGAACTTGTTAATTTTGTCATTTCTCCAAAATTTAGAATTATTGGACCATGAGCTTAGGTTTCATTTTATGTTTTGCCAATTATTTGGAAGTGGTGTTAATTTAAAATGATATTAAACCTATGTAGGTACTAGGTCTCAATCAAATTTTCAGCATGCTTGGACAGCCTAAAAAATTTAAGACTAAAAGATCAATGGCTCAATTTTCCACCTTCATTTTCATTTTTTTTTTTTTTTTTTGAAACACCCTTCAAATATTTAGGATCCCTTGAATGTTGTAAAATATCAGATCAAATCTCTTATTATGAGATTTGAAGAAAAAAAAGTTGAAATAAATGAATCAATAATCACCATTAAATATAAAATTTCCTTATTATATAACTCATCAATTAATTAAAATGTGGGTTCATAGAGATCATACAACCATCTTATTTTTAAAACAAGCAACAACAACTCTAATCTCATTTCAAGTCACCTAATTTTTCGAATCTCGATTGCCAAATATTGTTAAATTAGAAAAATGTTGTTAACTCAATTCATTTAGACACATATTCTTAATTCAGAGGTCAAAGATGGTTTAAATATTTCCATTTATATGTGTTGAATTAAAAAATAAAAATATAAAAAAAAAATAATAAAATTAAGCTTCTTTTCTCTCGATTTCTTATAATAATTTGCATATTTCTGAGTAAAATAGTTGAATCTTTAGCCAAATTCAAATTTTCAATAGCAAATTTTTAGAAATTACTTTTTTGATTTTTGTAAAAATTTGCAGATAACAAAATAAGAAATTTAGAAGTGGAAAAAACATTTATCGACTTAATTTTCAAAAGCTAAAAACTAATGGAGATCTAAATAAGTCACTCTTTACATAGTTGATAAAATTAATAATAAAAAGAACAAATAAAAACAAATTTTCATCTCTAGTCATGCACTATAGGCAAAAATCCTAACATTTTCCCTCATTACAACCATTTTTGTTTGGTACAAAAATTTAAAGTCAAGACTTAATTGATTTCTAAGTTGGGTTGGGAGAGTTGCTTTTTATTTTCGAAACAAATTTTTTTATCTTTTGAGAGGAAAAATTATTGCAGTGTTTCTCATTTTAGATGCAACGTGCATTAGGATGGAAAAAATGGTTCAAAAATCATTTGATACAAAATTTGGGGTATGAGAGATACACCTAATCCTCACATGTCACCTGCGGTTGAATTTGTAATTTGAGGAATAGAGTACCTGTAAAACAAAGAAAAAAAAGACTTTGATGCCTAAGACAGTAGGAGAACTAAATAATGGTGAAGAAGTCAGCAATTCTTAGATCTATGATCAAATTCAAAATCTATGTCATGTTCAAGATCTAAGAGCATGATACCTCATGTGGAGTTATAATGATGTATTTATATAGAGAGAATGAGGTAAAATTTACCTTTGTTTAAGGATTGGATTAGATGGATCTTTCCTTATCCTAAATAGGATTAGATTTGATTGGATAAATGATTTGTTGAGACTTAGACTTATTTGAGCCAAGTCCAGTCTATCTTGTATTTATCTCATATTTATTTCTCTTATCTTTCCTTGATTTTTCACCTATTTCGTCAGGTCCAAATTTACCCCACAACAATATCAATAAATTTAATAAAAATTTAGAAGGAAAAAATGATGTCTAAAAAATAAAAAATAAAAAAACTAGATACTTTTACCTATTTAGAAGTGATGAATTAAGAACCTTCCTCTTTTTGATGATTTTTTGTCTTATTAAATTTGATCATTCACTTTAACATGCTAAATTATATCATATAAGGACTAAGTTAATCATCAACCAATTTCCAAAGTTATCAACCACGAGAGACTAAATTAAGGATGAAATATAGAAAAATAAACTAAAATATTTATAAATATAGCAAAGTTTTACAATTTTTTTTGCGATAGACTACTATTTGTGTCTATCAGTGTCATGATAGACACAATCCATCGCGATCTACTCGCAATCTATTAGTAACAGACTGTAATATTTTGCTATTATCTGTAAATATTTTCAACCGTTTGTCATTTAAAATAATTTCCTTTCTTCAACCCTTTAGTCTCTGTTAAAACAAAGTTACATGAATGAGTATATAATTAAACTAAGTTTTTTTCTTTCTCTCTTTCTTTTTAACAGTATGTATTTGCACGTACATGAATGTAATGTATGTATATGTATATATATTAGGAAAAATGTACAGGATATATTTAAACTAAGCTTGTATAATAAAATTATGTTTTAAATGTAAGAAAGATTTGCTTCATTAATTATAGTATAAATTGCATTTAAAGTTACATATGGATATGGATTTCAACATCAATAATCTAGCTTGTTCCTAACTATTTAGGCCCTAACTATTTAGGCTTCGTTTGGTAAATTATAGTAATCATATAGTTTTTGGTTTTTGAAAAATAAACATATTTTCTCTAAATTTCTTACCATGGTTTTTATATTTTTTAAGTAAAAGAGTTGAATTATGAACCAAATTCCATAAACGAAAGCAAGTTTCTAAAATTATTATCTTTCGTTTTCAAAATTTGACTTGATTTTTTAAAATATTGGTACAAACTCGATAACAAAGCTGAAATTTAAAGGGGGAATGAATGTTTATAGCCTTAATTCTCAAAAACCAAAAAGAAAAACAAAATGGTTAACAAACGGGTCTTCGTTTTTTTAAAATCAATTAATCTTGCTTTGTTTTCTACTTTCTACAAATGTTTTAAAAAATAAAGCTAAGTTTTGAAATTTTTGGTTTTTGAAAAGTTAGCCTATTTTTTTTAATTTTTCACAATGGTTTGCATCTTTGTTAAGTGGAAGAGATCGGTTGAATTTAGAAATCAAAGAATGGTTTTGAAGTAAAAATATCTTTACATTGTCGGGGCCATAGTTTAGCCAATTTCTAACTTGGCTAGAGTACAAAACGATGTTTTTAAAATTTTGTTTTTATTTTAGGAATTTAGCCAATTTCTTATAAAAAGATGGTAAGAAATCGAGAGGAAATAGATGATAAAGCAAGTTGGCTAAATTCCAAAAACAAAAACAAGTTTTTAAGAACAACTTTTTGTAATTTATAGGATTTGACTTAGTTTCTAGAAACATCGATAAAAAGTAGATGACAAACTAAGAAATTAAGAGATCAAAAGAATGTTAATATATAGGCTTAATTTTCAAAAACCAAATGATGTTACCAAACGGGGCCATAATTTTTAGAAACCTTGTTTTTGTTTTTTTGAATTTAGCTAAAAATTTAATTCTTTTACCTAATAAAGGTGAAAACTATAGTTAAAGAAACTAAAAATCAAATATTTCCTCAACAAACACTTAATCATTACATTTGTATTAGAAAAAGAACAAAAACTAAGATTGATTTAATTTTCTTGTTGGAGGACCTTCTTAAATGTTGGGTTGGTCCCAACCACATATGTCAACTCAATAATTCTTATTCTCATGAGATTGTCTCATGGCTTCCCCTCTCCCTTGGAGTCAAAATATTATAGCCCCACAACCCAAGTTGTAAAGGTTTATGCAAAAAGTACATATTTGTTTATTCCCTTATCCCAATAAAATTCTCTTTCATTATCATAAAAAATATGATAAATAGATAATACTTAAATCAATCAAATAATTCGGTTAAAGAAAAATCATCGTAGTTGATATCATCTATAAATACATCATTGTAGATTTTTTATAGCATTTATCACTTCTAAGCAACTAATATTATTGAAAGTCTACGACTTTTCATAACGTTTTTAAAGTAATATGCAAATAACGGTAGAAAATTCATTTTCGATTTTATAGTTTTATTGTGCATATATTATTGGGTTGGTCTCAATCAATAATGTCAACCCATTAATTCTTATTCTTGGCAGATTTTCTCATGGCTTCCATCCTTCCCCTCTTTCTTGGAGTCAAAAAATAGCCATAAATCAAGTTGTCAATAAAGGTTGTTTATGCAAAAAGTACATGTGTGTTATTATTCCCCTTATCCCAATAGAATTCTCTAATTTTTTATTCCTACCACTTATCATTGGAAATAGATAGCCATAATTAAATTAAAAATAATAATATATATAAAAAAAAATTTCAATATTGGTTGAATTGTATTGATCGCTAATGTTTTACTAGAGGAATGTATATCGTCTCGCGAATCGAATTGTGTACATTGTGAGATAATTCTAGAGTTTATATAGTATTAGTTTTTTTATACTTAATTAACATTTTGTTTGTTTTGTAGAAATCTAACAATGGAGTAAAACAGATAGTTCAAAGAATTTATCGAGTAAATGATGAAGAATTGAGTAAGGATGAAAGAAATCTAGTATCGGCCAGATCGAAATGCTCTTAAATATTGATTTTTTCCTATTTCTAAGTATTTTGATTCAGCAAATACACCCTTTAAAATTATTGTTATTTGTTCCAAAGTATTATTAAAAGTAAAAATAAAACACATGATAAACATTATAGAACATTCGAGCGAGAAAAGTAATAGCATCCTTATGGCCACAAGCCCATAACTACAATGAATCTCTAATCTCTTATCTCCCAACTCAAGAATGCAAAGAACAAATTCCTCTTTCACCCATCTCTTACAACAAAGATTCCCACAAAATATTTATAAAGGACAAAGAATCCATTATATTAGAATGTTGGCATAGTTTTAAATTTACCATAACTCATTTGCTTATAGTTTTTGAATTGAGAAATTATCAAAAATACCCTTGAATATGTTTATTCAATCTTTCACAACTAGTACTCTTTTGGTCGACAACCCATTGAAATAGTTTTCTTGGCCGAGATTGTCGAATAAAAATTTAACCTTCTTATCATACATCCAAATTATCGATTTTGTTGGAATTTCTCTGTGGAATCTCAACTAGCATGAAGATTGAGATTATATATAGTTTTTTCAAACCACGTAATCTTTTGTAGATTTTGATTCATCTATCCAAATTGATGAATATTTGCTTCATCATAAATATTAAAAAAATTGCATTTTTTGGAAATATTTCGTTTAGAAGAGTGAGACAACTGATGATGATGAAGATTTGATTTATCATAAATATTCAAATCAATCATTAAAAACCTTAAAATTCCTTTTAATTTGAAGAAGACATACGATTCGGGAAAGAATATTACATACAATCTCAGTGTTCATAGATTCAACTGAGGAAGCCCAAAACTATCAATAGTTTGGATGTGCAATGAAGAGAAGTCAAATTTTTATTCGAATCTTCAAGATCGATGTTGGCCAGGAAGGACCGAGAAAACCTATTATAATGAATTGTAAAAAAGAATGCCTATTTCTGATAATTTTTGAATGAAATGTATGAAAAGAAAAAAGAAAAAGAAAAGAAAATTAAAACTTTTTAAGGGTTATTTTTGTTGTAAAAGGAGATTGGGAGGTGGGTGCATATAATTTGTGGAAGCTTCAGTGTAAGATAAGATAATGAAGAATATAAGGAGAGATTGAGATGCTGTGTGAAATTACAAAACAATGCCCTCTTTTTCAACTGCCTATAAATAAAGCAAATGAGAAAGGCTTTTCTATTGTGATCAGTTCAATTTTGTGTAATGCAAAATAAAAGGAACATATTATATTTTTGAGTTGGAGAGTAAGTATGAGCCAAGGATGACTTGCCTGCCTTTTCTTCAAAGATGCAAACTAGTTTGGGAAGTCATCCTTGGCTCATTTTTCCTCTCTTTACTCTACACTTTTTTTTTTTTTAATTTTTTTTAAGCCTATGCTCACATCGATTTGTTACGATAAACATTCGGTGTTATACGTACAATATAATAGTGATGATCATCTTTATCTCGTATTTTGTTATTTGTGAAATTGTCTCTTGGATTTGAGATCAAGTATCGTATGATAGACATTATGTTTTAAATTGTTGGAAATGATCATGCTTTTCAAGTGATTTTTATAATTGTTAATATGTTGTGATTTGTATTAGAATAATCTATCGAGAATGTGGTTATAAGTTTTGAAGAAAGAATATAACATGGTGAGTTGTTTTAGAGAAAAAAGCAATCTAAATAGTAACTTTAGAGATTGAGATCCATTGATAATTAATTATATGATTAAAATTTAAGCTATATATGTATGTGTTTTTATTGAATTTTTATTCTAGTAAAATAAATAAAATTTTGTTCTTGATTTTCTTTTTGGGGTTAACATCATTGTCAAAAATAAAAAATTGAGTGCTTGATATTACTCGTTTTTTAGTTTAGTAATTGTACACGTAGAGACCAAATTATCAACTTTTAGAATGAAAATTGGTATCTTGTTTACTAATTTGTTTGGATGGAAGATTATATATGTGTATTAAAATTTTTAAAAATATGTTTTTTTTTTTTACCAATATAATATGATTTAAAAAGTAATTGTAAATATAACATTTTAAAAAATGGGGTTTAATAGAACATAATCGGTTATGAATTGAAATTAACGAAAGTAAATCAAGTTTTGTCTCAAAATAATTTGAATATAATTTTATTTAAGCAAAACATAGATATAACTTTAAAAAAATAAGAAAAGATATTCGAGTAAATTTAATGATTATAATATATTCTTCGTAAATTTGCAGAATACTAATTACGTAAATAAGGATGGAATATAAGAGAGATGTGTCTGTTTTTTATTTTTTAAAATTTAAAATACAATTCTTTGTTTTAGGAATGTTAAAATGACATTTGGTCTTTTTAGTTGAAGTTTATCTAATTTTAGTATTTATATTTTGAAATGCCCTATTTTAGTTCATGTATTATTAATAAATTTATTAAATTTAGTCTATACATAGTGTTAGTTTATTATTAATTTTTTCAAAAATCTTTTTGTTATTTATTAGCACTTTACTTATAAATTTTGAAAACATATTCCTATATAGCAATTTTTTAATGAATATATTTATTATTATTTAGCTAATTTCAATAAAAATTAATTTTGAAAGACTAAATTTAAAATTTATTGAAAGTATAGAAACTAAAATAAATCAAACTTAAAATTGCAAGAAAAATTATTATAAATATGAAAATATGAAACTATTTATAAATATAGAAAAATTTCACTATCTATCAACGATAGACAATAAATTTTTTTATATTTATAAATAGTTTAATTCATTTTACTATATTTTAAAACAACTCACATTATAAGAATAAAAAATTAAATGACATTATAACTATTTTTTCAACGCAACAATTACATGGGGAGGGGTCCAATCCCCAACACAAAGGAAGGGAGTGGTAGCTCACTTTAGTAAATGAAAATTTCTTTTTTTATATTACAACAACCTTAATTATACTTTTGTAAACATAAATTCAACTTATATAGAAATGCGTGATAGAAGAGGTTAAGTCTCTAACTTCCCACCAGAAGAGGAAAGAAAAGAAAAGTATGGGACAATTTGATATTACAACAAATTACAAGGATTAATCTGCAATTTCCCTATCAGAAAAGCAAACGTCAATTGAAATAGTGGAACAAACAAACGACTTCTCCCGCCCCCGCCATAAGCGTTCGACGTCTCTGTAGTAGTGGTTTTCTTCGATGGCGGATTTTAAGCACTTTCTAGGGTTCCGTTTCTCTATTTTCTTATGGGTTCCCATTTCAACCACAGTTGCTGCAGATGATTCACTTGAAGATCAACGCCTTGCATTTACCTTCGGAGCTTTAGCTGCTGAAGTCTAAGATCTAATTTCTTGGTCAGTTTTGCATCATTGTTTCCTCTTCGTTTCATTTTTTGTTTACGGTTGATTGTTCAACTTGGAAAAATAACTGACTGTTAGGTGACAGGCTAACATTCTGTTTGATTTCTGTTCTGTTCAATTCCTTGAAGCGAGTTCCATTTCTCTGATTTTCGCTGTTCTTTATATTCTTGTGTACTTATTTTGTGAAGAATCAAAGATTGATGAGAGAGACTATGAATTGAGAAGGAAATTTCAGAGAATTTTAGAGATGGAAAAAAAAAACATTTAAGAAAAATCAGACAATGTTGTGATCTATTTGAAAATGCCCTCTCATTTGTGCTTGATCATTACATGACACAGCTTATGACTTTCTTCTCAGCACTCCTTTCTATTTTTATTTATTTGGATGTTGCAGTGTTTAATGAATTTCTGAATGCTGTCATTCTTCTCATTAAATATTTAGATGTGTGTGGCTTCTTTGGCTTAAATAATGTCAAATTTGTGTTCTGTGGCATCTAAGCTTTTGACTTCTGAGTTCTCACAAATTTATTTCTCTTGATAGCAAAAAGGATTTTCAGATAACAAGGAGCATTCGAGTAAGGAATATACACTTACACACGAATTGTTTAGTGAACTTAAGAAGCAGGTTTGTAACTTTGTAGCATCTGTGAGCTGTTTTCTACTGCAAGTTCTTTCATTGTCTGATAGAATTGTCCCCAAGTTTCTAGACTTAAAAGGCCAATACAAACATACTTCAGTGCTTAAATATATCTACTCTTTTCCCTTAGGTCGAAGGTTCAAATCCTCACCTCCGAATTTGTTGTACTCAAGGTTGCTAGAGTTAAAAGAAATCAGAAAAGATTATACACTTTGGAATTCTACCAACGAGGGAGCACCTTTTATAGTAGTTATCATTTGTTCAGTACTTTGCTTTTGACAATTTATGTCCAATATTTGTAGATGCCTTTTTATGTTGAAGAAAGTGAATTCCAATGATATTGGAGTTATTCTATTCCACATAGGTTAGGATTTCCTAAACTACATACAATCCATAATCCAAAATTTTGCTGCCCTGCGTTTGAGATGATAAAACCAAACAACGCTATTCCAAGTGCAGTGCTTCTTTCTGCATATATAATAGATATGCAGGTTTACTTAAGGTTATTGACCCACTTGAGTGATGACGTGGGTCTCCATTCTTAATTGGTCGAATGATTGAAGTTCCTGTCATATTTAATGTTGATTACTCATGCTTCAAACAAGAACTCCAAATCATTTAACCTTCTGGGTTTAGGTTAATTCCAAATGTATTACTATCTTCTGATTTTCTGTTTTAAGTTGCAGCTAACATTTTACATCATGTGTTGTTGCTAGATTCTTATTTTGACTGCTATGATAACATTGCATATCTGAAGTTTTTCAATTTTTAAAATTTTGTTATGTTATAAATATCATTCTACTTTGGTTACTATTCTAATTGTTCTATTTAATCATAGGAAGGAAAGTACTCCAAATTTGTTAGAACCATTTACATCCTAATTGGAACCTGTTAGGATACCTCCTAACAAGAAAATGCTCAAGAACACACAATAAACTCAAGGACAATCAAATATGAAAATATATTGAAATATGCTATAATATCATAGAAAATAACAAGATAACTCCTAGCCTTTTGAGAGAGCTAGACTCTCCCGAATTCCCAAATTCCCAAATTAGGAAATCCACAAAATTCAGTAACTAACTTCCTATCTAATTACTTTGTACCTCGTAATACTAATCATACTAATTATCCCAATATATTTCTAACTAGGAAACTCAAGAATGTTGTTAGAACTTACAGGAAACTCAAGAAGTTACCAAGCCATAGCATCTATCAAATGGTGACAATAGGAAAACTCTGCTTGGAGAATGCACTGAGCTGCTGTTTGGACTAGCTTAAACAAACCTCGATTAATCTCACAGTCTGCATGACCTATAACATTTGTGTGTCAAGAAAACTTATGAGATATTAAATCTTAAGTAAGTGGCCACCATGGATTGAAACAATGACCTTTTAGCCCTTTATCAATGTCATGCTCTTTATTTACCACTAGGCTAACCAACCATGATGGTTTGGCTTGGATTATTTATTGTAACTACAGTTGAAAATTATTTGCAAGTGTTATTCGAATTTGCTTTTTTTGACCCTTCTCTTTTTTGCAGTCACTTTGGAATGAAAGTGGGGGACCGCAAGCATATACAAAGGTTCGTTTCTCTATATTTTTAACCATTTTGATCGATAATCTTAAGTTGAAGCCTCCTGTTTCCTGTTAGTTTGATTAGTAATCAGTCTTACCTTCTGATGTTTTTATCTCAGCTGTTGGAAATGAAAGCTCAAGTATGGCAGTGACTTAATATCCACCCTTAAATTATTAAAATTGGGAGTCATATCGTTTCTTTAACAGGAAAAAGAAAAACTTTCAAAAGGAAAAAAATCTTAAAAAAAAGGATAAATCTATTAACTTTATTTTATGCAAGGCTTTGATTTTGGCTCCTGGCTAGTTTACATTCCAATATATAAATTGTGCCACGTGGCATAATTTTATTGTGTGTTGGTTAGACTGCACAAAAATGGGCTGCACTGAAGTTTTCCCCTAAAGCTTCAAACTTATTTACATCATATGCTAACATGAATATAGTTGGATTAAAAAAAGGGCTCTATTACAAGTATGGCTTGAGAGTGATTATTGACGTAATTTTGTGATGCCATGTTTATTTTATAACTAGAGGAAACTAAAATCACTAAGGAAGTGTTTCTTGAAAATAAGTAATTTATATATATACACATACATACATATATATATTCAACACCTTCATATTACATTCTTGATACATCTATCATGACACTTTATTTTCCTATTTACTTTTAAAATGCACCCTCTAGTTAACCTTCCTCTAATCAGTCTCTTGCAAACTCTTCTTGCTCACTTTCTTTCAAGAATTCTCAGCATATATGCTTCCACTTATCACCATTTTTTTTTCACCATTCATTTTCTTTTACTATTCTCTCCCTTAAAATACAATTTCTATAGATTTGTACACTTTTTTTTTTTTAATTAAAGAATGTAATTGTTTTTATTATTGCAGATTTATATTTATATTTTTATCATTTAATTAGGTATTTTTTCAAAAACAGAAAAACAGTTGAAAATAATTACAAATATAGCAAAATTTTACTTTTTATCCATGATAGATCGCAATAGATTCGGATAGACATCTATCACTTTACCAGATAAATATGAATAGATATTTATTTGGGTCTATCACAATTTTGCTATATTTATAAATAGTTTGATAATTTTTCTATTTATAATAATTTTCATTTTAATTATTTTCATTCACTTGAATGAATTGTCAAATCTCAAGTATTTGTTAAGTAAAAGTTAATACTTAATACTTGTTGCCAGACAAAATACTTAGAACTAACACACCGTTTGTCCCACGGTCACCTATTTTGCACATGAGATGAGGTGAAATAAGCTACGTTTTTTTCATGTAAAAAGAGAAATTAAACTTATTATGAATTATGTAAGTTGGCGTGTTTCCTAATAACCTGTTTGGACAATTAGCGTTTTCAATTCAATGATTGAGGGCCCAAAAACGTGATTGGGGCACTGCCAAAAGCCATGAACAAGTAACTTATCTTTTTACTGAACTTTAACTCACATGATTTTTTATTGACACATATGTTTTTTTTTTCTCCCTAAATAAGTTTAGTTTGTATTTAGTTTGAAAGTTCCAATTTTAGAGTCTAGTTTCTATTTAGTTTGAAAGTTCCATAAATTTTAGTGTAATTTTAATTTAGTTTTTAAACTTTGAATGTTACAATTTTATTCTTGAGATTTTGATTTTGTTTTAAATTTGTCCGTAGGTTGCAAGATTTACACTTTTAACTCTGATTTTTCACTAAATGTTCACTTTAGTTATTAGGGTTAATGTTTATTCATTAATTTAAATAGAAGATGGAAAGTGGACATTTTGTAAAAAATCAAACTAAGGACCAAATAGAAACTGATCCAAAACCTAGGAAGAAAAAACTTTTTACCCCTTAGCTTTAGTTTGACTAAATAATGATTTCTTCGCTTGAAGTTCAAGTAGGGTTAGAATATCTAAGTGAAGCGGTCGAGGATCTAAATATTAGAGCTAATTAGGGTATGTTTTGTTGGCAATTTGAATTTTGTTTTATATTTTCAGATCCACTAAGTTCAACAAACATGTATTTGACACAATTCGGATTTTGTTTTTGAAGACTATTTTCGAATTCTATGATCCAAATAGAACAAATTCTAAGAAAAATATTTTTTATATTTTCATCGTATCTAGATTTTGAATTTTAAATTTTAAAATGCAAAATTATGTTATATAAGAATAAAAATGTTTAGAAAATATGGTATGTCATGTTATAAACTCAATTCATCTTTTAAAGAAAAATTAATATAAGGTATTATGTAATGTATTATAAATTATTAGTATTACAAAATAATAATTGTTCAATTTTTTTAACATAAATAAATTATTTTTAACATAAATAAATTAATAATAGTTTATTGTCAACTAATATTTAATGGGCAGCTAGTTTTATGATTTATAAATATGGTATCAAACACATTTTAAACAATTATTTTAATTAAAAATCAAAATTTGAATCTACTACCAAACACATACATTAAGAATATGAAATACAATTCTATTTATTCGTTGTTTTTAGGATGTGTTTTCATCTTAGTTTTAGTTTGATTCTCGTGCTATTAAAAGTGTATCATCATTTTTCTTGTTTTGCTTTATTTAAGGTTTGATTTTATAATTCTTGAGGTTGGAAGAATTAACCAAATAGTAAAGGAAAAAAATTCATTTTTTTAAAAGGAAAAACACCATCCATCAAGAAATTATTTATTTAAGAGTTGATCAAAATTATATTTGTTGATTAAAGGCATTTCAGAATAGGGAAATCTCTATCCTAGAAAAGCTATATTAAATCTCAGCAATATAATATGACGAAAATGTGGGACCCACAAAGGTATACTTGTTGGCAAAAATCGTCACCACGGGAAGTATTTCCTTTTCTAAATTAAATTTATAGAAAATCTGCCATATTTTTCTTAAAGCAATAAATATTCAAATTTATATTTGCAAAGTACAAATCAGTTCCTACTATGAAAGAAATAAATAATGGTTACTGGAACTTGTCAACTCTCGTACTACATTAACATATCGAAGGTAGCAACTAAATAAAAATATGATAAAAAAAAAAAGATTAAAATATTATTTTGGTCCCTATCCTATTTTAATTCATATAATTTTACTAAATCTTGAATTTAGTCTAGTTTATGGTTGATTTTTTTTTATTAGCATTTTTAATGTAAATTTAAAAAAGAAGTAATTTCAAATAAAGGAAAAGTTTACTGTCTATTTGCTATGGACTGTGATGTTTTGCTATTACTTGTTAATATTTTTAATAATTTTGTCATTTAAAATAATTTCCTTTTTAAAAATTTGTCACATATTGTTATTGCTTGCATAAAAATTATAGTTATTATTTAACTAATTTCGGTAAAAATTAGACTAAATTTAAGATTTATTGAGAGAACACCGAAAATAATTATATAATTGAAAGAGTTAAACAAACTTCAAAATTTAAAGACCAAAATGATATTTTAATCTTAAAAAATTAACAATTGGTAGACCAAATAGATGTAAATGCTCAAAATTTTCGTATTGAATTTATAATTCATAATAATTTTATGTACTATTTTAGAATTTTATAGGTTTAATTTAAATAATTGAATCTTAAATCTTATCAAATGATATATATATATATATAGAAAAAGTACTCTCATTATAAATAAAAGAGTTTGTTTTTAAATATATAGAAATGTCATTTATAAATATAATAAAATAACTACAATAAATAATTACATTTTACTATATTTAAAAATATTTTTAATAATTTTACCTCCTTAAATAATTATCTTAAATAAAATTTATCGATACAACATATATAAGAACTTAAATTTTATTTTTCGGTTCAATGATTCAAAATTAATCAGGGATGACTCCACTTACCCTACTTTAATGTTTGTAAATATTGTAATTATGATAATAAATTTAATCCATTCAGATTTGGTTCTCTTTTTGGTTTTAATGATTTAGTTGTATTATGTTTATATATTTAATTACTTTCCATTTGAATAAAGAACGCGCTGAGTGTGGGCCTAATTTTTCCGAAAAGTTGAATATTGTTTTCGTTTTAAAGTTCAAATGATTTTTGCAATTCTCAAAATAAAATAAAAAATAAAAAAAGAAGTTAAAAGAGTGTGTATATATATATATTGTAAAAATAAATAAAACGACGTCCTGAAAAATGTTGTTCATTTGAAGCCGGAACGCCATTTCCACGGCTGCTCCGTCCAACCAAGGCTGGGCTCTCCGACCATATTGAGAGAAGAGAAGAGAAGAGAGAGAAGGAGCAGGACAACGAAGCGTTTCTCACATGGAAATGGAAATCATAGACTTCACAATACAACTTATTAAATTATCTCCATTTCTTCTCTACGCGGGTATATGAATGCCTGATTCTTCTATTTCTTTTTTCATCATTTGGATCTTGGAAGCGACGCCCTCAACTTCTGCTACTCCACCATTGCTTTCTCGCTCGGATCATTCTTCTGTCAGTATGATTTCTTAGCTCATTTCATCTTTCTTACATTTGGTTTTCTTTTTCGTCACTGAACTGAGTGTTCGGATTCCGATTCCGATTCCGATTCCGATTCTTGTTATAGCTTCATATCATATTTTGTGATTGGTAGTTATGGATTGTTGGAATCTTGCCTCTAGATTTTCTCTTCTTTAATTGTTATTGTGATGTGTTTGTCCCACGTTAGTTGATTACTGGTTTTGCTGTGTTTGCGTCTTCGATTTGAATTCATAGCGTTTTTTTTCGAATTATTAGTATTCTTGTCATTTGGAGGGTCTGGGTAGGTCTAATTTTAACGTGTTCATGCGTTGGGTTGGCTTGACTTTTGTGTGAAATGTAGATTACTCAAGTTACTTCGGCGGTATTGATTGGTTTTAGTTGTTGGGATGCTTCAGAGCTTTGGATGGACCTTTTTTTTCTTTTGGGGGTGGGGTAAGGATGGGGATTGTTGGGAAGTAACTTACTGCAAAAGTTTCTACCGTAGCAGGCATTTGAATTACGATACTATTGAGTTCTATAATCATTTGAATCTTTACCTTTTCCATTTTAGCTAGTTAGAAATTTCTTTAGAACTTGAGAGTTGTGACAAAATTCTGTGTATGCTATCAAATTGCAGATTTCCTTCATCAGTCAATTTACAGATTTTTTGGTAAATTTTGACATTCATTTCTCTCATTGGAGGTGTGCATATTGGTAGATAGCAATCAAAATGCAACTTGTTTAGCAACATTGCTGCTGTACATTTTGTTGAAGATGAAGATGACGCAGGCATGGTGTCCTAGTGAGATGCAGATTTTGCCTGGGCCTCGCCATCGTACTCATATGAAAAAGCCTTTATGGATTATCATCTTGGTTTCCTTCATCATTGTCTTCCTTATCTGTGCATACATGTATCCACCTCAAAGTAGTGGTGCCTGTTATATTTTTTCTTCTAGAGGTTGTAAGGTCATTACGGACTGGCTTCCGCCTGCTCCTGCTAGAGAACTTACTGATGAAGAGGTTGCTTCTCATGTTGTTATTCGAGAAATTTTGAACTCACCTATTGTACCATCACAAACTCCAAAGATAGCATTTATGTTTTTGACTCCTGGTTCTTTGCCGTTTGAGAAGCTGTGGGACAAATTTTTCAACGTAAGTTTTGTTTTTTTTCTTATCTAATTCTAAGCTGTTTGATCTTTAATTCTTTATTCTTCTTGCATTGTACATTGTCTTCATTTCCCTGCAATAACTTAATGGTGTATATCGCTTTTCACTCTCTTGAAAAATATCAATTATTACATGTGTGGCATACTAAGAAAACTAATTTATTTTAATTTAGTTTCATGATCCAGTGATAATGATAACCATCAAGGCTTTGAAAGAAGGGGAATTAGTTGTTTTACCATTGGCTCGTTATTCTTTCATTGTTCATTACTTCTTGATCTGCAGACTGATTTTCACCGATAACTCATTCATATCTCATGGCAGGGTCATGAAGGCAAATTCACTGTTTATGTCCATGCATCTAAGGAGAAACCAACTCATGTCAGCAGTCACTTCTTGAATCGGGATATCCATAGTGATCAGGTACCTTAAGTTATGCTTTTAACAAACCAATAGAGAGTTATTAGTCGATATGGTGTCAGAATGAAATTCTGAATGTCTTTCCATAAGCTAGCCTGATATTAAATTTCACTCACATCATATGGATCATTCTTGCCTCATTTTTTGCAATCTTATCCTTTTCTGGAATCCCCTTTCTGATGAGAATTTAAATAATTGGACACGTAATTGATAATTTATTGCAGGTAGTGTGGGGTAAAATTACCATGGTTGATGCGGAGAGAAGATTGTTGGCAAATGCTCTACAAGATCCAGATAATCACCATTTTGTTTTACTTTCTGATAGGTGGCTGAAATCTCACTCCTTTTTTTTTTTTTTTTTTTTTTTTTTTTTTTTTTTTTTTATGAGTTGTATTTAGTTCTTATCCTCAACTATAATGTTCCTTTTATTTTGCAGTTGTGTGCCTTTGTATAGTTTTGACTATATCTACAAGTATCTCATGCATTCAAATATAAGTTTTGTAGACTGGTGAGTTATATACCTTCATGTCTCCTCTCCACGTGTTAATTTCCCTTTGATGTACGTGGAATATTTACTACTCCCAAACGTCTTCTGTGAGAAAAATACACACACTCACGACTCCTAGCAGCGGGTTACTTCTCAGATTGCAGAATCATCTACAATTTAATTCTGCATATGATTTGTTTGTAGAATATCTCTAATAGAAACCAACTTTCTCAGCTTCAAGGATCCTGGTCCTCATGGAAATGGCAGGTATTCAGAGCACATGTTACCGGAAGTGGAGGAGAAACACTTTAGAAAAGGTGCACAGGTACACTCTGGAAATTTTGATCATTCATACAACTTTCCAAAAATTTGACTTCTGTTGTTGTTGTTGTGTCTGTGGAAGAAACCTTGTGTACACTGACGGAAAGAATTGAGCACTTGGGTTCTTTTGTTAACTTCTGTGCTTATCTGGGTTGCCACTGTAACTATGCAAAACTTTAATAGTTCTCTTGATTATTGTCATTTGAAATGTTGCAAAACTTAAAACCTCAGATTGGGTTTGATGGTTTAGACTGAAAGGATGTATTCATTCCTATTTCTTTGTCATCTTTGAACTTGAGGCTTAGATTTCAGATCGAGATATTTCTTCCATGTGTGCATATGACAATTAACGAAATAGCATGCAAGTTTAATCTCAATTTTCTTTATTTTTCAGTGGTTCACAATGAAACGGCAGCATGCTTTAATAGTTTTGGCTGACAACCTTTATTACTCCAAATTTCGCGATTACTGCCAGGTGATTGTAAACTTAGGTCTTCTGTAGTTCTGTTGCAAAATTAAGACTAATGTTTGTAGTTTTCTCCTGCACATTTTTGTACATCTTAGGAATATATTATAATGGTCACTCTCTCTCTCACACACGCACGCACCACAGACACTGCATTAGAAGATAAGTTGAATTCATATTCCTCATTTTCCCGTACATCCCAACTTCCTGAGCAAATTTTCTTTTGATTATATAGTCCTTTCTCAATGCTCACACCTCACTAATATGCAGACACCATTCTTCATTTCTTCCTAACCAAACTAGGATCATCTCAATTTTCTTTGGGTCTGACCTTTAAATATGAGTAAAAATTGAGAATATTTTTTATTCTCTCTCATCTCATTGATGTGTCCTGTACACACATGTCAATCCTTTTCTGTGTTCTCACACGTCTGCAAACACTTATCCTACTGACAACCATTTATTGGGTTTGAGGTTTTATGTTACTTCTTTTATGTTCAACCATTTCCATTTTTCTGTCAAGATCTTGCCCTTTCAAAGTTCTGTAGGGGGGGGCTATTTGCAATTTATGTTTTATTGCCTGGAAAAATGCACACGAGACTCCATTTTATTTAGTAGGTAGCACAATCCCTGTTTCCCAAAATTCTTCGAGGTTCTCTCATGTAACAGATCAGCATTAATGGTCAATTTTGATAAATCCTCTGCATGTGGTTACCAAATACCGACTCACCACCATGTATTGATATGTATGTTCTCATCCACAGCCAGGTTTAGAAGGGCACAATTGCATAGCTGACGAGCACTACTTGCCAACCTTTTTCAATGTAAGAGTTTTTCCAGACACCTTACCACAGAGCATTTCCCGTATGTCTGGCTAAAAAGTTCCCCTTTCTACATCCTTTAGATGATTGATCCAACCGGAATTGCAAATTGGTCAGTAACACATGTCGATTGGTCTGAAAGAAAGTGGCATCCAAAATCATATAGAGCCGAGGATATTACCTATGAGCTTTTGCAGAATATTACGGTATGATTTATTTACAATATCAATATTTTCACTTTACTGATTTTCGTTAGTAAAGCTCCAAAATGTTAGCCTTTTCCAGTCATTTTTCTTACGAATTGCCGTTTGTCATCTACTCACCTCTTGTCTCAAAGCCCTACCGTATGGTAAGGTGATTTAAAGGGGAAAGTATTGTGGATGTTGATTGTTTTAATGGTGCTATCTTTGCAGTCGATTGATGTGAGTGTGCATGTAACAAGTGACGAGAAGGTATGCTTGTTCTGTTATTTCAATGAAGCTTTGTTGATGTCTTGATCTAATTGTTGTTTTTTTGGGTCCTCTACAGAAAGAAGTACAAAGGTGGCCTTGTTTGTGGAATGGTCTACAACGGCCATGTTACCTATTTGCAAGAAAATTCTATCCCCAAGCTTTGGATAAATTGCTGTATCTTTTCTCCAACTATACAACAATTTGAGTTAGGTTTTTATGTTTACATTTGTTTTCGACATTTCAGATTCTTTTGCTGCATCAATAACTTCACAGTTTTTTGTTCCATCTGGTCTTTAATTCAGTTCTAGGTTGTAAATTCCTGGCCTTGGGGAGGTTTGAATGTGACCAACCACCATTCTTGAGTGCATTGAGCTGCTTGCCGAGTGCCTATGGTGATCTGAGATTGAAGGAAGCTAACATATTGGTGTTGCTTCCTCGGGGAGGGGCATATTATCTATTTTTTACTTTATATTTTTTAGGGTTTTTTTTTTTAGAACAGAAGAACAGATGATTTTCAAGGAAGAATATTTCCTTAGATCTTGTAGTAATATTTTGTAAACATGATCTGAATTTGCATCTTGCAATCTTTTACAAATATATTATATTTTAAGTTTCAAAGTATCACATTTCTATGCGGCACTTCAATTAAGAAAGCTCTGCAAACAGGGGAGGGACAAAAAGCTCAATTTATCTCGTAAGGTCTGGAAATGGACTAATTGCATTACTCAATTTGTTAACTTGAGATGTCCAGAACATTCTCTGCTTCTAGTTCATTAGAAACCGACTTCCGGGTTCGTCAGGCACTTCCGAAGAAGATGCTACCTTTTACTTCCAAAGTCAACCAACGTTATGTAAGTGTTTCTATACTGGCAACATTTTCCCATATGTGGATTCATTTGATGCTTATATTTTAGGCGCTCATATTTCATCTATGAATTAGTGTTTCTATACTGTTACTAGACCCCCTTATATCTCTGCACATGACCTTGTCATGAACTGATACTTTAATATTTTTCCCCCATCTTTTACCTGCTAGTCTTTCTGGTTCTACATTTTGCTTTTACATGATATTTATTATGCATACAACTGCTTTGAGAAATCAACATGGTTTCATTCTCCATTGCATGACATCAGAATCAACATGGTGATTCTGTTAGTTTCTCAGCATCATCTTTTACCTTCCCTAACCTTGGCATTTTATTTGTCAACAGCCATGGTCTTGTCCATGTCAATCACAACAAAGCCTTCACGTTTGGCGATGAAGCTGATCCACCGCAACTCGTATCTACATCCACTCTATGACCCCAATGAGACAGTCGAGGATCGTTGGAAGAGAGAGGAGACAAGCTCAATCGAACGCTTTGCTTATCTTGAGTCGAAGATTAAAGAATTGAAGTCTGTTGGTAGTGAGGCTCGATCAAGTCTCATCCCTTTCAATCGAGGTAGCGGATTTCTTGTTAATTTGTCAATTGGTTCGCCGCCCGTGACACAGCTCGTAGTGGTCGACACTGGTAGCTCCCTCCTGTGGGTGCAGTGTTTGCCTTGTATCAACTGTTTTAGGCAATCGAGCTCATGGTTTGATCCTCTGAAATCAACAAGCTTCAAGATATTGGGCTGTGGGTTTCCTGGCTATAACTACATTAGTGGTTACAAATGCAATGGTTTTAATCAAGCAGAGTATAAATTGAGGTACCTTGGCGGGGATACCTCACAAGGAGTTCTTGCTAAGGAATCACTTCTCTTTGACACATCTGATGATGGTAGAATTTTTGGAGCAGCTTTGGGGCTGATTCTAAAATACTTAAAATTACTTTTATCATTTTTAAAATCTATATGAGACATACTTTTGGTGAATAAAAATTTCATTTAAAAGTGTAAAATTAATTTAATTTTGAGTGTTTAAATATGTGTTTTGGAGTGATTTTGAGCTTCACATTTCAAAATCACTCCAAAGTGCATATTTATGAGGGATGGCTGAAGTAGTGATTGTAAAATTTATTTTCATACTATTATATTAATGTTTGGTTCCAAAGTATTAAAAGTAATTTTCATATATTTGAAAGTGATTTTGAATTGTTAGGTTTGGTTTCTAAAATGGTTTTAGAATCTATGGAGGGACTAAAATTGATTTTTCTTTTTATCTAAAATAAATGGTCAATACATAATTGGGGAAAGTTTACTAATTTTGTAGAGTTATTCCTACTTCCTAGTCATTCCCTCACTTGCAGATTTCAACTAATCATTGAAAAATCGAAATGAAGTGATTTTAGAGTTTTTTAAAATAACCTAATCAAATGAAATAGATAGATTGAGTTGTTGGTCACCTATGACTTTTTTTTTAGAGGAGGTTCACCTCCGACTTGCTTAGCCATATATTTAATTTTGTTACGGTTGAGATTAGTGAAGTGCATGACTTTAACTAGAGAAATCCATAGTCATGGTCATAAAATTTTATTTTATTTTTTTAAATCTGAAATCAAATGGAAACTTTTGAACTAATAGGATAGTACGGATCAAACGATTTCTTTTTCATAATATATTTTTTCTTCACAACTTTTTTTAGTAAATATATATATTCTTAAATCACATTTGAACAAAGCTAAATTTTAAAACCAAAATTCAGCTCAAAGAAGTAGATTGTTTGCAAACAAATTGGTTATGCCAACCTGAGTACATGTTAATAATAACTAACATATACCATTTTTTTTGTTGGGAGAAATGTTTTTATTCCTCACATTTGTTATACTAAAGAAAATGACAAAATGGTAATCAAATGAGATAAAATAAAAGAGCTTGTTTGGTAGGTAATTTAAAAATGATACAATGAAAACAAAGTTGGAGTTCATGTTCTCATACATGTATTTAATAACAAATTTAGAAATTGGATTTCAATTAAACAATTCTTCAAAATGCATTTGATAATATATTTATAAACCACAAGATTAATTGTAATTTCCCACAAAATATGAGTTTGAATACAAACTATGATTAATTAATTTAGTAACATATTTTATATTATTATTTTGTGATATCATATAATTTATATTTAATACGCATTTTGATTTAACAAAAAGGAATTTAATTTATAATAACAAAAACTATATTTATTAAGTTTTTATCGTTTTTAAATATAATTACATGTCAAAATTTCAAGTTCAAAAATCTAGATACATGAAACATATAGATCATCAAATGCATATACATGAAAACATAAAAACATAGATTAAAATACTATTTTGGTCCATATATTTTGAAGTTTGTTCAATTTTAGTCCTTATACTTTCAATAATTCTTAAATTTAGTTCCGAATGCTAGTTTATTGTCTATTTTTTTATAAAAAAAATATTTATTATCTATAACATTTTTATTATAAATTTTGAAAATATATTAACATATTTCAATTTCGATAAAAATTAATTTTGAGAGACTAAATCTAATATTTATCAAAGTACGGAGACTATGATTGTACAATCTAGAAGATAGGGATTTAAATTAAACAAGCTTAAAAATATGAGGACCAAAATGGTATTTTAACCCTTAAATTTATCTACCAAACAGACCTAAACCTTTTTCATATTTTCCTAATCCCAACCTAATGATAATGAACTTTAATTACAAGCCTACAAAATATTAATGAAACTCATAATTCACTAGGCATTTGGTGTTAACAGGTAAAATAAAAAAGACGAATTTAACATTTGGGTGTGGTCATATGAACTTCAAAACCAACAATGATGATAGCTACAATGGCGTATTTGGATTGGGCGCATATCCCGACATAACAATGGCCACTCAATTAGGCAACAAATTTTCCTATTGCATCGGCGATATCAACAATCCTCTTTACACTCACAATTACCTCGTCTTAGGCGAAGGATCCTACACTGAAGGCGATTCCACCCCTCTTCAAATCCATTTCGGCCATTATTATGTCACTTTACAAGGCATCAGTGTTGGCTCAAAGAAGCTCAAAATTGATCCAAAAGCCTTTGCAATCACATGGAATGGCAACGGCGGAGTTCTAATCGACTCTGGAATGACTTACACTAAGCTCGCTAATGGTGGGTTTGAACTACTTTATGATGAGATTCTTGATTTGATGAAGGGTTTGTTGGAACGAATCCCAACTGAGAGGAAATTTGAAGGGTTGTGTTTTAAAGGAGTTGTGAGTCGGGATTTGATTGGGTTTCCGACGTTGACGTTTCATTTCGCCGGCGGTGCCGATTTGGTGTTGGAATCTGGAAGTTTGTTCCGGCAGCATGGTGGGGATCGGTTCTGTTTGGCTATCTTGCCAAGTGATTCTGAGATGTTGAATCTCTCTGTGATTGGGATTTTGGCTCAACAGAACTACAATGTGGCTTTTGATCTTCAACAAATGAAAGTGTTCTTCCGGAGGATTGATTGTGAACTACTCGAGGACTAAAAGGTCTGTTTAGAATGACTTTCTATGGTGGAGATGATTCACAATTGAGATTTTCGTACGAATGACCTAATCTTTAAGACTTGATGTAAAATAACTCAATCTTAAAAATCCAATGAAAACTAACTTCTTTGCATCAAGTACTTTTCTCTCGTCACAAAATAGTTGGAGCTTTTAAATCAATCAACAATCGTCCGATGGGGGTCGTGGTGCCCTCCTACTACGATCTTCTAATGGAACTCTACATTGATTTTCAGAAAAATTCATTCTTTACAGAGCCTTGATTAATATAAACACATGTAATGTTATAAAAAATTCAAAACATCACATTTGAAATGTATATCACGTTAGGGATTTGACTATTTTGCGATGGGAGAGACGTCCCTGTCGCAAGAAGTTCCTAGTGGTAGTTTTCATTGGTTTTTAGGATTTGTTCATTCAGCATTAATGTCTTTAGGATGGAGTCATCCGTACGAAAATCTCGTTACAATTTTGGTTCAGTTGAGGTAGAGATAGATTAAGCAACTAATGGTTTTTTTTTTCTAATCAATATGTAAGTCCTCCATAACAGTTACATTACAATAAACTATTGATGTTTTGTTATTGTACAAAAAAAAATTGAGAGGAAAGGAATATGTTTAGTTGGGTACAACAATGGGGGATGGAGGGACTGATTTGTGGATAGGTGTGCAGTCCCATCCACCTTCTTTAGTATGAGAAAAAGTAAAATGCCTGGGAACCCAAGTCTCACCTCTGGATGCCATTTCTCTTGCAATCTCCCTTTGTTTTTCCTCCAGAGCTCTCTTTCCTCTTTTTGCTGCCTCCCAGTCCTTGTTCAGAATCCCTTGGCTCACCTCACTCCATACCACTGCTGATTCACTTGGCCACACACTCTGTTGAGTATAAGTGGAAGATGTTCAATTCACAATCAGGTATGTATATATACATACATATATATATATATACACTAATTGACTAAGAACTAAGAAACAGGACGACGGATATAGGACACAATACAACGCGAGATGGACATAGGACATAAAACAACGCGAGATGGATATAGGGGCAATTGCAAATATAGCAATTAGGCCCAACGCATAAGTAGATATAGCACAATGCAAAAGAATTTGTAGATATAGCAAAATTTAGATTCAAATCTCGAAATCTATGAGTGATAGATTATATTGCTAGGAGGAGTCTATTAGCAGCAGAGATCATGATAAACTTTACTATATTTGTTTACAAATGTTGCTATACGCTCAATTATTAGCTCTAAAAGTGCTACCTATTGCAATTACCTTTCTTTTTAATATATATAATTTTTAAACAAAAATGAAATTCAAAGTTAGTGAATTTATGCATTTATATACTTAAAACATTAGTTTGATGTATTTCACATTTACTATCAAATTTGATTATTTTTGTCGTATGTGTGTCTATTTAGCATATGTAACAAGTGTTTGATGCATGTCCAACTAAGGTTGGTTCTATTTTGATTTTGTACAACTAGTGTCTAACACATCTACTACACTAACAAGTATCATATACATGTTCAATAAGTATCGGACATGCTAGCCAACTGTGCTTCTTAGCTAATTGATATGCATGTTTTGCTTAATGAGTTAAGACATGTATAGATTATTGGAGCAGAATATAAATAAAAAAAAGTTGATTATGGAAAATTCAAAATATTATACCCTCAAGTCTTGAACCGTGGGAGTTCTCAACCTCCAAATGTTTTCTTTTGCGCTGTATATGACTGCAACTTCACCGCTCTGTATGTTCTTCACCGTGATAGTTCTGCAATTTAAGTTTAATGACTTTAAAGGAAATCAATAGCCATATTGTGCGTGAATAGGACTCTTGAAATATGCCATATAGAATTGCTTCAACTGTTAAGTAATGCTAGAAAGAAAAGAGGACTTCTTTGGTTCAAAGATTTGTAACCACAAAATTGGCTGTTAGAAAGTAGGAAATTAAACTAGTGATGATTTCAAAATTGTAGAGGGATACTTAGCATAGAGCCTTGGTTTACCTGTCCCATTGACCATTGACCTCGTAAAGAGGCTTCGATGAGAAGCTATCAAAAATCTTTCCTTTGATTGATCTAGCATTCCCTCCAAATCCAAAGAAAGAAAGACCTTTACAACGTAACTCAGCTTCAAGACCACTGTCTTGGCATGCAATTCTGATATTACCACTCCATTCAGCCCCAGGTGTTGGGAGGAATTTGAACATCAAATTTGGTGCATTCATAACATAAGTTTCTCTATGATTTGAAAGTCTCAGCTCTCTCTTCCCACTTACTTCCACCTCCACAGATGTACCTACAAAAGTTGGTTGATGTATGAATTCATTGCTATTAGAGTATTATTAAGAGTATATTAGTAATTAGATAGGAACAGAGGAGATAAGAGAATTGTTTAGAAGCGGATATTCTAAATGCCTCAAATACTTGTTATATGACAATACATTGTGATTCTGATTTGGATTCTATTAGTTTTAACAGCAGAATAGACTTAGAGAGTGTTTGCCACTGATATCATGTATTATATAAAGAAAAATGGAGATTTTGAGTACCATAGAATTTGGCAATAGGCTGCTGACACCATATCATTTCCAGGTTTTCCTTTTCATCAGTAGCATGAAGGGCACTCACTGGTGGATGATGTGAAATCTGTCACAATGTTTCATACAAAGAATAAGTCAGTTAAGAGAAAGGGTGTTATTTAATCTAGAAAGATGTTTTTTCAAATAGTATTCTCCCCGTCATTAGAAATTAAGCTTTAGATAGGTGGTTTGGGTACTGTATTTTGTTTTTGTCTCAAAAAAAAAAAAAAAAAAAAAAGGTGGAAGATTGAGTAAAAACCTGTTCAAGTAGAACATTTAGAGAGCCTGCTGAAGCATGATGAGTCTCTCCAAGAATTGGGTTGAAAGGAGAAATACCAAAAGTTAAAGGACGAAGAGTAGAAATATTCCATGCCACAACAGCCACAAATCTGTCTATTGGGTTCTTCCCATTGTTGCACTTCCTTAACATGTCTTCATTGAAGCAATAAACAGATTCACCATAACATTGAAGTTGTGATTTTGGCATGTTGAACTGTGGGGGCACCTGGAATTTAGTATTTTACACCAAGTTATACTTTTATGGATAATACCCTTAATTTTGCATAATTTTAACACTAAAATAGTAATTAAAAAGATAACTAATTAGTCAACCATATGTCATGAATAATAACTTCATTTCATTTCATAAATCTTCTCATAAAATTATCCATCAATAATAGTATTTTGTTTTGTCCGAAGTTCAACTGGATTGAGAAGAAAAAGTATACATTTTATTCTAGTTGAACTATACTCACTTTGACAATATTATCACCAATTTTTTTCAAAACAAAAAAAAAAACGTAGTAGCTACTAAATAATTTTACAGGATCAATGTTACTTGAAAAGTCACGTAACATAAATAGATGAATAATACAAAATTTATCAATCTGAGCATAGTTCAATTGATTAAGACATATACTCACTCCTCTACTTACATGTTAAATAAAAATTTTAAAAAGTCAATATTCCAAAAAATATTAAATACTTTTTATTTTTTCAAAAGTTGAAATATTTTCCTTCACCTGTTATATAGAGATAAAACATTTTAAAACTATCCATATAATAGAAACTCGTTAGAATTTTGGATTAAAATAGAGTCCTAAAACAATGTGACAATGACCAAATAAAAATTGAGACCAACACACTGTCACACCATTCAAGATCATTGCTATATCAATTTCACATCTAGGATTCCATATAGAATTCTAGTGGAAGGATACAAATGATGGTTGAGAAGTATTTATTGTAATTTAACCCCAAAAAAAAAAAAAGAACGAAGAGAGAGAGAGAGATGCCTTGAAGTGAGATAGATCCGATCCTGGCCGTACATCTTTAAAGAGGCTTAGGATGCGGCTGAGTAAGTTAGGAGCTCTATACTCGGCCACATCTGATCCTGCCTCCAAAGACACTGGTTTCGTCAGAGTAATTCTTCTCCCCTCCCTTTCCGTGTCCTCTCCCGCACCCTATTAAATTTCAAGCATTTTTGTCAGTCCATTTACTTTCATACTCCCACGCCCTTGTTAGGAGCGTCGTGTTCACGCACTTCCACCCCCAATCAAAAACATTTCTTCAAACAAAACAAAAACATTTCCCACGTGCACCTTCTTTGACCGTTGAGAAAAAAGTAGTTCAAATAATTTATTACAATGATATTGATATTTTCAAAGCTCGTGTGAATATTACGTATTTGTCTCTCTCTCTCTCTCTCTCCATAATTTTGATAAAATTCTGTAATTCGTTGGTACTTCTTTAATGTAACATAAATAAGATCACCTAAGTTTTTTTCTTTTTTTTTTTTAAATCAACAACACATGAGAAAATGGAGTAATCAAACGTATGACTCACTGAAAATGTTTGTCGTGTTGTTTTAAACTTTTAATTAAATAAATAAAAAAAATCTAGTTAGGATTTCTAAATAATTTTTTGTTCTTGTTAAAAAAAAAAAAAAAGAAAGACAATAAAGGCTCTACAAAATTTGAGGACTAAATCAAAATATTTTGAAAATGAAAAAGATAAAATAAACTTTTTAAACAAAATAAATTTTAAAAGTGATCAAATAAATTTCATTTTATTGTAAACAATATTGATAATAATTGATCTAATTACAAATCGAAGAAAAAGATTGTGGATCGACTAGTAATAGGATTGTATTTAATAAATACCAAATAGTAAATACATCATATGGTCCTTAATCTATTAGGTATCATCAATTTGATATTTAGCCTTTTGAAAATTATCGTTCATACCATTAATGTATTAAAAGTTCCCATTAGGATTTCAAAAAAAAAAAAAAAAATTATTAATGTATTAATTCTATATTTAAATATGTCAACATGTACTCAAATATTTCATCATCAAAATCTAAACTCACCCACGACAAAGTTCATTATTCATTTTTAGATATGTTTGTATATCCAAATATGATAATAAAACAACATAAAAAAAATAATTAAAAAAATTATACTAACTCCCTTCAATAGATATTTCATTAGTGGTATTAATTCATAATCTCTTTATATCTATCATAGGTAAAATTGAAAATCTGAATAAACTTTAAGAACCAAATTAAAAATTGGGATCACGCTACTTTTTTTCTTTTCTTTTCTTTTCTTTTTTTTCTGACTTAAAAAAAGGAAGGAGAAGCTGTGCCTAATAAATGGTCATATGTGATTGGGATATGTATCTCCCCTGTTGACAAAACCATGACATGTATGGATGGATTATTGGGCATTGCAATGAAATAAACAAGACAACAACCAAAGGCACAGGCATTTATAGTCTCAAATAGACATATCCATGCATGCTTCTTTCTTTATTTTATTATTATTTTATTATTATTTTTTCTGTGAAATTGGAAATTATTTGATTTCTTTTTTACTTTAACTAATTAAACTTTGAAAGTAATAATGAGATGTATCTAAATCACACTTAATCTCATATTCTCCTCTTCTACGCACAGGATTTTTTTATAAAAAATTATTAAAAAAAAAAAAGTGTCACGTAACACATTTCTATTGGGTACTAGCCAGACTACATAAAAGATGGGTGCAATGTTTTTCCTTTTTCAAGTTTATCTATTGATGTAATCTTTCTTTTTTTTTTTTACATATTAAGTTTAAGAAAATTAATTCAAACTTTTTAGTTAATCCAAACAAAGCTAACCTGGAGTAAGGACATCCATTTGGGTCCTTGTCCAAATTTTAATTTAATTAAATTAAGACTTATCTAGGAATTAACTCAACTACCTCGGCAAATGTGAACATAGTTGAACAAGTACTAAAAAAAGCTTACATATCCCTCAACACTATTCAAACTAATAAACACAAGTATTTAGAAAAAGATAGGTCTACTGTTTTACAACTTAATAAAGTAAACCAAAGATTAAATGCTAAATATAGATCTAGAGTAAGGCAAGGCATGTGACTTAAGGGGTCTATCTAGATCCCAAATTTTAATGTACAAATAAAAACAACTATAATAAATATAGACATTAAGTTAGATGAATGTCCATAGCAAAAGTAGATAATGATATAATGTTTAAAAGAAATAAAGAAAAATACGTACTTTTATTTGTGAAATAGTCATCAAATTTGTAGTCACCCTAAACATTTTTATTTTTGGAAAAAAATATTATTTTGGCCTTTAGGTTTTGAGTCTAGTTTCAGTTTTGTATCTATGTTCCAAAATATTACACTTTTAGTCTTTAAAATTTGAGTTGATTATCAAAAGTGACTTAAGTTAACAGTAATTAATATAACTTTCTTTCATTTGAGGTCGAAGATTTGATCATCTATCCGTGCATTGTTGTACGAATTTAAAAAATGGATATCAACATTTGGAAACTTAGGAACAAAATAGAAACTAGATAAAAAATATAAAAAATAAAAAATAAAAAAAAATCTAAGGACTAGAAACGTTTTTTTCTTTTTCTTTTTTCTTTTTTTTTTTTTTTTTTTTGTTTTTCATATTTATATAGCAATAAATTTCATGACATTGAAACACCTACTTTTTATGATATTTTTAGTAGTCGTCCCAAAATTTCGAAGATACGATACCCTTTTTTTTTTTATTAATTTGGTTAAAATTCAAAATATCTTTCAAAAAAATAATTTTTTAATGAAAACTTATAGTGTATTTAGGACAGGTACTACTAGAAATTTGCTGTGGTTCTTGTGGCAACAAGGCAGGTCACGTGGAGCAGTACATTATTGTACAAGAAAGTGGGTGTTTTTAGTATTATCTTAATTCAACCAACACCAATGTGAGTGAGATCCAATTCCAAAGGCTACGAACTAGTGGCTACTTCTTTTTAGCTTGGAAAACTCCATTCTCGTCTTTCGTTAACTTGTAATTAAGAAATTTAAATTCTTGGTTGAGTATTTGATTTTTAGTTTGCCTTATGAGAGGGTGAAAAGGAAATTTATAAGCTTAATTTTCAAAATTAAAAATGAAAAACCAAATAACTAAAAATGAAAAACCAAATAGCTATTAGATGGAGTCTAAGCGATTTAAAATTTTGATTTTTTTTTTTATTAAATATGTGTTTACTTGAACTAGGTAATTATTTATTTAAAATTATAAATTTATTTATCTCATCATTGATGGTATCATAAAAACTCAGGTTTCCCAACTTTCTATTTCATAATTATAAATTTAGAGTCAAGTGGCTTAAAAAAAAAAAAAAAAAAAAAAAAAAAAAAGTCAAATATCTCTATATGAAACATAAACTTGTGTTTGGAAGTTGTTTGTAAGCAAATGATAAAAGTTTACTGAGCATAACTCAGTTTCATCTTTAATTTATCTACGAAGTTGTCCACATGCGATGCAATTTTTTCAACAAAAAAATGATAAATAAAAATAAAAATAAAAATCTGGTCAATTTTTTAGAAAATATATTTAGTCTTTATATTCGAAAGAAAATATATCCTTATGGGCTTTATAGAATTTCATTATTAATATATCTTTAAAAAAAAAAAAGAAAAAACCATTCTTATAGTCTTTAAATATAAATCTATGAGAATTCTATTTCCATGAAATATTTGTAAATTTTTAATATCTTCAAAATCTTAGGACATGAAATATTTTTACTTGCTTAAGTTGATTATAATTTTGAATAAAAATTAATGAATTTCTATACAAAAATTGGCTACAAATATAGTTCCAAAAGAAATGAAATCCCTGGGAATTTGACCTTTTACTCAAAATAAAATATCTTTTTATCATGCTTTGTTTGGCCTAAATATATATAACTTAACCGGACCCCTAAGTGCAGTCTACAAATTAAGAAATGAAAATAATAATAATAATAATAACAAATTGCAAAAAAACACCCTTAAATATAGTGGTAGTTGCAATTACACTCTTAAACTTTTAATTTTAAAAATTGAGACTTCAAACATTTACAAATGTTAAAATTGGGTCAAATTACACCTTCTAACTTGCATAATTGTATAAATTGTAACATTTGCATAAATTTGACTAGGGCTCAATTTTTATTATTTGTAGCATCAATTTCTACAATTATTATAAGTTTGGGGATACAATTTTAACACTTGTAGAAGTTTAGAGGCCTAATTTTGAGTATTCAAAATTTGAGAGTGTAATTACAAATACCACCATATTTGAGTGGTCCTTCTTACAATTTGAAAAAAAAAAAAAAAAAAAAACGTCATATTTAAGTAAACAAAACCTAAATTTAAAACGCTCACAATATTTTAATAATGTAAAAAGAAAAAAATGGTAGAGCCAGCCAGCCAGCCAGCCGGCCAGCCGCGTGAACTCCAATGCCGCCAAAAACGGCGGTTCAATCAAAGAAACGATCATCGTCAATACTAAACTATTTGACGACAAATCCAAGATTCCGGAGAAACCGGCCGGAATACCGCTATCAATTTCCAAAACCAGAGAGATACAACAAGCAGTTTTCACCAATCAATTCCATGTGATTTAAAAAAAAAAAACGGCGAAACAGATCCAACAATCGATTCAGATTCAAATTTAAACATGTAGAGAAAGAGAAAAGCGGTACATACCATTAGTGAAATCGACGATCAGCGGTGGCTGAGGAATCGCCGGAGCCGGAGAAGAGAGAGGACTGTAGAAGGTTCGAGCGAAAGAGGAAGAGTTTTTGTTTGGGAGAGAAAAAATGAAAAAGGAATCGAAATAGAGAGAAGGGGGAAAAAGTGGGAGAAGGCGTTTGTTGTTTGTGCGTAGAGGGAATAAGAATTTTGGCGATTTAAAAAGAAGTGATTGACCAATCAGAATTCAGAGCTTAGGGAAGGGAACAATATAATGCGCGGTGGTTTGGTTGCTTTGCCATTGCCATATTATATTATTCTATTTTATTTATTGCCACAGCAATTTCTCTTTTCTTTTCTTTTTTTTTTTTTTTTAATTTTTTGAATATCCAATTTTCGAAATTTCGTTACCAAGGATCCTAATTCAACAATCTATTTGATTAATTATTATCCTGATATGTTTAAAATCTGTTTCATAACCATTTCCGATTTATTTCTTTTTCCCTCATATTTTATTTTCAAAGGTTAGGTTTGTTTATTTCTTTTCCTTTTTCAACTTAAATAATTACCATTGAAGTCATCTCAATAATAATTCAAAACAAACTATCATATGCAATCTTTTGTAGAAAATATATTTTTTAATATTTTTATCTCTTTGTATGATGGAAGATGTATAGAGATAGAGAGTATCTAAGTATTGCTCATTTTGAAAATAGTTAAATTACAAATTTTAAAATACTTTTAATTTGTTTCTACTAAGCTTACTTTTTTATTTTTATTTTTATTTAAGTCCTTGGTTTTGACTTTTTTTTTTCAATTTGGTATTTTCAGTTTTTTAGGACAAATGTAAGAGTTAAAAAATTAAAATATTTAATTTTAAAAAATTGTGTACAAATCAAAAATTATAATTAAACTGATTTTAATTTAATACTTAATAATCTCAAAAATAGGCATATTGTTGATATTTTATTAACATATTTCTACTCTACATGCAATCAGCTAATGTTTTTATTACTTCACTAATTATATTAGTTTATTGTATCTTGGTATTATAGGTTAGGAATTAGGTTTGGGTAAAAACTACAAAGAAATTGGGGAAGGTGTTGGGTGAATAAAAGGCATTTTATAGAGACAATTTATCAGGTTTAGTAAAATTATAAAACTAGAAATTATAATTTTCTTTTTCAAAGCATAAGGTTCAAATGTAAGTTATTTATTTATTTATTTATTTATTTATTTATTTATTATTATTATTATTAAAACTAACATCAAATAAACAATTACAATGGGCAAATATATCTCAACCAATTGACAAAGCTAAAATGGGAAAGCATCCTACCAAGAATGAGAAGCACTTCATTTGCTATCCAATAAGTTATACCATCAGTCACTGAATTTTGAGATCGTCCAATGTGACAAAAATGGATCTCTTATTACATCCCCATAGACACTATATCCTCTACCGTAGATTTCACCAGAGTTAACACATTTTCCTCTTCTGTCAATATAATCAAATAGTTGATACACTATCCGACTTAACCAACTAAGACAGATGCATAGCTGAAACCACCTCTCGTAATCTAGATGCTATGACACGAACCTCTACTAGCGACACATCAAGATATCCTTGACTAGGCTTCCCACCAATTGCAATAATCGTTCCCTTATGATCCCAAAGCACCCATCCGAAGCGGCCTCTACATTCTACCACATCTCAAGTAGCATCACACGACAAAGCTAACTATTGATCAAGTGGAAAAACCCACACATCCCTCACCTAAGCACCTCTACACCCTTCCAACTGTTGAGATTTGTGCTCAATTAGCCAAACCAACCCCTATTCACGTCGTTCTTCGAAACTCCATCACCCTGCATGGATAACTGCTTGGTTACGAGCCTCGCCTACATGTGCCACAACACCACAATGAATATCACCGCCACGTCCTACTTTCCATGCTCACCCACCCACTCAAAGTGGTCTAGGCTGCCCACCTATTCCTGCCACACATTAAAGATATATACAACATTAGTACGGAAAAAATGATGTCAAATAGCGTTAGTCACTTAAAATTTCTAGAACAAATATGTTGTCGTCTCCACCTCATTGGAGTACAATGAACACTATACTTCCAACTTGATACCCTTGGAAGCCAAATTCACCGTCGTGGGGATAATGTCATTCAAAGTCTTCCAACCACAAATCTTCACTTTAGGAGGTAACTAACGCTATCATAGACTTTTCCATAACACGTGAGAGGCTCGCTGCTAAAAGTAAAAGCCTAATCCGCACTCCAAAGTGATCCCTTGTTTATAGACACTTTTGACCACAAGAATCTCTTCTTCTCAAAAGCACAATACACCCCATTATCCTTCCGTAGACTATTAACAAGGATGTCACCTTAGTTTTTTGGAAATAATTAAGAGAAAAATTAACGTGTTGACTAAGAATGGTATAAAATGCAAACTTCAAAGATAAAATAGTTGAGTTTGACTCCAAAACCTAAATGCAACATAAACCTAACAATTTAGACAAAATAATTGGATACATTTGTAAGTCTTGTTTAGTATATGAAATAATTAAACTTAACCAAACATGCATATCTTTATTAGAGTACAAGGTTCACTTCTATGCAAGCCACTTCATAAAAATTTATTGCACAAATATTTATAAGTCAATTATCCAAACATGCATATCTTTATTATTTAGCCATTGTTTTAAAGCTAACACACACTAAAAGAAAACAGTAACTAATAAAAACCTAAAAACATTTATTTTTAAAAACAAATTTCATAATTTCTTTTTTAAAAAAAAAGATTGTTAACTAATAGATTATAATAAAAAACCTCGAGGGAGAATAAAATTTTTATTTAATAAACAAAGAGTTGCAAATAAATTGCTAATAAATACGTCCTAATTAATTTTTTTTTTTAAAAAAAAACAAAATATTACCAAAATGAGGAGATTATTTGATTCTCAAATATAATATATAATTCTATAATGTAAGTGAAAAGAAAATGAATAATATATTGTATTTTCATCAACATTATCTAGTAGAGAGTTGGGAGATTTTTTTTTCCCAAGGGAATGGACTCATTAAAGCCAAAGCCATAAATAATTAAGAGACTATTTGTATTTAAATTTGGCCATCACTTTCTAAAGGAAATTTGGGGTTTTTTTTTTCTTTTTATGTATACTCCATTTTAGACAAAATTATATTGATGCATATATAACATTACTATCATCTTTTAAAACCATTTGTTTTTTTCAACTATACTTTTAGTTCATTATTAAATGCCATGTATTAATCAATGTCACATATTTATTACTCTTTGAAAAAACAAAACAGAAATATAGAAGGCTAAATTTATCCTACCATTGGTGTTGGTAAGAAGAAAAAAGGATGGTTACTAAAGCGTCACTTAAATAATTATTTAAGTTCTAAAGGAAATTTGGGGTTTTTTTTTTTCTTTTTATGTATACTCCATTTTAGACAAAATTATATTGATGCATATATAACATTACTATCATCTTTTAAAACCATTTGTTTTTTTCAACTATACTTTTAGTTCATTATTAAATGCCATGTATTAATCAATGTCACATATTTATTACTCTTTGGAAAAAAAAACAGAAATATAGAAGGCTAAATTCATCTTACCATTGGTGTTGGTTGGTGTTGGTAAGAAGGAAAAAGTCACTTCAATAATTATTTAAGCTCTATTTGATAATTATTTGATTTTTTTATTTTAAATTTTTTTAAAACTAAATTTATAAACACAACTCCCACCTTTTTCTTTGTTTTTGTTATTATTTTTAACATGTGTTTATAATAATTAAGTCAACTCCTGAAAATTTAAAAAAAAAAAAGAATAATTTAAAATTTTATATATATATAAAGTGAAACCTTAGTTTTTTTATTTTTTTTTATAATAAAAATGAAGATTATAAAAATTACTTCCATGGATTTCTTTGTTTTATTATCTATCCATTATAATTGTCTTAAAAATTCAAACTAAATTAGTTTTAAAAACTAGTTTTGAATTCAAAGGGAATTGTTTTTTTTTTATTCATTTATATAAAATATTGATTTATAATTTTTTTATTTGGTTAAAAATTCAATTGTTTCTTTAAGAAAATTAAATCATGGTAAGATAGTAGTAAAAAGAAAAAATATAGCTTAATTAATTATAAAACTGGTCTTATGTAACTTTATTCATACAAGTTTCCTTAACACAAAAATATTGTAGGGTTAGGTAGGTTGTCTCGTGAGATTGGTCAAGGTGCGTGTAAGCTAGCTCGGACACTCCGAATATTAAAAAAAAATGTAACTTTTATCAAACACCAATGGTAAGATGAACATTAAGTCTGATACACTATCCAACTTAACCAACAAAGACAAATGCATAGCTGAAACCACCTTTTGTAATCTAGATGATATGACATGAATCTCTACAAACGACACATCAAGATTTGTGTTTCGGGCACTAAATATAATAACTAAATATAATAACAATGTTTATAACTATTTATAAATTACAATTAAGTTTAGTAAATATTATTTTAAAATACTCTTTGCTACCATATTTAATATTTTACACTCATCCTCTCTTTTCTTCTTTGCTACCGTTTTTATTATTTCCTACTAAACTAAAATAGTTTACACTCTAAATACAAATTATTTTAACCAATCACTGTAATAACTAAGAACTATATTAACTAACTCAACATCCAAAACGTACTTAAAATTTTTGGAAGGTAGACTGGTAACTTATCATAAAATATAAAATTAGAAAACAATATATATTAATTTGAGTTCTTAATTTTGTAATGTAGATTTGAAAACTCGAAGATAGAGAAGTCTACACGAATGAGAAGTTATTGTGTAAAAGTAAAAGTTGCATACTTATGGGATTACGCGTGCATTTAGTTTTTGCCCGTGTCTTTTTCAAACAAGCTAGACGTTGTCGGCGCCGGAGCCGGAGCCGGTGTCGGAGCCCATATCATTTGACTATCTGAACCCCTCAACAACAGTTGATTTGACCACGTGTCCATCCTTTTCTCCTTTTCCCACCCTCTATTTTTATTATTTTTTTTAAAATAAAAATCTTTTTGGATCCCATAATGCAATTCAAAAATATGTGTTGATTCAAAACTCTTATCTATACAGATTATAGATGGAGAAAGGGAGAAAGGTACTGCTTCAAAAAAACCCATTTGAATTTTCAACTTCACAAAAGAATTGTATAAATTCTTTAATTATTAATGAGTAATTATACTCATGTTTGCTGAATATTTACCTTCAACTACTAACTTAAGGTTTTCAGTCAATGGACGATTTAATATGGTATTAGAGCATTTGGTCTAGAAAAGTCATGTGTTCAAACCCTTGCATCGTTGTTTACTCCCCAATTAAAATTGCTTAGGCTTTTGAGTCAATAGGCAAGCTTTTAAGTTTCAAGCCCCAAAAATTTTAGTTTTAAGTTTTGAGTTTTATTTCAATATAGTTTTTATGTTTCAAAATATTAAAATCTATTATTGAGATTTGAATTTTGTTTCGGTTCTCTAAGTTTTAAAATTTACAGTTTTAACTTCGATTTTTCATTAAATACTCATTTATGCTTCTAATTTTAATGTCTATTAATTAATTTAAAAAAATTATAAAAGATGACCTAATATATAAAATTGGTATTTACCCCTTTGTTTAATGTGAACGGCAAAAAATTAAACATTGGCATACGATGTGAAATCATTCATTTGATGGCCACACTTTTCCTTTGAAATTTCTTTTTTAAAAAGAATTTTAGATGTGTGTTTAGTAGTAAATAAATAACCAAAATTTATGTTTTCTTTTTAATATTAACTATTCCCACCGTAACCAAGTTTTTTAATTAGTTTATCTAATTTGTTCACATTTCTTTTCGTAAAGGAGATTCTCTCTAAAAAGAAAATGGTATGAATTGGTAGTGAATTGAAATTTGTTCAACGATTAAAATAATCACAAAATGCTACTCTATTTTCTTTTTTATTACTATAATTACTTTACATTTATACATATTGAGATGAAATAAATAAATAACTCTTGGTATTTTTTTTTTATATCCATGACTGTCTAGGCTAGCTTATGCGCACTTTAACTAATCTCACGAAACAACCTGTCTGATCCTACAACATTTAGGTGTCAAAAAAATTCATAGTATATTAAATCCTAGATAAATGGCTACTAGTAACTCTTGGTATTCAACTAGAATTCGAAATTAGAATGAAGATAGAAGTATATGAAAAGATGGGAATTGGATCCCATTTCAATTTTATAATCTAAGGATACATTTGGCATGTTTTTTATAAGGAAAAAACTCGTATAAAGAATAAAAAATGTTAGGATTATTGAAGAGTTTGACATGAATATAAAATTGTTGTTCGATGATTAAAATAAATTCAAAACATACTATTATACTTTACATAGCTGAGATGAAATCTTTGGCTAAACTTTTTGGTTGTTTCCAATTACGCTTCTATGCTTTGAAAAGATTTATTTTTTATTTTTTATTCTTAAATTTGTTGACATATGTGACATCATTTTCAACATTTTATTCATGTAAATTGACATGCTATATGATGCTAATATTGATAATGTAAATTATTTTGCACATATTAATAATGAATCTTAATCTCTATACAATTGTAATAACATCCACAATCTAATTTTTATACATCGGTTGCAACATAAATTGCATTTTTATTTTTAAAAAAACAATAAATAAATAAAATAATAAATAAAAAAAAACTTTGGGAATAATTTCAAAGTTCAAAGGGTTTTTTTTTTTTCTTTTTCCTGGAACAATTTTCAAAAGTCAAGAGTAAAGGTAGTTAAAGTTTAAATGCCTGATTAAAATCTATCCTAAAGTTCTTAAATATTTAATATAAAACTTGTACTATTATCGACGTTGAGGTTAGATACTTGATTCTACTATTCTATATATGAAAAAAAATAAAAAATTATGAAAAATAAAGAAAGTAACATTAATTGTCATCTACAAATTAGTTTACATAACAGAGAGGTGGGTCAGATTTTAAAAATCAAATAGTACTATGAAAAATTTAATGATTTTAGGAAAATTATTATATACAGAAAAAATATCAAACTATTTACAAATGTAGTAAAATTTCACATTCTATCTGTGATAAACCGAGAATGACCCAAATAGACATCTACAGGGAATTGAATCCCGGCGGAAGCGTGTGATCGCATTTTTTGATTTCTTAAAAGAATTAAAAATTAAAAAAAAAATAAAAAAGTTAAGCATCACATCTTTAAAATACAAAAAAAAAAAAAAAAGAAAAAAAGAAAAAAGTTAAGCATCACATCTTTTCCCAAACGGATAGTCTTCTCCTTGTAGTCTTCCTTTTTCAAGAGATCTCTTCGACGAGAGATCTTCTTCGACTTTAGAAAGAATCTAGTTTGTGGGAACCGCTTCCTTGAAAGAATGGGAATAAAATTTTCTTAGAATTTTTAGAGTAATCGTAAATATTATTCTCTTAGAGATTGTTAGGATAAACGCTCTACATATATTTTAAATCAAATATTTAATAATATTCAATATTGATAAATATCTACCCAAATAAATATTTAAATCTTATTTAAATATTTATTTTGAGCATAATCTTTGGTTTAGATCTCATCCAAATTAAATAATTAATTATTTAAATCCAATTCAAATCAATTAATTAATTCTCTCTATTTATTTTCTACAGAATCCTTAATTTGAATCTCATCCAAATTAAATAATTAATTATTGGAATCCAATTCAAATTAATTAATTAATTCTCTCTATTTATTTATATAGATTTTATCCAAATAAATAATTAATTATTTGAATCATATTTAAATAAATTAATTCTTAATATTATAAAGTTATAATTTGAATAACATCCAAATAAAATTTATAATAAATCATGCAATTAATTGTATCCAATACAATTAATATTTTCCCTTATAAATTTGAACATTTCAAAATTTTTATCAGAAGCTCCAACGATATGAGATTAATCGACTAAAATCATTAACCACATTATTCAATATTCGTTAACTATGAGTACACTCTACTAAAAACCCACAATTGCACTATTCTCACTGCAGACGTATTTCTGTGTCCACGGATATAGATTGATAATAGCAAATTAGTCCTTTACAAGTGTTCGTAACACTAGCTGGGTCAAATTACCATTTTACCCTTAAATTACTTCTAAATCCTTAAGTACCAGTGCTCCTCTAATGAACAACTTATGGTCTAACCATTAAACAAAAACCTCTCTCGGGCCAATGAGAGGGTAAGGCCCTTTGTTCAAGTCCTGGAGACACCATTAAGGGAACACTTATCTACTTACCCTAAAAATGGGAATGAGTGAATTCCATCTTGTATAATTATGTCCCCAACTCCCCACTCGGTCTTGTACCTAAGATGGTAGGCATATTGAGTCGGCAAACGGCCACTCTCACCCATACAAATCTAAGGACAATCCCTCGTGAATAGGAGTTCATAATATAGTTAGGATTAAGACTAAGTTGTCTAGGTCATCCTATTGAAATAGAAGCCTAACTAGTCAACGAAGTTACATCTAGTGATTACTATTTCGTGGCCCGGTCTTATGCAAACTCATTACATAGGATACCCCACTCACATGTCACCTACACGAACGCGTTAGATCATTGCGTTTGTATTAAATACAAAGTAGGTTGTATCTATAGTGTCACCAGGATAAGGTACCCAGCCTTATCTCTATACTATAAACACTTTAGACTGTATTTTGAACATTGATCTCCATATGTCCCCACCTACAATTCAAAACTCATAAAACAATCTAGGACGTTAGTTTATTGGATTTAAGGTTATTAAGACAAAACAAACAAAAACAATCAATAATGTTTATTATAGTAACACATCAATAACTCTTTATTAATAATTTAATGACGGTTAAATAATTACAATTTACAATCTACGAATTTTAGGGCATAAAACCAATATATATGTGTCTATCTGGTAACTTCGCAGTTTATCACAAATAAAAAGTAAATTTTTGCTATATTTATAATTATTTTAAATAGTTTTTCAATTTTTGAAAACATCCAATAAAATAGGAAAAAGGAAAAAATGTGTTTTTTTTTCAATAGTACTCATGACGTAGGCAATTGCACATTTAACATTCTTAGTGGCAGATACAATTTATTTATTTTATTATTATTATTTTTTTAGTCTTACGAAGTGGGTGGCACAATTTTGCTTTTGTGGTTTACATATCGAAAATTTTTAAGACTTCAGTTTGAAAGAGTTAAAATTGTTTTTTTTTTTTTTTCTTTTTTGGTCATAATTCAAAATCACTTTTAATTATTAAAAAATAATTAATATTTAATTTTACATTTTTATATGTACTTTTCATATCATAACAAATTTATTTTATATGAACAAAAATACATTGAAACATATGCTTAGAAGTATAATCCATTTGTTTGAGTTGATTTATTGAGTAAATTTACTATAACCTTGATTATTTAAGATTTTTTTTTTTTAAAAAATGAAGTTGTTATCAAATATAGCAAAATGAGTAAAAAATATTTACAAATATAGAAAAAAAAAAGTCATTATTTATTAGTGATAGATAATGATAGAAACAATGAAATTTTGTTATATTTTAAAATATTTTCAGAAATTTTGTCATTTAAAATAATTACCCTACAAAAATGAATATGTATATTTAAGATAAACCAATGTAAAAATTCAGGAACAAACCCAAAATATTTACAATTTCATAACCTGAAAATCGAAATCAACATAAGAGTATGGTTCAACTTAACTATGCATTTGATTTTGTTACTTAATTTGTATGTTTAATGATTTTTTTTTTTTAACGATATAATAAATAAGTTTATTTACCATTGATGTTGGCAAAAATATTAAACAAAATATCGACAAATGAGTGAAAATTTAATAGAAAGAGTGATACTAAATTTCCAATAGGGAGATGAAAAAGGTAAAATTACGAAAGTGTACCTTGTGATGTCATAAATGTTTTCGTGGGTCCGACTCCAAATAAAACAAAGAAGCAAAGCCTGGTGGCCTCAACTTTGGAGGGACCCTTTACGTAACTTCGGCTTTCTGGCTATATCAAATGAGTTAATTATAGAACCAAATTATATACTGCTGTAGTTCAGGTTGTACTAATTTTATACATCATTTTCAATTATAAAAGAAAAAAAAATATATAAAAATACTATCTTTTTCTAAAAAAAAAATCTTACCACGTGACAAAAATAGATTGCATAGAAATGGATGCAACCCGAAATGTATTCATTTAAAATTTGATCCAAAGGGTTGGAATATGGACACCCCCTCCGAAAAGAAGTTAAAAAAAAAAAAAAAAGTGAATTGCAACTACCACCAATAGTAGTAATTGCAATTATACCCTTAAACCTTCAAATTAAAAATTGAACTATAAATGTTAAAATTGGATCTCAAAACTTATATAATTGTATAAATTGTAACTTTTGTATAAGTTTAAAGTTTAATTTTTATCATTTATGAGTCCAATTATGTGATTATTGTAAGTTTGATGGTCCAATTTTAACACTTGTAGAAGTTTAGGGCTCAATTTTCGCAATTAAAAATTTGATGGTCTAGTTGCAACTACCACCATACTTCAGATGTGGTTCTTGCAATTTTTCAAAGAAAAAAAAAAACTTTTCCATTGTCAATGATGGAAGAAAGGTTATAATTACAAAATAATAATAATAAGAAAAAAAATATATCTTTTTTATCATTATGGTTTAGGTTTAATTTTCCATTTAGTCTCTCTATATTTCAAAAGGTTAAGTTTTGAGTTAAGTTTCAATTTAGCCAATCGATTTCAAAATAATGTTAAAATTTTACCTTTTAAGGTTTGAGTTTTTTTCAATTTAGGTCTCAATATTTCAAGATTTACCGTTTTAATCTCAGCTTCTTATTAAATACTCACTTTCAATCTCTAGTGTAAAGGTAAATTAATTAACTTTTAAAAAATTAAACTAATTAAGTTACATTACTTTTTTCATCATTAATAAACTTAATTTTAAAATTATTTCACTTCATAATTATTTTTAATTAATTAATAGTCATTAATGTACGCCAAATATTGAAAGTGTAACATTTTGAAACATAAAAACCAAGTAAAATTGTAACACTATAAAATCTAGAGACTAAATTGAAGTCATACTCAAAATTAAGACTAAAAAAGTGTAACATTTTGAAAATTAGAAACTAAATAAAAACTAAACTCAAAATTTATAGACTAAAAATATATTTTTTTTCTAACAATGATAATAATGAAAAAAAAAAAAATAATGGTGACTAAAGCTTTAACCAGAAGTGGAAAATTGTATCTTGGATCCTAAAGGAAGGAAGAAACAAACAAACAAGCTCCATTTTCTTAGGGCTTTTAAAAACTTGTAGATTTTATCAATAAGAGGAGATTTCACCCTTGAGACCGTTTTCATTATTTTCTTTTCTTTTCTTTTTAAAGAGATTTACCACCACTTCGATAGACTACTAAACTCGAAACTCTATTGCTACCTTCCATTCTACATAATTGTAAGTCTGTACCAGATCAAAAGAATAGATCAAGTCAACCTATCCATCCAACTCTCTATCGAAAAGATATCTTTAGAGGCTAAGGCCCCATAAACTAGGGTCAAATTATAGGTTCTTGAACTTTTCAATTTTTGTCTAATAAATCACTAAACTTTAAAGTTTGTGTCTAATTCCTTCGTCACACACAATAGATGACTTTTTGTTAACAAAGAAAAATTAAGAGCTCTATTATATATAATATTAAATTTTTATTTTGTGTTTTAGAGGCTACAAAATTCATTTCTTAGACACAATTTAAAGTTTAGATACCTAAAAAATAGTTTTTACAATTCAAAAAATTTGTCAAAGAAAAATATTAAACTTGCCATTCAATAACTTTCATTTACTTATTTTCTTAGTACTACAGTTGGAGAGTTGAGGATTCTAACCATATCTCGATATATGTTTTTTTTTTTTGTTGAACTATACTCAAGTTGACAACTTTAGTTAATTAATTCATTTAACTTTTGGACTATTATAGTAAATATGGTTTTTTTTTTTTTGTGAAAATACCATTTTGATCTTCATACTTTAGATTTCGTTCAATTTTAGTCCGCATAATTTCAATAAATTTTAAATTTAGCCCTTCAAAGTTAGATTTTATCGAAATTGGTTAAATAATAATAATAAGTAGAAAATACTTTTTAGTCCCTAGGTTTAGGTCTAGTTTCTAAAATGTTATACTTTTAGTTCGTTTTGTGTTTGACTTTAATTTAGTCCCTAAGTTTCAAAATGTTACAATTTTACCCTTCAAGTTTGAGTTTTGTTTCAATTTGGTCCCTAGGTTTCAAGATTTACATTTTTAACCTTAATTTTTCACTAAATACTCACTTTCATATATTAATTTAAAAGAATTAAGAAAATTATTATTAATTAAGCTTCTCTATTTTTATAACTATTAAAATTAATTTTGAAATTTCACTTCAGGATTATTTCAAATTAATAATAGACATGAACGCCAAAGGCTTAAATGAGTTTACTACTAAAAAAATCATTGTTAAAAGTATAAATCTTGAAATTTAGGGAACAAATTGAAACAAAACTCAAAAATCAATGACTAAAAGTGTAACATTATGAAACTTAGGACCTAAATGAAAATTAAATCCAAAACCTAAGGACAAAAAAAATGTATTTTTCCCTAATAATAACATTCACGCAAGAGAATTATATTATGTCAAACTATCTCCGAACTTTATATTTTAATTCAACAATAAAATATCTCCTTAAGTGGGTTCAAAGAGTTCTCTGGAATGTATTATGTACTTAAGCTTTTGCTGTTTTTTACGGATTTCGTTTGGCTAAAAGAATGAGTCTTTCTCGTTTGTTAATTTTATCTGATTCATTAGTGTTGGTTCAGATTTTGGAAGGTCTTTTAGCATGTCACTTCATTGTGTTGCTGATATTAAACAATTTGCTACTTGCTTTGCTTCTATGTCCTTTCAACATGTGCATCGAGCTCATAACTTGGCAGCTCATAGATTGGCTTGAGTCGGTTTTACAAGAAGAATGGAGTTGTGCTTGAGTAATTTTCCAGTTCACGTGGTGGATTTGTATTCTAGTGACTTTGCTTTCCTCGTTGTCCACTGAGTAGCTTAGTCTTCCTTCTAGTTTGTTATGTCTAAAAAAAAATTAACAATAAACTAACATTAAAGACTAAAATTGAATAAAACTCAAACTACCTAGACCAAAATAATATTTTAACTATTTTATTTGTTATTTAAGATAGTATAGTAAATGAGTTGCATGGGTTCGAGGGTGAATATTAATGGACAACAGGGGTTGGGTTGGGTTCTGACAAAAGTCCCAACCAATTATTAATTGGACCTAACCCAGTTGGGTAGGTCAATGGTACCTTATCAACATTCAACATTACTATTAATCAATACTCTCATCCCGAGTTTTCTATCTTTCTCGAGAAATAGTTAGCCATTCAAAATGTTTTTTCTTTTTCTCCAAAAAGCATTCAAATCCATTTGAAAATTCAAATAATTCTAGAAACATATAAATTGAGAAATTCAAATAATTCTGAAAATAATAGTTGGGACTAAGATTTGAAATATTGCATATATAAGATTTAGAAAATATACAAAATTTGGAGTATCTCGGTGTTTATTCTAGGTGAGTTTCACTTAGAAAGATCAAAAGAATCAATAATTTGGATATAAGTAAAAAATGTTAGTTTTTTATTCAAGTCTCAGTGGTTGAACTCAGCTGAGAAGCACTAAGAAAATTGTTTTTAACGAGTTTTTCAAAAGTGTGCTAATTGTGAAAGATGGAAACTTTTTAGAGTTGTTTCGGATAAATTTCCACATTTCTTTCTTTTTTAAATACAATAATGGGAGAGTAGAGGATAAGATCGACCTCCCGACTTGGAGGGAGAAAACATAAGTTAATTATTGTTTAGTTAAATTCATTTTCACATATTTGCAACAGACTTTATATATTCAATATTCTATTCCATAATTATTTTTATCATTTATTTTTGTCATAGTTCAACATATGTGGATGGAGATTCGAATATTTAAATTAACTTTAGAATAAATAATGTAGGCTAAATTATAACAAATATCCTTGAATTTTGTCCTTTGTTTAAAAAGTACTCACATATTTTCAAAGGTTACAATATTACACTTAAACTTTCATAAAAACATTTCAAAACTATCATTCAAATAGAAATCATTGAGAATTTTGAGCAAAAATTGAGACTTAGAACTATGTGATGACCTAAATTTTAATTTTAGGTCACTATCACACCATTTTACATCTCAATTTATGTCAAAAGTTCTAAAGAATTCCTATTCCAAGAGATTTTAGTAACGTTTATGCAAGTTCACGAATAATATTGCTAATATTGAAAGTATATGAGTATTTTTGAAAAATTGATAAAGTTGAAGGACAATTTTTATAATTTAATCCATTAAATTGGTTAATAAGTCTAGCATGTTTAGATTGGGCATTGAACATTCATTTATTGGTTTCAAATGTTGAGTTAAGATTGTAATTTAGTGACACTTTCTGGATTATGAGAAATTATGCGACCAATATACAAGTTTTACTAACTTGTTGGACAGTAGTAGTTTCTTTTGAAAAGAAAATTTGAAGAAATAGAATAGGACATTCTTTTAATTGATAATCATAAGTTCTAGTTTGACTTGAATAATTAAACCCCATAATGATCTAAATAGACCTTTAAACTCTTAATTAATTTGAATTCAACTTAATCTGACATATATATAGTTTAGTCAAGTTGATCAAAACTTTGTATAGTTAGCTTTTAATCACTCCTAATATCCAAGTACATAAAACTCATACATTTTTTCAATTACTTTTCGTTTATATTATCTATTTTAGTTATTAAAACATTTGCTAAATTAATTAATTTACATAACTATATCGTCAAAACATGTAGGTATGACTGAAATTACGGTTGAAAGTGGCTTGAAAATGATCGTTACAACAAAACTGAGATTTCATGACATTCAAAAAATCTCACAATTAACATTTGTAATAGATATTTTCAGTCATGGTATTGCACATATGAGTATCAATGACACCAAGTGTTATATATATATTCTTAATAAGTCATAGATTTGCACGTACAAATCGTCGTAAATTTATTAAAATATGAAAAATCTTTGTTTTTCCCCCACCAAAACTTTTACAACATTTTTTTCTCTCTTTCAATTTCACAACCCTTGTGTCATGAAAACTCAATTTTGTTGTAGTGGATTTTGGTTATGTATGATATACATGAAGAAGTTGCAAATAGTTACATCTCGAGTTTCTTACCTTCAATGGGAATAATACAATATGAATAATGTTATTTTAAAAATAAACTTCTGACTTTAAGAGTATGGATATCTTAATCGATGGATGAGTTATGAAAGATTATTTATGATTGATATGTAAACTTTTGACTAATTGTTAGGCTAGTTGATGTGGATCGAACATTGGAAAAGCATGGGCCATGGGAGTCACTTTACTACAAGTATTATTATTATTATAAAATCGTGCCATGTGAATTTTGAAGGAGTCCATGCAAACCAACATTAATATTGATAGTAGCCTTCGATATCAAGGAAAAAAAAAAAGGGGGAAAGAGAGAAAAAAAAAACAAAAAACAAACATACCCTCGCTAACAATAATAGCCCCAACCCCCACCAATATAAGTAACAACAAAACTTCTTTGAAGTATAAATTCTAATACCTATTGTTATTTAGGTTGTGTTGATGACAAAATTCGGACAAGAAAACTCACCTGACCTTCATGTGTCCTCTATAGTGAATCTATAGATGGAAGACGACCTATAAGACAAAAAGAGAAAACATTGTTGTGATGCCTACCACAGAGCCGCCAATGCTTAAATCAATATTTAGCAAAGAGTCAGAGCAAGCTAGAGGGGTAGGAGAAGTTACCTTAGGTGCATCCCTTATCTATTTAGGGAAAAGAATTATGAATCCAAGTAGGATTAAGGAATGCAAATTTGAGCCTGCCAAGGGGACTTTGATCATGATATATGAGAAGCAAACCTTCAAGGATGGCAAACGACCCACCTCGGCCTCAGCTCAACTTAGCCTCCAAAGCTGAGGTGGGCATATTAGGCCAAATGGCCCAATTTGCCTCAGCCTCTGTCTCATTTGTGGCCGAGGCAGGCAAGTTGGCCCAGTGCCTCTCCTTTTTCTAGTTTTCTTTCCTCCCTCGGCCTATTGGCTCATTTCTTACATACCTTTTGTTTGTTATTGTTTTGATTTTACCTTTAATGGCTTATCTCCTTGAGCTCGTGATTCTTGGTCCAAAAGTGACCCATAAAAACTTGGATTGGAGATTGCTTTTGCGAGTATTAGAAGTGTGTTAGAGGATATAATTAAATTTGCCTTCACTAGCTTAAACTTTTGGGGTTAGTCGGCGATTTAACAAAGTGATTACATAAAAATCTTAACAGCTTCAAGCGTTTGAAAAAATTGATTATTATGCATAAATTTGTTAGAACCACTTTCTTAATCATATGTTCATTGTTTTTAAAATCTATTCCCTTCTAGCTCTTAAAAGTAGATTCTTGTAGAATCAACAATTACTTCTTAACAAAATTTCAAATTTATATTTTTTTTCTTGTCTAAATTATAAAAAATGCTCTTGAATTTTGTGTTTTGTTTCAAAAATTAGTTTGAGGTTTCAAAAATACCCTTAAACATAATGAAAATTTCAAAAACGCCCTTGATGTTAATATATGAACAGACACCATTCAAATGCCTTGTTGCAAAAATACGTCTAAACTTTCAAAAATTACATTAGTACTCTAATATTTAAAAAAAATTAAAAATATTCTTACTATTCATCTAAAAAAAAAAAAAAAACTTCAATCAACTAAGAGAAAGAGTAACAGAAGCACCAAAAAGACCTTACAATTAGGACCTTAAATGTTTTAATAAGGTTGTACGTTAGTAGTTAAGTGTACGTTCATAGTCAAATACGCCATTTTTGTTTTTGGCTCTTTCTCATTTTTGTAAGTTTTAAGAGGAGATTTTGGTTTTAGAATTTTGTGAGATTTTGTGGGATTTTATGTTTTAACTTGAATTGTTGGTGTATTTTGTTGTGAGAAAATTAAAGTGAGAATAGGAAAAATAGGGAGAAAAATGAGAATATATATTTGAAAAAAAAAAAAGCAAATATCTCTCAGAAAAAATATAATTATCTAAAAAAATATATATATTATACAAATTTTGATAGCACGGTGTAACTTGGTACCAGGTGGTGTCGAGTTTAGGGAGAGCCTAAACACAAAGCATTGCGCTAAGACGAAGTATCAAATTTAGGGGGAGCCTAAACTATTTATTAGAAGTTAGTAGTCAAACAAGATAGTAAAACTTTTGATTTAAACATACTGTCTTCGAGACATAGGTGGTGATTATACCGAATCGGGTTACCATCTCGGCATTTTATTGTTCTATGTTGTTGTTTATCTTATTAAAATACTTGTTTGTGATACAAGATGAGAGAGTATGGCTGCTGGTTCATCAAATTTTCAAAAACTACTCTTTCACATTACTAAAAACACTTTTGAAATAAAATATTTATTGTTGGTTGTAATTTAGATAGCACTTTTTTATATTAAAAAAGTTATGAAGATGTTTTAAGTGTACTTTTTCAAGGAGCAGTTTATTATTACTTAAGCAAATCTGTTTTATTAACAGGTGTTTGTGAGTTAATATTATTATTGGTACTTTGAAAAAAAAAATTAAAAAAATAAACGTATTAACAAACTGTTTTGTTGCATTGTTGATGTTGATATTTCACAAGTGTATTCTTATACCCGTATTAATTTTCGTTGATATTTCCATCAATATTTCTACGTTTTCATAGGCTCGATATTGACATAATAGGTAGATCGATATTTCCATTATATCGTAAGAAAATTCACGAAACATAGAAAATAAGCAACAAAATATCACTAATGTAAATATAATATAGATAATAGACATGTTAACTTGCTTAAAAATCATAATGTGTTTATTTACTAATTTAAATTTAAATTTTAAATTTTTTTTATTTTTATAATTTTTCTAGAAATATCTATCGAAATCGACATTTGTTTTGTTGTATTGTTGATGTTGATATTTCATGAGTGTATTCTTATAGCCGAATTAATTTTCGTCGAAATTTCTATAAAATTAAGACCTCGATATTTCCATCGACATCGACATTTTAAACTTTGCTTATAGCTAACTGAAGCAATTTTTAAAATTGTTAATATTTAGGTTTAATTATAAAAGTTTATTTAGATTGAGTAGAGAAAAAATTGTTATAAAAAAAGTCATTTTTATTTAAACTATTTTGATAAAAACTATGTAAAATTCACCTTAAATGTATTTCAAAAATTATTTTGAGGGATTGTAAAGCACTTAATTCTTTCTAAAATGAATTATTTTCAAATTTAAACACTTGCAAAGTTAAAGCAAACACACACAAAATTTGGTCTCTATAATATGAAGGAAGTTAAAATTTAGTCCTTTTACAATTAGAATTTAGTTTCTATAGTATTTATAAGAATTTTATCAAATCATAGTTACTATTAGAAGTAAATTTAACTTCTCTAACTCCCAAATTAACAGACCAAATTTGTAACTTAATATTTACTTAACAGAATTTGACAAATAATTGAAACAGAGACAATTAAATTAAGAAAAAAAAATTAAGAGGACAATTTTTGTTTTCAATCGAGTTATATTTGAAATTGCTTAATGAATATTCATACACTAATGTTCAGACAACTGGAACAAAAGAATCTAGGATGGCCAAATTAGGTAGAAAGACAGCAAAATAAGGTTATCACCAACCTTGGGTCCTTATCAAGAATCAACCATTCCTTTTTTATTTTTTTTTAATTTTTTTAATGTTGTCTAAATGGATATGTTTGCTTAAAAGGTTAGTTAAAGTTAAATGGTTAGTTTAGTTCCTAAACTTTAATAGTTGTGTCTATAAGTCTCTACAATTTAAAAAGTACAAAGTGAGCTTAGCTCAACAATAATTGACATCACTCATTTGTACCGTTGTTATACTAAAAAAAAAAGCATGTAATATATCTTTTAACCAACATTTTTCAAATAGAACTATAATTTGAAAATTATCAAGTTTATAAACTTTTAAATTTATTTAATAGGTTATTGACATATTTAACATTTCTTAAAAAAATTAAAGAAACTATTAAAAACTGCATATTATTTCTACTCAATATATTCATAACTTTTTTAAGAAAAAAATGTTGAATAGATTAAAAGTATATTGGACACAAGATCGAAAAAAAGATCTATTATAAACTATAAAATTTATAGACTAATTAAACATAAAATTGAAAGTCTCTACTAATTAAACACGAAATTGAAAGTTTAGAGACTTATTACACATTCACTTCATAAACCAATTCGATAACAATTCGAAAGTTCATATACTGCACTTTAACCCTTTATTAGATACCTTTTTTTAGATTAAATTATGAATTTGATGCATAGGACTAAATTTGCAATTTAATCCTTTTTTATAATTTTTTTTTTTCTCCTCCAGTGAAAGGGAGGAAGGAAAAAGAACCATTCATTTACAAAGAAACCTCGTAGGAATGAGGGAAAAGGAAAGACAATAGCATCCTTTTAACATGAAGCTAAACCCATAATTTCGTTGTTTCAGTCTCTACAGACAGATTTGTCCAACATACTTCAAAACTTTTTAAGTTGTTTGTTCAAAGGTAAAGGAAAGGAAAAAATTGTTTCTAGCTTCAGATTGGTTCATGAGCTTTCACTTTCAGTAATGTTCTAGTCCATGTGGTTATGGAAGCCTGGGAGCAGGGAAGTAATAAAGCCAAAGACTATCATCTGGATTTCCTTCACCACTCCCCACCAATTGAGACCACCATTTCCAGCACCAGGCTCTGCCACATTCTCATTTTCAACACCTCGGTTCCCTTCATTTGCAGGTTGGTTCTCGACCTCCGCCCCTGGCTCTCCCTCTGTCATTGTTTGTAAGAAAATTGATTCAGAAAACCGTGTTAAGTGTTAACCAAATCTTGCAACTCAGGACCTCGTTAAGAAGTCAACCTGCAATACTTGGTCTTGAAATATGCTATTAAGCAAAAACGTACCTGCAAAAGCAGCGTTCTGAGCTTCTTGCCTTGCAGCTGGAGGAGCTGCCGGCGCGTTCTCTGCCCTAACTCCTGCTCTTGGTGGATGGGGAGGTGCAGCTGCCCTTTGCATGCCTTGTGAAAGCCATCGTATCAATGGTGTTAGTGATCCAGTTTGATATCTGTGACATATCCAAGAGAGGATCACTGATATAAAGAAATGAAATGTCGATTGGGAAAAGAGGATATAAATTTATAACAAGATTCATCAAACACTTCCATTCAGTAATACCGAAACCTAGATAACGGTAGAAGCAAATGATCAGCCATTTTATGTTATGTTTATCAAAAAGTTTACGGAATACTTACGGACAGCTAGTAAGCTACACCTATAACTAGATCCATGCAAATAAGGAACTAAGAATTAAAAAATAAATAAATAAACAAAGCGAATCCACAAATAAAAAAGGAACTAGTAATAGTTGAAGGATATGAATGCTTACAGATAGACTAGTGAAGCACAAATGACCAGAACAATAAGCCTTTGTCTTGAACCATCTTGATGAACAAGAAAAATAACAGCAGCGAGCTTCAATATGAGCAACAAATCAATCTGTATTGCAATTTGAAATCTTCTAACAACAACTTGTCTTTGGGGTGCTGGTTGCTGCTGCTGTTGCGGTTGTTGTCCTTCTACTCGCCCATTCTCTTCAACTGCTGCGCCACCCTCAGGACTTGTTCTATTACTGGTATCAGATCTACTACAGTTAAATATAAAAGATATGTGTGAGCACATTCGAACAAAATCTCTCATTCTAAGTAACTAAATCATCACCCACTGAAAACCAACTACTTGACAATTACAAGTGAAAGAAGTCAACAAGTCTCAGCTCGTTATGCATTTTTATTGGTGAAAAGAGATGGGAGGTTGACATTCAAAATGACATATGATGTGTTGTTCCTGGACATTATATCAAAATATGGAGGGAAAAAAAACGTCTTCAGTAATAGTTGTTGAGTCTCAAGATCATCGTAAGAGTAGCTTAACTTGTATGGGATACATGAAATTTACATGAAAAACATCACTTCAATCAAATCCCTATTGAAACCTCAAAATGCCTATCTCGAATCTATGACAAACATCAAAATCTCATTCTATAATTTCAATTCATTTTATAGAATAATAATAGAGATACTGACGTGGGGATGCTGTAAGTCAGAGGAATAAGATTGTTAGTCGTCATTCCAATAATGGGTCCCCCCATTGATGGAAAAGAAGGAACCGCATAGATACCAGCTCCACGATTTTGATTTTCTGAAGCAGCTGATCCAGGAACAAGTGCAGGATACATGATCGGTATCATTTGCACATTACCATTTGGAAAAGGGGGGAAACTGGAAATTTTAGGAACCTGAAATCAAGAAAAGAATTCAGAAAGAACAGTGTCTCTCCTAGTAAAAAGTATTAATAAAAAAAACTAAAATAAACATCTGCATGAGCACTCTCTTCTAATTCAGATTGCTAGAAACAAATCAAGAAAATATTTTTGATTACAAAAGCTAAAACATTAAAGATCACCATATCACAAGTGAGAAGCCAGTGTAAGGAAGTTTCAACGGACCCATATGTACTTAAAACTTAGCGGTCAAACTCATTCTGTTAGTTGCACTATAGTTTACTGGTTATGCCTTTATGTTAGATAGGCCTTCCGTATAATGAACTACTTTAGTGCTGCATCAATCATTTTTTGACAAATTACTAAAGTTCGCCCTCGAACTTAATGCACAAATGGATAGAATAGCAGCAAATAGCATCTTTCTAGCATGCATATTCGTGGAACTCCATCTCATTTATCAAGCTTTTCTCGAGATTTCAGCAACAGAACGGGAAGTGTTTAGGAAAGGACTTTTGAATCGAATGCGCTTGCCCAGCGAGAAAGGCCCTGACCCTGCCAACCAAGTCCAAATCAAAAAGAAAGAAGAGAACGAAAGGCAGCTTGCTTACTTAGTGCTTGTGCTAGGGAGAAGAGAACTTCGTACTTTGGTAATTCTCTAGGAGTCATGTTTAACCTTGAATGCTATTAATAAATTCTACCGCAATAGTCCCTCGGACTCGGAAAGTAATAACGAAAATGGCTAACCCAATAGCGGATTCCGCAGCTTCCATCATTGGAACCAATGAAGCAAATGATTGACCCATCATATCATCCGAAGAAAGGGAAAATACCAAAAAGTTCGAATTCATAGCTAATAACATTGATTCAATTGGCATTGACATAGTAGGAATATTTCGTCTATTAAGGAGGATTCCCTGAATACCTAAAATAGAGATGATCATAGAAAATGTGTAACAGCTATTATTTTCTTCCTAGCTCGACATCGTCTTGCTTGGACTGATGGCGGCAACAGACTGAACAAAAAGTCCCTACTAACAGAGGTTGAGATTCATGATGTTGAGATCAATATTTAGCAGCAATATATCCAAAACAATTGTGTTAGTTGGTCAAGTAGATCCTCCGTAAAGAAAATCGAAGATCAATATCTCATGATGCTTTTTTCTTTAATATCCATGAGTGACCGGGCTAACCCGCCTGACCCTACAACATATGGGTATCGAAGAAACTCGTAGGATATTAATTCCTAAGTTGGTGGTCACCATGAATTGAACTCATGACCTCTTAGCCATTTATTGAGACTATGTCTCCTTTTTACCCCTAGGTCAATCCATGTTGGTTATATATCCCATGTTGTTGTGATAAGTATTTAGAAGCATTTATCCAAAACAATTGTGTAAGTTGGTCAGGTAGATCCTCTATGGAGAAGATAGAAGCCATGAAGGTTAATCTCCTGAAAACTGAAAGAACTTCAGGCAACCAGCATTCTACCAAGGAAACAATCAATCACCATAACTCTTTCAGATCCATCCTTGAACAACTCAACGCCAAATTCAATTCATTCGTGTGTGAACATCGAACTGTCTTGATGATTTCAGAACATTCCTGAACAACTCTTACTTAATAGTAAACTCAGAACAGGGATGGGCCCTAAAAGATTTGATAACTCAATTCGGTCCAAACCTTCGAAAAATTTCCACAAGACTTACCAAACTCATCTTATTGTCAACAATTAAAGCGCAATACGCACTATTATACAAGAGCCAGTCTCTAATCTGAAACGACTCCAACATCCCATAGTGAAGGGATTTGTCCATTCCCCAGTTCATGTAATTCATGCTCTCAAAAACCTTTCCCACTAAATTACAATCAATTACTTTCTAGAGCAAATCGCAAATGTATGAGTTGGCTAAAATTCACACGTTTCCCACATTCAATTCAAAAGCTAATCCAACAGAGATGTCAATAAATAAACCCACATACATAGCAGGTCAATTAAAAAGGTAAACAAACCCTAAGGAAGAACATTAAGAAGAAACCTCCATTAAACACAACCAGAAAATGGAAATTCGTCTGAAATTGGAATTCCTGAGTCGACATAAAACGAATTCGCATAAAATCAACGAAAATATAAAATAAAAATTGGAAAGAATCTTCACCTGGGTCTGTTCAAGATTGTCGTTCTGCCATTTCAAAGCAGAAGAGGATTGAGAGCTTGAAGGGATCACTTCCGGTCCTTCCGCCATTGGAAGTAAATCAAATCAAATTCCAAATTCTTTTGTTTAGCAATCAGCACACTCTCTTTTCCATTCAACTTACAAAAATTATTAACTCACAATTGAATCGACAATCGAATGCCTTAGGGAAGAAACTAACGGAGGGAGAACAGGCAAATTGCTTTATTGTGCGACATTCGTGTCTTCGCCAATTGAAATGCGCCACGTCAGCATCAAGTTTGCACTTGTCATAACATTTTTGTGGGTTAAATTATAAAATATTGTGTCAAAAATACAACTTTAAACAGTTTCAAAAATTCCCTTCGACCCTAAAACAGAATTCAAAAATACCATGTGTTAGTTTTGGATGTATTTCTTAAAGTTTTGTTTCAAAAATATCTCTAAATTTTTTAAAATTTTTAAAAATATTCCTAAACTTTTTAAAAGTTTCAAAATACCCTTAATTAAAAAGAAGTTCAAACCAAATATATTAACAGAAACTGGTTAATACCTTATTTAAAAATAATTTTAAATTAAAAAAATAAAATTGCTCCTACCATTAACTTGGTGATCAATTTATTTGAATTTTTCTTAAGTTCGAAAAGAATGAACTTCAAAACAAATTATATCTTACACCATTTTCTCACCAACCAAAGTCTTGAGTTGAAACATTAGATTCCATAAAATCTCACAAAATTCTGAAATCAAAATTAAAAAAATGTATTCAGTTATTAACACACACTCAACTACTGACGTTTTTTTTTTTTTTTTTTTATCGTTTTGGTATGTTTAAAGTATTTTAATTTTGAAATTTTGTGAGATTTTATGGGATTTTATCTTTTTAACTTCAAATTTTGGTTGGTGGAAAAATTGGTGTAAGTTAAGAATTGGAAAATTAAGGGAAAAATGAGAGTATACTTATGAAAAGATGAGAATACTTACATAGTTTGTTTTAAAATTCGTTATTTCGAACATAAGAAAACTTTAAACAATTCATCATCATATTAACGTCAAAAGCAATTATAAATTTTTTTTTTTAATTTTAAAGTTATTTTTGCAACGAGGTATTAAGAGTTTTTATTCATATACTTACAGTTATGGTGAAGGTATTTTTGAACTTTTTTTAGTTAAGGGTATTTTTGAAACTTTTGAAAAGTGTAGGGGTATTTTGTAAATAAAACTTCAACGATTTCCATCCAAAACGAAAGGTAGGGGCATTTTTTTAACTCTTTTTGAAAGTTTAACGGTAATTTTTTTTTTTAACTTTTGAAACTTAAGGGATATTTTTGACACCAAGTGCATAGTTTAAGGACAACTTTTATAATTTACCCTTAAAAAAGGAAAGGTTTTTCTAGGAGTACGAAGTATGTCTGTGAAAAGAAAACAGTTGGCCTCCATATTGGCCAATTGCAAGGTGCCCTCTCTTAATGTCAATTGACTCGAATCTTGATTAGAATAAATACTAATCTTTTGTTTTTTTTACATCGCATGCCACTTTGATTGCGCTTGCTAGTTTCTCCCTCCCTATAGCTCGTGCTTCTTTCTCTTCCTCGCACTTGTGTTGTCTTCTTCTTTCCATCTCTCCCTTGTGCTTGCCACTGTCTACTACTCATCACTCACCTCAACGAATGCTCACATTCATTCTTTAGCCCATCAATCGACCTTTCATCACCATATTTGACAAACACTTGCGCTCGTGGTTTTAGTCACCTTCCAATCACTTAACATGATGGCGAAGATCCGAGGGAGGAGCATGAGCAAGAAGAATATAGAAAATAGCTAGCGTTATCTAAGTGGCATGTGGCACAAGCAATGGTTAATATTCATTGTTTTTAAAATATGAGTCATTCAATATTAGGCGCAACATAAATTGAGTCATCTCAACAAAAAATCCAACTTTTATTGTATCCAATTGAGCGTGAATGAATGGGGGTTTCTTTCTCTCTCTTTTTAGTTCAATAATTGCAAGATATGGAAAATCAAACCATCAATTTTTTAAAAAGTAACTTTTGTTTAATTTACTAAATTGGGCAATGTTTGTGCAACTTGATGTGTCAAAGATCAAGTTTAATATCTAAAAGTTTAAAACTTTGAGACATGTTTGAGAGTGACTCTAAAATAGGCAAAATCATTTTTTGTCATTTGCAAAATCACTTTTTTAAGGGTCTATTTGGAATGACTTAAAGAAAAAATGTTTTCAAAAATTCATTTTTATTTAAACACTTTTGATAAAAACACACATATGTTTGGCAACTATTTCTCAAAAGTGTTTTTCTATAGAAGTTTGTTTGATTTGTTATGTACTAAAAGTGTTTTTGTTAATGTTAAATTACTGTAAAGGAATTTTTCGGTGGCGATCATTGGAGTTTGCCAGCTGCGATTGCTGGAGGGATGCTAGGAAGTTGCTGGTGGCCGTCATTCGAGGAGATGGCGGCCGAAGGATGGCCATGGCATTCGCCATAGATGGCGGTTGGAGGTTAGTCGGCAACAGTCGAGTGTTGGCCGACGACAGTCGCGGGAGGTGGTGGCTAGAGTTTCTCATACAAATTATAGAGAGATTGAATATTAAACCTTCAAAATTTATTTTCCTAAAAGTTAGTTTCAAGTGTTTATTCTAAACCAACTTATTTTATAAACTCATTTTGAGTGGTTGTAAAATACTTATTTTTATTTTTATTTTTCTCAAAATGACTTATCTTTTAAATTAATTACTTGAAAATGCATTCCAAACACACTCTTAAATATGCTTTTAATCATTCCAAATCAATTTTGACGGATAAAATATGCATTTAAAAATGTAAAATTAAATATTAAATTAATTTGGAGTGATTAAAGTAGTGTTTTGGATTAATTTTAAATATGATAAAAGTGATTTTAAATTTTCCACCAAGAAGACATTGACGCTTTTAAATTTTTTTCCCTTTTACATACATTTGATTTAAATCTTTGCCATGCTGATCACTTTATCCCTTTTGGATTATTTGGAGAGAATATTACATACTTCACTTAAAGAAATATGATCTTATATTAAAGAACTTGCATAACCTCAACTTATTAATGTAAAGTATATCATTATTTATTTATATTCCTGAGTTGTTCCATTCATTTTAAACATTAACAAGCTTTTAGAGTATGAGTAGAAAAATTAAAACATGGGCTAATTCTAACTAACTAAGATAATCACATATATTATTAACTAATTCTATAGTTCAATGTTGCTTAGGTAGCCTGGCTCAATTTTATTTAGTTATTTATTTAAAAAAATTTGAAGTCACTCAAGTATTTTCATTTGTTCATTGAATTATATATTATATACTTGAATTATTTTTTGCACAATAATCCAATCAAGTCCTCAACAAGCATTATTTGCTCCTTCATTTCTTACTTATTACTTATGCTATTGTTAAATTTATGCAAAATATAGACGTTGATGAAAATGTTGATATCTCAATTTTACAAAATGATAATATCGATGGATATTTTTAAAAAATTACAAAATAAAAAATTCAAGAAAAAGTTTAAATTAATAAATAAACAATTTTACGTTAAAATGTTTGCCATTCATATTAAATCTTGAACCTTCCATGCTTAGGATTATACAAAATAAAAATTATAATGCACAATGTCTCTCCATCTTCTATAGCGATTTTAAAGTAGTCCAAAGTCTAAAAGTCATCCCAATCTTATGGTAAGTCGTTAATAACAAATTCTCTTGACCATGAATCTTCTTCCCTTCCACAATTTTGCATCCTTCACACTTCAACCTTACAACATGGAATCGTTAAATAAAAACATACATAAACACCGCATTAAACATAAAATAATCACATAATTGACCTAAAATAAGGGGTCTAAATTAAACCACTAAATTTTGGATTTCTGCTTATGTCATCATTTTGTAACTTTACCACTTTAAACCTAAAACCTAAATGCATTTTTCTTCTATTTTCTTCGTTTTCCAGCATTTTTTTGTTTTTCATTTTTTTTAATTTCTTCTTCTTCCTTTTTCATTTTTTTCTTTAATTCTTTCTTCAATTTTTTTTTTTCTACATTTCTTCTTCCATTTTTTATTACTTTTGTTCCTTTTTTTTTCATGTCTTTTCTTCCCCTTTTTGCTACGTTCCTCCTTCTTCATTCTTTTCTTTTTTATTCTGCATATCTTTGAATCGAGCATCAAACATAGAGTATAGAGCATTAGAACATCGAGTGAATTTACAACATAGTGTGTAGAGCATGAAGCATTGAGGATCGAGAATCGAGTATATAACATAGAGCATAGAGCATAGAGCATAGAGCATCAAGCATCAAGTCTCGAGTATTGAGGATCGAGTATATAGCATAGAGCATATAATATCGAGGACCGAACATCAAGAAATCACAGCGCACGAATGGTTTTCAGGGTCAAATGAGTAAATTCATAGGATATTGACGTAAGCGGTTGGTTATTTTTCATTCAATTTAAAAAAGGTACCATTTTTCATTTGCCCCAAAAGATGGATCATTCATATAGAAAACCCATTAAATACCTCTAAGTTCATTTTGACACAGTTAACTTTTGAAAAAGGAACAGTTTATTCAATTTCCTCGTTTTCAACGTCACCGAATCCGTATTTTGAGTTAATTTTGTTTAGGGCTAAACCCATCCAATAAATAGCTCCACAAAAGTAAACACCATGATTTAAAATAAAAATAAAAATAAAGGCACGAAACCAACATATCTCTATTGATTGTCTTCTCCAAGAGATGTTATGAATGTTGTTCATGCCCAAAATGTGGATCAATTGTAAATTTGTATTTCAAGGAAAAATAGTCCAAGTGCCATAAGGAATTGAGACCGACCCGCTCAAGTCAAACACTTATACACTACCATAATTTTAGCTTGGACAATGTTTTCCCAAAATGGAAACTTATGGTTGATCAAGATTTTTGGCATGAAGAACATTCGAAACATTTTCTTGATAAAACATTTGATTTATGTTTATATTTTATAATTAAAACCATTTGATCTCTAAACTTTCATTAAAGTAACAATCTAGTCTATGAACTTTGGTTTTTAACAATTTAGTCCATGTAATTTCAATTTCGTTACAATTTAGTTTTGATCTTTAATATGTAACGATTTAATCCTTATATTTTCAAATTCATAACAATCTACTCTCTAACACTAATTTCTACAATAGGAATTCCATTGTTACAAATTTTAATTCATGACCTTAAAAAAAATGTTTTTAAAGAGTAAAAATTCTTTTATAATTTTGGACAAAAGTTGAGATATGGTGGTGTGGCATTGACCTAAAAAGAAAATTTAGATCACCAAATCATTTTAGATTATTTTCACACAAGCACACAATTCTAAGTTTCTATTTCAATTTGAGATTCAGAACCATTTATAAGAGAGTTGTTTTCAAATATAACAAAATGAGCAAAACTATTTATAAATATAGAAAAAATTTCAGTGATAGACCACAATAGAAGTCTATCACTCAATGATAGAAAGAGCGATAGAAATCTATTGCAGTCTATTACAGTCTATCATTGAAATTTCTCTATATTTGTAAATAGTTTGGTGTTTTTTCCATTTATAATAATTTTTCTTTATAAAAGCTTATGAATAATATTGTGACTTTTGAAAATATAGAGGTATCTCTCAAATAAAGGACAAAGTTTTCAAAGATATTTGTTATAATTTAGCAAATATATAGATAGATAATGTGTGATTGATTGGAGATGAAAGAGGAGCACATAAGTGCATTATGTATTTATCTAAATTGTTAAGAGAATTATGATATTTTACATTTTTCTTCTTTTTTTTATTCAATAAAGATGCTAAAAGTAGGAGATTTGAACCACTAATTTCTTGATCGCTAACCTATACTTTAGGTTGATTAGCTATACTCACTTTTGCACTTCATTAATATTCTCTCTTCATAGTAATGGTAGGATATTTTAAGCATCATCTTATCTTTCTACTTTTCCATAGTTTACTTTAACCAACATATAATTCAGATTATTTTTAAGCATCATCTTATCTTCCTACTTTTCATAGTTTACTTTAACCAACATATAGTTCAGATTATTATAAACCTTTTTGCATTCCTCATCTGCTTGGCATGAACCTTAACTAAAAACCACATCAACACATTATGAAAAACTAGCAATTATGTTTGGAATCAATTAACCCCATCAACAACAGACTATTAAAATAAAAGTATAAGAAAAAAATCAAAATCCTTCGAAGTATGAAATCAAATTGACTCCATCGTTTTTCTCTTTTTTGATCAAGAAAGAAGGGAAACAAATAAGAGCAATCATTATAATTACGAATTCTTAAATGTCATTAACCTGCATTCGACCAAAACTATAATGCATTGTGACTGTCTAACATAATAAACATCTTTCCTTACAAAAAAAAATAATAATAAATTAATTAATTAATTAATTTAATTTAATTAAATAGAAGGGAATTTAATATCATACGAATTTTCTTAATATCCAAATATTGTAGGGTGAAGCAGATTACAAGTAAGATTAATCTAGATGCAAGCAAACTGACCTAGGCTACATGAAGAAAGCAGAAGAGGCAGATCATCAATGTTCTAGCAACACATAAACCCATAAAAGGAGAACTTCGTATACCAATACACAAAAGTTCCGACCAGTCTAGAAAATATTGCAACTACGAACTTAGATTGATCTTCAAGCACTTGAAATGGAAAACAATTTAGTTACTTTATACATACATGAAGAATTCTTATTGTAGCTGTGCATAGATTTGATAGGACAGGGGTTGATAATTCACCTCATTTAAATAACAAGCTGGTGAATATGGAGATCCTAAAGTAATCAGTCCAAAAACAACGAAGCATAAACAACCATTAGTTTGGGGAGGGGTGCAGAGTGGGCTCTAAATAGACAGGGCAGTTTAGACGAAGCAAATGGAAGTGAGTACCACAGCAGTCAAACTGGAACCATCTGTAGAGCATCCCATTTCTATCTGACCTCTCGGCGCCATCACTTTCCACTCTATTCGGTCTCTCGAATCTCCGAAACCATCTAATGAACCTACAAAGGTGAACCATATAAATTAAGAACAGTACCTTTGCTTGCCAGACCATCTGCACATTGATATATTAGATACTTCAACAATCTGGACTTGTTCACAATGCCAAATTACCTACCCAACTGCATTAGTGGATGAGGTATGAGGTTCTTCTATCTCAATCCTCGGGCTGGCTTGAGTTATCTGTACTTGTTGTCTTCACCTCAATCTCCAACTCCACCTCATTTGAAGTTTCCAACTCAGTATCTACAGGAGCCAATCGAGTTGCTCCAGAGATAGACTCTACATTCAAGTAAAAATGTCATCTTCCCATTAATATAATTGGTAAAAAATGTTGAAAGATGTGTATAAAAAAGGCTTTAATGGTCTGCAATAAGCTCAGTTTTTTTTTTAATCCGTGAGTGTCTGGGCCAGCTTACGCGCACCTCGACTAATCTCACAAGACAACCCACCTGACCCTACAACTATGGGTGTCAAAGATCGTACGATACTAATTCCTAGGTAGGTGGCCAACATAGATTGAATAAGCTCAGTTTTTAAGGCGAAATTTTAACAACTTAACTGCCAAAACAGATGCAAATATTTTGAAATTTTGATTCCTATCCCCATTCACCAAATGGGCGATAATAACATTTCACTTTGCATGCTTGATTGTGAACTACTGGACTTGCATCACTGTAATCATTGCATGAGGCTTTTAGCTGGGAATACAGCATTTTTTTTAACAAAGATTCAAACTTCAATGAGATAAGGTAAAGGAACACATACAGACGATACAAAAAATGAATGCCCAAGATAAAAAGAGACAAATTTATAAATGTTGACAAAAAATAGAATTACGAAAGATGAAATACATTTATTCAGGCTACAGACTGGAAGGCTGGGAATACTATTATTCAAACTATAACCTCGTAGCCAACAGAAACTCAGGCTGGAAAGTAAAAGTTATAACTTGGATTCATTTAATCAAACATATCCTTATGCTGATCACTATATCTAACAAATTAAAGCGGAGATTTTCAAGCTCCAGTCAAATCCAATATTTGCAAGTTAGGCAACACTACTGAATGCATAGTCCTTTCAAGGACATCAGGTAAAATTAGAACAATACAGAAAAGATTAGCATAGCCCTGTGCAAGGATAGCACAAATTGAAATATGGTAGAAACAATGTTGTGTATTTATAAAAACAGAAAAGTTAATACTAACATTCTTACTTTGGCTTTGACAAGGCATGATACCTAGAAGAAAGGAACGTTATCCTACACCTTATTGAGTGCTGTAAGTCTCGCAACAAAAACATTGCATTTCTTAGGCCAGATGAACCATTAAATAGTCAGAGCTAGACCAAACCAAATTACTATGTCAGTGAACACAATCATCATTATGATTATGTGCCCATATCTCAACCAGCCGCCAGAATAAGTTCTAATTAATAACAAGAAACAGAGAAACTGGAATTAGATAAAGTGGAAGACAACCAAAGTAAACAGATCAAGAAGTTGGGGGGTTGGAGCAAATGACCGGGGGTTTCTTATTCTCTGTAATCTAGTAATGCTTGATGAATTGCAATCTAAATGTTATCAGAAGCACTACTCTCAGTCATCTGGAATTTGAAGTCCTCACAGATTCACAACTCAAAACTACAAAATCATGTGACTAGTAACATGTTGACATAAACCATAAACATATCATACAGTATTCCCTCACATGTTTTTACATCCTGAGTGCAACTGCAAATTATGATTTTGAATTAAGATTCAACTGAGATATGACCTCAGATTGTTCACACGTACTCAACCTTTTTTTTTTTTTTGGGTAAATTGCAGTAAGCAAATGTGAACTTTCTTCACATACAAAACCTTGTCACAATAAATGAAACCTTATGGTAGGCTTCTACAGCACAATTTCAGAAACTATAAAACTCAAGAACAACTTTGCAACCAAAGCTTTTAAGGTCAGCTAGCTAATTGCATTGTAAAACCTAAAAGAAGAGACAATGATACCGCTGTTCTCTAATTGAAACAATTCGAATTAGATCGTCCCACGCCATCAAATAAACCTATCACAAGTATCATCCCAATTCATATGCACCAACGAAACAGTAGTGTTTTACATTCAAACAAAAAGACGGTTGATTTACCACTCCAATTTAGAAGAACATCCGGAAATTCAATCACTGAATTAATTGCGAATAACACAAATTCCCTATCATAGTACACGTGAAGAACTAACGATGCCTAAAAATCACAAATTTTAATCATCAATCCCGCATTAATCAACCGCTAAACGTAAACCGATCGGGAAAAAAAACGTAAATTGCATATATACCTTTGGCGAAAAAATCTAGGCAGGGCCAACCACGGGCGTTAGCAAGGGAAGGGGAATCCTCCTTGATGATGGGTTCAACCAATTTATCGAATAGGTCGACCACCCTGCGTGGTTTGGTACGGCGTGGAGGAACCCAAAATGACGAACCGGGCACAAACGGAAGCCAATCTGGAGTCGATCGCTCAACGATAATCTTCTGTACAAAGTCGTCGAGCTTCCTAATAGCAAGAACCTCTGAATCAGGCCCGAAAGAGGACGATTCGAGGTCAATTTCGATGAATTTGACCTTGCCGGAACGTGTAGAGCGGTTCCGATGACCGAGGGCAAAGGAAGACGGAATCAACAGAGATAATTTCAATGGCGCAGATTGCAACTTGGAGGAGATGAAAGATTGGGAAAGTGATAGAATTCGGGCCATGCGAAGAACAGCAGATGAAATTTGAACGCTATAAATCGAAGAGTTCTCTCTTTATCTTTTTAGCTATGGTGGGAACGAACTTAGATTCGACGATGAGTAATCTGAAAAAAAAAAAAAAAAAAATCTTTGTTGACCGATTTATATATATTGTACATTTTGTAGAATTATCTGGAAAATAGTTAAAATGTCGTAAACATCGCCAAGAATATTGACGGTGTGTGTTTACTTGTGGGAGTATAATGATAATTAAAATAGAAAATTTAGTTGGAACTAGATCAAAATTAGAAATTGCTAATTTCATTTCATGTTAGTACATTCTTATGTTAATAAATCTATACTTATAACCTACGTAAAATGGTGATGGCGATGTGAAGAGGGACAATTGCAAATATAACAATTAAACTAAAAATATTAATAAATATAATAAAATTAGATATAAATTTCAAAGTCTATTAATGATAGACTATATCACTCATATGAGTCTATCAACTAGTCTATCACTAATAGATTTTACTATATTTGCAACTATTTTAAAATGTTGTTATACACTTATATATTAGCTTTAATAGATTTTACTATATTTGCAACTATTTTAAAATGTTGTTATACACTTATATATTAGCTTTAGAACAACTATCCATTGCAATTACCTAAGTGAAATTGGACTACGAGTGAATAATATTTCCATTCGTGTTTTGCGTTTGCATCTTCTAATAATTTATACTTTATCCTTTGTCATAACTTTTTTAGTTGAAGTTAATTGTCTTTTCGTTAATGGGTATAATCTAGATCATAAGAAATATGAAACATTGTGATCTAACAATAAGCATGTATGTTTGAACAAACACATTCTTTTACCTCATTATGTCGGCTTGGTTTACAAAATAGAGTTGTATATCCTTTTGTGTATGAGTATGATTTCAACCACATATATGAAACATCATGTAACAATACATTGAACGAAGAGTTATGACCTTTTGCCGCCGCTACAACTATTCAAGACCAAGTGGTGTATTTTTTCAACCCGTCCAACAAAGCTGCAGCTTCCTTGCCTTCACCTTTGCCTTCAAACTTCCATTTTGATATACAACATGAGTTGTCACAAATGTCCTAGGATCATCTCTAATCACCGCTCTCGAGACAACCCCTAATTGTGTTGGAATGTCTTGAATCCCAAACCTAATTAGAATTAGTATTTGATATATTTAATTATTTAAATATTTTCCTTCTCCACCTAAGGTTTAGAGAAGTACACTATATATTTAACTTTTATTAATATTGAAAATGTTGATATTATTTTATCAATATGGAAATTTAAAAAAAAAAAGTTAAAAATAAATATATAATTTTATAATTATGTATACCATAAGAAAAAAATTGTGAAAGAAGTTTGATTTTATTTTTTATCAAAAAAAATATAAAAGTAAAAAAGTCATAAAAAATAAAAGAAGGGCCCCTATGCAATTCTTCTCTTGCTGTGATTTTTTATTATTTTTTATTTATTTTAACATGTATAAATAAACAATTCATCATAAATAGGTGAACGAAGATATACATTAAAGAAATTTTAGTGATTTGTTACAAAGATAAATCCTAACAAAATTGTATTTACTTTATAAAGTTCTAATAAATTTAAAACTCTCAACTTTTGGTAGAATAAATTTGAATTTTTTCAGCTAATGCATTTTTTAAAAATTTAATTATCTATTGAATATAAATTTAAAAATTTAAATGTCTCTATGTCTAATAGAGTTCTTAATAAAAAGCTATAGGTTTTCTCGGATGTTTTTTCCTATTGAGATCTCGTGGTTGCCAAGTTAGACAATAATCCCTTTTTTTTTTTTGTATTTTGAGAAGCCTCATTAGGGTAGGGATCTCTTTGTTAAAGGCTTAGGTGGAAAGTGAGGGATGGGACGAAAATTATACAATATAGTATATACATGATTTAGGGCTTTTTTTTTATAAATAAATTATAAAAAAAAAGTGAAACAAGTTTATACAACTTTGGAATAATATTATAAAATTCAAAACTCAAATGATGAAAAGCAAAATATATAAAACACAAAATCAAAAGTTCGAAAACTTAAAAAAAAAAAAAAAAAAAAAAGTTATATTGATGAATGATATCTAATAAACACATTTCTAAAATCCAAACCTAATGATTTGACATAAAAAATATCATTGAAAAATGTTAATTTCACTTCTTTCAATAGAAAAAATAAAGTAAACTATCCATCCTCTCTAGCCAAATTTTTTTTTTTTTTTTATCCGTGAGTATTCGGGCGGGCTAATTTATGTGCACTCCCGGGACAATCCAACATTTGGGTGTCAAGGAAACTCTATGACCCCTTAACCCTTTAAACTTTTTTTAATGTTACTACTACTACTAGGTCAACCTATAACCTGTGATGATTCTTCGGGCAAAATCTTTTGAAAAGAACAAAAGAGAAAGGAATCTAACAGACAGAAGAAAATAACAATAACAGTGGTGGCTCAAATTTATTCAATATCTTCATACTCCCATACTTTGGATTACACAAAATAGAAAATTCCATCTTCACGAATTTAAAGTAGGAATTCCAATATCCCATTGGCCAAACTTTTGGTACATCCTTAGTAACAAATTCTCTTATACACAATCTTCTCTTCCATAATTTTGCAATATTTTGGTTCAAAGTCGATGCAATACATCTTGCAATCAAGCGTCTTACAGAAAAACAAAGCACTGTGTGGAATGACTTTAGAAGATGAAGATGAAGAAGGAAGCATAATTAAAGAAGGAAACATAATTTAAAAGCAAATTATTCCAATTTTTACACGCCGCAAATTTATAATCGGAAGTTTGGTAATAGTCCATCCTAATCTTTTTCCTTTTCAGCTTCTCCATCTTAAATTTGTTGTGATAAACTTCACAGAGAATCCCTAAGGGATAAAAGAGAACAATGAGAACAATATTTAAATTGTAAAAAGGGGTCTTTTAAACTTGTTAAAATAACTTTCAAATTAGGGCGCCACAACCCAGAGTTTGGGTTGGGTTTGTTTGGTTACTGGAGTTAGGTTGAGTTAGATTTTTTTATATTTTTGCCAGATTGGATTAGGTCTCAAGTTAAATAAATAAAAAACAAAAGTTGACCAGCCCAACATGAACTATATATATACATATTAATTAATTAAAAAAACACATACTTCTTTTAGAATCGATGAATTTGTGAATTTTCAATGTTTTTCTTTAGGAATGTTTTTATTGTTTAGGGTTTGCAATGGATATTAAGGATATTTTGTATTTAATATTTGAGTTTGATGAGATTTTAGCTATTAGACATGTGTTCAAGATAAATTTAAATGTTTTAAATTAATAAGAAAAAAACGATAACCCAACAACTGAACCAAAACGGTGAATTTTGAGAGTTAGATTGGGTTGGAGACCCTGGGTCATTGGGTCATTTGGGTTTGCCAACTTGACCAACTTGAAATTTTGGGTTGGTCCAAAAAAACTTCCACAATCTAACCCATGGACACCCATACTTCAAACTAGTACAATTGTTAAAATTTCTACTAATTTTGAAGGTCTAATTTAATACTTATAGAAGTTTGGGGGCTAAATTTTTAATATCGAAAATTTGAGGGTGTAATTACAAGACTACCATTGAGTTTAACCAACCATGGAAAGCTCATAAGTGCATATGATAAAACTAGGGAAAAAAAGAACTAAACACCTCAAACAAATGAAAAGTTGGAGAAAAGATGTATACCTAAGAGTTGAAGAAAAAAAAGGCCTACAATAGATGAAAAAGTATATATAGCTGAATTGTAGATAGAATTTAGATTTGATCTTAAATCAAATCTATATATAATGAATTTATTTTAATCAATATAGTTTCTAAATTATTTTAAAATTAATAAATCGTTTTAAATCATTATAAATAACATAAATTACCTAAAATAACTATATAATCATAAAATAAAATGGAAAAAAGAAAAAAGAAAAAAGAAAATGAAAAATTTTATTCTCGGTTGATCGTTCAATCTAATGTATTTGACCATTATACACTTACGACGAAAATTAGCAAATTAGGGAGAATTAGCCATTCGGCAACGACATTTGTCAAAATCCAAAGCGTCCAGTCTGCAAAATGGGGCCAAGTAATAAACGGTCACGATTAGAATGCTATATCTCCCCTCCAAAAACGCTTTTTTGGATCCCGATCTTGTATTTCAGGGTTAGGGTTTGAGTTTTGAGTTACTCTGCAAATCAGACAGAGATGGCAATGAAGCAATTCTTCTCCGAAGTCAAGGGCTTGAAGGTTAAGGAGCTGCCCGCCTATGTGAAGCCGATGCTCTCCATTGATTATGCCAAGAAGGCAGTGCAGAGAAGTCTCGACAATTACAACGCCAAGTACATTCAAACTGGTTCTATTGACCCTCTCTATCATGTCTGCTTTGGTGGTATGATCTTTTCGTACCTCGTTGCTCTTCCTGAGGAACGGCGCCACCTTGAACATCAGCAACACGCCAAAGAACATGGTGGCCACTGATTGAGTTCTTTATATTTTGAGGTACGGCTTCCAATGGGTTTTCTTAAATTGATTGATTATGGTTCAATTCATGCATCTATTGAAATGGGTATTTCTGATCTGAAACTTCGAATTTTCTCTGATTGGTGAAATTTGTTTCCCTTTTTCATCGTCAACTAACTTTGATTGCCCATATAGTCTTTGTTTCCATAGATTTGGACCTGGAAACCAAGACAATTGTTATTATTGTGTTGTATTTTGTCGACGCTGGTGCTCAGATAATATTTTTACTATTGTTAATGCGTAATGAATATTGTTTTCTGTGGAGTTTGTTAATTGTATAAGAGCATTCAGCATATGATACATCTATGGAAGTTTTTTTGGCGTGAAATCTTCCGAGCGTCTATTTTGCTCACGCCATTTTGATTTGGAGAAAAAGGGGCCTTATGATTTGGAAAATGAGGAACTGGAGTCGAAGAATGTGTTATTCTACCCTGTCTCGAAGAAACTATTTGGATTAGAAAAAGGACCTATGACCCTTTATTAGTTTTTTGATTCTCTTGTTTATTTATTTATTTTAGATTTTTTTTTCCTAAAAGATTCCACACTTTTCATTAAGAGAATGAAAAGAGGTTAATTAATTATCTTGTTTATATTGCAACTTACCAGACCCATTTTCAGTAGATCGTTGCATTATTTCTATTAATGTTTTATGTTCTCATAGAACCTTTTGTAGGTGCATTCGTAGTGACCATCTTTAGTTCCTTAATAAGGAAATTCTTCTTATTCTGGCATAGGCCGGGGTCTTGAGATTTTTGTGTTTGGCTGACCGTAGAAATGACTTCTCAAGTGTAAAGCATCCAGATCTACAGCCCATAACATGACCTTTGGCTTTTACTGACTTCATAGGCTTGCAGGCCTGACCTTTTACTTCTTGAATGTTGGTGCCACCAAGACTAGCTTTCCATAATTAAACAGTCGTGCATTTTCACCATTTTCATTCTTTATTACTTATTCGTTAAAATAATCCATGCATGTTTGGTGTTTGAAAGATGATAGAAAGAGGAGATAATACGTGTAACCAAATGACTACTTTTTTATGGGACATAGAAACACCAGTGACATCTTTTCTGTATCCAAGTTCAATGGTCGGTGTTTGTGGTGCAGGTGAGTATCATTCATTGCGAGGTCTAGCCTTGCAATTGAGTTTGTCTGCATCCACTTTTTCCCCACAAGTAGGACATCTCATTGCTCTTATGATTTCTTATAGTTGTTGCCTGTTGAAAGAAACGTGTCTGATATGCATAATTACTGTATTATGGCCTTAAAAGATATCGGTACTCATACCGTATTAGTAAGTCTTTTTTTTTTTTTTTTTTCCCCTTTTCTTTTGCTGCTTTTTGTTCCTTTCAATATGTTGAGATCAGTTGTCTTTTGTGCTTTGGCTTCTTACAAGGCCTAGCAGGCGAAAGTAGAGTGATCGAAAAAGTAGGATAACAAGTATGTAAATGAAGGATATTTAAGGGAACAAAGTACCGATGTTAGGAGTCCTAGAATTACTTACCTTTGCCAGAATTTAAGGCTCCTTTCATTGCATTCTGTGCAAATGACTGCAGATTGATGAATACTCTAATGGAATACAAGTCTGGAATTGTATTGAGCAATCCTCGTCCAGGGTAATTTGTTTTGTAGTTGGTCTAGTTGACTTGTGTTGTGGGTTGGGCTGAGCGAGTCACGCCTGGGGTGGGTTGTCTAAAATTGAATCTTGATGCCTCTTCTCATCCGAGCAAGATGGGGGTTGGTTTGGGGGCTGTAATCAGAGATGAATTTGGGGTGTTGGTGGCAGCCCACGTTGTCTTTCGTTCTGTGAGTTTGGAGGCGGAGGCAGGGGAAGCTCCTGTGTTGTTGGAGGGTTTAAAATTGGCTGAAGCTTGTGGGAGTTATCAGGTGTGGATTGAAATTGATGCTGAAGTTGTTAAGAAAATACATGCTTTGAGTTTTGCCCTCTCCTTGGGGGTCATTTATGCAAAGATCTACAACCTGATGATTACACTAAGAAGCACTGGTTTAAGTTTTGCCCATGCGTGATAAGGTGGCTCATAATCTGGCTGCCCATGTCGTTCATTTATCTTCTTCTGATGTTTGGACCCATTTGTTTCCTAATTGGCTCACCTAGATTGTTGGGGTTGAGAAGGAAGAAGTGGGGCTATAATTGTTTGTCTTCGTGAATGAAGTTATTTTTTGTCAAAAAGAAAAAAAAAATAGTTGATTTGTGTTGTGACAAGGACAACCTTCATGGACCAGAAAAACACAAGATATATGCTTTTCCTTTTTTCATTTTTGAAAGGAAACATCGATGGAATGGAAGAAACTAATGCTAAAAAATACAAGAAACCCAAAAGGGATACAAAATCATGATAGAAAATGAATTTAAACAATAAAACCTAATAGAATCTGAGAGCAATATAAAATAGATTTGAGAGCAATATAAAAGCATATTCCAATTGAGACAAATATCTTGAATAGTATGATGCAAATCTTTTAAAAAGAGAACACCATGAAGAGGCCTTCAAACGGAAAGAGCCAAACCAATCATCCTAAAAAAGATGTCTGTTATGAAAAACTCTCTGATTCTGTTCAAATCACAACTCATATCATAATGCCTTCCTTGTATTAGATCATAAGATTTTTGACTTTGAAGCTACGGCTGGGTAGATGATATATATGCTTTTTCTTAGCATAATTGTTCTTGCAGGTTTTTAAATCTTGCTTATACAGTTATTCATGTGATTGTATGGTAAACTCATGTCTCTTCCGATGCGTGAGATTTAGATTTAGTCTCACTTATATTCCTAAACTTAACTCGTTTTCTAATATGTTTTTGTTATTTTTGCAGGGTGAAGGTGCCTCAAAGGTGTTTCTGGTCAATAATTTGTTTCCCGAATGTTTTTGTATCTTAGTCTTACTGGCTGAAACTTGCAATTATTTTCTTTTACACATGGTGCCAGAGGAAATAAGCAGACATTTCTGTGATTTTTAACGATATATGGCAACCATCTTTGAGTCGCAGCATGTGTTCATGGCTGTTTGCTTTACCTTCTTTGCACATGATCCTTCCCCCATGTTTGTTTCTCTAGTTAGTTCTTTGTCAATGGCCTAAAATACTATTGCTGCAGACTTCAAATGCAAATTGATTGTCTTTCATTTCCTCAAGTTGTTAAAAGTAATCGAATACCCTTTCTGATTCTATCTGAGTATGATCAATTCAAATACCTCACTAATTTTCCTTATGTTCATAGACATTTTGAGATAATCTGCGTGAATCATTGAAACTTGGAAATTACTTTAGTTAGATAAATAAGAGTTAGCTGATGGGAATACTGGAAGCCAAAGAAAATGTACTTCAGGGAGTTATAGACAATTGTTTTGCTGAAAAAGAAAACATGTGCTTTTGTCTTTTCACACAAGGGATTTTAAGTTTTCTTGTGATAGATTGTCTATTATTTGATTTATGGGTGATCTTAAAATGTTTGTACAATTAATTTGCATTCTTAATGGATTCGGTTGGGTGCCATTGATTCATTGGGGAAGGAGAAAGTAGGGAAAATAATGGATTTTCAAGTCATTTCAAGTTAGTGGTTCGTTTAAAATTTCCCACACTTCCACTCGTTGAACTTGAGAAGAAAAAAAGAATCAATTGCTTTATGAAGTTTGAACTAAATGTTAGTTATATTTATGGTAATAAATTTTTATCGATATATCGATATTTTAATATATAGTTCTACATTTTCATTGAGTTGATAGTGAGATGAATCCGTATTTTCATTATATCGTATAAAAATTCATGATACATAAACATAAGCAATAAAATGTCACCACAAAAGAGGACATCTACATTTTTTTAAGCAAACAAAACATACCAACAACCAAAACAAACTCATCTAATACTTCTAAATAAGGGGGAAATAACACAATTTGGAAAATACTAGCATGAACAGATATGTTCTCTAGAGAAATGTAACAAAAATGAACAATATTAACAATGTTTCCAATAAAAACAATATCTTGAATGAGGACTGGTCTAATCTCTGTTAGAGAATTGTCCTCCCTATTTAGGCGCTTAATGACCATTCTTGCTCAATCACACATAAACATTCCAATAGCGCTTATGTTTTAAAAAAAAAACTTGACACATGTTAAACCTCAATTGTATTAGACTCTAAGTATGGTAAAATTGATGAGTTAACTCATTCTCTTTTATGAATTTTCCCTCGAGTTGTGTGTGATAACACACATATATATCCAAATACAATATAGGGGTGAAAGGTTCAAACTACAAATTTCTTGGTCATTAACACATATTGAATGTTAGTTGAGGTGTGCATGCTTTCACAAGCTTATATATTTTATATTTTAAAATGGTCTGATTTGATCAAATCTATTCATTTTATGGAGGCAAAATTCAATATGATAGATTCATAATATTAACAAGTCAACAACAACAATATCAATACAATGCCAAAAGGTCTTGTCTTAGAAATAGAACCGCGCAAACAAGGCTTAGTAAGTTGTACCCAAAATTTATCTCAACTTGATTTTATTTTATCTTAAATAATAATTATCATTATAAGTTATAAATTTAAATCCAAGTTCAACAAAGAATGAGAACAATTTCTCTTTCAAGATTACTTCAAGTTGATTCCCACATGTAGTCTCCCTTTGCGTTTGAGTAATCGTTTTATTTAGTATTTCACAACCATTTTTTTTCCACAAATATCTGAATCAATCAATCATTCTCAAAAGTTATTGGAACATCAAATCCATTTTAGTTCGATTCCTTTCATCACAGAGTATGAGCATTTGATGATCCACAGAGGAATGGGCTTCAGTTTGATTCTCTAGAAATCCAGAGCATTGCCATCGCTTGTGGAGTCGATTCCGGACAGACTTTCCAAGTTCGGAGATCGAAGAAGCTGAGGCTGAGACACAGAGCGGTGACCATTGGTATTGTATCTCTATAGGAAAATAGGAAGAACTGTGGCGGCTACTGATAAATGTAGTATTCAACCCAAAAATTTCAAACCCAGATTCTTGATTCAGTATGAGAAGCATCTTCGTGCTGGTTGTTAGATCATTCAATTTGAAGATCCCTTTCGTTTTCTCCATTCTCCTCGAGGTACCCTTCTTTAATTGAATTTCCGTCCATTCTTTTAGTCCATAATGTGATTTTCGATTTCTAGTCATGTTCTCGAGGGTCTACCTGAAGATTTATGTCTGTGTGGATTTATTGGGGATTTTGGCCAAACTAGCGTCTGGGTAGTTGTGGAATTGGTCTATTAGTGTTACGGATCACAAGTGAGTCAGTGACTTGATTTTTGGATAGTTTTGAACGGACTTCCATTAGAAATAGTGATGAATGATGATCATTGATGATAGATCCTTTAAACGAGTTACTCTATTTTCTCTAATGTATTATGAAGGACTAAATTTCTGTTGTGGAGATCCATGTAGTTTTTCTTTTTCTACAAGAACTCATTACCTTACCTCACGTTGGTTGATAATATGGCTTTTTCGGTGAAAATGCGCGAGGAGGTTCATTCATGTTTTGTGGATTCGTGCCCTGTAACCATATCTCATTACCTGGGGACTTTTGTTGCGGAGATTAATTATAATGTGTGCATTTGTTGGGAATTTCGACCTAACAAACTTCTGTTGTCTGTTGAGTTCGCTTATTAAGTATAACAGGTGTCTTAGATTTCTTTTTATGGTTGGCCATTAGCCATTTTGGTGATTATCGATGATAAATGATAATTTCTTTTAACAAGTTGCTCTATTTCACCTAATATATTTGAAAGTGTTAATTTTCTAATGCAGAGATTGACGTAATCTTTCTTCAAGACTTATTGCTTTAACTCATGTTGGTTTTTATTTGTTAGTATGTCATTTTCAAATTGCATAGGGAAACTTGATTTCAGATTTTGCTTAGAGTGAGTTGTTATTTGTGTTCCATTTTGCAACATACACGAAAATCTCTTGTATGATTAATTGCACAGACTTGTGCACTTCTCAAGTCCATGGACTTGGATTTTGATTAGTTTTGAGGAGGATTTGCGGTGAATGAAGGAAGAAAGAAAGATGGTCTTCAAATCAGCTGTTTTTGAGTTTTCATATCTGGAACTATACTACAATTCTTTCAAAAACAGTTCTTGAATTTGATTTCAAAACTATGTCAAGAGTATCATATCCAGTTTTCCGAAACTAAACCAACTTTTGGGATGAGAAAATTTTGTTAATAATTATTTTTTATTGGAGAAGATTTACGTTATATGTCAACCTGAATTGGCCTTTCCTGTTTAGAAGGTAAACTCCATCATTCTTAGAGGTAGACTTTGAGGTGGTCTAGGCATCAGTGCACTTTATTCCACCTTCTACATGAGTTTCAGAAGTTCTATATCTGTCAGTTTTCCTTGTTGAGACTGGCTATAAAATGTAGCTAGTTTGTACAATACCGTTTTGTTTATATTTTAAGCCATTATTGTTTATCATGTGCTAAAGCATCTATATACTAGTTGCCTGCGAATGGTGGATAGCTTTCCCCTCTTCAGAGGAATGGTAATGCTATTTTTCTAATATGAATTGGTTTGGCATTGAACGAAGAAGAAGAAGACATCTGCTGTTGTCTTATAACAAAAGAAACACGTTTATTTATTTTCTTTAAATTACAGATAAAACTCTAGGTGTGCATGGGGGGCTGTAATTCTCCATGTTATGCTGTGAAGATTGACCTGCTACATAGTTCCATGTGTAGGTACACCTGAAGTACACTTATTGGGTCTTTTGTGCAAATTCTCTATGAGAATACATTGGAAATCAATATGAGAGGTGTTGAAAGGAGATTGATTGAGAAGGAATCTGGAAAATGTTCTCACGCCAAGCTGGAAACTGGATCAGAGTTGATCTTTCCTCTGAAGTTGAAAAGGTGTAGCAAAATATCCCATTCCAAGCAGAAAAAATCAAGAACGAAGTCACATTCACAGCCAATTTGTTCAACATTCAAGAGGAGACCTCTTCCTAAATCCTTGAGCAAGGGGAATAAAAATGTGACAATTAGGCAATTGGCTGGTAAAAAATTTCGGCTAAAAAAACTTGATACAAAATCTTCCAAGGAGTTACTTTTGTCTAAGCTTCGAGGTGGAAAATCTCTGTCATCAACTAATATGAAAGGAGATGCAGAAAATGTTGAGCCGGTGGTCAAGAAAAACCAACAAAGGAAAAGGAGGAAGAGCAAAGGAAAAAAGGAAAAAGTTGAGTTAGATGAAGCTTCTCGCCTACAGAGGAGAACGAGATACCTTATAATTAAAATGAAGGCAGAGCAAAACCTTATTGATGCGTACTCTGGAGAAGGTTGGAAAGGCCAGAGGTAAAAAGTATTATTTCAACATCTCACAGTATTCAATTAAGTTGTCTATTTATTTTCTTATCTTTATAATGATAGATTTGATGTTTCTTCACCCCTCTTAACAAAGTGGGGGAGGAGGAATGATTTGAGTTTGATGAGATAGAATCTATCTCAGAGAGATAGATAGAAAACAAAGAAAAAATCAATGATCGTGAAGGTTTGGAATTGATGAAATGTAGAATTAATAGGAGCAGCTTATAGTCATTAGCTTTCGATTTTTAATTTGTCCCTCTGTAATAGGATGCCATCCTCTTTTAAAAGAAATGATAAGTATTGGACAACGAAATTTTCAATAAAGGCCATGGAGATTTTATACCTTTCCAAGCCAGCAGCATGGAAACTTGCAAAAGTTAAATCCTTTTTGCTGAAATGAAAATGGGGTATAATTGCCAACATTCTTACTACTACAAATGATTAACTACCCACTTCTTCAAAAAATGATTAACTAGCCATATTTAGCCTATGTTCCCAAAATTTAGAGATCTTTTATGTATCTATCTTCAAGAGCCTTCTGTTTCTTACTTTCCAGATTTCCCGTAAACTACCACATACAAATAGAATTTTTTCCTTGAAACCTAAGAGAACACTACCTTTAATACCAGACCCTATTGACACAGTTGATCTAGATACATGCTACCCATCCTTAATCAGATAGCCCTGCCAAAACCAAAACTGCTGACAAAGATCTCATTAGTTGTTTCATAACAGGGCAAGCCAATCCGAGAACCTGAGTAGGCTGCATTGCACACATGTTAGATATGCTTTTTTTATTAAAAAAAAAAAATCTTTTTTGAACTTTGGAGTTGATGGGATGTGTGCTAATGCAACACATTTAATAGAAACAATGAAAAGAAGTTTAATATCCACAATTTTGTGTATTCTTGGAGATATCGATATTGAAGAATTAAGAGTAAAGAAGAAAAATAACCTAAAACGCAGACATATGAAGAGCTGAGCTCTTAATTTTTAGATTTTCAAACAAATATCTAATTTGTAGTTCACTTTCTTTTAGAACAATAGTTTCATAGTGTTATGGAAAATAAACATTGTAATAATCATCGGGAGTTTCTTTGTAGGTATAAATTAAAATTTTGTTCCTCTCTGCAACAAAAAACTCCTATGTGATAATTACATGCTCATTTTCCCGCATAGGCTGCTGACTTTTATAGGTAATTGAACTGAGAATTTCATGCAAATGACCTTTCTGCTGGCGAAAAATGGAGAAGTGAGGCTATTGTTTTTATGTTTTTCCTTGAAAATACAGTACATAATGATATGAAACTACTATTCTGTTAACCCATTACATCCTTGCAGCAGCCTCAAAGATTACAATAGTGTGATATACTCCCCATTTCTTTTGTTTTAAATTATTCCATGAAGAAACTTTTTTGAATTTCAGATGATAAAGTTCTTTTAGAAGCTGAAACCTTTGTGTTGAAGGTGGAAAATGATCTGACCTTTTGTTGTTATGTGGGTTCTCCCCCCCACATAACTATTTACTACAGTCGAGAAAAAATTAGGCCAGAAAAGGAACTTCAGAGAGCCATGAAGCAGATATTAAAGTACAAACTTGGAATCCGTGATGCTATTCGCCAGCTGGATTTGCTTGGTTCAGTAGGATGCATTGAAGACTCTGTTATTGGTCCTGATGGATCTGTCTACCACGAACATGTAAATAGTGCAGTTAAAGTATTCTACGTTGAGCAAATTACATCTGTTGATTCCTTTTCGAATCAAATTAATTAGAGAACTATTTTGAGTTTTACATCATTGTGGTTTGTTCCGGGTGGATGACGGTTCATGCCTGAAGTTTTATTATTTTAGTCATTAAAGAAAGTAAGATAGATAAATTCATGCAATGAGATATGTTCAATGAGGTGCATAGATGAGAGTCTGGAACTAATGAACCCCGCTATTTCCTATTGAACATATTAACTTTTTAAATAACTTTTAGATTTGGGATATTGGGTGATGGCTTTTATCTGGTGTCTTCTGTATTGCTTCTTTGACTGGGAAAAATGTGAATCGCGAGGGAAAGTTTGAACCATGGTCGGTTTAAAGGACCAACTACTATAGCATTATTTTCTTATAATGAATTGATTATACATAGCCAGAAAAAGTTAGGATGGTATAATCTTGTATCTGCAGTTCTATTGCATTAAAGTCTATTTTCTGTTATCTAGATATTCTGTGCAAAATGCAAATTGCGTGAAGCTTTTCCAGACAATGACATTATACTTTGCGATGGAACATGCAACTGTGCTTTTCACCAAAAATGTCTGGATCCACCGTTAGACACAAAAAATAGTAAGTTTAGCCCGTATGTTTCTCCTGAATTTGCAAACCGGCGTTTGATCTTGTAGGTTATGACATTGACTCCTGATTTTGTTTCTAGTTCCTCCAGGAGACCAGGGTTGGTTTTGCAAATTTTGCGAGTGCAAGATGGACATATTGGAAGGAATGAATGCACATCTTGGTACTCGATTCTCATTGAACATTAGTTGGGAGGTTAGTTTCATTGAAGATCTTCCAAACAAAGTTTCCATCTTTGTTAATGTTATTATTTTCCCTTCTGTAATATGTGATATTTGTATCAAAATCCATTGTAATCATAGAATCTAAACCTTCTTGGAATAGGACGTTTTCAAAGAAGAAGCTGCTTTCCCAGATGGTGGAAATGCGTTGCTTAATCATGAGGAGGATTGGCCCTCCGATGATTCTGAAGATGATGACTATGATCCAGATAAGAAGGAGAAGGGCTATGACAACGCAAGTGGGGAAGAAAATGATAAAGATGTTTTGGAGGAGTCCAGTAGTTCAACCAGCTTGAGTTGGTCTTTAGATGACGAGGATTTAACTGCTAGAGATGGTATTGGATGTGAAGATCACTTTGGTGCCGGTAGCAGCATGGTCTCTGATGGATCCAATGAGGAGGGTATCACATGCGGCCGTCGGCAGCGGCAGGCTGTTGATTATAAAAAGTTATATGTCGTAAGTTTCTCGGAATTCTATTTCTTCCAAGCCTAGGAAGTAATATTCTCAGGCTGCCTGGCTAGTGAAATTGAGCATTTTGTTTGAGCTTACCTGTTGATCAATTATAAAGGCGGAAGAAAATGTGGTAGTTGGATTGCATGAAGTTTGAGACTGGGTGTGGTAGAAAATTTTGAATGATAAATTATATTTATATATTACTTCAAGTCATAGGTTCAGTGCTGGTAAATTTCTCCAGTTATATTACAAATTCTTGTCAGTTTTCTTTTTGGGTAGGAATCAAGAGAGAATTCATTGATCACAATAACTTTTATTTTGTTATTCCTGTCAAGCTTTCTATCAGAGGCAAGGCACCATTATGATCAATGAATGGTTAACACAGGGGTTGGCTAAGAATTACAATGGAGGATGCATTGCCTCCATTTTCTTTTAAAAGTTCCCCTTTTAGTTACAAGCCCTGTTCACTTTCAAATAATTCTGTAATGTATTCTCCTTTTGTAATTGACTCAAATTATGGGCTCCGTTTTTTGAACTACAGGGAAATTATTAGTTTGTATTACATACTGACATGTGGAATCCTCCAGAATCAATTTAAGGATATCTTCTATAAATATTTATAGTTGACGTTGCAATCCTTCCTTTCAGGAAATGTTTGGAAAGGATGCTCCACCACACGAACAAGAAGTTAGTGAAGATGAAGACTGGGGACCTGCAAAAAGAAGACGGAGAGAAAAGGAATGTGATGCTGCAAGTACTCTCATGTCCCTCTGTGAAAGTGAAAAAAAAAGTCAAGACATTGACATGGAAGCAGAGAAAAAACTTCACAATTCTCACAGTAGATCATTTTTCAGAATCCCACGTTATGCAGTTGAGGTACAGATTTAATCATCCAATGTGTATAGTTTTCCATTTAAAGTTTGTAGGAGCGCTTCTCCCTCCAAATTAACATGTAAGACACTTTGTGAACTTTACCAGAAACTTCGCCAAGTGTTTGCTGATAATGAACTTCCCTCTAGAGACGTCAAGGAGAACCTTTCAAAAGAACTGGGTCTTGATGCTGAAAAGGTAACAACAATCATATAAGTTATCAAATGCTGGAAAATGTTTTTTTTTTCCTTTAAGAGTGATGTTAGCCATATTACTTAATGCTAATATAAATCCAGTTGAAAGCATTGGTGAGCAAATAAAAGTTAGCCAATAGATATGTGCGTCTTCTCTTTATAGGGTTACATTTTACCCTGACGGTTAAATAATTGTATAATTGTTTTATGCAAATTGCATCTTCTAGATGTGACTTGATTTCCGACGTGATTTCCATAGAGAATCGGATAGGTTGGTTTACATAGTCATTTATAACTTTTTATTTTTTTGTTACATGTTCATATTATTTAATCGTCACATTGAGTATATGCCATGTCTTTCAGGTCAGCAAATGGTTCAAGAATGCACGATATTCTGCACTAAGAACTAGAAAGGTGAGATCGGTGCCTTGTGGCTTTGTTAGTTCTTTTGCTGCTTCCTATGATTTAGCATTCCTGATCTTCTCACAAGTTTTTTTGTCCGTAAATGAAGACCGCTTTGATCTCTTTAGAAGCAGTTCTTTAAACTTGCCCAAATAATAGAAAGAATGAAATAAAGGGCTTTTTATTTGTTACCAGCTTTGTGCCTGCATGAGACTCTGACTCTGATCCTCACATTCTTCTTTACATAACAGGCGGAGGGAGCAGCACAACCCCATAGTTCTCATAAGACTTTCAATGAGTCCAGGTTAGCAGATTCAAAGGAAATGTCTGCGAACCTTCTTTCATTAGAGGATGCACCAATAAAAGAACTGCAGCTGAAATTGCGCGGAAGTCATTGCAAGAAAAAGCAGCACAGAAAATCATCACTTGTTTCTTCCAACTATGACAAGGTATTGTTTGCCCATTAAAAAAAATAATAACAAATAAATAATAAAAGAACCTAGTGTTGTCTAATGCTTGACAAAATATAATCGAAGGCAAAATAGCATTGAGGGTAACGTCAATTCAGGTGTGTTATAAGTTTTTTTTCACAGAGAAAATGCGTTGAACACTTAAATTATAAGGCTGATTCTTGTTTGAGAATCTGTTTGGGAGGATATTCTTTACCCTTTGCTTTACTACTTAGCTTTTTCAGTCTAAAGACATTCATATGATAGAACTGATGTGGTTCTTGATTAAATTTGAAACATCGAAGTATTGTTCTGGTTTCAGAAAGCAGTTTGCAACGAACTAAGAAACCATGTTTGGAATTAGGAATAGTAGACACCTGTTTCTGCGAACCTTTCTGTAAATTGAGTTTTCATGTTTTCATAAACTGCATTGGAAGCAAGAATCCCTGATTTGATTGTCGTCTTGTAATAATCTTCTTCATACCCAGTATACTATTCTGTTATCTCTTTTGTGCATGTTTAAAAAATACTCTTGGCTTGGAATTCTCAAAATGAACATAGAGCTGATATATGAAGCACGCTGTATGATATGATAAAATCATCTGATAAATCTCATTGTATACCAAAATAAGATCCTTTTGTAGAGCTTACACATGTTCATGTCAAGCTTTTCCTATTATGTTAATGCAAGGTAGAAACTGACCGATTATATTTGGCTGTTATAAACTGCAAACCTGAACTCTGCTTAACTTGGGTATGTTTATTTGCTTTATTCAGGATGGTTTTGATTTTGGTGATGATATTAGCTTGAAGAATCTCCTAAAGAATAGAAAAACAAAGGTAAAGAAGAGGGTAAACTTTGTAGCTAGAGGTGGAGGCCAAGAAGCAGAAGTGGAGATGGAGAGATTGTGTAACATTAAGGGTAGATTAGAGACAATGAAGCAGAAATTACTTAGACTATCAAATAAGAAAGATTATGGGATTTTAGATAGGTCACACATGTTTGAACAGCCTATTGTATATGTTCCTGTAGCAGTGTTAAAGGAAAAGGTTTGATCTGTGCAGTGACTTTGATTCTTCTACCCCATATTCAAAAGTGGGATCTTATGATATATCTTAAATACCTGATTTTTGTTATCAATAAGCAAAGAATTAGTTTGATTAGTATCAATCAGTCAAGTACGAGCAGATTTTTCCTTTTCCTTTTGTGGTTCCTATTATACAAGTAGTTTAGTTTAGAGTTTGGAAATGATATTCAAGACTTGAAAGTATCATATAGGCCTATTTGCACTTAAAATAATATTGTTCCATAGGAGTGCATTCATGACTAGATATAGACTCGTATCTTCAAATTTTATTTTTCAGTAGTCAGTCATGTCTTCTTTTTGTTTTCATTTAGTTTTGTGGGTGGGAGATAACAACTCATTATTAGATTATAAAAGAAAATTTGAAATTTCGCAGCTATTAATTGGGGGCATATATGCAATTCACACCATCAATAAATACAGTTAAATAAAATATAAATCCTTCAAACAACAATTCCTTAGTTTATAATTGCATAATCAAACCTCAAGAATGTTCAACAGTTGGTGGGAGTTTTCCCTCAAAAGATTTCTGTAAGAAAAATGGAAAAAAGAAAAAGAAAAAATATATATATATATACAACACCTTCAATACGTGCAACATTAGCAAGATTTTGATATAATGAATAATTTGTTGACAAAAATCTAAGAGGTCCTCAACCTGCTCTACTTTGAAAGAGGATAATGGTAAGAAATTTGCAAAACATAATAATCATATCCACATCCTAAGTTAAACAGAATTCTCTTTTCGAAATTCTTTTCTTCTGGTAGTTCCTTCGTGAGGCAAGACTTCTCTAATTGGGAATGTTGCAGATATCAAATTAAATCAACTCCCCCATTCGAAGGCATTAGACTCTGTCATCCTATATCTAGACTATTGATTTACATTAAATTTTACCATGCAAAATTAGTTCATATAACATATGCAATAATAATTGGAAAAGAAGCGAGAGCACATAAATCACACTTGATCACAACTGCAATTTATCTAACATAGCATCAATTCTTTTGACCGGACTAACACATAGTTTTGAACAAGAGACAAGTTGAATGCATAAAAAGAAATTAATGCTAAAAAAACACCTAACACATTTTATAGTCGTGTTTAAAGAAGGAAAGGTATAAAGATCATATCAGACGTGCTTGAAATAAAATTAGTAATAAGATATCTAGAAAAAGGAAAAGATAGATCAATAAAAAAAAATAATAATAATTAAAAAATAAATTAAAAAAAAAAAAAAGAAAGAAAAATGGCATGAATCCAAAGAACACCAATTAAGCCTAAATCTTGGCAATCACAGGACACACTTTTGTTACGAAAAAAAATGGACCCAAAACTCCACAAGTTTTCACTTTGACCATATTATCTACTTTTACTTCACTAATGTTTTTAAGTTTATAGTATCAAATTATCTTCACTAAATTAATTTTCTTTCAAACTCAGTTTTACGCCGGTAAGGGAATAGCTATGGTAGGTGCCCCCAAATGGGATGGTGAAGCCACACAAACAAAATATATATTGATTAATTATGTAGTTGGATATTCAAGGAATGAGAACTGTGGTAAACATTTCCCCACTCTTAACAATGTTACACAAGTAAATAATTATTATTTTTCTGTGATTCTCTCTTCTGATAGTCCAATAATTTTCCATCCCCTTCGTTCTCATTTCTTAAGCATTTAACTAGCTATTAGTGTTCAATCAAACTTCAGCGGAAAAACAAATACAGAACTGTAAAAGATCTTGAACTATTCCAATTTCATTTCTCTACTCAGTACTCACTAACAAAAAGCAATTTCCATTTACGTACTTTTCTCTTGACAGACGTTCTCCAAGAGAAAACGAGACAAAAAGCCAGCAGAAAAAGATGGTAAATGGCTCACACATCATATTTAGTCCCTTCATTTGCAACATACAAGATATTACTATTACACTGCTTCTTAAGGTAGAGAATATAAGACCCAATTTTAATCTGAATGACTTGATTTTGTAAGAAATATGGAGTTACGGCACTTGAATACTATCAAGCAGTTCTCACCATATCAAGGTTTGTGTTCTGTATCCTCTGTAAGGTTCTGCACATCACTTCTGCTCTTGGCCTCATCCAATTTCCGTCTTTTGGAAGCTAACCGAGGCCTCAACTACAAATCCAGAGAGAGAGAATGAGAGAGAGAGAAGAATTAACATTATCAGAACCAAAGAAACGAGAGATGAGAGAAAATGTGCATGGAACTTTCAGAATTTCCAAAAGATTATGTCAGTAATATTAGTGAACTGTTGGGAATATAATTAGGATATTAGAAAAGCATATCATTCATTACCTAAGGAGTGTACTAATGGAATGGTTGCACATAGAGTCTGTTGGAAGGGTTTTAGTCCCGCAGATTCTGGAAGAGAACTAAGCCGTTTGAATGCTTAGTTGTCAATACCCTTGAATTTTCTTTGTAGAACATTATAATTCCACTTTCTTGATTCCAAATCCCTGGTTCCGATTTCCATCAACAGTTTTCCCAGGGAGGAGATAAGCTGGAAGCAAATAGCCAAGGTGGATTGATTGAATGTAAGAAGCTCCAACACTGCTTATTTCCATATTATTGCTAATGACTGTAGGAAGAAAAATATCATTTGCGAGCTGGAACACGGGGATGAGAGAAATTTGTCGAGAAAAGAGAAGATGGGAAGGATGATTGAGTTCTATAGCAATCTGGTCGAAAAGGATCCTCCTCCAAGGTATACTTTTGATCATTTTTTATTAACATCAACTCCATCAGGACGAAGGATTATAGACTAATCAATCCAGTTGTCTTTATAATCTTAGCAAACTATTGGCTGCTAGACAAAACTTCGGAGGTGATTCATTTGATTATTTCAGGATACCAATTTTCTTAGTTAACAAGAAATATAATTTACTTGATTTTAATAGCTAATAAAATAGTTGATGACTTGAGAGTAGAAAGCAAGACAGCAAAATGGTGTGCATGTCAAAATTGGTTCGAAGAAGACGCATTACCATATAGATTGGGATTTCCTGAGTAGGTGTTAATGATGAAGAGTTCTAACTTCTAGACTAAGATGGAGAACTTATATATTTAATTGTTGTTTGGGCTTCCAGAACCTTTTAGGAATTATTAATGGAAAACAAGGAGACCCAATGTCCATAAAGGGATATTGGACAACATATTGGACAATGTGTACAAAAAATAATAATAATAAAAGAAAGGTTAACTGAAAAAATCTACTGTAAAAGCAGATCTAGTGTAAAGACTACATGAGAGAAATGACAATACCATCTCAATGTACTTCAACTGCTTTAAAACTTGACCCGTCTCCAATTCCTGCAATTTTGCACAAGGAATTGCTTTAATTATATTTATTGCGACCAACTATGGTTACATTTTTTCTATGATGCAATCCAAATGATACAAAGCACAAGAGAGAATAATGGAGCCTAAAGCTCTCTCAGTGAGAAATTACTCCCAAATGAATTTGGTATTTGGTAATAGTAATTAATGAATAAGAAGCCAAAATCCTCTATTTATAAAGGAATAGCTCAACTGAGAACTATTTACTAACAACGTATTGAACAAATCTTGTTAGAACTATAGTATTTTCTTTTCCACAGGGAAAGCTTGATTAGGAAAAAAAAACCATTAACTAGAAGGAAATTACAAAATTCCCCTATCATTTCCCATAATAGAAATATATCATTCATCCACATGCATTACCTAGTTCTCCACGTTGGTGCATTAAAATTCTACCTTTACGTGGACTTTGAGATTTCTCATATTTGCAAGTATGCAAAATGTGTAGAATTTCTATAGAAGAAAATTATTGATTATAGATGGAAATTTTATAGTGCAGGGTCAAGATAAAGATGCAGAGAGGAGGTGAGACAATTACAATAAATAAAATTCAAAAAACAAGTTATCTTTTTAGGACTAGATAGACAATGAATGGGGTTAAGTGATCTATGATAGCTAGGGAAAATGACAAAACGCAAGCAAAAGTTCCATGAAACATTGAATAATATAACCAATGTCGTTGGGAACTGGTTCTACAACTAAGGTTTTAAATGTCGATGTCGACATAAACATCAAGTTATCAATTTATGGAAATGTATACAGAAATACTGATACCTCTGAAAAAAATTAAAAATATAAAATTTATAAAAATATTTAAATTAAGAAATAAGCATTTTTCATTTTAAAATAAGTTTTAAATATCTGTGGAGGGGTATAAGAATCTTAGAACCACGTGTTTGAGAAGAAAACCAAAAGAAAATGCCTTCGAACGCCCCATCCATAGGCAGATCTTAAGATTTTAGGAGCCATATTGCCGAATAATAAACTTATGAATGAGCATATAAGATTTCACAATGACCTCTTGAAAATAATATCAACTCCTAAACAGAGCATTGTGTCTGCCGAAGAATTGTGTACACAAGATCAAGAGAGAGAGGCCTAGTATTGAAGTCATTTCACCTGAGGTACAGCACAATCTGCACGTGTCGGATCCCAGAGGATAGAGCAGAAGCATTCCCAGTCATCAGTTTGGACTTCAAAAAGAGGAGCCCTACAGTGCCAAGTTAAAAAAATTTTTAAAAAAAAGTGTACCTCGGGATTTGGCATGTTCACAAAATTATCTAAAGAATCGAAATCATGAACAACAATCAAGATAACGATGTAAAAGAAAAAGTATTAAAGTAGATCAGGATTTCATCCCCTAACTTAGAAAAGATTGGAATACTGTGGCAACAAATGAATACATGAGCAAAAAGTTCATTTTGGCAAACATTTAAAGAAATTAATTTAAACAATCAGCTATGAGAAGAACACCTAATAACCCAAACAACAAGGACCATTAATTTCATCTTTTGTAAAAGAAGAAAGTCCTGCGAAATAGACAGGATATTAAACCTGCCTAAATTTGAAATTCAATAATATTTCCTATTATAAGTTTTGTTTGTGATCGCAAAGTTCCACAGAACAAAGTTGATAAGATTGGAGAAACAAGTGATCATGTGAATGTAATGCAATTGAGATCATGTAGAACAAATTTTAAGTTCCAAAATGCAAATAAGATATTAAATTAGAGAGAGCGCGAGAGTGCAGGATAAGATATAACATTTTCCTTACCTGCGCCACTTGCCACATATGACTCCATTAACACCACCCACTCCATCTATAACTTGTTGACATTGAAGCCAATTTCCAATAGTGCTCAATCTACAAGGTTTATTGGCACTCCGCTCCTATTATTTTGTTGGTCGGGATGTAGAAAGCCATGTCACTTTTTTTTTTCATTGATTTACAAACTCTGTTGCTGAATGAAATTTAACACAAACAAATTGATGCCTTACATGCATAAGAAAAGATTCTGAAGGATCCATTTCCAGTGGCTCTCCGATGGCATCAGTATCACTACATTAGCCCAAAAGAAATATATGCTTTAAGAGAATGGAAGAAATGTGACCAGGAATTCAAAAAAAATACTGCATCCTAGCATGCACATTTTCTCCATATCATGTCAAGTAAAGGTTCTATTGTAAGCAATGTTTCTGTTATCTTTACTCTTCTCTTTGAGATAATTATGGGGGTTCAGGTTCAAGATAGCCTATGCCACCACATGTCTCACTGATCTCACAATACCAACTGATAACTGATAACTAATGTAAGAATAAAATACAACAAACAGAAGAATCTTGGGCAGGTAAACATGGACTTTAACCACCTAAAACATATGTCATTCTGTAACTATTTACTATAACTGTTAAATCACCATTGAACCCGAAAATTTAATAGGTTACAGACTACAAAACATTTAGTTTTATATCAATACTTTAACATTCTCTTCACTCATGGGTTTGAAAATTTGTAGAATGCCCAAAATGTGAAAATCAATATTAACTGGAGAGGAAATGACATTCAAGTATTTAAACACAAACCAGCTCTAGTATTATGTTAAATCACTATTGAACCAAAAATTTAAGTTGATCAATTCAGTGAATTTAATATATCAATACTTTAACAGTCACTAATTAAAAGTCGCTAGAAAAAAAAAACTAAAGTAAAGGCTCACACAAAAGGCATGAGTAATGAGACCAACTCTTGTACCCACAAGACCTTCAGCAATTGCATGTGCAAAATGACAATAACAAAAACCTACACTTCTTCAGTCTAGCTTGGACGCAAGAAAAACTACATAAAAAAAGGTACAAAATTAAAGCACAATCTCTAGATGGACTCTTAGACACCAAAAAGGTACAAAAAAAAATAAATAAATAAACCACTGTCCTGCTGGTGCTCTTTTGTGGCAGCTCTGGAAAGAACGCAACAGAAGGATTTCCAAAGTTAAGTCCAATATTTCGGTTGATTTTTGTAACCGTGTTCAATTTAAGTCTTCAGGATGGACTCTTAGAAAAATGGTCTTTTTTTTCCTGAACTTACAGCCTTACTCAATCCTCCACAATTGTGAGGCTTTGATACTATAGTTTTCTTGGGGGAGAGGTTTCTCGCCTTTCTGTCCTTAGGTTGTACTTTTTGTGAGTAATACATATCTTTGTTTCTTATCCCACAAAAAAAAAAAAAAAAAAAAAAAAAACAAAACAAAACAAAACAAAACAAGACCATCACTGGAGGAACCTAGGTGCACCACTTCATTATCAAAGTTGGTTTTGTTCAACAATCATGGTCTCTACAATACTAAAGTTCCAGAAATGCCACAGTAGACACTCACTAATGCCACCAAACTTGCGTCTGCAGGATAAACATTTTGCCTGAGCAACTAAATATGTCACTACCATATAAACTTGACAAACTCCATAGAGAGCTACCCTCTCTGTCTTGAGCTTTAATATGATCCACTATGCTAATCATGTAAAAACAATGAAAAAAATACATCTTCGTATAATGTTGGAAACAAACTAATATCAATTAAAAAACTACACAGCAAAATGTCCAGCAATAAAACATTCACAACATAATAATTATAAAAATAGTAAATATTATACTGGAAAAGGAAAAGAAAAACATTGTAAATACCCTTGGTTCTCACTTAGTCACTTCTAAATTCAAAAGGAAAACTCTTTTCTCTTCTAAATAGGGAAAGGAAATAGGTAATCATTAGGAAGGACACTTGGCTCTTGCCTTCCCCTTGTGTGTGTTGTTTCAAAGGCTCCATAGAATTTTCTTAACACAAAAGAAGACTATTTATGATGTTTGGTACCATGTTCGTTTGTTTGGAATATGTAATAAAAAAGGAATAAGTCGGAGCGGTGGCCTTAAAGGTTCTTTGTAATTATTGGTTAGGTATAATTCCTATGGACTGGAAACCCTTTCTATAAGTTGGGGCTCCTTTCTTGTGGGCTGTTCCTTTTTATGCCCCAGTAAAATCTTTCATTTTTCTCCATGCGTTTCTTATTGTTTATTAATTAATTTATTTATTTTAAGGTGAACATGAAAAATGATGGTGCTTATTAACAGATTGGATGATTTCTCCCCAAACCTAGAGAAGTCAAGAGTAGGCTGTGCTTTGGGCCAACGACTCAAGAGTAGGCTGTGCTTTGGGCCAACGACTCAAGAGGCATTCACAGTTAAATCAACATCAAATCTTTTTAGCTCTATGATCAAATTGGAGGGACAACTATCTAAGCAGCTTTGGGAGAAAAGAACTCCTGAAAAGATCAAGTTCTTTTGTGGACCTTACTCCTAGCACACACAAGCATCCAATACAAGTTACCAAGCAGAACCCGCACCCGTTGCTCTGTCCTCAAGCCTGTCTGAACTGCCTTGGAAGTGAATCGACAAGAGATGATAGAGCATCTTTAATAACTAGTTTTTCAGGTGGCTGATGTGAGTTCAGGTATGGAATTTGTTCAACTTGAGCTGGTGCTTCCACAAGGATATCATGATTGTTTATTTTTCCTGAAATTATCTCAGGCTGGATGTTAAAAAGAAGGCCTAAGACCCTTTAACTAAATGCATTCAGAGCAATCTTTTTGGATGATTCTATTTTTTCTTTATGAGAAAGAAGGAACATGTATTCAACAAAAGGGGAGAACACAGTCTAGATTCCTCATGGATGAGAGGTCCTTAAGCCCAAATCAGAGTATTAACAAGGAACATACTCTAGTCTAAATTGATGCAGAACCATTGTGTAACAAAAAGAATTGTGCAACACACTCCGAGACAAGGCAGTAAACTAAATTTTAAACAAGAAAGGGGGAACAAAGAATCACCAAAAAGAGATCTACTTTTGCATGAGAGAATGTGTTTTCATGGGAAACCAATAATTATTAAAAATAAAAATGAAAAAAGAAGAGGATATAGAATATAGGGACACGGAATCCCCTCCAGGACCAAAGAGATTTACTGAAAAGGTCCTGGTTGGAAAAAACAATATATATATAAGCCCTATAAGAACACCACGCTTATAAAGTGACACAATGCACCTGCAAAATCAACCTAAGCACCACTTATCTTCCATAATAGTAAAAATGTCCCAGAAAACCCTTTGCTTTCTTTTTTCATAAGAGATAACCAGTACAAATCGGCTAAAAACAAAGGTAAAGAGAAAAAAAATATATAGATAAATTGCACCAGGTAGTAGCTCCCAGAAAAAATATATTGTCCCATTAAAAAAGAGAGTTTTCTTCATAAAAGATTTGACTCTTTCTTTCATTCCAAAAGGTCGAGAAAACCCTCCTATTATACTCAACAAAATGGTTTTGGGTTTGTCTTTAAACAGAAATGGCGCTGAGAAAGAGGGATGAAGGTTTGAATATCTTTCTTTCTTATGAGCAACAAAGGATATCATTCAAAACAGTATGAGGCCTCAACAAAACAACCCAATGGAAAAGGGGATAAGGCATCACCTTTCCTGAAGGAAGGGTTACAAAAGAACCTCCCAGCCTAAGTTGATGGTGTGGTGTCTATAATGTAGTTACAAAACAATGTGAGTTGAGCACTCCAACTAGAGACCATAAACGGGACAAAACCACAAAAAGAGGAAAAGGAGGACAACTTATCAGAAAAGACCTGTGCGTTTCTTTCCTTCCAAATGAGACACGTAATAGCTCTAGCAACATTCTTGCAAAGGATCCTTGGCTTATCTTTCAAAAACCAACCAGAGAGAGCTTCGTTCAACCAAAACCTCTTTGAATTAGGATAGCACCCTTGCTGGCAAAAAATTCAGCTAAAGAAATTTCATACATTTTCAGCAAAGTTGCAAAGAGGCAGGCAAATGCCTGATCAATTCTTCACGTTTACCAGCACATCACACACACACTTGGGGAGATATTCCTTTTTGGATAAAGAAACATTTCATTGATAAATGAAATTAGGAGTAAAACCCCAAAATACCTATAGGTGATTACAAGAGAGATTGTCAATTGGTAACTAAGAAAGATAAGCTATAATGTCTATGAGGGTGCTTTATTTTGCACCAAGAAACAGCAGCAAAAAGAACTGATTCCATAAACGTATCGAAAGTGGAAAAAGAAAAAGATGTCCACTTCTCTCGCCCCATAATAGCCAAAAAAAACATATAGCAGAGCCAACCAAATCATCTTCTTGATGACCCACCAACAAAGTGGCAGGGAGGTCAAAAATAGAATTAGGACACGGCATAGAATAACCAAATGCCTCCATGATGATATCCCAAAACTTTGATGCAAAGGAAAAATGCATAAATAAGTGAGTTGGCGATTCATCATAATGACAACACATGAGACAACAAGAAGACGAGAGAGACATATAAGGCATCTGACGTTGAAGACGATCTACAGTATTAATGGCACCCAGTTCCCAAAGAAAGATTTTATTTTTCTTCGAATAAGAATACTTCCAAATAACATAATAAAGATCAGATAAGAGCGGATATGTCGTACCCACCATATCAACCATAAGAGATTTAACAATAAACCGCAAGGAGGGATCAGGAGGCCATAACCATACTTGGGGAGATATTCAAACTAGGAAATCTTCTTTGAACTATATCCATAGTATTGATACTATTTAAAGCCAGTCCAAATAAAAAAAAATTAACTCTCTTCAGGATGACCATCCAAAAGAGCTGGTCAAGTGAATACAAAAGTAATATGCCAAAGAGCAACGGATGAAAAGAGTCTCTCTCCAAGGCCCTCTCGACCTTGTAATGATATTTTTTTTGAAAAATGAAACAATCTCTTCCTTAAGTGAATGAAAGGATACAATCAAGATAATGGATACAAATAGATACAAAATAGAGAGTATGGATCAGCAAGTGCACCCGGGCATCTCAACTATATCAACACCCCCATAGCACTCTCATCATATCCAATACAAAAGACCAAAATCTTCCATAGCAAGAAACAAATACAAGGACAAGGAGAGACAAATCCAATCCACACTAGGGACACTATACTTGACAGCCACCACCTTCTTTCATTAACAAGAATATTCGAGATTCTTTCCTTGTTTCCTTTGGGTGGCAACTCTTCGTCAATTGCTTTTTGGCAACTTGTGGTGGAGAGATTTCGACATAAACTTCATAATTGGAAGTATGCTTATATATCGAAAGGGGGCAAACACACGTTTATTCAAGCTACTCTTTCTAGCCTCCCTACCTACTATTTATCGTTGTTTTGGGCTCCTTCCTCCGTCATTTGTTTCCTTGACAAGTTGGTTCGTGATTTTTTTTGGGAAGGTTCTAGAGGTGATGGTGGCATGCACAATGTGAACTCGGCGACTCAACATCCTCAGTTATTGGGTGGCATTAGGATTGGAAATTTTAAGCATTGTAATTCAACCCTTCTTGCTAAATGGACGTGGCCTTTCTTAACAGAGCACAATGCCTTATGGAGAAATCTTATTGTGGCAAAGTATTATTCCTCTTATTGTATCTCACCCTCTCCTATCTCTTGTGGTTCTTCTAAAGCTCCTTGGAGATCCATTAGTCAATATATTGATTTGGTTGCAGATCGAGTTACTCGTTGCCTTGGTGATGGTGCTTCTACGTCTTTTTGGCACGATTCTTGGCTTAGCTGTGGTGTTCTTGCCACAACATATCCACGACTTTTTCAAATCACTCAACAATCGGAGGCTACAGTGGCAAACATCTAGGTTCCTTCCACCTTTGCTTGGAATCTAAATTTGTCACGTAATCTTACTGAGTTGGAAATTACTGGATGGGCCTCTATAACTCTCTATCTGGCCTCCATCAGATAGCATTCCTCTCTTGATTCTTTCTTGTGGCCGCTTGACCCTTCTTCAAACTTCACTCTCACATCTCTGATGGCTAATTTAGAGAGTGATTTGGATTCTGTTTTGTTGGACCTTTATTGTGTGATTTGGAAAGATGGGTATCCTAAAAAGATTAAAATCTTTCTTTGGGAGCTTAGTTGGAGTGCCATTAACATTGTTGATCGTTTGCAATGACGTTTGCCTTATATGTCTCTTTCTCCATCTTGGTGTCATATGTGTCACAGAGATGCTGAAACACCGGTTCATTAGTTCATGCACTGTTCTTTTACTAGTAATTTTTTGGGCATTGTTTTGCCTGCTTTTGGATGGTCCTATACTTGCTCTAATAACATCTCTGATTCTTTAGCATCTTTGTTGGTGGGTCATCCTCTTGGTGGTACTAAGAAGACAATTTGGTTGGCCATTACTTGTGCTTTCTTATGGAGCTTATGGGATGAAAGGAACAGACGGCTTTGTAATGACTCATTTTCCTCTTTTCCTCGTTTTATGGAACTTGTTTTATCTACTGCTTTTTTTTTGGTGTAAAACGAAGCAACCTTTTACTCATTTCAATTTATCTTTTTTAGTCAGTATTTGGCTTTCCCTCCTGTAACTCTTGTAATATTTGGGGTTCTCATTTGTTTTTTCTTAATGAATGTTTCCTTTACTAAAAAACAAAAATTTCCAAACAACTCTACCATATGTTTTCTATAAATCCTTTTTTTTTTTTTTATAAGAAACAACTATTTCATGGAGATATGAAATACTTCCATTTTTGAGAAACAATGGTTCTTCTTTTCATAGAAACTACGGCAACCCCTGTGCCAAAGGAATGAAAAAGAATACTTTTGTTAGGCTACATGAGAAATGAGACTATAGCTATGAAAGTAAGGGGAGAATTTACACTAAGAGAGAGCAAGGTAAGATAAGTGTTCAAATACACAATCAAAATCAGTATCTTTGTCCTATAAAATACAATGGTTTCTTCATCTAAATGGACCAAAAGAAGGCTCAAATGAAGTTTAACCAAATAACTTCCCTTTTTCTCCGAAATGGGTAACCAAATAAACATAGATTCTAGCATGACAGAGGATCTCCAGTAGAGAAATTGAACATTAGAGGAGATATGAAATGCTTAAAATCCCACTTTCTTTCTATATCTATAATCCCCATCACTTGAACCACCATAACTTGACCTTGTGGTTGTTGGAGCAAGTGAAGAGGTAAATAATATATTGAGAGAATGGATTCAAACACTGTAGTGACCACCTACCCATAATATTATAATCCTATGAGTTTTTTTTTTTTGGACAAGAGACTATTTCATTGATGTATGAAATTACAAAAAGAGAGGGGGGGGGGGGGGGGGGGGGAAGAAGCCCCGGACCAAAAGAGTTACAAAAGACATCTCCAATTGGTCAAAAGAGAATCAAAACTATAAGAATGAAATAGTTTAGACACTTCACACCAAGAGATCGCAATGTTAAGCACGTGATCAAAGAAATGGTCGTAGTGTTGAGCTTTGTCAATGAAGAGATGCCTATTTCGTTCGAGCCACACCAACCACAAAAAGGCTCTGATAAACTGTTTCCAAAGGAGACCCTTTCTGCCCTTGAATGGATGGTCCTCAATCATGAGGAAGAGGAATTGAGTAATATCCAGAGGAAAGACCACACACCAATTGAAAGTATGAAGGATGTGGTTCTAGAACCTCTTGGAAAATGGGCAGAATATGAAGAGGAGACTTTGAGTTTCATTGTGCTTCTTACAAAAAGTGCACCAGTTGGAGGAGATCGCCAAAGAGGGGAGACGACACTGAAATTATCATGAGTGAGGACAGCCTTGTCTGGGAAGTATTTAATCTTTTTGGGGTAATGGTAGGACCAAATAGTTTTAGAAGGGCCAGCAAAAAAATTAGTGCACTTAAATTGTTTAGAACACTCAAAGTGCACTTAAATTGGTCTGAATACTAATCATCTAAGAAAAAAATAATCCTCAAATAGTTAATTCGTTATCAAGATCATGTCTACTTTTTATGAATGAAAGACCAACCTTTTTTTTTATTTCCGTGAGTGTCTGGGTCAGCTTACACACACCTCGACTAATCTCATGGGACAACCCGCCTGACCCTACAACATTTGGGTGTCAAGGAAACCCGTAGGATATTAAATCCTAAGTAGGTGGCCACCATGGATTGACCCCATGACCCCTTAGCGCTTTGGCCTTTTTTTATGTTCCTACTACCACTAGGCCAACCCATGATGGATGAAAGACTAACTTTCATTCATAAAAAAGAAATAATACAAAATGGTAATACTTCTTTGAAAATATATAAAAGTAATACAAAAAAAAAGGAAAGTCGCAAGAAAAAAAAAACGAGTGAGAAAAGAGATGGCTAACAAACTACAAAAATTATAAGAAAGGCATCCAGCTCACAACCATGAGAGATAAAAGAATAATCACTAAAATCCTTAATTATAAAGGTCCAAAAATAGGGATAATAGTGTGAACCCCCAATCCTACAGACTTATACTAAGGGGTAAGAAGGAAAATTAGTGATGGAATGTTGGTTAGTGGGTCGGAGGAGATTGCGCGTGGTACACCATACACACTGATAGATTTCCACATAGGGATGAAGGAGGGAGATTTTGGACGCGATTTATCCCTTTTGGAGGAGAGAAACCAGCCCTCTAGAATGGCTGGAGTGTCTTCAAATTTTAGTTTGTTTTGTTGTTATCTTGTTTAACTCTTGGAAGTTGCTGGTTATTTTCAATAGAACAGTAAATCATTGTAGTCTATTGCTGTGTTCTATGTAATTATGAGTATTTGCAGGTTAATTTAGGGGCCTGACACATAGCCAAGACCCAAACCTCACTCCAAGAACTCTCTGTGCCTTTTAAAACTTTCCTCTTCAGTCAAGCTAAAAATTCCGTAAGATCCCAAAGAGCCACTCTATAATTTTCCATCCCTTCATGAAAACATAATGATTTATTGGGATTGTCATGGCCCATGGGCAACAACCACTTCTACCTTTCACTTAATGCTTTTGATATCATTTAAGGAAAAAGTTTGGACATCGATCAATAACACGAGCAGGCAATACCTCAATTTTTTTTTTTCAAACAAAAAAAGGTAAGAAGAAGAAGCAGAGAATTGACCTTCCCCATAAAATGCATTACCTAACAAAAGCCTTTAATTTTATGTTTGCATGAAGAAAGAATATATATAATTGAAGAAAATAACATACTCTGAAATCGGGCCAGACCACTCTGGAACTTCTGCTTGAAAACCTTTGCCAATCCGAACACCAGTTGTATACGGTTCTGTGTCCTTTAACATTAATGCTATGGAATTTGATTCACCCTTAGAAGATCCATTTCTACTCAAGGTGTTTGCCAATTTCTTTGAGATCGTTTCCTTCAAAATTTTATGCTTCTTCTTCAGACATGAATTGCAATACCACTCATCATTTGACACTTTCTTCATGCGATGATTGCAACATGACACATGAAATGCATCTTCACAATGATCACAGATTAACATCTTCAAGACTGATTCTGAAGAGCCACAAGTTTTGCATAATCGAAAACAGTTATTGTCGTTTCTAAAATCACTTTCTTCCTCAGGAGCATGAGCCATAGAAGACAAAAGCCCATTGCTTCTAAGGATAGAGATGCATAGATCTCTTCCTGAAATATCCTCAACCGTATCCTCCATAACTTGAATACTAGAAGAGGAGCACTCACCTGTGTCATCCACTTCTACTTTCACAGAAGTTGAAACAAGTTCCATGTTTGACTTAGATGAGGAGCAGCTATCATTAATGCTGTCAACCTCCAAACTTTTTTGCAGGATATTATTAGGTGTTTCGTCTGAACCATGCCCTTCCCCAATGGTACAACCATTGACTGATTCTAATTCTGAAACTTGAGTTTTTCCATCGTAAACAGGAAAAGGTAGGACACAATTTCCAACAATTTCACTTTTGTGGTTATGTTGAGAAGCTGCAGCTTGCTCTTTGTCTTCTCCCAAATGACCATCGCAACTAATCAAAGATATACAATCTGTCCCATTAGCCAACAACCTGGAATCAGAATTGCCTCTTAGTTTCTTTCTCCTATATACTACATTAGATTTTGAACCTTCAGGCATCGTACTAACAGTTGATATCTGGGGAACGGCCCTTGGAAAATTTAAGCAACGCAATCCACCATTGTTCTTCTTTTCCTCTATGATTGGTCCAGCTTTTCTGCAGCCATCATGAGAGAATTCATCACAATGGGGGCACATCTGTGAATTTCAAGAGCAAGCACGACATAAGACATTAAGTAGAACTAAAAGAAGTTTTGCTTGAGCAGTGGAGCACATCCGATCATTTATCTAGCATCAGTATATTCTCTCGGATAGATAAAAAGCAACATGCTTCTCTTAAGAAATTGAACTGTAGATCTCACGTAAATCTATAATCCATCAACAGAGTCTCAAAGATTTCGTTTAGTTTTCTGAAAAAAGAAAAAAAAAAAAGAAACGAAACATAACTCCATTACTGTGTCAAACTTTCTCCTGCTTGGAATCCCCTCAAGCTGACGTAGCCAATGACACGGTGGTAAATCAAGAAAACACGGACAAAGTCTCACCCTGGAACTCACCAAAATCTATCCACTCGGCCCCTATCTTCCCAACTCCAAAACATTGAACCCTAAATTTTCGTACTCCACAAATAATAACCGTCCATCCAGCTTCACATTATCGAGCAACTTGGATAACAAATATTATGCAAATTTACGTCATCCTCCTATATAACCTTTCACTTTAAATCACAACCCATGAAAGAAAAAACTAGTCAGCGGCAAGTAATTCTCAAGTTTTCGTCGAGTACCACAACCACATCAGAAAATCTATCAGAACAGGGCATATTTTCACAATAATATCTCTTAAGTTGGTCAGTTATATACTCAAATACTGTTAAAGAATCCATTCAAATAACAAATGAAGAACACAAGCAACCAGCAATTGAAAGGGCCAAAAAAGTTGAACACCATCATGCTATACTTTGTTCCTGATTCTTGAAGTAAAGAGAGAAAGATTAAACTAACCAAAAGAAGCGTACAATCTGCCAGTTTCTTCTGAGAATGATCAACCCAGTTGTGAAAAATGCTTCCTTCTGCTCCTTTACCACTCAGAATCCCAGATTCATCTATATTTCAAAATTAAGCGTTTTTATTACCCTTTTTCTTTTATATTTCAGAAAAGACAACGTCCGTGTTTATATACTCAAATTGATTCATTGGGGGGTTCCCCGACTAGAATAGACGCAACTTTTCATTTTGCCTTTGTAGATCACCCATTTTGCATATCACACTAATTTTTTTTTTTTCTTCTTTGTAATATACAAAGTGTTACATAGAGAAAAAAGCAAAATGACCAAAAATAATTGATGATTGCGAATGGGTGTATTTGACAGCTATAATTTATTGGGGTTTTGTACGGGTGGACAGACCCTATGAAGCTTAGAAAAAATCATCCATTGAAAAAAAAAAAATTGAAACTTTTGTGTGGTGAATATGTGTATAGTTTGCATTTATCCTCAATTAAAAAGTCAAAAGTTCGAATATCTATCCACCATGAAATGAGAAATGATGAGAAATGCATCTTTTATAGTCTATAAAGGTTAAATGAGCCATTAAAAGTAAAAAGTATGTCTATAGATGAATGAATTTTCGTAAAAATCTACGCTATTGAATGAGAATAGTTAATAAACTAGCTTTTAGATTGATCAATGTTGTATCAAAACTAACATATAGAGGGTGTTTGGCCCACCGACTTCATAAATCGGTGTTGAATAACTCAACTCAATCAACTTCAATAGTGTTATTGAAATTTGTATATTTATCGATGAACTCCACTTGTCATTTTTCTCTCTTTTGCACATTTATAGAGGAAATTAATCTTCAAAACTCTGCACTTCAAACGCAAACTTCTTAACTCCAGACTTTAGAACTCAACTCAGCGCCTCGAACATTCATAATGTTCTTTTTCATTGTTTATCCGTAAGTTTTACACCAAAGTTCAAATCATGAGAATAATCATTCAAGAGTTGTTATTGATTTATAGATCTCTTAGTTAGGAGATATTTATAGTTTTTTAGATTATTTAGTGACAACCAGTCAATATCAACATAGACAACATCCCAAGTTCTCAACAATCAATTTATTTTGAGTAACGTGTTGATGTTGTTGCTAATGGAGCATAAAAGTGATACTCAATTTTATCAATGAATTGGTCAATACGAAAAAGTTGTGTGCAAGTTTTGTTGAACAAATTACTTCTTACTATATTGCTACAAGAGATTTATCTTTATTATGGTTGAAAGAAATGGACACTTGACTTAAAACTAGTTTTTTCAATGTATATTACATTCATATCTAGAGTTTGACACATACGAACTTTTAGAATAAATAGTGATATCTTAACCATTGAGCTACGTTCATATTGACCACATGAAAGTGATTAGTTTGCCAATATCATCTTAACTCCAATTAATTGATTAATCACATGCTATTGAGAGAGGCCTTGTCGAAATTTTCTTGAAAATTATAATTCGAAGGATACCAATTAATCATCAAATTTGTTCTTAACATTGAAGCAATTCCAATCTCAAGCAAATTGTTCAAATAATCAAATACAATTTGTTAAATCTCAAAACTATGACACTTGAATATCAACTTATGATCACATAGTAATGGCAACCTTGTTTTCCGTTCCATTCAATTACAACAACAAATCGAAGGACATGCAAAAAAAGTGAAAAATGTAAACAAACCTTCCAGATGGACGAAAATGAATCAGTCCCAAAGAGCACGACGCAAGTTCCCACACCGTCCAAGCATTGTGTGTGCAACAGACAATGCACAACCTTTGCAGTTAACCAATTGCTCAGCCCCTTAGCTAAAATTTGTTTGAAACGAAAACAAAATTTTTCATTCATTTCATGGAACGAGGTGAAAAAAGGCTAATGCTCAAGATACAAAGTTCAAGTTTGGGCACATTACCATCTGAAATTCCTATTGTTATTTTGTTTGAGTTTAGGCACACCATAGTTTTGCATAAATGAAACTAATTCAAGTTCAAAAGGGTGGTATAAGAACAGTCATATCAAATTCTCTACAGTGTCGAAATAAGTTCAGAATGCTTCAACCAAGCAGCATTGAACAACAATAGAGCAGTTGTAAGACATTATATTCAGTGGAAGTTTTTCCTCTGGCCTTTCAATCACTACTCTCCTCCTACCAATTTGATGCTTAAAACTGATTCATAGTAGATATAAATTATTTAATTACAATCTGAGATAACATTTGAATGAATATAAACATATAGGGACTAGTTCAGGTAGCAGTTTTAATGCTGAGGGGACGGAAATTGCATAGCATGACCTCGAGGTTGGCCTCTTCAAGCTCAAAAACTGATATTGTTTGAGACAAGAATTAAATGGGGATGGAAATTCATTCACCATTAGCCTTTGCCGGTTTCAAAAGCTCTTATCATTGTTAATGTCGGTTTTGACGGGAACGGTATCATAACCAAAAGTAACCTCATTTCAACAGCCTCTCATTGGTCCACCTGATGGTTAACGAGGGGCCTGTGTGGTTTTGGAGCTGCAACAGAACACCTCCACTATCAATGAAACCTCTAAGATGCGATACATTTTTTCATAGTCACTTGATCCAAAAGAGAATCTGACAAATAAATTATACCAGCAAAATAAACGGGTCTATTTGGGATATGCAATATGCAATACAAAGAGAAAATCATGCAGATCTGATTATGAAATATTTTCACATACCATTGGGATTCCCCTGTTCATAAAAACTTCGAAAAAGAGCAACTGCTTCTGATGCCATTATTCCTGCAGTACATTTGAACCCCCTTCCTTGCCCATTACCACTATCATACCAAATTAAAGAGATTTCAGGCAATAACAAAGAAAGCAATACAGAAGTTTAAAAGTAAAGACTAGACAAAATGTGAAAGGACTTCCTTCACACGTTCAAATTATCAGCCCTCCCAAAAATCTAAACTCTTACCTAGTTTAGTTTATATCGTTTAAATTACTTTATAGCCTTCAGAACAAATGAACTAACCTTTTCTTCATGTGAAGGATGATAGTGCAAAAAGTAAAATGCTGGATGAATTTAGGTTCTCTTGTTACTTAACCTATACATAATAGAACTCCAAGCCTGAAATGAAAGATGACATGATCACTGCTGAGATATTGAATTCTATGGCCGTAACTTATAATTATTTACACTGCTTGGCCATTTACACTGCTTGGCCCAGTTGAACAAATTTTAAAGGGCAAAAGTTGCTTCCTCTGTGGTTGGTTCAATCAAAGTTGGGAAGCCTCCACCAAACAATGCTACTTTATATTCATTATCTCGAGGAATAAGTGATATCTGAGTGGTAGGCTATGTTAGATATAGAGATTCAATTAGTAAATGGATTACTTAGCCTTTTTGTATTTCCTTTTGTGTTTGCCCATGCATTCTTTCATTTTGTTTTAATGAAAGTCAAGTTTTTTCATATATTAAAAGGAAATTACTCAGCCTTTTTGCAAGTTTCCTTCGGAAGCAAACAGATTGAAGTGTTGCTTGCCCCTCTCAGGTTTTCCGCAAGCTTGCTCCAGAACAATATGAAGTATGAACTTTCATTTTCAATTTTTTACACAGGAGACGGGCACAAGCAAAATTTGGACACACAAGCATGGAGTGCAAAGCTTGCTTGCTCACAGGAGACACTCCTTCTCCAGCGTTCAACCTTTCTTTCACACACTGAATTGATTTTCAAGTAATAATTGTAGTGTCAGTCATTATTTCAGTTATTTAGGTCCTTCTAACTTTTAGGAGTAGTTTATCAGCCTAGTCAATGATATCTAACTCATGATGTGACAACTGTTGTGATAGAGAGTTCTTGCTGATAAAGCCAAAGTGATACATATCTAGGAGAGCTTGCCCCAATGTAACACTCTCAATTTAATTTTGTTTATTGACCTAAGTTTTCTTTTCCAAAAAGGAAGTGCGAATGAAAAATGAAAAGGGTATCCTGGTAATTTGTAATATTATTGATTTTATTCATCTCTTTCTTACTTTACAATAATACAATGGTCCATGTGAAGACCTTAAAGGCTAAAACTTAAAAGGAAAAAATCCTATTCCTATCAAAACAATGACAATATAATTACATCAAATAATGAAGGCATAAATCAACTAGTTAATGAATTTTCCCATGGCAGGTGTATTGAAACCATTTCGTTGAAGAAAATCCAGTCAAAAGGAAGTATATGAACTGATAGCATGTAAGCACATAAAAGACTTAAATTACATAAAAATATGCTAAGCTTTCGAAAGTTGAACAGCTAACTGCCGCAATGCTTTCAAGAAGAGAAGGCCAAAGAGTTCCTCACCCACAAAACTAAAATCTGATAATGGTAGATAAAGAAATAAACCTTGTAGGTGACTCCCGGCTACCTAAGTGAAGTGACAATATAGATCCACATCCACCAAATTTATCATTTGCACAACCATAATATACTTCCTTTATACCTAAAACAGGAGTTCCAATAGCAATGAATGAACCATGTTCAGCGAAATGAAGTGGAAGGTAAATATGACCTATGAGCTGTGACCCTTTGGGCAAACAGTTACCTTTGGATTGAGAAATGAGAAAAAAATAACAAAAGGGCAAAGAAAACATACCGACTATTGATAGGGCAGAAGCACACATAATGCATGGTTCACAGGTAACATAAAGTTTGCACCTCGAGAACTTATCAGCCACTTCTGAGGTAGAAAGTCCATCCCTCTGCCATGCCTCAATCAGGATATCAATAGCTTCCATCTCTGCGTGTCTGGTAGCCTATGAGGATATGAAGTTAAAAAAGATGTAGAGAATAAAGCTTATAAACACTGCAACTTGTAAGAAAAACAAGCCAGCAGAACACCACAATCTTAAGGAAAGTTGGACTTGGGGTAATGGAAATTCCTGTGTACCCTTCCATTAAATCTAAACTACTAAAGCAGGGTTAACATTGTAATTCTTCCTTCTTTCTTTTTAATGGGATAAAATGATGTCCTTGTTAGCTTATGTGTACCTTAACTGATCTCACACAATAACTATGTGTGTGAAGTGAGTAGATTCCCTTCCATTTATTTAGGGCTCCCATTGGGAGGGAACCCTGCAAGCTAGTTGTTCTAAAATCCTATGCGAAAAAGTTTCATAAATGGTTGTTTACTTGGAAAAAGGCCTATTTCTCTAGACGAAAGAGACTGACTCTTATTTAGACGGTATTAAGTAGGATACCCAGTCTTTTCTTGTCCTAGTTTAGGTTCCCAAACTCGGTAAGTAAGAGAGATTGATGAGGAATTTTCATGTGGGACAAGGTGTGTTCCTATTTGGTTAAGTGGGAAGTGGTGTTGAAGTCGGTTGAACTTGGACGATTAGGTATTGGAAAATTGAGATTACAAAATTACGTTCTTTTTAGCAGTGTGGTTTTCGCAGTTCTTCACAAAGACTAATGCGCTTTGGTATTAGAGTGATCGTGAGTATGGCCTACACCCTCTTGAGTGAACTTCGAGCAGGGAGTCGAGGGGCTTTAATAGAACCCTTTGGGAAGCTACCTTTTCTTCCTTCCCTTCTTCTCTCAATTAGTCAAGTACTCAGTTGGGAATGGCTCTTTTTTTTTTTTTTTTTTTTTTTTTATAACTATGAGGGTCCGAGCCATCTTATGTGAGTCTCACGAGATAACCTGCCTAACCCTAAAACATTTGGGTGTCAAGAAAACTCATAGGATATTAAATCCTAGGTGGCCACCAGGGATTGAACCCATGACCTCTTAGCCATTTATTGAGATTATGTCTCATTTTTTACCATTAGGCCAACCCATGATGGTTCAGTTGGGGATGGCTTACATGTCTATTTTTGGGAGGACCATAGGGTGTGAGAAAAGTCTGTGTGTGTTTTATTTCCTCATCTGTACTCTCTCAAATAAGAGGTTGCATTATATGGCCACGACGTTGCCTTCCTCATACCCATCTTCTTCGGCCTCTTTGGGCTTTCATCGCCCTATGTCAAATAGAGAGGCAATTGATGTTGTCAAACATATTATTATGAGGAAACGAGATATTAAGGTTTGGACCCTTGATTCTTCTAGGGGTTTCTCTTGCCATCCCATTTTTCATAATTCATCTTTCCCTTTTGCTTCGCCAACTACTTTTGAGGCATATGTTTTTTTCCTATTTGTGGAATGTTTAAATTCCAAAGATTTCCTCTTGATGGAAGGTTACAATTCTAGAGAAGGTTGTGTGGAAAGTTTTACTTGAGAGAGTTAGTACTTTAGATCGTGTTCAAAGACAGTTATCCTTTGTTTTGCTCCAACAATGGTGCATTTTCTATAAGAGGCATCAAAAGAAAACCCAATTGTTATGGGATTTCCCGTTCACAAACTACCTTTGGGATCATTTGCTGGGTTCATTTAGTTTTAGTGGGGCATGCAATCGATAAGGGTGGTTTTTGTTGGAGGAGTTACTTTTGAATCTCCCGAGAGGGGACTAGTGTTGTGACATGCTAGTTTCTTTGTTGTTTTGTGGGGAATTTGACTTCAATGGAACAATAGGATTTTTTAGAGAGGTTGAGGCGTCCAGAGATGGGATTCAGAAAGTAGTGTGTCTTAATGCTTCTCTATGGGCATTAGTCACTAGGCCATTCTTTTATTATGATCTTAGTCCCATTCTTTTGGATTGGAATCTATTTTGTAGTTAGTGTGGGACTCCAACTTTTTCTAGACCAGTTTTTTGTATGCCCTTGTATTCCTTTCCTTCATTTTGCCAATGAAAGTTCGGTTTCTTACCTTAAAAAATCTTACACAATAATTGTTTGAGCATTTAGCATAGTAATCTTGTAGGAAGTTTAATATCTTTAGGTAAGCAATCCAATTTTGAGGCCTCAAAAATATTCACTCAGTTAAGTTACAGCAAGATAATTCTCTTATGAGAATAAGAAATCCTCTAAACTTGAGACTATTGCAACCAACCTCTAAGCAAAGGAACCTCTCTAGTGAAAATCAATCAGTTTACGCAGTCAGAACTTGCCCCTGACTTTGATATCCAAAATCGTCTAAGTTGAAAGGTGAGAACAGAAGTATGAAGCAGCCTTTCATCTACAGCCAGAGCTCACTCTTTTCCTTTGCACAAAAATGGAGAAGACCCCATCATGGGTGTTAATCGTGCAAAGGTAAACCCATCACAACAAAGAACAAATTATCTAAGGCATTTTGAATTCCACATCTTAGAGAAACTTCTTTTCAACCGCAGCTAATTATTACTCTGGAATTTTTCTGCTGCCTAGTTAAAAGGGATAGTACTATCAGCATACCAAGTTATAGTTCACTCAAGTTGATCTTTCATGGAGCATTCAACATATCTTTCCATACATCCACATCCTATATATGAATGAATCACCCCATAAAAAAAAAATAATAATAAATAAATAAAAATATATATATATATATATATATATATTAAAAAAAGTTCCAGCAATTCTTTGAGTCATCCCCCACCTGACTAATCACTCCATACATAATGCTACCTCTCCCGTCCATCCATAAGCAATCCTCCTTGATAAGAGATCTCCAAATCAACTGAACCTAATATAGAATAATTGCTCAAACATGTTGGCAGATAAGTTGGCCTTCTTGTTGGTCTTTCTTGGATAGAAAGGTTGTGGAAGCTACTTATTTACTTGCTTTGTTGGATTCAGCCTGTTTGTATCTAGGTGGCAGGCTAGCTTCTTTGCAATTGTGTGGGGGATTTGAATTGAGAGGAATAATAGAATTTTTAGGGAGGTGGAGAGATCGGGTGACAAAGTTTGGGAGGTGGCTAGATTTAAAGCTTCCTTGTGGATGCCAATCAATTGTAATTATGAACTTGGTCTTGTTCTTTTGGACTGAAGTCCTTCTCTGTAGTAAGGAGCATAATCTCATTTTTATGTTGAGGCTGGTTTTTCGTATGCCCTTGTCTTTGCTTGGCAGGTTTCATATCACGAATCATACCTTTAGCCATTTCCCTTTTTTGTTGGTCTACCTCCTAGCAAGGGTGCAGCATAGAATTCAGGTCACATCTTTCTTAGTTGCCCCTTGCTTCCTCGATTTGGACTTGTTTTCTTGAGACTTTTGACATTAGTTGGGCCAGAAATAGCAAGTGTTCATGGATTATGGAAGAGGTGCTCTTCTTCCCCTTTTTGGATTGGAGTTCATTCTTTAAATTGTTGAGGACCCCTTTTATGGACTTGTTTTTATATGCCCTTGTAAATTCTTTCATTTTTCTTCATGAAAGATTGGGTTTTAAATAAAGAAAAAAGAAAAACAGTTGGATCAAGTATGTCACTCTAGCGAGGAAATTTAGCTTCTTGTTGAGAGTTAATCAACCATACAGTCCCAGAAATTTTGAGTCCTTGTTCACATCCCAAAGACATGCCAGGGTAGCTAAACCTAACCGACCAGGAAAATTAACTCCAATCCAAAAGGGGGATGAAGAAAACGTGTGTGTGTGTGTGGGGGGGGGGGGGGGGGGGGGGGGGGGCCTTAAATTGACGTCAACCACTAACTGACATTGAAAATTATATACATCAAGAAAACGTGGAAGAAAGATAGGAACCATGATAGATTACATTTCGGGTCTCAGTAGTGCGGTTTCTTCCAGTGGCAATGACCATCCCATCTTCAACAATCACACAGCTGAACATCAAGTAATTAGATAACCTCATAAGCAATGCTTCCATAAACAACTACAATGATTATTGGCACAGCCACAGAAAAGAAGAATCAAAGAGTTTAAGTTAGAACTACGATAATCATTTTCAACTTAATTTCAACTGTAGTGCTCAAGCATGAATTATTTGTCAACATGGGCGTTGAGATGGAACATTAATATGTCCTCTTGAAAACGCACCAAACAGTAAATTTATTTTGCAACACGGCAGATCTTGCTGGCAATAATGGTAAAAATAGACAATAACTTACCCCACAGGCACTTCAAGGCTTTGTAGTGCGAGCTTGGCCTGCCATGACATGGGAAAATATTGAGTTACTATAGAGATAAATAAATCCGACACCAGTAAGATAAACATTTAAGTTTGATGACAAGCGTGTGTCTAGAAGAAGCTTTCAGTTGGACAAAACAAGCAACCCCATTCAAAGACAAACGGCCCTGCAGAACTCTCAATCTCAGTTCCAAATCTGATATAATGACCCATAATCTTAAAACTTTTTCGGCCTCCATTTTCCACAACCCCCAAATACTGACTTTTCATTCCCATGATCCCACCCTTCACATGAAAATGTATGATTTAAAAAGTCCAAACAATTTTAAGGATACACGCATGGGAGAGAAACATCAATGAAATAATTATATTTTAAAGAAAAAATCGACCAAGGTATCAAAAATACCATGTAAAATATTTCAATTAATTACGGTAGAGCATTCATTAAAGAAAATGCAAGCTCCAATGAGCCTCGAGCTATTTGCAAGTATTTCTGATGAAATCAGAACAGTTAAACAAGAGTATTGCAGCACCTCAATAACATTAGATAGTAATGATTGAGATTCTCATGCATAGGAATTAATGTTCATTAAAAAATGAAAGTTCAATAAAGATCGTCTAAGTCTCGTGCCTACAGCACTTTCCTGGAAAGTAAAATGAACTACAAACATTATGAGTGTGGATCTGTATTTTAACAATTACGACACTAAAATTCACCATCTTCGTACAGGAAGGCTAATCACCTGCTGAATAGCAAGCTCCATAAACCCAAGAGTATCGGAAGAGCAATCCTCCCCCGAACCTGAAGAATCCATCTTAAACTATGAACGCGAAGATGAATGAGTAGAAGAATCCCCCGAAGTAAGATCACGAGTTTAACAAATGCGAAGAGCTGGAGAAAGAACCTGTTGCTAATACGCACCTGTCGAGAGGAAGTTAGATTAGGGTAATTGGGCAGAATGGCGCGAAGAAGGAAGAGTGGTGTACTTGTAATATTGGAAGAACTGGTAATACAGTTTCTATTTCTTTTTTAATAATGCTAATAATAAATAAATAAATAAAATAATAAAATAAAATAAATAAATAAAAAAAGTCTCCGCTTTCCTCATTTGTTAAGGGGTTGTATGATAAATGGGTATGAGTTTGGTTTGGTGGGTATCTCTCTCTATCTCTCTCGCTCTTTCTTTTTATGAGATTATTGAATTGGGATAGTGATGCAGGATTTGGACGTCGAAGCAATCAGATTTACGCTTTGTTTCCCGACTACAACACAAACAAAAACAACTTCGAAGTGTTTATGAAGGCATCATCACTACGAGAGATATAAAGAGAGAGCGAGAGAGATAAAGAGAGAGCGAGAGAGATAAAGAGACCGAGAGAGAGAAAGAGAGATAGCGAGAGAGATAAAGAAATAGCGAGAGAGAGAGAGATAGACCAAAAGAGAGATAGAGAGAGAGAGAGTGAGATAGAGCGAGAGAGCGTGCATGACAATTGTCCACGGGAAAACATAAAAAAGCAAGGAAAAAACTTTATCTAAATAGCAAACGCAAACATAAAAAAAATAGCAAAAATAAATAAATAAATAAATAAAAAGAAAAAAAATTGACCAAACAGAGAAAATAGAAAAAAAAAAAAAAAAAAAGGCAAACAAAAAAAAATCTGAAACACACACACATATATATATATATTGTTTAAGAAAACTACACTCGATACTCAAACTCAACTCAACTCAACCCTCCAAACACAACACAGACTTTCTAACTCAACTCAACATAAAGACATTCAAACTCAACTCAATTGTACACCCCAAACACAAACAATCTTAACTCTCCTATAATTATTACCAACTCAACTCAACTCTGCGCGACAAGCACCTCCTAAGATGTTTTAAAAAAAAACTATTGAAAATAATTATAAATATAGTAAATTTTTATTTTTTTTAATCGACGATAGACTTAGATGACATTTATCACTTTACTAGATAGATACGGATACATATCTATCTAAGTCTATCGCGGTCTATCACGGATAGAAAGTGAAATTTTGCTATATTTGTAAATAGGTTGATGTTTTTTCTATTTATAATAATTTGTCTATTTTTTAACCTAAATTATAAAGTTAATCCTCTACTTTCTAATAATCTTTTGGGACAATTGCAAATATAACGATTAGATTCAAAGTATTAGTATATATAGCAACATCTTTAAAATTTGCAAATATAGCAAAGTTTATCAGCGATAGACTTCTATGGTCTATCAGTGATAGACTTTGCTATATTTGCAATTCTTTTAAAATGTTCCTATACACTTGGTTATTATCCTAAAATTGGTACTCATTATAATTACCCTAATTTTTTCACCTACTTTTCGAAAAGAATAAATAATAATAATAATAATAATAATAAGTGTTTGAAAAATTTACCTTTTTAGTCTCCAAGTATTGAACATCTGGTCTCCTAGTTTTAAAAATGTACATTTTTAGTCCCCAAGTTTATAAGAATAGATCTATTTTGTCACCATGTTTCCAAAGTGTACCTTTTTAGTCCATAAAATTTTTAAAATAGGATTAAGAGGTCCCTCAAATAACTTTTTATTACTATTTAAAATAATTACATTTCATTTTAAATTGGAAGGATAATTTTTAAAAATATCTCCTCTCTAAAATTATTTTTCTAGAATTTTAAATATTATATAATTATTTATAAAAATAAAATAAAAGAAAAAAAAAATACTTGAAGGACCTTTAAATCTATTTTAAAAAACTCGGGATTGAAAATGCATATTTTGAAAACAAAGGAACTAAATGTACTTATTCTTATAAACTTAGACTAAAAAGGTACATTTTTAAGACTCAGAGACTAAAATGCATATATTATTCAAAACTTGGGGACTAAAAGTGTGTTTTCCCTAAATTTTTCTTTGTTGTGACACTTTTCAAAACATGTTTTTAATTTTGTACAAATATATATATACACTATTTATAAACTAAATTTGTAGGTTTTTAATCTTCATAACCTAGAAGATGGACCTCCGAAATAGGAAAAATGATAATTAAAAAAAAAAAAAAATCATTCGTTTTGAGTTTAGTTTTAGTTCGGTTCTAAGTTTCAATTTATTATATTTTTATGTATGAGTATTGAGTTTATTTTATTGTTATTTAAACAATTTATTTCATTTTGTATTTAGTTTGTATGTTTTCAGATATTACATTTTTTTAATAATGGGATCTAATTTCTAACTGGTGTATATGTTCTAAGTTCTACTCATAAGTCTCTACTGATATTAACTTCTGCTATTTTGTGTTAACTTTTGGTTAATTAATATAAAATTTTTATGGCATAATATTTTTTTGATACGTCTAACATTGGACAAAAAATAGTGAAAATTATTTAATTTGTTTAAATTAAATGATAAAAGTTAACATCAATTATCGAAATTGAGTATTTAGTGAAACAAATGGAGGGTAAAAATGTAGACACCAACACATATAGATGAAATTGAAATATGACTACAAAATTTACCGATAATGACATGGTATTTTTAAAAACTTAAGAACTAAATGAAAATTAACTACATATAAAATAATAATGATGGTAAATGTTAACTTCTAAATAAAAATTAGGTTTAAATCTTATCTTGGTCACTAAACTTTGAATAATGTTTTATTTTGGTCCCTAAACTTTTAAGAAGGTTCACTTTAGTCTCCGAACTTTTAAAAAATGATTATTTTGGTCCCTGTATATTAAGATTTTGTTAATTCTTTGACAAAATGACAAAGTGACTTGTGTTTTTGGATGACTAGCTATTGATAAAGTTAGCTACACTAAAAAATCTTGAATTTCATTTTGAACAATGTGACAAAGTGAGAGAATTTAAAAAACATTTTTAGTTCAAGAGTTTGGTCGTTCAATATTTTGACGTGTTGGTGTTGGTTGTTGGCATTTTACTTCACCTTCATCTTGCTCGATACATCTAGAGCCTTGTAATCCGAAAATACAAGCTCCATCACATTTATGTTGAAGAGTTAACATAATTTTAATAATAGTGACTAAAATAAACACTTTTTAAAATAGGGACTAAAACGAACGTTTTTTTAAAGTTTATGGAACTAAAATAGAACAAAACTCAAAGTTTAGAGACTAAAATGAGATTTAAACCTAAAAATTAAAACAAAAACAATAATTTCCCACTTTTTAATGTAGCAAAATATATATATATATATATTTGAGTTTGAAAATCATGTTTGAAAAATAAGATAATGTTTTACCATGCAAGTTTGGCTACACTAACATAAGATAACATAACTCAACTGACATTTGTAAGTATTAACGACTACAAAATTGGTGATTAGAATTCCCACAAGTCCTATTATACTCAAGGGGAAAAAACAACTTGTCTACCCCCATCTCCTACCACGAGACATATGTCTCATTTCTATAGCGTCACATGTCAAATCTACGTTTTGACTTTTTCTTTTTTATGTTTTTTTGGTTATTTCCTCTTTCTGTTTTCATTTAACTTACAACATAGGCTTTTTTTTCTTTAAAAGTGTTCAATAATATAAATTTTGTTTTAAATTTTATATATTTGTTATTTTTAATATCTCTTCTCATCTGCATAATGCTATTTATTTTCAATCGATTAATTGAAAATAAAAAAGTTTAGAATAACAATGAGAAATACATTTCATGACCTCGTTCGAATATTTGAATATATATATAAAAGTTATTTTAGAAAATAATATTTTATTTTTCTTAGTGTAAGCGCAATAGAATGAAATTTAGACCTCCTAATAATTAACACATATTATATGTTACATTGCTTTAACTAATAAAATGTATTTCACAGGTTGGTGTTTTAACTTTCAATATTTAATTGATCCATTGAAGATAAGGTTTTAAAATTATTTTAATGAATTATTTAAGAAAAAAAATACTATAATGAAAGGAGTAAACAAAAAAAGAAAAACAATAAAGAAGAATAATGTTAAACGTGGAGTGTTTTTAATGGACAGCCACAATGAGCGGTTTCTCCGGAATCCAATGCCAATAATCTCTCCAAAGGAAGCAACTTTGTCCCATACTATAGAAGCGAGTCAACGGAGGATTGAGATTACGTTCCGACCCATTTATCTGCAGAGTCTCCCTGAAAGCCACCCATCGCCATTGCCACTTTTTCTAGCTATAGCTTCACCATTAAATCCCTCAACCTAGTTTGGCCCATCCCCATTACCAGCAGCAGAGGAAAAATGCCGACTTTGAATTTATTCACGAATTTTCCAGTCGATACCGTCGTGGCCGCTGACATTCTCAAGGACGCTTCGAAAGCCATTTCTAAAATTCTCGGGAAACCTGAATCTGTTAAGTTCTCTGTCCCTTCTCCATTCTCCCTCAGTCTATTGTTTGTATTGGGTATGCTCGTTTGCACAGTTCTGGACATGCCCACATTGTGTTCGACGAAATTACTACGAGAAAGTGAAAGTCATTTTAAGTTATTGAGTTGATATTTGCCATTGCTAGATTGATAGCCGACTTGAATTTCATTTTTCTTGTTGATCGATGGAATTTTTTTTTCCCTTAATTTATTTATTTGTATGGTGATAAGTAGATAGGCATTGGAAGCATATTTATTATTAAATTACTGGTTGACCCAAAAGTTTAAGTTGACGGGTGAATAGAAATATAATATCGTATTATCTATCATTCTCCCTCACTTGTAGGCTTGAATACCCAACAAGTGAAAAGCAATATTAATTGGAGGTTTGAACACAAGAACTCCCTGAATCATTACTATGATGCTATTTTAAATCACCGACTATTCAAAAACTTAAATTGATGGTGAAGTCAGATTTAATATTATATCATTTATGATAATGGGAGGGTATAAACTTAAAACTTACATTTTTCTGCTTCAATGTTTCAGTATGTGATGATCTTGCTGAATGGTGGTACCCCGATCGTTTTTGCTGGCACGGAAGAGCCAGCCGCGTATGGAGAATTGATCGCCATAGGAGGCCTTGGACCTGGCGTGAATGGAAAACTTAGCTCAACAATTGCTGAGATTCTTCAGACTAAGCTCCATCTTGATAGTTCCCGTTTCTATATCAAATTTTATGACGTTCAGGCAAGTTTTTCTCGTCCTTCCAAAGTATCGTGACTAGCTGGAATTAGTGGTAGTTTATCGTGGTATCAAAGTAGGATAGGTATTATATATTTAGAGTTCCATTTTAAAAATAATTGGCTAATAGCTCATCTATCTTATAAGTAAAGAGTATGAATACCTTAATTTTTGGATCGTCAAGATGATGGGTCTCTTTTGGGTTCACTATTTTAGGTCGGATTCCAGTTCTTAAAAAAGTGTGAAGTCTCTTGATAGGCTTTAATACCATATTAGATATCATAGGGTTACATCTCAAAACGAATGCACAATAAGAAGGTTTATTTATCTTACGAAAAGTGTGAAGCTCTTGATTTTTCTAATGTGGAATCCTCAACCATAGAAGATATGTGTTTGAATCCCCCGATACAATTTCCTCTCAAATCATATATATAGCTCACACATTAAATTCCATAAATTAAATTAATATACTTTAACTCACCTGTGATAATTTAGCATAGTATCTACCCAAGGAGGATATACTATGTTGAAACCTTTCACAAACTTTTGGTTCAATAACAATTTAGTTATAATTGTTTTGTCACAAAATTTGAACTTACATCTTCCTATCAAACACGTTTGCTTCTCAAAGGAGGAGCGGGAGGTGCACCTATTTATTTGCTTTTGACGCAATATGAACCATTCCTTATTAATTGTAAGAGCTTTTGGTTAGTTTGACATGAAATTAGTGTAAAAAATGTTTGAATTCTTACCTGTCATCTACTCTCTAATTAATATTGACACCCACTTGTTGAGTTTTGCACTAATGACTAAACTCACAAAACAAAAAGTAGTATCGAACCTAGCTTCTAAATTTAGTAATGATTTAACATTATCAACTACTTTTGTTTGACTATTTTAAACTGTTGCATTGCATCCTTTCATCACATTCACACTAACATATTAAATTTGAATTTAGTAGTAATTTAACGTTATTAACTATCTTAGTCTTGCTATTTTAAGCTACTGCATTGATCCCTTCATCACATTCACACCGACATATTTTGAATGTCATGACTATGATATATTTGTACTATGACCATTTCCAACACGAATAGCATATTAATTAACGCATCTAACACGATCATTTATAGGCCTCGTACGTCGGATACAACGGCTCAACATTTTGATTAGTATTTTGTACAAAATAATGCTGTGAAGAATGAACAATTGTGGAGTACTGAGATTATTCAAGGGAAATGATGGAACAACATTATTTGCCCTTTATAAACTATTTGATTGTGGATGTAAGTGGAAATAATTATTTTGCATCTTCTTTTAGTCAAGTATTTTGTATCTATTAAGTATAAAGTGTTGAGTTATTTGCTCTTGATTGTAAAGAAGAATTAGTTCATGTTGCCCTCAGTTATGCATGTGATATTGATTTTTTTTTTTTTTTTTAAACGTGTTTGTGATCAATTTCTATCGTATTTAAAATCACAGCCAAATATGTCTTTAATCATTCATAGTTAATCTAGCATTTAATTTTAATGATTTTAATACTTTTAAAATTACTATAAAACATGTAATCTCAAGACTTTCCAGCTCTATTTGAATACACTAATTTTTCAATGGCTCATAAATCGTATGTTTACTAGAATTGTCATGATGCAAACAAGTTTTTCTCTTTTAAACACGCACATATAAAGGTTATGTGGGATTAAATAGATTTTTGCGAAAAATGTGTAAATCATAATTTTTAAAATAATAAAAATAAATAAAATAAACAAGTCAAATAATATCCTAGACCTTCAATATTAATAGTTTGCGGTATGAGGGGTCGAACTTCCAATTCTTAAATGTTACAGTTTAGACCTTTTGTTCAATGTCGGTTACATTCTTCTACTTATTTATATATATATATATATAGAGATTATACAAAAATCAAACAACACTATTCAATATACAAGATGACCATTGACCTAAAACTTACAAATTTGAACCTCGTATATCTCTCAAATCCCATCAATTTCATACCAAACATTTGTTTTGTGATTATTAAATATGCATACAAATATTACTTTTAACCACGAAGCTAATATTTATGGTTAAAGTAGAAAAGTGTTAACATTCATTAACGACTGACGGAGAGAACTAAAGGCTATGAGGCGGGTTTTTCTAATGAGGTTGGAGACATTTGGTCTTCTAATGCTTCGAAATGGTAAAATTTTGTGATGTTGATGGTTGGTAGGCCATGGGGTATTTCAATTTTTTGATTAACTAAGTTATTTTATACATAAAAAAAATTTCAACCAAATAAAAATTGAAAATTACGGTAAAAATGTTAGTTTTAAGATGTAACTTTAGGGCTATTTTGGGTGATAATATGAACTCAACTCATTGTTTGGGAGGCTAATTTCGCACCAACATTTTATATCATGTTTACCAACAGTGCACTCGACCTCCATCACCACAAATATCTTGTTGCTCAACTCCAACGACCACCTTTGATGGTCAACTTCGGCGACAACCTCCGACGACAAACTTCGACAAGCACCACCCATGGCCAACTCTAGCAACATCCAACTACCATTGTTGACGGCCAACTTTAGCGACCTTTGACGGTGGCCACTCCACCAACTCAGACGACCATTATTTTAAATTATGACTACTACAAATTTGAGCTTTGTTGACATACGAGTTTTTTGTTTCGTTGACACTTTGGACATAAAATCGTCAATAAAACCTTAATTTAAAACTTAAAAATAACTATTAATTTAAAAATACATATAAAACATTAACAAATATTTATATTTAAGTTGACACACAAACTTGTCAATAAAAATACATTTGTTGACACAAAAGTACGCAAGTTCTATCAAAACATTGAATTCTCAAATTTTTTTGATTAGTTCATAATATTTTATAGTTGTTCTTTATAGTAATTTAACATTAATAAAATCATTTTTATCATGTAAATAATAAAACGAGCTTGTATGTAAAAACACATTTGAGAAAAAACTTGTAAGACACCTGAGTATTTTTGTGAAAAATTATTATAAATAGAAAAAATATCAAACTATCTGCAAATATTGAAACATTCTACTGGTTATCAATAATAGACCGCAATAGACTTCTATCACAGTCTATCGTTGATAGACAATGAAATTTTTATATATTTGTAAATAATTTAACTTTTTTTTTTTGCTATATTTAAAAACAACCCTAAACTTTTATCAAAAGCGTTAAAATAAAAACGACTTAACTAAAAACATTACATGCACAAATTTATAAAATTATATTGCTTAAACGAAAAAAAATTGAAATACATGATCGAAAAGTAAACCCTCAACCATATTTTCCAAAATTTCAATAATACATGTCTACTTAAAAACAATAAATTAAAGTACAATTTATAGTTTACTATATATATATATATAGAGAATTGTTGATTAAAAAAGTTATCAAACAAAAATAATCATCATAAAAAACATATTATTTATGTAAAAAACCTTACATAAAATATTTCTAACATATTAACTTAGCACCCAAAAATATCTAAAACACTAACATACATGAATTCCAAACATATAAAATTAACTAAGTATGCCAAATAACCCCTAAACGAAAGTGGATATGTCTATACACACGAGTTAGACACCCTTACTTCCTACTTTATTCTTCCTCCTTACACAATTTTCAATTGAGGTCTCCATTAAAAATTTTCCGTTTTGTTTTTTCTTTTCTTCTAAAAAGATCGATTAACTAAAATTATTACTATAAAAAGGTTTTAATCAAAGAGTTAAAATTTTTAGTAATTTTTGTAATTGAATCTACTAAATGATTTAAATTTAAAAGAAAATATACAAATTTTAAGTAGAAAATAAGAAAAAAATTATTTTAAATGACAAAACTGTTGAAAATATTTACAATTAATGATAAAATATACGGTCTATCAATGATAGACCACAAACGTCTATCGCGACCTATCGTAAATAAACAGTATAATTTGTTATATTTATAAATATTTTTGTTCATTTTACTTTATTTAAAAAGAGGAGTTGAAAATACGTATATATATAAAATTTAAAATTTAAATTTAAATGTCGAATTCAATCCTATATATTGAAATTTGTAGTGATATAAATGAAATTTTCTTTTCCCAAAAAGGGTATCCACGCGAAAACCACGTCGCCAATTCAATTGTCTCCGTTCCCCACTTCCAAAAGCTCGCCGTCTCTCTCTCATGGACTCTCTGTTAGCCAATTACGCCTCCTCCGACGACGAAGGAGAGCAGCACCGACAACCGCCGCCGCAGCCACCGTCGTCGATTAGCAAGCCTCAGAGATCCGAGTTCTCGGAACCCTCCACCTTCAGAAGCTCATCTTTCTCCTCGTCTCTTCCCCCGCCCAAATCTTCATCCCTCTTCCAACCCCTACCCCAGCCCAAACAATCCTCCAAGCCTTCTCTGCTCACTGGTTTCTTCGACGGCCATAAGAACGAAGACCTAGAAGAAGGAGAGTCGCCCTCCGCATCGAAATTTGGTGACGCTTCAATTAAACCTTCCTCTCTATTCTCTTCCCTTCCACGGCCCAAGGGGAACCCTGCGAACTCTTCGACTTCGAGTTCCAGTTCTCGATTTGATGGCGATGGTGGTGGTGATGACGGGAATCTCACGAAATCAGTGTCTATGTTTTCTTCCCTTCCGCAACCTAATTCGCAGAAGTTGCAGGAACCTAAATCAAATCCCTCGTCCTCGGTGTCCCAGCCGAAAAGGGTCGTCCTATTTAAGCCACCCGTTAACTCTTCTTTGGTGAAATTGGGTGAAGAAGATGACGACGATGATGATGAAGAAGAAGAAATGAGGCGCCGGAAGGCATCCCAATCGTCGTTCCAAACCCCTTCTGTGACCTCGTTCTTGTCAAGTATCCCAGCACCGAAGAATTCGGCAACGTTGGGAGTTGCTTCGAGCTCAGGTTCAGGGCGGAGGTCAATTATCGAAACAGATGTGCCGGTCTCGTCTTCTGATGATTTTAACGTAGTGAATAATTCGGGCAGCACTCAAAATATTGATCACAGTACTGAAATCTACGATAGTTTTGTAAATTACAACTCAGGTCTTGAGCAGAATGTTGCTAATCACAGGGAAAACTATGAGAATCCTGCAACTTACAATTTCAGTACAGAACAGAATGCATGGAATCACGCAAGCTACGAGGGTTATGGGAATTACCACTACAGTGTCGATCAGAATGTGGTTAGTGAAGCACAGTCTGTCTCTAGTGCAAGTAACGCGGGTGACTATGGAAGTTATGAGAATTATGGTAACTATGGTGATCAGATGCAGTATGGGAGCGACCCTGCCAGTCAGCCCACAATGGAGGACACTGAAAATGCTGTTAGAATACCTGAGAAGAGGAGAAGAAATGAAGTTCCATTAGAAATAGTTGAGGTGAAGCAGGATGAATTGATGAAGAATCGGCCGAGGCAGGATCAGGTCAAGTTAACTGGAATCGCATTTGGTCCTTCTTACCAGGTATGTCACTTATAGCTTCATGGCAAAATAACATACAATGAGGTTGTCTGGTATATAAAATTACGACATAGTTTATCTCTGGGGCCTTTTTGTGAATTTTGCGTCAGCAAGTCTATGTCCTTGGTTTAGTTTTTACATGTACATTGGTTGTTAGGATAGAAGACTAAAATATACCATCCAGTGAAAGATTAGACATGTTATAGCATTGGATATTTATGCTATGCGGTGCTAAGATGATAAAATTACAATTCCATAGAGCTTTTATTTGGATTTTTATGCCTAAATATTTAGGGTTATGGGTTCAAATGTCATGGCTGGCGGCCAACTATTTTGGATATTAAATTGTGCAACTAAAGGTTGTGAGGTTAAACTATTGGCTTGTGAGATTAGTCGAGGTATGTGCAAGCTAGCTTGGACACTCATAAATATGAAAGAGAGACTTTTCTGATGACTGAAGTATTAAGAGGAAAATCTCCCAAAAAGTTAACCGGAGTTCATTTTCTCCCATTCACATGTATGATTGTAGTAGAATAGTTGTGACAAGGTAAATACCCAAAAAAGAATTAAGACATTCTCGTGGCAGTGCACATCAGGCAATATCAACACTCAAGATCATAGAACTAAAAGAGACCTCCGTTGACTGACCCTCCCCTAATCTGTTGCTATTTATGATCAATTATGGAGCTTTATTCTTTCCTCATTTTGTCGGGCAACTCCTTGCTGAATGACATCAAGAGTCTTCTTACTTCCATTTTGGATGGCACACCTGCAAAAGGAATGCAAAGATTAACCTGGCTTACTTGGCTGAGAGCTTTTCTTTGGTCTCTTTAGCTTGAGAGAAATATCAAGTTTTTTTTTTTCCTGGGAGAAAAAGTGTCTTTCGAGTCGTTTTGGAAGTACTTCATCGTTGAAATAGGATGAAAATGGAGATATGAAGGCTTTCATCATTTGAATTGTCCCTTTGGAGAACTTCATCAATGAACGAAAAGATACAAAAGTGGAGATTTGAAGGCTTTCTTCGTTTGGATTTTCCATTTTAGATCCCTTCACTTGAAAAAAATATTTGACTGTTCCTAAGAATGTCTAAATGCAAATAAATGTGTGAAGGAAAATAATTTATTTTTTTAAGTACTTTTTATTTACTCTGAAGAATTGTTCCAGATGACCCATAAAGATGCTGATTGATTTGAAATTATGAGAAACTAGTAAACTGTTGCCATCTTGTCTGACTTTGGGGACCGAGAAGAGAATACATCTGAGGGTGGGGGGGATAGGAAGATTTGGTATAACTTATCAGTGGAGTCTTTATTCACCATCTTTCCACTGGTTGGTATTCTCGTAGGGATAAAGAAACTCTATAATTTTGTTGCTCTTGCTAGTTGTAATTGATATGCTCATTTTTGTAATTACCTCTTTAAGGGCAAAATAAGATTTCGGTAAAGTAATGTTCTAGAAAAAGGAGGGAAAGGCTTCCTAAGGTTAATGTGTGAGGGTGGGGGTTACAAAAAGCCCCTCTAGTTATCACTTAGATCATTAATGGAATAATTTCAATGAACACACATATATAGATAGATTTTTTTTGGGTAAGAAAATGGAGGTTTCCTTTAAAAAACATGAAAGAATATAGGGGCATACAAAAAACAAATTAAAAAAAGTGTGAGTCGGACACTAGCTACAAAAAATACTCCAATCCAAAAAACGAGACTAAAATCATTATTCCAAAAAGGCCTAGTGACTAACACCTACACAAAAGCATTAAACCTTGCTGCCTATGAAACCTCCACTCTCAAACTCTTGACCTCTCTAAATATCCTATCTTTTCACTCAAGCCAAATACCCTACAAAAACAACAAAGAAGTTAACATGTCACAATACTTTGTTTCTCTCCCGAAATGGAAGATTCAAAAACACCTCCAACTAAGATCCCATCTCTATTACCTGCCCCGGTAATACCAAACGAACTCAAACCAACGAGTCCAAAGTAGTGTACAAATTGGCAATCCCACAACAAATGATGCCACTTGCAGAAAATGCACAATTGCGGGAACAAAACGAAATAAGTGTCTTTGAACATGATACAAGGTATTAACTTGCCATCCAAAAACCTTAACCTTCTTTGGAAATGTAAACTTCCATAAAGTGGAAAAAATTGATGCCTTATAAGGAGGCGTTGAAGCAAAAGAGAAATGTGCCTTAGAAGGACTCTGGGCGAACGTAATGGCCATCTTTTCAGAGACTCTTTCTCCTCTTTTGATCGATTTGTGGATTTGATACTTCACCGCATTCTTTTCATTCATCGGTAAAATGTTTCTTTAAAAAAAAAAAAAATAATAATAAAATTGAGAGAGAGAGAGAGAGAGAGAGAGAGAGAGAACCCTTAGAAGGATAAGGGGTCCAAACCCTAACTTCTCCCTGGAAAAATAAATGCAAATGAGATTAAGCCAAATAACATATGCCTACTTTTAAGGGGTGGGGGACAGCATGAGAGAGTATTTGGGGCTCTGAATCTTGTTTGAAAATAGGGTCCCTCTCCAGTAGGCTATATCACTATCTATAGCTAAGGCCTGACCGAATGCATCAAACACGAGTCTCCAAAATCTACAGGCAAATAGACTGTACAAAGGGGTCTTGGGACTCTGAATCTTGTTTGAAAATAGGGTACCAGTGGGGGAGACTGAAAACTCTAGGATTCCTTCTCTGAATTTTGTCTTGTGGGTTGATCAGTGTTTTTTAATGTTCTAGGCACACTAAACCGCAATAGTCTTTTGGGACTTAAACATAAAGTGCAAAAAATGGTGCAATATATATATATATATATATATATATATATTTTTTTTTTTTTTTGTTCAAGGCACACTATATACTGAACCATACGTACGAATCTGGATGGGTAGAGGGATTTTGTGACCTGGGGATTGGCGGTAATAGGAGAAAGATGCTCTGTGAGTAAGGCGTAGTGAGGTCTTATATTTTAAAAATGTATACATCAACCAAATGATGGCTAAATATGAAATTTTTGTGTAAGGCGTAGTGAGGTCTTATATTTCATATTTTTATTTCTCCATTGCGCTGATATGCTTGTCTGCATCTTCTTTTCCGTAGCCTGCTGCCTCAACGAAGGGGAAGCCTTCAAAGTTGCACAAGAGAAAGCATCAAATTACTTCGTTGTATTATGATATGAAGCAGAAAGAGATGGAATTAGCGGAAAGGCGTGCAAGAGGTTTACTAACAAAGGCTGAAACACAAGGAAAGTATGGCTGGTGATCCCTAAAGATATTCTCGCTCCTGTGGTATGTAATTCATGTGCTCCATGGAGGTAGCGTGCTAAATCTCATAAACTTGCATGGTTTACATGTACACTTTATTGGTCTTAATGCAATTGTGTAACTTGAATGGATCATTATAACTTTTTGCAACACGGTCTCTTCTATGTTCAAGAATGAGGGATTTCAAAAATCCAAAATGCTGATCAAGGAGGTTATGTTTTAAACTTATCTTTTTTATTTATTTATTTATAGAAACAATTTTCATTTAGAAAAAAAATGAAAGAATACAAAGGTATTCAACGAACCAGCCACAAAAAAGGAGCCTCTGAATCCAGCTATGCAAAATAAATAGTGTCTTTAGAATAATTATAGGTCTTTGAAATCAAAGCCTAGAGAAAAATATGAAAGCGAACAAGGGACCTATCTCACTAGGATTCCTTTCCACCCCTCTAAATACCCTACTATTCCACTCCTCCGCCTAACCCATAAGATCACACACACTCCACAAGCCATAAAATGTGACCTTTCTCCTTAAGAGGCGAATGGAGGAGGAACTTTCCGATCATATCTCTTGTGTCCTTGTGCTACACATGCAAGAAATTGAATGTTTGGAAAAAATGGTCCTAAATGGCACTTGCAAACTCATAACGTCAGAAATATGGTCTAATCTTCCTATGCCTTCCAATAAAGAATACAACAAAGTGCACCAACTAGCAAGGACAACTTTCTCGCAAGTCGATGCATTGTGTTAGTTCAGCCATATAAAACTTTCTCAGTAAAAAAATTCACTTTCCTAGGGATCTTAATCCTCCAGAGTACCGAAAAGACCGATTCACCTAAGGGAGAAGGGCCACTCAGACAACGGAAAAGTTAGTTCAGCCATATAAAACTTTCTCAGTAAAAAATTTCACTTTCCTAGGGATCTTAATCCTCCAGAGTACTAAAAAGACCGATTCACCTAAGGGAGAAGGGCCACTCAGACAACGGAAAAGCGACCTACATGAGAATCCTTCCAAAGAATTAGAACTCTGAACTCTCACATCCCTTCTCCCACACATACCTAAAGGAGTGACTCTTGAGTAAAGAAAGAAGGGAGGTTACATCTATCCCTTCCCTACTGGACAAAGAACGACGAAACCCAAAAGAAAAGGAACTGAAGCTTCCCTCAAAACCTGTTTTGTGTTTGACTTTTTAAGCTATCTTAGTTCTGTCTTTGAGTTGAAGCACATCTGTGGTGTAAAAAACTTGGAAATGCTGCCGAATGGTGATAGTAGTGGTCTAAACGGCTTGAAGTGCAGGTAAATTATTTTTTGTTGAGAAGATGATCTTTTTCAGTGAGATTTGAATGATAATTCTATTTCATCCCTAAATTTCAACGTTTTGATAGATAGACTTCGGAAACAGTGTCCATGTCCTAGTGGATTTCTCCCTTATGGTGCTGTCTTCGTGAAAAAGAGAATCACAAAAGCACATTTTCTTCTATTGTCAGTTTGCTGTTGATATCTGGGCTGCGGTGTTTTTTGCTTTTGGATGGCATGTTGCTCCTCCTTTAGGTTCCATTGATTGGATTCAATGCTGTTCAATGAGCACCCCTTCAAGTCATCTGAAAAATCTCTTGGGAGATAGTTTGTGCTGTTTTATGGAGGATTTGGGATTAAGGCAACATGCAGATTTTGAAGGACAAAGAAAAGATCTAGGGAAGTGCTCAATCTTGCCATGACTTGCAACCTCAAACCTCTTCTAAACTTCTCAAATGGAAACTATAAAATTATTGATCCAAAGTTCAAACCCTGATATTAGAGGGCACAAGTATTCCCTCTCCTTTTTTTTTTTAATTTTATTTTATTTTTTTTAAAATTTTTTTGGTGTGGAAAAGACATATTAGAACTCCTTTGTTTTGACTTTGAGCCCCATTTTGCAAGTTCCGTGCCTTTAGGTTTAGACCCATCGGGTCTTCTCCCCCTCAACACAGTGAAGAAATTAATAGCGCTTTAAGCACCACCCTCCCACGGCCCCCATCCCATATATTAAAGGGAATAGATAGATACGGTGCCAGCTTTCTGTCTTCTTATATAATTCTTTTTCGATTTTTTTGATCTATTATCCTTAGATGCACTGAAGTATGTGGAAAAATTACTAGTACTCCAGTGGTATTATACTATCTTTGTTCATACTATAAATTGGTCTTCATAAATGTCGGTGAACACCATACTAATGTTAGTGGCCCCACTCGGCACACAGTAAGTAGAGGGAATATGTAAACCATAGCTTAGGAAATTTTCCTTAGACATGTTGATTCATTTCTATATTCTTATTCTGTCAGACTATTGGTCAAAATAGGTGAAGTTCACTCTTTTTTTTTTTTTTTCTTTTTCATAAACTTGTGAAGAAACCGGATATTGCCATCTTGATGATGATTCAATGGCATTATTAGGACGCTACCCAGATCCTGAATATAGAAACTCAAGCACGTCAAAGGGAAATCATTACAATGTAAATACTATCCACTAATTATTATGCAACTACATTCCTACATTTGATATCTTCTTGGACCAAGAAAAGAATTCTCGGAACCCCTGAAAGGAGAACTCTCTCAACAAGGAAAACAATTTATGTGTCATGACAACCCCAAGAAAGAGCAAAATGGAAAACTCTGATCAGGGAAGAGAACTAGTTTCCAGCCGTTCACACTTAAAAAGGCCCAGAGATAACTTGCTTTGACCAATCTCTCTTGCGTGTGTGTTTTCCATTTGTGGACTCAGATACTCATGGGGCTATGTGGATCCTTGAGACCTGCAATGGCTGTTTCTATTTTAATCTTCAAATAATCTCTCTCCTCTTGCTCAGCCTGCAATTCCATAAAGGATGATTTTAATTAGATCTTGGAGTTAGGCTTGGGAAGAGTTTTGGATTGTTCTTTGAGAGCTAGATGCTATTTTATCGTCTTCTACTTGAATCTCACCATGTTTTTGAATAGACAAAACCTTTTCCTAAGGTAGTACACATTCCTTTCTTCAAACCATGAAGGAATGTAGTATAGAATATTTCTCATGAGTGTGAGCTGATTTGGATACAGATGTTATTTTAAAATAGCCTATAGATACACAAATAATGAAAAAGCATCAATAATGATTATTCCCTTCCCTATTTGTCTGTTTGCTTTCTAGAAAAAAGCGAAAGCTAAAGCTAATTATAATTATTACTTAAAGTAGGAGCATCCATTTATGTTCATTTTTCAGAAGGAAATGATTTTATTTTATTTTTAAATCGGACATACTAAACTCGAAAAAAAAAAAATTTACATTTCAACTTTTGTACCCTTCGATTCAAGATTCAAGTATAGTTCAAGTGATTAAGTCACATTGACAAGGCTTAGGATGGGGCAGTTGTTAATCAATATAATTCCCTGCCTTGTGACAAAGACACCTAGGAGGGAGGTGGGAACTTAACATAGGCAGTTAACTTCAGGTAGGAAAAAAAAACCTTGATAATGTGAACTTAGCACTAGCTGTATGTGAAAAATGTATGTATAATTGAAAGCACAATCATGAAAAAGAAGTGTGAAGGGGAGAAAAGCAATAGGCATGTCAGCCAATCACATGTTCCCAAAGATGTGGGGTGATGAGGTGGAGTAATGGGAAAATGCTGTCATTCCCAACCTCACCAAATTTGCAAATCACAAGTGGATTTTCCACTTTGGTAAAGTGGTTCTATTGACTATGAGCCCACAGATCAGTCCTGTTCCATTCTTTATTTGCATATCATATCTTTTGTTTTCTTTTTCCATAGTTTAATCTTAATATGAACAGCTCATTATTGAATGATTCCCCATAGACCCACCTCTTCCACATTTCTCCATTCAAAAGCAATCAAAACTTATTTTATACCGCATTTTGTGCTGTATTTTCTAAGTTTACCTTTTACAAATAAAAAGAAATAAAAAGATCATATATTAGTTTTCAAATATAAGAAAATGAGTCAAAATGTCTCCAAATACAGCAAATTTTCATTAGATAGATCGCGATAGACTACTATCTGTATCTATGTCTTGATAGACATAGATAATAATTTATCGCGGTCTATTGCAGATAGATTGATATTTAGCTATTATTTGTAAATATTTTAAGCAATGTTGCCATTTAAAATAATTAATTTTCTTAAATAAATTTCCATAAATAATGTATTTAATATTTCAATGGAAATGAAAGTTCCACTTGGAAGCAGAATTTCAGACACGAATACTATAAATGTCATTGTATTCTCCCCCTCCTAATTTTGACTCTATCCATGTATTCTTTGAGTCAAGTCCCATAATTTTAAAAATTAAGCTTATAAATACTACATAAATTTTCTTATTCCATTATTAGTTGATGTTCTAAAAAATAAGCCAAATTCTGAAGATTAAACAAAGTAGTTTCCAAAAATATTGTTTTTGTTTTTAGAATTTAGAAGTGAGTTCAAATGTTTCTAAAAAAAATATGAAAACGATCATTGAAAAATTTAGAACAAACAAAAATTCAAAAAAATTGAGAACAAACAAAAATTAAAAAAAAAAAAAAAAAGAAAACTAAAGATGAAAAGGGGCCTGCAAGTTTTCCAGTTCTTTATGCAATTCAGAGATTCTCTCTCTCTCCTCTCTGGATAAGAATTCAGAGATTGTTTCTATAATTAGGAATGAGAAGTGGATGGTGTAATAAAATGTAAATCTTCAACTCGTAATTGATGTTATACAATTTTGGAATTATTCCTAAATAAGCAACAAAATATCGCACCTTAATTTAAGGAAAAATACACAAACCAAACGCAAGGACACGAACTGAACTTCATTTAGGGGGAAAAAAAAGGAGACAATCTGGCCCACGGGAAAAGAAAACATGATTGCTTGTGGGATTTTTATTTTATCTTATTTTATTTTTAGAAATTGTAGGCAGTTTTCAAAGATAATTCCAAAACAGTCCCTTGATCCCACACCAAACTCACCTATCCACACAACCTACAAAGCCATAACATAATCTTGATAAATATTCATGTGTTAAAATAAAATTTTAATTTTTTATTAGGTGATTTGGACCATGAAACTTAGGCTCGTTGAGACAATTTTTAACTTTTTTTTTTTTTTTTCCCTTTGTAAATATCTTTCAAAGAAAGTTAGGTAAAGAAAAAAGAGAGAAACAGTAAAGCGCACATTGTAAATTCGAATTTCGAACCCCCAAATAAACGAGACAGTACACAACTTCTCAAAGAAAACGACATAATAATAAATAAAAATAAATAAAAGGAGGAAGAAAAAGAAACATTCCACTTACCACCATATGTTAAGACAAAAGCATATCTGCATCTCTCTCAATCTCCTCCCTTTTTTGAGGATCAATTATGGCAAACGTTTCCTCTTAACTCAATGATTGAAAATCACAAAAACATACCCAATTTCCTAGCAAAGGCCACGAGTTCCTTATTTTTCCTCTTAAAATCATATAGTCATTGACAAACCACTTTCTACGTCCCATTTAAACTAATTTGAGTCAGCTCAGTCAGTTCTCTTATGCATTTAATACCCATTTGAACAAGTTTAAGTATAATGGAACAATATACTTCAAGCACAAGAACCCCAGTTTCTGTTTGAATTTCTTTTTTCTTATGAGAAAAAGAGGGAGAAATTATTTGGTATTATGGGTGACAACTGTTTGGATGTTCGAGAGAAAAGTATCTCGAATTTATAATCAATACGATTATGTGGATTATATTAGGTAGGAGACAATCACATTGGGAGAGAGAGAGTAGTTACCTCAATGAAGACAGTTTTCAAAAGCCTTCCAGAGACAGCAGTAATATTGGCAGTGATGATCTTGAGCTTCAGTGATTCAAAAACTTCACAGAGTTTAACCATTGAATCTGCTCTTTTGCAGCAGGCCATGCTCACTACTATTGTTCTGTCCCCCATGTATGTTACACTAAGCTGCAATTCATCACAGGCCCCTCACTTCAAAATCTCTAATCTCTAACCAATTGGTTCAATTCATCTCTTCAAACTTAAAAGACAGCAAGAGAAAAGGAACTTACATCCAGGACTTCAACGGGGGAAATTCTTGAAGCAGAAGAATCATAGCTGATGTACCGTTCAGTTTTCTTCCTCTTTGATCTGAGCAACGAGGGAAGCTCCTGGTCAAATTCATACCCTGCTATCTTCTTCGACTTTCCCGATTCGAGCTCGTAAATTTCAGCTTGAATCCTCCTCTCTTGCTCATGCAAATCTTCGATGTAATCGATTGCATCTTTTATAATGGAAGCCTTATCCATCTGCTCAGTCCATTTCTCGATTTGATCAATTTCAAAATCCAGAAGTCCAAAAAGAGAGCTATTAGCTAGTTATGGAAATCTAACACCAGGAATTTGATCCTAACCTTAGTTATATTGGGAACAACCGATCGGAGTGCAAAAAGCCTCTCGTTGAGCTTCCTTCTCCTATTCCTTTCCGATACTATGTTCTTCGAAGCCGCCGACGACGACAGAAATCCCTCCGGCGAACTCGAATCATAATAGCCAGAAACCGGCTCGTCGAATTCCCAACTGTCTTCACCAAAACTCCGGTGTCAAATTGCAGTTAAAAAATCCCTAAATCCCTCATTCCACATATCAACATTTTCAAAATAGAGAAATAGAGAAGGAAAAAACGACCTGTCGAACTCTTCGGTTGCTATGAAGATGTCAGCTCCAAAGGAATTAAAGTAATCCTCTCCGATACTATCCATATCCCGGCGGCGGCAGCGTTATCCGATTATTGCTTCGACGGAGAGGAGGATTTTATAATAAAATTGTATTTTTATTTTGTTGCTATCACTCTGAGCATATGAGTTGGGCAGGGATGGATTATATATAGAGAGAGAGAGAGCAAGGGGGGTTCTACAGCTACCTGCGGGTCATAAAAATTTCATCCACGTCCCGCGTGCGTGTGAAGTCTTGATGTTTCCTGGAAAGATCTCGACTGTCCAACTCGCCGTGGGAACGATTCGTTCATTTTTTGACTCGCTTTTGCTTGACTCACCTTCCACTTTCTTTCATTTTTTTTTTGTTCAAAAAATCCAGTAATGCGACCTACCTGGACTATTCAATCCAAACTGTAGAGGTTGGAGTTGAAAAATTTTAACTTTTTAATTTCGGGCCGAGTCTCGGGTTGGTGGTTTTTCCACTCGGGTTAACCCGACCCGGCCCGACCATTATATATATTTAACCTAGTAACCTTTTGGGAGGGCACGAGAGAGAGAGGGCGAGATAGAGCGAGAGAGCGAGAGCAACTTAGTGATCCAACCCAAAAATATTGGGTTGGGTTGGGTTGACTCTCCAAAATGGAACCGATGGGTTAGAGAGTAAGCCAACCCGAATTTTGAGTTGGTCCAAAAAAGATCCCTAATCTCACCTAACCCAACCCGTGTGCACCCTACTCCTCGATTTAAAATGTGGATATCAATAGATATTTTTTTATTATAAAATATTTAAGTTATTAAATAAATATTTTATGATCTTTAAACAAATTAATATACTTGCTATTTATATTATATTTACATTAATGATAATTTGTAGATATAGTGGAAAAATTATTTCATCTTTTTATATTGATGTCAAACCTATGAAAATAAGAAAATATCGACATGTTGATAAAAATTGAATATTATGATTCTATTATTATATGAGTGAAGATTAAACATTCGTATTTTTTTTTTTTCTACTATGTTAGTTTTTCTTCTATTCATAATATTATATGACGTGAAAATGTGAGTATTTTATTTTTTTAAATATTTTAGTTGATGATACGATATTTTAACCACGGGTTGGTTGAGTTTTTAGATGATAGAGTTTTTTCCCTTTTTGAAACTATCAATTTTCTATGAAATATTTTTCTTTCTCCTTTTCTCTTTTTACTTTTTGATTTTTTTTTCTTTTTCCAAATTACTATTTCTGTAAAGGCATGTCAATATTTCTTAAGGATATTGTTTGGAAGAAGCTCGTGATTGGGCAAATATTCTATTTGGATGACTTTGAAACAAACATGGAGCAAAGTATTTTTTGTCCTTTATGTTTGAAATACGGCCATGTTCACCAAATTTTAATAGAAATCCGTATAATCTTAATAAAATTCTACTAATGGATGAATTCTAATGATTGTTTTTTATTGCCTCTATTTAAAAATTATGAACTTTTTTATATTTATTGTTATTGTCACGTTACCTTTACCTTCCTTTACCTTCGAAGGCCAAGCGGTCGTAGTAACAATAAAAGTGTCAAAATTCATAATTTTTTTTGGAATAATAATAGTAACAATGACCATAAACGTAAGGGTGTAACCGTAACAATACGACGTAATTTTCAACTACAATTGGATTGAACATCCTCCGGTTGTCAATCAGTTTGCATTTTTTTATTACAGATCTTAAAGTGAGCTTCATGTGTTAATACAAATGTAAAACAAACAACACCAAATGTAATCAAATGGGATCCACATTTCATATTATCATTGATTTATTAAGATTTCATTTAGGTAAACGTATTTAAGTTTTTATGTAAACCTTGGAATTGCAGAAAGGACACTTTTAGTGGCCTTAAATGTTGTAGTAGTTCAATTTTGCTAAATGAATCAAAATTAAGATGTTGTTTGATAATGATCTTGTTTTTCAAATTTATGTTTGTTTCTTCTCAAATTTCAATTGTGGTTTTTCACATTTCTTAAAAAGACGATTTCACTTCTTGTCATATTATAAAAGCAAAAGCAAGTTTTAAGAAACCATTTGGGATATTTGTATGGATGGCCCAATTGGGGAGACCCACTCGAAAATTGGCCCCAATTTAAAAAACACTAATATTTGGCCTTTTGCTGATGTCATCACGGCATGAATTTACAATTTAACCCTCGCCTTTCTTTCTTCTACCTTCGTTCGTTTGCAGCGTTTTTCTTTTTTTCTTTTTTCGTTTTTCTACTCTTCGACTTCTCCTTCTTCCTTCTTCCGGCCATTTTCATATATTCTTTTTCTGCTGATAGATCGTTTTTCCTTCTTTAGGATTGAGAGGCCAATTTTTTCCAACGAGAAGTCGAACCAATGGGATTGATGCAATTAACTCCAATCAACGAGAACGAGAGCGAGAGAGCTAGAGGTCATTTTAAAAAAGTCCAAACTTACTCGGAATTAAGGTGTTTCTGTCACTTTTCCTGTAAAGTTCCAATCAGAACTTTACGAGAAAAGTGACCGAAACACCTTAATTCCTTCTTAAATTGATATCCGAATTGACCCCGAAGGCAGGTGTTTCTGTCCTTTTTCTTGTAAAGTTCCGATCAGAACTTTACGGGAAAAGGGACAGAAACCCTTAATTCCTTCTTACATCGATAACCGAACTTACTCGGATGGAATTAGGGTGTTCTATTCCTTTTCTTGTAAAGTCCCGACAGAGCACTCTAATTCCTTCCAACCAATTACGAACTTCTCAAAGCGAGAGCGAGAAACTCAAACGTTTTTCAATGGTGAGCTTGCTCACGCTGACTTTCGTTCTCATTTCGCCTTCTTGGGCATCACATGGTGAACTCGCTCATTGTGCTCGCTCTCGTTACATACTAGACGATACTTGTTCCCACCAGTCTGCTGCTATTTAATGATCATGTACGAATTTCCCTTTTTTTGCAAAGAAGTCTGACTACGGACGAAATGCTTGCAAATCAATTTAAGAAGTATTTGAACAAATGTGTATATAACCAAAACGAACATCAAAAGAAAAATAAAAAGGGATTGGATGAGTGAAAGAACCCTCGCGCTACTGTTGAAAACCCATTTTTGTATCAGCTGCAACGACATACAAAGAGTAAAGACTAGAACCTTACTTACATTATAAAGGTAGTGGAATCATCATAGACACTCAGTTACACCAGCCTACACAAGTATATGCTATGTCTTCAATTTTTTCATTATTTTTTACGATTTGTAATGGATACCTACGAGTTTCTATAATGTTACACGATTGATAGAAGTTTGGCTAGGAATCAAGAAATAAAATTACAAATCACGAATTAAAAAATAGTACTATTATCGTTACTTGATCTCGCTTCTCGTTCTCGATTCTCTATCCCGTTCCTTGCTCCCAAATCTCTGTCTCGCTACCTGCTACCCACTCTTAATAGTTCATTCTAAATATTGTTTATGCCATCTCTTCCTCTCTATGTGTTGTCTCACTATTCCCAGCCAAACTTCTATCAATCGTGTAACATTATAGAAACTCGTAGGTATCCATTACAAATCGTAAAAAATAATGAAAACATTGAAGACATAGCATATACTTACGTAGGCTGGTGTAACTGAGTGTGTATGATGATTCCACGACCTTTATAATGTAAGTAAGGTTCTGGTCTTTGCTCTTTGTATGTCGTTGCAGCTGATACAAAAATGGGTTTTCAACCGCGGGCGCAAGGGTTCTTTCACTCATCCAATCCCTTTTTCTTTTTCTTTTGATATTCATTTTGTTTATATACACATTTGTTTAAATAATTCTTAAATTGATTTGCAAGCATTTCGTCAGTAGTCAGACTTCTTTGCAAAAAAACAGGAAATTCGTACATGATCATTAAATAGCAGCAAACTGGCGAGAACGAGTACCGTTTGGTACATAACGAGAGCGAGAACAACGAGCAAGTTCACCACGTGATGCCGAGAAGGCAAAACGAGAACAAGAGTCAGCGTGATCAAGTTCACCATTGAAAAACGTTTGAGTTTCTCGCTCTCGCACTCTCGTTTTCTCGCTCTCTCGCTCCTGCTCTCGCGCTCTCGCTCTGGGAAGTTCGTAATTGGCTGGAAGGAATTAGGGTGCTCTGTCCCTTTTCCCGTAAAGTTCCGATCGAGACTTTACGGGAAAAGGGACAGAACACTCTAATTCCATCCGGGTAGGTTCCGTCATCGATGTAAGAAGGAATTGAGGGTTTCTGTCCCTTTTCCCGTAAAGCTTCTCGTAAAGTTCTAATCGAAACTTTATAGGAAAAGGGACAGAAACATCTTAATTCCGAGTAAGTTCGAACTTTTTAAAACGCCTCTCGTTCTCTCGTTCTCGTTCTCGTTGATTGGAGTTCGTCGCGCGCTTCAATCTCATTGGTTTGGCTTCTGGTTGGGAAAAATCGGCCTCTCAATTCGAAAGAAGGAAAAACGAATCTATCGGCCGAAAAAGAATATATGAAAATGGTCGGAAGAAAGAAGAAGGAGAAGTCGAAGAACAGAAAAACGAAAAAAGAAAAAAAGAAAAACGCTGCAAACGAACGAAGGTAGGAGAAAGAAGGATGAGGGTTAAATTGTAAATTCACCCTGATGACATCAGCATAAGGCCAAATATTGAGTGTTTTTTAAATTGAGGTCAATTTTCGAGTGGGGCTCCCCAATTGGGCCATCCATACAAATATCGCAAACCATTTTTTGATTATAAAAGCAAAAGTATATGGGGTCTTGTTTGGTAACCATTCCATGGTTTGTTTTTAGGTTTTAAAAATTAAGCATATTTTCTCCTCATTTCTTACAATATTTTGTATCTTCTATAACTACAATGGTTGAATTCTAAGCCAAATTCTAAATTCCAATAACAAGTTTTTAAGAGCTATTTTTTTTTTAGTTTTCAAAAATTGGTTTAGTTTTCTAAACCATTTGTAAAAAGTACATAACAAAGGAAGAAATTTAGAGGTGAAAGTAGTGTCTATTTGGAGGTGAAAGTAGTGTTTATAGGGCTAATTTAAAAAAATAAAATAAAAAACTAAATGGTTGCCGAACGGGACTTAAATATTGTCTCAATCTTTGAAAATATAAGTAGAAAGTAAATAACATAACAGGAAATTTGTTGATAGAATTAATGTTTATAAGCTTAATTTTTAAAAATCAAAGGGTTTTTCGGTCAAAATATATAATTTATTTATTTATTTTGAATGTGAGGTTTTTCTCTTTCGCTTTTCCTTGCTCTTGATTTCTCTCCTTCTCTGTTACCATCCACATGAGTCCTTGCCACGGCCAATAAAAAAAAGGAAGGAATTTTGGAAATAATTTACAACTTTATTTTTATGTTTTGAATGTAAGGTTTATGTACTTTCTTTTCCTTTTCAAAAGATTTTTTTTTTTTTTTTTTTTTTTTTTTTTTTTTTTTTTGCCAAATTTGCAAAGAAAAGACAAACTAGGTAAGCTAGGAAGCCGAAGAATTGTAACTAAATAAGTAGAATTGTTTCAAAATAATGCAATCAAATTGACTTTTGGTTTTGCCTTACTTCTTTTTATATATATATATATATATTTATATTTATATTTAAAAGCAATTACTATGAGACAAAATTATTCTACAATAATGACTCTATGTATGATCTTGTAGGTTGTTTGTTTGTCCCATCAAATCACAAGATGGGGTGATTATTAAAAAAAAAAGTTTTGATTGGAAAAGTTTTCGAGCAAATGAATTCATACTAGAGTATGGGTTGTGGTTTCATTTGTTTAATTTTAAAAATTAAGAGTATTTGGTTTCCAACCTAGATTATATTTTATGTAATTATTATAAATTAGGGTAAATTCTAAATTTGGGTTTTATAGTTCGGATAAAGTTAAAAGTTAATTCATATGGTTTTAAAATTTAGAATTTAGTTCCTATGGTTTGATATAACTTCATATATTGTTCCTATGAGTTATTAACTCTTCTTAAATAATCCTTATGACAAGGATTATTTATGAAGCTTTTATCAAACCAAAGGAGTTCAATTCTAATTATAAACCCTAAAACCTAAATTTTTTAACTTCTTCCAGACCATAGGGATAAAATTTTCAATTTATCGCATAAATTATATATATTAAAAAATAAGAAATATACAATTTTTTTTAAACATAAAACCATGTTCATAAATAAATTAATAATGATTTATTGTCAACTGATATTTAGCGAGTAACTAAAATTAGTTTTCAATTATTTAAACTAGAAAACATGAAATACAAAAACTTAAATGTATCTAATAGAGTGTTAAACTCTCAATATTGTGTTTAAAGATCCACAATTTTTAAATTTTATGTCAAATAAATTGTTTACCCATTCAACATATTTTTTTAAAAATTCATAAACCCTATTAGTTACAGAATTGACAATTCACTCTTGTTAGATATAAATTTAATATATAAATTTTATTTTACATCCAACCGTTAACTAATTTTAATATTTTCAAATATATCAATAATTTATTAGATACAAAATGAAAAATTTAGAAACATATATTTTTAAATTTTAAAGTACAAATAGATAAATAATAAATTAATATTAAATGGTTAAAATACTATTTTGATTTTTATACTCTGAGATTTATTTAATTTTAGTCCATATACTTTTAAATGCTCAATTTTAGTTTCTGTAATTTAAGTAAATTTAATTTATTTCTCGGAGTTAATTTCAAAATTAATTAAATTCAATAATTTTTTAATCAAAATTTTAAATTTACAGACCAAAATGATAATTTAACTTAATTTTGAGAGGGAGATTGTGCCACACGAGGCTGTGGAGAGCGTGGGCTATGATAACGTCAATAATTACGCGAAGACAAAATTATAAATTATATTTTATGCAATAGGCCGCCAAAGAAACAGAACTTCGATTTTATTTTCAAGGGCCAAAATTGAGGATACTATTTTTATTTGAATTGATTTCTTTAGTAATTTGACACGTGGCGGCCAGTGGTTGGCCAAAAAGTTCTAATACCATTTCTTTTTCTGTCTTGTCTTTGTCTAAAAACCATCCTATTCAAATTGTTATATTTCAAACGTTCAAATTTTGTTAATATACTTTAAATTTTTAAGTAGTGTTTGATTCACTATATCCAACTCGTTAAAATTCATTGTTTGATCTATATTTTAGAGTTTGTTATTAAATGATTTAACCATACTAATTTTAGCAATGTTTAGTAGTAAAATCTACAAGTGTATTGACGAGTTTCGTTTTTCTCTCCTATTCTCTCTCCCTCTTCCAATAATTCCACAAAAAAGAAGATTAATATTTAAAAAGATTAATTAAGAAATTTCAATTTTGATTTAATTTGAACCAAAATGAATTTGGGCATAATCAATTGTTTATTCCAAACCATATTCCTTGAATTCTATTTAAAATCTAAACCAAAATTTTGATAAAATCTTACATTTATTTTGAATTAAATTTGGACATATTTAAAAAGTTATCTCAAATATTTTGAAAAATGTAAAATTCAATTTCAAGACATCTAGGTTGATCTCGTTGAGAAAATTTGTTGTACTCATTACAATCAACTATGCACTGAAAGTCAAAAGACAAGTTATTTAACTTTTAAACAAAACAACTCCAAACTTAATAACTCAACTCATTGCCCAAAACGTCACCTGAATGAACTTTAAAAGGAGTCTTTATAGATATTTTGAAACTTATTTCATCAAATTTGATAAAATAATATTACAATTTTCATTTTAAAAAAAGATACCATGTGAATATTGTTGAATGTGAAATTTCGGCCAACCAAATTTCGCCACGTCATCATAAGTTCAAATGCATTGTGGAATTTATAAATCAGATTGGGCCGAGTAATTAAAGTTGCTCGAGTTAAAAGCCTTACCCAATACAAGTCCATTGTGAATTTTTTTTTTGGGCCAAATAAGATATTGGGCTCAAGCCCAATCTCAATTTTTGGGGCCCAAAAGCAATTGGGCCCAAGCCCATGAAGACCCATAGAAACTCTATAAATAGAGGCTTTATCTTTTCATTTGAGGGAGGATTTCTTTTGGGAGAGTGAAGAAAAGTGCTAAAGCTCTGGAAATCCGGATTCTATCTAAAGACCGAAGCTTCCAAGCTCACAAGCTCTGAAGATTGAAGCCCCTGAAATTCCTGAAATTCCAAAGAAGCTAAAGATTCAAAGATCCAAAGATTGAAGACTCTGGAGTTGAAGACCTTGAGAGAAAAGTTTCATAGAAGATCTCAAGAATTCAAGTTGCACGTGTTTACTTTTCTTTGAGAGAAAGAATCAAAGGATCAAATATATTAGAGATTGTAATCACAAAACTTAAATTAATACAAATACGAAGTTCAAGTTCCACGAATTAAATTTCTTCGGAAATCTCGTCGAACAAATATATATTCAAACTTTACTCAAAGTGGCAATAATAACTAATAGTACTATGTTTGAAATATTTGTTTTTTTTTGAAAAAATGATTTTAAAATAAGATCAAATTTCACACCAGCAACTTTAGAAGAATTAATGATCTAAATGTGTTTATATAGTACCATAAGAAAAATTGCTACCAAAGATTATTTAATCTAAGTCAATTATTATCCATGTGTTTGATACAAAAAAAATGAGTCTACTGTCCTTGCCATAAACAGATATAAACAAGGCATCACATCAACACAGCAAGACCCAATTACAATTTAGAATCCATCACACTAAAGTTATAATTCATTTTATTTTAGTTATCAAAGAAAATCATAAAGTTGAAGGCAACAGTAAATGAAGGAAGGAACGAAATTTTTTTTTTCCTCCTCTTTTTCAAAATACTGTACTTTTGAGATTAATTTACAATATTATTCTTGATCAAGTACTCACTTTGATTGTTGATATTAATGTTAATTAATTATATTAGATTTTACTAATTTAGATTAATTTACAAAAAAAAATAATAATAATAACACTAAATATTTATAACCTTAACAACCACATGGGTAGTTTGGAATAATTTAGGGGAAAGAAATGAGGCAAAGAGAATTGAAGCATCAAACGTATCAAAAAGAAAAAAATAAAATAAAGCGTCAAAATGAAAATGGAAATTAAAGCACAAATTCCCCTAATTCTTATATAATCGGCTTACGTCACCGCCATTGTTTTATGCTTACCTCATTCAGCATCTTCTTTTTCTTTCTTTATTTGTTTATTTTTGCTATTCTGCTTTATTTATTTATTCGTTTTCTTTTCTAAAAATTTAAGTAAGTTAATTTTTTTTTTTTTTGCTCTTTGTTTTGAGCAATATTTAAGTAGAACCTAGGCAGCCGTTTTTAAGAGTGTAATTGTTTCCAATGTGTTTTGACAATATTTTTAAATATAACAAATTGCCACTGTTTAAATGTTTATTAGTGATATTTTGTATAGATGTTTAAGGGATGAGAAAGCCTTTCCCGTCTCCGCCCCCTATTTTAATCCCCATCCCTGCAAAATTTTCCACGGGGATCGGAGAGGGAATTCCCCCACAGAGAATTCTTGGGGTTGGATTCCTCGCAAGAAAAAATTTCCCGTTTGGTTCTTTTTACAATTTATTCATTTTTTTAAAAAATTGTTTTAATTTATTTTCAACTAAGTAAATTTTCAAAATTTTCTATTGGTCATTTACAATATAATTTTTTATTAAATAAAACATTATGAAATCTCTTGCTAAAAACAATAATATTCAATGGGTAAAAGATATAATTAAAATGTTTAGTTTCCAAAATTTCTCGAAGTTACAATTTTAAATATTATAACGTATTCAAGCCTTAAATTTAGAATAATATATATATATATATGTATGTATATGGAGTCCTATGTTGGCTCTCCTTTCAATTAATGCAGGTTGGAAAAAGTTGTTATCAATTGATCATTTGACATTTGTGTCATTTAGATGCTTTGGTCGAAATATATTTTATTTCCTTATCGGGTTATTTTCTGCCAATATTATCTTCCCGATTTCTTTTCTTAGTAAGACGTTGGTATTTATTTCTGTTTTCGATATTATTTTCCTTTATTAGAATCGATCTATAAAAGGCGAATTGTGTATCTAGGGTAGCTGTTTTGTATTGAAAGGAAGATTTACTCTGTGTGGCTGTGTAGTTGTTGTCTGCATAATCGCCGTGTGAATTGTGGATTTTCGTTATGCATTATTGTCTCTCTATGATTGTACGCAGATAAATTTAGATGTTGTCTTAGGAGCATCCTGAGGTTTCTTAATAGTGAGCAAAGTTCTTGGTCTTAGGGGAGCCTCTAAGACTTCATACTAAGAGAAGGAAATTCTCTTATGTTAGGGGCTCCTAAGATTTATTAGTAGAGTGAGTTCACTGAATTTAGTGAAAAATAATCAAGGTGAGAGGGAGTCTCACATGTTGTTGAAGACAGAAGCTTTCACTAATATTGCCGCACTTAGAGGGAGAGAAGAAGTCTCACACCTACGGGGAGCCTAAGGGTCTAGTTCGATTAAGCTTAACAAGAGTTGAAGGGGTTGTTTTTCAGATAAGTACTTCGTTGTAATTGTTTAATATTTTAATTGTGTACCATTATCTTTTTCTTTGTGTTGTGTTCCATTATATGTGTTGGGTAATTTTGATGTTAATCGTATTGTCTGTGCTATCCTTTTAACATCCGCGTGTGACGAGTCATCTTATGTTGCTATATTTAAAAACAAACAAAAATAAAATATAAATAAAAATAAAATAATATATAAATATATGCAGGGAATAACCCATTAATATATATATATATATATATATGAATAATTAAAACAATCAAAATTAAAATTAAAAAGAAAAGTGTTTGACTTATATCTTTATGACTAGTTATTTATGGAGTCATTTTCGACCACTAAAGCGTAGTCTAATATTAGTTTAAATAGGAAAAAATTAATATATTATCTAAAATACAACTACAATTATTTGTTTTTTATTATGTTTAACCAAGATTAATATGCATATGTGTGAAACATTACCATGTGGAGGGGTAATGACTCCTTACTAAACCCACCCCTATTTATGTCATAACTATTTAAAAAGCAAATTTTTTATAATTACAATTTAATATTAAAACAAGTGAAGAAACTAAAATTAACAAACATTTTAGTTGTAAATTGAGATGTGGTGCACATATAAATGACTATTAAAAAATGAACGACCTAGAAAGTATAGATATCCACCGTGTAATTACTCATGTATGAGGGTCAAATGTACTTTATAAAGTGATTGTCTAATAGTTATAAGTTATGGGTACTTGTCACCTCTATTGTTATTTTTAAAAAGACAAGTTAATAACAATAACGTTTTAACCAATAAAGATATAATTGGAACTAAGTTCAATATTATGGGCATTTTGAATAATACAACATTTTTATTGCTACATTTATATTATACATGATAGTTGATGTGGATCACATTGCTATACAATTGTTGTTATTATAATCTTTTAAAGTAATTCAATTTGCAATGTGAGCTGAAGTTTTGTGAGTTTGAATATTTATATTTCTAAATATATTGCCAAAATGTCAAAGTTTCTCCCACCCTCAATCAAATTCCCCTTGTTGTCCAATGTCCATACAATACTTACGAACAAGAGAATGGAAATAAAAAGTCAAAAAAGTATGATTAATAAGATATTCAATATGTGGAACATGGAAGTGCCCTAGAGTCACATTTGCATTCAATGATATTGTTACTTGAAAAAATCAAATCAATCCATCTATATTTGACTTAAAAAACTCTTGAATTATGACCAAGTCATATTTATGCACACGTTGCAATAAAAATCAATTACATGTAATTGAATCAATCACAAAGAAAATAAAATTTTTGATGGTTTTCATTACAAGTGGTATACAATCACAATTAGAAATTTATTGACGTCAACCTCCATATGAAATCATAATCAAATATAGATGGTATTTTTATTTGCTTATCATTTTTATACTTGACAAAAATAATTCTTGAATCATTTTTTTTTTATATAGAAAAAGGTAGAATTTTAAAAAACAAAGTAGTAATTATCTCAAATCTCACCTATTTAATTCAAAATTTATTTTGATAAAATACATAATCTTGGTATAAATACTTTTTTTTTAAAAAAAATAATTACAATTTAAAAAAAAAAAAAACCCTACTGTTATTGATTTAATAAGATGATATTATTTAATTTATTTTAGAATGATATTTTGTTAACACACTAACCCAAAAATCATGTATAGAAAAAGAATTTTTTCTCGGTCTCTTCATGCAAATGCATAAAAAAAAAAAAATGGCACAACTAGAGAGAAAAATAGTAACTCAATCCTCAATTCTTGTTCTCGTAAATATGACCCAACAAAAAATAAAAGAAAACAAATGTTAACTTTATGTAATTAGAATGAGATTAAAGACCTTTTATATGTAATGGGATGAGGAATATGATTGTATGTTTAGGAGTGAAGCCCAAGATTGATTTGCAATGGTAACCACAAAAATTTCAAAGTTTAAAGATTATGGAAGATGATTGGAGATTTTAAATATGAGCCAATTTGATTTTTGACTTTCAAAAGTATTTAATAGATTTAAGAACTTTAACAAGTGCCAAATAGATTCTTAACTAAATTTCAATTTTATGTCTAGTTAAGTTCTTAAACTTTAAAAAGTATCCCGGAGATCCCTAAGCTTTCAATTTTGTGTCTAATAAATTTCTAGGTTTTTTTTAATTTGGTATATAATAGGTCATTGGCCTATTTGATATATATATAGATAGATATGTATGTATACATGTACATATCTATGTATCAATGTAAATATGTAAATATGTATATATACACATATATGTATACTAAATTACGTATATTCATACATATTAATATAAAATTGTAAGTTTAGAAACATATCAGATACAAAAGTGAAAATTTATGAATCTATTAAACATTCTTAAAAGTTTAAGAACTAAATAGATATAAATCTTAAAATTAGATTAAACTACGGAGCTTGTAACATAACATTAATTTATATATTAGATATCTATAAAGTTAGACCGTGACATTTTCATTAAATCATGCATATATAGTTTGACCAAACAATGCATACCTAAAAGAATAAATTATTTTAAACTAAACAACAAAATGAACTATATATCTTTATGTTTAGACATGGGACACATGTTTGAAATTTGAATGTTTTTTGGACACAAACATTTCAATTGACCACACAGACTTTGACAATTTCATGAAAATGACATTATATGACATACTTAATTACGTTTAAAGGTATATTTGTCTAGCTGTATTTATAGTTAGAGATTCATTCCCTAAAAATAACTCTTTTTTTTCTTTCCCTCTTTCCTTTTTAAAGCAAAAAGTACAATATGAATATGTTTATTTTAAAATTTAGAATTAATGTCTACTCGTTTTTTAAGTTTCAAAACAAACATTTTTAATTTTTGAAGTTGGAAAAAAGTTTTGAAAATATGATATGACCATTATTTACAAAAATATCTTTAAGTAATTTATGAATTATAATACGGTAGATTAGGGAAAAAATTTTAGCATTACCATAATATGGAGAATTGTATATACTTGATACTACATCCATTCATTGTTTGTCATGATAGCAGCATTTAAGAATAATGTAAAATTTATAAAATAAATTAATATATCATTTAATAACATATCAAATCATGAATGAAAGTAGTATATATTACAATATAGAAGTAGTAGTACTAGAAGATGGTGTACCAAGGTTCATTAAAAGAGATGGAGAGGAAAGAAAACTCACCTCATTTTACCACGTCACTAAACATAAAATTAATATATTTTGTCATGTAATGAATAAGTGTTGGTTATGTCATTGTCCATCCATCAACTAATTTTATGGATTGCTTAAAACTTTTTTTTTAAAGAAAAATATGATACTAAACATTTATTTCAAATCCCAATCATCAAAAATATATGTATTATAATTTTTAAATTTTTTGGGTTGTTTTCAAATATAGCAAAATGTATTAATAGACAGTGATAGACATTAATAGATTACCATCATCTATCACTGTCTATAAATGATAGACATTTATGTCTATTAGCTAGGGTCTATCAGAGAAAGATAATAACATTTTGCTATTTTTGAAAATATTTTTAGTAGTTTTATCATTTAAAATAATTATCCAAATATTAATATATTTATATTTCGCTTGACTTCATTATAAATTAACAAGTAACTAATTAAAATTCACATCATATTGAAAAAAAAGAAAAGAAAAGATGTGAATATTAATTTAAAGGGGTGCTTGTGCCCCAACTTGCCTTGCATGGAGTGGACTATAATAGTCCAACGAGTATTTGGGTCTCCTATTATAAATCACATATTTAGCTATAGTAAAACTATTTGATAACCATTATCTCTCCTATTTTAATCCGGACTAAAATAATATGCACCCAAATACGTATTATTATAACTCCTACTAAAATGGTCTACATCTTAAATACGAAATATCATAACTCACAAACTATAATAACTAACTCAACGCTTCAAACAACTCCTTTATTTTTATCTTTATGTGTTTTTTGTTGGGAGATATATATATATATATATATATATATATATATATATATATATATATATATATATATATATATATATATATTTATTATTATTGTTTGCTTTATATTAAAATTTTAGCACAAAACTTGATTATTAAGTAAATTTTTGTATACTAGTTGTTGTATCAAAGAGTTTCTATGACATATTATTGTATATTAAGTTTTGTAATTTAAGATTAGAATATAGTCATTATTTTAAAGAGATGAAAACAAATATTTTAAAAGTATAAAAACAACCGAAGTTTTTTTTTTCAGCAGAAAATCAGGAAAAAAATGATTTTTTTTGGGAGAAATCAAACTAACTTGGAGAAAGGAAATGCAACTAATTATTCGATAATGTTAAATGGGAATGGACATTGTAAACTAAAAGACTGCACAATTATATATATATAATTGTGGGCTAGAAAAACAATAACGAATAAATATTTCTATTTTTACGGTTGGCCAAATTGAGTTGAAATATTATATAATGTAATAACTGAATATCAAATACATCCATTGTTATATTGTGAATAAAAATCATTGCCTTGAAAGCAATTTTCGTACGAGTTTGGTGACTAATGCAAATATTATATATATGCAAAGAGCTAGCTAATGCAAATTACAATTAATCTATAATATATTAAAAAATAACAATATTTGTAAACAAATTTCAGACTATTTTGCCCATTTATCAATTTTAAAATCTACAATGTGTCATTTGCAATTAATTTTACTAATAATCAATAAATAGTGGATTGATTAGCAATAATAAATTTTATTTAATTACATTTCTTTATTGTTATTTTTTTTTTATTAATTTTGTTATTTACAAAAATAATTCTTCCGTATTTATATATTTTATTTTATTTTTTAATTTTAAAATTCTCCAATATTTAAATTTATATGATATTTTAATTTTTAATATGTATATTATTTTTTTTTATATTTCAAATTTCGTGGGGAGCACTTTTATTTTATTTATTTATTTTTATATATTTATTTCCATCTTTTATATTTTATTTATTAATTTTGCTATTTACAAAAATAATTTTTCTATATTTATATTTAATTTTAATTTTGAATTTTTAGATTTATATATTATTTTAATTTTCAATATGTATATTATTTTATTTTAAAATTTTCACTTTTGAGTATTAAATTTTGCAATATGTGTATATATTATTTTAATTCTAATAATTTTAGTATATCTAAAATCGAGTAGAATTTTATAATATATAAATGTTGTTGATTAAGACATTCATTTAACTTAATTTTAATATTTTACAACCGTGACATTTACATTAATTATATAATTAAGTTGGATTTGACTCGACATCATTTAAGACAAATGACCTTGAGTTAGAGATGACAGTCTCGATCAAATTTGTGCAACATATGAAGAATATGATACAACTTTGTTATTATATTTAGATGACATAAACTTACTTCTATTTGATAATATATTTTTCGATGTTTCATTTATGACATATCTTCTTTTTTTCTATTATATTGTTACAAAAAAAAAAACAAGAAATAGTTATAAAACAAATTTATGTTTCTGTTTTTTTTTTTCAAGAAACAGGAAATATGAATAGTTATCAAACATAACATGTTTCTTGTTCTTAAAAAAGAACAAACAGGGAATCAAAGTAGAAAATAGGAAACGAGAACGTTATCAAAATGGGTCTTTAGTCTCGATAATTTTAAAAATTAGAATTTAGTCTTAATATTTAATAAAATCTCATGAATAGTTTCAATGATTTGATAAAATTCTCCTACGTCATTTTTATTACAAAAACTACGTAAGAAAATTCTCTTAAATCATAAAACTAAATTTTAACTTTTTCTTTGAATATAAACATGAAATTTACCATTTAACCAAAATTTTATCATACAACATTTTGGGATGGACAGGGTGCAGTTCTAAAAACAATGATAGAGAATAATAACAATAATAATAAATTGTATCCCGTGTTTTTCGCGACGGTGACGTGTCGTCGTGTGAATGGAAGAGAGAAAACGACACCGACCATTGACTCTATGTTCTATCGCGTCCCGTCACGGGGCTGCTTTGTTTTGTGAAAACATAAAATTGTCAAGAGAAGCCGTGTCTTGGTACTGCGACTTTCCACGGTTTCATAAATTCAACGGAATAAAGGTAAAACGTCTCTTGGTTGGACTTCTTTCTTCATAAACCGCTATTTCACAGTCGAATTTGTCCATTTTTGTTTATGATTTTCTCAACTTCTATATCTGTAAACTTTGGTCTTTAATATTTTGAAATATATTCTCAATTTTATCTATTATTTACAAAAGTTAATTTGTTATTTTGTTATATTTGGTGGTTATGTTACTTACACCATGACACATACAAATTCTAACTTGATCTTAAATTAAAATTTGATTTGCTACGCAATAAAATTTAATTATTCCAAACTGACATATTTTAAATGAGAATATTGTCACTATAAGAATTTTTGTTTATGTTCATACAAAAAAACGTCAGCAGATCTTCAGAAACTTGTGGACAAAATTTCTGTCGACGTTTTTTTTTTGTGGGTAGAAGGCCGTTGGTAGAGCTTTTGCCCACACATTTTGATGTTGCATCGGCAAAAATGCCCATGCAACGAAACACGTGGGTAGAAAAAGCCTTTCTGCCTACGCAACAAACATTGACATAAACTAATTTAACAATAATTTAATGGTATGTTAGTTTTTTACATTGACAAAATTTAATAAGTGTGTTTTCTTTGTATGTAACCAGTTTTTGACACGTGCCTTGCATGTGACGTTTCCATTTTATTTTATTTTAATTTATAAAATATTAGGTTGGTTATGCATATAACAATTAATATATAAATTATTCATAAAGTAATGTGTGTGTTTTCTTTTCTCTTTTCTTTTTTTTTAAACAACATAATTTCACAATGTGACAAAATACTACTTCCTCATTAGAATAATAAATGACATTATCATGACTGGTGGTCATTATCCAAGCATTGACACACACAAAACTTAGTTTGTCAATATGATTGGAAAAAATGCCAAGTGGTTTAGTTCAAATTGTTTAGATCTTGCATTTAGAATAAAAAATTTGTATAAGAAATAAAAACATCCATGTAAAAACTTAGTTTGCTATGTTAGTGAGAATTGACACACTAAATCTACAAACAACTTAGAGAAACTTTTTATAGCGTCAGAAGTGAGAGTAGTTACAAAAACTTTCTAAATTTAGCATTCCACAATAAATTATAAATTAAGATAAAGACATAAATTTTAGAATTAAATTATTGAAATAAATTAAGATAGAATTTATTTGGTTAGGTTGAGTGAAATAAAAAATTAATATGTAAAATGAAAAAAATTTATGGATTAGTGGAAGAGAATTGAGAAGCTACAAAAATAGTAAAGATATGTGGAATTGAGAGAGATACAATGCTAAAATTGAATTGAATATGGGATATATATATATATATATATATATATAGAAAGTAGAAGAGTTTTTTTTTTTTTTTTTTTTTTTTAAAAAAAAAAAAAGAAGGAAATAGTTTTATAAGTTGAAGAAGATTGAGAAACAATATATACTAAAACTTTTGAGAATCAAATAAATCATAAATGTTATAATTAATTTTTTTTTTTAATTTTCACTATTTTCAATTTTATGTTCAAAATAATTTCTACAATCTTTTCCTACTTTGTCACTTTTTATAAATTTTTATTTTTATTTTTTAATAATTATTTAACCATCAGAACTATGAAGATTATAAATTTTAGAATTGATTTTTAAACAAAAATTAACAAATATTTTTATTAAGGTTTTCAAATTCTAACTTTTAAATTTTTTTAAAATTTTACCTCTTATAAATGCATTACGTTTAAATTTAAAATTTAATTAAAAATAAAGTAATTATTTTAGGATTAGTTAAATTTGAGGCGGAGATGTGAAGTGGTTTAATTAAACATAAGTAGAAATGATTATTCTTACATGTGAGTAAAAGAAATTATTTAAATACCTATTTATGACATTTTATATTGAAATATGAATATAGTTGAATTTTAAAATATAATATAGTAAAGTAAATGTGAACTTGTTTTATTTTATTTATTTTTGAAAGAATGTGAAACAATTCTATTAATTATTGTATTTTCAATAGTTTTTTTTTTCGTTGCTTCTTGAATTTAAGCAAATAATATCGATCATTATTCTCCTAATTTTCATAATCTCTTTAATAAAAAATGACATAAAAATGAGTTGGTTGATAATTTAGTTTATATGTGCAAATATTTAGGAAATTATTTAACGTAATATATGTAAGGCTAGGTAAATATTTATTTTACCTATTTGAATTTAGTGATAATGACACATAATGAAAAATTAGATGGATAGAAATAAATTAAAGATGAAAGAAGTAGAAGAGAATATGAAATATTTAACTTAGTTATATATGAAACTGTCATTATCTTTGAAAAATAAATATAGGCTAATATAGAGTGGGAAGAGGAAAAGATGGGGAAAGTAATCACCTTACAAATGAATAATTTTAGGATTGTTAAAAATTAAAATTATAGGATAGAGATTTGTGAGGAAGTTGTGGATGTGAGAGTTATAAGTTTTATTACCATCATTAATTATTACAATTGTTATGATTTCCATCCAATATTCTTTAGTTATTTTATTTATTTATTTTTCTATAAAAATAATAATGACATTTTTTTTATTGAAGTTGGAAGAATGACAAGAGTCACAAATATGGTAATAGCATATAATAATACTTTTTTTGTGTGTGTGAATTTTATTGTATTTAATGAGAGAGAATGAACCATGAACTATATTAGGTTAGATTGATTTTTTTTTTTTTTAAAGAATTAAATTGAAGAATTATAGACATGCATAAACTCTAAGAACAAATGTGATAATAACATTAATTTCAAAAGTTTCTTTTTTTATTGTAAAAAAAATATCTATGCGATATCCGTTAGCAATCGGAAGCTTCTGGTTCAAATTTCCATACTTCCTTTGTACTAAAAGAATTATTATTGAAATGCAATAATACATATAATTTTTAGACAACACTTAGCTTAGCAAAAGAAAAAAAAAATATTTTACTTACATACTATATATATATACACACACACACACACGTATCTATACCATATGAAACCAAAAAACTTTTCAAAGAATTGAAAGAGGAAGAAAAATAAATCAAGAGAAAAAGCAATGGTAGAAAAAGTGTATAAGATAAGTACTTTATATAATTGTTAAGTATTGAAGAGATGACAAAACTATTAATATTCAACACCTTTTGAAAATTTGATATTACTTATAATTAAATGTCAAAACTATTAATATTCAAAACTTATCATATTCTTGTATTGGATGAGAGAATATTGAAAGGTTTATTGGTTTTTTTTTAAAAATAAATGATCATTAAATTAGAAAAGTTAATTGGTGGTTTAATTATAAGCCACCACTTAATATAAGAATGAAATTAATGAAGGATAATATGAGTATTATTTAAAAAGGCAAGGTTAATATTGTCCAAAAAAGTTTCTTCCCACATCGTACTTTTATATATATTATAGATATAGATAATTTAATTGAGCCTTTTTTTTTCTTCTAGGAAAAAACAACAACAATAAACTATATGACAACAATAGGAGACAACAAAGAAAATAACTACCAAGGATAAGGGGTATAGAGAAGATAAGAGATCCACTCTTCCAATGTCGTTCTTGCAAGAGAACGTGGCAAGTAGTTATAACATCAGAAGGTTTGAACGAAGCAAACATCCCCAACATTACGACTTCTTAGCTTAGCTTCCTCAATAAGAAATGACACCTCTAATAGGTCGATAGTCACATTATTTAGAAGATTAATTACCTCAAATGAATTAAATTATGATGATGTATCGTCATGTGAATGAAAGGGATAAAGTAATGACTATTGTTTGGCAGATGAAGGAGGCTAGAAACAAGTCTCTTATTTCTACGTCTTGATGCTGCTACGAGGTTGTCAGTGCTAATATTGCTAGGCATATGGATTTTCCAATTACGTCTGGCTTGGTTGATAAGGGCCCCATGGAAGATGATGGTCCATGTTATTGTTTGGTTCGGTTGGAATCCTTCTCCTCATAATGCTTGGAAGTTGAATAATGGTGCTGCTAGGAGCTGTAATTGTCAGATGAGTGGATTGAGCTGGGTACTTCCTAATCACCTTGGTCGTACTCGTCTGGCTGAAATGAAATTTATCTCCCTGATGATCTTAGATTAAGTTCCTTGAAGCTATGACCATTGTCAAGTTGTTCCAATGATTATTCATTGAAAGATTTGTATAGAATCAAGTTGCTTTTTGGAATAGAGAGTGCATTATTTAATGTGTAGTTCAACCATTGCAAAAAAGAAAGATGACAATATGCATTTTATTTATTCATCAAATGGCAGTTGGAGGATTAGATCTCCGACTTCTTGGAATAGAGAGTGCATGTCATTCCTACTTTAAATGTATAATTGATAAATATTTTGATTGACCTTAAATTTTGTGCGTTCTCTCAACACATTTTGTTAAATTTAATAATTCATTATCTAATTGTTTAAATGTTGATGTTTGTCTTTATTTTGTTCAACATAGTATTTTTAATCTCATCCTAAAGAATACTACTAATCAAACATATGTAAACAAGAAATTATTTAAAAAAAAAATCAATCAAACATGTCACATCGATCAACTTCTACAAAGCCTAACCCCTGAGCTTTAATTATTAATTGGTGATATATCATGTATGGTATATTATTAATATTGTTCTAAAAAGATCAAGATTGAATAGTATTTTTACTGTTGAAATGAATATAACCCAAAATAAATAAGAGGTGTATGATTAGAATTTCTTAAAATTACTTTTATATATATATATTTTGCTTCTACTTGTTTAAGATCAGTTTTGAAATTTTAAACTCTTTTGTATGTATTATTCGCCTAATTTATTTTTAAAAAAATAATTATAAAATTAAAAATTTAATATCAATAAATTAAATATTAACAAATAGGTTAAATTGTAAAATTAGTCCTTATGATATAATTTAGAGAAAGTTATGATTTAGTTTCTATGGTTTATAATTAGAGTTGTCCCTATAGTTTGATAAAACTTTCATAAATAGTTTCTACCATTGAGACTATTTATAAAAGTTTTATCAAAACCCTAGATACCAAATTTATGTAATTTAACCTAACAAATATATATATTGTATGTTGGCATAGAAACTCGCATGTGAGGCCTCTCACACTCCTCTAATGCAGACGTGTTGTTGGAGCTGACCTGTGTAAGAGTACTCACATCGTGTGGTGTTGAGCTGAACACAATTTGATGCCTAAGCTAATACATAAAATATTTAGTTCAGCTAGGCAGAGAAAAAAATGTTAGAGTTTCTTGCTTGGTGTTATTTACTTGCCTCCCATGGGGTTGTCGAATATGAGGCTATTTATTAGGCGTTTACTTTGGCACCTGGTTGGGGTTGTATGTAATGTTGGTGGTGTCAGGATGGTTGTAGGGCACCAATCCCGAGCTTACCTAGGTTATTTTCCTTTTGGAACAAACCCTCGAGCTCGCCTAGTGGACTTGGAACCCAAGGGTTTGGCTTTTTCTTTCTTGAAAAGTGCAATCACCTATGTAGCTTCTTGTAATTTCCCTTGGATTTGGAACTACCCATGTGGCTTTGGGAATTGCCTCGGATAACCCTTTCAGGATTTAGTTTGAAAGATCTATGAGTAATTAGTGGAGAAATAATAACATTTTAATTATTAATTTAAATAATTTTTATAAAACTTTTAATTAATAAAAATATCCATTGATGTGTCTGTAAAATTGAAATTATGATATAATATCGATATCAACGTCAGTATTTTAATCGAAAATACACACTTTCTCACATTTTCATTTCCTACAAAAACAAAACCAGAAGATTTAGAAAACACACACGTGCATTAATTTTCATACCACAAAATTGGGAAAACAAGACCAAAAGTGAAACCAAAAAATTGTAAGCTTGAGAAGAGTATGAAAGAAAATGGAAAAATATTAAATGTTTGAATAAAGTGTTAATAGGACCCAAAGAAAATTGAAAATGATATTTAATAACACACCCACACACGCACGGACGCCACATGATAGATACCCAATATTATTTTTTTCTTCCACGTCATATAAACACATCAATGTATGTTTCAATAGTTTGAAATAATTCAATGCATCTAATTTTCACATACATATATCTCAATTTGACATTTACTAAATAAATTCCCTAAACAAAAAAATAAGATATATGCTACCTAACTTTAAAACATTAAAATTATTCCTATTTTTCCATTTATAAAATTGATTATTAAATAGCTCATTTTAAATCATAAGTGAAGTAAAAGTAACTTTAAAATCACTTAACAATCTTTGTCTTTGAAGAGTGTGAAAGTCACATAGATTTTTTAAAGTAATAGAAAATAGGGTACATTTAGGTCCTATGGGATATTTATATAACCTAAGTAAGTAATGGGATAAATGGTATTATTTTTTTATAAGTTTGAAGGTTTAATTTTGATCAATAGCAGACTACTTTTTACAATTATTGTAAATTTTAGGTCCCAATTTTAACATTTTTAAAAGTTTAGAGACCTAATTTTTAGGACTCTTTTCAAATATTGAAAGAAACCAAAATATTTACAAATTTAGCAAAATTTCACTGTCTCTTTGCGATAGACTGCAATAGATTATGTATTTTGCTATTAGTTGTTAATATTTTCGGCCGTTTTGCTATTTAAGATAATTTTCCTAATTTTTACTATTAAAAATTTTAGGGTACAATGCAACTACTATCATACTAGCTTCAATTTCAAAATGTGGTTTTTGCCATTTGACCTAGAATATATAAAATGAAACTTTATATTAATAGTTCCTTTTCAATTATAATTACAATACCTCCATAAATAATGAATTGCAATTGTGTGAACCATCTAAAAGAGTGTAAAAGTCGCATATATTTTCGAAAAGTCACGAAAGTTCAATTAATTAAATGTAAAAAAAATTAAATTACAAAAATAAACAAAAAGATTACTTTATAAATAACGAACTAAAAGTACAATTAAGCTTGATCTTGAAAATTAACCATTCAAATTGACAATTTAAATTGAGGGTTAAGATATATTTTTTTTCTTTTGTTAGATAACTTAGTCTTTTACATTGATTGATTTTTTTTTTTTTTTTTTTTATAAAAAAGAAAATCATTTTGGAAGTGAAAGATTGAACAATATGAAATATGACATCTTTTATCAGTATCAAAATGAAGACCTAAAATAAATACATCATAACAAAATTATTGAACCTCAATTATTGCTTTAAAATGGCCTATTAGGAAAAGAAAAGTGTGTTTGAAATATAATTTCGAGTGTTTAGTTTAAAAAATAAATCATTTAAAAAAAAATTGAGTGTTTGGCAACTACTTGAAATAGATTTTAAAATGTATTTCGAGTGTTTAATTTAAAAAATAAGTCATTTAAAAAAAAATTGGGTGTTTGTCAGTGTTAATATCTTTTGTGTTAACTTTGTTTACTTTTTCTTTTCCTCCTTTTTTTTCTCTATGGAGCCTCTTAGTTTGTGTTTTTTTTTCCCATTAATGAAGGATTGGTAAAGTAAGATTTAAAATTATGTACATCCTTTAACAAATATACAAATCCCTTCACAAAAATCAAAATAACTTACATTTCTTACTTTTTTTTTTTCTTTTTTTCATCCTTTTAACATTTTATCTTTAAAAAAAATGAGTTTCATGTCTTATTTCATTTTGCTCAAAATATTTAAAATTATAAATGATAATATGTTATGTCATTTTATCTGTTTTATTACTTTAAAATCTTGTCTAATGATAAAAAGTATATTTCTTCAATCATTTATATTTCACCATTGGAAATTATGTTTCAAAGATTTTGAATTGCATCTAACATATTTCATATTCATTATAAACACATGCACACATTGCACACATGCACATATTTCAACAATATGCATTGCATGTGTCCGCACATAGAGATTTTAACTACGTGCATCACATGTGTCCTCGAACTAATGTATCTAAATATGATTATAATCAATTAGACACAAAATTGAATCATCTCTCAAATTTTAAAACACAAAGCTCATAAAACACTTTTATTTATACCTTTCTTGCTCTATATTACCTATAATTTGAAAACATTTTGAAAAAGCCAAGCCAAATTTTGAAAAGAAAAAAAATTTAAAAACTTGATATAGGAGGAGCATGAGAGTAGCTATTATGTAGAAACTTGGTATGATTCAATTGTTGCATATTATGTAGAAATTTAATTTTAATGTAAACAAAATTACAATTTACTATTTTTACAATAGCAATTTATCTTATCTATTTTTCTAAGATGGGCTACTCTATCCCCTTTGTATGGACTGGGCCCATTTTATTAGGCCGATAGACAACTTTTTTTTAATTGGGCTGGGCCTAATGGGCCTCTTAATCTCTCAATGAGGCCCAACTACTATTATCCATCATATAAATACTTTTCTCTCCTTCCAGCTTTCTCTTTCAGAATAAATATTGAATCTTCAAAAGGAACAAAGGAACAGTACAGTGATAGAAAACCTATGAATCAGTTTGAACGTCGTAACTCTCTGCCTTCACTGGAAACGAATGGAATTTGTTGCAGAGAAATGGAAGCTCACGATTCTCTATCTTGTATTTATCGATTCGGTTATATTCCTCCTCCATTCTCTCATCTCCCAGAAGTTACTTCTGGGATATGAAACTGTTCACATCAAGAGGAACCCGGATCTTCCTCTCCGCTTCCGTTCTGATGGTACCTTCAAGATTCTTCAGGTTTGTGTTCTGTTTTACTTTTCAATTCAATTTCACGCTGATTCTCTGTTTGGAGCTGAGACTTTTGTCTGGTTGTTTGTAAGGTTGCCGATATGCATTTTGCGAATGGAGTTAACACGCGGTGTCGGGATGTGTTGGATTTCGAGTTCGAACATTGTTCGGATCTTAATACTAGCCGGTTTCTCAAGAGAATGGTCGAGGCGGAAAATCCTGATTTCATTGCTTTTACAGGTCCTTTTAACCTTGCTGTTGTGTTCGATCTTGGATCGTTTTTATTTCTTCATTTTGAAGTTCTCTTTAGTATCGTCCGACTGGATTTTCGTATAGATAGTGTACTCTGTTTTTTCTGGTTTCGTAAAATGGTTGGTCATTCGTTGTATTCGATCATTTTTATGTCTTTAATTCTCTTTTTGGTTTAAATTTAAGTTCACGCTGAAGAACTACCGTTGTTCATACAAAAGACCCACTATTGTTATAGAGGTTGGTCATCCATATTCTTCTTGATGGCTGTGCTTGGCTGTCTTTTGAAATTAGGTTCTTGTCTCAGAATTTGAATAAGATGAAAAAGAGTTGGATCGGCAGTTTTTTGTTAGAAAGAAAAAGTCCTTGTTACTTTTTGGTGGGCAAGAGTCAATTCATTTAAAAGGTTAAATATACTGAGAATGCGAAGGTTGATGATAAGGAACATTTTCTGTAAAATGAACCTGTGTAGCAGCAGCGAAAGTGAGAGGTATTGCTTTTCTGATGCATAGCAGAATCTTTATCCAAATTTGGAGAATAGGAAAAATTGGGGGGTGGGGGTGTAAATTTTAGTAAAATATTGCTTGCAATAAGTCTATAACTCTGTAAAAAGATGATAGGAGATTGATCAAACGGTATCAATTTGAGTCAGAAAATTCAAGAGCTTGAAGGTCTAAAAAGTTTAATTAGGAATGCCGAATTCTGTTAAGGTATATGATATGGCAAATCCTTATTCCTGCCCATGATCTAGCTCTTACAATCATGTGGGAGTATATACCATTAACGGTTTCACAATTCTAACTTATTCTAAATATCTGATAGTTTCCCAGCTATTTTTAAATTTAAAGGTTATCATTCAATGTTATTTTGGTTTTTCTTTTGGGCACAGTTTGGTCTCATTTATCCTATGACGACCTTGTTGGAGTGATTTTGGCAATCATTGTTTGAAATAATGCTGCTTTTTCCTTAAATTCTCAAATTTTACTATATGAATATTTTATGGAAGCTCGAGTATTTTATTGGGAAGGAGTGACTGTTTACAGCACTATGAGATACACAGCATAATAATTACACTTGAAAAGGGAACTTTAGGGTATGTTTGGAATACATTTTCAAGTGTTTAATTTAAAAAATAAGTCATTTTAGAAAAAAATAGTGTATTTGCCAACCAGCAAAATAGATTTTGAAGTGTATTTTAAATGGTTTTTATCAAAAGAGTTTAAATAAAAAATACTTTTTTCTCAAGTTTATCCTAACGGGCCCTTAATCTTTAAGATACTTGGGAGATAGGTTGGTGGTCCCAGAATCAGGTTGCCTGCCCAATGAAATGATGTTGTCTTAAACAATCACATAGGATGAAAACTAATCCTAGCTGTAAGAAAATTTTCTTGCTTGTTCACTTTAGGTATAGTCTATTGGTGATCACATCCAGTAGAACTCTGGTAATTAGAACAACCAGAATGACATACTATGTCTCTAATATGGTATTTTATTTGTTCATTGTATGTTAATGTCTTTGTGAAAACTTGGCTAAACATGTATTTTAACCTCATTGATTTTGGTTGAACAAATTATTTAGAGATAGCCTGAACCAAATTTTCTTGGTCATTGTGTAACTCTAGTGCTTGGCTTCTTACTCATTTGGGTTACATGAAACTTTTTTCATACAATACGTATGAATTGCTGTTGTGTGGAAGTAATCGAACTTAATTTGCCGACCAGGTGACAACATATTTGGGCCAAGCACTGCTGATGCTGCCGAATCCTTGTTTAAAGCCTTCCGTCCTGTTATTGAATATCAAGTTCCATGGGCAGCAATTTTGGGAAACCACGACCAAGAGTCTACAATGACTCGAGAAGAGTTAATGTCTCTCATTTCCCTCATGGATTATTCAGTATCTCAAACCAATCCACACTTCAGTAACTTTCCTTCGGATGGAGATCAGATAATACGACACATTGATGGGTTTGGGAATTATGATATTAATGTCTACGGTGCTCCGGGTTCACATTTGGCAAATTCCAGCGTCCTTAATCTCTACTTTCTGGACAGTGGAGACAGAGCCATAGTGCAAGGAGCCCGAACTTATGGATGGATTAAGGAATCGCAGCTTAAGTGGCTTAGAGATGTTTCTCAAAGATTTCAGGTATAATAGAATATATTTAGGTCCCTTTTTTTTATCTTAAAAACCTCACCTGTAACCAAAACACTAGGGCTCTCTTTTTAAAAAAATAAAAATTGTCTTGTTCTATTAATTTATCTGTAATGTTGGTTATGGCATTTAATGCAATTCCCAAATGGGATGTTTTCTAGATTTAGATTTCATTAACATGTTGCAGGTCACACACTAACAGGAAACAAATCAGGAACATTTTCCCTCAATGGATGCTTTGGCACAAGGGAAGCCTCCAGCCTTGACATTTTTCCATATACCAATCCCAGAAATTCGGAATCTTTACTATAAAAAGATCGTTGGCCAATTTCAGGAGGGCGTTGCGTGTTCTTCAGTGAACTCGGGAGTCCTACAGAACTTAGTTGGCATGGGAGATGTGAAAGCGGTATTAATGGGTCATGACCATACCAATGATTTCTGCGGGAACCTTGATGGTATATGGTTTTGTTATGGTGGAGGATTTGGATATCATGGTTATGGGAGGACCGGGTGGTCAAGGAGAGGCCGGGTTATCGTAGCAGAACTTGGAAAGGGCAAGAAGAGTTGGACAGGAGTTGACAGGATCAGGACGTGGAAACGACTAGACGATGAAAAGTTGACCAAGATCGATGAACAGATTCTGTGGGAACGCGAACAACAACCTCAGTAACGATACTCTGCACAAACCAACCATGTTTGTATCATAAATTGTGGGAACTGTAAACAAGATCTTTGTACCCTAGAATTACTTGATCATTGTATCCATAATCTAGAGATTAGAGTGAATTTGATTTTAGTTACATAACTCAAAAATGTGGATGATATTCCCACCAAACTTCATACCAATTGTATCGATGGGCATGGCAAGCCAGATCATGAGCGGTTGAATTACAACACGGGATCGTTGAACGAAAACTTGCCTTTGTTTATCAGATTGCTTCATTCTAAAGTGGCATTTGAGAGTTGAAAGTAATCCAGTTTTACCATTGCATTTGACTATAAAAATTGAAAAGTAAACAATTTTCAAAAGCATATTCAAGTATCGCATCTTTATGAAATTAAATAGCAAAATTTATTGTGTGCAGTAAATTCATGTTGTTTAATTTAATATAATTTTTGAAGAAAAGAACCTTGATGTTAGAAAAAGGAGGCTATTAAAAATAAAAATAAAGGGCTCCCAAAAGAGGAATAGAGGACAAAACATAATGATGAAAACGATCATTCTCTAGGAAGTAGCTAAGCCCTAAAATTCCCATGCAAAAGTACCAAAGTTGATGAAGAGTAAAATATAAAAGAATTTGAGACCGATGAAAGCTGCCTACAATTTATTTTTTTATTTGTTTGTTTTTTAAAAAAAAATAGAAAAAAGGCAAAAATTATATTAAAAAAATGAAATATTTAGAATCTTTGGTGATCAAAAGTGATGGGTTTTGCAGTGCGAATCCAAAGGTTACTTGAAAAGGTGAGCCCAAAGAGGCTGCTGGATCGATCTTTTTATGTGGATGTTGTTTTTTATATTTTTCTTAAAGAACATATTTTATTATAATATAATTCTTTGTATTTTTTTTAAAAAATAGTGCCATTACTTTAATAAAGCTTAATTTCTATGATTTGAATATTCTTCCTCACATATTCTCATAAGATTTATGTCAAATATTGTGTTCGTGATGAAATTTTCATTGGAGTTTCTTTCAAATAATCTCTAGATTTTAATTATGTAAATGAAGTTCAACAATACAAGAATTACAACTAAAAATTGTAATTATGTATAAGTATGATAGATAAAGAACACATATATCAATTGGTAGTCCTTATGATTATCTTAATTAATGTTAATGTTACTGTGTTAGTAGCTTTTAACAAACAAATATGTTTGGAAAAGATTATCTTAATTAGTTCATAATCTTTATGTCATTCCTTAAAAATCTCTTGAAATTAACGATTTTATTCTTACTGTATAAGGAATATCAATTAGGCTTTTTATCTAAAAAGAATTGCTAACCAAAGTTGGGTATATCATTAAATTATTATTTTTTTAACATATTTAATCATACAAATTGCAACCTATTCATCAACAAAATTTGATCTACTTGCCTACAAAAGTTTATATCTTCTTAGTTGAATGTTCAAATAGCATTTACAAATTTTCAAATATGTTTAACCAAAGAATGTTTGGGCGTAAACGTCTACAAGTAACTTTTTAAGTTTATAGTCAAATCCCAAAGATCAATTTATGGTAGAAATCACAAAGCTCGAGTATGATAGGGACCAAGAGAATTTTTGGGCGAGGAGTAAAATGCAAAAAGATCGATAATAATACAATGATTTGACTTGACTTAATTTAGAAATTTAAAAGATCAAGTACCAAATTGAGTAAAAAAAATTAAGAAGTAAGTGAGAGATAGTTTCCAAATCATAACAATTTTACAAATGATAAACATGTACAGTGGATTAAATGATATGGAATAAGTGATATTTAGAGAGAAAAGAAAAATCTAGTATGGTTATTATTATGTTTTTGAAATATAAGTTGGTGGCATATAATGTGTATATATATGTATACTTCAAATCTTTATAAATCTTTATAATACATTAATGATGCACAACATTGAAAAACTTTTGTTTCTTCAAAAAAAGTAAACACATTGAAACTTTTGTCTTCAACCTGACAGTCAAAATGCTTTTTTTTTTTTTTTTTTTTTTTTTTTTTTTTTTTTTTTTTCTATACCTTTCTATTTTCAAGAATTTGTTATTATGGCTTCTATATGCACCTTCTAGATTTAGATTTGAACAACTAAAAAACAATCCAAAACTACTTATAATAATTTTTTAATCTATCTTGCTATAATTGTCAATAAAAGAAATTTAATTTTTACCTAAGCTGATGTGGACAGCCTTTAAACTTTGAATTTCATTGATTTAACTAAATATTGGAGTTAAGTGATGCAATTACTATTAAATTAGATATTTAACCTTTAAATTTTTAAATTTGTGTCTAATACGTCATTGCATTTTCAATTGTTTCTAATAAATTCATGAATGTGTTAATAAACTTTAATTTCAATTTAGTTATAATAGGTCCCTAAACTTTTTCAATATGAACTCAACTAAGCGTGTATTTGGAATACATTTCCAAGTGTTTAATTTAAAAAATAAATTATTTGAAAAGAAATACAGTTGTTTGACAATCACTCAAAATGGATTTTGAAAGTTATTAAGTGTATTTATTTTAAATAGTTTTTGTCAAAGGTGTTTAAATCAATGAATTTTTTAAATTAATCAAAACGAGCCCTAATTTAGACATATACTATTGACATGAAATCAAAGTTTTCAATTCTTCCCTACATGTTGTTGAACTTAAACAGAAAATAAAACTTTTTAAACTTTCAATTTTGAGTTGAATAATATTAAATATATGTACTAATAAGTCAATCGTTTTTTTCAACATTTTTTTAAATTCACACATATTTATACAAAATGAATGCATTAACTTTCAATAAAGGTTTGAAACTTGTAATTTACCTTAAAATGAAATTATTTTTACTAGTGTCTTTCCAATTGTGTTGGATGCTTTTCAATTAATTTTATTTTCTCTTTTTTGTGTGTTAAAGTTTGAGCCAGCTTTATTTATTTATTTATTTATTTTTATGTACTCAATTTTGTAGCTAGTTTGGACTATTTTCTTAATTCTTTTTAGCATTTCTTTGACATAATTTAGAGTCCTTTTTAGTTAAATTTTGTATGGTTTATTATTTACATCATGGGTAATTTTCAAAATTTAACTAGATTGAAGATATATTCATTATAACACTGATTCACATTTATGGTTTAAATTGAATAAATTAAAAGTTCAAAGTTAAAATTGACTTAAATAATATTCAAAAAATTATTCGTCAAATTTATTGATCTTAATTGATAAAAAAAAAGTAAAGACAACTTAAACATTGGGATTTGGATGTGAAATCTAAAAATTCAAGGTTTTGGACTAAGTTACTATGGATTATTTTTTTCTAAATGCATATAAACAAACAGTTAATAACTTTTGATTTTAATTGTCTTTCCTTTTTATGTTGACAATCTGTTGTGTTAAATGCAGACCAAATCATTAAGATTTACAGAAAGAAATGAGATTGAATAACCTTGGACTTCATCATAATATCCCTCATTGGATCATCAAATTTAAAAGGGAAATTGATACTTTTCTTGTAAATAGAGGAAATCAATTAATAATAACAAGTTTCTCTAAATTTTCAGTATAATGTTCAAATGATTTCCCACAACCAACTTTTGTATCTTTTTTCATTTTTTTTTTTTTTACTTCCCAAAAATCCATGTATTTCACGTTCCAATGATTTGTAAAATTCTAGTCATTCAAACATACTTTAGCATAAGATAAAGAACGCTTTTGGTCCATAAATTTTTATGAAAGTAAAAATTTAGTCTTTGTATTTTATAATTTATGAAAATTTAATGATAGAAGGATTGAAAATCAAATTTATTTATAAATTATAAAGACTAAATCGATACGTAATAAAAGTTGAGATTTTTTCATAATAGAGACTAAATTATTACTTTTATAAAAATTTAAGGACTAAAATTGTTTTCTTAATTCTTTAACATATTAAAACTTCAATGTCATTTCCTTTAAAAAAAAAAAGTCGAGACATTTGAAAATGTAAGTTTGACAAGAAAAAGTTAAAATCGGAGTTTGTAGAACGATCAAATACTATTGATATGGTAGGTATATATGTATATGTGTGACAATAATGTTGCATTGGAGGATCCAAAGTTGTATGAATAAAGTTTAGATTAACAATCCAAAGTTAAGGGTTTGCATGGGGATTAATGTGGGAGGAGAATTTGATGACTTTGACTATGAAAGTGAAAGCTTGAATATGGTGGCAGATTAAAGTGTGGTCAGAAGGGGATATTGTGTGTGTAGCTTCTTGGAGACCCAAGTTTTTGCTAAATCACTTTTGACCCAAAAGTGGCCTTCTGGGTTTTGCATATAATTTTCAAAAACAAAGTTTTGATAATCTTTGAATCTTGTCTTAATGGAAATAATGGGTTAATACTCTCTTTCTTTTTTGTTCTTTTCTTTGAGATTCTTCTAATTTCTGTCTTCTTTGATTGTATTTTCTTCTTTATATCAGTAATAATGTCTATGGGATTGCAGCTGGGTTATGTTTTTTCTCTTCTCTCCTTTAGATGTATTTCATTATTTTGGCCACTTTGTTGTAGTTTAAAAATAAAATTTAAAAAATCAATGATAATAAGGATTTTGAATGTTTGAATGTTTGAGATAACTTCAAAGTCTAAGCTTGACCCTCCAAGTTGAAGGTTTGTTCAAATGTTAAAAAGGCTAAATTATAAAAAAAAAATAAATAAATAAATAAATACTTATGAATTTTGCTCATTGTTTCAAATATACCCTTATACTTTCAAAAGTTACAATGTTGTCCTTAATCTTTTACAAACGTTTCAAAACAATATTCGAAGTAGAAAATTGTTAGAATGTTGGATGACAGAAAGTCAATATGTGTCTAAATGTTGTTCACTTAATTATCTAGACAAACATTGTAGTCACCTCCAATCTATCCGTCCAACATTATAAAAGATTTCTACTTCCAAGGTAGCCTTGAAACGTTAATGAAAAAAATAAAGGACAATGTTGCAACATATGAAAGAATAGAAATATTTTTCAATCAAAGGATAAAGTTCAAACATTTATATTAGACTTTAGCTTATTAAAAAAGAGAAAAGAAAAGTTCATGTAGCTATGAAGTTGTTTCGAGAAAAAAAAACATATTGAAACGATTTAAAGCTATGTAAACAATCCTCGAGAAGGGTTTCGTCATTGGTCGTTTGAATTTCTAGAGGGAGAGAGAGAGGTATTTTAGGATATAGTCTTGTGGGGAGGAATAAAATGGTGTGTTCACTACTCAATTAGAATATTTGGTAAGACTCAAAACCCTTTATTTGTTCTTTCTCGACAACATTCCAACATTCTGCATCTTTTATTACATATAAAGAACACATTGATAATTAAACATTGAATCAAAGTGAAAAAGTGAAAGAAAAAAAGCACAGACTCAAAAAAAAAAAAAAAAAAAAGTAGAAAAAAAAAAATCTTCTTTTTCTTAGCTCTAAAAAAATTGGAAAAAAAAAAAAAATCCCATCACATTCCCTCTCCTTCCACCTTTAAGCCTTTAGTAGTACCTCTTTTGAATTCCTGTTGTTCTTCAATCCTTCTTTCAAAGGCTGATGTGTAAAAGATTCAAAACTCTCTCCCAATAAAGCTTCCTCTCTTATGAATATGAATAATATGATATGAAAATACCATTTCTATGGACCCCTTCTCATCAAATAATATTAATTCATTTGAACCAAAAGAACTTGCAGCATATCATAAAGTTCTTGATCATTAATCTCATACAATCATCACATTTTGATTCCTCTGACATAATAATGCAAATATTATTATTATTATTATTATTATTTTTCATTTTAATTAATTCCATGATTTATCTTTACACCTTTGTTTTCTTCATGGTTGGGGGGTTGTTGTTGTTGCTCTTTTCTTTTACAACAGAGAATATAATTAGGATTAATTAATTATTGTTAGTACATCATTTTTTGAATAAGGTGGTTGATTGTGAATTGTAGTTAAAAACAAAAGTTACTTGAAAAAAGTGAGGAAAATAACAGGAGATAGGTTAAGTTAAAGAGATGATACACATGGAAAGACAGCCTAAAAGGGGGAGAAGCCAAAATAGAAGAAGTTTTCATACCAAAACAAAACATGAGAAGAAGTTAGTATAAAAAGAATGGGATTTGGTCCAATCTCATCTTTCTAAAGCCTAACTCTCAGCCTTCACCCATATTCTCTCTCCATATCCTTAAAAACTCACTCTCATAACTCAACATCACCTCAACTTATTTGGATGCTTCCATTTTTCTTCTGCTAACTGCTACTTTGAGGAGGAGGAAGAAGAAGAAGGCCAGCTTTAAGAAAAGCTTCCGCAACTACAAATTAAGGAGTTCACTGAACTAGAGAAAGAAAAGAAAGGAAGAAAGGAACTCTTTTTCTTGTTCTTGTTCTTGTTCTTTTCTTTTCGACGTCAAGGGTAACTTGCTTGGTGGGGGTGGGATTTTTCGGGTAAGTGATGCGATCGGGAGGTTGTGCAGCGAATCAGACCTTCACACCGGAGGCTGCTTCCGTGCTGAAGCAATCTCTAAGCTTGGCAAGGAGAAGAGGCCATGCTCAGCTCACTCCTCTCCATGTGGCTGTTACTTTATTCAGCTCAAGAAGTAGTAGTCTCTTAAGGCAAGCATGTCTCAAGTCTCAGCCACATCAAACTTCACATCCTCTCCATTGCAGAGCTCTTGAGCTTTGTTTCAACGTGGCTCTTAATAGACTCCCAACTACACCTGGTCCTTTGTTCCATGGCCAACCTTCACTCTCCAATGCTCTCATTGCAGCACTCAAAAGAGCTCAGGCAAACCAAAGAAGGGGCTGCTTAGAACAACAGCAACAGCAACAACAACAACAACATCAGCCAGTATTAGCCATTAAGGTAGAATTGGAGCAGCTTATAATTTCCATTTTGGATGACCCAAGTGTTAGTAGAGTTATGAGAGAGGCTGGGTTTTCCAGTACTCTTGTCAAGAGTAACTTAGAGGATTCCTCTGTTTCCTCTGTTTTTCACTGTTATGGTAGTTCTGGTGGCATCTTCTCTTCTCCTTCTTCGCCTTCTCGCACCGATAATCATTCTGATCAAAGAGATAACTTGATTTTCAATCCAGGGGATTTTTGGCAGACCCAGTTCTTGACTCGCTCCTCCGAGCATAACCCACTTCCCTTTTCCCCACAAAAGAGATTATCCAGCACTAATGTTATAGCTGAATCTGCTTCTTCCTTAAAGCTAGATATCAAGTTGGTGTTTGAGGCAATGCTTGGGAAGAAGAGAAAGAACACTGTCATAATTGGTGATTCCATAACAATGATTGAGGGTTTAATTTCAGAGCTTATGGGGAGAGTGGCAAGAGGAGAGGTTCCAAATGAACTAAAATCCACCAAATTTATTGAGTTTTTGCTATCTCCTGATTCCTTGAGCTCCATGAAAAGAGAAGACATTGAAATGAAGGTGGCAGAGCTGAGAAGAAACATAGACTCCCTTACATCAAGAGGGTGGGGAGCCATAATATATACAGGAGATTTGAAATGGATGGTAGAAACAGATGTTAGAGAAAGAGAGGAAACTAGCTTTTCTTCTAGCAAAGAAGCTTCAGGTTACAGCCAAATCGATCACGTAATCGAAGAAATCTCGAGGCTAATATCTTTCCACAGCATTTCTTGCACAAAGTTGTGGCTAGTGGGAACAGCAAGCTATCAGACTTACATGAGATGTCAAATGAGACATCCAACTCTTGAGACTCGTTGGGATCTTCAAGCAGTTCCTGTTCCTTCAGATGGAGCACTTGGCTTAAGCCTCCACAGTTTCAGGTATCATTGACTAATGTTCTATAAATCCATTCCTTACTTGAAACATAAAGATAGATAGCCTCATAAGTCAATAATGTGACCTGTTTTGCAGTCTTCATGGCTCGAGGACGACGCCTTTCGCTCCGAACCCATCACAAGTGTGGGAAACAAAGCCATTCGGTATAGCTAAAGAGGGCCAAGACAAGCTCAGTTGCTGTGACTGTTCTTCCAATCATGATAAGGAAGCTCAGCCATTGAAGTCAAGCCAGCAAAAAGAGTTGCCTTCTTGGCTGCAGCCCTTCAGCACCCAACTATCCCATCTTAAGGTACAAATATTGAATAAAATCCATATCTTTTATGAAGAACTTGATCGATAGATTAAATGTAGTGTAGAGGAAACCAATGGAACTGAGTTGGTTTCAACACTTTGTTTAAATCAATGTTGGTTGATTTAATTTTGTTGTTTACTGATTTTTTAAGATGGTTTCATCATTCTTTAGGGCATTTAAGTTGACTCAACTTTCATATATAACCTACTCACTTAAACCCACCATGATTATGCATTCGTGATTTGTTATAAGTTAAATTACAAGTTTTATCTCGACTTTTAATTTTGTTTCAATTTGGTTCTTGAAATTTAAAAAGTGTTTATTATTAGACCTTTAAACTTTCAATTTTGTGTCCGATAAGTCTCTGAACTTTAAAAGTTATCTTTAAACTTTCAATTTTAAACTTTCAATTTTGTGTTCAATATAAGTTTTAATATGTGTCTAATGAGCAATTGACCTATACAATAAATTATAAAATTTACGAAAATATTGGACGAAAAAGTGAATGTTTAGAGTCTCAAAAGGCCTAGAATTCAATTTTATAACTATTAAATCAATTAAATTCTAAAAAATTTAAACACATCATAGACCTATTGAACACAAAATTAAAAGTTAAAGGACTTCTTAACAATTTTAAAGTCCATAAACCAAATTGACAAAAATTTACAAGTTTTGACTAAATTTGTAATTTGACAGATTTATTCGTATCCATTTTCTCAAAATTGGAGGCTTGGTTTCTGCTATTTAGTTTTCATGCAAACCTTCATTATAGAAGTTATAACATTGTGGTTCATAGCCAACATGAGCATAGTTGAAGTGGCATAAAATATGTACCTTAGTCGAGGTTTGAATCCTCCACTCAAAAAATATATATATATATATATAATAATAATAATAATAATAAAGTTGATTCTTCTGTCCTTAAGTACAACATATGAGATATGAGAATTTGAATCGATGAAAGAGTTCAAGTTTTTAATTACCGTAGGGCTAAGCTAGTTGGGTTTTATGTCATTAACCAAATAGTAGTTGAACAATTGGTCTTAATATAACATAAGATGGTTTTTGTGTTCTCAGAGTCAGGAGAAATCCACATTGCAGAGCAATGAAAGTTCCAGTGGAAGCAACTTCCTCAATTCTTGGCCAAATCCATTTTCAACAAGGAACACCATGTTCCAAGATTCAAATACAATCTGCTTCACCGAACCAGCACTAAAAATGTCACGAAGTTCAAACCAGATGCTTAAGTTTAGGCGGCAACAATCCTGCATCACCGAGTTCAATTTCGACAAATATCAAGATGCAACACCAAGCTTGGATACTCTCAAGAACATGGAAGAAGACAACAAGGAAGTAAACATTTCTCTGTCTCTAGGTGATTCTCTGTTCAAAGATCCAAAAGATTTGACAACTACGAAGAAGAGTGAAGCAACTACACAAAGAGATCATCTAAGCAAATCATTGCAAGAGAATGTGCCTTGGCAATCAGAAACCATTCCTTCAGTGGCTGAAGCCCTGATGAGTTTCAAATCAACAAATGAAGAGTTCTCTTGGATACTGATTGAAGGGGATGATCAAATTGGGAAAAGAAGGTTAGCTCGAGCCATTGCGGAGTCAATTTTTGGGTCTGTTGAACAACTCTGCAAGATAAATGCGAGAGGTAACAATGAGGAAACCCCACCTTCTCAAATCCTCGAAAACGCCGTGAAAACACAAGAAAAACTAGTAGTTTTAGTTGAAGACATCGATCAAGGAGATCCTCAATTCATGAAATTCCTAGCAGATGGATTCCAGGGTGGAAAATTCGGAGGGATAGATGAAAAAGATGGAAATACTCGGCAATTCATATTCATTTTGACCAGAGGTGGAAAAGTACAAGATAAGGATACAGATTCCATAATCCCAATGACACTGAATATCGCAATCAATTCTGGTTTTGGAGCGCTCAGTTTAGACCAAAAGCGAAGAGCCGAATGGGAATCCCCAAATAACACAAAGCATCAAAGAACGATCAAAGAAGAAGAAGAAGAAGAAGATGCAAACCCTAATACAACCGAGGCAGTGAAAATCAACGGGAGTGGGAGCCTATCGAGGCAATCAAGCTCTAACAAACTCGACCTAAATCTCAAAGCAGAGGAAGACGAAGAACCAGAAGAAAAAACAGAGGACAGCATACCTCTGGTAAGCGATCCAGAATCCGATTCAAAGAACCTCCAATTTCTGCAGTCAATTCAGAACCGGTTCGTTTTCAACGAAACCCCATTATCAAGAAGAGAGCAAAGAGAATGGTTCAGATGGAAAATCATGCGATCATTTGAGGGGGTGTTCGGGTCAAAGAAACAGGCGAATTTCAGCGTGGAAGAGAGAGTGCTGGAATCAATTTCATCAAGGTCGGATTCTTTCGGGAACAGCGTGTTCAACAAATGGCTGACGGAGATTTTCGAAACGAGTTTGCGAGGAGTTGGATTTGGCGGGCAAGAAGGAGCCGATGTGAGGCTGTGTTTGAGCGGAAAGGAAGATGGCGCCAATGAAAATGGGTTTAAAGGAACAGCTTTGCCCCAAATCATAAGGCTTTCTTTCATGGACTGAATCACCAATTATTGCTTCTTCTTCTGCAAGCCATCCATTGAAAGTTTGAAACCACAATGGAAAAAGTCTAAAATGTCCTTTTTGTAATTTTTTTCAGTTTTTTTTTCTTTTTTCTCTTTATTATTGGGGTTTTTTCTTGTCTTCTCTTTTTCTTTTTTTTTTTCTTTTTTTCGCAACGGGTAATCCTTGAGAAACAGTTTTTTTTTTTTTTTTTTTTTTTTTTTTTTTTTTTTTTTTTTTTTTTAAGGAGTTTTTACTGACATAATCAACAGTTTTTTTAGGGACATAATCAATAGGGTTGAATTGGTATTTTTGTAACTTTTTTGGTATTCAAATTTATGGTTTGATGTAAGTTTAAATCGAGAAATGTCTAATACAATTTTAATATGAAATCTTTTTTCATCCCTTGTTGGCCATAAAAGAAGAAATTATGTGATATTAATGAATAAATATGTGTTATAGTCAAAATATGAGTTGAGCATATACTACAACAGTACTAGAAATTTGTCAATATGATTATATCTTAATTAACATCAGTTTGTACTAACGGTTTTGAAGTTAAATGTTCGTTTCTCCTCTCACCTCATATATTGTAAAAAAAATAATAATAATAACACTACAAAAGTTAAATGTTCGTTTGTTTACGGTATTTTTCATATTATCAAAAATATTGAAATTGAAATAATATTTTTTGAGTAAAAAAGTTTATCTTAAAAAAAAAAAAAAAAAAAAAAAAAACAATTTGGTGACATTTTGTTTTACATAAAATAATTCATTTGTCGTCCAAGTCTGTTAACCCAGTTAGCTTCCTCAATTCGTTTCTTCAACAAAAAAAAGAGTTACAAAAGTTACTTAAATATTTTCAAATCTACTTGTTTTTATCTAATTTTGTTTTAAACAACAATATTCTTTCTATTAATTTTTTTTATTTATATGAGTAGTAGCTTTCAATCCTTTTAAATCTTTTTTACCCATACTTTTATATTCTCAAGATTCTTCTCATTTTGATGTAATCTTGGTCCATTCATGTCACACTTGCTGTAAGCTAAGTTGTTCACCTTGTAGACGAAAGAGATATAGAAAGTGTGTCGTGCTTGATTCATAAGATTCTATAGTAGCATTAGTATATTATTTTATTTCACTTAGCCCTAAACTCGAGATGTTACAAAAATTGTTAAATAATAATGATAGTTTACGTGTAAGATAAGCCAAAATGTAAATATATGACTTTGTTTTTTTAAAAAAAAAAAAAGTAAAATACAAACTAGATAATCACAGTTTTATTGAGAGTACATTTTACATTTTGACATTTAAAATTATATGGGTTAAAACAAAACAAAACTTTACAGTAGAAGAACCAAAAGGGTATGTTGGACGAGATTTTTTAAGAAATTTAATTTATTTAAATGAACTTTATATTTGTATTGATCTGTAGTATAAGTAGGTACAATATCTAGTATATGTTCATTTCATGTTTTCTCTCAAATTTTAAAGGAAGTATAAGTATTCCAAATCTTCTTGGAGCTTCAGCTTCGGAGTCTTCTAGAACTTTAGAGAGAAGTTTTAGCCTCTAAGGCTTCAATCTTCAGTTTTTCAGAACTTGAGAGCTTCGGTGTTTAGCACTTTGGAACTTGAGAGCTTCGGTTTTCAGTACTTCAGAGTTTGAAAGCTTCAAAGATTGAGAGTTTTGGTATTCAAAACTTCCAAGATTTGGAGGTTCGTTCTTCAAAACTTCAGACCTTGAAAGCTTCAATCTCCAGAGCTTTAGAGATTGAGATTGAGAGCTTCGATCATTAGAGCTTGAAAGCCTGAGAGTTTCAATTTTCAGATTTTCAAAACTTGTGAGTTTCGGTTTTTAGAGCTTAAGAGTTTTAGGTTTCAATTCTTTCAATCTCCCCGAAAAAACAAATGGTAAAGCCCCTAAATAAGGTTTAACCAACTAAGTCATTAAAACTTTCAAAATAATAAGTTATAACTATCAATGTGATGATAGCAAACACTTTTTTTTTTTTTTAAGAAAAGCAAAACTTTCAACAATTATAATGCTAGTAAGGCCATAGCAGCCTCCACTAAATGATACAACTAGAGAGAAAAATTATCCCTTCAACAATGAGATTGAGATTCTGCTGCATAATCAGCCAATTCATCCGCCACCACATCCTAAAACTGTCGAATGTGATGAAGTTGAATCTTATGATGCACCCCCATCGACCTAATGTCTTTCTACCACCAATTTTACGGGACTTGGCACCTCCTCCTCTCAATTCAACGCCTGCATAGCTGTTACGCAATCTGATTCCACCAGGAAAGGCAATTACACCGACAACACACCACATCCCATAATCCTTCGCAATCGCACCCACTTCAGCAACCAACATATCAAAAAACTCCTTCACATCCCGCCCACCAGCTGCAACGAGTACTGCCTTTGCAATGTGCAACATCACACAATAGTGTCAACCAACGCTTCACAGGACAGCCCCACACATCTCTAATACTGTCAACATATTTAATATATATTTTAATCGTATCTTTATAATTTACTCTCTAAAATTGTTAAAAGAATTAAAAACAAAATGGTAGTTGAATTTGTAATTATTAAGAAAAAGAGGGATTAGAACATGAAGATCATTTGGTTGAATTGGAAAATAATGGAGTTCAAGTCATCAGCTTTGACTTGATGATCCACATACAATTAATTAATACATTCCAACGTGCAAATTAATACTTCGAATACTTTATCCAGTTGCCAATTCAAATTCACTCATTTTCCTCCTCAATTGGTCATGCTCCATTTTCAACTTCAATTTATATTATTTATGAAAAAATTTCAAAGTAAAATCCTTTTTTTTTTTAAATGTCAAAAAACTTGTTCTTTGAAGGTTTGATTTATTTTATATTTAAACTAAGCCCTATCATCGGTAAGTTTTACACTAAATTCTAATTTATCCTAAGACTTTTATTTTCTTGAAAAAGAAAAACTGTATATGGAAATTTTGAAATGAAAAAAAAAATGTCAATAATATATTGCAATCCTTCCTTTCTTGTTGGCTACACAACAATAAGTCTAAATTTATAACCTAGTTTTTTTTTAATTAAAACATTATAATATAATATATATATATATATATATATATATATATATATATATATATATATATATATATATGAAATTCCCATTCTGCCAGATTGGAAAAAAGAGAAATGAAAGGCTAAGGTTTGACATTTACAAAGAAAGAATCTGTTTTTGTTAGCTTTTGAATGCACATGCAGCTATGGCCAATTTCTTTATTTTATTAGGAAACAAAGACAAATAAGTTGACATCACACGTTTCCTCATACAAATACCTGCCTTTTTTTCTTATTATAAAGTACATTTTTAATTTTGCCTATATTAATATATTGATTTTTATTATTTTCTCTTACAAATCATATATTTATCGACCTGAATTTTGTTGGTGGGTGTTTGTACATCCTTGCGGAAGTCTATTTATGACGGTTGGATTGCCCTACATAGGACAGCCTGTGAGATTTTGTACCGTCCGTCCAATTTAATAATAATAAATTGATTTTTTTAACACTAATAATATATAGGTTAAATTATATCAAATAAATTTCAAGTTTCATTTTTATTTTTAAATTTTGAATTTTTTTTTTCAAAATGTACTTGTACTTTGAAATAATTGTTAAAATAAATTATTGATATTGATTGTAAATTGCGCTTTTTTTATTAGAAAAATAATTGCCCTTATGCAAGTTTTGGAATTTTTACTTTATACTTAAAAAAAGTGTTCCAATTTTTTTCTCTTATAATTTAAAATTATGTTGGAATAAAATTGGTTAAATTTTAAATAAAAAGCCACATTGAAATAATTTGTTAAAATTAAATAAAAATTTTGATAAAAGAAATTGATATGATTGAAATTAAGTAAATTATTTTAAATGACAAAAACGGTTAAAAATGTTTACAAATAATAGAAAAATATCATAATCTATTTACGATAAACTACTATAGACTATTATTTGTTTCAAGACACAGATAGCAGTCTACCACGGTCTATCATTTTTCTATATTTGTTAAAATTAACTTTAGCAAAAATTAAACTAAAATAGAATGAAAATTGATGGAGAAAAAAAAAATAGAATGAAAATTTGCACCACTTGAAAATCAGTAAATTAAACTAAAGAAAAGTCTAGGATTAAAATTGGTAAAATAAATAAACTATTCCCTAATCAAACTCTCCCTAACCTCACAAACCATAGTTACATTATCAACGGTAGCGAATCGAATAATTATATCAAAGAAGTTTTAATAATGGTGTGTTTAAGAAAAAAATGACTTAAAGGACAATAATGTAGTCTGATATTAATTAAAAGCAATTAAGAAGACTTGACTTTAAATATAAAAATATAATGATATAAAGTATGTATTTTCGATTATTAAAATAATCTACAATTAAACACTTTTTACACTAAATCATTTTGTCTAAAAATACTTGCTCTATAATCGCTCTCAAACATATCATAATATATTTTTTAAAATAATATTGAGAATTGTCGATATAGTCCTATAATGTAATTCACTAAGGAAGAGGACTAAATTAACAATCGAACGAAATGAATAATATAATAAAATATTTCTTTTTTTCTCTTTTTGTGATGGGGGAAGAACCGACGTGTGTAAAGAACAAAAGCATGGTGGAAAAGGTCCAATATTCACTACATTTAAAAGTACTATTTTATTTATTTATTATTAAATCAATTAATAAACATAGCTTGTTTTATTGCAAGATCCAATTCAAGATCTTGAAAAACAAAATCCAAAAAAATCCAATCCAAGATCACATATGTTAAACAATGTTTTTAAGCTTAAATTACAACTTAGTCCTTAAATTTTTTAAGTTGTCCATTTGGTCTATGGTCTTTAAAATATGTTAAATTTATTGATAGATATTTGAAGTTTAATTTTGTTTATAACATATCTATAAACGTTAAAAGTATCTAATATATCATTGTGTATTATCCCCTCATTCGTAGTGATGACTTTAGGGAGTAGTTTGTGATTCGGTCTTTTTGTTGCCTCACAAAAAAAATAATAAAAAAATTTAACATATTCTCGTGTCGAGTAGATCACATATTTTTTAATTTTGTATCAAAGAGATATTTGAGTCACTCAACATTTTTCAAGATTCACAGATTTATAAAACAAAAAAATTCAAATTTAATATGGTAGAAGACATAAAATTTAATGTTATATTGATGAAATCATAACTTTAAAATTAAATAGGTTAAGATTTATTAAAGTTAAAATTTATTAGATACTTTTAGAAGTTACCAAAACTTATAATTTAATTTAATTTTTTTAAACCTAAGGTCTCTTCTTTGTCAAAATAAGTCTAATTCAGCTATTATCAAGTATATACTATTGACTTCAAAGTTAAAGTTTAGATTATTCATCTATATATTATATAAATAAATATATATATATATATATATATATATATATATATATATTTACATTTTTCTGGTTAAATTGAAGAATGTATTTTTCACAATTAAAAAAGAAAAATACGCCAGTAAAGTCCAAAAAATTAAATAATCCCTAAATTGTCGCTTTTTTCTAAATGGCAAGTGACCTGGCGAACGCTCTGATCACAGCTCACAAGTGGCTTCCCTTTCCCCATTTATTTTCCTTTTTTTTTCTTTTTTTTTTTCATGAAAAATAAAGTAAAATTACTTTTTTAGTGCTTCAATTTTGTGAATAAAATTACTTAAAACTTTAGCCTAAGAATATGTTTAAAAATATGAGTAATTTTCTAATTATTTTGAAGGTTGCCGTACCATTTTAAATTAAAATTTTTATCTTTTATGTCTCCTTCATTTTCATTCCGTCTTTTTCTTTAATTATTATTTTTATTTTAAAATTTCATGTGAACATTAAAAAAAATATTTTAATATTAAAAAAATTTTACTGTATTTTATTTTGGTTCATTTTTCTATATTTGAAAACAACCGTCTAAAAAAAGTTACATATTTACCTATATAGACATCCTTAATAACTTGATAATAAAACTGGAAAAAAAAAAGAGTATATTTTGAAACTTTAGAGATCAAATTAAAATTTTAAAAATCTAGATCGGTTTGATAACAATTTGATTTTTAATTTTTTTGTTTTTGAAAATTAAGCCTACAAATATTCATTCTACCTCCAAATTTCTTGATTTGTTAACTACTTTTTATCAATGTTTTAAAAAACCAAGCTAAAGTTTGAAAACCATAAATATATATATATATATATATATATAGTTTTAAAAACTTGTTTTGTTTTTTTAATTTGGTCAAGAATTTAGCTCTTTACTTTAGAAAAATGCATACAATTGTAAGAAATTGAGAGAAAATAGATTTAATCTTCAAAAAAACGAAATGGTTACTAAATGAGGCCTTAATAATTAATAAAAGTAATTTTTTAAAAATAAAATAGGAAAAAAAAATATGGCAAATAGCGAAAGTCATTCCTAATATAGTAGTAGTTGCAATTATATTCTTAAATTTTAAAAATTTAACTCTCAAACTTATACAAGTGTTAAATTAGACCTCAAACCTAAATAATTGTAAAAATTATAATAATTATATAAATTTGAAATCTAAACTTTTAAAATTAAAAATTTAAGATGTTAATTGCAACCTGAAAAAACAAAAGGTCATTTTCGAAGAGATTGCCGAGTTGGTAAAAAGGGATATAAAATCCTAGAAGGTTACGCTTCTCGTTTTAATGGCAACGCGTGACGGGGATTTCCTAACGTCTACGTGGAAATTCCCGTCTGATAGTGACGCCACGTAATGAATCTGTTTCAATTTGTCATTTCCTTTCTTTTTATTCTTTTTATATTTTTATTTTTTAAGTTTACTTTCATTATATACTATTATTTTGTTCTGCATCGATGAAATTTGGGTTTTGATTCCTTTATATAAAATCTACTTTTCAATTTTGGGTTGGGAGTTAAGGAAATAAGGCAATAAATTCTTAATTATATTTGGTTTTACGTTACTAATTACAGCCAAAAAGGAAAATAAATAAGTAATTTTTTTCTTAAAAGAAAAAACAAAATAAATAAGTGATTTTTCACCATCCCAAGTGTTATCATTTTTTTCAAATAAAAATTACAATCTTAACCTTAAATTTGAAAAGGCATTGCAAATTTATGATTATTATCTTGTAATAAGTTTTCATTCACAAATACTTTAAAAAGAGAAATAATATATATATATATATATATATTTTTTTTTTTTGACATGCTAGAAGTGAAAATATAAAACATGACCAAAGTAAATTTAATTTACTAATAATTGAGGTTTCCTACCTCCTTAAAATTTAAAACATTTACCAATGATATAATGACAGAAGAATCTTTGAAAAAAGACATTGGAGCTATTTTTTTTTTATTAGAAAATTTTAATTTTGGTAAAATTATTCAATGGTTAATAAGTATATTGCCCTTTAATAAAATTAATGTGTGAATTAACGAAAAATAAATAGAGGGTAGATATTGCTTCAATTTGATAAAAATTAAAATTTTAAGATAAAATTTGATACGCGACAAATTTGACGGTAGAATTTGAATTTTCCCTAAAAAAAATGAACTTTTCTTTTGTACATTTTTAGCATAGTTAAAAATAATTAAAAAAGTTATAGGGCTAAATCTTATTTTAGTGATGTGACTTCTCAATTTGTTTTATCATAGAATATATTTGGAATGACTTTTCAAATATTTGATTTAAAAAATAAGTCATAAGAAATATAAGTGTATAGTAATCACTTAAAATAGATCATGAAAGTCATTAATATCTTTATTTTAAAATTTTTTTATTAAAATTATTTAAATCAAAATGTATATTTAACCGGTTTACCGTCGAATATGCGCATTGTAACACAATTTTAAAAATAATTATTTTGCCACTTGAACTTGCAAAACATTTGTTTCTGCGGTTGAACTTTGGAAAAGTACTATTTTGGTTATTGGTACAGTACTTTGTCATTTAATATTCGCTTTACCCAAAACTTTTTGCTGCCATATGTGGATTAAACTTATGCATAAGTTAATACGCTAATTAATATATATGCATATTTGAAACCTATTTATTAATTTGTAGGGAAAAAATGAAAGTTTGTTTTTCTAAAGTTTATATGCTATTAAAACATATATATATATATATATATATATATATATATATATATATATATATATATATATATATATATATATATAGAAATCAAAATAGAATAAATCTTACTTGAAAAAAATATAGTAAACCTCAAAATTCAAGACTAAAATAAAGATATAAAACAAATAAGGCAAATAATCCTAGTAAAACTCATGGGGTGTCAAATTAGAAAAGCTCAAAGAACCTATGAAGTGAGTTTAGAGGAGCTCAAAGAACCTAGGAAGAGCCTAGAAATGCTCAATGAACCCATGAGAAAACCCCATAGTGATAGAAGTTGAAGCCGTCTAAATTCATAACAGATAAGGCCATAAAGGAGATGTTGAGAATTTGGACAGGCAATGGACTTAACATCTGTTGCAATAATAATGTTATAACCGCCCATCAAATTAACTCAACGATTCTAGGAAATTATGAAGGGCAATTATGAGCCCAAGTGACAGTTACACGTTATTATTTTATAAAAACGGTCAAAGTCACTAGTTGAAGGTATGCCTAAATTTCCTGTTATTTTCTACTGCCACATTACTCGCAAAACTCAAGATTGACTTAAGCGTTGCCCATCAGAGTGTGTGGCTTGACATCACACAAGTGCTTAGTCTCTTTTATCATGCAGGCACTTAGAACACCAGTGACACTAATTAAGAATGATTAAAGACGAAAGTTGGATAGAAATTAAAGTTAGATAATAATTTCAATTTGAATCAACTAAAAAAATTATTATCTTATCTTGATTAAGAGATGTTAAATAATTATGATTTTCTTGAAACTCATTGGAGCATGTATGTACTCTAGCTAACACATGACTTGACAATTTTTTTTTTTTTTTTTTAAAGAGATCAATTTAATTGAAATGAAAATAAAGTATCTATATCTTAATTTTGTGGAGATGAATGGTAGGCTCAAGTGGAAAAAACAATATTAAATTACATTTCTTTGAAGAGATAAAAAGACTTTTTCAATCTTTGGGTAGAAAAAAACTATAAACTCTTTGACAAATGCCATATTCTTCCGGGCAAAAAGTTTATGATATTTATTTATTTATTTATTAATTAATTAAAATAATGACTACGTTAAAAACATGTGTTCAACGAATAATTTATTTCATGTAATTAAAGTTAGTGTATCATTTAATTAATTTTATTACGATTGTTTAACAATTACAAAATTTGAATTTTTATTTTATTGACCTATTTGGACATGTAGACATGTTACTTAGATACTATTTAATATATGAATTAAAATTTATCCATATTGTCACTATTCATCCATAACTATGTTTAAAGATAGAGTGTAACACCTAAATAATATATTATGTAATAATATGTTAGATTATGGGGCGAATGAACTAGTTACTATTACAATATTATAAAATTTATCTTAAATCATGTCCAAATAACTCAGTAAAACAATAATTTTAAAACATATCACCTTATTGTTAACAAAAATAAATAAATAAATAAATAAAACAAAATTACGAGAAATACGGTATAGAATAATCTAGTGTATTCAGGAAAATTAAAAGTGACAACTCAAAAATAAAAATCCCGAATCCTCCCTCTATAAATACTGGCTTTCATATCTTCGTTTTTAGTATTACAACTAAAAAGTGCCTTCTCCTTTCACGCCATATTTGGCTTTTTTCATTTTTTTTCTCTCTCTCTCTCTCACATTACGATTCCCCTCTTTTTCATCTCGCTTTCCGGCCGAAATCGCGCGCTCCGCCGCAAAATATCCTCACTCGCCGCGGTAGTAGCACAGAGAGATCGCAGAAGAATGTGGCTCGCATGCGTATGGGAAGAGAAAGAACGAGAGCTCGGACGGCAACAAGCGCCAGGAACTTGCCCTTTCTGTCAAGGCAAAGTGTACGCCATTGATGTCGAAAGACGATGGAAGCTCTGTTTCCTTCCTCTCTGCCTGAAGATCAAGAGGAAATATCTCTGTACTCTCTGTTCTCGTCGCCTCGAATTGTGCCACTGGTAGTAATTAAAATCTAAAAGAAATTAGGTCTTGGTTTTCATCGAACCAATCGATCGATCGATCCGTCGTCTAATTTGAACCGCTTCTCGTAAATTCGTGCGTTCCTGTTCTTCCGTGAAGTGATTGATTGAATTTTGGTGAAACGGATCAGGATCAGGATTTGGATCTGACTCGAATTAGATGCATCCAATCTTGTTGTTTTTGCTTTTTGTACAGTGAATCGCAAAACTGTAGATAGAGGAAGACTTCTCTTCGGCCTTTCCAAGGGTTTTCCCTCCTTTTTATTTAGTTTAGTTTATGTTTATATTATTTGAAATCTTCCTTCATCTTCTTGTTCTGTGATTTCATGTCTTAATTTGCAATTGCATGCCATTTTATGTGGTTGCTTTTGATTTTATGCTTTGATTTGGATGCCGGAATATTTAGAATATGCTGGTTTTTTTTTTTTTTTTTTTGGTACCTTATTTTATGGATAAGAAGAGAAAATAGATTATATGTATATTTTAATAATTTAGGAAGATTTAAAAATCGACCAAATTTCAAATAAATTAATGTAGATAATGGATACAATTAAATAAATTTAGTGAGGTATAATTAAATTGAACTTTAAGATACGGATCTTAGAACACCATTTCAGAGTTCAAATTCTCTTTTTCTTACCCGCTGTTAGTTATAGATCTTTAAAAAGAAAAAAAGAAAAAAAAAATTGGGAGAGTTAAAGAAAAAGTTATTTAAATCGCTCCACAATAATGGCCATTAATTTTTAGGTGTTTCTATCTCTATATCTTTTTGATCGAATAATTTCTCCATTTCTATTGTATTATTTATAAAAGTTAAGTATTAAGAGTAATATCTGTTAGGGTTGATTTTAAATATAGGAAAATGAATAAAAATATTTATAAATATAGTAATATTTTACTATATATCGTGATAGACTATTATCTAGGTTTACCAATTTCATGATAGACATAAATAGTAATCTATCGCGGTCTATCGCATATAAACGGTGATATTTTGTTATTATTTGTAAATATTTTCAACAATTTTGTCATTTAAAGGAATTTTTCTATTTGTGTTAATGCCGAAATTTGAATAGGGAAAATGTATATGACCTTCACATGATAGTATCTCCAAATTTGTTTAGAGGGAAAAAGAATGTGACCTACAAAACAAAAAAATAAACAAAAGAAAATTCACAATGATTTGGTGAGTTTCACACACTCAAATAATTAGAAAGAAAGTGAAAGAGATGATCTAAGTTATCTTCCATGGAGTTTTAGAGCTACATTATAATAACTCTTTTATCTTCTTGGGATAGAATATGTCTCATTTTTGTTTAGGTCGAGGGTGAACACTTTTTCTAGACTCATTTTGGTCTAGGACGATATTCTTGGGTCGGGGCATGCGTTTTATTAGGTTTGGGCCAACCCTTTTTCATACATCCATTTTGGTACGAAGTTGCTACCTTTTTCTTAAATCTTGTTATTACCTTCTTCTTAAATCTTGTTATTGTTTTTATCATGTCACTTCTATTCATGTTTTATGTAGATTATGTTATGTAATCTAAAATTACTCATGATACGAAATTTATTCTGATTTTAGTAAATGTATTTTGTTCTGTTCAAAATTTTTCTCCTACTTTCTTTAAATCGTATAGTTAGTTTATGGATAAATTTTCCAAAAAAAGAAAGAAAAAATAAAAAGTGTTTGTCAACCCTTCCTCTATACAAATTTTGAGCTACTACTCTCCTTGTGTTTTGGGATTAATAGAAAAATAGAAATTATTATTATTCTTGGAAAATTAGATAAAAAAAATACTTTGTCAAATTAACTATTGAAATGGATTTTAAGATTTCTTGAAATTATGGAGACTTATGAGGACCAAAATGATTTTTTAACTTAAGAATGATATAGGGTTATAGTTCCATTCTCACTCGACATGACATTGATCCTAAGAGAGAAAACCCTACAATCGTAATGTCATATTGGGAGAATCTATTTATTTATGGTGTAATGCCCTGGGTTTACGATTTGACACTTAATGACTCCAACATTTTTCTACAACTTGGTAACATTATCTTGTCTTAATAAACTGATTTTAAGAGTGAAAACTATTCTCACAAACTAATATGAGTCCTTTCATGATGCTTTATCTTCAATCACATGCTTCCTAAAAATATTTCATGACATCATCTAGCATAGAATTGCTTTAAGTGCAAGGAAGGTGAACATTCTTATTAGTATAGGCCGTAACTATTCATTGTTGTGCGCCTTTCTTAATTATACTTTCACATCTAATTCCATTTAGTATCTATTTTTTATTTTGCTTCATTTTGTATTTTAAAATTGTTTAATTATGGAACTTGTACTTTTACGTTTATTCATTTTAATTTGTGTATTCTTTCCATGTTTGTTTTGCTTCTTGTATTCTTTAACACAAAGGTATGGTAAGCATTTCAAGTAATTTATTTGGTATATTGTTTCTACTTAAATCGTTATTCAAAAAATAAAATATGAAACAAAGGATCAAGACGATTACTTTCCAAAAATATAGATACAAAACAAAATTTGATGAAAGAATAAGAGCATGTTTGGGAGTGATTTTAAAATGGTTAAAATTACTTTCGTATCATTTTTAAAATTACCGTGAAACATGTTTTTAATCTTTCAAAACTAATGTTGATGATATGAAAATTGCATAAAAGTGTAAAATTGAAAACTAAATCAATTTTGAGTGAATGTGTTTACTCGATAAAAGTTAAAATGAACCAAAATTAAAATAGATAGAAATGATGAAAACAATTTTACATCTTGGGTAAAAAAATCATAGAACCTAAGTGGGATAACTTATATATACACACGATATCTATGATTTAGACTATACTCATATGTATACGTCATTTCATTTCACGTGTTACCATTTCAATTTTGAACAATTATAACAAAAGACAAAAGAAGGATATGAGAGTAAAATGAGGACATGTGGCTTTTACAGTGAACTATTAAAACGCTTTTTTGGGTTTACTTATGGAAAATAGTTTTGAAAAAGAAAAAGAAACTTTCTTTAAAAGCTATTCTTTTCAATATTTAAAATTTTATGTAAATTTGAAAATAATAATCCATGACATATCTAAATGGTTTATATAAGTAAATATTTACTTTCTTCTTTTGTCTCAATATTTGCCTATTTTACTTTTCAAATTTTTGGATGTAACTCTTAAAATGTGGCATCCTTGATGTAAAAAGGTAATTGTCGTACTTGTTGATTCCAATCAATCTTTGACACGTCTCTTCGAGTTTGTATAACCATTGAAAAATGTTAAAACAATCAAAGTGTAATTTGTTCAACAGGACACAAATATTTGTGTAGGTAACACATAGAAGACTTTTTCACTTAAGGTGAGAAATGTTAGGATAATGGAAGTTGTTCTTCAAAATTTCACTTTACAAAATATATGAAAGTTAAACTCTTAAGTAGAAAAGTAAAAGTTATGCCGAGAAGACCCACCATTCAAATGTAAGCACTATTACACATCGAAATGGTGCATTTCATTTGCCAATTTAATAGTTTACTTATTCACACTACTACTCAGGTGTCATAGATTTTAGTTGTGATATATTTATAAAGTAATAAAGTATAAAGTAGTGGAAGCTATTTTAATATTAAAATATTGTGGCTAATAAAAATTAACATGGTTCACAACTAAAAAATAAAATAATAAATTGTTAACAATTAAAATACAAAATTCATAAACACGGGGATGACACAAAATTCATTATTAGTAGTAATAAAAACTTTGTCTAGTGAATTTTAAAAACATTATTAGTAATAATAAAAACTGTGTCTAAGTATCGTTCAAAAAAAAAAAAAAAAAACTTTGTCAAGTGAATTTTAAAAGTAATTATTAAGGTAATATAATTATAAGGTAAACTTTGTCAAGCCGTCTATTAAGAAGTCCAAACGCTAAAAAATTGATAATGATAATAATAAATAAAAAGAAAGCAACAACTTAAATATTGAAAATTATTTAATATTTATCATCGACTAAAGTATAAATAATTCAAAATTTCACATTGAACATTATTGAACTAACAGGAAAAAAAAAATGTAGAGTTTAATACCAGCAACAATTAATTCAATAAAGAAATTTAATGGGTTTTTTTTTTTTTTTTTTGCCACGATGATTTTGGTCAAAGATAAAGAAAAAGGTAATGGATTTGGGCACATCAACATTTACTTGGACCAAAACATTTAAGCCATGTTTTATTTGTTTATCAAATGTCCTTTTTATTATTTATTTGGTTGTTTATTTTTGCAAAGATGGCATGTCTTTTTCTATAGGTCAATTGTTTTGTCTTACAAAACTTAAGTTATCCACTTCCAACCATACATTCCCAAAACCTCATAAATTTGCATGTGCAAATTTTGATGTTGTTTTTATTTCAAATACCATCTAGGGTTTCTAAGGGGATAACTTTGAGAGAACTTTTAACTTTTTTCTTTCTCTTTAAAATTTAAATAATATTTTCGTTTTACCCTTAAACGCCGTTTATTTCGTAGATATCCTAAATTTCTTAAAAGTTGGCATTTTGATTACCGTATTTGTTTTGTAAGATTCCTAAATATCCCTACGAAGGGCAATTTTGAAATGTAAATTTTCTAGATTCCCGAACTGAGGACATCCCCATTTTATATTTTTGCCCTTCATTTTTCTTAATTTTACATCAATATATTAATTTTAATTTGCATTATATAATTAAAATAGTCAACCATATATATGAATTTCTTTGTTATATCATAATTCTAAGAAATATCATAATTCTTATTATTTTTTAGAAAGATGTTCAAATTCAAATTCAAATTTGTTGAAAAAAAATAACATATAAAAATTATAGCAAACTGATACAAAAAATATTTTAAAAAAAAAACTATATAATATTGCCCAATGATACATGACAATTAGATAAAATAAAAATAAAAAGTAATTTTTAGAAATTATATTATTCCTAAAATTTAGGAAGAAATAATACAAATTAAAAACAGAAATAATTTTCATGAATGGGTGTGGTGATAGAAACTAATTTTAAAAAATTACATTATTCCTAAAATCTAGAAAGGAAAAAATATAAAATAAAAACATGAATAATTTTCACTTATGGACGAGTGTGGTGATAGAATTGCCATTTTGATGGTTCTCCTATTTACTTTTGCTAAATATAAATTTGTATGCCATTTTTTTTTTTTTTAATTAGATCTTTCGACCATTCTTTTTTTCATTAGTGATGATTTGTTTTTGTTCGATTTGCTAGGGTTTGGAAGTGCCTACGGGTTTAGTAATTTTAGAAAAAGAAAATTTAAGTACAATTAATTTTGTAGAAGTAATTGTTTGTTAATCATTTCAATGTTTGGTATGATATGATTTTCATTATAATAAAATTGATTTTGAATTATTAATTATTGATATTAGAGAACCTGTTAATATTTATACTATGCTATGTTTACTGATTCTCATTAGTCAAATTACAAAATCACCAATAACTATTCTTATTGGAGTGATTTTGGCAATAGCAAAAGTAAGTATTTGCTTTTAATTTCTTATTTCTTTTTTGAAATAACTAAAAATATGTCATGAGATTTGGTTGTGAACCAGATTGTAAAATATTGTTAATATAATGTTACAAGTAGGCAGTAATTAGGAAGTAGAAAGCGAACAATTTGGAGCATTAACAAATCATCTACAAAATTAAAAGCAAATAGTTACTAAATAGAAACACAACAAAGACACATAATATATTCAAACAGATTGAGAATGGACCATCATTCGAGAGAAGAGTCAGTTTTGTTGACTGATCTGGAAAAGGCCAGAACGTCAGAGGCGCCGTGAGTCTCCAATCCGCCGCTATCGTCGCCGCCTACGATTCCTTGTCGAATCAACACCTTCATGGTCGGATCCATGGTTTCATTTTCTCGGCCACCGTTGTTGGATTTGGGTTCGGATTGTTCATGTTCTTGTTGTTGTCGGAGTTGGTTGGGTTGATGATTATGATTCGGATCCATCGTTTAATCAAATCTCACCGCCTCTCTTTACACACTCTGCCAATTTAAGGGCAAATTTGGAGACACGTGTCCTCCACGAGAACCCGCTGACTGACACGTGTTAATTAAGTTTATTCATTTTCATTTTACAGTCTTCACACACTTAAATATTATATTTTAATCATTAAGTTTTATGCTTTTAATACTAAATAACCATAGTTTTACAAAATAATTGTCTCCATTATTTTCATACATATCTTCAATATTTGAAACTTGGATGAATGGGAAAACTGGATCCACTTTAATTTTCTTGTGTCTACCATAAATTTAAACAAAAAATTGCCTCTCACTTGCAATTGCGGATAGGTACCTAATCTAACATAAGATAAATGGATAAAATAGTTCTGTGACCCTACCTGAAACTTATAATATATATATATATATATATTCAGGTTTGGTTTGGTCAATTTTTCAAAATTACAACTCAAGATCCAACCCTTACCCTTATTTTATTCGAATTTTTCAAAATTACAACTCAAGACTCAACCCTTACCCTTATTTTATTCGAATTGGATAGTCCAAAATTTTTGGATCATTTCAACACTCCTAATTGTGTGCTACTTTCTCAATCTTCTACGTACAAATGACACTCATAATCTGGAGAGCACCATAGAGAGTAGCCCACTATTATGTAAATCTCAAATATTATACTGATCCAGTTTTAAATGGAATGAACAAGTCCCATACTGTTTCGTTTTCATCCTTCACAATTCATGTCTTATACAGGCAAGAGAATCAAATCAAACATGCAAAATTTGGAAGGAAAAAAAGGGTTAAAATACAAATATAGTTCCTTATAGTTCACAGAAAGTTACAAAATTTAGTCTCTTCTAATAGTTTGAATTTCATCAGAAAGGTTCGATTATCCTAATAAGTAGTTTGAGTAGATGAATCCCAACTTTTACACCATAGGGGCTAAATTATACCTTTTGTAAGATACCAAAATTGTAATGAAGACAGTATGTATGGCTTAAATGTCAACTCAATATATTTGAATTTCACACTAATGATAAAATCAACAATCACATGAATATATATAGTTACTACCTAACCAAGATAGAGAGCCCAAGAATGCGGTTGCAACACAACCATGACTTTTTTTCCTCATTTAAATACGTGATTTCATAATTATGCAAAGTTGGGTTATTTTACTAATTACTACTCACCAGAAGGTATGTGAAAAACTCTGGCTCAGAAGAAGGCAAAAATGCAAGGGACCAATCAAGAACATGAAAGTCAAAACATTTAATACGAAAGGTAACATCAAAATTTTAGAACATTCTCTAATTAATAATATAAGCAAAAATTAAACCATTCTCAAAGATAAAAATTCCGAGGATAGAAGAGTACACTAATGATGAAAATACCAAAACATTCTGATTCCAAAAAACGATACTTCAAATGACAAACCTATTAGGAGAAATTTTCCAGCGCCCAGCAGAAAACTTCAAAGAACAACACAAAAAGTATCTTAATTCATCCTTCTGATTAGCTCATTGATGTAGTTTTCACGGTTTCCAGCATCGCCTCCTTCGACATAGTGATTTCTTTTCTTCTTCAAACCACCCAGAGGAGCTTTCAGCTTGAAGGGCCAGAGGAAATTGTTTGCCTCCTTAAAATGGGGTCCCACTGTCATAATCTCATGGATGAGATCTTCAGCGCAAATAATTCCAAACTTCCCAAGAGCCTGTAAAAAACAAACCCAATAGCAGTTAGAAAAGATTGAATGCTAATGAAAAAGTTATACTTCTACAAAAAAAAAAAAAAAAAAAAAAACAATACTGGTTATCAAGTTCCAAACCTGCTCGATGATGGAGTTATCAGTCAAAGCAGTTCTTCGCTTGTTGAGTTTTCCAAAGCCTCTCTTGTAAATGAGTTCTTTAACACTCTTCAAGTTAGGATAGCTGAAAGAATTCGTTCAGAAAAACAGGATGAGTTAATTTTGATCTCTAGAAAATCAAAAGATGAAAAAGAAAGGAGATGCAAGAGAAACATACCCATATGTAACATAAGGCTCCACTCTGTGCAACATGTTCAATGTTGCCTTGTTCACTTTCAAAAAGACACCATTGAAAATCTGTAGGGTTGGTATCAAGGAGTGAGAAAAAACCAAGGCAAAGCAGTTGCAAGGAATACATTCCCACAAAATCAACCTAGTGCTTTTGTTTACAGGCATATAAACCTTCAGAACACATTCATCAGAATAATCAAACCACAATGAAAGGACAATTGACAATCGAAAAGCATATTTTTCCATGATACAAGCAGAGCTGTGTAAAAATCAACAGCACAAAAGAATATAATCGTCAAGACCCAGAAAGTGAAGTGGCTCAACCTTCTTCACCATTAAATCATTCAAAGGCAAAATCCATTTAAGTAAACTACAAAAAACAATGCTTCATACTTTGACGAGGTATGAAATTACAAGCACTGGGGAGAACCCTATTATTTGCTAACTCAGAAACATCCTAAGACCACTTTCAGGGACAGTAGGCAGAACCAAGGGTTAACCCACTCTACAAATCAATGAATTCACAATATAACATATATGAAAAGTAGATGCAACAAAATCAAAAATCATATTCACATCAAATATTAATTTTTGGTGAGATATAAATGAAGCACTTGTATAAATTCATTGTCTGCGAGATGAAAGCAATGGAGTAACTCGTTACCTGTCTCAAACGCAGAAGCTGCAAAATCTTCTTGGTCTTTGGGTCAATAGCATTGATACTGAAAATCCAAAAACATAACTAAAAACGCTTACAACAACAATTCAAAAAAATCCAAAATAAAGACTTTCACAACAAATGACTCACCCTCGGATCCTGATAATAAACAGAAGCTTGGCTTCAGGGTCGACATAAAATCCGCCCTTGAGTTTAGCCTCGCGCTTCAGGCGAATCAATTCCTTTTGCTGTTCATCGTACTCTTTAGCATAGAGTTTAGCCCTGTTAAAGATCAGTTTTCTGTTCTCAGCATTCTTCTTCTTCGCAGCCTCTAGATCTTGTTTCTCAGCCAAAGCCCATTCTTCGTCCCTCTTCCGCTTCTTCAACACGGACTCCGGAACCACCGGGCCTCCCTTGACTCCTTGACTCATATCTCTAAACGAAACCAAAGTAAGACCAAAATCCCAAAAGTTAAATCAGACACAAAACAAAAGGCAGAACAACGGAGGATAAAAACACCATTTTCATTCTTCAATACTACTCACGATAACCACAGATGCTGAGAAATCACGAAATAGAAAGCTTCAATGAAGAAGAACGAAAGAAGAGTTAGGGGAGCATACCTTTTCTTCAGATGTTCGAAGCGGCTGCGGAGCTCTTAGCGCAGAGAAGAGAGGTATAACACACTGGCTTTTAGGGTTTTGTAAGCTTCCTCAGTTAACGGGCCTTCATCATCGACGGCCCAAAACTCCCACTCTATTTACAATTAATCTCCGCCGTCAGAATACTTTTTAGTTCTTTATGAATTATAACCCTCTTTTTTTTAGGTTAAATTAGAAATTGTACTACAATTTAGGGCATGTTTGGTAAGCCAACTCAAATTATGTTTTATATTTTCAGATTCAATAAGTTATACGAATATATATTTGGTAGGCAATCTAAATTATGTTTTCTAAAACTATTTCAACATTATTTGATCGAAATAAAACAAATTTTGAAAAACAAGTATCTAGATTTTAAATTTGATATTTTAAAATGTAGAATTTTATTGAAAAATTAATAAAAACATCAGTAAATATAATATTTTATGTTATAAACTCAATTATTGTTTTTAAATTAAAATATGTAATATATTGTGTATTATATGATATAACAATAATTATACAAATTTCTAACATAAAACAAGTTTATAAATTAATGAAAAATTATTATAAATGGAAAAAATATCAAACAATTTACAAATATATAAAATTTTCAATGTTTATCCGTGATTGACCGCGATAGACTTCTATCATTGAGCGATAGAAGTCTATTATAGTCTATTGTTGATGTACAATGAAAATTTTTTATATTTGTAAATATTTTAGCTCATTTTGTTTTATTTGAAAATATCCCTAAATTAATTAGTAATGGGTTATATTTAACTTAATGTTTAGGGAGTAACTATAATTAGTCTTATGGTTTATAAATATGTTATCAAACACATTTTGAGAACTTGTTTAAATTAAAATTAAAATTTTGAATCTTTACAAAACACATATATGAAAACATGAAATATAGCTATGTTTTAATTGAATCCCTTATTTTCAAATTTATATCTTCATATTGTTAACCAAATAAGCTCTTTTAAAAAAGTTTCTCATTGGTTCGACACTTAAAAAAAGTCTTTGTACTTTTCATTTATATATATCTTAACAGATAGTTGAAATTTCAATTTAATGTCTACAAGATTTCACAACTTCATAAATGTTTAACAAATCTAACTATAGGTATTAATATATTCATAAATTTAAAATTTTAACTAATCTCATATATATATATACAATTGAATTTTATTTCTTTTGACATACCGTACTTTGGATTTTGTATCTAATACGTCTAAAATTTTGTTTAATGTTGAATACATAAAGAACATGTTAAACACAAAATCAATAATTCAATGATCTATTTTGATAGAAAATTGAATTAAAAACTTGTTATATATTTTTTGAAGCACAAGAACCTATTGTATACAATAACCAAGCACATGCAAAATTATGAATTCAACCAATAAGCTTGTATATAACCATTTTTTTCGGTTCTTTTTAACTGTGGTTTTATTATTATTGTTGTTGTTTATAGCAAGATTATTGTTGTGTTTTTCAGAGATTATATGTGTGTATATATAACAGTAACATAAAAGAGTGTATTCAGTTGTCCCTAATCTATAATTTTTTCATAACCTAATTTTTAAATCTTTTGAAGTTTCAAATTTACACCATTATCTTCAATTTTCTCAATTAGGTTTTCACCCTATTTTAGTTGAACACACAAAATAAGTTTCAAATCTTTGGGTTGATAATACGTATTTTACGTCAATTAAACTATACTCATGTTACAACATATTTGGTCATGTAGCTACGATATGAACACGTTGAAATTGAAGAGAAAGATCAATATTTTATAGTCTAAAATTTGGAGCATTTATCTATTAAAACTTTAAACTAATAATTGTATCGATTTTAACTCTAGACCTTTTATATTGAACCAAATTAAAGTTAACCATTTGCTTGTGATTTATCATTCTTTTTACTTAATTCAATTTAAAATAAGTTAGAATCACATAAACAAAATTACTATTCTCCAAAAACCTACTAAAATAGAGGACAAAAATGGAAATAATGTTGGAATGACTATGGGCCAAAAACGAATAGAGGACAAAAGTGGAAATAATATTGTGAATGACATGTTGGGAATGACTATGGGCCTTCGGCCCATAGCAAAAGCCTAAAGGAGGTAGTAGTTTGTTCTACATTAGAAGCCTTGCCTGGGTAAAAGTTTGCAAGTGAGGTTCCAAATTGTGGTTTCCCCACATGTATGCCTCCATTGCATTCAAGTAATCGACTTCTTGCGATTTAGCACCCAAATCACGTCATTTTTGCTTTTAAAGAAGTATTTTGTATATAGAAGCAAAAATATCTAAAGACAAATATATGTAATGTGCTTTTCTATAAATACACAAAGTGATTCATAAGAACCAAATTCTAATTTTTAAAACCATAGGGACTAAGTCATAACTTTTTCCAAACAATAGAAACCAAATTCGTAATTTAGCCTAATTCCATTTAAAATATTTTTCTTTTTAATATGAATGACCATCGTGCACCGTTAGTGCCTTCAAAACAACGAGAGCGAGCCAGAGAAAGAGTGCAAGTAAGAGAGCAATGAGTGAACGCAAGGAGCACAAACCCAAGGGAGTGAAAGCAAGGAAGAGCGCAAGCCCGAGAGAGCCCTAAAGTGCTTTCAACATGGTAAAATATCATATCATACTTTTTATTTTCAGATTTTGGAGCATACGAGAGAGTGCAAGAACACATTCAACTTAAAAAACAGCTTGTCGAAAGTCGGGCAAGTGTTTAAAGACATACAAATAGTTATTGACAAAAAAATCAATCCATTATATCCTTTGCAAACATGGGAAAGTATGTTATGTTTCATTAGAAAAAAATCAATCCACAGTTGTTCTACCAGTTACAATAATAAAAATACATATAGTTTAAAGTAAAGAAAGGATTTGGAGAACTACAAACTGGCACAATAATAAGTTCAAAATCGATAAGGCATAGCCCATTTTTTGGATGGACTCCTTCAAAAAATGATGATAAATATAGGACATCGGTTCTTTCTAGTTTCCATGGAACATACAACCAAAACTTTGCATAAAGTGGAAACTTCATTCATGATTTGATCAAAAGCAGTAAAGAACCAGAATCGTGAATCCATTCTCATATGGTCAATCATCATCAGAATAATTGAACTTTACCGAGTGAGATTGCAGATCAATCACTCCGCCTCGGTATGACCCACGCTTCTTCTTGGTCTTTTCATGCCGAAAGTCCCTAATACATAAATAAATTTGAATCAAGACCCTTTTTCTAAACCCGAAAAATTTATCGAAATTCCCTCCACACAACTCAGTGTTAGCTTTAGCAACACACAACTCAGTGCTAGTGTTAGCAAGTAATCAGCAGTAGAAATGAAAGGAAAAAAAATACCTTCCTTTAACCTGCCCAAGAATTTCTTGAGCTTTTGCACCATACCCAGTCTCGGCTCCACCCTGCTCAGTATGATATAATAGATTGCAAATTAGAAACAAAAAAACCTAATGAAAAGGCAGTGGCAAATAGTTAAATAATAAGCAGCAAATCAAACCTTCGCCCAGTAAGAGTTATCTGCAAGTTTCTCATCAGCAAATGTCACAGCATCTACTTTTACCCTTTGAAATGCATTGATGGTCTTTGGCTGTAATTATACAATATATCAGTACACTCGATTTTGCATCAGGTGTAGAATGAACATATGAACATCTGAGTTAAGGGAAGGATCGGAATTTAAAACATTGATCCCACTACCCTTATGTTCACTGGTCATTGGCTACAATTATGATAAGTAGATATCACGGCTTTTTATATACATCTTCATATCAGCTATCCTTTTTCTTTTTTTCAAATTAACATTTCCCATCCTCCTGCTAGAATCACATGGTGCTTTAGATATGAAATAAAAAGACCAATCATAATAAGAGTAGAAGAGCTGCTAGTAGCGAGATATTTGGCATTGCTCGTGGAGTTGACAAGAGAATTATGTTTTTTTTGGAAAAATTATCTTTTTAGTCCCCGAGTTTTGAAGAGTATGTGTGTTTGGGTCCCTGAGTTTTCAAAACATGTCTTTTTAGTCCCCAAATTTTTTAGAATAGGTACATCCAGTCCCAACTTTTCAAAGTGTACCTTTTTGATTCTTGAGTTTTTAAAAATAGGTTTAAAAGGTCCCTATAGTAATTTTTTATTACTTTAAATTAGAAAAACAATTTTTTAATAAAGTATATCTACTCTCTAAAATTATTTTTTTGAACTTATTTCTATAATTCAAAATATCATATAATTATATAAGATAATTATAAAAAATAATTCAGTGACCTTTTAAACTCATTCTTAAAAACTTAGGTACTAAACAGTTACATTTTGAAAACTTAGGAACCAAATGCATCTATTCTACAAACCCAAAGACTAAAAAGGTATGTTCTAAAAACTAAGGGACGAAATGCACCTATTCATTAAAATTCGGAGACTAAAAAGGTAATTTCTCATGTTTTTTTTATGTCTTTGTAGGGTCCATCCCATTATTAATGCAGATCTAGGGCCTACTTGGAATGACTTGTTGAGTGCTTAAAAATGTGTTTCTCAGTGCAATCAAAATGCTTGAACTAAAAAAGTCATTTCAAATAGGCTCCCGTAACCCCAACCAACAGAAATCTAGCTTGATATTGAAAGGATTCTATCAAAATACAAAAGTTTAATACTGAAAAGATAGAAGACAGAACATCACACTGTCCTCTGCATATAGCATATTAAATTCTCTCAAAATAGTTATATCATCAAAATATTTGAACAGATATGTGATGACAATATTAACATACCTCAGTTGAACCGTTTGAATGTTTCTTCAAAGCTTTCTTTGTGGAAGTTTTCTCTGCAGTTTTCTCAACACACTCATTTGTCTGCTGAGAAACCTCATCGATAGTGCTACCATTTCCAGCATCTGCATCGACCTTTGTAGACTGCACACCATCATTGCGTCCTTTTGAACCTTCTAGTTTTCTACGTTTGACATCTTCAGTTTCTTTCTCATCAACAATATGATCATCGTTATCTTCAGAAGCCAACCTTTTCCTTTTCTTAGAATTGTCGTTCTGTTCCTCTTCGTGTAACATCTTGGTGCCATCATTTAGCTGGTTTGAGTTTTCATCACTTAAATGTCGACCATCCTTTTTCTTCTTAGTTTTGGATTTGACAACCTTTTCTTGAAGAGTAGCGACATCACCATTCAATCCAATAGAATCTACAGCGATATCATCGGAAACTGTAGCAACAGTCTCTAACTTCTCTTTGTTTTTCTTTTTCTTTTTATCCTTAGATTTCTTTCCTGCCTCCTCGGGGACAGTAGTATCATTGGAGTTTTTCAAACTCTCCACATGAGGTCCTGATTTCTCTTTTTCTGCAGCATCAGCATGCGTTTCAGGAACTGCATTCTTTTTTGTTTTCCTTTTATCCTTGGACTTTTTTGTAGGTTCCTCTTGTGCTTCAGGAATCCTATCATCAGCAACCTCTTCCACTATTTCTTCATCTACTAGATCAAATCCAACACATGAGCAGATGTGCAATTAAAATCAATCCTTTCAGTTGTATTAAAAAGAAATAAAAATCATAGCATAACTAGTAAATTTATAAATGGAGACAATATGTGGATACCTGGTTTATTTTGGGTTGCAATGGCTTGACTACTGCATATTAGAACTTTAAGTTAGATAAATTTGTTTCTAGACCTCTAAGATTGGGGCCAAAGAAATCAATAGAAAAAGAAAGAACGATGTAGCATGACACTATTAGCATGGCGATGAAATCCCAAAGTCTGGAGAATAACCGAGGTCACTAGAACTATGACTTCCAACATAAATACAATGATCTATCTATGATGAAACACAATGAGAACCTTGAATTTAATGCTCAGCAGAACCGCAATTGCAATGAGAATAAGTTACACATGCATTAACATATTTGCATTCTTTAGCAATTTATACTTATTCGAAACTGGTTTGCTAAAGAAAAAACAAAGAGGAAAATTAATATTAAAAAAGAAATTGAAATATAAGAAAGCAAAAAATGAAACAATACAAACTATTTGCAATTATTTAATTTGATTTTTTTAAACACCATTATACTTCGATCTCAAGACAACATTAAACAGACTATTCTGCACACACACACACAAACTTGGCCATTGTTTTTTTAAGCTCAACAGACAATAATCGAAAGAATCTCTGGTCCTACCATTTCTTTAAATGCTTGTGACACATTTCTTCGAGACTGAGCAATAAATCCTTTGACGAATCCTTCTGCACCATCAGCAACAGAAACAGAAATTGTTTCAGCATAGATACTCGCAGAAAAAATTAATTAAGAGTTAAAGAACACCACATATCACCATTTAATTGATTGCAACAAATAAAATGTCTGGGATGCTATTAGACATAACTACTAGTAAACTTGTTCTATAAAAATATGAAAGTAGGATTAAACTAGAATGTCGTCGGCAAGTAAAGTTGGAATAAAACACAAACATGCTCCATGAATAGGATTCAGCCCCCATTAAGTGATTCATCTAGCAAAATTGCAGGGCACAATAATGGGCAACCAATGAATAAAACAGAAATAAACCATTACGAAAAAAAAAAAAAAAAAAAAGTCTTATTTGGGAACCGAACACTTATATATTCATGATAAGCCAGTGGCAGTGATAAAGGGATACATTACAAACAACTGTATCTTAATAAAAGAGAAAAGATTAAAGTAGGGACCTCAATTTGTGCTTCGGAACGAAACTTTTTGAGGGTTTTGAAAAAGCCATTGCGCTCCAAAAAGAAGGCTACAGAGTGAAGAAGAAGAGTCCTCTGCTGGGGGTGTAAGGATGTGGCTTCATCGGCAGAATTGGGAGTTTGGTTGTCGTTGTTTCTTTGCTTCATAGTGTGGTGGGAGAGAAGAACTTGGCGAGGTTTAAAACATACTTTTTCTTCAGAAGCTGGGAAATTACTTTCGAACATTTAAAGTTGATGAGCAGAAGAAGACTGGGCAGCCGAAACTGATGGTAAAGAATAAAGCGAACAAGAAGAGTAGGATGGGAAGGAGGTAAAGAGTAGAATTAGGGTTTTTTTTTTTTTTTTTTTTTTTTTTTTTTTTTTTTTTTTAATATTTAAATATGTAGGGAACCGTTCTAAAGTTTTTAAAATATACTTAAAACAAATTATTTAAGATAATTGACATAATCTTTGCTAACTCTAACTCTAATTAATTCTAGTTCTTGTTTTAAGTCCGACTTGATTTTAAAGAGACACAATACGTTGAATTTAAGGAATATATTGAAATTTTTTCCATCGAATCCTTCAATTTCGATTTTCTTTCCAACATTTTGCTTGGACGTGCCTAAACTATATTTCTTAGATCGATCTATCTATCTTTAATTATGTTTTTTAATTAGGATTTTGTTCTTCTTTTAACAATGTTTATGTTCTAACTTTTGATCACTATGAATGAAAAAGTTCCTAGCTAGCTGACATTCTCTTTTTCTTTTACTACCAAATAATTTCAAGTCTCTAATAGCTTCAATTCAGACTTATTTTTCAATTTAGAAATTAATGTTTGTATTCTCATTTTTTATAGTATTACATAATTATGGTTGGTGTCATTCCAAAATCTCTTTTGAGAACTATAGTTATGAGATAAACTCATCTTAAATTATGGGAATAAAATGTAAGCAAAAAATCTTCTCTTGAATAGGGGTTAATTTCAAGAATAATGTAGTTTTCCAAAATAATGTCAAATATAGGGTAGGTAGAAAACAAAATCCAAGAATAAGGTGGTTTGGGAAAGTATTGTAAAAAATGGGGTAGGGAACTTATATACCGGGTACACGATTTCACTTAGGACTGGTCAACTGCCCAATCAACTATCGAGTCATGATGAGTGGGACCTAACTCGTGGACCCGGTCCATGAGCCCCTTTTTTTTTTTTTTTTTCTTTCTCCCTTAAATGAACAATTTGTTTCTTACTTGTGTTTTTTGTTCTTGTTCATGTATTGCATTAGTTTCATTGATTCTTAATCTTTCAAAATGTAATGTAATTTCATTAATTCATTTAGTTGAAGATAAAAGTTCATATGAATCAGAAAGTTTGAATTACAAGTCACTCATGTGCCACATGGTGGTCTTCTTCACGTACGTTCTCCACAACAAGGTACAAGCACTTCAAAATGTTGATGATGGTGAATTACATCATCAATATCCTGTTGTGTTACAACAGACAAAAATTTATCGTGTGCATAATACTCCTCAATGTGATGTCTGCATGTACTCCCAATGACTGTCCAGGAGAAGTTGAAACTGAATCATGTAATATGTGAGGTTCCTGGTCATCATGTTGCTCTAGCAGCGTTCGCCATGTTGTCACTACCGTCTACAACGAATACGTCTTTGATCAGTATCAGCAACATTGAGTCTATAATTGAAGTTATATCTGCTTTGCTTGCTTTTTAATTGCTTCTTGTAGCAAGGCCACAGGCATATCAGGATTAGCTCTAACCATATTTTGAACTTCAACGCTCATGAAATTAGAATCAAGTTGTGAATGGTCTTGTGACAATTCTAAGTACAAACACAAATGATTATCTCCAAGTTTAGTAATTTCAAACATCCTATAAGTTTTGCGCTGACACACACGCAATCTCTACCTACAACTTTCATACCACTGTTTACATTGCACGTACCAAATATTTTGGTTCGACTCTACATAGTATTCAGTCACATAATAATTTTTTTACTGTCATTTGTAAGTCTTCTTTCGTGTCAAATAACATTCCTTTTTGTATTATACTAGAGTTATCTACACGTCTTTCCTTTTCTTCCAATGTTGATCCTTGTTCACAAACTGAATTAGTAATTTTTCATTATATTTGTGTAAATATCTCTAACGGAACCAACTCATTTTCATTTTCTATATTTTCTTCTTATCCAAACAATGCATCAATTTCTACGTCAATATCACTGTCCCCACAATTTTCAGGTTGAAAAATAACTAAATCTTCAGATTAAACGACATATTTAAATTTTTTTACAAATGTAAAGGTTAAGAACATATTAGTCCAAAGTTGAAGTTCATACTAATAACCCAATATCAATCCAAAAATATTACACTTTTTAAATATCGGTCAAAATTTTCATGAAAAAAACAAAATCCTACAACCCAATCCAATATTAGTCCAGCTACAACAAGGGTAAATTTCAAGAATAATACTCGTGGACCCTTTCCACAAGTTCACTACACAAAATTGTCAATAGTTTCCCCACCACATTTTTGTCAATAAATATTTCTGTTACATTATTCTTTAAAAATATTCCTACAACAATAAACCTCAAATAACAATCAAAACTAACAGTCAAAACAAACTCTAGATCTATAAATCCATTCATCCATGCAAAAAAAAACATAAAATCTATGGATATTCATGCATATTTATCATATAATTGGAAACAAAATGTGTATACATACCTATGACAGTGGATGGAGGACGACATGGGCGGCAAACAACAGACGACGGATAGCAGACAACGGATAGCAGACAACGGACGGCGGCTGGTGGGAAACTCAAAGGAAGAAATGAAGAGAGAAAGAGATGGCAGTAGGGTGCCCAGGTGGGGGACAATAAGAAATAGGGGCTAAATTGTGGACGGGGTTCACGAGTAAGGTAATCGTGGACCCGATACACGATTTTGATACAGTCGCGCAGATGTTGCAGTCGTAAGCGATGCATATTCGGTGAACGAGCAGAGGTGGTAGTCGTCAGCGTGAGCGCGACAGAAAAATCATGGATCAAGTTCGTGATTTTACAACCCTATTTTTACCATTATTTTTCCTCCCACCCAATTTTTGTCAATATTTATTACAAAACATTATTTAAACACAAAAATTCCTTGAATGGTTTATGAGATTTGAGTTTAGTTTGATACTCTGATATGATGACATTTTACATTAAATATAAGAAACCTTTCACTAAGTTTCAAATTTTTGTTCCATTTTTTCAACCACACACAAAGAGGTTTTTGCCAACTAATTGGTATTTGTTATATTTTCAATAAATAAACACAAAATTATCTTAGAAATATGCTACAATATTCGTTATATATTATATGTAATAAATAATATGCAAAACAAGGTTAGTTCTCCCATGTATTTTCCTACTCCATTGTTTCATTGTGCAACTAGTCATAAATATTATGTCAATCAAATAAATGCTAATTTGTGTGTGTGTATATATATACACACATATATATATATCTAGAGTCGATTTACTGCCACCCAAGAACTATTGTGCTCGGTAATTTAAAAAGTATCTCCAATCTATCTCGTTGTCACGATGAGTAGGCTCCTGCTATCACCCTAGAACCATGCTTTTCTTTAAAATTAATCAACAACCTCTATTAGACTTCACCGATAGTTATGCATTTGTTAATCTAATTTGAATTCTACACTTGAGTTAAAACTTAAATCATAAGAAAAATTAACCTTTGATTAAGAGCATTAATGATTAAACACGTGAATGAATTATTGCATAATATAAGTCTTTTCAATTAAATCTAAAATAAACTGAATTATTTCAATTAAATCTAGAATAAAATGAATTATTAAAGATCAAACACAAAATGAATTTCTTAGGTCGAGAAGGTAAAAACATTAAACGTGTGTATGGGTCAAGAAGGTAAAAGCACATTAAACATGTGTGTATGGGAGTCTAAGTTTGAGTGTATTATAATTTATATAAGTTTTTTAAAAATTGAAGGACTATATATAGAAATAAATTTAAAATTACATGGCTAAATTTTTAATCTTGTATAAAATTATGTCCTCCTATCATGAAGTTTTGGATCCACGGCTGGTAACATCACCTCGATTCATTACGACCTAGTAATTTAACAAGAATCATTCTCCTTGATAACTTTAAAATACGTCATATATACAACTAGATATCATTAATGCTACAATAGTATAAATTATATGCAACTACTACTTAATATACAATATGTAAAGTCCCAAACTCCCATTTTATGAACACAATATTTACATTGTACCGACATATCAACATCCAAAATTCCATTATATCAAGCAAAAATATGGCATGCATTCTTCCACATTTTGTGTATTTCAGTTAAGTTTTATCCTTTAAAATCCTAAATAGAACCTTTTTCAGTAGTTATTTAAAATATATTATTTATTTGTTGGGCAAATGGTAAAAATGCTGCCACTGAAGCATGGTGGTAATTGTAATTACACCCTCAAATTTTTAATTGTAAAAATTAAGCTCTCAAACATTTACAAGTGTTAAAATTCGACTCTTAAACTTATAGTTTTAGAAATTTAACCTTCACATGATAAAAATTGAACTCTCAAACTTATACAATTATAACGATTTCTAGAATTATGTAAGTTTGAAGTCCAATTTCAACATTTGTATAAGTTCGAGGGCTTAATTTTTACAACTAAAAATTTGAGGGTGTAATTGCAACTACCACCCTACTTTAGAGGTGGCTTTTACAATAGGTACTTTCTTTTTTTTTTTTTTTTTTTTTTTTTGTTAGAGGAAAAATGCATGCATGAAGGGGTAGAAGTTGAGTTCCCTTTGAAGTTTTTTCCATTAAATATAAGGGAGGACTGGAATGTAATTGACCTCCAAACATTAATGAAAAAGACAAATCCATGAGACCATTTACCCAATAAATAAATAAAAATTGGTTCTTTGGACATATGAGAAATGTTAGAGACATCAACATAGTTAACCCATGTATTTCTCATGATTGCCCTTGAGGCTTAATAAGATGAAGATATTTCTTTTATTAAAAAAAATGGTCTTAAAAGGATAGATATTTTAAGGATTTTGTTATTAAAAAAAAAAAAAAAAAAAGTCTTATCTAAAGAGCTTTTAGAATCATCAATCTTTTTTAATTATAAAAATCTGGCTTGATTTTTTTTTTTTTGACAATGTTATCAAAATGTAGGTAATAGAACAAGAAAATTGTAGATAAAATTAATGCTTATAGAAAAGAAAAGGAAAAAAAAAAAGAAAAAATAAGAAAAAAAAGAAAAAAAAAAAAGAAAACCAAATACGAAATGAATTTTAATCAAAGACTTTATTCTTTGATTAATTGAGTTGGTTATCAATCAATCCTCTTTTCCATATGGAATACAAACTTCCAATTAGTCTCGAATATATCATTAAAACTTTCAAATAATTATACTAGCGATTAGATTAATCCAAAATTTGACTTTTGTGAATATACCTATTACGTTCTAGATGCTCTTCTAAGCATATATTTCAAAGGTAGAAGTTCATTGTCTTGTTCCCACCAAACAAACATCCTCTAACATCGTTGCGGATTTAAATAAGATAGGATATATATATATCTCGAAAGTGAGTGATATACATATGTAATTGACTACATGCAAGATGAAGAAAGTGTCCTAGCTCCTGGATTCATGGCCTAAAAATCTGGTTGTTTCCAAAATTGACTGAGAATGGAATTATTGCTGGAAACTTAATGCCAAAGAATATCAAATAACTACATCTACATTTCAATGAGCACCCTTTTCCAGTCCAAATTCCTCTTCATCAAATTTGATGATTTTAGTAGGGGTGAAAATGGGTAAGTCTAGGTTAAAGTTTTCTGCAAACCGACCCGACCCAACATGGTTACTGGAATCGTTTCAAAACTACCTTCCAGATGCCTCTAAACATGGGGCAAAACACATTATTAAAACGATGACGAGAGTTTTAATAATGAGTACTAAATTTGAGTGACAATGTCACAAAACTAGTATTATATTAAATATCTATATAACTTCCCCCGACACTTAGCTGGGAAAAGGAATAGTTAGATTGTTTTGATCCAATCCAATTCAAATGCAGCTACAGAGCTTCAACCTCGCAAATAAACCACCCCCAGTATTCATGAAACTACTCAAATTGAACTAGCAAATAGTTTACTAAAGGATTAAAAAACAGAGGCTAAAGAATAAGTCATCTTCAAAAAGAGCTTGATCAGATAATACTCAATATCACTATCAATATCAACCATGTGAAATGATGCAAAAAGGATGCGAGAAGTGCCTCCATGATATAGGAGCTACAGGGCTAAGATTGGAGGGGGAATATCAGAAGTTCCACTATCAGGAATCTCTAAAAATTGATCCTCAAGAAGAAATGGTCCTACAAGAAAAAGCCATGAAGGAGAACTTAGCAACGATTAATGTATATAATCCAAGGTAGAACTAGAGGAAGCATCTAGGGTGACAGCTTATTTTCCTCCAAACAACACTTTTTGGCAGAAGTAAACCAGAAAAGCACATGAGCAACCTTGAAGGCTATAGACTAAAACAATGCAGTAAACAATTGTTCTTGTACTAGCAAAACGACATATCCATTGAATAGCTAAACAACCACCATGTAGGCCTGCTGCTTAGAGAGTCATGTGGGCAATTTTGCCGAACAAGAATAATGGTGATTTTTAAGCAACTGATATCCTGAATGAGTTTGTGTTTGTCATGTCCTACAAAGGGCGCATTATTGATATTTACAGTAAAAAAAAAAATGTAAAATACCAAATAAAGAGGGAGAGGAAAACAATAATGGTTTATGTTCTCCATCTATTACAATGCTTAACTGCAACTGCATCCTTCATGCTAGCTCTTCTAGCACCTTCATGCTCAAGTAAATTCAAGTTAAAGCTAAAAGTTCCACCCAACTCTGGGTGGAACTTAAGATGTTTGTATAAAGAACTTGAACTAGTTTCCCAATGTTAGGCATACTACTTCACCCGCTATTGTCCTAATTCATCTCAGCTCACCTCAGGGTCATCCAGTAGCATAGTTAAATTTATAAAGTATTTCACTCTTGTACAAATTAGAAAATAATGGAACACAAAAAATCTAGAAACCTCCATTTTGAAGAAAAAAAAGTATTTCTATACACAACATGAGTAACTGAAGAATGAGAATGCTTCCTGAGAACACAAATTACTTGTCCAAGCATTTATGAAGAATCAAACTTCAGTTTCTAATTACCAATGTCTTCAAATTATTTTCACACTGACAAGTCTTATCACAAAAACAATAGTCTTCTCGCAAATCTGCAAATTACCCTACAAAGCATCTTTACCGACCAAGAAAATAAACACAAAACATACTAAACTCATTCATCAACTGCAAGAGGCCAAGAAAGGGCTGCAACAAATTGACAACATCGTGCATGTCAAGATGGATATAAGAAAAAGGTTAGATGTCAATGTATCAACTAATTTCCAGAAGACGGATATCAAGCTGACAAACAAATATATACATAAAAAAACATGAAGAAAAAATCTAAGTGCCTTTAGAAAGTGGAAAACCTCTTTAGTCCTAGGGGCTAAGTAAGTCCTGGAGAGACTTGAACCTGGCAAGCTGATTTAGTTCTTTTAACTCTTTGTTTTCTTCCCGTGATAAACTATGTGTTCAAACCAACAAAGAAAGTGATCAGAAATTTACTTTCAAGGGCAAAAGTAAGGAATTTTCAGATTATAGAGATAAAAAAAACTGATTAGAAATTTACTACGTATATATATATAGGCCTTCCCTTCCCCTTCATTGAAACGCTTATGTGACCGACCACTGCAAAGTAAAAATCCAAGAAACAGAAGACGAACTATCTTGATAATGCACAATGCAAATCCACATAGAATGTTTCACCCTTGATAGTAAACAGATATACTAGTAGTCAAAGAGAAAGGGAGGGTGGAACCAACAGCGAAGAAATCTGTGGAGGAAAATCTGTACAAGTGGTTGGAACTTTGAGCATTTAGACAGGGGGTATGTTGGAAAAGGAGAAACCCTTGTAACCCTTATAAGCATAGTAGGCAATCCTCGTGTAATAGAACCCTGGAATAAACAAGAGAGCTCCCAACAACGAGAAAAACACCCCTGAAAATTTTCAAGAACAAACCAAAAATTAACCCTCGAACTAGGGCAAAATTGTTTCGAAAACACCAAAAAAGAGGAGTACCGTGAGCACGATCACCACCGACTCGATTACTGGCCATGAAGGCACCAACGACGATTCCAATCATGCCGAAAACGAGAAGAGAAACGGCAAGAGCGATCTCCTTAATAGGAGGCCGATTGTTGACGGTGAACGGAGAATCCATCATAATGTCTTCGTCTGTTATCGAAAACGCATGATCCACATACGCCATCTTTCTCTGTATTGCCGGAGAAGAAGGTGTCGGAGCTTCGATCTGCAGAAAAAGAGTACCGGATTTGGTGAAGAAGGCGGCGATGACGACGGTGGAAAATCGATTTTTGAAGCAAAGAGAAGCTCTCTGCCTGTTTTTGACTCTGAGCGAAGGTGGAGTAAGAAGAAAGAAAGGCAAAAACTTCCACGTCGGCGGAAGGAAAATAAAACCTTTATTTTAATTAATGAATAATTAAATGCAAACAATAAATATTAAATTGAAGTTCTTCTTAGAAAAAAATAAAAGAAATATTAAATTGAAGTTTAAGATATTCACATGTTTTTATTTAATTATTTGTTTAATAAATATTTGATCCTTTCAATAGATTGCTGTGGAAGAGGTCCTGTCTAGATAACGTTAATGGGCGAGTTGAATATAATATTCCATTTTATTGAACTAAAAAATGTATTATATTTTAAAATATTTTTTCTAACAGATGAAAGTAAATTTAGTTAAATTGACAATTAATATACACTTAAGGTTCATGTTATAACTAAATGTCAATCAGAATAGTAATTGTTGTGTCATGTTATGATTGTGTTAATTAATCGTCTCATATCGGTTACTTCTCAAGGTTAATACAATAGTCTTGCAAAAACAAAGACTTGTTCAAAAAGAGCTGGAATAAATAAAAAATAAAAAATAAAAAAATTTACTTAGAGAAACAAGAAAAAGAATGCAAAGAGGAGGACGGAGAGGAAGAAGCACATATTCTATTATAGAAACTCATTCAACTTTTATAAAACACCAAAACATGTCAACTTGAATTCGGTTCAAGAACCAAAAAACCATTGAATACATAATCATTTTAGATCCACAAAATTGTTTCAAAATCGCTTTAGAGCTATGTAATAATTAAAACCCTAATAAAATGTTGGCCTTAAAGAAAAATTATAAAAATAAAAAATAAAAACCTAAACACCTATGTTCTTAGAATTGGGAACATTACAAATATTGTACTTTCCAAATCAAGTTTGCACTAACTTTTAATAACTCTTTGATAAGAATGGTTGAATTACTCTATAAGACAATTACTTTTTTAAGTCCATGTAAAGGTTTAATTTCAACATATTATAAGTATTCCAAACATTTGTTAAATCAAAGCGTTGTAAATATTACACATTTTGTTCGGGGAAAAGCTACATCTAGTACCGGACCAATGATTTGAGTGATACGTCCCAAGTTGTTTTTTCAAGAGTGGAAACTTCAGGACCAGAAGTAGTAGGGTTTAGTCTCATAATAAAATGAAATATGTCAAAATTCTTTTGTTTAAAAAATTATTGAAATCCAAAATCAATATTCTATGGCGGTTAATTAAAAAAAAATGAAATGGGAGTTCACACTCGATTTCGTTGGTACCATCAAGTGGTGTGAGACAAAAACAAAATGGTAATCTTTGACATGTTATTCTTAACTATTGACAAGTCAATCACAATGTACTAATATAAAATCAAACAAAAAAAAAACTTCAAGATGGAGAAGTGGCATGATAAGTATTGATTTTCCATGATTATCTCTAATTGTGATCTTAGCTAATGCATTTCTATTCATTTTGGAAAATTTTCTTTTGAAGGTGGTTTAATTTCCGGTGTTAATTAGAGAATCACAATGGTTTAAAAAATTTTAAATGGTTGATTTTAAATTATTTAAGAAATTAGGGTGATTTTTTAAAAATTTATTTAGTGAATAGTTTTTCTTGAAGGTTGGAATGCATCATTTGAAACACATTCTTTATGAAGTCGACCCACACAATAAAGGGAGGCCGTCAATTTGACAGTGCATTTGACTTTTTTTTTTTTTGAAAGAAATCCATTCAAAGAAGCTAACAACAACCACAACCCTCCCCTTCAAAGATAGAGGAGAAAGAGTCTGGAACGATACAAAGAATCTTAACCACTTCTTCAGAGCTAGAAGAAGAATCTGAAACAAAAAATCTCACCTTATCACTACCCAACACTGCAACACGAGCCATGCGTTGAGCCAACCCATTCGCAGACCGCATACACCAACAAAAGAAAACCACATGAGCACAAGCGCCCAAAGTCTCAATCTCCTCAACAAAACTCGACAACTCCGACAAGTCCTGAATTTTATGATTAATATCATTGATAAGATTCATACAATCAGACTCCACTAGAACATGGGAAAGGACCCATGATCAAAATAGTAAACGAAAGCTTTCAGACCTCTAATCAATGCCAAGGCCTCAAGGAACTTAATGGACCAATTGAGGTCCACTTTCTCACAACCACCCAGGATGAAAGAGCCATACGAGTCATGAACCACCTAACTAATACCACCCGCCCCTTCAAGCTCAGACCACGAGGCATCGATGTTCATCTTCCAAAACCCCAATTCAGGCGGCACCCACATCTCCTGACTCCTCGGAATCTCCCTCCTAAAAGACAACTGATCACCACTATTGCTCCCACAAAACTCCTCCATATGCATAGAGATCTTGCCAACCAAAACATTGCGCGCAAGGGAATTGTCGCTTTGCAGTAAAAGGTTCTTGTAATTCCAGACATCTCATAGAAGGATGCCAGCGGTATCCCAATACGAACCATGCAGCTTCATCAACACTTTGTCCCAACAGTTTGTCGGGCTCCAGCAGTCCATAAAACTAGACGGAAAACCAACTAATGAAGAAAAGAGAGAAAGCCAAATACTTTTAGTAAATTTACATCCCCACAACACATGGCTCTACGTTTCCACAAGATTCCTGCAAAATAAACAAAGGGGGTTGGTAACGATTCCTTTCTTTGTAATATTGCCCAGGGTGGGCAGAGAATCGGTAATGGACTTCCACACCATCATTTTAACCCTTGGGGGCACCCTAAGACTCCAAACAAACTTCTAGAAAGGCTTATTCTTCAAGAGGTTAAAACTAGAATCACCAAGCGACGCTTTTAGGTTCACTGCTAAATTGTACGCACTCGTAACAAAGAAACAGCCGTTGGGATCAAAGCCCTAAATAATCTCATCCGCTCCCCCGGTTCCCCGACGGGGAACACTAAGAATAGACTTTGCATCACTGGGGAGAAAAATGCTATGATTCAACTCAGAATTCCAATTCCCATCACTGTTAATAATATCCTGAACCCTCATCGAGTCCAAATCTCCATTCGTGCATATAGGAGTCATATGGCCAACATCCGAAATCCACGGATCATGAAAAATACGCACACAAGTCCCTTTTCCCACCTTCCATTTGTAGCCAGAAATAGCTCCCTCCCCCACAAAATACCCCTCCAAGTGAGAGAGAGATTGCTCCCCAACGAGGCATTACGAAAATCACCATCCTTAAAGTATCTACCTCTGAGAACACGTCCAAGCAGGCTATTAGGGTTTTTAATAATTCTCCAGCTTTGTTTAGCAAGCATTACCTAGTTAAATGACTGGAGAAACCAAAAACCAAGACCCTTACATCCTTGACACAAAGCTTTTTCCAGCTCATCCCGCGCGTTTTCTTTTTATCCCTGAAAGAACCTCATTTTAAGCCATCCTATTTTTGTTTGTTCTAATTACAATTGCTTTATTCCTTTTATTGTTTTCTTTACAAAACTATTTAGGCGGTTTTCAAATATAGAAAAATAAACCAAAATATTTACAAATATAGCAAAATTTTACTATTTATCTGTGATAGACTGCGATATGTGTCATGATAGACACATATAGTACTATTAGTCTAGCGCGATCTATTACCATGACACATATAGTAGTCTATCGCGGTCTATCACAGATAAACTATGATATTTTGTTATTCTTTATAAGTATTGTCAACAATTTTGCTATTTAAAATAATTTCCCAAACTATTTTCTTCTTTATTTTTTGAGGAAATATAATATCCCTCTTTTTTATATATAATTATTATCTTATTATATCTTTTCATTCTTTTTTAGCAAGATTAAATTTAATTAAAAAATGTTACGTATTTAAACATTTTATTAATAAAACAATATTCCATCATATATGAAAAAAAATATAATATCATTATTGTTTTACAGTTTCATATTGTTAGTTCTTTTTACTAGATTTGTGAACTATGTGTTATCTAAAAAGACAACTATAATATAGTAGAATAAATTTATTGCATAACTAAGTAAAATTCTAAAACAGTTCTAATTATTTATTATATGGTATACATCTGTTTCTTCAAATGTAACTTTTAAAGACTCAGGGTTATGGAGGAAAATCCATCTTCCTATTTTTCCTTAAACTTCTTATAAAATTCTATTTTTTTCCCCTCTTTTCAAACAATTACAACAGTTACTTCTTAGATATTCATTGAAATAATCTGAAATAAAATCCATCATTTCATGTATGTGAGTGACTACTTTGATGGTAAATATATGAGAAAACATCAAAATAAAAAGTGTATGCGATTTTTTTACTTTGTACCTTATATATTTAAGGAAAGATGATAATATGAAAATAGTAAAAAAAAAAACTATATAATTCTTATTACATGTTAAAATTTTCATGTACTTTAAAAATTTTAATTAAAACAAGTTATCTTAAACTAGTGTATTTAGGTGGGTATTAAGCCAACCAGAAAACTATTTAGCCAACCAACATGCAGCTTTAGAGGAATACTTGTATAAACGGCTCTTACATATAAAAAAAATTAACCCTAAGTTGGGAAATCAATAAATTTTGACATTCTGCTTATGTCATTATGATGTAATATTACACTTTAACCCCAAACACATCATTTTTCCTTCCTCTTTTGCAACATCTTTTCTTATATTTTTCAGTTTTTATGTGTTTTTTTGTTTATTCTTTTAACTTTTTCTTTTTTTTTTTTGCAATTCTTCTCGCGTTTATTTATTTATTTGGTGTGTTTTTTCGTGCATTTCTTCTTTTTTTTAATGTGTTTTTTTAGCATCGAGTAGCAAACATATAACATATAACATATAGTATCGAGCATCGAGTGAATTTATAACTCAAATATAGAGCATCAAGTATATAACATAGAGCATAGAGTATCAGACATTGAGTATCGAGGATCGGAGATCGAAATCGAAATAAAAAATCAATTATAAAAAATTAGAGATCGAAATCAAAGATCGAGCAAACTATCGAAACTTACAAATAATTGTAGAGTCAAATAGATAAATTTCCAGTGTTTTGTGACGAGTTTTCATTCAATTTCAAACGGTGAACCAATTACTCATTCGGCCCCGAGAAAAAAGGCCCAAATGAAAAACCCAGCCTTAGAAGTCCTTCTTCCTTTTTTCTCTTCCCTTTTCACGATAATCAGCCCCACACCAGCCTTCTCTCTTTTGTCCAGCAGACCCACACCGGCAGCCCGTCTCCGCCTCACGCCGCCATCTTCGGTCGCGCATCGCCGGTCGTTCACACTCCGTCCCGTCTCGTCGGTCTGAGCACCGTCTCGAACGCCCAGACTAGTTGCACTCCTCCGCCGTGGGTTGTCGTTCCAGCGCCGCCGATTCCGTTCCAGTTCGCTTCAGATCTGCTGGTTTGTTTGCTATTTTAATTGAGTTTTCAAGTTTACCCATGGTTTGTGGGTCTAATTTTAGATTTCCCACTCTGCTTTGGTCTCAATTCGACGTTTTGGTGTGTTTGGAGGGTTTCAAAAGAAATTTCCAGCAAGGTGTTTGGCTTTCACTGGTGAATTTTCTTAATTTTCAATTACCCTTTGAGCTTGGTGTTGGTATTAAGCTTGTCCATAATTTTAAAGTGTTAGATTGGAATTTTGAAGGAGTTTCGAGGAGCTATCCCGCTGCAGTTTGAGGGCTTTCGACAACTTTTTTTTTTGGGGTTAGTTTTTAAGGTTCCAAGGTTCTTTTGGATTGTTTGATGATGCTGTAATTTTAGATTCTGATCCTCAAATATTATGTTGTCTTTGGATTGTGTTGTTTGGGGGTTTGGAGGAAATCAAGCTACGTTTGGGTATAAAAGTTATTTGGAGGCGTTTGGGTTTGAGTTTTGTGTTTTAGTTCCAAAATATCTAAGTAATTTTCATTTATGTTTATAGTGACTCAAGAAGTTTGCTCGAGATAAAGTGGGGATTGGTTTGCTTGTTATTTGAATTCAAATTCAAGGGAAGTGACTTTACTATCGGATGCCCTAGGAAAAGGAAAAGAGAGAGAAATAAACACCAGTGCACTTCCCGTCGTTTTGAAACTCCTCTTTCTTTCCCCTACTCATTTTCTTTTGCATTCATGGTTTCCCGGCAGCCGGAAGCTGTAGACGCACCTCCGATTTCTTTATTGCAGTTACCTCTTGCCGGAAAATTTTCTTCCTTCTTTTTCTATTTCCCTCTCTCCTGCACTCACGCCGACACACCGATTTCTGTGTGTTTAGAGAGGTTAGTTTGAACTTTGAAGTTCTACTTGTTTATGTGCTCTTAATTCGTTTTGTTTCAAATGTCAAATCCAATCGCTGCTGCCTTTGTTTATCGATGTGGAAATGAACATCAAAAAAGAATATTGGAAATGGATCTCGATTTAACTTCAATTTTCTCAGTCCTGTCCCTCGTTTGCCGTTATCCTAATTGGGTTAATTGCTTTAGGTTTGAAGCCCAAGTAGCAGGCAATTGGGAGCCTGTAAGTTGAATTTCTTGAACATGAATTAGTTTTATCCGGAAATTCCTTTGTGATTTGGCTGAGTTGAGAATTGATGATGGATAGTAACAAAGAAAAAGAAAAGACCTCGATTTTGTTCTGTTCTGCTCGGTTGTAGTCAACGAAATTATAAGTATTCGTAGGCTGTAGACTTCCGAATCCTCTGCTTCACTATACTGATGATTCATAGAGGCATATTCTAATTCCAATTCCTTACCGTGTTTTGATTGATATTATGCAACTGGCTTTTGTGTGCTTCACTATACTGATGATTCATAAAGATCTCAATTTCATATTTTAAATTTTGTATTTGTTTTTTTTTTGTTTTTTTTTTTGCCTTACTCGATGTGGTTGTTGAATAAATTCCAATGCCACTTCTCTCTTGATTCTGCAGGATTCTTTTCCTCTTTTCTAAATGGGTTTAAGTAAAACTGAAATCAACTTGAAGCGGCTACTGGCAACTGCCCCTCATCAGAAGGATCAGGCTAAACTTATACATGTACGTCCAGATGATTGGGTGAAGGTTCTAATTGGTTTGATTTTCAGTCATGTAAAAGTGATATGAAGATCATTATTCATTTTGGCCCAACTATTTTTAGTATTATATCAATTATTTTTCATAAGAAGTACATCAGTTAGTTTCCTGGCTTTTGTCTTTTATAAGTTTTTGGTACAATTCTTGCAGTACGTAACTACTCTAAGAGAACAGTTGGAGCAACTTGCCGAAGAGAGAACACCCGAAGGTTTATCAAGGTTGGTATGCTTCATCCCTCACTTTCCCATTGCTTCCAGTGTCAGTCCACCATGGATATACCTTGGACAGCTTTTCATACTTTTGTATTCTCAATTTGCATGAGGTTTGTTTGATTCAACCTCATTGGACATAAACTGATCTAGGAGCCGCTTTTGGGAAATGTCTTTTTTTGAGATTTTCTGATCTGGTCCCCTGTACTACGTGCTGTTAGTTTCTTTGTGCAGAGTTTCAAAGGCTTTGCTTGGCGATTATTCAGAGAAGATAGAGGCCATTGCTTCAAAATTAGCTGTTCCTTTGGTACATTTACATGGGTTTGGTTGTTTTAAAGTTGTTCTCTGTTAAGTTGTAAGATTATGGACCTATACATCCTAATCATCTATTTGAATCGGTTTTTGTATTTTTTTTTTCTTTTTTTGGGTGGAAGTTTTTTTCCCCTCTCCCTCTCTCCTTGGCATTTAAAGCATTTCCCCCCTAAAAAAGATAGCAAAATGCCAAAAAGTGCCCTCAATTCTATAATACTTGTTTACAACCTAATGTATAGCATGCCTGACTTCATTTTATTTCAAGCATCTGGTGTTTCTGTAGCAATATTACTTATCTAGATTCATCTTTTGCTTGAATTTTTTGGGTGCATCCGAAGGATAACATTAAATGCTCACTTTATCTTTGATGGTTTGTGTTGGTTTTCCAAATCAAATGTAGATGCTAACATCTCAGGAGCTTCATTTCTTGTGCTTGCATGTGGTGCAGTTTTGTTTCTTTTACTTAACGTTTTGATCAACATGCAGCCTGATGTGGAAGAGTCTTGTGAGCCCTCTACAAGTACTTCTATTAGAGAATTTTCTTCTGTAGCTGAAGGAGATTTAAGCACCCCCAGTTCACCTCCGGGACTAAGGAGGAGATTTCTGTGAGTGGTTCTTGTTAGGATTTATGTGACACCGAATCATTGCTGAAGTTCTTTTTATTAAACCAAAGCTATTATGTTACTGGGCAGGGCATCCTCTATTGTGGAGGATAGATCTCATGGCACCATCAAAGAAGACTCCTCAGCACCTGTCAAGTTGGATGCTGCGGCAATATCCCACATCGAGAAACACAGGTACCAACCCTGGAAGTTTCAAGTATTTTTGACAAATCTTGCACACTTTTCTTCTTATAGCTTACAATGTTATATGGTGAATGCTTTTATTAAATAAAGACAATAGATTCTATGTAAAGAATGAAGTACCCCCTTTCTCATTGTTGTTAGCAGACATCGATTGGAGATATATGAGCTACTTAAAGCTGCTGCTTCTTCTTCTTCTTCCTTTCTTTTCATTTTCTCTTCTTCTCCTCCTTTTCTTTTATTTTTTTGGAAATTGTCTGTTGCCATATTCCAGTTTTTTCAAGATCGATACTCTTTTGCAGCTTATGCAAAGGTTTGAAGCTCAGTTATATGAAGGATCTGTATCTGTTTCAGAAGTTTGTTAAAAAATATGTTGGGGACCGTCTTGGGCCCCTATAGACAGATCCAGGAAAGTGTGGTTTGATTTTCTTTGGAGGGTAGGGGATAATTGATTTCATTGGAAAAAACAGATTACAAGGCAAGATCAGATGAGAACCAATCCAGGGAAAAACCATATATGTGTAATGACTGTACTACTAGTAAGATAAAATTTTTGTAGGGAGATTTGAAGTACTGATAAAGTATTGACGATTTTCAATAGTACTTAAATGAAGTTGAAAATCAAGATTATACAATGTGGGCACAAGAATTAACTGGAGAAAAAAAAAGGAGTAAAAACATTGACTACAGCAGCATGATTCTTCATTCTGATTTAATTAATTTGTTGTCGTTACTTTCCTTTTTCGTATTGTCTATCATGAAACCATGATTTATTCACTCTGGTAGGAAGCTTCAAGAGGATTTGACTGATGAAATGGTTGGGTTAGCAAAGCAATTGAAAGAGAGCAGTCTGATAATGAGCAAATCTTTGGAGAACACTGAGAAGGTACATATTCTCTTCTAATTTTTCTTGTTGATGTAGTAAAAAGTGGAGATTTTATGCCTCTGGTTTATTTAAAATACACATAAATGCTGTAAAAATCAAAATAAATCCCATACTCGAAGCATACTTTGAGGAATACTCGCTTTTTAGTGAGTTGAAGGTTTTTTGTTTCAGGGACATGCATTCAGAGGGTTGTGTTTCTTAAAGTTGAACTATGTATTAAAATATAACTCTAGAATTAACTTAGCAAAGTGAATTAGAACTCGATGAGGGCCAAATATTGGTGAAGGCTGTAACCCTTTTTTGGGGATAAGTTTCCTTGTTAGAGTTCTTCCAAAATCATGTTGCCATAATCTTGCCTGCTTCAACTTTTGGGAAACTGACCTTTCATCAGAAGATTAGAAGTTGAAGAATACAAATGGAAGTTTTCTTGTACTATCTTGCTGTTAGTGGTTGTTTGCTGAAGTGTGTATTAATGATGGGCTGGTGGAAATCTTCTCTTTTTGTAATTGGTCCAAACATGCTAAAATTTTTGTTAAACTGTGGGGGGCTTTATTATGGCATATATCTAGCTGGAAAGTAACTAGAGAGTTTTCGAAGATAACTATCTTTTTTCTTTTGTTTTTTGTTTTTTCTAGAAATGTACAGTTAACTTCCTCTTGGTGGAGTTATGCTTGCAAGAAATTCTTTTTTAACTACAACCTTTCGACGATTGTGAACAACTAAAAAGCTTTCTTATAGTTCTTTTGGAGGGAGTTCTCTCTACCCCAGCCCTTAGGTTGTTCTCTCCCTCTTTTGTTTAACCACATATCATCTCTTATCTTAAAACAATTCCTCGACTTCTTAGCCTTGACATAAATTTAGGACCTCTAGGTAGTGAATGTGAGAGATGGTCTTCTAGTGCCTTCATTCTTGTCATATTGGATGATATTTGAAGTAGGGTCTATTGCATGATTCCATCATAAAAGGAGAGCATTATTGTAACCAGCTTCGTGGACCTGTTACTTTAGCTCCGTAGTTCCTTCCTCCTTCCTTCAGCGAGTTGTACTCTTTGTGTTGTCCTTTTTTTTAGTACAACAACTGTGAGGGTGGGGATCGAACCTAGCTCACTTTGGGTCTGTTTTGTCTTTAGTTGATTTGCTTTCAATGGATAATTTTCTTTTTGTCCGAAAAAGTAGTAGTTACTTGGGAGCATCTTTTCAAATGGCAACAATTACCATTGCAGTCAGTGATAGTAACAGTGACACTGCTTCATCCCTGCATATTATCTTTGGTGTGCTCCAAAGTTTAGATTATTTCTTACCGATGTAATAGTAAACTTGATAATTGGCTTCCAACAGATACTGGATTCCACAGAGAAGGCCGTTGAGGATAGCTTGGCAACCACTGGTCGGGTCAACAAACGTGCTGTCCAGATTTACTCAGAGAGCTCAAAAACTTCATGCTTCACTTGGTTGACAATCTTCATAATGACCTGTGTTTTCGTAATGGTTGTGCTTCTCATTCGAGTTACTTGAAATACTAGGAACTAATTTGCGTTCCCAGTAAAGGGTTCGAGATTTGTATACACACACTTGCAAGGAAAAAGAAAACCAGAAGATTACCATTCAATTCATCAATGAAATTTTTGTTCCCTACCAAACAAAAGATATTCAAGCCACAAGAATTCTCTTTTCTTTTATATACTGTCACCAAGTTAGCAATGGTTTGTTTTTGAGCAAATTGTTTCAAAATTTGCAGATTGGTATATTTAATGTGTAGTTACAATTTGAGAAATGGTTAGAAATAGCCTCTGATCTATATGTACAGATTTGTTGTCACACCCTATCCCGAGCAACTCTTCCTCACGCTCCGAGACAATTTTACACAACTCCGGAATTGTCTTTTCATATATATTGTATTGTATTGTTCAGTAGAAGTATCTTGATATAATATAGATTTGGGGGTGTTTTAATAACTTATGCTTCAATTTTTTAGATTTTGATTTCAATTTTAATTCTATGTTCTTACTTCTGATTTTTTTGGCAGTACTCCGTCACATTTCAATCTCTATTCACAAGTAGAGATGTCCGTTAAATCCGCGGAGTCGGGGCTCTACGGGGACCCGCCCTGAACGGGGCAGGGAATCTCTGGATACACAAAGAATGGGGGAGGGAGTGGGGAATTTTTTTCCTCTATTTACAAATTGGGGCCAGGGACGGGGAATATATTTCCTGATCCCGCCCCAAGTGCCGGGTCCGCCTTGCCTCGGTTATATGTGGGGTCATGGACTCCATTTTCGTTTAGGATCCCCTTTCGATATGAAATTCTTTATTGGGCTTGGTGTGAAATCATAATCATTACACATTCATTGTAGGTTTGGTTGCTGGTCTAGCGACCCCTCCTAGATGTCGTCGTCAGTGCAGCGTACTTGTTGAAGATCGTAACGTAAGTAACTCAGTGCGCTCTCTCTCTCTACATATATATATGAAGATTTTGTTAGGATAATTATGGTTGTTATATAAGTTTAAGACTTTATTTACTTTAATTGCTTAGATGTTGTAATATTTAAGATAAGATGTTGTTATTGTTGAATTCTAATTTTTATAAATTATGAAAACTTAGCATTTTAATTAAATTTTCAAATTGCATATTATTATTGTTTTTATTAGGAAAATTGATAATGTTTTATTTGAATGAAAATTGTAAAATAAATACTTTAATTAAAGAATTGTTAAAAAAATATATTTAATTGAACTAAAAAAAAGGTTAAATTTATCCAAAATAAAATATTAAAAATAATCAAGGCAGGGAATTTTCCCCACGAGAAATCCCCGCCCCGTTCTTCGTGGAGAAATTCGCGGAGACAGAGAATGGAATGAGAACGTCTCCGTTCCGTCCCGTGGACATCTCTATTCACAAGGAGCCATCAGACTTTTTGTTGTTTGGTTTTTCATTGCTTGTATATATGGAAAGTTATCCTCAATTTTCAGTTTAATTATATTTTCAGAAGTAGGCATAAATAATTCATTCTTTATACATACACACATATATATATATGAGAAAAGTGAGATATTAATACTTTTTAATAATTTTTCTCAGAAAATAAGGTATATATGTTTTTTGATTAAACTGATAGGGTTGACTTGTATTTTGGTATTTAGGACAAATATCAATTTACATCTCTAAATTTTGAAAGTTGTATTAATTAAAAATTTGAAATTGTATCAATTTACACCTTCCTATTTTGTTTCATCAATATTGTATGAAACTTAAAATTTGAGTCAATGAAACTATTAAATTTTCATAAGCTAATCAATTTAAACATTTTGTCATGATTATCTTTGAACATCATTCATGCCTAGTTTCTCAAACGCAGATTTCAAATGTTGGTTTTACAATATGGACTATTAGAGTAAATGTAGTGATGATTCTCAAAAGAAATTCTAAAGAAGAGTGTAAATTAATTAGTTTAAGAAAGTTTAGAGGTTTAATCTATACAATTATAATTCACATGAGGTTTTTCCAAACGAAATGTAATAGAGGGTATAAATTGATACACTTACGAAAGTTTACCGTTTAAATTGATACAACTTTAGAAATATGGTTTGATATTTTTCCAAGCATTTATTCTAACCTAGGAAATTAATTGTTAGACAAATAACTTCATTACGATATTACTAAAAAAACCTCATATATAATATATATGTATATATGTTAACCTAATTTTATATATTTCTATATTTTCTGGAAAAATGGGACCAACAATCCTTAAATTATGAGGATATGTACTTTTATTTAATTTTTATGTTTCTTTATATTTATATGATCCTTTTTGGAAGCAGGGTTGATTTTTGCCTTGTTGGCAATAGGGAATGCATCTTTCCACCCATTCAAGAGGAATGTGTATATTTTATTTTTTTATATTTGCATATTATTTTAATTTTTAATTTTAAACTTTTTCTAATATGTAAATTTAGATGTTATATTAGTTTTGAATTTTAAACCTTTCAATATTTGTATTTATATATTATTTTATTTGAATTTAAAATTTGGAAGGTGTATATTTATATACTATTTTAAATTGAATTTTGATTTTAATTTTTAGTACATTCGCAACTAATTAGAATTTTGCAATATATAAACTTTATTATGTTTTTCTAATGAAGAAATAAATTTTGTTCATTTAGACATGTATTTAGTCTCGCTTTAATATTTTACAACCACAATACGATGAGATTGAATCTAAATCAACATTATTGAACGTGAATTACTTGAGTAACTATTAATATTGCATATCAAATTTGACAACGTTTGAAAGATATAAATAATTGTATTATTGTTATTAATATTGTGTCAAGACTTATTTGTATTAGATGTCATTTTTATACATTCTAATGCATGTTATATATTTTTTATATTACATAACTAAATTAAATTTAAATTATGAAACAAGAGAAAAACTAAAATAGTAAGGAAAAAATGATAAAAGGAACGAGAAACTAAAAATAATTATCAAACAATTTTTTTTTCATAAAACAAAAAAAATAAATAATTATCAAACATCTTTATGTTATTATCATTAAGAAAAACTAGAAAGAAAACAACAACCAAAGGACACTGTCTAGAAACTTACTTCAATGCCTTTTATTGTTTACAACAAAGAGGAAAAAAGGTCTAACCCTAATCCTGACTAACTGACTACAAATTTCGATTTAAATGATTATTTTGTAAATTATTTTCTTAAATAAGTAACATATACATTAAGAAAAAAAAAAATTCTAAATTTAAAACCAAAAGCTATTTATGTACAATAATTTTTTTTTAATTTGTTTTATTGTACAAATAAACCATCACACGGACTATCTATTGTTATTGTTGATGTCGAAATTTAGATTAACTAGACAACAATGTAAATTTGTTTTTTATGTAGAGAACAAGAATATTAAAAAAAAAAAAGAAAAAGTCTTCCTGCTTAAGTTAATGCTTAGGTGTGGCGATTGCTACGTCTGCTCCAATACTTAAGTCAATCAATAAATTAAAGGAAATAGTGTAGAACTTCAACTCAAAGAATTCACTAATCACTCAAGGAGCCTTTATGGTGTATTTATAAGGTCTAATGTCTTATTCCTTTTGGGATTAGGTTTTAGAATCTATCTAGAGGTTTTTTTAGGATTATTTTGGACCGGTCAATGCTGATGAGATAATTCTTGGGAGGATCTATAGAGGAGCTAGCTTGGAATGAGCTTCCGCCCTTATTCCCTCTTCCCTTAAATTTCCTCTTGAATCTTATGTGTTGTTTTTTATCCTAGCTATTCTTCTTGGATTGATATAATGTCTGCTAAGTCTCTCAAGTAAATTTTACCCCTTGGTCTAATATTACCTACAACAATTACAAAAATATGAAAATAGAGCCGGGGTGATGTTTGATTTAACTTTTTCAAGTGTATTTTAAACATTTTTTTTTAATCAAGTAGTGTGTATTATGTAATTATTATGAATTAGGTTAAATTCCAAATTTGCTCCCTATATAGTTTGGATAAAGTTACAAGTTAGTTCATATGGTTTTCAAATTTATAATTTAGTTCCAATAGTTTGATACAACTTCATATATTGTAATTATTAGGTCATTCCTTTTCTTTTACCCTCTAAATCTGTGTCCAAACCAAATATATCTCAATTGTGTTTTGCCTTTACACCTCACTGTTTTTTTTCCTTAATTAATAATAAAAAAAAATTCTTTAAACTTTATTTTATATATATATATATATATATATATATTAAGTTCAAATATTTGTCAATTTGACAGTGAAGAAGAGTACTTAACCTCACATGCCCACACACAGCTTCCAGCTTGGTTGAAGATAGCTTTTGCTTTTTCTTCTCTCTCTCTCTCTCTCTCTCTCTCTCTCTCTCTCTCTCTCTCTCTCTCTCTCTCTCTCTCTCTCTCTCTCTCTCTCTCTCTCTCTCTCTCTCTCTCTCTCTCTCTCTCTTGTGTTCATTGATGTCAAAGAAAAAAAAAAATAAAAATGGATCTACCCTTTTTAATTAATAAAAGTATGATGAAATTTACCAATTGGGTACCTATTTTTTGGGTTCTTCCTACCAAATGAAGCAATGCAAACCATAGTCCTCTGGAGGTGAAGATTTATGGTGTACTTTATAATTAATACAGGCTCAACTCTTAACTTGAACCTAAGTCAAAAATTGACTAATAATTTATTATAATAATACTACACTAACAGGTCAAAAATTGAAATCCCTAACTCTAAATATATATCTCTAAACTAGAGAAGAAACGAAATCTCTAATTATGAGAAAATAAAAAATAATTAAAGTCCAATGACCGTAGAACTAAGTTAAATCACCAATTGATCCGGAAACTTAAGTTGATGAGTGATGGTAAATTTAACATTAATATATCATCATATACCATGTTGAATTGCCGAAAAATCCAAAAGTTTAAACTAATGATAAAGATAAATTTAAAATTATATCATTTAACACTCCATTCACTTATTAGCTTGAAATATTTAGAGGGTTATAGACGAAAAAAGTTTCAAAAAGGGATTAGATTAGATTATATCAAATAACCAAAATACATGTCAAACATTCAAACAACTCTCTCTCTATACATATGTAGTCTTAATTACATTCAAATTAACACAAAGGAAAAAAAATTGTCTTGAATACAAAAAAAACAAAAAAGTTACAAACTTTAAAGGGGAATAATTAATGAGTAATAATATACCAACCTGAATAATAAAGAGGGAGAGATGAATTAGAAACTACAATGGTTGTTTCTTGAATTTGTTCAATTATACACACACCCATGTTAAAATCAATAAAAAGAAAAGATTTTTAAACAAATTAAAGAAAAAGAAAAAAAAACAAGAATTAGTGATAGAAAGATGAAGTAGAAATGGGTTTGATTTTCTTGGAAGGAATATGAAGTTGAAAATAGAGAGAATTGAGATCTTGTGGAGCTTCAAAGAAAGGAGGTGGCAGAAAGTTCAGTTTCCTTCGTGGAGGACGAGGTTTCTTGGGCGCCGGCGGACAGACCACGGCGGGCTTCAGGCGGGCGGCGGCGGCGGTGGGGGTGAGACATTCTTCTTCTTCTTCTTCTTGTGTTTTATCTTTGGGAATGATGAATTGAAGGGAAGATAATGGTGTAAGTGGTTGGAATTCCTCCAAAATTTCCATACCCATTTTTAAAATTGGAGGATTATTCAGTTGGGAGTTGAATAGGTTTTAATAATGGGTTAAAAGCAAAGAGAAGAGAAGGGAATTGAAATGGTGATGATGAGAAGTGATGAAAGACAGACAGAGATATATGTGAAAGAGAGAACATGGGTGGGGTCTATCATCAATTCAAATAGGTTTATTTATTTATTTTTAAATAAAATAAAATATATAACAGATAAAATATTAAGAAAAAGAAAAATTAGTGTGGTTCAACCAAAGAGGTGGGGTCTATAAGAGAAAGACTTTGACTTCTTTGTTTGGAAGTGAAGTTACTAATGTCTTGACTTCCTTTGAGTTAAAAGAGGAAATTTTCTAGTCCCTCATTAAATGATATATAAATTTTAGGGAAACTTACATTTTTACTCTTTAAATTTTGAATTTAATTTTTATTTGGTATTTAAGTTTGAAAGTATTGCACATTTATTTATTATTAAGTTTTTTTAATTTGTTTAGTTATCTACTTTCACCAAATATTTTTAAAAACTAAACCAAGTTTTGAAAACTATAAAAAATAGTTTTTAAAAACTTGTTATTTTTTTTTTTTGAAATTCTATTAAGAATTCAACTCTTTTGCTCAAGAAAACTTAAACAAGGGTAAATTTTTTTTTTTTTTTTTTTTTTAACTATAAAAATTAAGCCTTCAAACTTTTATAAGTATTAAATTTGGACCCTCAAACTTATAATAATCGTAAAGAAAAATCGAAACATCAAAGTTATACAATTGTTACAATTTCTACAATTATACAAGTTTGAGGATCTAATTTCAACACTTGTATAAGCTTGAGAGTATAATGGCAACTACCACCATAATTTATGAATATTTTCGACAATCTATTTAAAACAAAAATTGATAATAATTTAAGTTGATATCAGAACCAATATATTGTGATTAGGTTGAAAAAGAATTAAAAAGATGAAAGGGTGGAAAGAGGGAAGAGAAAGAATGTGGCAAAAGGTGACAAAAGATAATAAAAGAGAAATGTTGAAAGAAAGAAGAAAGAGATGAAATGGAAGGAACAAAGCCAAAGAGCAGCCTTTAAACTGACTGACTGCACTAAATGAAGGTTGTTCATCTGCTTGTCTCTATTATACTTACACTCTCAATATATCCATTGCCCATCCCCACTTACCAATCTTCTAGCCGCTTCTCTTTCCTTTTTCTCTTTCTTTCATTTAATTTGGTCCAAATATCAATTTATAACTCTAAACTTTGAAGTTGTATCAATTTAAATTCTTCATTGTTATATTTTATTTGAATACAGTTATGAAAATTCATGATTTAAATTGATATACTTATATCCTTATGAAAGTTTAAGGTTTTAATCTATATAATTATTAATTTGAAGTTTAAATTGATACAATTATTAATTTAAGGTTTAAATTAATACAACTCCCAAAATTTCTCTCTTTGGCTTTGCTCTTAAAAATATTTAAGACAAATATCAATTTATACCCCTAAATTTTGAAGCTGTATCAATTTAAACTCTAGATTAATAATTGTATCAATTTAAGCCTTGAACTTTCATAAGTGTATCCAAACAAAACATTATGAAAGGTTTAAATTGGTATACTCATAAAAGTTTATGGTCTAAATTGTTATACTTATGAAAGTTCAAAGTTTAAATTGATACAATTATTAATTTGGGGTTTAAATTGATACAACCCAAAAAAATTCAGGGTTTAAATTGATACAACTCTTAAAGTTTAGAGGTATAAATTGATATTTTTCCAAACATATATATTATTTTTCAGGATGTTTTCAAAAATAAAATAATTTAAAAATAATTACAAATATAATAAAATTTTACTTTTTATCTATGATAAACTGCGATAGACCGAAGATGTCTATATGAGTCTATTGCGATCTATCACAAATAGGAAGTAAAATTTAACTATATTTGTAAATAGTTTGATATTTTTTAAATTATTCTTTAAACTTTATTTGTTTTTAATTTATTATTAAATATCATATTGTGTAAAAAGTTGATGAGTTTTGTCCATTTCAAAAGTGAAAATTGGGTAGTGGTTGTGGGTGATGCTCTCCTCTTTGTTTTCTAGTTATGTTTGGTTTTATTCCCCCTTTCAGGGGAAAAGTGAAAAAAAAAAAAAAAAAAACATTAGGTCAATTTGGCAAGTATTCTCTTCTTCAACAAATCTATCAATTTCACTATTATTTTCATTCATTCATTTCTTTTATTTATTCAACTTAAGGTTCTAATTCCTCTATCTCTCTCTAGCTAACACCATTGGAGATATTTTCTTCTTCCAAATCTCACTTTCCTTTTTCCTTAACAATTATATATCTTGTTTCAATTATAGTATTAGTTATATAGAGTTATACCTAACTTAACTATAATACTTAGTGCTCTAACTTGCATGAGATTAGAAAAAAAACTATTTAGTTAGATAAACATATATAATAAGACATCCACACATGACCGACCATCAAGCACATGGTGTCAACTTGGGTTAAAACCACCTCACACAATCACTCGAGATTAGAAAAAGTTATTTAGTTAAATGAACATATATAATATATACACGTCGACACATGACTATCTGTCAAGCACATTGTGTCAACTTTGGGTGAAAACCACCCCACACAATCACTCGAGACAAATAATATTAATGTAAGAAATTAAGTTGCATCCAAATAGCATGTTTTATTCATCTAGCACATTTCACATCTTTCCAAGACTACATGTAGAGTAGAACCATGGCCATTCATAAGCCTATCCAACCAAACCTACCACATTTAATAACAACCACAATTATATAATATAAAGTTTAGGATTAATTTGCATGTGGTTAACGTATACAAAAGTATACTCTTTAGCATAAAAATACATTACCAAACTTACATTGGGGCGTGGGAATTTAATAATTTATAAACAATTAACATCTTCGTTTTGATGTATTTGCTTAGAAGAGCATCTAGTAAAAAATTAAGTACATATGAAAAAATTCACAAAAGACAAAATTTGATTAATTTAAACACACAAGTATATAATTTTTAAAAAACAAAACAAAACATAATGTAAATATTTGAGATCTTGTTAATTAATCATAATCACGAGAACTTAATTTGGGGACCACCATTGGAAGAACAACACATGATGAACTTGCTTGGAATGTTTTAAACAACCAAATTAATTAAAGTGTAGTTTGTTTCTTAATTGAAAAGGGGATTGCTTAATTAAGATCCAACTCACTTAATCTAATAATTAAGCAAACAGTTTCAAGACAAAAGCTGTCTTAGATAACATGCTTTCATATGAGCTTTGTTCTTTTCTTATAACATAAATTATCAAAATATTTGTCCTTAAAGACTTTGGATAAAAAGCCGTATGAATTAATAGACTATATAAATCCTAAATATAATTAATGAAAAGTTTCAAACATAGGAAAATGAATCAAAATATTTATAAATATAACAAAGTTTTATTAGCTATTTGGGTTAGACTGCGATAGATTACTATATATGTTTATTTGTATCATGATAGACATAAATAATAGTCTATCACAGATTCGTTAGACTGTGATATTTTACTGTTATTTGTAAATATTTTTAACAATTTTATTCTTTAAAATAATTTTCCAAAGAAAAAGAGTACAAGAAAGTATAAAAGTCTAAATTATACCATTCATTTTCTTGAATAAATAATTTCAACAATAAGTGTACATTACGCATAAGAAAAAGATCAGATATAGGAAAATTAAAATAATTTAAACCATATATACCCAACATTTATGAGAGTGAAAACTAATGTCCCCCTTTATAACTATATGGTTTTTGATGATTTATCTATATATATTTCGTAAGAATGTCATCAAATCCAAACGAGTTTCGAAAAATTAAAAAAAACATGTCTAGGCTTCATTTCTAGTTAAGTTTATAAACATCCCTCCTACTTCTAAATTTCTTATTTTCTTATCTGTTTTGAAAACTTAAAAAATAAAATAGTTTTTAAGAACTTATTTTATATTGGAACTTTGCTAAGAATTCAACTCTTACTTAAGAAAGATGAAAATCATTTTAAAAAACTAAGAGGAAATAGACTTAATTTTTCACATGGGGACTAAGAAAAAAGGGTAGTATCTATTTTTTTAAAAAAAAAAATTATTTTTTAGAATTTTACTAAAAATTAAAATATATTTCCTTAATAAAATTGAAAACTAGAAGAAAATAATAAGTACAATTTTCAAAAGTCAAATAATTATGAATGAATCGGTTGTCTGATGAATGTCTGGATAATTTCTTCATTATTGGTGGCAGAAAACCCTACATGATTGGGGTTTGAGGTTGTTTTTTTCCTTTTCTCTAACAAATATATATGTTTTGAGATCTTTGTCTCTGAAAACCTTCTCTTCCTTTTGTCTGAATAATGACCTTAGGGTTTTCTCTTACAATAAACAATCCCCTTTTTTAACCATTGATTTTGAAGGTATCTCTCTCTCAAACAGAAAGCACAATGATAATATAAATTAGCTTAAAGTTGGGTTATAAAGTTTTTCATAAGTCAAATTTTGAGATCTTGAGAAATAAAAGGCTTGAAGCTTTTTTTTTTTTTCTCTTTCTCTAGTTGATGATCTTTGTCCCACTTCAATTTGAAGGGTAGAAGTTAACATGTCAACAAATTTATTAACATTTTGATAATAATGTTCTCTTCAAGTCTTTCTCAAAGATGAGAATCCTATGTGATTGAAAGAGAAAGAAACTAAATTAACAATATGACAGGAAAATAAAAAAAAATAAATAAAACCCTAGTGGGCCAAGAAAGAGAGAAAAAAACAAACACATATATTTTTCTAAGTACACAAATACATGCAATATTTATACACAATATTATGTTGAATGGAAAGATATGAAGAGAGAGTGTTGAGGGAGACCCTTAAAGCATCCTATGAAACTTGTCTACTTCAAAATTAAAACCCAACTTTTTTTTTTTTTTTTCTTTAGGGTTTCTTCATTAAAATCTCTCCCTGTTTAAGTGATTTAAAAAGAAAGAAAAAAAAAATGATGGATTTGTTTTTTAGCCAAAACTCCTCACATGGGGTTTCCCACTCTGTTTTTTTTGTCATTTTTTAATGCAAATTATAGATTGGTCTTTCATATTCAACTAACTTCTAAATAAATGATCAAACTCCTAATTTAAGGTTGATATCTTTTGATCTTTTAGTAATTCTTGAGTGCAATTTAAATTGTAATCATCTTTTCTTCAATCACAAAAAAAAAAAGAGATATAAAAAAAATATTAAAAAAACCATTTGTTATTTGATAACTTGTAATTGAATACTTTAGTAGAGCGTATAAAGATAAGTGCGAACCAAAATGCTATAATAATTCTAATTATGAAGATAATTACTTACTAATAAAAGGAAAAACAGAAATGATTATGAGTGTATTGAGTAATTATTGTGAGTAGGTTTTTTTGAATTTCAAATTTTGGCGCGTAATATGTTATTAATCATTTGTTGTTTAAAGATTTTTTATTTTAATATATATCAATGGAAATAATTAGTACTTTCAAAAGAAAAAAATTAATGGAACTAATCAAATGTCATGAACTTTTGTCGGGTGTGGGTCATTTACAAATGGATATAACCCAATTTTCTTCTGAGACTTTAATGTACCAAATTATATATATATATATAATATATATCTATCAAACCAACTTCAAGAAAATAAATATATTTTATAGTTAATGGGAGTTAATTTTGTTATGGAGTCTTCCAATAATTTAAGAAAGTATGTAATGTACATATTTAATATTCGAAACTATAATCGGATTAAAACCCATTGAAAAAGAGATATATTAAATATTTGAAGTTTTTTTCTTTTTTTTTGAAAAATATAATATGGATAACATCTTCGAACAATTATAAGCAATGGAAAATTGTTTCAAATAGACTCAATATTAGAGTGTATATTAAAAAATGTCTCAAATAAATTTATTTCTTATTTATGGGTTATCACCATTTTTTTTTCTGTATTTTTATCTTACCAAAAATAGTTATTATCATTGTTTATTATTAATTTGGAAGTTTTTGAATGTTTTTATTGTGTAATTTATTTTGAATTTGGAAGGTTTGAGAAGCATAATTAATTTCTTTTGGATGTCTCTCACGTAAACATTTCGGCATACGTAAATTATTTTTGTCTTCATTTTGTTTTCATTTTTCAGAAAAGTTCAACGTAATTTTTTTTTTCTTTCCAAATTTACTGTTTCTACACATTATTTCCTTTTAAGATTTTGTTTTTAATCCATCAATAGCATACATCGATTTTTATTCTTTTTAATTTTGGCAGCATTGCTTGCAAACATTAAAGATATTTTATGATTTCTTTTTTTCTTTTCAGTAATTTATAGTATTATTTTTTAAATAATAAAGATTGCAAATATTAATGGTTATTATAGTAATTGAGTCTTATTTTGGTCTATTTATGTGGAACTTTTTTTTTTGTTCTCCTGAAAATATGTGGAAACTCCTTTGTGTTAACTTTTGTATTTTATTTTATGCTAAAAAGAGAAATAGCAAATTTTAAAGTTTTTTTTTTTTTTTGGAAAAATGGCAAAAAAATTTTAAAATTGTAAAAGTAGCAAAACAAATTTAAATAATAGAATATACTAATTGGTACATGCCCACACTACCCTAAAAGCTAGGTAAATACAAGACAACGCTTCAAAAACAATTTGAATACCACAAATACATTCTATCTAAACATTTAAAAACCAAAGGTTAAAAATCACTCAAATGTTTTTTGATATCCCTTAAGTAATGTCTTCTCATTTCATGGTGATGTTGAGGTGCCGGTAATACGAATTACAAAATTGTACATTGCTAGATGAAAAAGGGCAAGAATTTCAAGATTATTCACAAATTACAATGCTGACCATTCATCTTTTGATTTCAGACCAAGTTTTCACATTCCAATTACAATTCTCAATAGTTGCTTAAAACTGTGAAGTTCCATGGACGAGATTGAACACAACACCATCAACACTAATGACATCAAAATGCATATTACCTCCATAAGCATTGGCCCCGTCGTTCTTCTTCTCCACGGCTTCCTTGAGCTTTGGTACTCATGGCACCACCAGCTTTCTGTATCTTTCTTCCGTTCGATATCGAGTCATCGCTCCCAACCTCCGCGACTATGGCAACATTGACTCCCTTGAATCACATTCTTCCTACATCACGCTTGGGGCTTTGGATGACCTTTCCAATTTTCAGAAGTTAGTTGCGGTGATGAAATTAAAGAGAGGGTTGCTTCCCAACGGCTGCTTCCTACACATAGAGAATTTAAGAGATGAAGAATATAATTTAGGGTTGCTTGCGGCTCAATGACTAATTTGGATCCTCTCTTCTATTTTCTTTTTAAAAAAATTATACCATATCTTCCACTTGCCTAATTTTGACTTTAACTAGGTCAAAGTCATCATTTCCTCATTTGATACTCCAAATTTTTCAATATATTTGACAATAAAAAATCAAATACCCCAATTATCTTCTCCAAAATTACTTTAATTTTGGCTTCATACTACACAATTAAAAGTAATCTAAAATCCAATCATTCAAAATATTTAAAATTACTTAAAATTCAAGATATCACAACAACAAAAGATAAACTCAAAAGATATGAAATTTGAGAAACACAAAAGATAAATTCAAATTTGGATAGGGAGGAAAATGAAATTATAATATAGGAAAGGAAGCTCACGTTTCAAAAATGTCAAGAATTCCAATCAGGAATTTGTTTAAATATGATAATAATTGATACAATACTGCTAACACAAAATACAATTATACTATATATGTAAATAGTGGATAAAAACTTGTTTGCCAAAAATATTAAGAATTCCAAACAAGGGTCAGGGATTGGTTTAAATATGATAACGGTTCATACAATACTTCTAACACAAAATGCAATTACATCATAATTGACTAATTTGGCTATCAATCAAGTTTCTCAATTACACTACATTTATATCTCGGTTCTTAATCAAGCTCTCCATTACAGTGTATTTAATGTTCCGTATATACAAACCAACTAAGGGCAAATCAGGTATTATGAAAAAGTCACCCATATGTCTTGCACATATTTTGTCATTAATCTTATTATTTTCAATTTTTGTTATATATCCAAACGAAACCTGATTTGTTGCTATCTTATCCAATTTCTCTATTTTTTCTTTTTAAAACGGAAAGAAAGATTTAGAAATTGACCTACTTCACAACTAATATCTCACTAATGTCCTAAACTTTAATTATATTCCAGAATTAGATTTTAGCATAAATTTGAGACAATTTTAACCTTTTGGTGTCATTTCTCCCATATTTAATTTTTCGTATTATTTTATAATTAAAATGTTAAAAAAATTCAATCCGAATTTAGAATTAATTTTTAAAAATTTTATTTTTGAAATAAACATTAACTACACTATATATATCATCATTAAATTTATGTTGTCATTTAATGATTTTTTTATTTTATTTATTAACTAATATGGTATATAATCCTAAAATTAAAGAATATGATAATACATTATCTCATATTTAATTTTCATATATAGGTCTTTGTTTATAAATGATATTTTTTTCATTATTTTTTTTTCTTTTACAGATTTCACATATTTATTTTAGCAGTTTTTGTTTTTGAGGATATGTTTTTCCAATTAGTGACACATTTGTCGCAAATTTTCCTTTCAAATTTTAAATTTTGAATTAAAATTCAGAATCCCTAATTTTGGTGGATTGTATTATTTTGGTGGATGGTATTTAATGCATAATTATGGTTACAAATATTTCTATATCTGTTTCGTTTCTTATATATATACACAAGGTTTATTTCAAATACATATGAAGTGTATTTTAAATGTACTAAGAACAATTATAAATTTAAGGTTACTATATAATATATACTACATATTTTAATTTTAGTCCCGTTTCTATTAAAATAGATATATTCCACATATTTTGTCATGTATACATATGTATATATTCGAAATTGAGATATATATATTTCACATAATTTATCATATATGCACATATATATTATACTAAGATAGATGAGATCCTCTGACTATTTGAAATAAACTTATATATATATGAAATTGAAAATAGAATGTAGAATAACCCCATATATACTATGTATTATAGTTCACATGACTTTCATGTGTGAGTTTTGGAACAAAAATATTTAATGCGCATAAATATGGTATATTTTTTCAAAGATTTGATTTTGAAAATATAACGATTTTGGAAAAGACCATTTAATGCGTGTGAAGATGATATATATTTTTTTGTCTATATGTGTCTTTTATTATTTCTATTTTTTCTTCTTATTTTATTTTTCAAAATTTCTAAAATTTGTGTAAAGTGATATAGAACTTTGAGCCATATTTTTGTGTAATATTTGATCTCTTTAGGCTATTCATGAAAAAAAAAAATAACAATAAAAGGAAGTTTAAGACCTATTTAATTAGGTTATATGTGTAGAGAGCAGAAAGAGGCCCAAACTATAATGGACAACTTTTTCAAGTCCAAACCGGAATTGTTGGGCCAGTCTAAACCTTCATGGGCCCAATAACTCCTTAAGCTCAGCAAAGCCTCGATGGCCTTATCAAATATATATCATTGAGATTTTTTTTTTTTTAAGTATTTATAGAATTTAACAATTTTGGAAGTAGATGTAGATTTAGGGAGTAAAATCACTTTATATTACATTTGAAATTGCTCATTTAACACATTCAATTCAAAACTCTACATTTTTCAAGGACCCTTTTGGATCTTTGCTAATGAATTTCCCTATGTCATTTATTTGGCATCTTAAACTAGATACTTGATTTCTGGAGATTCTAAACCTTGATCTCTTGGTTAAAATTGTATGGTCTTATGCCAAAGTATAGCTCAAATTGAAATAAATTTAAGTGTTTGACAACTACCTGAAATGAATTTTTGAAAAATGAATTTATAAAATAAGCTAGTTTAGGATAAACACTTAAAACCAACGTTTAAAAAAATTGAATTTTAATGTTTAATGGTTAATCTCTCCCTAATTTGTATAAGAAACTCCAACAACCTACCACCGGTCAATTTTCGGTTACCACTTCCGCCAACCGCCGGTAGCCAACTCCGGCCACTATCTTAGGTGATTGTTGTTGGCTACCTTTGGCCACCACTCCGGCAATCGCCGCCAACAAACTCCAATAATCACCATCGACAAATTCCTTTATAGTAATTTGACAATAACAAAAACACTCTCAACATATAACAAACCAAAAAAACTTCTATACACAAATATTTTGGAGGAAGAGTTGCCAAACATATGTGTGCTTTTATTTTTAAGGAGTTTTTATCAAAAGTATTTAAATGAAAATGAATTTTTGAAAACCGTTTTTAAACGGACCCTAAATATATGAACTCAAATATTACAAACTATGGCAAGACATGTTGGAAAAAAATAGAAAAACTTTAGTGAAAACTTTAAAATTAGAGAAAAAAATCACAACCCACCATTTTTATAATGTAATTGAAATCAATCATCAAGACAATTAGCACTAGTATACTAGGTAAGCTATACATGTTGGGTTTTAGCAAAATATTAGAAGTGTAACTATCCCACATCAAAAAGATTGAAAAAATTAATGTGCTCCCAACATGGTAAAAATAGTCTATATGTCTTTGGTTTTAAATTATCTCAGTTAAAAATATTTTGAGTTTAGAAGTACTAAGTGTAGTTAAATTTTCTATTGCATTTTCTAATTTGGGAGTGGGAAAAAGCACGTAAGTAGTGAAAAGTTTTAAGAGAATAATCTTATAATTGGAGTTGGGGAAAGATATTTTAGTGTAATTGTATAAATTTTTCACATCGTGGTTTTTTCTCCAGTTTGGAGTTTTTACACGCTAATTCTTGTATTTCAAGTTTTATTGGTGACGAGGATTTCTTTCCAACAATACACTCTTTTACCGAGTTTGGAGTTCATCACTTTCGTAAATATTTAATTGGTGGGAACTTTCATATTTAATTAAATCTAGAAATTAAAAGTTTGGGAAATATTGAATCATATTCCACACGGTTTTTACTGGCATGTAGAGTGGAACGACGACCAAGAATCTCCCAATGGCCGACAAACAAACAAGATAATCACTTCATTTTATTTTATTTTTTTAAAAAATGGGAAATCAATTTTCTCATTATAAATTTTAGCAAACTAATTACCTATTTAATTATTAAGCTACTTAATTCCAAATCTCTTGTCCTTGTAACCAATTTATAATCTCCTTTAAATTATAAAATGGGTACATGTAACCAACATATAACTATGTATATCCTGATTTTTTTTTCTTCAAAAATATAATATTTTTAGTTAGTTGAATTTGTAACCATTTTGTAAAGTACTTTTTTTCATTGACCCAAATTACTGATTTTTTCTTTTTATTCTTTTTATGGTTAAAATCATTAAAAAAAAAATATTAACACGTAAATAAGTCAACAAATTTTCCTCTTTGTAAGTTTATCTCAAAGATTTATAGGGATGATTTTTGCCAAAACGCAAGCTAGAAAATTCGAAATTCCTTAAACAGAAGAAAGCATTACCAAATAATAATTTTCAATGGTGAGTTATTAAAGGTATAAGGGTGGCGAAAAGGATGGATATAATGAATAATAGTTTATATTCTAATTCTTTTCTTCTTGTATGGGAATTACTTTAATAATTGATTTCTATATGGGTAACAAATTAAATAACAACTATATTTAGGCTATTTAATGAGCATATTGTGTGATCTTAATTATAGGCACATAACTTTTCAATATAGAAGTATAGTTTGTTGAGTAGAAACCAACTCATTGATTCTAGAGAATTACGAGAACTTTAAGATCGACTTATAAATACTAGGTTAAGATCTATCTAAGTTCTAGGTAATTTTGACGCCTTATAGAATCTAAACCTGGATAAAAAAAAGAAAAAAAAATCCAAAATCTAGAACAATCATGAACTGGAGTTTTATGAATTTTTTCAACATCATGTTCAAATGATCAATAAGAAAATAGAATTGTTAAGCAAGGTGTTTACCTATTCGAGAGATATTTAGGACCTGTTTCTATGAGATTTCAGGCAGATATTTAATATCAAGAATTTCACTTTTTAAAAACGAGGATAATATTATCAAGGAACTTTAAATCACATTTGACATGAGTATTGTAATATATTCCACACATGTGGAATTTTTATAATATAACATAATTAATCAAGCGATAAAAGTTTATCGCGGCCTATCTCTCGAGTGATAGAAATCTATCACGGTCTATCGTTGATAGTTAGTTAAATTTTTCTATATTTGTAAATAGTTTAGTTCATTTTGATATATTTGAAAACAACCCTTTAATTTATGATAATATTAAATGTTCTCTTACTTTAATTAAGTAATATTTGATTTTGATTTCTATATAAACAATTGGTAAATTAAATACATATATTTAACTTTCAGATATTAATTATCCTACATATCATATTAAATATCTCAGGCATTTAAAACTCAAACATTTAAATCACAAGTATTTAACATCCATACTCATGAAACAATATATTCAAATGGACCCTTAAGGAGAGAAGTGGAAAACTTTCACAAAGTGAAATTGCGAATGAAGAATGAAACTACCCAAGAGCTCATTTATTGTCAAAATTTTAAACTATGATCTTCTAAATTCCCTTAACGGGTGTCCCTTTTTTAGGGAGATTATTGTAATATTGTAACATAAATAAATTTTATTCTCTTTAATGAGAAATACATTAATATATTTTGAGATGCATCCATCTTTTAGCAATTCATCTCAATCACAAGGTATTTATTATATGATAAATTATGATTAGACCATCAAGTCAGACTCTAAAAGATGGATACAACTGGAAATGTATGTGAATATGTACTTTTTCTTTTTCTAAAAAAATGTATGTAACCCATTATGGTAGTAAATCCGTTTTTTTTTTTTTTTTTTCTGATTAATGAATGGTTTCCCTATTTTAAAAATAAATCGCAATAGGCAATAGTGAAAAAAATTAAAATAAAATAAAGCCATTATGGAACTTCTAATTTCCAACCATGTATAGTAAATAGTAATAGTATCACATTTTGTTTTATTAAATAAAAATAAAAAAATAAAGTAAAAGTCCAATAATGTGGGACCCATATTGTTGGTCAAATTAGCTTCCAATAAAATATAATACAGTAACAAAATTACATCGATACCCTTCCACCTCGTATTTCCGTCCAGGTTCCATTACGAGAGATCCGAACGTGATTGTATTTTGGTTTGACTTGGACCAAGGCGATCGCTTCGTGAACTCCGAGGCTAGTTTTGACTTTACAAAATGATTGACTTTTTTTTTCCATTATTTTTCAGAAAAAACTCTAGAGTCACAGGTATCTTCAAGAAACAGCGTCACAGCCGAAACGGAATGCGTTGATTCCCCGACACGTTTCTCTTTTCAACTCTTCTGGGAAACGACACCCACGCTGGCATCGGTCACCGTAGGGTGCGGGTGACGGTGATCTCCGTCGTAAGTTACGAGGAGCATCGTCGGATCGTCACGAGCTCTTTCCACCTTTTTCCTCGCCGGACATCCTTTGACGGTGCTGCATCTATAATACCCTCTGCCAAATCAAATAATAACATAATTAATTCACTTCTTTTTAAAAATCATCCTCATTATTTGACTTTTTTTTTTTTGTTAATTTTAGGATTATTGTTTGACTTTGACCCATTCCAATTTTGTTTCAAAATTTCATTTCCACCTAATATATATATATATATATATTATATTCAATCTTAAAAATTGACAAGTTAAGTTACATAATAAGTCCTTAGAATTAGAATAAAATTTCAGTTTAAGCCCTATAATTTGATTAATCCTTATATTGTGTTTTACCGATCTTTAAAATCCACTTATCTATTTTAAAATAAAATAAAATTCATCTATCTTATTTGTGAATCTGAGAAATTTGAGAAAGTGTTCATATTTTACTGATTTTGATGAGAATTAAGTTCAAACTAAGGAGAAAATGGTATTTTTGTTGGGTTTATTTGATAAAATAGAATGTTAAAATTGAAGAATTACCTAGGATAAGGTGAGCCTTTGATGGGCTTTTGACCGTACTTTCTCCAAGAGTATTCATCGGAAGGTATATCAGCGATCTTAGAACTGATCGCCGGAACTCTTACTGTCTTCTTCACTCCAGATTTCCTAAACAAATTCGAAATCAAATCAATTTAATTAACAAAATCCCAATCCAAATTCATATATAAAAATACAAAAAAAAAAAAAAAAAATCAAGAATCCCCAATCAATACCTTCGCTTCGCACAGTGACAGAGCTTCGACGGAACCTTACAACCAAATCCAGAGCTATCATCGCACTTCCTCTTCAACGCCAACGGTGGTTTACCACCGGACACCGGCGGCGTCGCAAAGACCGAGAGATCAACCTTGCCGTTAGAAACGCTGCCGTCGCCGGTGATCGTGGAAACAAAAGAAGAGGTGGTAGTGGAATCCTTAGAATCAGGGAATTTGGAAGCAGGGGAGAAATTAGGTTTAGGGAAATGGGTTTTGAGAGGTGGATCGAGAGAATTGAGGACGGGATTTGGGGAATCGGAGGGTCCACGGCGGAATCTAGCGTGGCCGGTACGGTTTAATAGGGAAATCAATCGTTTGAATTTGGAGACGGTGAAATCGGTGAGGCCAGAGTAATTGAGATTGTTATTAAGAGTTTGGGAGTGTTGTTGTTTGGATAAGAGAAGGATTAGATGCTCCATGCTCTGTAAACCGGCGGAGGCGGCTTCTTCAATGGCGGTTTGATCATCCATCTTGGCCGGAAAAGCTGCGAGATCCACCGCCATGGATTTGTAAAGAAGATTGGGAATGTGAGAGAGGAGAGAATTAGAGAAAGGTTAGGGAAGAAGAAGGGGAAAGGGGAGGAGGGATTTATAAAACAGAGTGGAAAGGAAAGGAAAAAAGTCAATGAAATTTTCGTCAACTCATATTGCCTTGCTTACATAATTTTTGTTTTGTTTTTTTCTTAAATTATTTTAAAATAGTTTAATGAAATTGGTTTGTTTTCATGGCATGGAGGGGAAGACAGAAGATAAAAAGAAGAAACAAAAAGTATTTTTTGTTTTAATTTTTCAATTCTGATTTTTACAATTTTTTAAAGAAGCACATGAACTAAAAACAATAACATATTTTTAGGTTTTTTTCCTTTAATTGTTAAAATTTGATTTAGGAGGAAGTACATAGAAATAGTTTTAATAGACTTTATTTTAAAAAATCAAATCATCTTTTTAACTTCTCAGCCATGACCAATCACATAACTCAAGTTTGGTTAGACTATTATCACCATAATCAAAAAATATTTTTTAATTCAATAATATGTGGGGTGTTAGATTTGAACTTATGATCTCTTGGTCGATAATTTGTATTTTATATTTGTTGAAGGATGTCTAATGCAAGACCCAAAATTCATGGGTGAACCTAAGCTCATAGAGTAATGTGTGTCCTAAAAGTGAAAAGTAAATAAATCAAGGTTTGAATAAACTACAAACTTGAACATCGAAAATAACTCTAAATAGGGTTATCCGACGATCCCAAAAGGTGAGTAAGTAATGTTTGAAGGAGAGGGAATTATTTATTTATTAAATGAGGATGAATAGGAGGTTGTGGTGGTAGTGGGTGGTTCCCAACAAAGCCAAAGCAGGTAAGAAAAGCCAATAAACTTGTCTACAAAGAAACTTTGGGCATCCAAAAGTCAACTCCCACTTTTTTTATTTTTCTTATTTCTTGAAATTCAATTAATATATTTTTCTTTAAATACATCATTATTAATTCCCAAGATTCAAGTCAAGCTATGCAACTGCAGGCCAAACCCATCGAAACTTCGCCTTTTAAGTAGTTTGGTCAATATTGACAATTGCCAAAGTCGAGGCTTTTTTTTTTTTTTTTTTTTTTTTCCTTTTTAAATTAAATATATTTCTTTTCTCTTAATTCAATTTTCGAGGTTGGAATTTTTTATTTGCTTCTAGACCAAGTTCAAGTTTTGACTCTCTTAAGTAAATCAAAATTTTCCATTTTTGGAACTAAAATCCTTTCCCAGCTTCCTCGAAAATGGATATACAATTTTTTTTTTTTTTACCTATTCCATTTTAATTCTAATAGATGTCCGAAAATTATCTTAAATGATAAGATTGCTTCAAATATTTATAATCAATAGCAAAATATACTGTCTATCTGCGACAGACAATAAAATTTTGTTATATTTATAAATATTTAGATATATTTTTTTTTCTATATTTGAAATTATCCCATATATGCATCATACATCAAATCATATTTAAGTAATTAATTCACTTGTAGAAAAAGATTGAATATTAAATTTCTTTTTATATATGATTAGCCATATACATCTTTTCATCTCCATTACTTATGCGCTAGATTAGATTTTTAGATAACTTGTTTAACGTTAGGGGCATTATTATTTAGAAATAAATATTCTTTTATCTTTCCTCTCTCAAATTAACTTATAATGTTCATGATGGTAAGCAATTTTTTTTTTCTTTACGTTTTGAGTATAGTTTCTCTTTGATCTCTTAGTTTTAAAATGTTACACTTTAATCTTTAAGTTTTAAGTTTGATTTCAATATAGCTCTAGATTTCAAAGTATTACAATTTTGTCTTTCATATTTTATTTTTCTTTTAATTTGGTCCTTAGATTTGTCAAGATTTACACTTTTAACCTTAATAGTGTTGGCTTTAATTTTAATTAAATTTAAAATAATTGCGATGTGAAAATTTAAAATCAATTTTAATAGTGATGAAAAATCGTGAAACTTTAATTAATTAGAGCTCCTTTAATTCTTTTAAATCAATTAATTAACATAAGCACCAAACTCTCGAGAGTAAAATTGAAACGAAAGTAAATCTTGAAATTTAAAAGACCGAGGACTAAAAACATAACGTTTTAAAATATATGGACTAAATAAAAACTAGATCAAAATTTTAGGGATAAAATGATATTTATCTATTTTATATTTTTTTTATTAGCATTATAGGAAATGCAAGTGGGGATGATAGGGAAAAAAGATGTAAAAAAGAAGAGCATTATACATAAAAGGTGTGACATATTACATCGCATGCACATATTCTTAATGATTAAGTTCAAAGAGCACTAATTTAAAAAATAAAAAATAAAAAAATTCAAACAGCACTGAGTTCTCAAAAAAGAAAGAAAAAAAAAAGTCCATAGAAGCACTGAGGGAAACCACCAAGAAACTAAAAAAAAAAAAATAATTAAAAAAAAAAAAAGAAAGACTAACAATAACAAACTTTATATTATATAAATGACAAATTGCCAAATGCCAACAAAATCAAAGTATTTCATTTCCAACTTTTATCTTATATATTTAATTTCTGAAAGAAAAAAAAAAAAAAAAAAAAAAGCTCAAATGAAAAAGACAGATCAATTTGGTTAAATTTATTGTTGTGTTTGAATTCCTTTATTTACCAAACAAAAAATCTCTTCTTTCAAAAATAGATCTTCTTTTTAAAGTCAATGTAAATTGTTTATTCAATTTTAACTAATTAGGATACAAAGTTACTTAAATTTATTAAATTAAGTGGGTTTTTTTTTTTTTTTTTTTTTTTTTCACATTAAACAATTGCATGCAAGTTGACGAAAACTATGTGCAAATAATTACCAATCGTTTGGTCAAATTAATGAAGATTTAAATTTAATTTAATACATTAAAGAGGAATTGATAGAGTTTTTAGGTTTGATTTCAGATTCATTTATTTATTAGATTGAAAGTTCTTTTTTTTTCTTTTTTTTTTTTTTTTTTTTTAAATTTCCAATGTTGTCCTAATTTTCAATTTTATTAACTGTTCTTCTAATTGGTAAACATTAAAAGAAAGTTGCTTAAATTTAATACTACTCCCTATTCTCTAGCAAATAGATGATTAAAAATTTAAAATTAATAAATTAAAATATAGCTATTAAAAATTTAAAAACATAGCCCTTGTAACTCAAGCATAACTTTGATTTAATCCTCCAAATTTTCGAATTTCAATTATATCTAGAAACTTTATATCATGCTTTATTTATATTATTAACATTATTGATATAACATTCATATAATATGTTTATTAGTTTATTTAGTTGTTTGTCACATCATACTAAGTAACTTTAAAATTTATCTAAATAATACATCAAATTAATTTTTTTGTTCATTGTATTAATGAAAAAGAATACTAAATTGAAAGTATAATTCAAATTTAAAGAACTCATTTTTCTTATTATTAAAAAAAGTCGATTTTAATTGTGTGCTTTTCTTTCTTTTTTGTGTTTAATAAAATTGATGGTTAATGTGTAACTTTTAAATATTTTTTTAAAGCGCATCCATTTTATATATCATGGTTCAATGTTTTGTTTAAGGTCAAATAATTAAATTTTCATATCTTACATTTATGAAATTATATATATTTATTTTCTTTTTATAAAACCAAATTTATCAAACTACTATTTTAAATAATTTTAGGCTAAATTATAAAAAAAAAAAAAAAAAAATCTCAAACTTTGCACTTTAGGTCAAAAATACTCTTAAACTTTCAAAAGTTTCAAACATACAGTTAAACTTCAAAAAAGAGCTAAAAAATAACCTTACCGTTAGTTTTGAATGGAATCCATTAGTGTTTTGAGTGAAAAATACCCCTAAACTTTAAAAAGTTGTAAAAAATATTCTTAAACTTTAAAAAAAAACATTCACAAATAGTCACTATACGAACAAGAACCATTAATACCCTTGAAAGTATATAAGTGTTTTAAAGGTTGTACGTTAGTAGTTGAGAGTATCTATATAAAAAATGAAAAAAATCAATATAATTCGTTTTAAAATTGATTTTTTTAAAACTTGAGAAACTTCGAACAAATTAATCATTATACAAATGATAGAATTTTCAAAACGAGCATAGCTCAAATGCTATCAATCAAGAGATCTATAATTTGAATCCTCCCACCCCTTATTACACTAAAAAAATGGTATGAGCATTTTAAAACCTTTTTTTTATATAAAAAAAATAGAGTTATTTTTGCAATGAAGTGTCAATGGTTCTTGTCCATATACTAACAGTAAGATTATTTTTTAAACTTTTAAAAGTTCAAAGTTATTTTTGAAATAAAACACTAACGATAAATGTATTTTTGAACTCTTTTTTAAAGTTTCATGTTATTTTTGAAACTTTTGAGAATTCAAAGATATTTTTGACACAAAATACAAAGTTGAATGACATTTTTTTTTTTTTTTTATAATTTAACCTACATTTTATAATAAGAATATTATTATTATGTTTATTTAATTCATTAAATACCTTAACTTAATGTTTTTTTTTTTTTGTTTCAAAATTGAAATTTATCATACACCAATTTATTTAACTGATATTTATAAAAGTCAGGATTAACAATAAATATTTTAAAAACTACAACAATCTCGAACTTTAGCCATAAAAATAAGGTGATTAAAAATTGAAAGTTGAATTAAGGTAAAAAGAAAAGAGAGGGGGAAGGGGGCGGCTGATTAGGTGAAACTGTTGACCTACTCCATGTTTGGTTGACAAGTGAATGATTTAAAACCATATGTTAAAATTTAGAATAAAGTTTTTAAAAGCACATGGATGAAGCAACTGGAAGTGTTGACACAAACAAAACCTAGACCAGATATTTCTACTTTTTAGATTTTATTTTCCAAACACATCAAAAAAGTATATGATAATAATAATTATTATATTCAACAGTTTTTGCTGTCCACACCTTTAGGTCTGAATTAGGTTTTAAATATTAAAATCTTAGTTGACAATATTTGTCATCTAATTAGGTTTTCCTAATCTATTTTATCTCCAAAAGTCAACTTATTCCTTTTTTCTTCACATTAATTTCAATTTAACCATAATAATCATACCAAAAAAAGAAAAAGAAAAAAAAAACTAGCATGTCTTTGTTGTAAGATGGAAGAATAGTGAGAGCGTACCCGTAGTTTTTTAGTTTTTAAATTTTAAATAGGTCTAAAGTTCCTTGAATACTATGATAATTTAAGCTTTAAATGACAGTTGACATTTTATAAATGATGACAAATAACATCTACCATGTCAGTTTATATATATATATATATATATATATATATATATATATATATCAAAGTAAATTTATATAGCAATAATTTTAGTTTTCTAATTTAAAATTCCATAAAATTATTCATAACATATTTTTTTTTAAAAAAAAATACTTTAGGAGCCTTTTAAGCCTATTTTTAAAAGTTCAAGAATTATAGAAGTACAATTTGAAAATTTAGGGACCGAACACACATATTATTCAAAACATAAAGATTAAAAAAGTAATTTTTCTTAAAACATTTAAACGATTAGACATTTTAAATGATATAAATATTAGGACAATATTAGGTGCAAAATGATGGACTTGGTTGGAAACAAAATATCTTTCCTATTACAAAGAGAATCCAATCCATATGAATTAGTAAAGAAAATGATGCAGATTTAATAAAAATCATGAGTTTTAAAAATAAAAAGAATAATATAGTGGTAATATCAAAGTACGCTTTATACAATTATATTCCCCATTAACACTCAACGTTCATAGTTTAAATCCTTAAAGCATATTTGATGTTGTTAAAAGTCAATTATCGAATCGTGTTAAATAGAAAATTCTAATTTCGTGACTTTATGGAAAAAGAAAATTCCAAACTTTTGATTCTATATTAAAAGTCTACATTTTTTTTTATTATTTTTTTTTAATGTATGTTTATCGACAAATGATTCTATCAAAAGTCTAAATTATTCAAATATTTTGACGACTCTTTTTCTTCTCAAGAATAATTTTGACTTTTAATTTCTCAAAAATGTTGTTATGATCCTAATTTAAAGAAATATGTTATGATTTTAACATATCATAAATTTGTTTACTTACTATAATCTTTCTTATCCAAAAAAATTTCTAAATTAATCGTTATCTAACTACATATTTTTGTTATCCCATCTTGTTTTAAGCATTATTTCTTTGTCAAGTTTTCTCTATTCATAAAATTAAAAATTAGTTTTTAAAGACTTATTTTTATTTTTGAAATTTAGCTAAGAATTCAACTATTTTACGGGAGAGAAATGTAAACCATTATGAGAAATTGAGAGGAAATCACCTCAATTTTCAAAAGCTAAAAACAAAAACTAAAATGTTATTAAATGCGCCATTTTTTTAAACACTTATATAGTGTTTCAAATATAATTTTTATTTTTATTTTTTTGTTAAAGTGAGCTTTAGCTCAATGATAATTGACATAATTTTTTTTTTTTTTCTAAAAGTGAAATGTTCAATCTTCCATCTTATGTGGTTATTGTATTGAAAAAAATCTTTATTTTTTTTTTTTTAAGATTAATATTTTTTTTTTCTTAACCAAAGCATAAATATCATGTTACCACTACTTTACCCATAAACATTTTTTTTTTAACTCAACTGAAAATTTTAGAAAATATTTTGGAAAAAATATTTTAAATTACAAAAACATGTGTTTTTATGAAGCTTGAAAAAAAAAATGTTACTACTTTATTAGATGTGTTTTTTAAACTACATGTCTTTCACATTCCATGGAGCAATTTTAGAGGAAAGATATAGGGAGGGGCTATTATAGCCCACTTTAAAGTTTGGGATATCAATTATATTAGTTGGTATTTTCAACTATTATAACTTATAATGAATTAGAGTATTACTATTTCAAATCTTTCTTTGCTACAGTGTTCACTATTTTCTACTTATTTTCCCTTTTCCACTATGCTATAGTGTTTAATCTTTCAGAAAATTATTTTGAATGTGAACACAGCGCAATTAGCATCTAATATTTATTTTTCTTTTCAGAAAACAAATTTTGTGCTAACTAAGCTATGACCATGTCACGCGGTTAATCTAATTAGAATTTTGAAAGCTTGCAATAATTAGTGAATTAATCTGTACATTCTAACCAATTTTCTTTTCCTGCAAAATAATAATAATAAAAAAATTAAAATGTCGTTTTAGTCCTGTATCCAATTTTAGTTATTATAGTTTAAATAAATATTAAATTTAGTATAAGTATTTTTAATAAATTTGAAATTTAATCATTTACAAATATTATTTTTATTGGAATTGGTGGAATAATAACAATAATTTTCTAGCAAAAAAAACAAAAAGATACTACTAGAAAATATTTCCAAAATTTATAAAGGAAATGTTAATGGACTAAGGATGTGTTTGGTTTAACTTTTGTTTAATTTGGAAAATAAGTCATTTTATAAAAAATTCAAATGTTTAATTTTGAAAATAAATTTTTCAAAGTGTATTTTTAAACCATTTTTATCAAAAGACTTTAAATAATTATGACTTCTTTGAAAAATCTTTTTTTTCTCTAGTCAATCCAAATGGAGTCTACATTTAAGATTTCTTTATATTATGAGTCTAAAATTAAAATAAAACCTAAAAGTATAGGACCAAAAATATATTTAAACTAAAGAGAGAGAAAGGGAAAAAAAGGTCCTTTGGACAAATGACCAAAATAGAATGATATTTTTAAAAAATGCACGAATCCTTTTCAATTTAGAAGAATAGCCAAACAACTAAATCTTTTACTTTTTTTAAATCTAAAAATGGACAAATATACCTTTATTTTCCCATCCCTACAATTATGGTGTGTTTTAAACAAATCTAATAAATAAAAAATAAAATATCTAATAATCTTAACTAACCGACCAAAAATCCCCTAAAATTTCTAAATTTAAGATAACAAACTAAAAAAAAATGATTTTTTTTACTTATTAGATTTGGTGTCAATGATTAAAGCAATTAGGCCACACAAATATTTGTAACAACTAAAATTTTGTAGCTTGAGTTTTGCAAATACAAAAAAAAAAAAAAAAATCAATCGTCATACAAATACTTTGTAATAACAATTAAATCTTTGAATGAAAATCTGTATTGGATAAAAAAAAATTCTATGGAATAAGAGAGTGCATGTTATTTGAAAAACATTGAAAATCTCAAATATTAGAATAACAAAAGGTAAATAAATAGTGTAGAGAAGACTTTAATACAGTAAATACCTCGTATTTTCCCATTTAAAAATCATTTAAACAAAAAACTTATAACATTGAAGTTATTGGCCTTTGGAATTTATATAATGGGCCTATGGACTTTATTAGATCCATTTGGAACGAAAACCGTGGGCCTAGAATTCAAAAAAGAATTATAGCGCTCTTTTTGGGAAACAAAAGTAAATAGGAGACAAAATGGCTGACTAAACAATATGTAGCTATTATAACACTAATTTAAACTGGTTTAATTATTAATTTTGAAAAAAAAAAAAATCAATTAACAGTAACAAGTTAATGGGTTCTCTCTCTAGCCACAAATGAAATTTGACTCTGCTATTTGAAATCAAATGAAATTTAACTTTTTGTGCTGTGAAATTATCGTTTCAATCTACGAACAAGGAGCGAATGTGGGTCTCATTTCTTCCCTTTGCTTCTTTGATTTTTCTTTCTTCATCAAATCTACTTCACGTTCTCCATTAGATTCTTCCTCTTGCTTCTTTCTCTCGCTCCTTGCTCTCGTTCTCTCTTCTTGGTGTTGCCCTGATTCATGTTCTAACTTCCATTTTTAACTGAAGAAGAAGAAGTAGAAGAACTTACAAAAGAGGAAGAAGAAGTTGCAAAGAAGAAGAAGAAGAAAATTGAGAGCGAGAAGGATTAAAAAAAAAATAGAGTCGAAAGTGAGAAGAAACAAAGAGAAGGAAGGAAGACTCGGGGTGATTTTGGTACTTTTGCCGAGGGGATGACATGAGCAAAAGATTAAAAAAAAAAACAAAAAAACAAAAAAAACATTTGTTTTCAAAACATAATGACATATTAAAGAGTGATTATAAAATTTAATCGTAGAAGAAATAATTGACCATCAACATATTCAAAATCTTGTTTAGAACTTAATCACCAAAACTAGTATGACTCAACTAATATATAGTATAAGTTAGCAACTAATGACATATTTGAGCGAGTCATTCTAAAATTGTTAAAATCATTTTTGTAATTTTCAAAATTAATGAAAAAAATGCTTAGTTTTAATCCTTCAAAATCTATTTTAATGGCATGAAAATGTGTTTAAAAGCATAAAATAAAACATCTTGAAACCTAGATTCAATTTAATAAATTTAAATTTGACTTGAAGATTTCAAATAAACTTTCCCTTATTTTTCCTCCTAATTATTTTTATAGAGCTTTAGGTAGATTCAGAGAATCTTGTATCAAAAACGAGTTTGTTTATTGATTTTTAATTACTAAGATATATGTAAATCTAAAAACTATACATTAAAAATTAATGTAACTATATATTATATAAATTAATCTTTGATTGACATGTAGACAGAAAGTTCTATTATAACATATTTTCTCAAAAAAAAAAAGAAAAAAAAAGTTTCTATTATAATATTAATTTAAATATAAATATCTACCATTTCAGAACTAAAGTGAAGACAAAGAATATATTCCATATCTAGAAATCAAATCACATCTTTTATAGGGCATCTCATAAATATTCATGGTAAGTAACACATAAATAATTAATTGTTTTTTATAACAACAAAAATCTTTTCTTTGGTTCATACAAAAATTAAGTTAAGTCAATACGAGCATTGCTGAACTAAAAAGTAAGAGATTTGAAACTTACACATTTATAAATTTTATAGTTGAAAGTTAATAATAGAATATGTAACCTTTAGGGAAAAAAAAATTGTAATGAAGCCTACGAAAACAAATCCCGAGTATGGAAATACTGTGATCCTCCTATATTAAATATTTATCTTGATTCATGTGTACGACCTACTCTCCCTCTCCTCCATTTATGCAACGGTCGCCTTATTCATAACATTCAAAAGTTAACTAATAAGAAAAATATCAATATTGGTTTTCTTTACCTAATAAGTTATATGAGCACTCTCAATTTATTTGTAAGTATTTTAAAAATTATTTATATATTTTTTAAGAATATTAAATCAGATTTAAGCTTACATATCTTAAATCTTAAATGAAATCAAAGCATAAGCATGTGGGAATGGGAAGTGGACTGACTTATATGTCCACAACCCCAAAAAGATAAGCATAAAACAGCAGATTTTTTTTTTTTAGAATATTAAAATAAAATAGCAAATAATAAAATTGGTGGAAGTAGAAGTTGAAATTAAATGGCTCAAGTTCCACCAAACATTATTTTAATAATTTAATTTATTAAGTTAAAATACCATTTTCTAGTTTATTGTTGGTTTTCTTAAAAATAAAAAATATAAAAATAAAAAAATATCAATATTTCGTTATTATTATTTAATTAATTTCTATAAAAATTAATAATTAAATTTATTAAGTTAAAATACCATTTTGGTCTTTATACTTTAAAATTTGTTCAAATTTAATCCATGTAATTTCAATTGTCTAATTTTAGTTTCTATTCTTTCAATAAATCTTAAATTTATCTATCAAAATTAACTTTTACCAAAATTTGTTAAATAATAATAATAATAATAATAATAATAATTTTTATGCAAGAAAATACTATATGTGAATATATTTTAAAAATTTGTAGTAAAAATAATATTGGATAACAAAAAGTTTTTTTGAAAAAAAATAATAAATAAATAAATAAACTAGCCTGAGGAACAAATTTAAGATTTATTTCTAAATACATAAATAAAATTGAAAAATTGAAAATACATATATTAGAACTACTTTTAAGATCTATTAAAAATATCAAAACAAAAATTAAGACATTTAAAATTGCATGAACTAAAATAGAATAAAATTCATGAAAAATCATCAAAATCCCATTTCAACTTTTTTTGTATATTAAAATAATCTTTAGTGGAAGTTGAGCCATTTAATTTCAACTTTTATATTGAAAAATGACTTAAATTTGCTATAGCAAACATGGATTCTCACTACCATAAAATATAAAACATGTTATTTATGATTTTGGGCTTAAAATTTAGAGAGATAACATATATAAACCTTAAGCTCTATCGACATTTCTCCAACCTATATTGTATGATATTTTTTTAGTAGCCAACGTAAAATTACGTAAATCTCTATATCGATCTTTACTATTCACGGTTTGTCGGTTTGTCGGTTTTTTTTATTGCCATAACATTCTACCTCTAGCAATTTGGATGAAAATGAAAGGCTATTATTATTATTATTATTATTATTATTATTATTATAGACCAGAATTTAGATGTAAAGTCTGAAAGTCATGTGCTGGTTTAAACTCCTAGAGTGGCGCCGAGTATGTTGTTTCCTTTCAAACAAATTCAGTTTTCTTTTGTCTTTCAACGACAATCTCTGATTTTCTAATAATATTTTAACACAACATGTCCTTTCTTTCTCTTTTCTCATTGGATCTCTAAAGAAACAACCAAGAGAAGCTATTGCCCCCCATTCTTTACCAATTATCATTCACTTTCTCTCCCTCTTTTAGATATCTCCATGTTTAATTCTTTTGTTCAAAATCATTTTTAGTCTCTAAACTTACATTTAGTGATAATTTATACTCTTTCTTAGACCTAATTCATATGTTTTACTTGGTTTATGTGTAGACCCTCTCTCTCTCTCTCTCTCTTCTTTATTTATACAACGATCTCCTCATTCATGACATCTCAAAAATTAACTAATAATGAATGTACGACTTTCAAAAAAGAATGAAAAATAATAATAACAACAAATAAGTTCATATGAGTTGTTGTTGTTATTATTTTTTTTTAAAAAAAATATTAAAATCACATATAATGTGAAAGATTTAGAACTTGTTTGAATTAACTTAAAAAATAAATGTTTTTCAAAAACTCATTTTTATTTAAACATTTTTGATAAGGAGTGATAAACACACTAATGATTTTCAAAATCCATTTTAAATGGTTATCTTTATTTTTTAAATTAAACACTTAAAAATATATTCGAAACAAATCATTAAATCGGTAAAAACTCCTAGAATAAGCATGTACATAGTGACTGACTTGTATGTCCAAAACCCCAAGAAGATGAGCATCAAACTGCAATTTTTTTCCACAATTATTAAAGTAAAAGAGGAAATAAGAAAATTGGTAGAGATAGAAGTTGAAATTAAATGGCTCAATTTCCATCAAACATTATTTTAAGGGAAAAAAAAAATAGATGCTTCTCTGGTCTTCTATATATATATATATATTTGTATGCTTAAAAAAAATGGGTGTAGGAGAGACGTACACCTCATCTCGAGCTTTCTTAAAAAGATTGTCACATGTCAAATTTTTATTGAACAACCACCTGGACTTATAGAAGTTCCCTACACAAAAATAGGCACAATTCAATTAGTATGATTGGTGATATATAAAGACTAGAGAATCATCCATATCTTTCTCTTTCCTCTTTCCCCTCTCTTCCATCTTCCTCATGTAACCCAAACATTGAGGAAAAACACAAAAAAACAAACAAATCCATCTCCCCATTTTCATCTTCTTCTTCTTCTTCTTCTTCACATTCTTCTGTAAATCAAACAAAAAATGATCACCGGAAAAGACATATACGATGTATTCTCAGCAATTGTTCCACTATACGTTGCAATGATATTAGCTTACGGTTCTGTCAAGTGGTGGAAAATCTTCACTCCCGATCAATGCTCCGGTATCAACCGGTTCGTCGCCGTCTTCGCCGTCCCATTACTCTCCTTCCACTTCATCTCCTCCAACGATCCCTACGCAATGAACTACCAATTCATCGCCGCTGATTCCCTCCAAAAAGTTGTCATCCTCTTTGCTCTGTTTCTATGGCAGAGCTTCTCAAAACAGGGGACCCTCGAATGGATGATCACTCTGTTTTCTCTTTCCACTCTTCCCAACACTCTCGTTATGGGAATCCCTCTTCTTAAAGCCATGTATGGCGATTTCTCTGGAAATCTCATGGTCCAAATTGTGGTTTTACAAAGCATAATTTGGTACACTTTAATGCTCTTCATGTTCGAATACAGAGGAGCTAAGCTTTTGATAACAGAGCAGTTCCCCGAGACGGCTGGATCCATTACGTCATTTCGTGTCGATTCCGATGTTGTTTCGTTGAATGGGAGAGAGCAATTGCAAGCGGATGCTGAGATTGGTGATGATGGGAAGCTTCATGTTGTGGTTAGAAGATCTGCAGCTTCTTCTATGGTTTCTTCTTTCAAGTCTCATGGTTTGAATTCGTTGACTTCCATGACTCCTAGAGCTTCTAATCTCACCGGAGTTGAGATTTATTCCGTTCAATCTTCAAGAGAGCCGACGCCTAGAGCTTCTAGCTTCAACCAAACGGATTTTTATGCCATGTTTGCTAGTAAAGCTCCTAGTCCTAAACATGGATACACCAATAGTTTTCAAGGTATTCATAAGTTGAATCATTATGAATAAAGAAAGATTAATTTTTTATCGTCATCCATGGATTTAAGCTTTTTGATTTGGATAGTAGAGTTCAACACGGTATTCGAGTAGAACATTTTTGAATTTAGTAGTAGTTGAGCATCGTGTAAGAGCATTCAAATAATGATTCATTTATTGGATCCATTGTTTTTCAGTCCAAAAGTAAGAGCAAAGGTTGAATTTACTCTCATAAGATAGCAAGTCGTTGTTAATTTGGATCCATGTAATGCTATTTTCTTTTTGTTTTATATGATAATTTTCTTTTTGGATCTATCCTAGTTTCTCCCAACTTCATATAATGATAAGAAAATGGTTAGAATTTTGTTTAAGTTTTTGAGTTGACCGACGCAGGCGAAGTTTACTCGTTGCAATCATCAAAAGGAGTAACACCAAGAACGTCCAACTTCGACGAGGAGATGTTGAAGAAGAAAAGAGGAGGGCGGAGCATGAGTGGAGAGCTTTTCAATGGAGGATCAATGCCATCTTACCCACCACCAAACCCCATGTTTTCAGGATCTTCAAGTGGAGGCCAAATGAAGAAGAAAGACCATAACAACACCACCAACAGCAGCCATGGAGGTGCAAATTCCACAGCTAACAACAACAAAGAGCTTCACATGTTTGTTTGGAGCTCAAGTGCCTCCCCTGTCTCAGAAGGAAACCTCAAACACGCCGTAAATAGAGCCGCCACCGCCACCGACTTTGCCGCCATTGATGCTTCCAAAGCTCAACAAGAAGCCGTTGCTGCAAAAGGTGAGAGACCGAACCTCAAACTTACGTGCACATCGATTGCTATAGCGTATATTTATTAGTTTATTGTGGGAATGCAGGGCTGCAAGAAGTGATACAAAATATGAGTCCAGGAAGGAAGAATAGGGATGAAGAATCAATGGAGGAAGGATCAAAGAAAAGGTTTAGAGGGAACAATAATGGATCTCCATATAGTGGTTTTCAAAAGAAGATGAACAATGAAGAAGAAGACTTTGAACATAATAAGAACAATAAGCAACATATGCCTCCTGCAAGTGTCATGACTCGCCTCATTCTCATCATGGTGTGGAGAAAGCTCATTAGAAATCCCAACACCTATTCTAGTCTTCTCGGCGTTGCGTGGTCTCTGGTTTCTTACAAGTACTCTACCTCTCTACCTCGAAAAATAAAATACTTTATCTATTATACACCAATAGAAACTCTTAAGGGACGTTTGGAGCAAGGAGCGGAGTTGTGACTTCCATGGAATTATGAAGTCTAGGGAGTTGTGAACTCATGGCCAAACAAAGAGTAGAGTTTACAACTCCCTACTTCCCAACTTCTTGGCCCAAACACCCACTTAATAATTTAGACTAATTACATTGTTGGTATGATGTATGATTACAGATGGCACATTGAAATGCCTACCATCATAAAAGGATCCATCTCAATTCTATCGGATGCTGGTTTGGGAATGGCTATGTTTAGTCTCGGTATTCATCTTGTTCTTCCCTCTCATTTTCATTTGCTTCAAATCGAGTTAGTTTGGTTGATTTGACGAGTGCAAATCAAATCGATTCGTTGGCAGGTTTGTTCATGGCTTTACAACCAAAGATCATAGCTTGTGGGAAATCAGTTGCAACATTTTCAATGGCAGTGAGGTTCTTGACAGGCCCTGCTGTGATGGCTGCCACTTCCATTGCAGTTGGTCTTCGTGGAGTGCTTCTTCATGTTGCAATTGTTCAGGTGAATCCTTAACTTTAATTAGCCATCACTAATTACACAATTAAGATTATGATTATCCATCAAACCATTATGATAATAATACATTTTCTTTTCTTCTTAATCATAGGCTGCACTTCCCCAAGGGATTGTTCCTTTTGTATTTGCCAAAGAGTACAATGTTCATGCAGATATACTTAGCACAGCGTAAGTTTAATTCATTATTTCTTAATCAATATTGACTGACATGCTTAATACTCCAATATTTCCACATTTATTAAACGCTTGTTAGAAACAAATTAAACTAAACGGGTATGCTAAAGAAACACATGTTAATATAGGACAAGAATGATAAATTTTGGGAGCAAAGCACATCAAACTCATTTTAACATATAAATGCATAGATTTATTGAATTTGAATTTCGTGTGTGTTGTATGAACTTTTTTAATGTGTTCATGTTATATCATATTTGCTTTTTAGTTTATGATTTATGACTAATGGTGTGTTTTGTTTTCATGGGCATTTATGCAGGGTTATATTTGGAATGCTGGTTGCCTTACCAATAACAATACTATATTATGTGCTTTTGGGACTATAATTAAGTTGTTTGACAAAGATTAATTTGAGAGCACATGATCATTGAGAGATTTAGGATTAGGGTTAGACTTAGTTTAATTTATTATTTAATCAAAGGGGAAGGAGCTCATTGGGCTAAGTAAAGTCTTCTCCAAAGGATGATTGATTATGTGACCAATGGGTTAATTCCCTCACAAATATATTACCTTTATATGTATTGTTTGCAAATTAATTCCCAAAAGTTGCAATTTTGATTTTTTTTTTTTTTTTTTTTTTTTTTTGCATAATTTCAATGTAACCTTAGATTTGATCAGGGATCTTTGAGTTGCTTTCTCTATTTTACTTTTCTTTTTCATTTCATTTTAGTTCTTGTTCTTCAGGAGAATTCAAACTACTTAGAGAGAAAATAACAATTAAATATGCATAATTTACGCTTACGACTATATATACATAATAAGAGGTATTTGAGCATTCAACTTACGTTGGGTGGAATGAGCTATCATATAGTCCACTCAATGTTTGGGCATCTCATCATAATAGTTGAAGTTCCCAGATAATTGCAATTATAGCACAATATTAAAAAAAAAAAAAATTGCAAATATAGCAAAATTTAGATCCAACTCTTAGGATCTATCGATGATAAACCATATCACTAATAGGAGTCTACAAACGATAGAGTCTACCACTTATAGATTTTGCTATATTTGCCATTCTTTAAAAATGTTGCTATAGACCTAATTATTAATTTAACCCTAAAAGTGTTATCTATTGCAATTAGTCATTATTATGAAAACCCTCATTGTCTATTGTGGTTGCTATTTTGTAACCATTCTCTCCTTATTTGTAACTCAAACTAATATAGTTTGCACTCTAAACATAGACTATAATAACCAACTCACCACTCCGAACAACTTCTAAAAGTTCAACGAGATCGTCTTTCTTAAAAGGGGTAGCGAGCAATCAAATTGAGCTCATGTGGTTTAAATTTTTAAGCCATAACAAACATGGTATGATGGTAGGGTATATATTAGTATTTTACCATATGAAATTGATCTCTCTTTAAGAAAACAAGAGAAACTGTCAAGTTAAGAAAAAGACAATGACTTTTTTTTTTTGGAAAAAGAAAAAGAATGATTTTGATAGTAAAGTAATATTGTTTAGAAGCATTTAGATGGGAGAGAGGTTATGAATTTGATATATATTGCAATTGCAAAGTTGTCTCTTGGATGGTATTGAACAATGCATGTGCATTGCTGAACACAACCCTCCAAATGAAGCAATTAACAATTAATCAAATTAAAATTATGGTTGATGAGATTTAATTGCAGTCACAGCTAAGTTTTTATATTTTAAATAATCTTTTTGGAGTAATAAATACACTTTTAAATGTGGTTTTTGTCTATAGTATCATGCTTGTTGGAAAAATATATTCTTTTCTTTTTGCATACAAATTAGATTAGAACCCTAGAGAGATCAGTCTTCACAATTCATTCTAGAATCTTGTCAGAAATTAAAAATATAAATAAACTTTGTAAGACTATACATAGAACTTAGAAGATGCATGCATACCTACATACAACTAACTTAGAATATATTCCATTAATTGAGCGAGGCTTATGTTGGCATAGTAGAGAGTTATAGTTCTAACTCGCAGTTGATTGGATGCGCAAAAATTTCTTTTCCATTGTTGTATTTTATTTTTTACTCTAAAAAAATTATCAATAACTCAAATGTCTTGTCAAAAAAAATATCAAAGAAATTACGAAAATAAAAGGAGTAATTGCATTGGATAGCAATTTTAGGGAAAATAATTAAGTGTATAGTAACCTTTTTAAAAGAAAATTGCAAATATAACAAAATCTATTAATAATAGACTCTATCACTAATAGACTTCCATTAATGAATTAGAGCCCACTACAAATAGACTTTGAAACCTGATTGTTATATTTGCAACTGACTCCAAAGAAAAAATTCTTTTGAACAAAATAAATGTAAAGCAAAATCTTGGTATTACCTTTTAAATTTGGGAAATGGAGATTTAAAGATCCAATTCCCAAAGAGGCTATTAATGGCACAATCAATTCAAGTCAAGTATCAACTTAACGATAATTGAACTATGTTAAGCGCTCTAACTTCCATATCGACATTGTTGAACTCAAAAAAGAACAGTCAATTGGATTTGTATGCTAACAATTTATCTAAAGTCATACACTCCTATTTTGAAAGTATTATTTTAGAGAAGAAAGAAATGAAAGGTTTTGAAACGACATGAAATCTCTTTTTAAAAAATTTAAAGACTTTCTGTAAGCATCAATGCCGACACCCATCTGCCCCATGTGCTGCTTTTTCTCTCTTTCATTCAAAACCAAAACCAAAACCAAATAAGATTGTACTTCCATAGGTTTGCCTTCCAACAATTGGGCCCCTCAGTTCACATATAACAACGCTTTCATTTCATCATGTTCTTTTGTTCTACTTTCCTTTCTCTTTGCCAATTTTTGCTGGGATTTACTGTTACTTTTCACTGCTGTCTGTCACTTTCTCCATAATCATCACTGCTTTCACTTTCATCTCCAGCTGCAAATGTACATTCCATCTGTTAAGAAATTGACGATCAAAGAAAAACAATAGATAATCTGACATACAGATTCACATGATTTAGTAACCGTGTATTAGCTACACCAAATAACAAATTCAAGGCATTTCAATACCCCATTAAAAGCCAACAAAAACAACCTGAGGCCAAGAGGTTGAGAAGACTCCTTCCCAAAGCACTAATGAAGAAGAGCCTCCCAATTGTTAAAAATCATGGAAAGGTTATAATTACAAAAGAATTTGGTGTAATTTGTGCACCACCAAGAGGCTGTATGTTGAATATAAGTCTAGAAAGAATCCAGTCATATTCCTTTCTTTCCAAAGGCACCACAAGAGCGACTACGTAGCACATCTCCAAAGAACTTTACCTTTACCACCGAAGACAAAACCATCAAAGCCATCAAGCATCCAGTCACCAATCCTGTTTGGAAGGCAGCTTTCCACACCAAAGATACTAAACACAAGAGTTCACCCCTTAGTGGCAAATTTTTTGCTACACATAGTCCCATTTACCAAAACTCTAATCATTACACATTGAAGGCAATCAACAAAGAGTAATAGGCCATGGCCAAAAGTTCACAGCACCTCAAGCCAAGAACGAGCTGCCAGAACGTCAAAATTAATAGGAGCTTTGTTGTTGCACAAGAATGAAGCGAAATGCAATGGCTTCTTCAATATATATTTCATTTCTGCATTGTATAGTTAATAGTTTAACAACTCTACAAGTCAGGAAAAAAAACTGCAAGAGAGTAAAAGATTGTGAAGCAGAGAATTGCTTTCCGGATCCTGACTAACGAATTACCAAGCAATCAAAAATTAAGCAGTGTACTCATATTAACATGCATATATCCCTAATCTCTAACTGCATAAAATGAAAGAGTTAGCTAAAATCGAATCAGTGAAACGCCTGCAAAGTATCAACAGATATGCTTAACTTCGTGCCATTGAAATTGCTCATCTCCTAGCTCAAACAGACTCCTCCCCTAACTTCTCGTCATGTGAGCTTCCATTTTCCTTGCTAAGCTTAGATTTCGGAAAAGAGGAAGCTTGTTTGGATACTTTGGTTTGTTGCTGTCTCAAGTTAAGGTAGGTATAAAGAGACATGCCCATTATAGCTGCGAACGCGCCACATATACTAGTTTTGCCAGGATCAGCATTAAACAGATAGTAGTTCCCAAGAAGAATGACGCAGGTTTTAAACTGTCCAAGTACAACATGGCTGACAGCAGAGGTAGCCCTGTAGAATTCAGAAAACTAAATATTAATAGAAGCAGATCATATATACCTCAAAGTACTGAAATTTGGGGTTATCAGGCTAATATCCATATCCTATTAATCTTTTAGAATAAAACTGAACTGTAAGAGACAACTTTCCAATACATCAAAATTAAGCTTTTTGTTGAGATGAAAAAACGTTGGACCATAAACAACCAATATCAACAAGTAATACTCAACATTCAACAAATTCATGCTAGGCAGTTGAACAAATTGGATGAAAATTCAGAGAATTTATTAGGATATTCAGGTGCTTCTGCACAATTGCACTCACCTGCAAGAGGGTCAACAATATCTTTCTATCGTATGGAAATTGAATGATTAAGTTCACACATTTCGTTGCAGCAACTGAAAGACAGATTTAATAAAAGAAAGATATGCAATAACTTGCAAAGAAAAATTTAGAGTTCACCATATAACCAGTAGTTCATCTTGGCGTATCCATCCTTTCAAACAAATTAATATTCATATTTTGATTATTTCAAACATATGAAAAGTCATCCGAACTCACATACGTACAAGATGAACAAGCTAACCTCATCTCAGAGAAAATTTTAGGCATAATAGAAAATCACACGGCCAAATTAGGTAATCTGAAAATAGTAAACCTCAGAGCGGTGGAAATCAATCTATGATGTGTGGAAGTACTAGTAAGGATATATATTGGTAATATTAGTGAAACAATACTGGGGTGTAAGAGTAATTAATTAGGAGTTGGGGACCTAAAAGGGGATGGATCATTTTGTTATGGGTATATTGTAACTTCTCTTGATATTGCAATATATTACTCTTTGTGTTTCTTTGAGATTTCTTGTTAGGCGGTATGCTAACACGATGGTACTAGATCTATAGTTCCAGCCTAAACAAAAGGCCTTCAACAGAATTTTGCTTGAACATTTAAGTAGTTGGCCTCAATATACATGATGAAGAAACAAAGAAGTAGAATCACACAAGGAATTGTAGCATTAACTAATCATAAGAGAAACGTGGTTCCTTGAAATAAATTCAACGTAAGCAAGTTTGTTATTTCTCCTCACGGTTGGAATGGAACTTAGGTCATCATAACTTACTACTTTGAAAAGCCCTTGGAAAATTATAGCTGAGAAGTAGCGCTATAGATTCTGGGAGGATCTCCAGAGGTGTCGTTTCCTTAGTGCCAAGATTTTTTTTTGGCTGTTTGTAACTCTTTTATTTCTCACTGAAAACAGTGTGAAGAATAGCCTACAATAAGACATGGCTGACCTGACTTTTTACCTAAACGTGAAACATTCATGAACCTTCTTATCGCACAATAACTATTGATCTCCTTATCATATGACAAACCCTAAATGAAGCATGGAACGAAACAAGATTTTACTGGCCTTGTAATGGTACAGATAGGATGTTTGTATTAAGAAACAGGGGATAAAAGAAAACCAAAGAAACAACTTCCCTTGGTTTCTTTGGTGACACATAGGTAAGAAACTAAAAACCATCACAGAGCTTTGAATTTCCATAAGCATCCAATGATTTACAATTAACAAGCTTACGATTGTATTCAAAGTTCACTTGAGTCCAGGAGGAATCCAGAAAGATAGGCTTCTTAAATTACACCTTGCCAGTTAGGTTGTTATTACACGACAATAGAAAATTTGGAACTGCATATATGGCACGATTTTGCCCCATATCACATACAGTGCATCTAATAGCATATATAACGCTTGAAAAAAAATGTCAGAATATATTAAGACAATAAGACCAAACATGTTGCTTGATGAAAAACTGAGAATAGCTGTGTGATTTCACGTACCCAAGGGCTAAGGCACCAGACCACTGAAGCAAGAACCCCAGAAGTGCTGACAGAAGAATAGCCAGTGTATTATCGTAGCTCCAATTGAAAGATAAAACACCAGGCGGGTCTAAGAAAGGTATTAAAGCAATAAAACCACACAAAGTAACAGGTGTTGTCTTCCACATTAACCTATGAAAAAAATTCAAGTTCAGATTCAATCCCTTGTTGGTATGCAACATGAAAAAAATAATAAAAGAAATGATAAAATGCAGGATGGGTATTTGACATACGCCATTGCTGTCCAATTCTCCTGCTGTTGCAGACTGGACCAAAGAATCTTATTAACTGCACTAGGAATGATCCATGCCAATGCAATACAAGCACCAAAGAAATCAAACTGCAGATCAGTCACCGTAGCCACAGCAACACCAATAGATACCACCACAAGTGCTAGAACCTTGGTGACAGAGAGAAGATTTATCAGAATTCTGGATAAAGTAAAGTAAAAGGCCAATACTAAAAGCATCAAAATTTGGATGGATAACATATGGCATATATTTGCATTTTATGTTAAAGAGCTTGACTTCAGTCCATTTCATTTAAATGGATTCTTTAGTGTGCCAACCATTGCCTTCACAAGACACCTTGTTGTTACGGAAAAGATCAATGCCATAATAATGTTACATTACTTCACTTGCTCAGAGAATTTCACATCCAATACCAACTTAAACTGCACTCTTGCATTTGAATGGCAGTTTAATTGAAAAAAGATACATATTACACAACCGGAATGCAAAGCCATCAATTCCTGGACCTCAGCCTATTACAAAGTCCCCTCCCAGCCCATGACGAGATGGGTTTGACAGGGTTTGATTAAATGCCAATGACCCAGTGGCCAGCACGACATAGATTTTGAAAGTGTAGTATAGATCTTTCCTTCGTCCACTGATTTATAATTTTCTCATTAATAAAAATGCTAGAAGAAATTTCTAATGCAGTTTGATCTTTTCAAGCACAATACTTCGAAAATATATTTCTATCCTCTCTCAGCTAATTTCAAATTTACTCAACTACGGCACACTAGACATCTCACCAAAGAAACGTATGGACTTTCCTAGTCATGTTTGGATATCTTTGTAAAAACTTTTTTTTGAAAGAGTGGATAACAAACGATCAAAGTATAACTTATAAGTATAACTCAACTAGGAGTTTAGTAAAATGCACTTTGAGATGGCATTGAACATTTTCTTCTTTTGCATAGAGATAAAAAATTCTAGTTCTCCGAGCTTCAAGACATGATATCATAATCTGAAAAGTTAGATACTCGTCTTTGATAAATTCCAATAAAGAGGAATTTACGGCAGACCCGAATTTCCCTTTAATAGTTTGTGATACTGTAATAGGTATAAGTCATGACAGCTTCCGAGAGAGTATAGAAAAACTTCAGTATATCTCAAAAATGCACTCATAAGTAAAAGGAGTTTGGTTTACCTTCGGGAAAGAAACTTTCTTTCCATATAATATAAATTCTGCCAGTACAATTGATGGAGTTACAGCAATCTTTGCCATCTGATAAAAACCCACACTGGAGAATTGATATTAGCATTCAGAATGTCAGGAAACAATACATCAAGGAAAAGAGGATTGTTGACTCTCACCTATTATACTTCAAGCTTACATTAGCAAGCCCCGTAGATAGGGACATAACTAAACCAAGTGTAAGTAGAGTAGATGAACGGGTAGTCTTGGATAGAGGCGATGCAGGAAGGATAGAGAAAAAGTTCAAAATAGCCATCAATATCCAGCTAATGAAATAGTGAATGAAACTGAGAAATATAGGAAATTTAAAGCCGACAGTTTTAAGCACCTGAGACAACACAGACGAAGAAAAAAGCCACCAGAGTTACCAGCTGGAAAGATGAAGATCCAATGAAGTTTAAAGGTAAAATATTGACATTAGATAGGCATTGGAGTACCAACCAATTTATTCATGAAAATAATACTAACTGCAACGAAGAAATTGAATGTAAGAGCAACAGCAGGACCACAGGAACGTTGCTGCTGACGCTTGGCACCTTCAGGTGAGCGAAATTTGCTAAATAATGATCCTCGCAAATCCTCCAGAGATCTTCCTGATATTACAAATTTGACCAATAATGTAAGTTGGAAAGTAAAGCAAGACAAAGATTTCATGATTGAAGAAACTTCAATTAGTATAAATGACTGATTGCATCTTATGCTATATTGCAACTGCACAAGTAACTGACTTCCTAAAATTAACAATTACCAGTGAAAACCAATTCCGTCAAAAGAACTCTTCTAAGGAAAAAACAATAGTAGGACAAAGTAATCTATCAAAACAATACTAAGGGCATGTTTGAGAATGATTTTGAAATTGTTAAAATCACTTCAAAAAATGCCTTCAATCAAATCAATTTTGAATGATTAAAAGCATGTTTGGGAGTGATTTTAAACTTGACAAAATCGATTTGAACAATTTCAAAATCACTCCCAAAGATGACAACTTCCTCATGGAAGGACATAAACCGAACCAAGTATATGCAAACAATAGAAGGGTGAAAACACAGCAATGTGAGATCTTTCACTCATTCTGAAGAGTACAAAAGTTCAATGCCCATTGTCCTGGCACATGCAACTACTTAAACACGAGATAAATAGATAATGGGGAGGAAGGTTTCACAGTGGGCAACCAGTTTTAACACTTCCACTTTGCTAAATATCACAAAACAGAGCAGCAGACCCTAACAGAGCAGCTGCTGAGTACTCGAAACAAAATGCCTGAGAAAAGTCCAGATCTGATTCGCTAAAAACGCATTAGCACAATGCCAATCAAAAAACCAAAGGTCGCTAATTGCATTTTAGTATAATAATGGAGTACCAAAGCCCCTGGCCACTCTGATCAAAGGCATGACGCCCTTCATGGCGAGAAGTGGCTATACTTTTATATAAGCAAAACAACTCCCCATTGGGGCTTTCTACGTTGATTTTAAAGCGCTCAATCAACAAGCAGTTGGATGACATAAGAATCCAATGTGGAGCCGAAATTACAAAACAACAATCCGAAAAAGAAGGGGGAAATCCGCAAAACAACCAGAATTCAAACAAAAGATTAGAGATAAAGGGGGGAAAAGAAAGAAAGTACCCCTTTGACCGGCATCGCTATCTTTGCGCTTGAGAATCTTGCGGACATCCTTTTTGAATAAGAATTTGATGAACATCACGAAAATACCCAATAGCCGCTGCCTAATGAATCTCAGTGGCTGTGAAGAGGCATGAAGTGTGAAGATGGGATTTGGGTGAGCTTGAAGAAGATGGGTAATTGGGAGTTTTTGAAATGGAGTTGGAATGTATGTGCAGACAAAGAATAGATGAAAACAAAGAAGCTAAAAGCAGGAATTGGGAAAACCCAGTGGAGTGAATGAGTGAAAGTGAAAGAGAAAGAGAGAGAAGAAGAAGAAGAAGAAGAAGAAGAAGAGACACGTGGGGAAAGAGAAGAGCGTTAATGGCGGAAATTGGAAGCAGTTGTCTGAGAAAGAGACGGAGAAATTCACGCGCCTTCACCTTCCTTTTCGCTATCGCCGGACAATTCTTCATAGCCCCACCTCCCTCCAACCTTCCAACTTTTTCCCTCTTTAATAGTTAATTTATTGGAAAATTATTGGAAAATACTTATTGAAAAAAATTATTCCACAGTTTATTGGAAAATACTTGGTGCCATTACACTCATTTTTCAACACTATATTTCATACTTTCCTTCTTCACGCTATAAATCTTTCTAACATTATTGTACATCCTACTGGATTATCGAGTCATAATTTGCTACATAACAAATTCTTTTGACTTATTTTTTAAAATATTTTAATTCATTTTTGTGTGTGATGATATTGAAATAAATAGATATAAATATATCTTAAGATGCACCTAAATATTACTCTAATTTATTTACTATATTATTTTCTGTATAAAAAAAAATATTGCATAAATATTGAAATTTCTTCTTCTTCTCTTTTCAAAAGAGTAGATAGGTTTAATTTTTCGATCTAAGATATAATAAAATAGAGGTTAATTCGACCATAGCTCAAATAAAGACACTAATTATCATTAGAAGGATTAATAAACAATTGTTAAACCAAAAGAATATATAAAAATGAATTTTTTTAATTAAAAAATAAAATAAAATAATAAATAGAAAAATATTAAACTATTTATAAATATATAAGAAGATTTGATGTGAAATTTTTTTATATTTATAATATTTAAAAAGAGGTTTATTTCTAACCTGAAAAATAATATAATTAAAAATGAATTTTAAACACACATATATAATATAACATACCTTTGAAGATGATAGTTTTTAATTGGATGAAAAAAATATATTGGTAATTTTGTTAATTAATACGCCTATCTTTAACTTTCAAGACAATCTTATGGGAACTTGAATAGTTCTCGAAATAAGTACTTTTGAAGTTTTAAAGTTTTGTCTTTTTATCTAATTTTTATTACCAATGAGTTTGTAACTATGTATAATAAAACTTGAAATATAGTTTGTTTATACATCTAACTACTTAATCACCTACATAAATTTTAATTATTTGAACGACCTTTTGATGAATTATTGGTGGAATTTTAGATTAATATGATTAAATATAGCCTAAATAAATGAATTTGTCCAGTTGTTTTAAAATGTTGGATAAGCAATATTTACTAAAACTTGCTTACAATCTGACGTGTAACAACTTGTTTTTTTAGAAAATCTGACGTGTAACTTAAGTTATGATAAATCTTGAAATTGAGTGCATATCCTTCGAAATTCAAATTTTAGAAATATTTTAACCAATATCTGGATTTTGCATAATAATAATAATAAGAAGGTTATTTTCAAATATAGGAAAATGAACTAAAATATTTATAAATAAAACAAAATTTTATTGGCTATCTGCGATAAATCATAATAAACTATCTAGTTGTGTCATATATGTGTTTATCTGTGTCATGATAAACACAGATAGTAGTCTATTTGCAAATAGACGATGATATTTTGTTATTATTTGTTTTCAACAGTTTGTCATTTAAAATAATTTTTCTAACAATAAATTGAGAGTAATTTGAATGACATTTTTATTTCTCAATGTTAGGTTGTTCCGTGCATAGTATTAATTTTTTATCATATGTCTATATTTTTATTGATATTGCAATATTTCTATATAAAAGTTTGACATCGACATGAAGATAATCGATATTTCCATTATATTGTAGAAATATCTAAAAAACATAAAAATTAAAAAAAAAAAAAAAAAAAAAAAGCAACAACATGTCATTAATGTAAATATCATGTAAATAATAGACATATTAACTTGTTTAAAAAAATCATAAAGTGTTTATTTACTAATTTAAATTTATTTTTTGAAATTTTTATTTTATAATTTTTTCAAAAATATCTATGAACATATAAAATTAACACCTTGATATTTTAGTTAACATTGACATTTTAAACTTTGCATTGATGTTTACATATAAAATTCATCCATGAACATACATTTTAGCATGAATGTGTAATGCAGCTTGTTTAGGGATTAAGACCAAATCCATTACTAAAGAAGGGAAATTTGTCTCTAAGAAAAGAGAAAACTCTCTCTAAACAACAAATATTCTATATTCAAATGATATTAAAAGAGCTCCCTAGTACAACCCTAAAGTGACTATTTATAGCTTTACAAATAAATATGAAAATAACTAATTAAACATTAATCTAAATTAACAATTGAACAAATATTAACTAAAATATACTAATTAATCTAATAATTATTCTCATCATTCACTTTGACTAAAAATAAATAAATAAATAAATAAATAAATAAATAATTCCTTTAGGTGATTGAGTGAAATTAGCCTTACAAGGAAATATGAAAATAACTAATTAAACACTAATAAATCTAAATTAACAACTAAAAAATATTAACTAAAATATACTAATTATCTAATAATTTTTCTCATCAATTTGTAACATCAATGTTGATGTCAAAAATTATTTGTACTATCAATTTCGAGGTCGAACATGTCGCCAAAGAAGTATTTAATGTAATATGTTAATCAACTTTTTTTGGGAAAAAGTTTCTTTCCCAAAGTTAAAGCAAGCATATCTCAACTAGCACCCAATATGCATTAGTGCTCCAAAGTTTTGTGATTTGAATCTCCCACCCATATCGCGTTTAAAAAATATATATAAAAAAAAAAACTCATTTTCTAAAATTCTTGAGTTATTTCAATTTAGACTTAAACTTTCAATTTCATCCAATTGAACTCTAAAAAAGATTACGATTTAGTGTGATACAAATAGAGAACAAAATTATCATTTTTTAAAAATGTAGAGACAATATATAAGAGTTTTGAAAGTCATGAACTACAAATAACGAAAGCTAAAAATCCATGAAACAAAACAAAAATTAGCCATTTAAAGTATAAAGATAAAAATAATAAAAGTTTAAAGGAATAGAAAGAATATTTAAATTTATAAACATATGAGGTTAAAAGTTAAAAGAGTAAGTCTTGGGTAACAATTTTGTTTTTAATTTTATATTTTTAAAATTTATGTTCATTTTCAAAATTTGTCTTTGTTTTTTTTTTTTTTTAAATATTAGTAGAAAATTGATAATAAAATTTTTAAAAAGAAATTATAAATAGGAGTAGTTTGTTTTTATATAGTTAATTTTTAGAAATAAAAAAATTGAGATTATATATATATATATCTATATCTAAATCCATCCACTTATTTAAAAATAGAGCAAAATTTTAAATATAATGAAAATAAAGCAATATTAATTTGCATTATTAGTGAATTCCAATTTTACCGTAAAGGGTATGGTTACACACGTTTTATTCTTCCTCTTCTTTACTTGTTGTGCAGTGAGTTCATATGTGTTTTTCTTTTCTTGATTTTGATTATGCTTCATTGAATTATTTGGATTCAATAAATTACATTTTTTGGTCTTTGGATTTGGTCTGCAATTCGCGTTTCGATTATTTTGATCGTGAGTTTGTTTTTAATCGTGAATTTTGTCGAGAAATTTATACGGATGATCTAAAAATTGGGTCCAAAATATCAAATGACCCAAATTTTTTTTTAAAAAAATATCATTATGATATTTTGTTGACGTCAAGTTCAGATGAAATTAACATAATGAACCCACACACACAAAAAAGCTCATCTCGCTCTTGCTCTCTCACTCTCACTCCTGGTGACGATTATTCTCGCTCTCTCTCTTATCGTCGAGTAAAAAACCCATTTATTCTTGTTCATAGGCTTTTTCTATTGGGAGGCTATTTAAAGCCTTGCTCTTAGGTTGTTTGGAGGAAATTTTGACGATGAATCAAATTTGGCCTTTGAGCTTCTTTCAAGATTAGCCAAGAGAGCTTTTTGAATTTTGCAATTTCATGTGTTGAGTTGCATGCCAAGAATGTTCAAGTGGGATTGATCACCCTATTTGTGGAGTGTTCAAATCTTGGGCTAAAGAACTCGTTCTTTGTCTCAAGATATTTGATCTTAAGGCAATCTATGTCTAATTCAATCCTTAGGGTTGAAATCAAGTTAATTTGGGGGTTTTAGTGATTGAGAATTAGGGGTTATCATCCCAAAAGGGTTCTCAATTCGCTAGGGTTTTAGTATAAAAAAAAAAAAAGAAAAGAGAGAAATCGCACCAAAGCTGGAGAAGAAAAGGAAATTGTGACAGATAAAAAGAAAAGAGAAAAAGATAAGGCAAATTTGTAACTTCATACGTCTGTGACATCAACTTAAGGTCATTTGACATTTTTTTCAAAAACTGAGTCATTTGCCATTTTAGGCCTTTAAAATAGGTCGTCTGTACAAATTTTCCAATTTTATCGTGGTTTGCTTTAAGCATAATTATTAATTGGTTGCAATTTGTATCTTTTTTGCCTGGTGAGTTTTTGGTTCGATTTATTCTTTTGGTATTTAGTCAAACTCATTTTTGGTTCCAAGGTCCAAATTGATTGGTTGCAATTGTTTGGTTGCTTGTATTTTGTGTATTGTTTTCATTGGTGATAAAACTTAGGTTGATATCAATGATATCTGTGTATTGGTGATATAAGTAATAAAAAGGGTAGATATCAATGATATCAGTCTATCGATGATATCACTGATTTCGATGATATCAATGACATCACTAATATCACAAAATCAATGATAGACTATCAGAATAATTAAAAATAAATCGTTTTGTAGATATAATTGATATCCGTACATTGGTAATATTAGTAATAGACTATAATAGAAATTGAAATAAACCATTTTCTAAAAAATTCTAAAGCATGGTCAATTGTTTTACAACGGCACTTTAGTTAATTTAGGGGTAGTAAATAGTTTTATGTCTTAACTATTTTTGCTGCTATCTCTGCAAGGAGATCATATACTTTGGACTTGGAAGAGTCAAAATGAAAATGAAAAAGAAAAAAAAAATTTTAAAAACTAAAATGAGACTCCAACCCTCCTTATCTTTCAAAATAATTGGGATTGATGACCTCTTTTTCAGGAATATGAATGAAATTTGGCCCAAGGTTAAAAAACGAAAGAAAAGTAGTTTTTTGTTGATGTTAACCACATGTTAAAATACCTATTCAACCCCAAGACACGTGTGAGGGCCTAACACTCTATGAAGTCTCACTCCTTCCTCTTGCTTCTTTGATTTTTTTCCTCATCAAACTTGCAATTTTTTCTTCATGACTAGATTCTCCCTCTTGCTTCTTCCTTTGCTTCTTAATCTCGCTCTAATTCACGCTCCACCTTCCATCTTTGATTCCATAAAAGAGAGAAGAAGAAGAAGAGGATGAACGCAACTACAAAAGAAGAAGAACGCACAAGAAGAAAGGTGAAAAAGAATGCAAATTGGATTTCTTTAGAAAAAAAAAACGATTGATATGAGAGCACAAAATGAGAAACATAAGAAAAAAGAAGAAGAATCGGAAGAAGGCAAGAATCACGAGCACACTTCAATTTTGGTCATTTTAGTAATTTCGCCAATAAAATAACCTTCATTTCCAAAACCTAAGTCAAATTTAAGTCGAGTCTCCCATTTTGGGTATGGATGGGCATCCATGCCATTTTCTAAAAATAATTTTTAGAAAAGGTTATTTATCAAATTAATTTATAAAATAAGATCTTCTATGATTATGCCATATCTACAATTACGAATAACAAGAGTTAATTTTCAAAACAATTTCCCACACTCGCGATTGAAGAAGAAGAAACCCCAATTAGAATCGCAGCAAAGCAAAACACAACACCAAATTTCACAGCGGAGGATCGTTGAATCCACTCCGGCCAAGAAAAATGCCTCCCAAATCCGAATCCTCCACTCTGATCTCTTCCACCGCCGCATCGGCAGATTCTCCGATCTCCTCCGTCGATCCCATCTTCCATATCCTCCGCATTCTCCCCTTTTCCTTCCTCCGTCCTCCGCGCCTCCGTCTCAAGCTTCCGACCTTTACCCTCCCTTCTCCGATGACCGTCTACGCTCTCGTCCTCCTCACTTATTTCATGGTCGTCTCCGGCTTCGTCTACGATGTCATCGTCGAGCCTCCCGGAATCGGATCCACCCAAGACCCGGCGACCGGATCCGTCCGACCCGTGGTTTTTCTTCCCGGTCGCGTCAATGGGCAGTACATCATTGAGGGACTCTCCTCTGGGTTCATGTTTGTACTGGGTGGAATCGGAATTGTGCTGATGGACCTTGCTCTTGATCGGAATCGCGCGAAGAGTGTCAAGGTTTCGTATGCGTCTGCTGGGATTTCTTCTGTTGTTATTGCCTATGTTATGAGTATGCTTTTCATTCGTATTAAGATCCCTGCTTACCTTCGTTGACATATAGTAGAGAAATTTAGGATCTACATCGGGTTACTTGAAACTCCCTTTTGTCTCGAGGAATGGAAGAACTTCTTTTTTGCAGCTTTCGGTCTTCTCTGTCTAGGAATCCTTATGTGATGTTACACATTATAACATTATAACATTATTAATGAACTAGGCTTTTGTTATGCGTTTCATATTCAAGAGCAAAAAGCTGTCTGAATCATTTCCTTGGCTCTTGTTTCTTTTGCTTTAATTGGTTGAGATCTTCTATGTTGAATCAATGCGTGTTCAATTACTTACTTTGGTTTATAATGTACTAGTATGCTGTTGTTAAAATTTAAATGTGTGTGTATTATGAACACATTAAGCCGAGGTTTTTTGCATATGACTTATTCAATGCTAAGCCAAGACTAAATCTTGTTCTGTAGGCTCTTTCCAGCTTCCCCAGCTTGCTTAACTTGTCATTTCGCTGGAATTATACTTATCTATACTCTTATCTCCTTGATAATGTATTTCGAAGACCTCTTTGAAGGATATGAACCAAACATTTTGGACTAATGTTGGTTTAAAGGCTTTGTTTTGCTTACTCGTTTGATGCTTTGCCCATGTTGTTTCTCCTTGGAGTAGGATAGCTTGATCTTGTTGGATAGGTAATTGACTCTTTAGCAGTATGATCGCTCATTAGCATTAAAGAATTATAAATGACAAAAGTGCCTGCAGTTAAAAGAACTGTCAAATACATTTGAAGAGTAAGCAAATTCTTTTCAACGGTATAAACCTTGTTCTGCTTTCAATACTATTGAATAATCAGGGATGACATAAATCTCTGCTGACTTAATGGATAATTTGGCTAATTTGTTGTATAAGTGATATCTCAACCATATGATGCACTCTTAATTGATTTAAAAGTAATGGTTTGTGTTATTAGATCATTTAAGTGACATCTTGACCATGATAGAGGATTATTTTGGCAATGTGAGTTGCATATGTTCAATGATCAAAGCCTTTCACAGGACCCTTTCTGTAACTCTCTGTAACTCTTGTTTAGGATTTGGGAAGGTGAACTCTCATCTCCTTGGACCTCTTTTTGTAACCACTTTTTGTATTATGATTGAACATCTTGCAATTCTGCACCACTCTTTCAGCCAAATGTTTTAGTGAAGAGTGTTGAGTTACATTAGTTACGGGTGGAAATGCCAGCATTTTGATTACTCTAGAGTTGTATATATATGTTTTTGTTTTGAGTTTTCATTTCTAGTTCTTGCATTGGATAACATGATTTGAGTTGATCTCATCTTCCAGTGGGGGACTTCAAATTTTTTACCATTACATAGCTTTTGCATAATTGTCATGTACTCTTGCTTAATTTTGATCGGATTTTTTTACGGACTGAATTGTTATAGATTTTAAAGTTTAAAGACTGCATTCTTACATTCTAAAACTTCAAGGCTAAACTACATGAATTAACATTTACTTTCGTGAAAATTCATAATATTTTGAGTTGATTCATTGCAAATATGTTTGGATGTAAGTTTGAGGTTCAGTGTCATATTTTCTCTCATTTGTTAGATTATCGACAATTTACAATGTCAGGCATTCTGGTATATTCCCAGTTACCTCAAAGATGCAAAATGTTGGATCCTTTTAAAACAATATTTCATGTGCACTTCTAAGGAGATGAACCTTTAACTATAACTACATCATTGTATACAACATGGTCTTATTAGTTCCTCGACGTTCCGAAAATCTTATCTAGAAAGTCATTCCAAATTGGTAAGGTGAGATGAGGTTAGAACTTTTTATTTATTTATTTATTTTTATTTTTATTTTTACTTTCTCTCACTCAAAGAATGAACAGGGGAGGTGAGGACATATAGACAAACGACGTGGCAAGAATATTCCCATGTGCCTTGGCATTGCTAGATCATCGATGAACGGATACTTTGGCATGATGAACCCCCTCTTTCTTTTGATCTCCTTTGCTCACTCCTATTGTCTATGTCGTTGAAAGTCCCATACTTGACCAATTTACCTGACCTCTTCTTTTGCGACACTCTATGGACTATTCATCTTATCGCTCAAGTACATTCTCATTACATCGACCCCTTGCTCAATTCACGTTGGGTGGGGGCAAATCGAGAGGGTTGCCTTCCCTGTTTAGCTTCTTAAGATTCTTGAGGTACTCTATGGAATTCGAGAGGGAGGTGATCTTGTAGTAGCTGACGTTGAGCTCGACGAGGTAGATAAAGAGGCTAGTGGAGTAAGGGAGAGCTTGTAGGCATCGGAAGTTTTGGCATAAGTTTGAGACTTGGAGGTTGATCAAGTTCTCGAGGTCGTCTAGGAGCTATCGGAGGCAGTAGGTGCGTGTTGAGCACCCACAGGGAGGTCAGATGAGAGAGTGAGTGGGGGAGGAAGGCGAGTTTATTGTAGTTGACTGACAACTTCTTGAGATTGGTCAACTCAAAGCTTTTAATGTCTGGAAGCCTGGTTAGCTAGTTGATGCTCGCATTCAACTCTTCCAACGATCAGTCACCAATTCAACAATTTTTATCCAAAAATTGAAACACCCATCACATCTGTTCCAATTTTAGACTCTTAATTTTCATCCAAAATTTAAAAAATTTCTACTTCAAAAGTAGTTTTGAAACAAATTAAAATGCATTTTAAACAAATGACAAAGTTTATGGTTAATCAACCAAAAATAAATTGAAACTAAACACAAACCACAATATAAAAAATAATTTAAAAAAGAAAAAATCTAACCATAAGTTGATAATTATAAATGTACTAAAAAAAAAGTTGATCATTGTAGTCCTGTTTTATTGTAATTTTAAAACTCATTAAAAAAAATAATAATAAAAATAATAAAAATAAAAATACAATAAAATAAAATAAAATAAAATAAAAACTATTTACTTTTTCTTCTCTTTGAAATGAGCTATTGCCATAAAATTTGTATACTATATATTACATTTAATATTAACTTTAGGTACTATGTCTATGTTAATTTGTTAAATGAACTATATAAAAATGTAAATGATTCAAGTGGATTTCTAAACCTAAGCCTAGAAGTCAAATTTTGAAAATATGAATGACTAAAACAACAATTATAAAGATATTGGTTAGTTGTTAAAAGAAAATAATAAAATAAAATAATGGTCAATATTTGTAATATTTGGTTGAAATGAAAGTAAGAAACTATGGATGGAAAAAAAAAATAATGGTTAAAAAATCTCTTCAATATACAACACTTTAATAGATAAGAATTTAGTTTTATATCTTTTAAATAGTTACAATTTAATCCATAAATTTTAATAAACAATTTTTCTAGAATAATAAACAACAATTTAGGGTTGGATTAACTTAAAAAATAAATATTTTTCAAACACTCATTTTCATTTAAACATTTTTATTAGAACTCTTTAAAATAAAGACACTAATGGCTTGCAAAATCCATTTTGAGTGGTGGTCAAATACTTATATTTTTTTCAAAATAACTTATTTTTCAAATTAAACACTTGAAAAGATATTTAAAACACACCCTTAGCCTGTTATTTGTTGCTTTTAATAGCATTTCTTTTGCACATCCACTTATGTTAATTCAATTGCATGAAAAATCTATAAAAACATTAACAAATAAAACACATTTTTTTCTCCCTCTTCTTTAAATTTTAGATTATATTTTTTAATATGAAGAAAGAACACCAAGATTTAACTCCATCTTATATGGGTTCTCAAAAAAAATAAAAAAATAAAAAGGTTAAACTAAATTAAATAAAGGAATGTTTTTTTTTCTTTCAGTTTTTGGTGAACAGTAAATATAGGGAGAAATAGGAGAGAAAAAAAAGCTTAAACTCAAAATAAATAAATAAATATAAAACTTTTTATCAATTATGGTTGAACAGTTAACTTGTCTTTTAATCTTAAAAACAAAAATGAAATACAAAATAGTAAGGCCTGGTTGGATATCGATTTAAATTTTTATCTTTTAAGTTTATATTTTATTTATTTTCGACTTTTTCAATTATGATTTTTACCTTTGACTCTTAGTCAAACTGTAAAAATAAAAACAAGTTTTTGCAAACTATTTTTTTAGTTGGTTCTTTAGGATATTAGTAGAAAGCATGTTAAAAAACATGTAATTTATAGGTGAAATTAGTATTTATAAACTTAATTTTTAAAAATCAAATAGTTATTATAAGGGATCTGAATTGCTTAATGTATAAATTTTATTAAGTATTTCAAAAACATAAAAATAAAGGAAAAAAATTGATATATATATATATATATATATATATATATATGGACAAAAATTGAAAAAAAAAAATAAACAAAATATCCACTTTATACTCACTAAATTTTAGGAGTTGTATTGATTAAAACTTTAAACTTTCAGTAAGTCTATTAATTTACACTCTCCTTCAGGTTTCGTTCAAAAATATTATGTAAGACTTATAATTGTTTTAATTAAACACTTGAATTATCATAAGTCAATCAATTTTGGTCTCTTTGTTAAGATTGTCTTTGAAAATCTTGCACGTGTGTAGACTCCTTCAATTGTTGGATTAACAAATAGATAATTAAAATTAATGCATAGACAATTTTCAGAATAATCTTAAAAGTCCAAATTGATTTGCTAGTGAAAATTTAAAAGTATAAATGTAAAAAATTATAAGTATTACACAATATTTATTCTAATAAAACATGATAAGGATATAAATTAATATACTTATGACAAATTACAGTTTAAGGGTGAGCATTTAATTTAAAAAAATAAGTCATATTGAAATAAATACAAATTTTTGCAACCTTGAAAATTATTAGTATCTTTATTTTAAATAGTTCTTATCAAAAGTTTTTAAATGAAAAGAAATTTGGATCCTAAATTAACACAATCATTAGTTTAAGATTTTAATTGATATAACTCTCAAAATTTTGGGTATAAATAGATATTTTCATTAAAATATGTAAGTAACTATTTATAAACGCATTACAAATATATATTATTTTTAAATAATTTCAAGAGAAAATTGTATAAATTACTCCAAAAGAAAATAGCTTACAGTTAACTCAAGAACTAAAAAAATTCTAAAGCCTAAGAAATTTGGCATAGACGAGAAATACAATAGAAGTGAATGCAAAGATCAAAGATGGTGGTTCCAATGAGCTTTGCTAATTGCTATTTAAAACAGCCAAAAGTAGAAACTCAAACCTTCATTAAATTTGGGATTCTGTCTTAATTTTACTCATTTTCATGTTAATCGATCTCGAAAAAGGCATTAATATTAACACAAATATAACTTGAAGAAAATAAAAAGGGCAGAAAAAGGAGAAAAAGAAAGTTCTTTTCCTGCCTAACTTACAACAAAACTATATGAATCATCTGACTGATACAATGTTTGCTCACACCAGTTAGGATTTTGACAAAACTGTAGGTAGATAAGTCCTTATCTACCCCGACAATTACCCGTAATCACGACGTATCTAACTCGAGTGTAACCTGGAAGGTTCTTCCTCCCCTCAATCATCCAGGGGGCTTTTAACTGAGTGTTTCTCTTCAACACAGATTTTCTTGGCACTTGTCGAGCAAAGATACCGAAGTAAATACTCATTCGACGAACACATATCAGCCAAATCCTGATGTGTTCTGGTGATAGCCATCTGCAAGGATTTTAAGGCAGGAAGTAGGTTTCTAGAATTTTGTTGAATGTAGTTACCATGAATTTTGCAAAGTTCCTGAGTAAAAAAAATTAATGGTGAGTTCAATTATTTCTTTTACACAACTACAGTCTCTACAGCCCAAATACAATATGTACATCTAAACTAGAAACTCAAGAACCTACCTGACACCACCGTAGAACGAACTCCAAATGTGGGCAACTTTCCAGAAGTTCCGCTAATGCCTCGACTAACCTCAGCAAATATCTATGTGGGATGGATTGGATTAGTTTTGCTATATCCACAGGATTCACAGAGAAAATACATTTCTTTATTAAAGCATCCTCATTTAAACGCAAACTAAGAATCAAAGCCCTGCTCGCTTGATCTTCATCAAGTGCTGCATTGATTGCCTGCAGAAACATTAAACAATAATAAATATAAAAAGATCAATAATAGAGAAAGATAAATGGTTCAAGACAACAATCTCAACTTAAGTTCAGTTAGTAACATGCCAGAAATATCAAGTTTCTTTTAAATTTTTTTCCTTGAAGGCAATAACTTATGTTGTTTATGCTAATTCCTAGACAGCAACTGCATTCATTACCTCAGGTGTGACATCAATGTCGAGATCAGTTGGATCAAAAATAAAAGATTCATCAATTGAATAAATAAGAACTCCCTCAGTTGTTGATGCTGCAAAATTTCGACCAGTAGGTGCGATTCTCAAGCATTTTGTTCGTACAACTGGTCGTCCACGATTGAGCAAGGACCCTGGTAAATCATGGCCTAATTTCTCACGTGTTTGTTGGTCAACTCCTTCTTCTATATCACTGTCATCGTCATCAATCAAATCTAAGGGGCCAGCATCTGTCATATTCTTTGAATTTAGAACGTCGAGAACACCATCTAAAGAGAGATTATGGGTTATTTGAAACCTCCGCAGCAATACCTGAGCAAGAAAAACACGATATAATGTTGAACCACAACATGATGCAACGAGGAAAAAGGTGAGAGAAAAAAGACTACTAAAAGACAAACATGAAATGTAGCAGTAGTTGCACCATGTTTTGAAAATCCAAATAACTTTCTTCATGACTTCATGTGTAAAGCAATAGATTCCAGGGGTAGAACGGGTTATTTTCAGGTATTATAATGTATGGAAAGGAAATTCCACAAAAACCAATCTGAATTTTTTTAACATAAAACATGATCAACAAAGTAGCCAACCTACTAGATTTTCAATACAACCCAAAATTGAGAGCTTAAACCTAATCAGGAGAACTGAAATTTCATATAATCTTGCGCCTTAGAATTACTTTATATAACTTTTGTGGGGTCGTGACAACATCCTATCAAACAAAAAAATCATATATGACGTTCCTATTTGCATGAAAGCCTCGGAATAGTTAAATGATTGCAAAGTCGATATTTGAAATCCAATGATTTGATCTAATGCAAGACAAGTAGTAAGAACAACAAATAAAAATAAAAGCATACAAACGGACCTGATCAGCAATGTCATACATACAGATATATTTACTACATCCTCCAGCTAATATATAACTCCCATCAGCAGAATAACATAATGTCGTGAAGCATTTTCCTGAACTTGAAGTAGCAGCAGATCTTCTATCAGTCATCAAACGCCCTCCGGCAATGTCCCTACGCCCCTCAATTGTATACATCAATATACCATCAATCGGATCCCAAAAATGGATCTGACCATCTAATGTACTGCTGGCTAATTGCCTTCCATCTGGACGATAAACCACTGTAAGGACATCGTGCATATGATTGAACGTTTCAACAGCCCCTTTCCCTTCGAAAACATCCCACAAGCGAACAGTCTTATCCCATGATGAGGAAGCTAAGACTGCCTATATGATAGTCAAACAGAGTAATTAGTATTAGGAAAAGGAAATAGTAATAAACCTCTCATCTTTATGATTAACAAAAAGACGGGGAAGAAGATAAACAGAATCAAAGAAAATAAAGGGATAAAAAAGATTCAGCATGAAATAGACATCAAGTAAAATATTATTCTGGAATAAAAAAATTCAAAATAAAAATGGATGTGTCCATGAACTCACATTTGTAGGAGAAAACATCAATCCATGAACAGGACCTTCATGCCCACTAAGGATGTCCAACAAACGACCAGTCTTCATTGACCAAACAAAAATCTACAAAGTATGCAAACTTTCAGACAGGACTTGAGCATAAAGCTAGAAGGGAGCCCTCATATTCCAAGAAAGGTCACGAGGATACCTCAAATGAATCTAATGTTCCAGCACAAACAACTTCACCACTTTGATCTACTGCCAAGGAAACAAATTGCCGAGAAGTAGGGGAGGTAAAAGTTCTAAAATTTCGATAGCGAAACAGATCCCATGCACGAACAGTGCCATCAAGAGATGCACTCAGGAGGCAGTGGTTATTTGCCAGAAACTGGAGAGCAGTAACAGCATTTGCGTGCTCGGAGAATGTAACAAAGCAGAAGCCTGATTGAACCGTCCAGACCTACACCAAGCAAGTAACATTAGCCAGTTCATCCAACAACAAGAAATTGCCAAAAAAAGCTCAAACAAATTTGGCACCATACTTCTATCCAATGATGGAAACTCAGTATTACTATTACATTGCGGTAGAAAAAGTCATAGGTCATTTGACTACATAGCTGATAAGCACAAGTAAATGATCACTTCGCTACAGAAGCCAAGGACCGCTTAGTGTTTAAACTTTCAGATTGTAAAAAATACACTATTTTCATTTGGAAGTATGGAGTAGAACAGGTTTTTCTGTTATTCATCATAATTGAATCCAACATTCTATAGCATCATTGTAATTAAGTTTGAAAGCACAAGTACATCTTTCAGAAATTAAGGTACCTTGACTTTGTTATCGTCAGCTCCAGTTGCCAATAGTTGTGAATCCGGTGAATAAGCAAGACAATTAACATCAAAGTAATGTCCTTGCTGTTTCAATATGTAGCTTTCCGACCGCCATTCCCACACTAGTAACTGACCAAGTTTTGCACACCCAAATGACAACCAGTTGCCATGCTGATTGAAAATGGCTGTGGTAATTTTCTCTCTTGATATTGACAGCATGTGCAAGCACACAAAATCCGGCATCTGATAGAGCCCAAACACGCCATTAGAGAATCCCACAACCACCATATCAAGGTATCTATGATAATCACACGCAGTCACCTTCGCTGGAGCCTGAGAAAAATTATCCTTCCTAACTAACTCCCATTTTTCTCTAAGCAAATACCCAACCTCACTATCCACATTACCATCACCAAGATTCTTCCTCTTCTTAACACTAACATACCCACCACTCTCCACATTTCCTTCACTATCCCTCCTAGGAGTCCCCGGTGACGCTGGTTCTGAATTATCCGCTTCCATTTCATCAAAATTATTCTCTATAATACCCCAACTAAAAATATAACAATCACGTGTAATTGTATACACCTTTTCGACCTTATTAGTTTTCTTATTAGTCCCAAAAAACGAACCTACAATTGAATCTCTATGACCCAAAAACAAGTGTGGTTTATACTTAATCCCACTTAATTTCTTCACAAAAAGTAACCTAACAGTCAAATCCTTCGACCCAGCAAGCAAGTAATTGCCATCAGGACTCCAGTCTAATGCCGTAACTTTATCATGACAATCAGCAAAAGTTCTTACCAGTTCAAAAGGAAAGAATTCCTTCTTAAACCCGGGAGCGCGCCAAATTTGCACCAATTTCCCAGTGCCAACAGCAATAAATGCACCGTCGGGGCTAAACTTGACAACACTGACGGGCTTCTTGAAGGAAATACGGTGAAGAACAACTCGGCGTCGAAGATTGATGAAGAGGCAACGATTCTTCTCGTCGACGGTGAATAAAAATACCCCATCGGGAGAGAGGGCGATTCGGCAAATATTGGAAGATGATTGAAGGGGAAGAGTCGCTGTTTGAGACTTGACAAGGTCGGTAACGGAGATCCGGTTACCGACGGGTGAGATTAACAGAGTGTCATCTGAAATTAGAACATTCCCGCCTCTATACGGCGCTCCTAACAGGTTTTGAAACCGGTAATTCATCGCCGGCGATTATGATTGCAGGAAAGTTTCCGCCAAAATTCAGCCCTTTGATTTTTCAGAATCAGACAGAGGTAGGGTTTTTGGAGGGTTTAATCATTTTGGGCCAAAATAAATTAAACCCAAGGCCCTGTAAACAATTGTGTCCACTCTAAACAAAATCAAACCATCTAAAAAGTTAATAAAATGTAAATGTGGCTAAGTGTCCTTTTCACTGGAAAATACAATATAAAGTTACTAAAAAGCACTAACTAATATAACTCTAAAATCAATTTAAAAAGTACACAAGTGTCATTTTGGCTACGTAAAATAAACAAAGATTCTAAAAAGTGTGTAAGTGACAATTTGGCTCTCAAAACCATCTAAAAAGCGTTTACGTGTCACTTTAACTCTCAAAATTACCAAAAAAAAAAAAGTATATAAACATAACTTAAATGAATTGTATTAGCAAATGAAAATTTAGCTTATTGTTATTATGTGGTAGCTAGCTATTGAGTTTGTTGTGAAAAAGGTGGTTTGTTGTGACTTGATGAGTTCTGTGATAATTTATGTTTGAAATTATGTGAATTGAGTTTTATGATAAATATGTTTTAGACTAAACTTTTGATATTGTTGAGAATATATGACTTATGTTTGAATTCTATACTTATTTGTGCATGACTAAATTGGAACTTGTTTGTGGCAAACCTTTCTAGAAAAATACATTTTAGTTTATTTTGGACTAAATTGAATTTGTTGGTAGCTATATTCAAACCTTGCTGAAAAAGTATATATATATATTTGTAGTGGATATTAAAGATTAAACATATTTGTAAATAGTATGATACTTGTTTAATTTCATGATTTAAATATAGAGTTGCACTAGAAGTGCTTGATATCAGGGATGATGTTTTTAAAAAATGTCTTAAATGAATAAATATTATTAAAATTTGCAACGAAACTTAAAACATCCCAAGATTATTATGTGCAACTCACGTAACACTACCTTGCGACATCCTGCAGAAAGGTGGCAAATTGCGACTTCTTCGCAAACATTGCATCTTGCGACTTTTTGGTAACGTCGCATGTTACGACGTTTGACCCTTCCATTGCATCCTCGCAAAAGTCATTCACAGGCTTGATTTTAGCGACAAATGTATACGACTAGTTATTTTAGTAGCTAAAGCTTGCTTTGAAATAATATATTTAACGACGTATTATTTTCGTCGCTAAAGGCTAGATTTCTTATAGTGATAGAAGTTTAAGGATCAAATAAGGCAGGCCGTTTATTTCCTAATTACAATCACACACATTTGAAAATATTACAGGCCTAATTATTCTACCTTAATCAACCATTTGTAATATTAAAAATATTCAAACCTTCAATAATATCTAGATTAATTATATATTATTTCTATTGACAATTTCTACAATACCCATCTTACACTTTTTTTTTTTTTGGTTAAGTTGTCCTGTTATATCAGCCATGTACCTGTTGGTGAGAAAATGCATAGAAAGTAAAAAGTCAAACTAATTAATGATATCACATCCCTGATTTTAAATATATATTTTTTACGGTAATATTTTTTACGATAATATGTAATATGAAGAATCGAACCTTTGACTTTGAGGTTGATTATATTAATACTACGTCAATTTAGTTATGCTCATTTTGAGCTCTTGTTTTTAAATATGTTATCATTCATGTGTAATTTTTATTTATTTTTATTGATTTCACTATCTAATCGTCGCATGGACATGTATCTTGATTGAATTTTAGTAATTTTAATAATCTTCTCCTTCTCCTTCTTCTTAATTATTAAATTATTTATTTGAATTTAACGCGAGGAGACAAACTTTGTCTCTTTGACATTTTGATATGAGACCCTTTCATTTTTATATTTTAAAATAAATTTATAAAATATATTTTATTTAAAAAAAACATTTATTAATACAGGTTATTAAGATAAAAACATATGGACAAATTACAAAAACAACTCCTAAAGTATTATGATAGTGGCAATTAGACTCTTAAATTTTCAATTTTAAAAATTAAACCCTCACAATTATATAAATGTTAAAATTGAGTCAAACTGGACCTTCAACTTATAAATTGTAACATTTGTATACATTTTAGAGTTAGTCCAAATTCTATAATTATTATAAGCTTGAGGGTCCAATTTTAACATTTGAAGAAGTTTATGAGCCCAATTTTTACAATTGAAAGTTTGAGAGTCTAATTACAATTACCACCATATTTTAGGATAGTTTTTACAATTTACCCAAAATATTAAAAGATCAAATATAATTTTATCGTAATTGAGACAAATTTCGAGATTTTATCAAACTGCAATTTAAATATAAATGTCAACAAGGGACAATGTCATCCATCGTTTTAAGCAATCCAACTCAAAATGACAATTTCTCATTATTTCTTCCTATATATGTATATATTATTACTTCTCAAACATATAAGGTGAGAATTCAAATATGTGGTTGATAAAATATACGTATCTAATTTTATATCTATTAAAATTATCAATATTATTACATGTTGATACCAAATTTTGGTCATGAAAAAATATACTAGACCTCTACGTGATAAGCAACAATAAATTAGTTTTAAGATACATTTGATGGAAGCATTAATATCGTATATTTATAGCAAATTTGATATGAAATTTATCTTAAATCTAGTAAGATATTAGGAACCCTAATTTCAATATCACTTTTCTTATTTCATTTTATCTTATTGTACATTATCCAATATTATCTTGATTTTTGAGTTTATTATGTTGGTCAAAATTCACTCCTCAATATTATATATAAATTTTTTTTTTAAAAAAAAATCCAATTGTGAACGGCCAAGATATTTTCTATATGATAAGAAGAAAACCTAAATGCAATCATGGTTGAGGGTTAGATCAGTCAATTACTAGTCCAATATTTATACAAGTAATGGAGAGAGGTTGTTGAATTATAATGACAATTATTTTGGTAATTAAGATTTCAAACGTGTAATGGGAATATAGGATTGAAACAATAACCCACAATTATTGAATTACTAGAGAGTCAACCATTTGAATTTGTTTATTATTATTTTTATTATTATTATTATTATTACTTTTGCAAATGATTTGAATTTAAATTTAAAAAACAAAAGGATTTGGTGCAACTAATTGGTATTTTACTTAAAATAGTACAATAGGTACGGTTCAAGCACATGGATAAGCACCATCCAACTCAATTCGTCAACTTATTCGATCTTTATTTTATGCAAATTCCACGTAATTTTTTTATTTTTTATATAGTCTTGATAACAATTAAAAATGACATAACACGAATTTGAATTAACTAAAGTATTTTCATAATGGTCTAATATTGTTAAAAACTTATTTAACTGGATGAAACAGTGAGTTCAATTTCATCAAAATTGCACATTCCTAAATGGAACAACATATACCACTCTTTACTAAAAAATATTCACTTTCTGACACTTATGGTTCCATGTACGAGGCTTTACCAATTGTGACAATATAATGTAATACACATATCTAGTTGAGAAAATTTGTAATACTACTATGGTATGAAATTTTTTTAGTAATACATTCATTCATTGCTTGCCACAAAATGCATCATTGAAACCAAGAATTATATAGTATCCACGAAATAAATGAATAATAAATTAATAAATCATATAATAATGTGTCAAATAATGAATATAATGAATAAGAGTAGTAGATTTTAAGATAAGACTAGAAATTTTTTCCTATCTAGCATATTTTATTGTTGAATTTCAATTGTAATAAATGAGTTTCAAATTTTAGAATAATGTAATTTAGTAATCTCCATTCTCAAAGGCAACTTGAACCCTCAATGGTTGAAAAATGAAACACAGAAAACCCCAACTTGCAAACATATCTTAAAAATTTCCAAATAAATTGGGATAATATTTTTTTTTATTACAAAAAAGGTCTGTTCTCTTATTTATTGTATGTAAATAACTTAAAAAAGCATCAAAATTTTACAACCTGTCAAGGTTTAGTTATATTCATATTTAAAAAAAAAAAAAAAAGATAAAAAAATTGTTAGAGGATTATTTTAAAGTCAAATCCTCATGTTCTTTTACAAAAACAAATTTTAAAATAAAAGGAAAAATAAAGGGAAATTAAAGAAGATTAGATTCGATCCGCCCACAGTATCAAATGGACCGTTGTATCTTTATCAACCGTTTGACAAACTTGTAATTTGACGGAAAAGTCCATTCCATTCTTTTTGTTTCTTTCCCTCACGCCCCCTTTATTTTATCTAAATTCACATATGGCCCCTAATATATTTCTACTTTTCCCACACCACAACAGATATGGAATTTAAATATTTTTAAGGAAAAATTATAAAAGTCACTCCTATAAAATATGAACATACATAATTGTAGAAATTAGGATCTAATTTTTTCAATGATTGAAGTTTAAAGTTCCAAAATGTTCCTACGTGTATAAGTTTGAGAGTTCAATTTTTACAATTGAAAGTTTAAGGGTTAATTATAACTATTCCATAATTTTTACAATTTTAGCCCATTTTTAATTATTATTGGGCATCACACATGTTTAAAATAATAACAATAATAACCTTATTTTGGTTTAAATCCTATTGGGTCGTAGATCCTTTCGACAAAAAAAATTTGAGTTTAAGATTACATTATTAAAATGTTAATTTTGGTTGTTTCATTTTAAAAGTTTTAAAATGTCTATTTTGATCTTAGAAAAATTGATTATTATACGTTTTTTTTTTATAAATAATTTAATAACATGGAAAGGTTGAACACATGGGGTAACTAAATCACATTTTCTTAGTACAACAATTGTGTAAGAATAGGGGATTGAACCTCTAATGTAAAGAGGAAGATCATGTTAATTACCATAACAAATTTCATAACCGAAATGAGCATTTACATTACTACAACTGACATGAAGAGATTCAAATTTGTTGATTTTTTTAATTAGAAAAACTAATTCTGAATAAGTAAATGTTATAAATTTTATTACTTAAATATTTACGCGAAGTGCTTTCTACATAGATAGATAATTTGAAAACAACAAACAAATTCAATTTGAAATGTATTCCATCTAATTGCCCCTTTAGTCTCTTGTTAGGTGGGGGATACGGATAGAACATAGAAAATTGAAATCCTTTCAAACAATATTACCTAAAAAGGTTTTTCTTAATTAAAATATTATTTTCAAAAATGTTTTCTTTTTGGTGAAAAGTTTGGAGATGAAAATGATACATTTTTGTAGGCTTTTATTTCAATAAAAACACCTAAGAGTTTAATTTTCAAACTTTAAATTTATTATTAGTTTGATTTTCAAACAAATGCACATTTAAAACAATATTTAATATTTTAATTATTCTATATAAGAAAAAACGCAAATTAAGATGTTGGCAAAGAGGAACAAACAAGTGAACTTTTGGTTCAAGTTTTATGGATCATATACAACATTGTTTTTGCATATACAAACAAACATTACCAAACAAATTAAACACATTATCCCTACTTCAAAACCCTATTTTTGCTACTTATAACTATAACCACGCCCTTTATCACAACTTACCTATACAACATCTTATGAACTTTATAACTTTGCTCTTAAATCTTTCAAATATTCTTTGAAAAGTTTTTGCATTCTCATTTTGAGAATGAATGTCGAGGTGAGAATAGGCGACGTGGTGAGAACATTCCCATGTACCTCGGTGATGCCAAACCATCAATAGACCGATATTCTGGCATGATGAACCCCTCCTTCTCATCTCGACTCACCTTGTTGCCTCTGCTGTTGAAAGTTCCATACTTGACCAATTTTCCCACCCACGACTTTTTCTTTTGAGAGTTTCTATGCACTCCATTCATCTTATCGCTTAAGTACATCCTCATAGTGTCTAATCCCTGCTCGATCACCTCGGGTGGGGGTGAAGCTAGAGGATTGCCTTCAATGTTGAGCTTCTTGAGATTCTTAAGGCAACCAATGGAGTCTGGAAGGGAGGTGATCTTGTTGTAGCTAACATCGAGCTCAATGAGGGAGATGAGGAGACCAATGGAATAGGGAAGAGCTTGGAGGAATTGGAAGTTTTGACTAATGTTAAGGACTTGGAGGTTGATAAGATTCTCGAGGTCATCAGGGAGCGACCGGAGGCAATTGAGGTGTGTGTCGAGTACGCGTAGGGTGGTCAAATGAGAGAGCGAATGGGGAAGGAAGGCAAGCTTGTTGGAGTTGACCAACAACTTCTTCAAATTGGTCAACTCAAAGCCTATGGTGTCTGGAAGCCTTATCAGTTGGTTGAAATTGGCATTTAACTCTTCCAAAGATCTGTCACCATGTACACGTGGCATGCATTAGTTACAATTCTAAGAACAGCAACACTAAAAACTTGTCTAGTAGACTAAATTAATTACCTCAATTATTTCCTAACCAAATTAAATTGAAGCTTAAGAAATTCATAAAAGCTAAATTGAAATTAAATAAACATAAACCGATAACCCACTAGCAAACCGTCCGGTAATTATAGGCCTAATTTATTGTAGTTTTGGACTACCTATTTAAGCTATTATCATATAACTTTTTATATTATATATTACATTTAATATTAATTATTTTAGGCACCGAAGAAGTCCATATTAAATGAAGTACATAAATCTAGACAACAAGAGGATTTCTAAATTAAAATAAAATATTTGAAAATATAAGTCTAAAACAGCAATTATAAAATTATTGGTCAATATTTGTGATATTGATAGGAAGAAAACTATAGAGATGGAGAAATAAAATAAATTAATACAATACAACAAATGGACGGTAACCAAGACTTAAAATATTCATATAATACCAAAGCATTAAATTTTTTTTTCTTGGAAATAAATATGACTATGTATTTATTATTAAATTTAGGGAATATGGAAATTATTATTGATGATCTTATAAATTATCATAAAGGAAAAGTTGCGTAATAAATAAAAACAACGAATTAGTTTCTTGACCTATTCTTTGGTCTTTGTCGCTTTTAATTAACTTTTTTTTTTTCTAAAAAAACAATAAATTAATTAAAATTAAATTAGCATTAAATGGCGTTTTCTTTCCCCACATCCACCGATGCTAATTAATCCAATTGCTTGGAAAATTCATAAAAGCATATTGACAAATTTCTTGACACTTAGAACACACCATATATTGTATTTCTTTTCTCTCTCCTCAATAAATTTTAGGTCATAGCCAAATTAAATTCTATCTCAAATGGGTTTATAGAATAATCATTTCAATCAAATCTTTTAAAAAAAAAAAAAAAATTCAATCACGGATGATCATCATTAGCAAGTAATCGATAATTAATTAATGATAACTCGCAAGTCATTAGAGATTCTTGTGTTGGTCCATAGATGTTAATTAGACTCTTTTATTTCGGGTTAAATTATTAAGTCTATTAATCTCTAACATTCGATTTAAAATTTATGGTTTATCCCACAAAATTAAAATTTTAATATTTAGTTAGACACAAAATTTAAATTTATGTCTTACTAAACACTTAAAAAGTTTATAGACTAAATAAATGTAAATATGTTTGTTCGGATGATTTGTTAATTATATTTTAAATTATATTGTATAATAAATATCAAGTTTCTTTGACTTGGAATATGGGACTTAGGTATTTTACTTGCCGGCATACTCATTTGATGTCATTGCATGAATTTAAAGCTTATAGATAATGTTCTTGGTTTTTGTAATTTCTTCACTTCCAAATTTTTTAATATATTTTTATAACAACATTTTATGTTCTTATGTCATTATTGAGATTATTCTAGAAGCGAAAATTTATTAGAAACTATATAAGGGAGAATAAAAGGAAACCACAAGAGAATAAGAATATCAATAGTTATAAAAACAAATATTCTCCCACACCTTCTTATGATACAAACATCTTCCTTTTAACAATGTTTTAAAATCAAACAAAAAAAAAAAAGATAAATAAAGAAATGTATTTGATATTTAAAAAATAAAACAAAGAAGAAAAGGCCAAAAAAGATATTTAAGGGAACCTGCAAGAGAAGAGAAAGAAACAAATTCTGGTTTAGGGTTTTGATGGTGATGTGTCAGTTAACGGAAAAGAGAAGCTATTAAGGTTGAAAACAACACATCATACATTTTATATATATATAAAAATGTATTTGAAATATATTTTCAAGTGTTTAGTTTAAAAAGTAAGTCATTTAAAAAAAATCGAAACGTTTGACAAACATTCAAGATCGTGTATTTTAAACCATTTTTTTTATCAAAATAGTTCAAATAAAAATGAATTTTTTTGAAAAACACTTTTTCCAAGAGCCTAAATAATTTGAATAAAGATGGGTATAGTTAGATATTTAAGCTTCTCTATTTATCTCTCATTTTATAATTCTGTTTTTTCTTTATTCTTTCTATAAAGTGAAACATAAACTACCAAAGAAATAAGTATTTTTCAATGAAATTATAAATTAAGTGATCATGAGAAGGAAAAAAAAATGGGGATTGTTAGCTGTTAGTTACCTAACAAACTCTACATATATACTTTATATTATAACTTTAATATATAGCATATGATAGATAAAGTGCACTTGATTATAAGTATTTATCACAACTGTTTTGTTATTTAAAATAATTATCCTATATACATCCAGTATTTATTAAATAATGCGTAAAAAAACATTTGTTATAGATTTTTTTTTATAAGAGAGTGAAATTACCTGCAATTTTCAATGGTGGAAGGAAGAGAAACAATGAGATTGCCAGAGACATTGAGAATTTTGAGCTTTGAAAGGCAACCAATGGAATTTGGGAGAGATTTAAGTTGATTTGAATGCACATCAAAGCTCACCAAGTTTAGTAATCTAGCTGTCAATGACTCTGGTATTACCTTCAAAATCAAAAACCCTAATTAATCAGTTGAAGTGTATTAACACAATTTGAATGGTTTACAAAAATGAAAGTCGTCAATTTCATAAGTAAGAGATAAGACATGGAGATGGGCACCCAAGTCAAGAAATTATAAGGTAAGAGAGAGAAAAGAGATGAAAATAAATGCAAAGGTTGACTAACATGAAGAGATGAGGGTATAGGGACATAGGGTGTGGTGTGGCTATCAAGAGAAGAGAAAATAAAGATACAACAAACCAAACAAACAAACAAACATTATTATTAGGGTTTAGGGGAAGTTGTCCTTATCAACAACACACACACAAAAAAAAAAAAAAAAAAAAAATCTCCAACAAACAAGCTAATTTGGCGTTGTATACGAAAAAACGATAAACGAATTCGAACATAGTTTAGTAGATATATAAGATATATAAGAGAGATTGATTACCTGAAGATTGTTGTTAGAGAGATCGAGATGGGAAATGGAGGCGAGATTAAGAGTGGGATTAGGGAGAGAATAGAGAGATAAGCCACTTAAGTCTAAGGATTTGTGAGGTTGATGATGAGCAGGTAGTTGATTGGTTGTGAAGCTTTTCATATTGCTATGATGGTGATGATTATTCTTTCTCCATCCTTCTTCTTGTTGTTGCTGCTGCTGCTGCTGCAAATGATGGTGTTCGTACATCATTTTTCTCTGCTAAAACAGAGAAAATAAAAGGTTTTTCTTTTTGTTTTTGGTGAGTGAATAATGAATGAATGAAGGCAGAAAAAGAAAGAAAAAGAAGAAGAATATATATATATATATATATATAAAGATTAGGAAGGAAGGACGTACGGAGGAGGAAACTATGGTACGTGACTGACGTTTTGTCAATGCCCAAAAACAATAAACAAACCTCCCCCACTCCCACGTAATTCTACATTTTGAATATTGATTTTCTTGCTTTTTTTTATAAAAAAAATAATTATTTTACTACTTTTTATTTATTTATTTAGTTAAAATAGATATTAAATTTAATCTTTTGAAGGAAGTTGAATATTTAAAGAGTATACGAACCAAAATTAATGAGATCCAAATCAATAATTTGATAATAGAATAACCAAAATAAATCAAATTTATATATAATTTTTAATTCAATAGAATAATTGTGTAGCCATTTCTTTACTCGCGCAAGTTGACAAAGTCAACCCTCCGATATATATATATTTTGAATGAAAATTCAAATTCCATTGCAATCTTTAAGGAAATGTTTCATTACTTTTCACTTTTATGCGTTCATAATACTTTTATTATTCATTTTTTACCTTTTCGCTAGAGGGTGGCCGAATTACCAATTTAGTCCTCTTATTTCGTTGAAATTTCAATTTAGTCCTCTTATTGGGGTGTGAATGTAATCAGTGTTTTCAATTTAATTTTTATAGTTTACTTAAACCTGTAATGTTTTAACCCCTGTATAAGTATAAGGGAAAGAAACACTTTAAGATATGTTGTCGAGTGTGATTTTAATTAAAATTGATTTATTACAACTATTTAGGTTTTATTTGGTAATTATTTGGTTTCTTGTTTTTAGTTTTTTTAAATTAAGTCTATAGACATCTTTTTTAATTTCTAAATATGTTGTTTAGTTATATATTTTCAAACAATATTTTAAAAAATCAAGTCAAGTTTTGAAAATTAAATATATATATATATATATATATATATATATATATATATAATTTTTGACAAATAATTTTTTATTTTTTTATATTTGACTAAAACTTCAACTCGTTTATTCAAGAAAAATGAAAACTATCGTAAGAAATGAAGGAAATGAGCTTAACTTTAAAAAAACAAAAAACTAAATGAATATTAAACGGAGCCTTAATGTTTGGTTCTATGTTTTTTATAGTAATTTTATGCAAGTAAAAGTGATTTTCAATAAGTGAGAGACATATTTGAGATTGACTTTTAAAATAAGCATTTTAAACTAAATTATTTAATTATAATCAGGTTTGCAAAATGGTATGGAGCATGCTAATATTTAGTTCCATACTCGTACAAGTAATTTAAATTTAATTAAAAATTATTTTTAAATGATTAACGTTAGTTTTCAAAGGTAATATTAGAATAATCAAACTACTAAAAATACATTATATTTGAAATTGAAAAAATTAAAAGCTGATAGACAAGAAGTAATATGGAAAGAAATAATAAAAGTTTTAAGAGAGAAAAAATAGAAAGCTATGGAAAAATTTTAAAAAGAAAAAAAAATGTTAGTGACAATAGAGAAATTTAATAGAGACTACAAAAATTCGAAGATAGAAATAAAGTTACATAAAAATATTAAAAATTCGAAGATAGAAATAAAGTTACATAAATATTAAATTTTTGGGAGAATGAAAAAAGTTTATAAAGAATAACATTAAAGTTATTCATATAGACACAAAAGTTATATATAGACGCAGATCTATTGCGAATAGACGGTAAAATTTTATTATATTTGTAAATATTTTAGTTCATTTTTTTATATTTAAAAATAGCTCATTTAAAAAAATAAAATAAATCTTCATATAAACTTGAAATAATAATAATAATAATAATAATAATATAATAATAATAATAATAAAGATTTTGGGAACTAAATTTCAAAGCTTGAAATCAGATTCAACATAATCATACATATATATAAAGGCCAGATAGGTAATTTAATTAAACATAAAACTTTACGAGAGCCAAACCATATATGAGTCAATATTTCTATCCCCTAATTACATGAGTTGCATATACATTTCAAAACAATGCTGTTATAATCATTTTACCTAATCAGCAATTTCTTCTAAAATTTAAAACTTTCAACAAATATTATAATTAATTATATAGTTTTTCTATCGACAATTTGGACAATATCTCATCAAATAATGCACATGTATTACTCCTATGGTTGTTAGTCTCTTCCAACCACTACTTTTGTGTGACTGCTGGTCAACCTCTGACCATAGGTCATCACCTCTATCAGCAAATCTTTTTATTGTTATTTGAAATTAATAAAAATACTTTTAGTATATGACAAACCAAACAAATTTTGATATAAAAATATTTTTGAAAAAAAATTACCAAACATGTGTATTTTTATTTTAGAAAATTTTTACCAAAAGTGTTTAAATAAAAATGTATTTTTGAAAAAAAAACTTTTCCTCTATGACTCCAAATGTAGTGAGAAAATGCATAGAGAGAAGAAAAAAAAAATACAAACTAATTAATGATATCATATCCCTTGTTTTTAATATGTTCCCATATGTTCATATATGATTTTTCTTTTCTATTTTGTGCATATCTCTAATGATTTAGATGCACATGTACTTTAATTGATTTGTTAGTAATTTTATTTTATTATACTATTTAATCATTAATTTCATTTAAAATATTAAACTCTTTTCAAATATAGCAAAAGGAATTGAAATATTTACAAATATAGCAAAATTTCATTGTCTATTCACGATAGATTGCAATAGACTACCATCTATCGCGATCTATTGCAGATAGACTGTGTATTTTGCTATTAGTTATAAATATTTTCAACAGTTTTGTCATTTAAGATAATTTCCCTAAAATATTTACTCATGTTTATTGTTGGTGTCGAGATAAAAATATCTACAAATATATTAAAAGATAAGAGAATCTCTATTCTAATCAAGACAAATTTATTATTTAAAAAAATAAAGATAAGATTTTGACCAAAAAAATTTATAACAACTCAATATATAAGTATAAAAGTCAAGAAAGACAACCCAATATGTTATTCTAATATGAAATGTATGTCAATTAATGTTGAATTAATCTCACATTTACTAAAATAATAACAATAGCAATTACTGTAATAAAAACACGAACAATGAAATTAAAATAAATAAACTATAATTATTATATTACATAGAGAATCAACTTTTTTTTTTTCTTGTGAGGTAAAAAAAACTAAGCCACTAACCTCGAGATTAATAATACAAACTGTACGAAAGTTAGACAAAATGAGATAACCATTTGAATTGGAAAAAAGCAATAGAGAAATCAATTGATATTTTATTAAATTTGGTACTATAGGTACGGTTCTAAGCATATGGACAGCCGCCAACTTGGCTTTATAATTTATTTATAATAATAATAATAATAATAATAATAATAATAATAATTTATTTATATGTTTTTTTTTATTGAATTTCCAAGTAAATTGGTCAATTTGTTTTACTCTTTTATTTTACTATTTTGCCCTTGTACCCATATCTATTTATATTCAAATGGAGTACTCTAACGTATTTATAAAGGGTACAATATGGAATATTTGTTGTCCACTATGAATTTATAAAATCGCATTATTTACTTTTAGTTTGTTTCCAAAATGTTTTATCATGCCATCCATACAATTTCTTTTTCCTGTAATTCTATATTTATAAAATGTCAATATTGATGGATAGTTATGAAAAAATTATATAAAAAAAAATAAAAATATTTAAATTAGCAATTATTTAGACTTTATTTAGTAATTATTTTGTTTTTTATTTTTGAAAAATAAAACTTATTTCCTCTTATCTTCTTACATTGGTTTGCATCTTTCATACTAAAATTCTTAGTCAAATTTAGAAAACAAAAACAAGTTTTTAAAATCTACGATTCTATTTGGTAATTATTTTGTTTTTTTGAAAATTAAATCGATTTCTTTCTAATTTCTTATAGTGATTTGCATCTTTATTGAGTACAATAGTTGAATTTTTATCCAAATTCCAATAACAAAAATAAGTTTTTAAAAGCTATTTTTTTTAGTTTTCAAATTTTGAATTGATTTTTTAAACAATTGATAAAAAGTAGATAACAAAATAAGAAATTAGGAGGTGGAAGTAATTTCTATAAGAACAAAAAACGAAAAAATAAAATGGTTACCGAGCGAGACCTACATGTTTTAAGTTTTCAAATTTTGGCTTGATTTTTAAAAATACATAAAAAATATACAACAAAACAATAAATTTATAGGCTAAAAAACTAAAAATTAAAAATGAAATAACTACCGAACTAGACATTAAATTATAAAATCACAACCCGCATCAATTTTATTTAAAATTAGGAAAAAAAAGAACCGTACATTACGGGAAAAACATCACGAGCCGTCCTATTATAGAATTCTTATTCCATCATAATTATCATTATCGTTGACAAATCATCTAATTTCCACCTCAATTCTTTAATTTCTTTGAAAAATAGACAAAATTTTGTAATTAATTATGCATTAATAATAAAATCCAATTATCTTTCATTGTAAGTTGGGGATTAAATAATTAGTCCACTCTCAATTCTCAAATCTTCAATTGCATATCAAATAAATTCAAGATAATTAATGAAGCTGATTTAAATTATACTGTAAAAGTAGGTTCGGAATTATGGATAGAAATGTATGACTTAAGTCGTTTTTCACTCACCTATAACATTTATTATTATTATTGTTTGAAACAAATTAATGTTTGCCATTTATTCATTGTCCAACCTCAACAAATCAAAAGAATTTTCGTATATGTTTGATAGTGATTTTCTGAAATAGTTAAAATCATTTATTTTTACGTTCAAATTCACACCAAAATACACCTTTAGTCATTTAAAATAAATTCGATAGTTAATTCTACACTTTTAAACATAATTTATACAATATTAAAATTGATTTTGAATGATTTAAAAACATATTGGGAGTGACTTTTAAAACTACAAAAATGGTTTTAACAATTTTTTAATCAACTTCAATCCCAAACATGCTTCTAAAGAAGAAGAACAGGATGCAAGTGGTGAGAAGAGAAAATAAGTTAACGGAAGTTCAAAAGAAAAATGAAAAATTGAAATTGAGACTAAATTCTTACCTTTTTAAAGTATGAGAACCAAATCATTAATTTTTTTTTTCTCGAGTACAATAGTTGTAGAGATGAGAGATCAAACCTTCCACTATTAAGATAGAAGGTCGTGTGAATTACTGCTGAGCTTCTTGACAATTCAATTCCTTCCTGAAGACGTGAGATCTTTCCATCACAACAAAGCTTGATGAATTGGAGATTTAATGATCATGCATTTTGATTTAGATGGTCAGGAATCCCAGATAAGGGAAACACAAATACTTTGATTTATGAACAATAATCTTGTTCCATCTTCCACACTTGGTACTTAAAAGATTGACCATCAAAAGTTAAATAGAAGTTGCCACTAAAGATCCCAAAGAAAAAGCTCCCACATAAATGATTAGAGAATTCATCTAACTTGTAATCATCTAAATCCAAAGGGTATGTAAGAAGATTGTTATAATGTGTTGATGATATAATATTAAATTTACATTCACTTATCAACTTAAGTCTTTAGGTTAATTGGTGACTTAAGATGGTATTTAATTAAGTGGTCAACGAAGGCTTGTATACAAAACCTTGCAATATTATAATTTCACCTACGACCAACTTATATAGATGTACTTTTTTTTTTTTTTTTTATTGTTCACAAATTACAAATTAGTCTTAGTTAACAAAGTCCTCGAGACATAAATGATTAGTTTTGTGTACTTTATTATATTTATGTTTTCGATATTTTAACTTTTCACACACACAGAGAAAAAAAAGGCTACATTAACCTTCAGAAAAAAAAAAAAAAGGTTAAATCATATGGAAAAATTAAGAAAAAAAAGTAGAGGGTTTCTATTCTCTATTAAATGGTGTATTTAAAAGATTCTAATGACCACTGTTTATAAAATCTACAACATATATGAAAAGATGAAAGATAGAAAGGATAAATTATATTTTTGGTCTCTAAAATTTAAGATGGTGTCTATTTGGTCCTGAAGTTTAAAAAAGAACACTTTGATTCCTAGATTTTGAAAAATATTTATAAATAGTGTAGCCACCCCTTTTTATCTAGTTTCATTTAAATTAATTTATTAATTTTTACCTTAGGTTTTTCTAATATAATTTTGATTGTTTACCTACTTTTTATGTTAATTTTTAACTATTCTAACTTTTATTTTAGTTTGGTTAAAGTAACCAATTTAGTTATGATAAGTAAAGGGGGGAAAGCAAGGCAAATGTAGAAAAATTTTGAATTTGGTTTTAGTTGTCTAAAAGTTGTTACTCCTTTTTTAGCTTAAGCAAAATTTGGCAAAATTTTAAAATTGAAATAAAATCCATTAAAAAGAAAATAGTCAATTGTGGAAATAACTTTAGCCTTTTTAAACCATCTTCTCTCCCAAAAACCCTAGGGAGCCACCATTCTCATTATCTCTCATTCACTCTTTAAAAAAAAACTCTAGCCTCCATATCCCTCCTAGAACACAAAGAACCTAACTTAGTTGGAGGTTGCATTTGGTAGGGACTTTATCCCAAGGATCCGCACCTCACACAACAAGCGGTTTCGTGTTTGAGATTTCTTCTTTCATTCTTCTTCTTCCATTTTAAAACCTTGAAAAAAAAATAGAGAGAAATAAAGTTATTAGCAAAGATAACTACTATTATTTATTTATTTATTATTATTATTACTATTATGCAATATGTAAAGTTTGGGTGTTTTGGCATCCATTTTTCTTGTCATTTTTTTGTGCTTATTTATTTATTATTATTATTGTTGTTGTTATCTTTTTTTTAGTTTATTTTTTTTATTCTTCATTTGGCATTTTTCTTAGCCTTTATTTGTCTATTTTATCTTCGAAGCATTTGTTTTGTTACTATTTTTGCATATTCATGTTGTATTGTAATCAAGTGATATTGGTCTAATATTCTTAATCTTCGTTTATCATTATTTTTTTATAAAGAAAAAAAAAACCGACGACGGATTCTAGAAATATTTGGGAGTCTGATTTTCTAGATTCTTGAGGTAAGGAAATTGATTCTTTGGGAGTCCGAGATCGATTTCCAATATATGTTTTATTAAATTTTATTATGCCCTCTTATGTTGCTTCATTTATTTTGATGCATCTTTAATTATGTTTTTCTCATATAATGTTCATATTAAGTCTTATTTGATTTCTAATTAAAATTTCTCAAAGTTTTTTTAGATCTTTTTCAATTAAAATTTCTCAAAGTTTTAAAATCCTTCTAATTTAAATTTCTCTAAGTTTTTAAAAGTTTTTTTTTACAAGACTTTTTTTCTAAATCATTTAAATTTCTTTTCTTTAAATTTACACATTTTGGGTTTTCAAACATTAAAAAATTGATCTATGATTTCAAAAGGTTTTCTAATCCATTCTTTCTCTAATAACTTGTTTTTAAGACCGTTTTTCTAAAAAAATCCTATGATGGAATTTAGGAAATTTGGGACTCCAATTTCCTAGAGTTCTTAAGGTGAGAGATCACATCTTTGGGAGTCCGAGATTTGATCTCAAGAAAAAAATGAATTTAATGAATGTTTAAAAAAAAAAAAACTTCGTTTATTTAAAGACTATATTGTGATGGATTTTGAGAAAACGTAATAATTTCTCACTTTCTTGAGATGAAGAATTTTTCCTCAATTATAATATAGTCAAATTAACGAAATTTGTTCCACTTATTTTATGAGATCATTGCTTCAAATATTGGAGTAATGAGGGGTAAAATAAGACATTATTTTCTTTTTTTTAAAATTAAATAATACTTTTAATTCAAGGTAAAAATAAATTGGCCACCGTTTTGCTTAACGGGTGTAGTGGGGTGCTAACATCTTCCCCATACACAAATGACTCCCGAACTCAACTCTAGTTTTCATAGACCATTTTTATTTTTAATTAAAAATTGTTTATTTTACTTCGGTGTCCAATCACACCGTAAAAAAGATTGGTGGCGACTCCTCTTTTTTTATATTTTTATATTTTTTTATTTTCTTTTAAAATTAACCCTTTTCGGGGATGTCGGCCGCTTCCCGTCGTCTTAGGCACATGGCAACAAATAGTTTATAAATTAATTTAATAGTTAATTGACTAATGGAAAAATGAAGAGACATATTGAGGTGTTAAATTTTACCTAAATTGGTAAATGTTTAGAAAGTCCACAAGTGACATGTTACCCCAAGCTCAATTCAAATGGATTAGTCCCAAAATCAATAAAGTTCAAGCCCAATGGATCAGGCACTTGGCCAACCATGCCCAAGCCACACTACCAATGGATTCTTTAAATAGGTGGGCCCTCCATCATTTTGGGTTTAGAAGTGGGCAACTCTAACTTCAAGAACAGGCAATTTGAGAGAGAAATATAAGGGGCTGTTTGAAGTAGGGTGTGGGCAATTGGTCGGAATCGATTTTTTTACCATGCCACCAAACTGACTATAATCGATTTAATAAATATTCAAACCAATCTCGAACGTCAAGGAGTAAAAATCGGCCTTCTGTCGGATGGTGGGTTTAGATTGGTTTTCTTCTTTGAATTTTTTAAAAAACAATTTCGGTTTGAAAATTTCCCAAATCAACACCGACCGAGTCCCTCCTCTTCTTCAACCGACCGCCTTTGATTTGGTCTATCATACTCACCTCTAGTTTGAAGCGGTGGGCAAGTTATATTATAGTATGTGGGTTATAATAGTTTGTGTTTGAGGTGCATGTTATTTTAGTATGAGTTTAGGTTTTTTTTACTATTTTTTTTTATTATATAAGTAATGATACCATAAATATCTTAGTTTGTCGACCACATAAATTAACCGAACTTATTTATTATTTTGTTCATAGCTCAACAAATTAAAGCATATATTTGTAATCAATAAATTTTTCTAGGACACTCAAACTTATACAATTACTAAAATTGGCCACCAAAACTTGCAAATTTATAGAATTTTGACATTTTTTTATTAGTTATTTATAGAATTTTGACATTTTTTTTTGTTAGTTATATATTTGTTAAAATGAGTTGGTTTTTTTTTCAATCAAATTTTTTGTTTGTATCAAATTCATTTTCTTCCTCTATGGAACAGATAAAAATCTAAAAAAATAATTATTTCCCTACATTTTTTATCCATTATTTTCTACCATTCATATGAGTTTTGAGGCCCAATTTTAACAATCACTCTATAAGTTTGAGGATACAAACTAAACGCCAAATAAAAAGGAAATATTGTATTAAAAAAAAGGGAAAAAAACCATTTTAGTTCAAATGTTTTGGGTTTAGTTTCCATTCGGTCCAATGTTTTAAAATGTTACACAAGTTGGTCTTAAAAATATTTGTATACACAAGTTTGTTTGATTTGCTATACTCAAAGTGTTTCTATTAATGTCAAATTATTATAAACGAAGACTATTTAACACTATGAACTAGTCGGCGGAGGTGATTGTCGAAGTTGGCCACCAAAGGGAGCCATCGGAGCTAGATGGCAAAGGTGATAATTAGGGGTGGCCATTCAAACTGCAAACATTGAACCGAACCGAACTGAACCAAACCAAAAACTCAATGGAACCAAAAAATGCAATTTGGTTCGATTTGAAGAAATCTTAAAACTGAATTATTCAGTTTCGAAAATCGAATTTAAAACCGAACCAAATCATTTTTAACTGTTATATATATTTTTTTAAAAAGCAACCAAATCGAATTTAAAATCACCCAGTTTTAATTTTTAAAGAGCAAAATCAAATTTAAAACCAAGCCGAACCGAACCATTTTTAAATTAAAAAGATCTAATATTTTTTAAAGTCGAACTACATATGTAGTTTGGTTCAATTTTACATATAAAAATTTAAAAATTTTCATTTTCATTTTAGTTTGGTTTGACCTCCAAATCGAACCGTTTCACCCCTAGTGATAATCACTGATATTGGAGGTCAGAGGTGGTCTTCATTGGAATTGCCCACCGGAGTTGGTTGCATAGGTGGTCGTCGGAGTTGACCACTGGAAGTAGTTGATGAAGCTAATGTCAACCAAAATGGGCGTTAGAGGTGGTGTTCGCTGGAGTGGTTACCATAGTTGGTTGCCGAAGGTGATTGTCGGAGTTGGTAAGCTAGAGTTAGTCGTTGGAGGTGGAGTTATTAGAAACATTAGAGGAAGAGAAAGTTGATTATTTTAACAAATGAGTTGTAAATAGTTTTAAGAAAACATAGGTTAAAATAACCCTTGCTTCCTATTATTTTAATACATGCCCTAAATGCTAAATGAACTATTATAGCTCAATTCAATTTACTCCAATTTTGGAACCTCAAACATCCTCTTAGAAATTAAATTACACCCACAAATAAATCAATACAAAATCAAGTTGATTACATGTATAATGTTTCTTATTGTGTGAACTGTACTTGTGCTAAAAATGACACAAGTCTCAAACAAACACCAAAATGATATAATATTTAAACATTAGTGAGTCATAACCCCAAAACATAAATTGTGACCCTAAACTTGCCGCATTGTATCAATTTATATCATAATATTTTAATTTAATTCATTTTGATGTTAAACTTAAAAAAGTGTTGCAATTTTTACTCACATTTCAATTGTGACTAATTCATCAACTAATTTTAACAAACAACAATGTACAATTCCTCATAAATTTATTAATTTCAATAAAATAAAAGTTTTGTACACAAAATTTGATCAGTGCACATTGAATAACATTAAAAAAAAAAGTACATAGATTTCAGAAAAAAAAAAGCTCTAATATTATTTTTCTCTAAAAAAATGATCAATTCCATATTGTTGGTATGATTCATAATTCATTAGAGAAAATTTTTCTTTAATAATACTTATAATAAGAACTAACTGGATTGTTAAAATTACAATACTTTTCAAAATTAATAGTTATTAAAGTTTTGGAATAAAAATAAAGAGTTATTTTTAAATATAGCAAAATGAACTAAAATATTTATAAATATGATAAAATTTCACTATTTATTTGAGATAGACCGGAATAGACTACTATATTAATTTTAAATATTTTCAGTAATTTTGATATTTGAGATAATTTCGTTAAAAGGAATAAAATTGAAAGGAATGAAATTAAAAGTTTAGGTAGTTTTTTTTTTTAAACTTATTATTATTACAATAGAATAGAAAGATATTTATTTATTTGCAACGTAAAAGGTGTTGCTATCTTCTAAGACGTTTGAATACTCATCAATATACAAAACGATTAAAGCGATTAATCGCCAAACTCAGAAACCTGATAGGAAAAAGGTTAGTTGCTGTCCGGAATTTGGATCGATGGCGGCGACGGTGAGTATGAGGAAGATGCTGACGGTATCAGCAGCCATGGTCTGCGCCGTAGCCGTAGCGTCTATATGCGGGGCTTCATCTTCCCCAGAATCACGCTTCATCAAAAACACCATCGCCTCCCATCAGATCGTCATATTCTCCAAGTCCTATTGCCCGTATTTTTCTTTCTCCTTTCTCTTTCTTATCTTAATCGATTTGTTCATACTCCCAATGTGGAGATCTAATTAGTGTTGTTCTACAATTGGAACCAGATCGGGGATTGATGAATGATTTGGGGGGGGGGGGGGGGGGAGATTTCTCCTTCTCTTAATTGTTGTTGTTGTTGTGTAATGTAGGTACTGTAGAAGGGCAAAAGCTGTTTTCAAGGAATTGCACAAAGTTCCTCATGTTGTTGAGCTGGATCAAAGAGGTACCTGCATAATCTGCAATTACTCCACTGGCTTAAATCTGTTTGAAACTCAGTATGCTTGTTTCTTGTGTCCGAGGTCCTTTCTTTATATCTGGATTTCGGTCAATTTTATATGAAAATCTTGTTCTGGCTTATTCTCTCCGTACTAAGAAAATATTGGAGTGTGATATTACACTTGATATGGGCATTCTTGAGTTTTTTGAAGCTCAAGCTCAAGTTTTAAGTTAATCGCTTATTTTTATTCCCATAGCAAACTCCGTCTGCTTCTCTTCTCATTTCTTTTCTGATGATTTCGTTATCATTGTTTAAAAGAACGATCTGGTCTTACTTAATTGTTACGGAGTAGTTAGAGAATCTGTGCTTAGTATTATTGGCTCTAGCGTCTTGAAATGGTGATTTCCTGCAAATGAAATACTTGTGTATTAGGTATTGTGTGACATGATGCTCTGTAAAATGCTTTCCAAATTCAAAACTAACATGATTGTTTGGGATAGTCTATTTTCTTCATATGAAATTCTCAGTCGATGTGAGTATAGTTCAACTGGTTTAGAAGTATATCCTCAACTGAGAGGTTAGAGTTTCAAATCCCCCGCCTCATATATGCTATTGTACTCGAAAAGAAAAAAAGAATCAAATTACTCTACCTAATTAGAATCACACACTCAGATCTGCCCCCAAACAATGGGTTAAGAACTAGGAAGTGTGTCCTTTTGGAAGGCAATTCCTTCTAATGTATTTGTGTTTTTTTGAGTTAAGAGAGGGGGCAAAGAGTCGGAAATGGTAGAGGAAGGAAGAAAACAGCAATGAAAGGGAGTAACGGTGTGCAAGAGTGTGTATGGTTAGTTGGTGCTTGAAATGTCTAATTTCCTGAGAAAAAGTTTAGGTAATGGGTCGACATTTTATCAAATGTATTTTGTTGTTCAAAATCTTCTTCTATTTATCCATTTTTAGTTGATATGGAGGTTCTTTGTTTCGTTTCTTCTCTTTTGTTTCCCTTTTTGACGAGAGTGGGGAGAATTAAACTGCCTAGCAAAACGGTTATCAATGAAAGCAGTTATTTCTTCAGAAGTATTTGTGGGCTTGGTTTTTTTTTTTTTCTTTTTTATGTTCTTGTATTATTTCTTTCTTTCTCAATCAAAGTAGTTGTTTCTAAAAATCCAAAACGATTATTAATTAACATATATCTCGCTCTTGTTTCCATATCTATTTATATCCAGTGTTAACTCTATCTGTTCTATTACTCATAACCTAAAAGTTAATTATTCCTAGAATATGGATCTGTTTTGCACAGATGATGGGAGTGTCATTCAAGATGCTCTAAGTGCACTTATTGGAAGGCGGACTGTACCTCAAGTGTTCATAGATGGAAAACACTTGGGCGGATCGGATGGTAATTGGCTCTTCTTTGACAACTTATTGTCTGTAATATATTTTTCTCCAAAGTACTTTTAACTCATTGAAACCCTCATTTCCAGATACTGTTGAAGCATATGAGAGTGGGAAGTTGGGTAAACTCCTGGGTATCAAGGACGACCACAAAGCTGATCTTTGAGTTGTGATCTTTGAACTCAAACCTTCAATTGTAAGCAGATATCTTTACACCAACAGAGTATGTTTTGCTTGGATTAATTGTTCAATTGTAATTCTTGATGGTGGAGGATAAGTCGTCTCTGATATAGGGGTATCAAAACCAGTGATAACAATGCTTTTAGTAAGGGATTTTTCAAACTTTAGTCAATAGATTGAACCATTTTTGCCCCTCTAGTTTTGCTTGTTAATTGGATACTGTTGGTCCTCCCATTTTCTAGACTGGTTTTTTCTTCTACATGCCCTAAAAGTCTTCTTTTCTGGACCATGAATGTCTTAAAAAATTATATTTGATTTGAGTCTATGTTGGTTAGAGGTGAGGATTTGAACCTTCAACTTTCTTGTCGATTATATGTCTAATTAGTGGTTGAAAGTAACATAGCAATTGTTGATTATATATGTCTACCTAGTAGTTGAAAGAAGCCTAGCAACATTTTATAGACCATTGATTCTTAATGTTGAAATTTATAATTATTATACTAGTTTTTAATGCAAAAAAAAAAAAAAAATGCCATTAAAGATTTTATTATATTTATCTAAAACTTAGGTTTAATATCAACTTTATACATGAGCATTTCCTTTTAAATAAAATTGTTTTTAAGAAATATAAATTGCATGTTCTCGATTGAGAAGTTAGAGGTTCAATTATCTCATCCCATATTATTGAAGTCAGACAATAGAAGTTTATTGCGGTTAGTCTATACTTGTAAATAGGTTGATATTTTTTCCTATTTATAATAATTTTTCTATTTTAAAATATTAACCTAAATAATAATGATAATAAAAAAAAATATTTATCTTAAAAAAGTGCAGGTAAGAACTCAAGAATTATTTCTATAAATGTAAATTGATTGAGATGGGAATAATTGTGCAGCTTTAGAAAAATAAAATGACGCTTGCATTAAAATTTTACAAGTTTATCTCATGAATTTTTAAGATATGATTTCTTTTTTTGTTCGATATTTTCTTAAATTCTTAATTTGTTTTTGGATATATATCTAATCTTTAAAATAGGTACTTCAATCTTTAATTTTCTGTTGTATGGATAAACATAATCAATATTTAAAAATAGGTCTTTCAACTTCTAATTTCTGTCCTATAAGTAAACATAATCAATATTCAAAAATTTATTCATCTAACAAAGGTAAGATAGATTGAATTTTATGTCCGATGAAATGTTAAATTTTCAACATCTAATAAACACAAAATTGTAATTTCAGTGTCTTACTAGGCGTTGACGTTTAAAAATAAACTTATAATTTAACCAATTTTATATCCTATAAATCTTTTGAAAAAGGGAAAATCAAATCAATGACCCATTAACTATAACTATTGGATAATTTAATGGTAATTAAATAATTTTTTCTTTAAATGTCAGAAGGTTCGATTTCCAGCCTCAACATTACAAGAGAAGGATCATTGTCAATCTAAAAAATTTGATTTTCAATATCCAAATACAAAAACTAGTAACCAAGAACATGTTTACTTTTGGAATACTCTCTCTCTACAGTGACTGCATGAGAATTGATACTTTATTTCATACAATATTACTATAATCCAAAAGAAAGGAAAAAAAAAATCAATTGTTTAGAATAATTCAAAGAACTTATTAGAAAAGAAAAAGAAAAAAAAAAAAAAAAGAAAAAAAAAGAAAAGGTCAACAGTTAAGTTGACTAAAGTCCAAATTTAATCGCTGACGGTAGCAGCCTTATCGAGAAAAAGGTTAGTTGCAGTCGGGAAGTTGTATTGTATCAATGGCAGCGACGGCGGTGACGATGAGGGTGAGGATGATACCGACGGTGTGCGCCATGGCTTCATCTTCCCCAGAATCACTCTTTGTCAAGAAAACCATCGCCTCCCACCAGACCGTCATCTTCTCCAAGTCCTATTGCCCGTATCTTCATTCTCCTTCTCCTTCTTTCGTTTATTTCCCCTTCCAACATGCATCTATTGTTAATCTCATTCCCGCAAATCCATTTTTCGCTGTTCTGTTCCTAACCGCGAGTGGTCATGTCGTCAATTTCTTTAATATTGTTGTGTCTACGATTGGAAGCAAATCCAGGGTTGATTAATGAATCAAGGGTCATTTTCCGCTTCTTTCAATGATGAATTCGAATCGTTGAAATTTCTGGTGTTAATTATTTTTCATTGTGCAATGTAGGTATTGTGAAACGGCAAAATCTGTTTTCAAGGATTTGCACAAAGTTCCTCATGTTGTTGAGCTAGATCAAAGGGGTACTTATCTAATTTTCTTTCTTCTAGCTCTTTCCCTGATTGTGAGAAGTAACAGTAACAACTCCCTTATTTACTGTAGACTTTGGCTTGAATTTGTTGAAACTGAGTATGCTTGTTTCTTGCTTTCTCTGAGCTCTTTCCTCCATTTCATGTCTCTGTTCTGTCTATATTCCAGTCAATTTTATATGAAAATCTTGTTCTGGCTTATTCACTCTACACCATGAATGTGATATTACAGTTGATATGTGTATACTTGGGATTTTTGAAGCTCAAGTGTGTGTTAACTAGATGGCTTACCTTTCTCTTTAGTTATCCATTTGCTTCAGCTGCTTCACTTCTCCTTCCATTTTTTGTTATTTGCTGATTCAGCGTCATTATTCAAAGGAACTATCTAGTTAAAATGATTGAAACACAAACTTTAGAGAAACTTAGAAACAAGAACAACAAAACTGTAACAGAGTAAGAGAATCTGTTTTAGTCTTGTCTCCGACTCTCCAACCTCTCACAATTATGATTACTTGCAACTGCTCTTGTGACATGATCCTTTGTTAAGTGCTTTGGCAATTCGAAACTAAAAGTTTTGTTTTGGTACCTTCTACCCTCTTTGGCTAAAATTCTCTTTCCAATGTGGGACTCTCAGATGGTGTCTTTTTAGATTCACCATTCTTTGGTCATTCTTTTTTATTGAATATCTGTTTGAGCTTCATGGTCTTGGTCTTTGATAGTATATGGGTTTCATCTCAAAATCAATTAATAGTGAGAGAAGTAATTCATGTATCTTATTAAGATCTTAAAATCACTTCATCTTTTTAATGTGAAATTCTCGAGAAGGAAAAGGAGTCAAAAAGTGGGAGATGGTGGAGGAGAAGTATAACCGATTAATGTTGCTTGGTGTTGATGTGCAAATATTAGCAAGGAAGATTCACCACTTGTACATGTGATAAAATTTTCAATTCAGGAAACGAGGTGACCTGCAAAATAGAATGAACTGCACACCGTCACTGATGCCTAAGTTAGTTTAGTGGATTTAGGATGTAGTAAGAGTTTAGATAGTAAGAGTTAACTTACCCCTTCAATATATATCTAAGATGACTTAGGATTTTTCCTCTTCTCCTCAGATTAGGATGACCTGGGTTAGCCTCTTCGCGCCAGGTAAATCCCACAATGTGGATAAAAAAGTTCCACGTCCTTGGGCCAACAAGCTCCCCTTGGCCTTGGTTGAGGCGAGCCCACGGGCACTTTGGCCCATGGTCTGTCTGCCTTTTTAGGTCTTGGGCTTGGTTTTGTCCATTTTGGTCCAATTAGTGTTGACTTTAGCTTTTTTTATTTTGAGCCCAAATTCAACAATAACACTTAAAATATTTTGTTAGTGAGAAATCTTCATTTATCTTTTCATATTTTGTATGCAGGTTCTTTGTCTTCTTTAATTAGTTTTTTTCTTTCTTTCTTTTTCCTTTAATATCAGGGTGGGGAGAGAGTTCAAGCTTTGGATGAATTCCCTAAATGAACTGGCAAAACTGTTACCATTAGACATATATACCCTAGCTCTTGTTTCCATTTCTATTTATATCCTAGTGTTATCTCCATGCTGTTCTACTAACTCATAACTGAAAAGTTAGTTAATTCATGGAATTCGGATCTTTATCCCCCAGATGATGGCAGTGCTATTCAGGATGCTCTAAGTGCACTTGTTGGAAGGCACACTGTACCTCAAGTGTTCATAGATGGAAAACACATAGGTGGATCAGATGGTAATTGGCTCTTCTCTGGTAACTTACTGTTTGTATTATAATTTTCTCCAAAGTACTTCTAACTCATTGAGACCTTGATTTTCAGATACTGTGGAAGCATATGAGAGTGGAGAGCTGGGTAAACTTCTGGGTATTAAGGATTAGGATAAAGTTGATCTCTTAAATCACACCTTCAATTCTAAGCAGATATCTTTGCACATACAGAGTGTATTTTGCTTGAATCAACTGCTTATTAATTATTGGTTTTAAAAAATTATTCAATGAGGTTGTCACATTGTTGCTTTGTTGTATGTGGATTCGAGAATTTACATGTTTCTAAGAATCACTGAATATATATTCAAGATACTTGTGTAGTTTTTCTGTTGTGGCAACTTCAACTTATAATTTCTATTGTAAGGGAGTTCTCGAAGTTTAGTTGATAGATTAAGTATCTTTTACCCTCTACTTGCACTTGTTTAATAACAATTCTAACCCATGTTTGAGAAGACGATGCATCTTTATGTTTTAAAATTTTAGGTCAGATCACAGTAATCATTTGTAAATGTAGATTGAAGACATGACTAATTATCTAGCTTTAAGGAAAAAAAAAAAAAAACAACAGTGCTCAAATAGAATTTTAATTTTTTGAAGAGAAAAATGAAAATTTATTTTTACTTCAGTTTTGAAATGTGAATCAAATTTATCAACAAACTATTATTTAATAATTATTCTAAAAAAATCTAAGATTGTTTCTAAGTATAACAAAATGAACTAAAATATTTATAAATATAACAAAATGTTACTTTCTATCAATGATAGATCTAGATAGATATCTAATGTCTATCTAAGTCTATCTAAGTCTATCATGGATAGAAATTAATATTTTACTATATTTATAAATATTTTTGTTATTTAAAATAATTATCTCAAAATTTATTATTTGATAATAAGCATGGGGCTAGTAAACAAAAACACGATAACGAGATAGGAAAGACTTCCCATCGTTGGTCACGTGGAGAATTTGTAGAGATTAGGTTGTCAACAACAATTTTTTTTAAAAAATAATTATCAACCAAATAGATTTCTAAAAAAAATGATATGTTTAAAGCATCATTTTCAATAAAAATTTCGTTTATAATTTCTAGGTTAATTATTTTATATTACAAAATTATTGAAAAATTTAAATATAATAAAAATTATCAAACAATCAACATGGCATTTGGTTATGTTTGTAAATATTTGTTAAAAATATTTCTAATTTTTAAATAAACTAATAATAATTTCCCTAGTTTAAGTGGAAAAATAAAATTAAAATGCAACATAATTTCTTTAAGAAAATTGTACGTTCACTTGAACGGCCATCTGGAAACGGACTTGCGCCAGGCGGGGAGGCGTTTGTATATAAAGACGACGCAGCCCATGGCGAAGGAACTCGCAATTCATTCAATCACAGAGCGCGTCAATGGAGGAGCAGCAGCAGCAGAGGAAGAAGCTTTGTAGCCATAGCCACACCTCTTCTTCCAAAACCAAACGAAAGAGACAACTCCATTTCGATTTCGATGTCAACACCAATTTCTCTCTTCTTCTCGCCGCCGTCTCTTCCCCTCGCAATCCCTACTCTGCCTCGTTGATTCCCAAATGCTTAACCCACCTCCATTCCGCTCTTCTTCCTCAATCCCCACACCCTCTTCATGCTCTTCCGCCTCCAATCCTCTCTCTTTTTCCTCTTCTCATTCTTTCCCAGTAACCCATCTCTTTCCTTTCTCTTACCTCCCTTTGGATTTAACTATTCCCTTGTTTCTTAATAATTTTTTTTTTTTTCCTTTACCTTTTTCAGGCGCCAAGGAATTGCTTCTCGTGCTGCTGAGATTGTGGGTTCTGCTTCGCTTCTCTCCCTCCGTATGAATGAAGTGATTGCTTCGGATGATGAGGTTCTGAGGGCTCTGATCTCCGCCTTGGCGTGTTCCAAGAGAATGGTTGCATTGGCTGCTTGTAATGCTGTTCTCGATTTGTCCACCACGTCCTTTGGTCGGCAAAGCTTGGTGGAGTTCTCTGCTATCGAGCGTCTTATGTAAGTATTTATTTCTGTTGACACTAATTCTGTTTCCCTCCTGCCCCCTGTGTTTGGCTACGTTCTTCATTTTGATTTTGTACTCTGCATCTTTAAGGGTATGGCTTAAAAAGAACTTTGTGCTTCTTTGTAATTTGTTTCAAATATGATTAACATGACACATATTACGAGTTGCTGGTGTGGTAGTTTGTGCTGTGAAACTTAGCTATGCTAGCTTAGGGTATTTTCTTGGATAACTGAACTCAATATCTACTAGATCTGCATTTCTGCAGGTTTCAGTCTCTTCGGAGATGTCGGTTTCCATAGGCACCGTATATAATGAAAATTCTGCAATCCTGAAGGCAAGATTTGAAGGAGATGAGCTTTCAGTGTCAATTCTAAATGCAGCTATAGTTCTTATTAACACTTGCCATTCTAAACATTTGGAAAAGATACCAAGCTACTACTTGAAAACATTCTTGGCATTTCTGAGAAATCAATGGATAGAAGTGCGTAGTAAAATGATGGAACTTAGTAAAATCGAGTGCTCACAGGAGCAATTTGACATGAGCAACATTAGCATCAATGATTTGGCTGCAAGTATTTTTAAGCTTTCCATCAGTACCGATCAAGTTAGCAGAGTTTTTCCAGTGAAGGAGGTTAAAACTTTATTGGGTTTAAGTGGGTCAAACTTTGAAGAATTCATGTTGAACCACTGGGAAGCATCACCATGGCTCATGCAGAAATCCTCAAGAACCATAAATGAAGAAGCTGATATCATCGGATCATTTGTGGGGTCTATAACCTCAATTGAAAAAATTCATTCCTTTATTTCACCAATGCTTGGAAGATTAGTTTCTTGTAGTCCTATTGCCTCAGATGAACTAGACATACATAATTTCTTAGAGGAGGCAAGAAATGAATTGGGACTTCCTTTAATTTATCAGCAAGATATACGTGTCCTGAAAACAGATGAGCGTTTGAAAAGAGAGATACATTTCTTTCAGAAGAATTTTGAGCCACGCTGCCCAAAGGGTCTTCATTTCTTGAAGTTTAATGATGCACTAAAATGTGAAGAAGCTTTTAAAGAGGGTTATACAATTGCTCTGCGTGGGATGGAATTTCGGCATGAGAAGATTGCTGCTATTGCAAATACTTTAGCATCTCTGTTTGGTCAACCATCTGTAGGTGCTAATATGTACTTGACACCTCCAAGTTCTCAAGGTTTGGCTTGTCATTTTGATGATCATTGTGTGTTTGTATGCCAGCTTGCTGGAAGCAAGCAGTGGACAGTTTTTAGTCCACCAAGGACATGTTTACCTCGCTTGTATGATTCTCATGAATTCCAAAGTTGTTCGAAGGTTGAGAGTCCATTCATGGTTGGAAGACGATTTTTACTAAGGGAGGGTGATGTATTATATATTCCTAGAGGGTTTCTTCATGAGGCTCGTACTGAAAATGATGGTCCTGATGGGTCTTCCCTACACCTTACCTTTGGTATTGAGGTTGAACCTCCTTTTGAGTAAGTAAATGGAACTTTTGGTTGAATTTTAGATGACTTGAATAGTTATGCTCTCTTTTGGTCTATTGCATTTCACTTCATGTAGTTTAACTATAATCTGAAAAAGTTGATGGAGAATAGTTTCTGAGATGCTATAATTACAAATTGGAGAAGTTTTCCTAAATGGATGTGTAAAGATTTACGAGTGACTAAGTGGATTGGTTGTATTTAACTAAGTTCCTAGATTCACTTGAGGGGTCTTTCAATTCAAAATAGTTCTTGAGGTGTTCCCTAAATATTTTTTTTTCATGGTCATTAACTTCAACATCTCTTGAAATTGATATCCACGAGTTCTTGTTCTCTTTACTTATTTTATTTCACTTTCTTGTAAATCTACTAAGGTTTTAAGGTCATCTGCAATTTCGGATTTGGTGAATGTTAAAAGGTATGATACTTCTATGGAGGGCTTACATATATGATGTAAAAAGTCTAGACTGTTACTAGCCAGAAGTTTTGAAGGTTAACATTTTTTAGGCCATTATAGCCATTAGAGAACAATCATTTTTCATTCTTGTAGGATTGAGGGTATGGCATAGAAATGAGTAAGAAAAAACATATGCTTTTAGACACAGTGATGGATACTTAATAATTCTGTTGATTATGCCAAACAATGATAATACTATCAGCTTTTCATCTGTTTTGTTATATCATGTATATGCTGTTCCTGTAATATAATTTACTGCAGTGTTCTCCTTAGTGACAATGTCATGTTTTTTTTTTTAATTTTTAATAGCATATTCGGCTACATTTACTTCCCATCCTCATACTTTAAGCACCTGTATGAATAAGTATCTCTAGTTTTAGTGCTTGTTGTCCTTATTGTAAATTGGCCAATATTGTATGAACTGATCTTCGTTCGACTCAAGTGGTGGCCATTTGCATTTTTGTAAAGAATTAGTAGTCTTGCCCTGTGCTCAGCGAGTGGAGGCCGAGGCATCTTCACTGTTGTGGAACTGCATCACGAATATTGAGAAGTTTTTTCAAAACAAAATGTTACTTAGGTGCGCTAAGTTTAAAATGTGAGGCAAATAGGATAAATAAAATGTTAAAATATCTTCTGAAGTGTCTTTTTTAGTATACTAGTACTAGTATATTTTACTGTCTGACCACTCAGGAACAAGTCATGTGCTGTGACCAACATGCTTTTTGTAAAGTAAGGAACCTTGACATGTTTCCATGGGACACAAGCAACTTTTTGGACCCAATGCTTCAGGAAAAGCAGGTGTTCCTTGCAATGATGATGGTTATCTATGCACAAATGCCCATAATGCATGTTGGATTCTCCATTTTTCTAAAACTGGTCTTTGAATTTATGGACCCCATGGGACTTAATCAGACAGCTATTGTGCTTATATAAGTGTCTTATAGCGAGAAACTTCATATGATCATTAAGTTACGTACGACGATGATTTTTAGCCAAGGAAACAACAGATTATTACAATTGTTTATGTTTGGGCTATTTTATGAGTTTGGGTTCTTGTGAAAGCTGATTGTCATCATAGATCACTGACCTTGTAAAAGCCTAATTAGTTGTAATTATTGCATTGCTAGTTCCAGGTTGTGTAAAGATTTATGGTAGTTCAGTTCACTTGCAAGTGCATTTTACATTTTATTATTGTATCTGCACGGTTATATACCAAAACTATTAATTGGTTCTATGACATTTTTCTGAAACTGTAGTTGGCTGAGGTTGGTAGAGTGATTGTTTTTGAAATCAAGGATAGAATAAGACGTCTGTTGTCTTGTAGACCACCACTTCAATGAACATCGAAACCTCTCAGCTTTCTATATTTAGTGAATTGTTTCAGGTGTCTATTCAGTAACTTAGATAAAGTTTCTTGAAACGTAAGATCCCTAAGGATTGGAGTAAATTGACCAGTCTAATTTTATCTTTTATTTACTTTGTTTTGATCCTTTTGTCCTACTTCAGGTGGGAAGGATTTGTTCATACTGCTGTCTATTGTTGGAATTGGAACCATAACCCAAAGCAATATGATACTTTGTTTGGAACTATGTCTCTAGAATTGCTGCACTTTGCAATTTGGTTAATTAGTGTCTCTGATCACAACTTTCGAAAGGCTTGCTTGGTAGCAGCAAGTTCTTTGCCCACAGACACCAACAATAGGTTTGACCTGAACCAGAAGACTACTTTCAGTAGATTGATAGATAAAATCAGCAGAGAGTCAAAATTCTTGGAAGTGGTTGCTGGTATAAAAATTTCTGTTGAGAAAGACGAAGACCCCTTTCATCGGATGAGATGGCTTAGGCTTTTCAACGTAGATGGAAAAGAAAGTGTCAAAGAAGATAAATGGACTATGCCTACAAGTGGTATCGGAGATCTGTTATCTACTTGTGTTAATCATAGAGAAAAGATAGAAACTACATTTCTGGAGGTAAAATCCAGATTTTGTAGTGAAGTGAGATTTGAGAATGCTGTGGAGTGCTACAAAAAGTTGCTCGAGAGGTTTAGGAAGGTCAGAAGTCAATATACAACAGGAATGATTTCTTTGCATTGAATTATGATTGATTAATTTGTCTGGTTCTTCCCCGACCACATTTCCTATTTCAAGCAATTCAGGTTCATATATATTTTGGCAAGTTGCAAGCTCAAGTAAGCGCCTAAGTCTGACTACAATGGTGGTTCTCTGGTATGAAAATTGAAGAGGCTAAGTTGCCTATTACTACTGCGTGCTGATTTTGGGGCAAGGATGCACCTTGTATATAATTGTATAGCATGAAAGAAAAAAGAGCATTTTGATAGATTGTGAAACAAATGAGAGTATTTGAAGTGCAGTACACGTATGAATAGTTCATTTCATCTTAAAAGTTGATATGTTCCCTATGGCTATGGGTGTTTTGGCGTTGGGTTTGGATGTGTTGTCACTCCATGATAGTCGGTGTGGTAGACAAGTTCACCCAAACTCTCGATACTTGCTTCATATTCAGGTGTGTTGGAGGTAATGTCTTTTGCAGACGGTCTACTAAACTCATCTTCATGAACCTGCATTTTGGCATATCCATAACCACAAATAAGAGTATCAAAAATGCCTGTTTTGGGTGGTGGAATCCATTGGCAAAAGTTACTTGAAAGATTCAGAATTAAAATAAATAAATGAAAGAAAATAAACGAAGAAGTCACTTTTTATTTAGATTTAGCATACCTTGACTCTGTGGTATTCAGATTTGGGATTGGAAATTGATGTACCAAGGTACTTTCTTGCAGGTGTTCCTTCGGAGACGAAAGGTTGAGGTGGAGAATGCAAATGATCCACTAAAAGAAGATAGAAGACAGTAAAGAGAAGGCAAAAGAAAATAAAATGTGAGGATCTCATTTCCTGACTTTATCTGCTCAAATAAAAATCAGGTTATCTTGGGATGGAAAGAGATAGATTTGCTGCATTATATAGAGGGAGCTTTTTATGCATACTCCTTTGGAGAGTTAGAGAGAGAGGGAAATCAATTATTGGTCCATGGCAGAAGGGAGACAAAGACTAGCCCATGCTTGTGATTTTGTTGCGAATTCAAAATGATATAGACCCAATACCAACCAAGAATCCAGATAACAACCTCCGTCTTCAAGCCATTTACACTCTTTTGGCCGACTTAACTGATGTTAAAATTTCACGTGTTTGTTCCATGCCAAACAGAACCACTCATGGCCAAATTGTTCATCCCTGTTTTGTCCTCACTATCTCAGTTGGTTCTTTCTAGTTTTTACCCTTTGACTCTCTCTCTCCCCTCTCTCTTATCCTGTCAGTTTCAGTGTAATAGATGTCTTTTTCTAGAAAGATAAACCTGTTCTTTCGATAAGCGAAAAATCATCTTTTGACTCTACTCTGGTCATTTTTCTTTCCTTGTTAAAGCAAAAATTTGGACCATATTGCTTAGAAAAAGTTAGAATATAGTTTTTATGGTTTGATAAAAATTATTGTAAAGAATCCCTACTGTAGAGACTTTTTATAAAAGTTTTATCACCATAGAGACCATACTAAATTCTGGGACCAACTCTATGATTTAACCTTCTTTCACCTAAGGATATATTTGGATACCCATCCCGATAAGGAAGGAGGGGGGTAATCTGTCTGCCATTTTCCTGTACATTTCTGGTATGAATTATTGGTCATTTTCAACTTTATACCCATTATTTTGGTCAAAACTCTTTGAATTTTGTTGTGATTGTGAGATCTATGTGCTCAGGTTGTAAAGCTTGTAAAATTTGAAAATAAAATGGCATCTGAAGGCTTGGGAGATAATTGCTGGAGATGGTCGGCATTCTGGTGCTGTATGCAATAAATGTATGGAACTAAAAGAGGTGTGCATTTTACAGCTATTGAAAATGATTGAATTCTTGGATGATTAACATCACAAATGGCTACATTGGGAGATTTCCTGTGACAAATGATTTGAAAGGGAAGTGGTAATGTGAATTAATCAACTGATATAAGTGTGTAATCAATCCAAGCTTCATGACATGACTTCCTTTTGTTTTCTTTCTATGACTGTGAGCAGTTTCAGATCTGAATTTTGAAATCCCATTGTAATTTCTTACTCCAATGACAAGACTTATCTGACAATAAATACATATCCACAAGTTCGTGAAAGATTTGTATTCAACAATGTACTAATTGGGTTCTAATTTTTGACAGAAGAGTTCTGATTTGATATTTTTGGGGATTGCTTGGATGGTGGGACTTGGGAGTGAATTATAGAATGGGTTCATTGTAAGTATGACTTCAGATAAATAATTAAGGATCAAAACTATCTTTTTCCTACACGTTTTGTCTTAGTCTCTAAGCTTTTCACCAGTACTTTTATTTTTGTTTCATTAAAATACTAGTTTGGTTTATATATTATATGTTGAGTTTCATTCTATTCTTCTTAGGTAAATAGAGAGAGAAAATCACAAAAAAGAAGCTAAAAAGGAGTTTGTAAAAGTGCCAAGGATTTGTTTTGTAGGCAACTTGAAAACAAAAATTTGAAAACAATGTATTTAAGTAGTTGTATTTTATATTTTTAGATATATGTTGGCAGCAAATCTAGAGATTAAGTTCTAATGTAAACAATTCTTCAAAATGTATTTGATGATACATCTATAAATTATAGAATTAATTATAGTTACTCACTAAACTAAATATGTATTAATTTATTTATGAACTTGGTTATTTTTTCTTTTTTTTTTTTTAAATTTTTTTTATAGTTATTATTTCAACCGTTACAATATCAGAAAAACTATCTTATGAATTATGAGATTAAGACTTGTCCATTGCTATCGAGCCAACCTATCTGCCACCAAATTTTGGAAATGTCGAACACGATTAAACCGAATCATATGACACACTCCCATGGATATGATATCTTCACTCACCAGTTTGACCGGAGTTAGCACCTCACCCTCTCCAGTCAACATTTGCACAATTGTTACACAGTCCAACTCTACCACTAAAGGAAGCTGCACCTAGCTTGAAATCATACGTTGAAGCCCATCGATGATCGCACAAATCTCGACATATAGCACATCAAAGGAGCTTTACACAAATCTCCCCTGCTGCAATGAGCGCACTGCTATGATCCCCTAGTACCCAACCAACACCTCCCTTGCATTTTGAGACATCCCAAGCAGTATCGCACGATAGTGCTAGTTGATGTTCTTGTGCTTTTAAATGTTCATAAATTTTAATAATAGTCTTTATTGTTAGTTTATTGTCGAGTTTTGTTTTTAGAAAAAAAAAAAGAAAGTTAACATCTATTAGCAATTTTTTTTTATAAATTTAGAAATATAATTTGTCTTTTTCCTGGCATGAACAGTATTATTATTGAACAAATTTCAATATAACTAAATTAGAAAAACTAAATTTAAAATTGATTTATAGGACACCAAATTTAAGATATATGCTGAAAGTAGACCTAGTAGAGAGACCAAAACCCGTTTGGTAATGCAAAAAAGAGAGTATAGAAAAATCTATATTGTAAAAAAGTTATTTATTAATTTATCAGAATTACTTTTTAAATTTTGGTACAAAAAATACCGTAACTGGTCTTTTTAAATTTTAAAATTAAAATTTACCAAACATTATTTTACTTTATTTCACATCTAATTTTTCTTAAAGTACAGTTACAACAGTTATTTTAAAAACTACAATGACCCCACACTAAATCTAAATTTTGAGAGTTCAAAGTACATGGATTAAAATAGAATGAAATAAAAAATACATGGACCAAAATGATATTTTAAACTTTTAGTTTTAATCATGGGCTTTGTACACATATAACCTAATTGTCTTTAACTTCCTATTTTTTTCGTGAGTAGCCTAATGAGATGAAATATTACACAAGAATATGACTCAAATGTCCGTATCACCCACCACAAATTTTAGAAATTTTGAAAAATAATAATAAGAAAAAGAATTGAAATAAGATAAGACACATATGGAAAAGAAAATATACCATATTCACACCATTAAATGGTTATTTTTCAAAACTGTTTTATTTTTAAAAGCAAATATTTGAAAATATATATCATAATCACGCTCAGTAAATGTTTTTTTTTTTTTTTTCAAAACTCACACCTGAAAGTCACGTGAACAATAATACAAAATATAAATGAGGTTTTCAAATAATTTGAGAATTTCATTTTAGGATAATATATTTGTGCATATATGAAAAAGTATGTGGAATATATATCTCAATTTTAAATATATACATGTGTATATATGACAAATTATTTAAAAAATATATATATTTTAATAGAAACGAGACTAAAATCAAAATATGCATTATATATTATATAACAATTTAAAATTTGTACTTATTCTAAATACATATAAAAAATTATTTTTTTTCATATTTTAATTATGAAATAATACGAAAACTAAATATGAGAGAGAATGTACCTATCATATTCTTTAATTTTAGGAATATATACCGTATTAGTCAATAAATAAAATAAAAAATCATTAAATAACAACCCAAATTTAATATTGATACTATACGTTTATTATAAAAAATAAAATTTCTAAATATTAATATTAAATTCAGATTAATTTTTTTATTATTTTAATTATAAAATAATATAAAATTAAATATGAGAGAGAATACATCAAAATGTTAAAATTGTCTCAAAATTATGTAGAAATCTAGTTTTGGAATATAATTAAAGTTTAGGATAGTTGTGAAGTAGTTCAATTTACAATTTTTTTTTTTAATCATTAACTCTTCATTAGTTGCCAAAATAAGAATAACTCGACTAATCAATCTTGAAATGAGATGTTTGATTCCTCCACCCCACATGATTTAAAAAAAAACTCTTAATTAATTATATATATATATATATATATATATATATATATATATATATATATATATATATATACCTTTTAACATATTTTGAATTTGAGCCGACAATGTACTATATAGGGTTTCACTTCAAATATTTGTTTGTCTATTAAGATATTTATCCATCGGTAAATGAACAAAAATTCCTATGATAGTTTTGTATTAAATAATTCATAAAAAAAACGACGAAAAGGATTTAAATAATTTTTTAATGCAAAAGTCATAAAGTATAATAGAATGTTTGAAAATAGGGAGACAAAAATGTAGTAAGTAAAAGCTATGGAATAAGAATATGATTCAAATAAATAACATATCGGAAAAAATGTGAATTTAAGTCCTAATAATAGTAATTTAAATGCAGTGAATATGGTTGATTAACAAAGTATATCAATTAAAATTTAAAACCAACAAAACCATTTTGTAACTCATACTAAAGGAAAAAAAAAATTTGGTGTTGGAATATTAGGTCATTGATGAACGAAAAATAAATAAATAAATAAAATAAATGTGATATTCACTACAATAGATGAATTTTCTTATGTTTGTCAAATCTTATGTAGTACCTGTTCATTTCTTTTCGAGATGAACTCAAAATTTTCTTTATGACAAATTATAATTTGATAACTGAGTGAACTGCAAAAATGTCTCAAATAGATCTTTAACACTTTTTTTTAATAGGAAAATGCCTTTTCTTTTTTAGAAAAAGTAATTCTTATATTCCATTTTTAAAATGATTGTGTATTTATTATTTATTTACATGCAGCTTTTTGTACTCAACAATCTGGATCAAGTTTGGCTTTAACATCCTTATCATCAGAGAGTTCTTTTTTCTTTTCTATTTTTTAATCACAAATAAAAAGTAAGGTAAAATTATAAGATTCGTGTTAAAATTTAATTTTGAGGTTTGTGTCTATTTAGTTGTTAAATTTTCAAACGTATTCTAATAAATTTTGAAGTTTTAGTTTGAAACTATTTTGTTGGCGTGTCACCCATATTTGATATTTTGAAATATGACAAAAAAACTTCAAATATGAATTTTTAATAATTTGATGTTTCATATTTGTCCTAAACAATCAATTGATAGAAAGAAAATAAAGATTGTAAGTGAATATTTAATGAAAAATCAAATAAAAAAATGTCAACATTAAAATTTGGGACCAAATGAAAATTAAACTTTCAAAAATAAAGGATAGAAGTGTAATATTTTAAAATTAAGAGTCTAAATAAAAATTAGACTTCAAATTGAAGGGTAGAATTGTATTTATTTAAAAGAAAAAGATGAAAGAAAGGGACAACAAACGGTTAACCTTCCAATGATTCTAGTAAAGTGAGAGATATTATCAAATCTCGACCCCTATAATATATTCTGATTTTAAATTTGACCAAGAGATTTTTTTTGGATTTAACCTTATCTCTTAATTTTATTTTATACCTATAATAGCCTTACTAGATGATTAAGGAATTTAACTCATATTATCAACTTCGAGGTTAGATAAATTTGATTTTTTAAAAAAGAAAAAAAAATGAATACCTGCCACAAAACAAACAAATAAGAAATCAAGATACACTTCTAAATTATTTTTAAGAATGAAAAAGTACGATTGGTTTTTGAAAAATCGAAAAAAAAAAAAAAATTCATGCATTAGGTTGAGTCGGATTACATTTTAAGCTTTGAATTTTCAAATTCGACATGTTAATTCTAGAATTTTGGATTTTTTTTTCTTTACCATCAATTTTTTGTTATCATAGCTAATAGAAAGTTTGAAATATAATTTTAATTATTATTTTCCTAAGACGTGTGACATTTTTTCTTTATTAATATGTCTTTTAAACTAAACTAAAAAATTGTTTTAAACATTATTTCTTTTAATTTTCTTCTTTTTTTATTTATTATTTATTTATTTTGGTTGGAGTGGAGAGGATGAGAAAAGAAATAGAAGGATGGGAGGAGAGAGAGAAAAGAAAAATGAAGAAACACAACAAAATAAAATATGATATTGAAAAGAGTATTTATTTTTGTTTTAGTTTAAAATGAAAAATTAAATAAAGAGATGCCATGTCAACTTAAGATAATAATTTTAAAAAGATTAAAATATCACTGTGGTTCCATCAAAGTTAATTTTACAAAAATTAATTAAATAATAATAATAATTTCATTTAAAAAACTAAAATATGTAAATATGTTTTTAAAATTTATAGCAAAAATGTTATAGTTAACAAAAAGTTTTTTAGAAATTAATAATAAACTAGCATTGTAGTATAGGAACTAAAATTGGATATTTGAAAATACAAAAACTAAAATTCAACAAACTTCAAACTATATAGACCAAAATGATATTTTAATCAAAAGAATATTTGATTGGATTTCTATTAGCTACAATTATTGTAACGACCCGACTTATACAATCTAATCGGACCATTACTCAATGCATGTAAAAATTCAAAGAACGACACTATGCTGAATAGTAAAGAATGAACAATGCTTTTCATAGAAATTTCTACTTATATTAATTCAAGAAAACAATGCATTAACAAATAAAAGGAAATTTTGGTTCGGGGTACCCCTAATAAAATCAATAAAAGAAACTTCATGAATGAAAAATCCACATAAACAAATAACTAGACGAGTCTTAAAACAAAATTAGCAGTTGGACAACAATTTTAGTAAAACATGCAAGACTACGCGGAAGCTATTACGGGTCCCGGGATGCCATCAAGCATTCTTCTTGTCATTCGCCGGCACATTCTTTCCTTTACCTGAAAAACATATAAGATGAAAGGATGAGTAATTATATTACTCAGTAAGTGACCCAACTATCGGAGTCGGGCTAGGCACCTAAGTCCTTTAAGTGCATCAAACATAAGACATGCATATCTAACATACTTCTATAGGGAAATGGTTATACCCGCCCCACAGTTGGTTATGGATGCCCACAAACCTCTAGAGCCCCGAAGGAAACTCTTACCTCTGGTGATCCCGAAGGAACACAAACCTCTAGTGTACTCGAAGGAGCACAACCTCTGGTGAACCCGAAGGAACACAACCTCTAGTGAACTCCAAGGAACACATCCTCTAGTGATCCCGAAAGAACACAACCTCCAGTGAACCCGAAGGAACACAACCTCCTTGGACATCCAACCAACGTAGGGGAGTCACCACTACTCATTATACATAATCAACCAAGTTCATACTCATCCCATTCCATGGATTCATACATTAATAATACTGTTCATAAACATTTCATAGCATAAGCTTATACACTATCAAGCACATACAACTTTAAGACATGAAATTTTCATACAACCATCTTATATCATACGTGGCTTTAGAAATCTACTATAGCAAGGCAACTATTCATATGGCCCGAAGGCGGTTCAGGTAGTAAGATCACTTACCTGAGGATTGATCCATAAAGCTAACCACACTGCAACTCTTGCAAAATTCCTGAACAAACTGGGAATAAAATTCTCCTAACTTAAGTTATTCATCAAGTCTAACCTGTCATAAGTAAAATCAAAGCTTGTTCGAGAGAGTCCTTACCCGAACGTGACTAAACTCGCAGTTTCCTCTGACCCTACGAACTAAAGCAATCGTCGATCACCTATTAAGATTCACCAATTAATTCGTATTCCCAAATATTTACCAAAATATGCCACTAACCCACTCAGGTTTGAGATACTCATTAGGGAGTACTGATCTGGTCAGACGAGCAATTAATCGCAGCCGAGAACTAAATTCTGAGCGAGAACGAGAGTCGAGCGAGAGAGCGAGAGCCCGAGAGTCAGTGAGAGTCAGCGAGAGAGAGAGGCCGAGAGCTTGAGGGCAATCCTGGGCGAGGGAGAGCGTGTTTCCGAGTGTGAGAGCAGGAGAGCGTGGGAGCGAGAGCGCAGGAGAGCGTGAATCGAGCGGGAAAGCGAGAGAGCGAGAGCCCGACGGAGACAGCGAGAGACAGTGTATTTCTGGGCGTGAAACCTCCGGGAAACGAGCGGCAACTAAGAGAGAGATGGCGGGGGCAGAGGGAGAACGGAAAGGAGAGGAGGGCGGCGGCGGCGACAAAAAAACCGGGAGGAAGGGAGGAGAGAGAGGCGGCGGAGAGGGAGAGAGAGAAGGAGGAGCTTTTTTTTTTTTTTTTTTTTACTACACGCAAACCAAGGAGGTTAAAATAAACCCTAATTCCTTCCCCTCCTTAGCCCATTAATTCCACTTTTCACTTTTTGTTTCTTCAACCAAATAAAATAAAATCTTCTTTATTCAAACTCCAATCCCACAAACTATCCCTTGCCAATTCCCAACAATTTCCTTAAATCCACCTAAACTCACCAACCATTATAAATGCTAATTTTAAAACTTTCCTCCTTACTCTAAATAAATACATAAATACATATAAATAAATATAATTTACTTTTGATGCATAATGACTTAAATTAACTCAATAGGAGAATTTACCTTAATGATTTGGGTTGTCACAATTAATAGCGGAGAACTAACTCATGCAAAAATAGTAATAATAATAAATAAAAATTTCAAACTTCAAAGGTTAAATATTATGTTTAAAAATTTAGAGGTTTAAATGCAACATAAAATCCAAACCTCAAAGACAAAAAATGTACCTTTTTTTCTTAAAAATGAAAATCATTAAATGTTGATAGTGTAAACCAAATTAAACTTACACATAGTACATAGTTTTAAAGTTAATTTAAGCATAACTTGACTAGTTAAGACATATATTCTGGAACATGAGGTTAAAAGTTGAAAATTTCCACCACCCTACTTATTATTGAAGTAAAAAAAATATATAGATTAAATTACAAAATTTAGCCTTGAACTTTGAAATTTGTGTTTATTTGATTCTTGACGATTTTAAACTTTTTAAAAATTAATTAATCTATTAAATGTAGCTAAATTTGGTGTTGAAACTAAATTTATAATTTTGTAATTTGATAAACTAAATAGCAAGCACTAAAATTGTAATTTAAATATATCTTTATGGAGTAGACTAGGAGAATATGCTTTGATTAGTTAACCTTATGCTTAAGGTTAGTTGTTATCTATGACTTATTCACTTTTACTTTTACTTTTTTTATTTTTTATTTTTTTATTTTTTTATTTTTTATTTTTTTACCAGCATTATCTCGGATATTCAATATCTTAGTAATTTAATGTTGTGATTAGATCGAATATAATTGATTTTCTAAAAAAATAATAAATAATAACTCGAATAATTGATGTCTAAAAACCATAGTTGAAGAACCAAACATCACATCTTTCATTTTGAACCGTATAAAATAAAAAAAATAAAATAAATACACATATATTCTAATTTTGATATATATATATATATTTTTTCTTTTGCTCTCCAACTTTTCCTTCTGTTGCAAATCTTAACATAATCCTCTTTTTGTTGTTCTTTAAGAATATATTTGATAAAGTCAAATAATAATAAACGATAATAATGTGATGAAAAGAGAGAATTGTTATTTCAAACATATGGATTTAATCAAGGTATTCCATTATATTTTAAATAACTTTCCTTTTTGGGTTGGAATCTTACTTTTTAATCTTTAGGGAATATATAAATTAAATGTCTTCACCGTTGAGTAATATATGTATATTTACTGACACGTTTTTAATAAGTTTAATTTTGATGTACATGAATGATGTAAGATTGAAATAATACTTTCAATATAGAATGATTAAAAATAACAGAAGTTTCTCATGTATTCTTGAATAAGTTTCAAATATTGTCAACAACTTGAACATAGCTTATTTGGTTAATAAATTAGTCTCAAAGGTTTGAATCCCAACGTCTAGATATTATTGACCTAAAAAAATATTCTTAGAAGATTTTTTTTTTTTAGTATTGAAATACCAAATAAATACTTGAAACACATGAATTAATTTGAAGAAAAAAATGTATCAGCTAATTCAAATCAAGTAGCCAACATAAGTTTAAATTATTAATGAATTTCTCCCTTTCTTAAAAAAAAAGAAAAAAAAAAGAAAGACCTTATTAAGATATAATCTCCACCAAAAGATCTACCCACATATTGTTGATTTTTTTTTTTAAAAATAATCAAAATCAAGTAAAATGGATGGAAATACAAAATGTTCAATTAATGTACCTTGATTATATTTATAACTATATTATAATGTCATGGTAAATTTTATTTTATTAAATTACTAAAAAAAAAAAAACATAAAAGGAGTTACCTCTAACCCCATAAACTATAAGTTATTGTTATTGTTTTTAGTTTACTGTTTTCTATTTTTTTTTTATTGTTGAAGAAAAAAAAATTGGTTAACCAGAATAATAAAAAAGTTTCAATTCTTCAAATGTTGCCAAAATTTGATTTGCAATGTTTTCTCACTCAAGAATTTTGTCTTAATAATATTGGCTTAGATCCAACTTAATTATATTGCTATGTAAATGTTGTGGTAGGAAATATTAAAGTATATTACATGTTGCAAAATGAGCATAGTTTAACCATCATAAGGTTTATACTATAGGCCTAGAGGTTAGAAGTTCTAATATTTTCCAACCCACTTATTGCCAAATAAAATTTAAAACTAGAATGATTTATATATATATATGAAAATTATTTTAAACAACACTATTGAAAATATTTACAAATAATAGGAAATATCTAAATCTCGATAGATTGTCTATGTCTATCATGACACATATAGTAGTTTATTACAGATAAACAGTGAAATTTTGCTTTATTTGTAAATATTAATATGATAAAGTAAGGAAATAAATGAAAAAATAAAAAAGAAAAAGTTGCTTTATTTGCAATTTGAGCCCTAATTTTAGAAACTAATGGACAAAAGAGAACCCGCTAAACCAAATAGCAATTATATTTTGAATACGCGTCTTCATAGAATTAAAAATTGAAACAAAATATTGTAAGGTTCGTTGGATAACGTTCCCATTTCCTGTTTCCTGTTTCTATTTCTCATTTTTTAGGAAATGGACTTGTTTGATAACTATTCCTGTTTCTTGTTTCTAAATTTTAAGAAATATTTCTAAAAAATGGGCCAAAATTGAGAAAAACGAAAAGTAATTTCTCAAGTTTCTGTTTCTATTTTTATCTTACCGTTTCCACAACTAATTATTATCAACTTTTGGTGTATTTGTATCAAGTGCCCAGGTAAGTAACTTTCTTCTGCCAATCATGAGTTTGAATCCCATTTGAAATAATTTTTTATTTTTATTTTTATTTCTTTTAAGAATATGTTTTTTTCATTACATTTCTTTATTTTTATTTTTTCTTTATTAATTTTGCTATTTGTAAAACTAGTTCTACTATATTTATATTTTATTTTAATTTTGAATTTTAAAATTCTCCAATATTTAAATTTATATATTATTTTAATTTTCAATATTTATATTAATTATTTTATATTTCAAATTTCAAGATCGACACTTTTTTCTTTTATATTTGTTTCTATCTTTTATATTTTATTTATTTATTTGATTAATTTTTCTATTTATAAAAATAATTCAACTATATTTATATTTTATTTTAATTTTGAATTTTAAAATTTTTCAATATTTTGATTTATATATTATTTTAATTTTCAATATTTATATTAATTATTTTATATTTCAAATTTCAAATTTCAAGATCGACACTTTTTTCTTTTATATTTGTTTCTATCTTTTATATTTTATTTATTTATTTAATTAATTTTTCTATTTATAAAAATAATTCAACTATATTTATATTTTATTTTAATTTTGAATTTTAAAATTTTTCAATATTTTGATTTATATATTATTTTAATTTTCAATATTTATATTTCAAATTTCAACTTTCAAGACAAACACTCTCTTTTTTCTTTTATATTTTTTTATCTTTTATCTTTTATATTTTTTTTTATCTTTTATTTTTTTTTATTTTATTTATTAATTTTGCTATTTACAAAAGGAATTCTGCTATATTTTTATTTTATTTTAATTTTGAATTCTAAAATTTTCTAATATTTAGATTTATATATTATTTTAATTTTTAATATGTATATTGTTTTTTTTTATATTTCAAATTTTAAGTATTAAATTTTGCAATATGTATGTTTATATATCATTTGAAACAGGGTAAAATTTTACAATATATAAATTTTACTGATTAAGAAATTTATTTAACTTAACTTTAATATTTTACAACCACGACATTTACATAATTATATAATTAAGTTGGATTTAACTCAACATCATATAAGACAAATGGTTCAAGTTAGAGATGACAGTGCCAATCAAATTTGGGCAACATACGAATGATATGATACAACTTTGTTACTATATTTAGTTATCATTAAAACTTTACTTCTATTAGATGACATAAACTTTTGATAATATCTTTTTCAATGTTTAATGTATAACATATCATCTCTTTTTATTTTTATTTTTATTTTATTTTATTATACATATATATATATATTATATTGTTACAAAAAAAAAAAAAGAAACAAAAGAAAAAAACCAAGAAACAAGAAATAGTTATCAAACAAATTTTTGTTTCTGTTTCTGTTTTTTTTTTTATCAAGAAACAGTAAATATGAATAATGATCAAATATAGTCATGTTTCTTGTTCTAAAAAAAGAAGAAACAGGCAACGAGAAACAAGAAATAGAAACGTCATCAAAAGGGCCCGTAGTTTCTCAAATTGGACTCCTTTTATTATACACGTTTTTTTTTTTAAATCTAGAAACAACAAGTAGAAATAGTATTAAAAAAAGAAGTTTGTTTCTTGCATAATGAGAAACGGGAGTAAAAAACAAGAAACAAGAACGTTATTAAACGAGTCTCTATTATATGTTTCCATTCTCACATAAAAGCTAAACTACGCAAAATATTCCTGAACTTTTAAATAGGTTTCAATTATACCCTTAAATTTTAAAAGTTTTAGTTTTACTCTTAAAATTTGAAATTTGTTTAAATAAAAAGGAAATTGTTTTTTTGATGAAAATAAAAGTTGGAAATTGATTTGGCAGCTTGGGTGTAAAAATTATAAAACATACATGATATTATTTATAAATATATAGAAGATTAATTAAGACTGTTATCACTTTTTTTTTTTTTTTTAAGTTCAAACATGGAATGAGAGTTTGAACTTCTAACCTTGAGGTTGATAATATACATATGGAAAAATTACAAAATTACCCCTAATGTATGTTGGTAACATTAATTGCACCTTCAAACTTTAGATGTAAAAATTGAGTTCTCAAACTTATATGAGTGTTAAAATTGGACTATCAAATTTACAATAGTCATATGAATAATTGAACTCTTAAGTGAAAAAAATTGAACTCCCAAATTTATACAATTTTTGCAATTTCTGTAATTATGTAAGTTTGAGTGTCCAACTTTGACTCTTATATAAGTTTGAACGCTTAGTTCTTAAAATTGAAAATACTTTTGAGGTGGTTTTTACAATTTCATTACATACTAAGTTGAGCTATGCTCATTTTGACGTTATTACCATTTACCAAATAACATCTTTTTAGAATAAATTTCAAAATTCAAAGGTAAAAATAAAACCTTTTTAAAGTACCACAAAGTTTAAAGGTAAAAAATGAAACCTTTTAAAGTGCCCCAAAATTCAAAGGGGAGGATCTATTATTAAGAGGCTTGGGGCATGTGCCTCTCAAATGGTGTCGTTTTACATATATGTATATTATTTTTTATGAAATAAATAATATGTAAATGTATTTTAAATATATGTAATTATATAAGCTAATTCATGTGCCCCTAGTTGAGTTATGCTTATTTTGATATAATATATTTTTCTTTTTTATCACAGTTGAAAGTTTGAAACACGTCACGAAAACTTAATTTCATTTTAATTTTTTCACATGCACACTATATACACAAATATTTTTGGATTTTTATAAAATTATTTTACAAAAACTAATTCTATGATTTTTTGCTTATATATTTAATGAAAAATTCTATAAAGGTTTATAATAATTTTGTAATTAGTCTATAAACTTTAAGTTTATATCTAATAGGATCTAAAAAATATTAAATATCTTTAAAGATTAATTGTTTTATTTGACAAAAAAAAAGTTGTGTCTAATTGAACCTTTACATTTTGTAATTAATAGATACTTAAATGAAGATTATCGACTACACAAAAGATTGATATCACACACGATGCGTCAACACTTGAAGAACAACTAGAAAACAAAAAGAATACAAACATAGAAAGATAACACACAAAGTCTGGTAACCTAGTTTGGTGATATGCCAGTTATGTCTAAGGGGCAATGTGCTTGTGGAAAGATACTTTTACTAATAAGAAGTCAAACAATTATAACGTTGTACTTAATTATCTGTAAATCTATGTCAAATATAGTGGCACAAGAAATGATCGACTCGGTAAATGTTCCCTTAGGCTCCCCCTAAGTGTGGTACTCCCTCTCAAGGAATCTTAGGTTCCTCCTAAGTATGAGTATATATTAGTAAATAAAGAAACACTTAAGCTCCTCCTAAGTGTGGGACTCATTCTCAAACATAATCTTTCCACCTTTTTGTGAATGCACCTTCACTTGAAGAACTCAAGCTCCCCTAAGTTTGAGAACTCCTTCATGAATAATGACAGGCTTCCCCTAAGATAGAGAATCCCTTCTCAAGTGTTGAAGTCTTAGACACACTCTAAGACTGAGACAATCTTCTTTCAACAAAAACTTCAACAAAAAATTACAACATCGACTTCAAGATTAATGATAATTTCGAATCGAAGTTGTAACATTCGGCCACTACGAAAATCAAATGGCTTACTAATAACAATGAGAAAAGCGATAATCCTAAAAAGAACACAACTTGCCTTTTAATATGCATAGTTGAAAATAGGAAAATAACCCCATTAAAAATTTGCAGAGCTTAAACAAGGAAAGAATCCAGAAAAATAAATCTCAAGAATTTTCCAAATAAGGAAAAAAGTAGGAATCTATTAGATATTTTTAAAGTTTATATAAACACAAATATTCAAGAAGCTAATCATGGGATAAAATTATGATCTTATACACCTTTGTGCCCCCACACACGAAGTTTGGGATCCGCCACTGTTCAAAGATGTTTGTGTAATTTAACCAATATTCTACGTATATTTCCATATGAGTTTTTTGAATTGAGCCATTATATTTTTTTTTTAGTACAACAACTGGGGAAATAAGAAATTGAACCTTTGACCTCTAAGGAAAAATGTCATGCCAATTATCGTTGACTAAACTCACTTTGACTAATTTGATGATCAGATAACTACGTTTATCATAATCTTCCTAACTGGATATTTAGGAAATTATATTAAACAGAAACATATTGTAGAGGTAAAATAAAGGGAATAAAATAAAAATCAACTATACAAAAGATATATAAATAATAAACTTAAAAATTAGACCGTAATATATGGTTCAAGAAGCGTTTAGTTTTCCTATTTCCCATTCAAGTTTTAGATGTGGATTTTAGCAAACATGTCTATGGAAATGTAAGCATAATTATGATGAGCTATAATCATTGCAAAAAAGAAGTTTCAAATATGAAAACAAAGAAAAATAAAAGAAGAAGTGGCTTCTCATATGTATATTGGAGTTGAAAGTTGAAATCCAATAACCTAAATCAACTAACATCAAAAGTTATAATTGAAAGTCAGTTTCAAAGGAAGAAAAAGAGACTATGTTAGTCAACAAAAACACAAACAAAAACTCAAACAAAAACTCATGAATTTGGCAGTTTTCATCTAATTACCATTTTGAAACTGTTGAAATTTAACTTTCTTCCCTTAAATTCAAACCAATAATGTAAAAACGCTTACAAATGAATTGGAGAGAAAAAAAAAAAAAAAAAAAAAAGAAGAAGAAAAGAAAAGAAAAACCCCTCTTCTCTACTTCTTCCTCTCATGTGAAATCATGACTTGGTCAACACAATAATTTATTATATAATTTATATTTTTCCAATTTTCTAAATCGACAAGATCATATCATTATAACGTCTCTATTATTAAATAATGTTATTATCATAACTTAAACTCGATGATATAATTGAAAGTTTTTTTTTTTTCTCAACTTTCTCTATTCATAAGATTAGGCTTGTTTTAAAATGACCCTTTTAATTAAAAGTTGTAAATTCCAAAATCATATATTTGAAAATTATTCCTTTTAGCTTTTATAGAATATTGATAAAGAGGGAAAAAAAAGAAGCATGATTATTCCTAGAGTTTACATGAGGGTGAAAGGTGGTTTGGAAATGCTCAAAAATAGCAAAAAGAAAATGATTAAAGAAGGCAAAAAGAAAGAAAATGAAATAAAAAAAAAAAAAACAATTTCTTTTTTTTTATTTTTTATTTTAAATAATAACAAGAAACATAAAAGTCAAACAAAGGTATGAGTCCAAATGCATTTAAGGAAGATTTTGGTTTCATCTTAGGAGTCGGAGTTCTAACGCATGCCTTTACTCTTTCAAAAATTCTTATATTCTCATTCCTAATTAAATTCTTTTTTTTTTTTTTAATTTTTTTTAAGTCATTAATTACTTCTTTTTTAACTCACAAAACTCAATAATTAACTGATTATTTCGACTTGAAACTTCTCTCCCTTTCTTTACCAATTCTTTTCTCTTAATATCCCCCACTTACCCCTTCTCTTCTTCCCCAAGACTGCCATGGGAGATCATCAAGATGAGGTATGCAATATCAGCTGGCTTAGCCTTGGTTTGGGATTTGGTGAATATGTCCCAAAAAAGATGCAAAAAATCAACAATAAGCAGCAGCAGCAGCAACAACAACAACTCTCTTTCACTCTCATTCCAAAAGAAGAATTGGGTATTAACAATAACGACGACGACGACGCCAACAACAACATCAATATGGAAATTGACGATGAAGCTAATTCAAGTGAAGAAGATGATCATCATTTGATGAAGAGAATTAGAAGCAATAATAATATTGTTAATTATGATCAAGATTCCTCCTTTGGAATTAGAAGATCATCATCAGATCATCATCATCATCAGTACACCAACAACAACAACAATATTATTACTACTAATCATAATTATAAGGGGATTAGTAGTAGTAGTGGATCAGAATTAAGGGAGAGAAAAAAGCTTAGGCTTTCCAAAGAACAATCCACTTTGCTGGAAGAAAGCTTCAAACTTCACACCACTTTGAATCCGGTAAGCTTTTTTTTTTTTTTTTTTTTTTTTTTTTTTTTTTTTTTTGTTCTTTTCAATACCCATTTAATCTTTTTTCCTTCTTTTCATTTTTATCAAATACCCATAAATTCTTTTATGAAAAAATTTAATCTTTTTTTTTTCTATTTTTTTTTCTTTTTGCATGGATTTGTAGGCTCAGAAACAGGCACTTGCCCAACAATTAAACCTCAAAACTCGACAAGTGGAAGTTTGGTTTCAAAACAGACGTGCAAGGTATTTTTACAATTCTTTTAACATTATATATCTTCCTATTTGTTTTTTTTTTCCCCTTAAACAAACGGTTTTTAGTTTTCTATTTTTGAAAATTATCCTTTTATTTATTTTATTGCCCTACTTCTTTTAGAATGTTTTTAAATACTGTTATGAATTTAAAGAAAAATAACAATTTATTGTAAAGAAATTGTGAGTTATCATAAAAAAAATGGCGAGAGAAGAACGCAATTTTCAAAAACTTAAGTTTTTTAATAACCGTTTTGTTTTTAATTTTCTATTTTTGAAATTTATGATTGTTTTATCCTAACTTCTTTAACATGAGTTTCATTTTTTTTTTTAAAGAAAATTCTTTAGTAAAATCTAAAAATTTCAAATTTTTAAAATTTTGCTTGATATTTTAAAAAGATTAGTGAAAAGTGGGAAAACAAAAGGTTTTAAATTAAGAGAGGAGATCTTAATTTTGATCTAGAATTGGTAAAATATTTGTCGTTTGATTAATTTGTTACTAAATATGAAAATTTGTTTTTTAACAATGGATGTATATAGAAAGTTAAAAAGTGAAAAATTGACTTGTGGAACAGGACGAAATTGAAACAAACAGAAGTAGATTGTGAGTTTTTGAAGAAATGTTGTGAAAGATTAAACGAAGAAAACCGAAGGTTGAAGAAAGAATTGCATGAATTAAGATCCCTTAAACTTGGAGCTTCACAATTGTACATTCAGCTGCCTAAGGCGGCCACACTCACAATTTGCCCTTCATGCGACAAAATTACAAGGACGGCCGCCGCCAACGCCGCCGCCGTCGACGCTAATTCTCCGCCACAATAATTTAATAACGCCCTTTTTCTTTTTCTTTTCTTTTCTTTTTTTTTTTTTTTCCCGGCTGTGTGTTTTAGTACAGCAAAAAAGAATAATTAAATTCAATAACAATACAGCCTTTTTTAGATTTTACATCAAAAATCATCTTAAATTAAACTATGTTATGAAAAAAATCAGAGAAAAAAGTATAGTTTTTTTTTTTTTGGGAGGGGGGGGGGTAAAATGATGGAATTTAGAGAGGAAATTAATGAAGAATGACGTGTAAAATGTTTTAGGGTTATGAGACCTAACAAAAATGAATGAGAATTGGGTTTAATTTGATCTCTTTTGGCCCCCCTAGTGGTTGAATAAATTAACGATCAGTTCAACATTATTATTATAATTTACAATTTGGACTAAAATTTCCATCTCTTTCTCTCTCTAAATGTGAGTGTGTTTTGGTTTTTTGTTCAAGGTTTTATGTTAATATATATTTTTATGGTATATGAACAATTTTGGACTTCAAACTTTTTCTTTAAGGGTTTACAAAGTATTTTCATGGAAAGGACAATTTTGGACCATAATTGTTTTTTTCCCACTATTTATGTGGTCTCAAATAAGCCAGAATTGTATTTTTTTTTTTTTCCTTCTCTTTGAGTTGAAACATATAATTTTGGTAGTGGAAACTTTTAAATCAAACTTGGACTTTTTTGGTGTGTATATTATTATTTTACTATTATTATTAAAACAAGTAAAAAGATTTTTTTTTTTTTTTCATATATGTGTGTATATATATAAATTTGGGATTATGGAATTTCCTTTTGGGTTGGTATAGTAAAGGCCTTTTGAATTTTAAGCACCTAATCTTTGACCAAATATCATGTCAACAAATTATGTGTGTGTCATATATTATTCCTTGTAATCATCGCCAACATGGTCTTCTAAATTTTTAAATAAATTTTTTTCTAGGAAAGGAAAACTGTAATAATAAATATAAAACCCCCTTGGTTAAATAAAGTATCCATTTACCCGATTGGCCTATCTATGGGATAAATATGAATCTTTTGATAATGATTTCGTTGTGTTTGGTATTTATTTAGTTTTTTATTTTTATTTTTAAACATTAAATTTATAAATATTCATTTCATCTCTAAATTTTTTGGTTTTTTTAATTTACTTTTTATTAATATTTTCAAAACTCAAATCAAATTTTGAAAATTAAAAAATATAGTTTTTCATTTTAATTTTAAAAAAATTGATTAATAATTCAACTTTTGTACTTAAAATAAAATTAGAATCATTATGACGAATTGGAGGAAATATACTTAATTTTAAAAAACTAAAAAAAAAGTGAAATGATTACGAAACGGAGTTCATTTTCTATTTTTGGTTTTGAAATTTTTGCTAGTTTTCTCAATAATTCTATATCATGGTTTTCTTCATTTCTAACAAACACTTGAATTTTTCGCTAAATTAAAAAAAAAAACGAATAAAAAAATATTTCTTTAATACGCTTTTAAAAACCAAAAATAAGCTAGAAATGCGTAATCTTTTCCTTCTTATTGATTATTCAAACTTTGGTTTGTTTTTCCAATATACTTCTAAAAAGTAGATAACAAAACATGGAAATTAGTAAGTGGAAATAGTGTTTATAAGTTTTATTTTCAAAAATCAAAAATTAAGTTTTCATTCGACAACCATTTGATTTTTGAAAATCGTGCTTGTTTAACATAAATTCTTGATCATGGTTTTCACATTCTTTTTATGTAAATATATGAATTCTTAGTCTGATTCTAAAAACAAAAACAAATTTTTTAAGCCACGTTGATAATTATTTGGCTTTTGATTTCTAATATTTGAAAATTAAACCTACATACACCCCTCTCGAAGATATCATTAAAGTTACGACTCAATATACTACATTCTAACAAACCTCCCAATCTAATATTAGACTCAAAATAAACATAAAATAAAATAATATGAGATTCAATAAATAAAAATGACACATGTAAATAAATTTTTGCCACGAGCTATATATAACCATATTAGTTAAAGGAATTGATGAAGAACGTAGAATTTTGGAGGGAAATTAAATAACATACTTATGAAGAACGTTTTGAACTTTCTTGCATTCTAGTGAATTTCAAAAGAGCCTAAAAACCATTTAAAAGAATAGAACAATAATAGGTCATTATATAATATCACCACATACTTCGATACTCCATAGCAAAACACATGTGTTATAATTCTTAAGTTACAAATAATTAGGTGAAAATGAAGCCACACTTCAAAAGGGAAGAAGTTCATGCAAGCAATATGTGAAAATGCATCAATGTATCAATCTCTCTAAGTGACTTAATTTGTATTTTTTTATATAGACATTTTTGGTAGTATTTTCAAATTTTATGGCCGATCAAATTCTCATATAACTTTTACAAGTTTATCAATGCATGGATTGTACCCATGCACGAATGGATGCATCTTTTCGATGTGTAACCACGTCCACCAAACAAGCACATCTCATTATTATCAATTGGGTTTAAAAGACAATTACATTCAAATAACCACGCGTCTTATCAACAAAATGCAAAAATAGCTTAAAATACACGTACATTCAAACAGTCGCATCCTATCAACAAAAGGCAAAATAGACATTTACTAATATTGTAGGAGAAAAAAGAAAATGAAAGATTCTCTCTTATAGCCCATTTTATATATAGTGTAGATATAGAAACTTGGCTTAGTGTCCTTAATTAAAATAAGATTAGACAATGTCATCTTAAACAAATTCTAGATTTTTAAGGTGGGAAATTTGTAGTAGTATAGTAGTGTATATATATATATAACCTCACATAAAGTAAAATCGATTCTAACCATATGTTTGCGACTTGTTAATCGGAGGTGAATATGTCCTAGCCTCTAAATAATGCTCATCTTTGACTATTTTTTTCCTCCATATTACCTATACTCAATCCTTTCATTGTTTGCTATAAATAACTCGTAAAATAAAATAATATATCATTTAATGAATAGAAATAAAAGTTATTACCAACCATTTAAACTTAACTTAATTGATAATGACACATTATAACTTTTGAATAAATTAGAAGTCATATATCCATTAAAAAAAAAAAGTAGTTATTACAATAGAATCAGAAATTTTACTCCACCTCTTCTTTGGTATGTGGATGTGAATTATATCCATTAAAAGTTCATAGTTTTTCTTAGTTAGATATCATCCAAAATTTTCTACTCCCATCTCAAAGTTTGGATAACTTTGAATTTAATGAAAATTAAACCATTTAATTTCATAGTAGATAAACACCTTTTTCTTTAATGTGAAAAAAGAAGTACTTTTTTTTTTTTTTTTTTTTGAATTTTGTCACATTGTATCCATTTTCACTCTAATTAAACTTTCAATTTCATTAAATTAATCTTTGACTTTATTTTCACTTTCAACCTTTACCCACTAATTTTAATTAACAACGAAAAACAGGTAATATAATCTACAATTGCTCATTAGTTTCAATGATATTAAATTTTGATTACATTTGAAACAACTTTGTCAAACTCACCAATTTTAATAATTAGCTCTAATGTCATTAGATATATATATATATATATATATATATATTTTCACTTTTTCAAAGTCTTATCAATTTTGTAATACATTTAGAAGTAAAAATTAATTTTTACTTCAATAAATAAAAATATCTTTAAAACTCATTTCAATTTTTCTTTTTTCCATATACTGAGAAAGAAAAGGGCATCTTGATGCGTAAGGACATTTTATGGCTAAAAGTTAAGGAAGAAAGTAAATTTACAACATAAAACAAAATTACAAAAGGAAAAGCAAAGTGAAAACGACACGTCGACATGTTTTTCATTGGTAATTAAATTATGGCATCTTTAATTATCATTTTAATCTATAGTTAAAGACATTGCATTACTTCAAATTATATATCTATAACATAGTTTTTATCGTGTAAGTTTCAATTTCTTATCTTATAAAGTCGTTTATTATAGAGAACTCTTTATTTACCATATTCTGACAATTATAATTAATTGAAAAAGAAATTAATAAATTAACTAAAGAACCAATAAAAAGAAAGGAGGAAATTTGAACCTCTCCATGTCAAATAAATTTTTAACATATTTGAAAATTTTAAGGAAAAAAAATCCATTATATACCTTTCAAAGTATAGAGACCACTTAAGAACTAATCTAAAAATTTAAAGAACAAAAATATAATTTGACTAAAAAGGAAATTAGGATGTCAATTCTTTGGGTAATTATATCATAATTAATTGTTTATTACCAAAAGCAAATGAATTGTATCAATATATTAAGCAAATAATGAAAGAGTCATTTTCTTTTTCATTATTAATGGAAGAGTCATTAAATTAATTATTGCTCTAGGCTATGGAAATTTGTGGGAGGGACATATTAGAAACTGTGTTTATTACATAATAATTAAATAAAATTATTATGTGACATAGTTTTTAATTGAGTATGTGAGTTTAGATAAGTGGCAAAGAACATGTCATTTTCTTTGAATGTTCATTCAACCACTTCTTAATAAAAATAAAATAAAACTATACTCTCTCTCCCAATATTTAAAATTAATTTTTATAAAAATATTGCACTCATCATTTGCCTAATATTTTTCTTGGAAGGTCTTTATTGACTGTGACTTTTCAAATATAGTCTTCTCTTCCCTATAATAACACGACTTATTTTGCAACCCTCACTTTATAAGAAGTTTGGTATGAAATTTTCTTCAAAATAAATAAATAAAATCTTCATTCTTGAATAAAAATAGCATGGGAATGTGAATAATAATTTCATATGAATTAGAAATAGAAAAAGATCTTACTATGTATATTAATACATAAATTAAGTTAAAAAATATATGGTAAATTGTAAAAACCATTCCATAATACGCCAAAATTTTCAAATTTAAAAATTGAGCCATCATCGTTATCCAAATGTTAAAATTGGACTTTTAAACTTACATAATTATATAAATTGTGTAATAATCATGTACAAGTTTGTGGGTCCAATTTTTACAATAATTATAAGTTTGATAACCCAATTTTAACATTTTTAAAAGTTTAGGGATCCAATTATTACTATTGAAAATTTTAAAGATATAATATCATACTTTTCAAATAGAGTCTAAAAACATAATAATATAAATATAAATTTAAAGTAGATGAAGTATATCATATCATCTTATAAAGATATGAGAGAGGGGTTTTATGTGCTATATATTGGAAATTGACCATTTAAATTTTAGATCATCAATTAATTAACTATGACTTATTATAGATTGAATCATTGAATATAAAGTGAATATTTGCCATCTATATAAAGTTGTGGGAATTATTTAGCTTACTCTATTTGCATAGAGCTAATAAACAAAAGACTTTTTGGGGTTTTAGGGACCAATATTTATCTTTGATTTTAAATGATTGCCTCCACAAAAGAATTAAAAGTGTGACTTTGCCTCATTTAATTAGCTCCAAACTCACTTTGAAGTGTTGTAAAAAAAAAAATCTTCCTTTTTACTTGTGCCCAAATTTTGATTCAATCAAGTAATTTCATCTATTTTTTTCTTCAAAATTTCCCATGCTTACTTTTGACCTAATATTTATGAGATCTTTTTTTAATGTAAAATATGTAATAATTTTCCTAGTAATTTTCTAAATACCCTTTTTATTTAAATATTAATTCACTTGTTGAAAAAGATAACATCATCACTTCAGTTGAGACTTTATGTTTCTATGTAGTAATATTGAAATTTCAATTATTGATTCTTTCTTTAATGATGAAGAGATTTTTTTTCTCTCCTTAGAAGAGTTGCTTTGTTTTCTCTTTCACTATCTCTCTCTCTAGTTTTTTAAAGATATATTTTTTCCTGTATTTGTATAAGATGTTTTTTCCACGTTATATAAAAGGAGCTTCCGCTAATTACTAAGACCCTGTTTGATAATTATTTTATTTTCGATTTTTGATTTTTGAAAATTAAGCTTATTTCCTCTCCATTTCTTACAATATATAATTTACATCTTTGTTAAGTACAATGATTGAATTATTAGCCAAAGTCCAAAAACAAAAAACAAGTTTTTCAAAACTATATATTTTTTTTTTAATTTTTAAAATTTGGCTTGGTTTCTTAAACTATTGGTAAAAAAATAGATAATCGAGAAAAAATTTGGAGGTGAAAGTAGTGTCTATAAGCTTGATTTAAAAAATAAAAATAAAAATTAAATGGTTGCGAAACGAAATCTAAGAATAAAAGAGCATAAAATTAATTCATATCATTTGTTCAAGAAAATATTTATGAAACAATATGACAGGAATATCAACAAAATATCCCAATATAATTTCTTTTTTTTTAATAATCATCAATATAAACTTAATATTAACCATAAGAAATTTTAAAGAAAATTATTATAAATAGTAAAAATATCAAACTATTTACAAATATAACAAAATTTTACATTCTATGTGTGATAGACCGCGATATACCCATATAAACAATATCTCTGTTTATCCTGTAAAGTGATAGATGTTTATTTCAGTCTATCACAATCTATCAAAGATAGAAAGTAAACTTTTACTATATTATAGTTATTTTCTAACTGTTTTTCTATTTTTGAAAACATCCCAAATTTAATCTTATTCAAATTATATAAAATATTGTAGAGTATGTTTAAACTAGATTCGAGTCTTTGAAATTTCATTTTTACCCCTTATACTGTGAAATTGGTCCAAAAATTACCTTGAAAGTTTTTTTTTTTTTTTTTTACGCTAAAATAATAAGATGAAATTTGACATGACTACTAATAAGTAAAAATTATTAAATAACATTGGTGACATCACTTACAACATTATTTGTAAAAATTAACATGACAACTATTAATGTGTGTAAATTTTTATTATGTAAATGAATCAATAATGTTAATGATGTTTTTGAGATGAAATAATTGGTATTTATGATCTTAACTAATCTTCTATAGTTGTAAATAATAATATTATATACTCCGTCCAATTTATATTATTAGTTGTCAAATTAATTTTCGTAATTTATATATTTTGAACAGTCTTAACCAATCTTTTAGATGTTTAAAACTTTATCTACTTTGTTAATTTCTTTTTAAGGTTTACAGAATAGCCCTCTTATGTATTTTTCTTTGGCTATTGCCTCTCAAGTCTTTGTAAAGTATAAAGCCAACATTTTTCACATTTTCATAAAATCAAAATAAATCAAAATGTAATTAAACACATGTTAAGAAAGAAAAGGCTATGAACATTAGTAATAATATTTGAGAAGAATTATAGCAGCGGACAGCTCATTTATTTCTCTAACTCAAACCCTAACCCTCTCTACTCTCTCAAATTGAGTGCTCTTATTAGAAAATTAATCATTTTTGCAGCTCAAATGGAGCTAAGTTCTATTAATTAATTATTTGCCTTTTTGTGGAAATAATTAATGAAAGGAGAAATTCTCATCACACCCACCCACCTTTTATAATTAAGAAATTTGTAATAAATAAAAAAAACAAAAAAACAAACTATTTAGCAAAATTTTACTTTTTACTTGTGATATATTGCAATAGACTTAGACATTTATCCGTGTCTATTTAGTAAATCACATCACAGTCTATCACGGTAGAGATTAAAATTTTACTATATTTGTAATTATTTTAAACTATCTTTATTTTTGAAACATCCCTTTTAATTAACCTTCTTTTGTTTTGAATTTTTGGTATAAATTAATTAAATGTGGAAAATAACACTCTGTTTCAACAAGTAAATGAAAAAATAAATACTTGAGATTCATACCGATTCTAGCCATTAAATCTCAAATTCTTTAATTAAGTTTTAGGAGAAAAATATCTTTTTAATTAAATTAGGTTTTGAGTCTAGTTTTCATTTGACTTTTAGGTTTCAAAATGTTGCACTTTTGATCTTAAGTTTTGAGTTTGATTTCAGTTTAGTCACTAAATTTTTCAAAATGATATAATTTGACCCTTGAAATTTGAGTTTTGCTTCAATTTGGTCCATTGGTTTCAAGATTTACACATTTAACCTCGATTTTTCACTTAATACTTATTGTTTTTAGTGTTAATGTCTATTAATTAATTTAAATGAATTGAAAGAATAATAATTATTTAAGTTCCACTATTTTTTCATCACTATTAAAATTAATTTTAAAATTTCACTTCATAATTATTTTAAATTAATTAATAGAAATTGAAAATGTGTGTTCAGTGAAAAATCAAGGTCAAAACTGTAAATCTTGAAATCTAAAGCCAAATTACAACAAAATTCAAAATATAAAAATTAAAAGTGTAATATTTTGAAATTTAAATACTAAGAGTGTGTTTGGAATACATTTTCAAGTATTTAATATAAAAAAAATTCATTTAAAAAAAAATTACAAGAATTTTAGTGATGGAATACAATTTAAGAAATAAAATTATAATATTTTGTAAGGTAGGTTGTAAATAGAAATTAGACTTGAAACCAATTATTATCGGCAAGATTTTACAATAATCTTTCCAAGGTTTTTAAAATAATCCTTTAGTCCTTCGGTTATTACTAATAGTTTAATAGTTTAGTTTCATTCATAAGGACATCGTAAAGCTGTATATTTTATTTTATTTTATTTTATAATTTTTACACTCCTATCCTATCTCAATTTTTGACGTCAATAGAAAAAAAGAGGAGAAATATATATATATATCTTTTAGTCACATCAACATTAATATCTAGTAATTAGTAACCACTACCCTAAGAGAAAAAGTAACTTTAGGGCCACATTGAACTTTTTAATAAATTAACTTTTGAAAACTTAGGTACATAATTGATCCATGATCACTAAAAGTTTAGGTTCTAAGAACAGGTAATAGTAATCCCCAATTTTTTTTTTTTTTTTTTTTGAATGGATTTGAGTGAATTTAGGTAATTAGTTGGAGGCACAAAGCAATTGGATTTGGATTAACCTATGAAGATAGGTGAAGTTATCATGATTTAATTTATTAATGTTACATAACTTTTAGCTTAGAGATAATTACTTGTAAAATTTGATCACTACTAGCTTAAATAAACATCATACTACATTTGAGTCTCAAATTGTAAATTTGTTCCCTTCTTCTACATTACAATGCTCTAGGCTTTAGAAATTGCATCAATTAAAATTATGAACTAATAATTATATCAATTCAAATTTTAAACCTTTGCAAGTGAATTAATTTTATACATCCTCTTCAAAAAATTTTTTGAAAAATATCGAGTGAGACTTATAGTTTTATCAATTAAACTCCTAAACTTTCATAACCAGATCAATTTAAACTCTCAATTGGGATTTCCTTTGAAAATAATTCATGTATCAAATTCTAATGGTTGATTTTGTTAATCCCACATTTGAAGAAGTCTACATACATGTAAGAAGTGATCCTCCATAGATAATTTTCAAAAGAAAGCAAAATTAATGGTCTAAATTGATTCACTTTTTTCAGTATATAGAAGTTTAATGAAAATAATTATAAGTTTTACCTCATATTTTTTAAATAAAATTTGAAGGAATGCAAATTGATATAATTAAAAACAAGTTTATAAATGGCTACAATTATTAGTTTAATCTTTCATACAAAAGATTAGAGTAATTCTCAATTGAACTTTGCTAAATTCCATTTTGAAACTTCTTCTCTCTTCGTTTTTTCCCCTTTAAAGAGCAACACAATCAAACAAGGAGATAAAAGATTCTATTTTTCTTGAGTTCATCAACAACTCGGAGCTTCTAACCTCTAACCTCTTAATTAAGATGTATATTTCTTAAATTAGTTGAGCTATGTTTGCCTTGTCGAAAAATAAAAGTTTATAATTGAAAAGCACTTGGAAAGTGCTTTTATTGCCTTTTATTTAAAGGTCTTTTTGTTCCATTTGATATGTATTTGCAAGTGATTTTAATGGATTTAGCAAGAAAATATGATTTGAGAGTCAAAAGAACCAAACTGGATCAAATTCCCCATGAAAACTAGGGAAGAACTTAAAGTTGTCCAAAAACGAGCAACACCGTGGCACTCCGCGACACTAAACCTCAGCACAAAAGACAAAATGCATGGTAAAAGAGAAGTGCCATAACACATGCCATTTATAGAAGTTCATTAGGTCTAGGGTGATACACCGTCGTGGTGCTAACCTCGACACTTCAATGGAGAAACACTGGCGTTGACTAAAGACCAAGGCAACGCTGCAGTGCTTGAGTTATTTTAGGAAAAAAAAATTTGTTTTGGAAAATTTTCTCCATAAATACAAGGGGTTTTTAGTAGCCTCTAACCATGAAATTCAGAGCCCTAAAATGAGTTTTGGCAGCAAAAGGGAGTAGAGAGTGTGAGATAATTATTTTGGAGGTCATTTGAGATCTCGGGGTACAAATTGAGGCGATTTTGGTGGACTTCAACGACGGAAAATCACTTCGATGGTAGTGTTTTCTTGTTTTTTCGTTCTTTTTGCGGTGTATGTTTGTTAAATTTTATGAAAATATGTATTTGGTATATGTGAGTGACTAAACTATTTAGTTTTAGAGTATTGTTGGATTTTCTTATAGATTTAAATTAATGCATTGAAATTTTATGGAAATTGTGTTGTTGAATGTTTTTCAATACTATTGTGCTTATTTTGTGTGATCGTCAATGCATGTTAGATTGAAGGTTCAATTAGATAGATTACATGTTTAATCATACTTATAGTAATGAATCATTGTTAATCACTTATAAAAATAGTTGGGTTGATAATGAAATTTGTTTATAACTTTGCTTAATGTCATGTTTTTCCTATTTTAATTTCAAGATATTAGTAATCAAGTAAGCTTGCATGAGAAAAATTTATTGTTGAAAAACAATAAGCCGAAGCTTGGATTCTAGACTTAAACATCTCAATATCACAAGATTCCATAGAACTTTTGCATGATTTAATGAAATCAACACCCTAGGACACTTTTACCCCTTGGAGTTCAATCTTTGTTTTACTACTTACTTTTCAAAAATTCAAGTTTCACTCTTAGATGAAATTGACACAATTCTAAAATGGCTAAACAAATTTGTACCGTTTAATCCCTAAAGATGATACTCAATTCTTCAAGACTGTTCTACTATACTATTAAGCATATGCTTGTAGTAATCAATAATTAGGAGAAAAAGGAAGAAATAGTTATAATTTATGAATCAAAAGTACTTTACAATGTTGAAGTAAGATTTGATATTTCTCGTAACACAATTTGGTATCTTTTGTGTCCGTATTAGCTTGCGACCTCTTCGAGTGGTTATAGTTAGGTTGTACGCTTTGATGTTTTTCTATGTTGGTATGAGTGGCTTGGGGATTCTTTTCGGAGCATTCATGTTGGCTCTTCGTCTTCCCTTTGGGACCTATTTTCTTGAATTGTGTGAACTTTTCTATTTTTTCTATTTTTTCTATTTTTTTTCCTCTTTATTTTATCTCTTTTGATCATGAGACTTTAAGTTCTGATATCCCTTTATATTTATTACAATTCAATACTATAAGAAAAGAAAAACACAATTTCTAGTAGACATCATTGAATAGACCTTTTCATAATAGAAAATTAAAACAGCCATCTTTAAATGATCCATACGAATATCTACATACATATATATATCTGTTTTTTCATCATTCCAGCTAAGCCGATCGGAGCTCAACACAAACAACAACTAACACTATTAATGCAAAACCAAGCAAATTAAAGAAAGATGAATTAAAAAACAATTTTTTTAATTTTTTTAAAAAAAGGTTAAAAATAAAATTATGTTCATTAACTCTATGAACGTCGTCTTCCCCCAAGCTTTACCTCTGCAGTTTTCTCATCTCTTTTTTTCTCTGAATGTCAGCTTTGAATGGCCCCTTTGGAAGCACGTGGAAATCCTTCATTCAACATCCTAACTTCCTTCATAACACACTGGTCATTCACACGAATTCTTTTTATTTTTTATTCTTTTTTTTCAATTTGAAAAATGTATATATATCTTTCTTTTGTTTTAAAAGAAAAATGATAGGAGAAGAAGTAGAAGTAGTAGGGTTGTTGTGTTTAGGGTTATGGGTTCATTTTTATGATCAAAACATGACACCATAGTTCAACCATAAATAGAAATATATATATATATATTACGTAAGACCTTAATTTCGCGGTTGTAATGTCGTTTGTCTCAAATTTTGAAAATAATGAAGTATGACTCTAGCTTTTTCATTGTTAGAACGCACCAAGAGCGTGTTAATTATATATAATACTTCCCTTTGTCATTTTTACACTAGGGTTTTTCCTCCCTCCCTCAGGCTCCTCCTTGTTCTCTCTCACTCTCATTTGCTCTCCTCCTCGTGTTCATACTTGTGTGCTTACCGCTCTAAACTCTCATCAATTAATGGTGTGCAAAGGGTAATATGGATGATTAACACGTTGTGTTAATCCACTCTAGCATTGATAATGAATCATCATTTTCATTATTTTAAAAAACTAGACAAACGACAATATCCATTAGAGATTCAAGTCATCCATACCAAATAATAATAATAATAATTAATTAAAAAAAAACCTTTCTTGAAATCAAAGGGTTTTCAAAATTTCATACTTCACAATTGTTGTAATTAAAGAGAGAGAGAGAACAAAAATGTTGTGCTTTGAGCTTTGTTACAGTTCCCAATTACAAATCCTTGTCTTGTTTAATTTTGTATATAATGATATTTCATCCAATGGCAATTAATAAGGGTCGGTGAAGGCTTTTTTTTTTTTTTTTTTTTTTTTGATCCGACAAGCGATTTTGATGTATCAAAAAAAGGGTCTTTTACTGTTTATTTCTTCTTATTGGTACCATCATAATTCATTAGTTAATGTTCTTCACACTCTCTTCTACTCCCTTCCTCTTCTTCCCTTCCTCAATTCCTTTTGCCTTTTCCTTCTCTCTTTCTCCCTTTCACTAGTCACTTTCCAACTATAAATTCTCCATTCTCTTGTGTTTTTTTTTTTTTTTTTTTTTTTGTTTTGTTTTCTACTTCCCTCAAGTGAGAAGAGTTGTTTTCCAACAAAGTATATTCTCATCAATCCTTTTTGATTTTGTGGGTCTTCACATGATCATCATTTCTAAATCATCAATTTTCTTTTTTCAAAATGAGTGGTGCAATGGGACTAGCTAAGTCTAGCATTTTGGTGCTTTGGCTTTCGGTTTTAGTCGTTTGCGTTAGCTCCGTCGTGGGAGCTCGGAAGATGTTGTTTTTGGCTCACGACGGTAAAAACAGCTTGACAACTACACTGGAGACAATCAACAACAGGTGCAAGTACTTGAAGAACATCCCTTGTTGTGAGTGCTTCTTCTTGAGCTCTAAGAAGATGATGATCAATAATAATGTCACCAATTTTGAGGAGAAAAGGGTTGTTCCTACCGGCCCTAACCCACTTCACAATAAGTAGAGAAAAAAAGAAATGAAGATCAGAGATCATTATTATCTTATTATAGTTTATGCTCTTGATGATCATCATGATTATGATAATATTTCTTTTTTGTATGTCTTCTTAAGCTTTTGTTTTGGTAATTTTCATGAGTTTGTTCTTTCTTTTGTTGATATAATCTAATTTTTGTTCATTTTAATGTAAGTGAAATCAAGAAAGCTCTTCCAAACCCCATTTCCCCTTTTCTTGTTCCAAATCCAAAAGATAAAAAAATAAAAAAAAAGGCTCAAACTTTACAAGAAAATATAAGAATATTATTATTATTATTATTATTATTATTATTATTATTATTATACATAACTGTAATCACTTGGATGGTTGAAGGGGAATAATGGGTGAAAGCAACAAGGCATCAGCTTTTCATGAATTTTTTTTTTACTGAGTTTTCCAATTGAAGTTCACAGCAATGAGTTAATTAGGCAGATGGATGCTTTAAGGAGAAAGAAAATATGAAGAGAGAGAGAGAGAGAGAGAAGGGAAAATGAAATGAAATCCCACCAATATGATATGCATATCCCATATTTGGGAAATGGCATTGAATTGAAATGGGTCAGAAAGGAAAAGAGAAAAAAACAAATAATTAGGAAATTCTACTTTGTAAAGAGCAAGGGAATTGAATAGTGGCCTGTTTTTTTGTTGCAGCTGACAAACAACTATGGACAGTGTGCATTCAATTTCCAAACTACTTTCCAATAAAAACTTACTTTTCCCATTTACTCTCTCTCTCTCCCTCCATTTTCAGCTCTTAAAACAATTTCTATACTCTCTCAATTCATTTCGTCCTATAGTTTGTAGAAATTTGAAATTTAATCTCTTTGGTTTATAGTTAGATTTTAGTCCATTTGATCTGATATCTCGTAAGTTTACATACAATTTCGGTCTTTGTCTTAGTCGACAAAATTGGTAGTTTTTTAGACATACGATAAAAAGAAGTCAAATTTTTATTTGAATCTCCCGAAAAGCATCCATAAGAACTATTATAACGAATTTTCAAAAAGGATTACTAGTTGTGAAAGATGAATACTTTTCCCTATAAAACTATAGGATTGAATTCTAAGTTTTTCAAACCATAGAGATCAAATTTACCATTTAACATAAAATAATGTAATATATATCAGTTAATGACATGTCAAATGTTGAATGGAATTGATATGTATACTAGTAATGTATTGGAGATTTTCTCCGGTTTCTCTGCTCTCGAGATCCTAATGACAAAGAGGTTATGGACAAGATTACTTTGGTTTTAGGGGACAAAATTGAACACAATCCAAAGAAAAAGAGAGAATCATGATTTGGTGATGATTTGGTTTTTTTTTTCTTTTTTTTGGGTAATTAATTGGGATTGACGTTTTAATCAAAAAGTATGATTAAGAAATGAAGTGTAACTCACGGTTGAAATTCTTCATTAACAATGTTGGATTTGACATATTTGTTCACTTTTTAAAATGATTGATCAAAGCCTCTGGAATTTTGTATTTTGACCTAATCTCATCTGGTTTTAGTCAATGCATTGACCCTATGGCCATTACGTGTCTGTCCAACGTGTAATTTCCTTTTCTTTGACTAGAATGGAAGATATATTTTGACTCAAAAAAAAAAAAAAAAGTGAAACAAATACTTTCATTTCTTAAATATGGTTTAAAAATATTAATTAAATAAAAACCCATCAATGTCAATGAAAATACTATTATGTCTTAAGTTTAGTGATCTATGAATTTAATACCCTCTTCTTTATATATAATATGGTGCTTATTTATAACAATAATTATTGTGTCTTAATGAAGAAGGATATTTGAAATTTTGTATGCATATGAGTTTTTGTCCAATACATCAGTTTGAATTTCATTCTCATTTATATTTGAAAAAAGAATACCCTATTGGTCCACGTGTTTTGAATCTAGTTTTCATTTGGGTATTTAGATTTTAAAATATTACATTCTTACCTTGAGTTTTGAGTTTTTCATTTGATCCCTAAGCTTCAAACTATTACATTTTTATTCTTAAGTTTTTAGTTTTGTCTCCATTTAATCCATAGGTTTCAAAATTACATTTTTACCTTTGATCTTGTCAATGTTAATATCTATTAATTAATTTAAAAGAATTAAATTGATTTTTAATTTATTTTCATCACTATTAAACTTTAATCAATTTTTTTACATGATAATTATTTTTAATTAATTAAATGAAAGATGCCGCCTAACCAAGAGTGAAAATTAAAACACAGATGTCCAAGTGGTAACGTATTGAAATCTAGTGATCACATGAAAATTAAATTAAAAACTCATAAAGAAAAAATGTAATATTTTGAAACCTAGGAGCCAAATGAAAATTAAACTCAAAACTCAATGGCAAAAGTGTAGCATTTTGAAACTTATGGACCAAACAAAAATACTAAAAACTAGGGACCAAAAATATAATTTTTCCTTTATATATATTTTTTATAAATTGAGTGTGTTGAGATGTGAGGTTTTTCCTAGTTAAATTTCAATTTTGTATCATCAACTTTCTTAAATTTATTGTTATATTTAATTTTCAATTTAATGTCTAAGTAGATGTTAGATCTAAGGTTTAAGTTTTTTTTTCCCCAAGTTTTCTTTGTTTAACAAACAATTTAGGTATTAATTTGCTTCCATAACATTTATTTTTTCAATCGATTTCATTTTCTCAACGAGATGAAATGAGTTCTTATCTGTTCATTAATTTTTGGTTCACTTGATCAACTGATTGACAATAAGTTCTTTCAAATATGAATCTATCTAAATTCAAAGGGAAGGACTTATCCATCCAACTCCTCCAAATAGTCATATTTTTCCTCCGCGTCGACGAAGGGCAACAAGATCAACTACTTTAATTAATGATAAATGAAATGCTATTATATATGTTATATTAAATCAAGTTTTGTCATCATAAAAATGGTGGCGATAATTTGAGGTTTTCAATTGATATATCTATATCTAGCAGAAGCAAAACAAGTAGAAAGAAAGACAAAGAAGATAGCCGTACTATGAACACATTTCTTGTTGTTTTCAATTAGCTGTAGTTGACAACAACAAATCCCATGTGTGTCTGGATTTATATCATTACAAATTCTCACTAGCATAAGAGTTAATGTCCAAGACCACAGACAAACGTCCCTATCTTCCTTTTATCCATTTTTACAATATCAATAATAATAATAATAAATGAAACAAACAAACAATAACAAAAACAGAATGCCACATCATCTTTCTGTTTAAATGACTAGCTGAAACCTAACGTCAAGGACCAAAATCAAGTCATTCCTAAACTTTAAAGACAGTATATTTTAATACGGACTCTGCGGTTTGGAGAAAATTAGGTCCATATGGTTCTAAAAGTTAGAATTTAGTCCTTGTGGTTTGATAAAACCTTTATAAATAGTTCCTATGATTTGATAAAATCTTCATAAATTGTAACGCCCTAGTTCATAGGATACATGAATGAACCGAGACCACATACGAATGTTAGGGATCCTTAGGATATGAAAGTATAGTTAGAAAGGCTTCAAAGGATTGAAAGTTACTATTTATACCAACAAGGTGCACGTTCCTTTTTTGTGGCTAAATCATAGGGATTCCAAAGTTAAACGTGCTAAGTTTGGAGCAATTTTGTGCTCAGTGCCCTTTTGAGAAGTTTCCTAGAAAGCATGTGAGTGAGGACAAATTATACTTAGTCTTCATTCTTAGAAGCATTTTACCATTTTACCATGGGGATTAAATTCTAACTTTTTCCAAACCATGGGACCAAATTTGCTATTTAACCATTTTAAAACCTAGAGACAAAAGTCGATCTATTATTCAACCTCATGACGAAGAGGTGTTTTTTTTAATATAAAAAAAAAAAAAGAAAAAAAAGTTTGGATATTTCTATCAAGGTGCCAACTGCCAATAAGATCCAAATGAGAATTTGTAATATCCGAGGGAACTTACAGTTTACTTCTTTCGTCAAAAACTATGTTGGTTTTGTGTCATCATCTGTTCAGCTCAAGCACACTTCAAAGGACAGCTTCACTTCCCAACCCTAAAAAAGCAAAGACAATAAAACAGAGAAGAGGAAATCTGAATTGAATATTTGGTCGAAAGCTTCTTCCTTTATGTTTTGCAGGCCAACTCAGGGATGCCTCGCCGAATACTTCAAGGTAATTATAAACTCGACATTCATTCTGACACTTGTTCTTACCAGATATGGAACTCGACATTAACTTTGGCCTCTGTCTTGGCAAGAAATTCAAAATTGTAGGAGTCACTTTCTAGTATATTGTGCATAGGGATTCATTTTGCATTTTGAACCAACAAAATTTATATATGCTGCTGTTCCAGGAAACTCTGAAGATCAGATGAAGAGCTCTTCATCACTGCTACATGCTCCAGTTTTCTTCTTCTTTCTTGGAATGCTAGCTGTGCTGGTAATATTGTTGATTCTCCTATTGATCTTTAGGAAATCTCTCAAACAAAATAAGGTGGTGAAGTTATTAAGACAAACTGGAACAACTCAAGGTAATAAAGAGAGTTAATTGCAAGATCAGAAGAAACTACTAATGTTTATCAAATTACAAAAAGTAAATGTTTTTATCTCATGTTGCAGCATCAGCAGATTTGTTGAGCGAGAACCTGCAGTCATTAAGTTACTTTGACTTTCACACACTTAAAAAGGCAACCAAGAATTTTAATCCGACAAATCTTCTAGGCCAAGGAGGATTTGGACCCGTCTATCTGGTATGAATTTCTTTTAGCTAAACATGGTTCCATCTCAAAACCAATTGACAATGTGATGAGTAACCTATATATCTTGCAAAAATTGTGAGGTCTCCTCATCTTTTTAGTTTAAAATCCTTAAGATGGTGCCTCTTTGGGTATATTATTCTTGGATTGGATCTTTTTTCTTTTGGAACAAATAATAGTTAGATTTTGAGGTCTCTTCATCTTTCCAACTTAGTTTAGGATTGAAGGAAAACTTATTATTTATAGGGAACACTAGAAGATGGAAGATTGGTTGCAATAAAGAAACTTTCCCTAAACAAATCCCAACAAGGAGAACCAGAATTTCTATCAGAGGTCAGACTGATAACAAGCATCCAACACAAGAACCTTGTTCGTCTACTTGGTTGTTGCTCTGATGGGCCTCAACGGCTACTCGTGTATGAATACATGGAGAACAGGAGTTTAGATCTCATAATATATGGTACAACTAGTATGCCTTCTCTATCTGATGTGATCTTCCCGGCCCTTTACCTACCAATACAATAATGTTGAACATCAAAATTCTTACAAATCAGGTGGAAGTGACCAATTCCTCAACTGGAATACCAGATTGAAGATTATCAGAGGCATTGCCAAAGGGTTGCAGTACCTACATGAGGATTCCCATCTAAGAATTATTCACCGAGACATCAAAGCAAGCAACATTCTTCTTGATGACAAATTTCAACCAAAGATTGGTGATTTTGGGCTGGCCAGGTTCTTCCCTGATGACCAAGCTTACCTTAGCACTACATTTGCTGGAACTCTGTAAGCCTTCCGTTTGATTTCACTAACCGTGGACACATCTTATAAATCATTTTGATGTAGTATTCTGTTATACTTAACTTCATCACATGGTCTTCATTTGTTCAGAGGTTACACAGCGCCGGAATATGCAATTAGGGGAGAACTGTCAGAGAAGGCAGATGTATATAGTTTTGGAGTTCTTGTGCTTGAAATCATCAGTGGCAGGAAAAACACAAATCTTTCTTTACCAACCGAAATGCAGTATCTTCCTGAATATGTATACATAAAAGACCACAACAATTGTCCAGTATTTATCAATTTCTGAGGCATTCTGATATGACTATTTAACTATACTAATATGCAGGCATGGAAACTATATGAGAGATCTGCACTCACCGAACTAGTGGATCCAAGGATGAAGGACGGTGGATATGTGGAGAAGAATGTAGCACACGCAATTCATGTTGCTTTGTTATGCCTTCAACCACATGGCAATCTAAGACCTGCAATGTCTGAGATTGTTGCGATGCTAACATACAAATTTGAAATCGTTCAAACGCCTTTGAAACCAGCTTTCTTGGAAAGAAGGCATAGAAGGAACAAAGATCTCTCGTTGACTAATTATGCAGAAAACACTCCATCTCCTTTACAGTGAAGGCAATACCAATGCCTACTTTGTCATGGAAAAGAAACTTGCTCTTTGACTTCCAAGCCATTGCATTTTTATTACATTGGAGAACTTGTAACAATTATCATTATTTTTAAATTATCATATAGTTTTAACTTAGTCTTCATTTTTTATGTCAACAAGACATTGGTGTCACGATTTTCATGAGGACCACTCTAGTAAGTTAGATTATGCTTACTAAAATGATTAACATAATCTCTCTTTTTCTACTACTCTTCCATTTCAACTTTTTACATGTCATTGCAATCGTAGTAACAAAAGACTTACTACATCAACTCAACCTTCCATAAAGGGCTACTACTCTTCCATTTCAATTTTTTTTACTACTCTTACAATTCCTGCTTAGTACATAATAAAGGCCATAGAGAGAATGAGTTCAAGCCTTGATGACCACCAACCTAACAATTTGGTATCCTATGACTTTCCTTGACAACTAAATGTAGTAAGGTCATACTCTTGTTCTATAAGAACTACAATTTTAAAAGGAACAAAATGAAGAATGTTAATCAATATTCTACAGAGTCCATAGCTTAATTAGAGGGGACTATTTCCATTCTTCAGGTTATGTGAACATATAGGTCAATCTTTCCCAGGTGGAATTGAGACATGATAATATTATAGAACTCACACCCCACCCCTCAACTTTTCTCGAGGGTGGAATTGAGACATGATAATATTAAAGAAGAAGTTCTAAATTCAAATTCTTGAAGTATATTTTCACCATCATTTTATATTATAACTAAATTAATATCTAAATCCACTTATCAGAAGGAACATTGAGGATTAGATTAAACAGAATAAATCAACCCTAGGCCTAACCTAATTTCCATGAAGTATAATATTATACATATTTTGCCGTGAATAAATATAAACCAGAATCTCATATTATACATTGCTACTTTAATGATTTCCTCTATCAAGTATCAATAAGCAGAGAAAAAATAAATATCACCAAGGATAAAAAAAAATATCTCCTCTACAGGAAACTCTCACCTTGTGGTTATGACATACATTGATTATTGCTTTCCCTTAAGAAACTTTGAGCTTTCATGAGTTGGAGAAATTTGCTCCCAAATTAGCTCAGCGTATTCTGGATGATCAACAAAAGGATTTCTATTGTGCTGATAAAACTTGCATATTCTGTCATTTCTCAGCTTCTCTTCTCTTGATGGTGGATCACCCTCATTCCATTTTAACAATGTGGAAACTAGGCCCATTTCCTTATTTCCTACAAATGGGTGGAGCCCTATTAAAATCTTAACAATTAATTTTTTGAAATGTTTATACATGATTAAAGCAGACATAAATGATAGAATATGCATGCAGGGGGGTGGGGAAGCATTGCATGGGCTATTACTGTTTTCTTCCCCTTGAAACCTACCCTTGTTTGGAGAATCCGAAAGGTGAAACCCGTAACAGACTGCCATATACATTACTGCCCTTGCTATATCTCCTCTAACCTGCCAGTGAAAACTATAAGAAAAGACAACTCAAATAACCACTGCCTTCTAAATTTAATAATATTTGCTACGTTTCTGATCTAGATAAAGTAGGATAGTTATATGTGTATTTATTCAGAGACTTCTCAGGTTTCAAGGTAACAGTACAGATCTTCAATTTCCTAATCCAAATAAGTACCCACAAGTAAGAATATATGATACTGCCATGGATATTCTGTGATATATGAGATCATCTCCCAAATGCATAGCAATATCTTATTAAAAAAAAAAAAAAAAAAAAAAAAAAAGAAAAAAGAAGCAATCAAAGGAATGCTTTGAATCTGTACTTATTTTTCCTCGGAAAAAAAGAATTCCAAGATGGCAAGAAGTAAAACAAAAGTCTTACATGCTTAGGAGGTGCCCATTTTTCCTTGTCGGTTTCAGTATCGGAAGCCGCTTCTTTGTTGGCTGGCTTCAGACATTCTGGGGAGTTAACTTGGCATTCTCCGAAATATTTGTTTCCCCGGGAGGAATTCACTGTACAAACTTCAGTTAGTCACTAATATCAAACTAATTTCATCTACTTGTTGCCAGAATAAAAAATTACAAGTTACCATTTGTATCTGCTGGATGGATATTGTGCAAATCAGTCAAGGATGGACCTCTTCTAAGCCCATAAGAACGAGGCCACAAATGTTCCCCTGAATAACAAAATGGAAAGAAGAAGGAAAAATAACTCAAATACTGCTATTAATTTGCCTTGATATACCGCATACCGATTTTCAATCTTCTACAATAAAGTATGTAACAGTCATACATTCATCTTTTTACTCACTGCTAAGAAAGCTACTTAAACTGAAAGCTTTAGAAGGAGATCAAAGTGAAAGACATGATATAAAGGTGTTTAGACATGTGGCATAGCATGTTCAAAAACTAGTCTACTATAGAACTTACTGTTCCAACCCTCAGGTTTCCCTGCTAGAGACTTTGACACAATCCTCTGCGAGTAAATCTCCACTCTGTGGTAAAAGTTGACAATGAATATTCAGGTAGAATTCATCAACTAAGTAGAATATTAAGGCGCAAGTCATTTAAATGCCCGCTTCACCAAAATGGGAAAAGTTATGTTGCATGAAATAGTTAAATATGTACGAATAGAAATTACAAACCAAATATAATTGAAGTGGTTTTAGACGTAACGCGGATTACATTGCTGATGAGGCTTCAGGATTGTCTACGTCAGCAGCATCAAGAATCTTGATGGCATCCCAGACCTGTTCATCAAATCCCCTTAGCTGAGCATTAGATGCCTAATTAACATATTAGACAAGCTAGAGGAGGAACTAATCAAGCTAGAGATAAAAGTTCGTCATAAAAAATAATGGGACTTATTAGTCTTTGAAGTTTGACTTTCGTAACACTTGGGTCCTGGAATATTCAAACTTGACATTTTAACTCCTGTGGTTTGGGATATGGTTTATTAAGTCTCTGTCGATTGCTGTTAGTTTTTCATTAATTAGCTAACACAATGATAACGTGGTATTTTTTTCATTAAAAATATATTTTTAAAAATAAAAGGTATTTAAATCTTTTTTTTCTCTTCTTTCCCCGTCCTCCACTTGCCACTACTATCCTACCACCCCCTTCCCCCTTGATATGAAACTCTTCCTCGTTTCAAGGTGAGTTGTGGGCAAGGGCAGGCAAGAGGCTGCCCCTCATTTCAGGTCGAGGGAGAACGACGATGAGAAGTGAGCAGCATTCAGCAACCAATGGAGGAGGAGAAAGAAACGGTGACCATGTCAGCTCTCATTAACGAAAAACTTCATGGACAAAATAAACCATTCTTTCAAACCTCAGCAGTTAAAATTTGTAGTTTGAAAATTAAGGACCTAAATGCTACAAAATTCAAACCTTATCAACCAAAATGTGTTTCTCCCCAAAAAAAAAAAAAAAAAAAAAACAAAAGATACCTCTTTATAGGACAAGGAATGATGTGCAGCAACGATTGAATTTAGCTTACGTTTAAGAGGTTCACCTTTTAACTGTGTTACATTATCATAATACAATTCAACATCTTCACAAGGATATCTAATAGAAGGAGATGGATAATCGTGGGCTTGCGCAGCTAAACAAAGAAAGAACAAGTAATAGTAAGTTAACTGAGCAGCCCATCTCCAAGAATCCCTGGAGTGAAAGTTATCATCTCATCAGTGCTTCTACATACAATGCTTTTACACATACCAATCACCAAAAATTAACAACCGAAAGTCTCAAAAAAAAAAAAACAAAACAAAAACAAAAACAAAAACAAAAACATCCCCATTTCTGATTCACAGAAGATATATAACCTAATTTCTTGGATAAGTTCTGAAAGATTGAATAAATTTTCGACAAACCACTTTTTGTAGTCAAATTCATAATCAATAAACACATAAAAATGAAGGGAGAAAGAGAGATATAAAGAGGGGTAGTAGATGGATCTAACCAGTGGAAGAGAACAGAAACAGAGCAGGAAAATGGCGCAAACGGGAGGATGTTGAGGGTGTGAAGTGGGTTAGAATGAAATTCAATGGGAAGCTTCGTAGTTTTGGTTTGTTGAAGTAATTTAAGTTTCAATGGAAAGCGGGTGGGTGAGGAAGAGGGATTCTGATTACAGGGTCTCCCAGCCTCGATTCCGGCCACCGATTTTTTCAGAGCGAAGCTGCCGATGGCCATAGCGCATAACATTATTTCTTCGCTTTATTTTGAGGAGATCTGAACACAGGGAGGTAACGATTAACGACTCTCCTTTTTTTTCTTTTTCCTTTTTAATTTTGAGTCTAATACCACCTTAATATATTCCCACTTTAAAAAATAGTTATAATATCATTCGGTTTCTATACTTTCAAATTTGTTCAATCTTAGTATTTATACGTTTAATTATCTAATTTTAGTTTAGATACTTTCAATGAATATTAAATTATAAGAGTTGTTTTCAAACATAACAAGATGAGCCAACTTATTTACAAATATAGCAAAATAATGAATTCTTTTTAAATATAGCAAAAGTAACCAAAATATTTATAAATATAGCAAAATTTCACTGTTTATGTGCAATAGACCGTCTATTCTCTGTCACGATAGACATAGATGGGTAGTCTATCACAGTTTAGTATTTTTCTATTACTTGTAAATATTTTCAGCAGTTTTGCCATTTAAGATAATTTTCACAAAATAATTGCCCTAAATTTTTATCTTTACAATTTTTTTTTTTTAAATCGGTGAGCGTCCGAGCCAGCTTACGCGCACCTCGACTAATAACGGATTGAACCCTTGACCTCTTAGTCATTTATTTGATACATCATGGCTACCATCAATTTGATACATCCCATGGTTCAAACATCTACCAATAACGGTTGATTTAAACATAATTCAATTGGTTAAAATATATATATTCGAATTTTAAAAAAAATACTAAAAGTAAACTTTTTTTTTTTTTAATTAAACGGATTTTATATTAAGATTTATTTTTAGTTTTCCGTCCCCTGTCTCCCAATGATATTTTTAATTTTTACCTATCTTTTTTACTCGCCGTTGTGTTGTGTTGTGTCACTCTCCATAGTCAATCTCTTCATGGTTGTTTCCATGTTTTAACTTTCTTCATCCATGGCCCTCACATGGACCTGCCTTTAATGTTATTCAAGAAATGCTTTTTTCCCCACCATGTAAATTGCAAATCAAAATTATATAGCCCTACAAAATTCAATGTCAATGAATTTTTTTTTTTCCTTTTCTTTTCTTTTCCCTTTTTACTCAAATGAGGTATGAGAAAGTGAAGCCCTGGCCTCAAAAGAACAACGTTTAAGTTAGAAAAAAAAATGTGCAAAATGTGATGGAGAGAGAATAAAGTCAAGACAAATTAACATGAAAGTTGAATGCTGATGCAACTTGATCAAAGAAGCGAAGTTTTGGCAAGTTTGGGTGAATTGAATTTTGGGAGGTTGTAAATTTTTTAGGAGGTGGAGCATCAACATGCTAGAAGCTGATGCAGTCTTGGAGGGAGGGCACCACAATCAGTTGAGTCGGAGGCAATTAACTTACTATGCAAAAAGGAATCGTCCTTTGTTGAGATTGTTGTTCTCATTGGCGACATTATTTTTGTTGGGAACTCTCACCATTTCTTTTTTGTCATATCCTTGTAGAGAAGAACAAACTTACTCATGCCTTGCAGTTTCTCAAATAGTATTCTCCCTCATCTCCCTCATCATTTGTAACTAGAAAGTTGTTTCGTTATATGTATAATTTAACCAAAATTCTAATGTGCAAATACAAAAAACTATATCTTCTTGATTAAAGAGACTTTGATGCTCTCTATTTTTTTTTTTTTTTTTTTTTGTGTTGACACGTGTTTTGTTTCCTAATTATACACTCTCACTCACTTCTAAACATTACATTAATTCAGTTCCTAAACTTCAAAGGTTCGAGAGAGAAAGAATTCATGATGAATTCAGTTCCTAATAAACACTACACCCATTTAGATTATAATTTTGAAGTCAGTTTCAGAACATTTACCAAAAATCAAAAGTAAAGTAAAGAAACTGGATGAATGAATGAATAAAAAGGGAAAAGCAATGGGATCACAGAGAGCACATCATAGAGAAAAAGGTGGAGTTAGGACAAGATAGTATGTAACCAAAAAGAAAGCTTAGGTTCGTTATTCCTTTCCTTCCTACACTATTTTCCCTACAAAAGTTATTTCTACTTCTTAACATATATAATCAAAATTCCCTTTCCTCTCCATTTCCCTTTCAACATCCACTTTCTCCTCCCCCTCCGGCCTCCACTCTTCTTCTATTGTCCTATCCCCACCCCTCCCCCGCCGTTCCCCTCTCCTTTTCTCCCCTCAATGACGGTGACAATGGTGGGTTGGTTCAGAAAATTTTAATGGCTCTCTGCTTTTTTCTTTTTTCTTTTTTTCTTTTTGGTTGCTCTGTTCTAGAAGCTGGTGGGAGCTTTGAGTTGGGTCCGTTCATCCGTGATTTCTGAATCTGACACCGTTATTTATTACACATCTGCCATCATCATCATCCCGGTCCCTTTTCCGGCATGCTTCCCCATCATCCCCATCCGTCGCTGTCTCTTTAATTCCGGTGGTAATGAAGCTACCGAAAATCTGCGGCTGTCAGATATTATCATTTCTGACCGTAGATACAACAGATCCGAAGCTTGTACATCGCTCCATCTCTGTTGCCCTTGTACCAGTACCGGCGGCCTCGGTGACACTATGATCCTGTGCTCCAATCTGTTCTGATTCTGATTCTGATTCTGATTTGTTTTCTCCTCCGGCAAAAGTAGCCCGTCCTTCCGGTGCCGATCGAAGCATCCGACAGCTACCGTTTCGGTTCTCTTGCTGTCGAGTGACCGTCTCAACAATGCTGGATCACGGTAACTGGACTCCCCTGTCCTCTTCTCGCCGACAGACGAGTGTCTGCCGGAGACTCTCCCGGATCCAGCCTTTCCGCTTCCTCTTCCCTGTTCTAAGTTCAACACAACATCCTTGGAATTCGATCCCCGTGGCGGAGGAGGTGGTGGGTTGTGGAGAAATATATTGACGTCTTCGACTAATAAGACGTCCTCTGGGTCGACTCTGTAGCGACATAGAGGGCAAGTGGAGTGAGCGTCGAGCCAAGTATCGACGCATTCGACATGGAAGGCGTGTTTGCATTTAGGGAGAAGTCTCAGAACTTCCGTCGGCTCGAATCTGTTGAGACAAACGGCGCATTCCAGGCCTTCCTTTTGCCCACTCAACGACCCAAATCGGAAAATCGGCAACGATTCGATCACGGCCTGGTCGATGCCGGAGTTCTTCCTCGTCGAGAAGCTCGGAACACCCATCATCGTATTGGGACGCATCGAGTAACCAACCACCACCGCATTCCCACGCTTGCAGTGCTTGGCGTATAAAAGGAGAAGAAACGTGATGGAGAAAGTGGTGGTCAGAACACCCACCACCACCGCCATGCTTGGCCGGAATGAAGAGTACACCGGCTTCTCCTCGGGAGGAGGAGCAGAAGGAAACGACGGCGGTGGCGGCGGAGAAGGAGAAGCAACAAAAACAGTTTCCTTTAAAGGGTGGGGCAGGATAAGCTTAAGAAGTCGGTGGCTGGTGGAAGAAGTTGCGGGTGAGACGGCGGTGAAGAGGAAAACTAGAGAGAAGAGAGAGAAGAAGAAGGAGAAGGGATTGGGAAGGGCGCCCATGTCTGAATCAAACAGAGGAATGAGTTAGAAGGAGAATGGGGGTGGTGGGAGCAAATAGGAATTTTAAATTTTAATTATTGTCTTTTGTTTTATGTTTAGACTAGAAAATAATAAATGTATTTTTATTATTATTATTTCTTCTTTAGGAGTAAGAAAGATTCGGATATCGACATGGATGTAATTTGGAGAGATCATCCAAAAACAAAACAAGCCAAACAAACACAAAAGCTGTTTACTTTACATTTATAATTTTTCTTTAATTCGTTAAAACTATTTTCATAAATTAAAAAAAAAACAAACAAACATACACTGTAGAAGGGAGGATGGTGACGTGGCAGAAGTGAATGTGGGCCCCGGAGGTAACCTAGCACGTGACTGATGTTGGGGGCCTGCGTGCAACAGAGCAGACCACCCCCGTTGGTTCAGTTTGCCAACGCCACTCCTTTCCTTTCCTTTCCTTTCCTTTCCTTTCCCTTCCCTTCCCTCCTCCACTCTTCACTATAACACTCCTCCTCACTTTTCGAGGGTCGGATCAGGTCGGAGCCAACCGATATCGTGGATCTAACAGTTATAAGAATGTACATGCTTGCGCTAATACAACAATCGTTTATTTTTCGACTTCTTAGAGTCTACAAACACAGGAGTCGGACACAACAAGAACAATGCAGGGTTGTTTTCAAGAGCTGAGTTCAAGAAACTTGAGGGCCATGGGGTGCTTGGCTTCGCAGAGTTTGTTCGGCGGTAAAATTTCGACAATCTCGCCTTTTACGAGCAGACAGACAATGTCTGCAATTCTTTGGATTTGTTTGATGCTATGTGAAACCATTACGATTGTTAATCCCCATTTCTTCTTCAGCTTCACTAACACGTCCTCGATGTTCTCGGTCGAGATAGGATCCAGTGCGCTCGTTGGTTCATCTAGCAACAACACCTTCAGCAGAGTAGAGATCCCTTCATCAACAATACTAACACAAACACACAAGTTGATCCAAAACATTTGGATCCATTGATAATCTACATTCCTAAACAATCAAACAAACACAAATGCCATTCCAACCGCATATTAATTTCATGTCTACTTAGCTATGATTCAATGAATGCAAGTTACATACCTCAGGTGCATTTGCTAAGGTTCGAGCAAGTGCGACTCGTTGAGCTTGCCCCACGGATAGTTCAGAACCAATCTTGCTAAAGAACGACGAGTCGAGATCTGCTAGATTGAGTAACTTGTGAACTTCATCATCACTCAGCTTCTCTCCCCTTAACTGTGGTCCATATCTTATATTATCAGCAACAGTACCTGAAGAAGGAGAAAACATGGAAGGTTTGTTTTGAAACAAAGCATTTGAATTGCAGCAGCCACAGTTTTGGTCTTGAATTTTGCCAGTATCAATCTCATAACATAATGTCTTTGAAGCATTTAAAAAGTAATTCATCACTGTTCTTCAAAATCAAAGTTATGATGAAATTGAATGCTATGTTTTTCTTCAAGATTAATGAGAGTTTTTGCCTATGTTTTCCCCTTTATGTCATATCCCTTTCAATTCTCCAGGAATTTCCCAAATTTTCCGATCGAACAAACGAAACCCTAGGCGCGAGAAAACAAGAGAAAACGGCGCACCTTCAAAGAGAACAGGAAGTTGGAAGAGCATCCCGACTTTCCGGCGAAGGCCAAGAACGTCGAGATTGACAATATCGTGGCCGTCTAAAAAGACGGTTCCCGCCGGCGGCTCCCACAGCCGATTAAGAGCCCTAAGCGTCGTGGATTTGCCACCGCCACTCGGGCCTATAATTCCGACGATCTTCCCCTTGGGTATATCCACACTGATTCCTCTGAGAATCGGATCCTCCATTCCGTTTGAAAGCTTCGTCAAATTACGTATACGAATCTTGACAGGACCGTCCACTCCTCCGTTTTCAATTTCCTCGTTCACCACCAGTAGATGCTCTCGAAGCTGATGCCCTACAAATCGACACCAAATTTCGAATCACCGGTACGATTTAAAGGTAATGAAAATAGGTATTAACGAAAGTAAATGGAAAGTTGAAGAACTTACGGATACGGTCGGAGTTATCGGGCGGAGTAATAGCATCTGCAATCATTCTGTTCGCCGGAAAGGGGGGAATTGAGTGAGACAGAAGAGGGGAAGGGAGGTAAAATAATGGGGTCGAATCAGAAGGAGATGGAACTGAATAAAGCCGGTACCAGATGAAAATTGAAATGAAAACGATGGATGGAATGGTTTGTTTCTTTGGAATTCAGAGTGGTTTATAACAACGATGGTTGTTTTGTTTTGAGATTGTCTTTTGGAATAATGTCAAATTTTCATGGAGATATTCGATTGAAAAAAACAAAAGAAGAGAAACTTTCATTGAGAAACAAGCACATGAAGAAGACGAAGAAGACGAAGAAGACCAGGTTTTTGCCCTGCTGGCGAAGCATATTTGATGATGATGGCCACTAGAGAATTTAATTTTTATTTTTTTAATTGATTAAAGTATAATTGTGCGGGAGTGGAGATGGCTTTCTTATATCCGTGACTTTCATTTCATTTTCTTATCTCTACAAAATTAGAAAAATAGGTCATGTTTTCTATGCAAGATTTTGCTCTGAATCCTCCTTTAAATGGTTAATTCTTAAACCTCTTCAACTAAATTTAATTTTAAATGATTTAAACATACCAAATTATTCCTACAATCTTACGTATTGATTCAAACATTTACCTATCTATCTTTGTAAGTATGTGTGAGTATATATGTGAGAATCTCTAGAGAAAATAATTATGAAAACAAATGAAGAATCTGACATGGAGATGGAAACTTTTTTTCTTACTCTCTCCCTCATTCCCTACCTAAACGGTGATTCTCGTAATTCAAGAATTACAAAAGCTTGATAGTAGGAGACTCTAACATGTAACCTTTTAATTAAGAGTATATATCATATGTCAATTCAATTGAGTGATGTTCAAGTTGGCATTAATTGTAGCATTTGATTAATAATCACAATGAATAATTGGTAAAGTAATGTCGACATGAGCCTGACTCAACTAATATAAAGTTTGTATTTTGACTTTGAGAAGAGAGGTTAATTTCTCCCGCCCAAAATATTGTCAAAGAAAAAAGAAAAAATTGGATGAAAAAAAACCTTCGTTCATAATTTTTTTTTTTCAGTACAACAGTTGGGGTTGAGGGATTCGAATTTTCCGTCCCAGATGGAAGGTTAGGTCAATCACCGCTGAACAAAGCTTGCTTTAGTCGAACACATGATTATTTATTTGATAAAGCACTAAGTAACAAACTTAGTAACACACATGGTTTGGGGTATAACTTTTCTGCACATGCGTTCTAGATTCAATAAACAAATCTAGTATACAAAAATTTGGTATAAAGTTTATAAAAAAAGACCAAACATTTAAAAACAATTAAAAATCATATGTATTAAATTTCTATTCACATTTTCATTATCTTGTTAAAATAAGACCAAACATTTAAAAAGAATTAAAAATCATTGAAGGTTTATTTTGGTCTTTTACTATTATTATTATTATTTTATTATTATTTTTTTTTTTAATTTAGGTCTTTATACTCCTAAAAAATGACTATTTTGGTTCCTTCATTTTCATTTTTATTTAATTTTCAAGACATAAAAATGGACACTTTTCTGAAGTTTGGAGATCAAAATGAACCTTGAAAGTACAAATGAACCAAAACCGTTTTAATAATGTATAAATAAATAATTTTCTACAAATAGTATTTATATTTAGATTTAAATATTACTTTTGGTTCTTGTATTTTTTTTGGTTTCATTCATTTTAATTTTTCTATTTTCAAGGTTCATTTTGATCTCCAAACTTTAAAAAAAGTGTCATAAAAATGAAAATGAAAGAACCAAAATAGTCACTTTTTAAAAATATAAGTACCTAAATTAACAAAAAAATAAAGGATGAAAACAAATCTTTTTTAAAATATAGGAAATAAAATGAAGCAAAGCCAAAAGTATAAAAACAAAGTAGTATTTAAAAATATTTAAAAAAGAATTCATATATTTTGTTGGCATTATTATAAGAGAAAAGAGAGAAAAAAAGAAAGTGAGAGCATTGGGTGTATATGTTCAATGCCAAACAATAACAATAAGGGAAAATGAAGGGATCTCATCACAATTAATCTATATAGAGAAGAAACATTGGAAGGGTATTATTGTAATTAAGTTAGGGCTTATGAAAAACTCTGCCAGCAATAAGAGCTGCTTCCATGACAAAGGAGATGACATCAATGACATCATCAACTTGGCATTTGTTCCCTTTGAAAGAAGCTGATTTTGATCTCTTGAAGTTCTCCATGCAATTCAAGAAGCTTTGGCTACACTCTTGGCTTAGATAGTCATCTGAAATTACAAACACATATACACACACATAATTTCCAATTTTTGTTATTTTGTTGTCAACTTGTCTAAAACCTCAGTTGATTAAAGCATGTATCTTTCACCCACCGGATGTTCGAAATATAAGTTTGATTCTAGGTTAGAAGTATTTGGGCCTAGTCTAAAACAAAAGTCCGATTTTTAGAAACATCAAGTATTAGAGTATGTATCGTGGAACTCTAGAAAATATGAGAAAAATGTGTAATTGTAAATAATAGTCTAGAAAGACATTTGTAATGTTGGCAAAATCCTATCAATTAATTTAGGAGTGCCAACTAGTATAAATAAGAGAGAAGTATCAAAATTAGAAGTGATCAATAACACAAGTAATCTCTCTCAAAACTCTCTTTCAAATTACCTCCAACCTTCAAAATTTCTTTCGTATCTTCTATATTGTAAAAACCCAAAAAGCCTATTTGTATAAGACCTCATGCTTGCCTCTTTGTATATGGTTGTTTATTTCTTCCAAAGATATAAAAAAAGAGAAGCAAAGGGTTTGTCTTCAATGATTTTTTTTTTTTTTTTTTAACTTTTTCTTCTCAATATTTTTTGCTACAATATAGATTTAAGAGTCGGAGATTAGAATCCCCTCCTATCATGTGTTGAATGAAAAACTTGAGAACAATAATAAATAGATAGATAATATTTGAAGCACAATATAAGTATGGTCTCAATTGCCTATATTTGAAATAATTTTAATTTTTGTTTTAATTTAAATATAATATCTTAAGTTATATATATAATCTAGATTTCACCTAATTTCATGTTCTCTTTTCTTTACATATAAGAAAAAAAAATTAAGATGTTGGACTACACCTTATTTTATTTTATTTTGTTTTATTTCATTTTATTTAGATGATAGGTTGGCTACCTAATTGTTTCAACGGTAACAAATTTTTTTTTGTTTGTTTTTATTTAATTTTAAGTTTAGGTTGGTTTTATCCTCCCCACCCAAAAAAGAAAAGGAAAAAAAAAAAAAAAAAAAAAAAAGCAAGCTTGTGGGTTAGATTTAAACTTATTTCAAGCATCCTATATAATTGATTTTTTAGAAAAATAATATTGAATAAAATAATTGCTTTAAGAGTTTAAACTAAAATCAAATAAAATGGAAAGTTGAACAACCGAAATATTTTTTTTTTTTTTTTTTTTTTTGAAAGGCTCAAAATCCAAAATTGAGGTTGGTAGTAATTCCTCTCATTTCAAGGAGAACTTCCTAATTCCAATTTAATTTGGTCTCCCAACAAATTCTATCGCACATTAAATTATATTGAAAATGAAAATTATAGGCTGGAAATGCCCTGTTTTCTTTTAATAAATAAACTTAATTTATTTAACTATAAAGTAAGCTCTATATATATGTATATATATGGACCTTCATAGCCACCTTACATGTGACCCTTTTTGGTTCACTCAAAACAAACAGACAATTTAGCCTTCTCATCAAACAAACCTACTTCAAAATTATTGATTGGATTGGACAAAACATAAATTATCAAGTCTAAATATAAAAGTAAATAAAGCAAAGATTAAATCATAATTCTAAAAATTTACAATTACATTCCTTAAATCTTTGAATGCATATTTCTACAAAATGTCTACTTCTAACTAACAAAAACAATTTGAATGTGACAAATCTCTATTACCTATCCAACTCTCTATCACATCACACTAATTACACCAACATTCATTCAACTCACATCAAAATTATACCAACAACTTTAATTATGTAAATAAAATCATTCTTTTTATATATACAATAAACAAAACCAAGATACAAAATGGTTAAACAAAAGGTAGAATGTAATAAAAAGGGGCAAAATATCAATTTTGATCCTAAATTTATGCAATACTTTTTAAAATTGAAGATTAAGATTACACCAATTATCTAATGTTATTTGATGAAATTGAAAGTTCAAAATTTAAATCGATAAAACTTCGACAAATGTAATGTAAAGGTTAAAATCCATTTTTTAACCCTAGAAAAATTATTCAACAAAGCCACAGGGACGTATATGAGCAATCGAATCCAAATTTAGAATGTATCAAAAATTGAAAACACAATTCTATTCTAATCTCCTCTGGGAGATCTAACAATATAGAATCGTGAGTCACACGAGGGTTGGGTTGACTCGTCAAGAAAGGCATGTATATAGACAAAAAAGTATTGTGGAGAAATAAAGAGTGGAAATAGAGAGGTGTACTAACCATTCTTGGCAACAACACAAGCATCATGCTTCATACAACAAGCATCCAAGCCATCACAAGGGCGTTCCCCAGGGCACCCACTATACAACAGCCCACAATATTTCCCATATCTCAAAAGTGGAGGCACTGAAAAACAAACCCACATATTAATACAAACTCAAACAAAACCAAAACCAAAAGACAAGGATGAGGAATTTGTAGTGGAATTGAGTTTTTAAGTGCGTCATTAAAAAGTCATTCTAAACCGACGTTAAAACAACCTGAGCAAAACTCCGACTCGCATTTTCTACTGCAATCTTTGCTCTACATAGGAAGAAACCAATTAAGAAGATCAAACTAAAGGAATTAGAAGGAGAAGGGGAAGAAAGGAGAGAAAGTGAAATTAGAAAGAACCATGGTTATGGAGGCATCGAGAGCTTGGACGCCAATGTTGAGGGCATGGGAAGGAAGAAAGGCAATGGTGGAGAAGAGAAGAAGAAGAAGAAGAAGAATGGAGTTGAAGGATTGAAATTGAGGCATTTTTTTTTTTTTTTTTTTTTTTTTTTTTTTTTTTTTTTGGGTGGGTCGCTCTCGTTTTTCTTGGAAAGGCTATGAATTTTGTTGAAAAGAATTTGTGGGGTTTTGGTTTTGGGTAAAAAGAAAAGTGTTTGTGATTAAATTTATAAAAAAAAGAAAGGGTTGTGTTTGTCTTGTAGTGTCTCGTGATATGGTTTTTTGGAAACGTTTGGCAATTTGATTGAAGGAGAGATGAGGGCTAAGGGTAAAGGTAATCGTGGCATTCCTGGCTCTTGCTCTCCCCTCGTGAACAAGATTTATAAATTTTTTAAATAATAATAATACTACATTTTTTTAATATTACACTTTTACCCTTCAATTCCCATTTCAATTTTTACTTAATCCCTACGTCTCAAAATGTCATATTTTTAATCTTGAATTTTGAGGTTCATGCCTCTTTTACTTTGAAAACGTAATAATCAATAGTAATTTGAAATGTAGGTCTCATCTAATTACTTTCGATGTTGTTTACTTGTTTATTGACATATTAGATCCACTTCCAAATCTGTACTAAAAAAAAATGCAAATTGATTGACGAGTAGAGAGTGCTCAATCCAATTGCGTTTAAAACTTGCGTCGCTATTGTTACAGTTATCGTTATTGTTACTGTTATAACATGAGAATTATGAATTTGTCGCAATTACTATTTACCATTACTGTTTTGATTCTAAACGGTAATGGTAACATTAAATATGATGATTCAAAATTCTAAATAAACTTGATCAAAAGTAATCCAATTATATTTTCGACTATGGTTCATTATAATTTATTTGTTAATGAAATTTCATTATGATTACATTAATTTTCATTACAAATTGGTAAGTGCGACCTCATTTCAGTTTGGTCGTCAATATTTCAAAATTTGTACTTTTAACTTTGACTTTTCATTAAATGTTGATGTTTTATGCTTGTGTTAAAGTGTATAAATTAATTATATTTAAATTAATTAAAAATTTCACTAATTTAAATTAGGTAATTGAGAGTTAAGATAAAACACTAAAATCAGCATTAATTAGAAAAAGTCGAAGGTAAAAATGTAAAATATCAAATGATAACTGAATTCAAATTGTAAGTATAAAATTGTAACATTTTCAAGCAAAAACCAAGTGAAAATTAAACTCAAAACTCAGGGGTAAAAGTGTAATGTTTTGAAACTTAAAAATCAAATGAAAAAAGACTGAAAACATATGGGTCAAAAGATTATAGATATATATAATTTTAAATGGCAAAATGTTAAAAATATTTACAAATAATAACAAAATATCACAGTCTACCAAAGATAAACTACAATAGAGACTACTATCTGTGTCTATTATATATATATAGTTAGTTAGTTAGTTAGTTAAATTACAACATTCATGAAATTTTAAATTTATGTCCATTAGGTCCATAACTTTTTGAAAGGTCATTTAATAAGTTGTTGAATTTTCAATTTTGTGTTCTTGAACTTTAAAAATTGTACAATAAGCAAAGTTTAGAATGTTGACGATGACAAGAATATTAAGATTTCATGTTTATGAAAATATAGATAAAATGCTGATGTGAATAAATACTATTTTTGAAAGAGAAATTAAAAATAAAAAAATCAACAAATATATTTAAATCAATAAATAAAAATTCGCACTTTTTTAAAGGAAATTATCTTAAATGTCAAAACTGCTAAAAATATTTACAACTAATAGCAAAATACAAAGTCTATCTGCGATAAATCGCGATAGACTATTTGTGTTTATCGTGACATAGATAATAGTCTATCGCGATCTATTGCAGATAGATAGTGAAATTTTGCTATATTTGTAAATATTTTGATTCATTTTGCTATATTTGAAAAGAGCCCCTTTTTAAATGAGTTAAATTAAGATACTTGTTATAACGTTATATTTATATTCGGTTTACAATTTGTTGCTATTTTTCTTTTAATACTTTATTAATTTTGTACTGTATATAATGAAAAATGTTGATTCTCCCTTATATTGATATCCAAACTCATGGACATGGAAATATCAATTTATTTTTTATATCGGCGTCAAACCTACAGACATATGAAAGTATCGTCGAAAATATTGACATATCAAATAATATCAAAGAAAATTTAATAATGTGAATATCACAACATACAAATTAGAGATCAAATTGGTTTTTTTTTTCTTTTTTTTTTTTGTTAATGAATTATAAATAACAAGCTATTGATGTTTTGTATTCGATGTTTTATTATATTGTCACCATATGATTCATTTTGAAACTTATTAGACAAATTTCAATTAAAAAAAAAAAAAAAAAAAAAAAAAAAAAAAAAAAAAAAAAAGAAGTCTCTCCTAACGACAAGGGAAGATCCGAAAGAATCTTTTACGAAGAAAGTGAGGCCGAAAGGTAAAAGAAAATATTTGTTTATTTTAAAACACATGCAACTTGTTCACAAATTTTATTTGGTATAGCTTTATTTAATTTCCTTTTTCTTAAGGGCTAATTACACATTTCGCTTTATTTATTTATTTATTATTTTTACCGTTTGTGACATGGAAGATATATCAAACTTTAAATCTCAAGATTGATAATATATTTACGTGTTATGCTCATGTTGGTAGGTCTAATTTATTTAAGTTTCAAAATTTGTTGTAAATCATAATTTATCTTCCAATTAAATCCTTAAAGATAATATGGAATTTAATCAGATATTTAGTAATTATAAGTTTACAAAATTGATCATTACAAGGTCAACTAAATTGTTCTTAAATGAGTTATTTAGAGATAAGCAAAGTAAACATAGTTTAACTGATGTACGAGTATATTCAAGTCTATTGAGAGTGTGAGACTTTTTGGAATTGGCAACTGTAGATCATTTGATTGGACTGAAATTTGGAATGAGTACACTTGACGATATGAATCATTTGAAAAATAAACGGATTCGTTCTGTCGCAGATCTCTTACAAGATCAATTCGGATTGGCTCTAGTTCGTTTAGAAAATATGGTTAGAGGAACTATATGTGGAGCAATTAGACATAAATTGATACCGACTCCTTAGAATTTGGTAACTTCATGGTTTAAATTATAAAAAGTATCGTTGAACGTTATCATTTGTTTCAAAAGTAATCTTATACTTTCAAAAGTTATAATATTATCTTCTAACTTTCATAAATGTTTCAAACATGCCCTTGAAGTAGAAATTCTTTAGAATTTGAATGGAAATTGAGATAGAATTAAATGGTGTAGTAAGTAATATAGAACGAAAATTTGAATCACCACATCATTTTACGTCATCGTCACACAGTTCTAAGTCTTGATTTTTTGTTAAAAATTCTAAAGAATTTAAGTGCACTTTTGAAATGTTTATAAAAAATTGAATAATATTAAAACTTTTGAAAGTATAGGGACATTTTTTAAACAAAGAGAAAAATTCAACGGTATTTAATATAATTCAACCTTTTGGAGTCTATATAGGAAGACAACAAAAGAAAAACTTACAAATTAAATCACATCAATTTTAGTGCTTAGTGGTATGCAACTTTGCATATACTTTTTTCTAGTTCCAATCATTTGATTGTGGGACGAGGAAAACAACATTAATTTTACCATCATTTTCAAATTGGTTCCCCTACTTCTAAATTATTATATAATGTTATTCTCAACGTGACAAAGTGTCTTTATTATTAGTATAATTAGTATTTTACGTTTCATCACCAATGCATCATATTTCTTTCTTCATTTTAAGATCAGGAAGCAAATGAAATTGTAGTTTTGAATCAATTTCAATGGTCAAGACTTTAATGAGAATAGCCAAATGATAAAAGAGTTTAATTGAAACATTTTATAAAGTTCAATAACATATAGAATAGAAATGGGTCACTTTTGCAATGTCTGTACCACACTATTTTGCAAATCACCCTCACATCACTTTTCCATCTTAAGAAAAAGTAAACGGAACTTCATCAAATAATAATAATTATGAAAAAGTAGTTTTGAAACCGGTTTAAAGTTTAAGATAAAGATGGAACTTTTCGAGGTTTAATGAGATTTTTATTAAAATTTATCTTAAATTTTATAGTTACTTTGTATAATTTAGCCTTTGTTTATAATACTTATATAAAGACTTAGGAAATTAACATTTACCACCAATATTTTACAAATATCCTAATTTTTAATTATATTTCAAAATTAGATTTCTCCATAATTTTGGGACAATTTTAACTTTTTGCTACATTACCTCTCATATTTAATTTTCTTATTATAATTAAAATATTAAAAAAATAGTTCTTTTTTTCTTTTATAAAGGATATTTTATTTCCCATCATTACAATTTTGTCTTTTTTTTTTTCTTTTTAAATACAAATTTTAGATAATGATTTTAGGAGTTTTTGTTTTTTAAGGATATATTTTTTTTTTCGAGTTAGTTATAAATTTGTCATAAATTTTTCTTTTTGTATATTTCGAATTTCAACTTAAAATTCAAAATCCCTAATTTCAATGGATTTTATTTAATGTAGAATTATGGTTACAATTATTCTTATCATCTATGTTTTGCTTCTTATATATGTATACAAGGTTTATTTCAAATATATACAATATTATTTCAAATATATACGATGTCAAGTCCAAATGTATTTAGAACAAATACAAATTTAAGTTGTTATATATTGCATACTGCATATTTTAATGTTAGTCTCGTTTCTATTAAGATATATATGTTTTTGCATACTTTGTTATGTATACACATGTATATATTTGAAATTAAGATATATGTTCCACGTACTTTGTCATATATACACACATCTATATTATATTAAGATAGATGACATCCTCAGGTTATTTGAAATAAACCCATATATATTTGGAATTAAAAATAAAATGTATAAATGAACCCCATATATACTAGGATTGTTTTTAAATATAGCAAAATGAGCCAAAATTATCTGTTCTATCGCGTTCTATCGACAGTGAAATTTTTCTATATTTGTAAATAGTTTGATATTTTTTATCTTTATAATAATTTCCCTATATACTATATATTATAGCTCACGTGACTTTTATGTGCGAGTTTTGAAAAAAAGAACAATTTAATATACATGAATATGATATATTTTTTCACAGATTTGATTTTGAAAATAAAACGTTATAAAAAAAACGTTTAATGCGCGTGAATATGATATATTTTCTTTTCCATATGTGTCTTTTCTCATTTCTATTTTTTCTTTTCTTATTATTTTTCAAAATTTCTAAAATTTTTGGAAAATGATATAGATATTTGAGTCATATTTTTGTGTAATATTTCATCTCATTAAGCTATTCATAACGAAAAAAAAAGAAAAATAGTAAGTTTTAAGATAATGTTATAAATATGTGTACTTAATTAGGTTATATTGGGTAGAAAACCCTACTTATATATTGACTTACTTAAACAAGCCCAAAAAGAATGGAAAGTTAAAGCCCAATAAATACACAAAAGCCGAATCCCCAAAGCCTGGGAGCAGAAACTAAAAGCCTACCCAATGCCAATAAGGTGTTTTTGATCGATCATATATAACATATATGAATTTAGGGCTATTTTTAAATATAGATAAAAAAAAAAAAAATCAAAATATTTATAAATATAACAAAATTTTATTGTTCATCTGCAATAGATTGTGATAGACTACTATTTGTATCACGATAGTAGTCTATCACAATCTATCGTGGTCTATTACGTATAGACTGTGTATTTTGCTTATAAATATTTTCCAACAATTTTGCTATTTAAGATAATTTCCCATAAATTTTGTAATCTAACCTTTCAAATTTTCACATTTTAAATTTCTTCATCATATTTTGTAATATTATATTAAAAATAAAAAGCATAGAAGAACTAGAATTATCATTTAAAATAATTAAAATCAAAATGACTTACAATCAAGCAATAATTATATAATATAGAAGTTTTTAAAAGTTGACGACCACAAATGTTATATTTTCAATTACTTTTACACAAATATATTTTATAAAGATGAAACTATTAGTATTAGTATTTTGTTTTAAATAATTGTTTTCAAATATAGAAAAATGAACCAAAATATTTACAAATATAACAAAAATTTTTATAGACTACTATTTGTGTCTGCGGTCTATCGCAGATAGATTGTGATATTTAGTTATTATTTGTAAATATTTTCAACATTTTTGTCATTTAAAATAATTTCCCTTTTTTCCCTTTTTGTTAGATGATAAGATATTAAATTTGTTTTCAACCATCAACTTAAACTTTTTGGTCAATCACAATTTAGGAATAATTACCGTTAGTATGCTGAAAAAAATTAAATTACATCTCTTTCATTCTTTTTTAGTTCAAACATCACTCAATTAATACTGAATTTATGGACAATAAAATAATCTTATATTCCTATTATTTTATTGTTAATGAAAGAATAAAGATGAAAATAGAGTTTATACGTTCAAGCAATCTAGTATAGAGTACATACGTTCTAGACCAAAAGACTAAAAGTTCAAATCTCTCTCATATATAGTTGAACTCGAGAGAAAAATTAAACAAGTTTCCAAGCTTTTCCACCATCCATGTTAAATTTTTTGAGTCTTCCAAAGATCATAACCAAAATCAATACCATTTTGCCTTCATTACTCCATTTTGCTGAAAATCCATACCACTTATCAACACAATCTTTTTGGGTATGGAGTTGCCTTCTGCAACTATAACCTGTTGTGAATCCCACGTTTCCATAAGCACTGCCAAAAATATACATAAAATTTATTACTTTTTAAACATCGATTCTATTGAGATTAAAATTAAGTCGGGTCTTGCCAAAACAACTATAATTCAATTTATATATAGTATGTGTTTGTAATCAAGAGGTTTCTGTGATTTTGGTGATTTCAATATCTCCAACACTATAGTTTAGACTTTAATTTGAATTTAATTTCTATGATTGGGTAAAACTTCACAATTCATTTATCTATGTCATTTAATTTTACCATATTAACAAATATTTTCCATGAGATAGTTATCTATCTAGGCAAGTATATTAGATAAAATAAAAAATTAATACTTATATAATCTATCAACTAAATTTTCTCAAGATACAACATAGAATTTTACCTAGTATAAGTTCATAATATTATCTCATTCTTATATTTAGTATTAATTGACATATAGTATGTGTTAACAGCTAAGAGATTTGTGGATCAAATCCTCTCGTTACGATTGTGAAAAAAAAATCTACTAGCTAAAAAATTTATGAAACACAAAATTGAAAAAACAAGGGACTGAATTTGTAATTTAAACTATTTGATAACACCCACCGAGAATCATTTACCCTAGCCTAATAGTAGAAAATATAGCTCATGATATAGTTTTCTCGTTGAATTATTAGTACGCTCGATCCATAGTAAAGAAGTGGTAAGAAAATAAGTATATAGTTTTTAAAAATAAGAAATCGAATAACTAATTAATGACTCCTACATCATTGTGCCTAAAATACATCGTAATTTAAGATAAGGAAGCAATGACTTTTAATATATAAAAGAAAGACATCCAAATAATAATAATAAATAAATAAATAAAGGACAAAAGGCATTGATGAAATTAAAATAATATGAAAAATGAAAGGTATTAAGGGTTACCTAATAACTTCAAGCACAATATTCAAAGCACTGAAATTGATTGGATCTTCAATCATATTTTTCCTCTCAATTATGCAAATAATAGTGATGAAGATGAGAAGATAAGATAGGTGTGAGAACAAGAAATTTTGTAGAGCTTTTCCCTTTCTTCTTCTTCTTCTCTTTTGCAAAGCTTGAAGATGATCTTCTACTTGTTGCTTCTCTTTCAATGGAACAAAAGATGTATATGGAGGAAGATACCTATAAATTAAATTCAAATATCCAAAACCATTATTAAAAATAAATAAATACATATATACACACACTAATAATTTTATTTATTACACAAATACTATATTTGTTTGTATTTTTTGTGGTTAGAGATGGGTTAAGTTTATTTATTACTAATTACTTTTCTATATGTTTTGTCATTTTCACTTTTAGTAATTTTCTTTTATTGAAAATAATGATTAGTTAATAATTAAAACCTTTTGATTTTAAAAAAATGATTAAAACCTTTTTTTTTCTTCATTAAGAACCTTAACCCATTCAAACAATATAATTTAACAAAATTTCTTTTTTTTTTTTTTTATTCAATAGGAAAATTTGAAGCAATTTCTTGATCAAGAATAATAATACATAATTAACCCAACTAAACTGAAGTTGGCAAAAAAAAGAAAAAAAAAGTCCTAAATGAAAGATGGAGATTTAATTTTAAGGAAATAATTAAATTAAGAAATAAAAAATAAGGAGGGCATGCCTAATTCCAATCCTACTTCTCCTAATTTTAATTCTTAAATGTTGAAAGCTTACTTCTCATTTATTAGTCTATTTCAACTCATTGATTGTTGAATTAAAACACTATCCTCTTTTTCTAACAAACAAAATCTAATTATAAGTTATTATTGGAGAAAAACATTATTCAATAGGATTGCTTATCTCTCCACGACCATTGAATGTGAATTCAAATTCGAAATACTTTTGTAGTTTCTTTATCACATAATATCCAACAATAAAAGAAAGTCAATCACATTATGACAGTCTCCTCAAATAATTTCATGCATAAGAGAGAGAGGGAGAGAGACTGACATCATAACAACGAACAGAATCAAGATGGCAGAGGAGAGCATTGAAATATCGACGATGGTTTCTCCAGTATGTCGAGAATTTGTGCTCAAAAATAGAATACCAACAACTTTTTGATAAGAATTCAATTCACTCAAAGCATTGGAATTCCATTCCATTGAACATATCAATATAAACTGAATCAAAATGAACCCAAAAACTGTCACAACCAAAAGGCAAGAATGAAGACTAGGAAGCAAGTGAAGATACTCAATCTCTTCACTATTTTTCAACAAATAGTCAACTTTCAATTGATGATCATTTTTACTAAACTTCCCAATGACCCAAATGCAAAACCTTAAGCAAGATGGGTACAAAGTATTACCAAGTAAAATTTGAGGGATTAAGATTAGAAGAAGACCTGAGTTCTTATGAAACACAATCATGTTTTCATTTGTTGGGACAAAACCACAACTAGCTAAAGTAGAAACACTAGTGAAGATTGAAAAAGTGACCAAATTTATGCCTTTTTCCTTGAGGATTTCTTTAGCAAGACTTGAAATGAAAAGGAGGTAAATAGCAATCATTCCAATGCCAACAATATGAGTTATCAAAAGATAACCCAACACTACAAAACCCAAGAATTTGATTGAACTCAAATATTCAAAACTCTCAACATTTCCAATTTGGTTTGGAATTTGGAGGTTATAAAATAATTTTCTCAAATGAAGTCCAACCATAGAAGTAAAAATCTCACCTCCTATAAACATGAGGATGGTCAAGATAACGAGTTGGGAATTGGAGAAAACTTCCATTTCAATTGATGACATGCTTGAAACAGTTGAGGCTGACACTGAAGTGAAGAATAAATCTAACTTTGTGGGTTGAAAAGAAGGATATGTTGTAGGTTTTAAAATCATCAAAACTAGAAATCCAAAAGAAGAGATGAAGATGAAATAGAATAATTGAATCCAAAATGGATTCATTCTTAGAAGAAAGAAAATTGATTTTCTTACACTTGATAAAAATAAAGTCTTCATATTTGTTTTGACAAAAAGCTTGGCTTTGAGAGAATGGTAGGGTTATTTATAAATAGTGGATTTTGGTAAAAGATTAAAGTCTTGCATAAATTGTAGCTTGTGAAAGGTATGTTCTTTATTAAAGAAAAGGAAAAGGATCTCAAGAAAGTTCAACTTTTTCAAACTTTCTAATTGAATCACTTGTTGGATTTATTTGCAATATATTAGAGACAAAAATCTCAAATCTAAAACGAATAGGAAAATCACAAGCTTCCTTTCTATTCCTAAAAGGAATATAATCCATGGGTTATTACTTCTAAAAGAAATAGGAAAGTAATAAATTCTAAATAATATAAAAGCAGCTTATAATTTTAAGAAACATTTGTACGAACTTTTTTTTTTTTTTTTTTTCCTTAAGTATGTGTACTATCTAGTTAAATTATCTTTCTATTTTTTTATTTTAAGAAATTTTGTATTCTCTTATTGGTAGTAGAAAAAGGAATGAGTGAATATACAAAAGTCTTTGAGAGAATATTTTAGTAATTTAGATTAGAGAAATTAAATAGAATTTTCGAAAGTCTCAAAAGCAAAAGAGAATAAATTTGAAAGTTTGAGTATTAAAATAGAACCAACTAGAAAATTTGAAGTTTAAATTTAAAGTTTTCTTTCACCTTTAGTATGATTTTCTTTAATCACGTTTAAATAATCTAATAAATCATTAAAAAAAATGATTTAAGAAATATTTTACGGAAAATTAACTACTAATTTACCGAAACTCTCCCCTGCCATTTTGGTGGCGATTTTGAGTCCAAATATATATATATATAATACCTTTAAAATTGGGACGTAAAATAGTTCCATTGAAAGTATTTTTGAACTTTTACCTGTCAATTATTTTGGCCACGCCTAAAAAAAAACATAGCATAAACTATAAGTGATTTTAGACTAAAGGTACAATAAAAAATAGAAACAATCAAGTCGAAAAAATAACAAGATTTGATATAAAAATAGCACTTTATGTCCAAAATAGGCTTAGAGGAGAGAGTTAGATCATGTCGAAACCCAAATTTATGTGACATGTCCCATGCATACCTTGACCCAAACATTGCCCTAGGACCAAAACGAGCCTAGGAGGAGATGCTTGGCTTTGACCCAATGCCAACCCTAGCCAAACATGACTCTAAAACCCTAATGGAATGAACTTGATCAACCACCCATGTAAATACATTATTATGACTTGAATCCTACTCTCCTACTCTCTAACTTTCACACTCTTTCGCTCTTTGACTTAATCATCAAAGTGTGTGTGGCAAGAACCACACAGGTAGGCAAATTTTCTATTTTGTAGGTAGATTAATTCTCCCATACAAGTAAATTTAGTATTAGTGTCACATGAAAGTTAAATGTATTTTCTCTTCCCAAAATTTAACATCAACAGCATAATTTGTTTTCAATATGAGATTTCATTCTTCTACTCCCCATATCGTGAACATATAAAAAAAATAATAATAAAAAAAACCAAAAGAAAAAAGAAAAAAAAGGGAAAAAAGATAATTTAGACGGTTGTGTATTGTTGATGTGTTGTTTTGTTGATTTATAATGAAAAAATTTCAAACGGTTGAACTCAAAATATATAAAATAGTAATAATAATTGAAGATGCCAATTCTATTCAAATTTTGTGTCCAACCACCCTGACTTGTGATTCTTGGAACGTGAAATATTTATTCTGAGAAGAGTTTGCCACGTGGCATTGTAGCCTAAATTGGACTCATTGCTAGTCAAGCGACGCGTGGCTGTCCTTTCATCACCAGTTTTTCTTCTATTTATTTTATCAATTTCTTTTTTAAAAAATAAAAAATAAAAAAACAATTTAAACCCATACCTATTATTCGAATTTCTACTTCGAAAATACTTAGGTGATCTGCACCTATCTATGCATCCTAGAGGGTTGGTTGTCCAATAAAAATCTGCCACGTGACAACTTTTTGTTTTTAAAAAAATCATTTTTCTTTTTAATTTTTCCTTCGTGTGTATAAAAATATGAAATATAAGATTAGGTGCATCTTACTCTTTCTAATTTTATATTCGAGAGTACATATTTTAATCAATTATATGTTGGAAATTCTTTTACTTCAAAAATATTATTATCGTTCTTATTTCACATTATATACACATTGTAAACTTTAGATTTATTAGGGCAAATACCAATTTATATAATTATACCTTTAAACTTTGGGAGTTATATCAATTAAAATCTTGAACTAATAATTATACCAATTTATGAGATGTTTGGGACGCTTAATTGGTTATTTTAATTTGTGGGTTATAATGGTATGTGCGTGAAGTGCAAACTATTTTAGTCTAAGTAGAAAATAGTAAACATTGTACCAAACAGAGAAAGAGAGAACGAGTACAAAGTGGTAAACATTATAATAAATAGTAAATATGGTAACAAATAGGGATTTAAAATAGTAATACTATAATTAATTGTAGGTTATAAAGGTCGAAAACAACATCTATTATAACTGGAGCAAGCTATAATAGCCCACTCCACCAACTTCAAGTGGCCAAAACACCCTCTTAAACTCTGAACTTTCGTAAGTGTATTAATTTACACCATTTTCCAAATGTTTGACCAAAATCAGGTGAAACTTATTATTTGAATCAATTAAACTCTAGAATTTTTATAAGTCAATCAATTCAGACATTGCATTATGATTACTTTTAAAAATCATCAATGAATAGATTTGTTAACATGTATAAATTTCTTTAACTGTCAATTTTACAAAATGAACTATTAAAGTAAATGCATGTACATTTCTCAAAGGAAATTTTGACTTAACAGTCTTAAATTCATCCATTTATGTAAGTTTCATATAAAGTTTTTCTAGATGTGAAACACAAAATAGGGTTTAAATTTATACACGTATAAAAATTTAGGATTTACAATACTACAATTATTAGTTAAAAATTTAAATTGATAAACTCTGAAGCATAAGGATATAAATTGATATTTTTCCTATTTACTATTATTTTAAGGACATTGCTTTAGTAATTTCATATTTACATCGCCAATCTCTCGTGGATATATATAACTAAAATTTGTACTAAATATATATATAAATAAAAGGATAATCCCTTTAAATAATAAAATTGTTGAAAATATTTACAAATATAGCAACATGTCATTGTATATCAGTGATAAACACTAATAGACATCTATCAATGATATATGTCTATTAATATCTATCACAATAGACAATGACATTTTGCTATATTTAAAAATATTTTTAGCAGTTTTGTTATTTAATACAATTATTTTTGCCGTTATTATACTAACAAAAAAAACTCATTATTTTCTTCCTCTACTTTAAAATAATAAGAAGAAAAATAAAACTAAAATTTTTTCCCTAAGTTCTTCATTAGAAAATTATTATAAATAGAAAAATATCAAACTATTTACAAATATAGCAAAATATTAATCTCTATTTGTGATAAACCGTGATAGAATAGATGTCTATACTTGACCATTCAAATATTTTCATACACAATTTTTTTTTTTTAATTGTGATTTTGGCCTTTTTCTCTAATTGAACGGATTTTATCCTTTTTTATATTAAGCATGATTTTAACCTTTTTTATCTTCAAACTAGGCGTGGTTTTGTTATGTCTTTCAAAAATAAATAATAAAAATAAAAACAAAAAAGTCATATACCAAGCGTGGTTTTTATTCTTTTCTCGAAGGTAATTTCTGTTATTTCAACTAAACAAATTGAGAAAATTATTATAAAATTTTAAAATATCAAATTATTTATAAATATAGAAAAATTTAAATATCTACTACCAGCAGTAACATAGACAGACCTAACAAATAACAAAGTGTCTATTTCTAGTGTATCATATTTGTTTCCTTTTAGTTTTACAATTTTGTTCTATCACTATGTCAATGTCCGGTAAAGATTACAATATTTATTAAATTGTGGTCTAATTAGATTAAATCAAAAGTTTTTAGGATAAAAATAGATACACCATACTGAGATTTAAAGGTAAAGTCCCTCAAGTATCTAGTTGTTTAATATCATTTTAGCTTCAACTTTTAACTCTTTACCTACAAATTTAATCTTTCTAATATTTATATTATTATCACTAAGTTAATCATAATAACGTTTAATATTTAGTCAAAGTGAGCATAGTTCAACATTAATTGACATGTGTATTGCCTCCTTTAAAGTCGGTTATTCAAATTTCTATATTCCCATGCCTGGCGTATTTTCTTTTTTAGTAACTCAGACTCCAATTGTTGACGAATTCTTAAATATCATATTTAATCACCCTTTCACATTTTATTTTAACAAAAATTATAAATGCTTCTAATAAAGGGAAGTGTTTTTTCTTTTAAAAACAATCATTTAAGAAAACAATAATAAAAATTTTCAATTATATATACAAATCCATAAAAGTTAATTGAATGGAATAATATTTCCTTTCTAAATATTTAATATTTATGCTTACTAAATCATGAAAAATTCAAGGATTATTCGACTTAAACTAAAAATACAATCTTGATTCTTATACTTTGAAAGTTGTTTAATTTTAGTCCTTATACTTTCAATTATCCAATTTTAGTTCTTCTACTTTCAATAAATATTAAATTTAATCCAAATGCTAGTTTATTATTAATTTTTCTTTTTTAAAAAGAACTTTTTGTTATTTAGTAGCATTTTTAGTACAAATTTTAAAAACATATTGTATTTTTTACATGAAAATTATTATTATTATTTAATCAATTTTAGTAAAATTAACTTTGAGAGACTAAATTTCAAATTTATTAACAAAGAGATTCAAATATTTGATCTCTTAATCTCGATATATCAATTAAATAAGGCTCAAATTGATTCTTAAATAATGTCCATTCGTCAAACATAGTTAGTCTAATAAACCAAAGAAAATTCTAAGGGAATATTTAGAAAATATTATATATATTATATGCAAGTTACATTATTTTTTGTTTTTTTTTTTTTAAATTACAAATATAATAAACGTGTTATTTTCACGTGCGTCAAAGATTATTAGAGAAGCTTCCAAGCTCTTTGTTTGTTCATATTAAACTTCTTTAGTCGTCCAAAGATCATGACGACAATAAGAACCAGCTTTCCATTGTCGCTCCATTTTCCTGAAAACCCAAACGACTTGTCGACACAATTACTTTGGGGATGAACTTGTCTTTTGCAGCTATATCCCATCGTAAACCCCACATTTCCATATGCACTGCCCAAATTTTAATTATTAGGTAAATCTATAATGAATATAAATTCTTGAAATATAAATTCTTGAATTTAAAATTTAAATATTAAATATAAAGTTTAAAGGTAATAAAACAAATCAAATGAAAAGTAAGATATTTTTATTTATAATTTTAAATGCTCTTTTTTAAAGATATAGTTTTATATATTATGGAGTAAAATGGGATAAGACATTAAACACATTTTTTAAAAAATTAAATGTGAAAGGACGTAAGAAAAAAATGTAAGAAATATAGTTAGTTGTTTGGAGAAGGTATTTGTATATTTGTTAAATGATGTGTATGATTTTAAATGTTACTTTATTTACTAATCTTTTATGCATGAAGAAAAATAAAGAAAAAAACTAAGAGGCTCTATAAATAAATAAATAAATAAATAAGACTTGTTGTGACAAAAAGAGAATGTAAAAGTAGGATGTGAAAAATCAAAATTTGTATTTTGACCAGAAATTATTATTTAAAAGATGAAACAAAGGAATAAAATAATCAAAAGGTTTACCTGATAACTTCAAAAATAATGTTGAAAATATTGAAATTGAGAGGATCTTGCTTGATATTATGTCTCTCTGTGATGCATATAATAAAGATGAAGATGATGAGATAAAAGGGTTGGGAGAAGACAAAATTATCCACAAATTTTGCTCTTTTTATTTTTCTACTTCTTTTATGGGCTTCCAATTGATTTTCTTCTTCTTCTCCTTCTCCTTCATCAATTTGTATTGGCATGAAAGAAGTGTAAGGTGGAAGATACCTATAAAATTTATATATATATAAAAAAAAAAAAAAACCCATCAACCAAATAATAATAATAATAATAATAATAATTTAATACTCTACTTTCTTTGTGGTTAAATAAAGAAGGAGATTAAGAGATTTATATCTAGTTTTTTGGGTTTAATGCCTGATATAATATAATAATAAAGCAAAAATGAGCTAGTTCTAAATTCATATTCTTACTAATCTGTTGAATATTAAATTAATTATCCCCAACTTAACAAGAAGAGTTAGAAAAAATAAATATTGATTTTTGTCAACAAATTTGTGACTAATACTTGAAAAGAGAGTTTCTATTCATTTGTAATTTAAAAGATGGTTGTTTGATGTTGTAAACTTAGAGTTAATAATTGCTTTTCGTCTTTAAATTTCAAAGAAAGTAACATTTTAATTTGATACGTAAACTTTATCAATTTATAATGATTGAGTTTATTGTGAAAATATATTATTAAGATTTAATCAAATTTTTTATATGTATAGATTGATAAACTGATTAAAAGTTAAATTTATTTATAAATTATAAAGATTAAGTCGCTACAAAATTAAAATTGACAATTAAATTTGATGAGACTTCCCACGATAGAAACTAAAATGTTTTAAATTTTAAAATTACAATGAGTCGTTATAAATCAAAGTTGAAGAAAAAATTAGAGCGAAATTTATAAAGGAAAAATTCTGCAAAACCATAATATAATTGATTAGTCACCTATAATCATTAGTAGTCTTTTTTTAAAGTATAGTTTGAATCTGGATTTGTTAACAATTTTAAATTAGCATAGACAAATGGGAAAGAACACAAGAATAAAAAATATATATTTGTATAAATAAATCTAAAAATTAAAAACAATATAAAACTTTTTTTTTTTTTTAAAAAAAAGGACTTAAAAAAAATGAAAAATAATCTACTTTAAAATTTTGGTTCTAACTTTTTATGACAACTTAATCTTTTGCATTTGATAATAATAACTCACTATTTTTTTAATAATATAAAAAATTGATTAAATTAGTAAAATATTTCTTCATTAAAAAACCTCAAATAATGTAATCAACCTACATCACTAGAACAATTAGAGTAATGATGATTATTCTAGAATACATGCATATGCTAATGATAATTAGTCAAACTTTTGCCAATAATAAAAATCATTTAATACTTTTTTTCCCCACAAATTGTTAGTCATCAATCAAATTAGTCATTTTTATAAAAATAAGTAAATAAAAGTAGTCATCCTTAAAAAAAAAAGGTTTGCTAACTATTAATCATTTCATTTTCATTATTATAATACCTTGATACTCAACAAAGAATTTTTTTTTTTTATCCTAACCTGCACAAGAAATTGAGTGTATTATTGATTATTTTAAATGTATATTTGTTCTAAACAACAGTTGAAAGTTCTTGATAAGAATTTTAGCTCAAATAACTATTTTAATATTTTGTTTATTTAAAATTAAGTTTATAAATACTACTTTCGATTTTTATTATTTACATTTTAGGAAGTGTTTCTAAACTTTCGGTCAAATTTTGAAAACTAAGACAATATTAGTTTTAAGAACTTGACTATGATATGATTCAAATATTTCCTTAAGAAAGATGACAATATTAGTTTTAAGAACTCGACTATGATATGATTCAAATATTTCCTTAAGAAAGATTAAAATTGTTGTAAGTAAATAATAACAAAATCATTTAAAGTTTTCAAAAACTAAAATGAAAAATCAAAAGGTTATCAACCTTAATTTTTATATTTTAGGTTTTGAAAAATTAATCTTATGAATACTACTATCTATGAGTTTCTTTGTTTTGTGTTGTTAATTTCTAGGATTGTTTTAACCATCATGGATTGGCCTACTCGTAGTGGAAATATTTTAAAAAGGCCAAAGGGCCAAGGGATTATGGGTTTAATCACTAGTGGCCACCTACGACATGAGATTAGTCGATGCACGTAAGCTAACGGGACACTCACGGATTAAAAAAATAATAATAAATTATAGGAGTGTTTTAAAAAACCAAGCCATGTTTCTGAAAGTTTAATTAAAAAAAATAATAAATAAATAAAGTATACTTTTTAATTTGGATGAATTTTACTATGAATCCTTAAAAGGATGAGAACCACTGTGTAAAAAATTAAAATAAAACAATGAAACTGGTAAGTATAGAGTATTTACAAATTATATTTTCAAAAACAAAATATAATTAACTAAAGGAGGATCAAACTATACTCAACATTCTTTTAATTAATAGTTTCCAAAGAAAAAGGTGTAGTACTTATTGAGTCAACAAATTGTATATTAATTATTATAAATGAGAGATCATACTAAATTGAAAGAAATGCAATTAATTAAAAGTAAAGAGAGAAGAGAAACTAACATCATGGCAACAAAGAGAAACAAGATGGCAGAGGAGAGTCTTGATAGATCAACAATGGATTCACCACTATGTCTTGAATTTACACTTAAAAACAAAATCCCAATCAATTTCTCAACACAATTTAATTCACTTAGTGCATTTGATCTCCACTCCATGGCTCCAATTGCTACAAACTGAATTAAAACAAACCCAAAAACACTCCCAACCAAAAGCAATGAATATAGCTTTGGAACCAAATGCAAAAACCCAATTTCCTCACTATTTTCCAACAAAAACCCAACAATTTCTGTCTTCTTCTTCATAAGTTTTCCTAAACTCCAAATACAAAACCTCAAACAAGAAGGAAACAATGTATTCCCAAGAAATACTTGAGGAATAAGTATGATAAGTAAACCTAAATTCTTATTAAATACTATCATGTTTTCATTTGTTGGTACAAACCCACAATTTGTAAAAGTTGAAACTATGAGAAAAATTGAAAAAGTTGATATTTTTAAACCTTTTTCTTTTAAGATTTCTCTAGCACTTGAAACACATTTGAAATAAATTGAAACCATTGCTATGCCTAAGAAGTTGAAAAATAGAAGATACCCAAGTATTACAAATCCCAAAAACTTTATGGAATTGTATTTGAGAAGAATAATATCTAAATTATTATTTCTAACAATTCCCAACTCTACACTTAAATCACTTGAAACACAAGCAATTTTTTGTTCAGAAAATTTGAGCTTCAACTTCCTTAATTGAAGTCCAACCATGGAAGTGAAAACTTCACCTCCAATAAACATTAAAATTGTCAAAATAATGAGTTGGGAATTTGAAAAAACCTCCATTTCCACAGTTGACATGCTTGAAACTGTGGAAGCTGAGACAGAGGTGAAGAAAAGATCTAATTTTTTTGGGTGAAATGAATTATTGGAAGAAGTTTTTGGATTTAAAACAACCAAAATCAAAAACCCAAAAGATGAAATGAATAGAAAATACAAAAGTTGAATCCAAAAGGGATTCATCTTAATAAGAAAATTACAAGACAACCTTTGCATTCTCAACCTCATTATTTTTATCCAAAAAACATGAAAACTAATTATGGTCTCAATTGAATGGTACAAGATATTTATAGTACAAATTATTTGTTGTCTCCGTAGTACTTTAGTTCATGATTATTTGATTCCTTGAGTTAAATATTAGCATCTTTCATTAGGTGCCTCCCACTATCTAATCATTTATAAAAAGAATCCTAAATACTATTTTGGTCCCTACACTTTATAATTTGTTTAATTTTAGTCCCGATATTTGTAATTCAATTATAGGGTTTGAAATGGAATTTTCTTTTTTTTTTTTTTTTTAACAAAGGTTGAAATGGAATATTATTCATAGTCGGCCCTTAAAATAATTTGAAAATATAGGGAAATTAAGAAAAATTAATTAAATGCAAACCAATTAGAAGATGACACGTGGTGGTTTCCACATGGCTGGGATCGGTGGTGTGGGGTCTATAGCTGCATTACCGTACAACTACCCTAATCCTCCACCACCCATGATTAACGATTTAACTGCATTTTATTTTTTATGATTTTTTTAGTGCATTATTGTGAGCAAATTGACTATTCCAAACCAATAATGCGATTTTATATATATATAAATTGTATATTGAATTCTGAATTTTAGATCTAATCAATCATAGTTATTTTTTTTTTTTAAGAACCATCAATCATAATTTTTTCGGACTTTGATCATTATCATTGTGAATAAAATGATAACGTTGCATGTTTATTTCTCTCATCTTTATTAATTTGTAATGTCACACATTAATTTAATGTATCATTAATGTAAATATATATAGTTTATTAGCAATGGACATATTCTCTCTTTTTTTCTTTAAGATTTGTTTAAAATAACTATTTAGTGTTTAATTTTTTGTTACATGAAAACTAATAGCCACTACAAGAATTAAGTCTTTTGCCAATGCAAAAAATTGTCGGCGTAGCTCCAAAAATGCTTCGGTTAATTCTATACCGACGCTAAGTATCTGTCGGCGTAGGTCTGTCGGTAGAGCCTATGCAGACGCACAAAAAAAAAAGTGTCAACGTAGATTGGAACTGTCGACAACAGTCGTGAAGTTGGACCAATGTTGATGGCTAGCAAAAAAAATCGACAAAATGTGTATAAGCCGACGAAGCAATGTGGCATCAACAATTCTTTAATGCTGATGGTTTGAAAACCTCGTCGGCGTATCCTCACAATGACAACGACATATATTTAGCGTCAGTAGTTCTTCTATGCCAACGATTATAGTTTGTCGTCGTCATATCTTTGAAATGCCGATGCCTCCTAAGGCCATGTGGTGTCGGCATAAGCCTTTTTTTTTTTTTTTTTCCAAAATACCTATTTTAAAATTGTATTGTTTTTCCACCTACATCAATCATTTGTTCATTACTTTAGTTTGTACCTAAAAACAAACAAATTATACCAAATACTAATCAACATCCATTCAATATTATCATAAAAGAATTACATTAATAGGTCATTACTTAAGTTTGCTTGCGACGTTGCAATAAACATGTAAAAGAAGTTTGACAATAAGGTTACATAACCAAGGTAGTACTAATTTGGTCCCAAAACAAAGACATTACAAAAAAAGTGAAGACCAATTTCTAGCTTGCTTGCTATGATCTTTATTGAAAGTTGGTCCTGAAAAGTAAATAACAAAAATAAAAGGCAAATACTGACTATAATTATAACAAAAAAGTATCCAACACAAATTTAGTAAACTTATATGGCACAAAAACAACTTTACATATATATACAATAACTTGACAAGGAATTAATGTCATAAGTTCTACAATTAGAAACTTGGTTGATGCATATGAGCAAGATATAGAAGTTCGGTTCATCAATTATTTCCAAAAATTTGCTTATTGAAATAGGCTCCATCAAACATATACTTTCTTATTTCTTTGACCAACGTTCAACTCAACTCTAACTATCTAAAATGAAAAAAAAAACCCATCCGGAAATTTCATTGATTTTTCCAATTTACAAAGTATGATTACAATATCTGCTTGTAACCGATCCAAGTCACCTATGCGTATTGTTTTCGTGCACAAGTCACAAAAGAATGTACATAACTAAACAATAGCAGTTGACACATCATTTTAGTAAAACATGTGAGTCATGAGTTTTTAGCTCCCATATTTTTCCATTCTTCTCACTCATACATCGGAATATGTTTGACACAAACCCATTCGAAAATTTCATTGATTTTAAAAACTTACAAAATTCAACACTTTCGTGAGTAGTTAATGTATATGCAGCATGTGGCTTTTCAAATTTAGACCATTATTGCGCAAATGTAAATCTTTTCATATCTTTAAATTCTATTAATCCAATCATGCATTCGTTCGTGCATTAGTCATGTCTTTTGTCTTTCCTTCAATATTTAACAATGTGTCAATCAAGTTATCACAAATGTTCTTTTCGATATGCATCACATCCAATTTATGCCACAACAACAGTCATGACCAATACGAAAGTTGGAAAAAAATACTTTGCTTCGTCCAATGTACACTTCGTTTCCTTTTCTTATCTTGTTTTGTTGGATGTTTTCTAAGCACGGGAAGATTTATCATACTAAGTTGTTCTAACATCTCTTCTCCATTCATTGTAACCAGAGGAGGTCTATGTTTAACATTTCCATTATGTTGCTTACTTCTACGCCAACTGTGATTTTTAAGAAGATAACGTTGATGCCCATGTAAGAAATTTTTCCTCTATTTAAAACGATGACGTGTCTTCCTTACAAATGGGGCATGCTTGGTAACTCTTAGTACTCCACCCAAACAAATACTATATGTAGGGAAATCATTAATAGTCCATAACAAACTTGCACATAGTTTAAAGTACTCACCATGGACACAATCATAAGTGTGAACACCATTTTCCACAATTCTTTCAACTCCTCTATCAATAGTTGCAAGTAAATGTCAATTTCTTTTCCAGGAGATTTCAGTCCTGGTATAAGTAAAGACATGAAGAAATTTGTTTCTTTCATGCATTTCCATGGTGGCAAATTAACACAACATGCCACATATGGCATGAAGTACTCATATTTGCAAATGGATTAAACTCATCCAAAGTTAATCCCAAACAAACATTTCGTGGGTTTGAAGCAAATTGAGGAAATTCACGGTCAAAATGTTTCCACCCTTCTCCATCAACTGGATGTCTTAGAATACACTTTTTTTTATGCCTCGATGCAAACAATTAATTCAACCTCGATATCAATGGAAAGTGGCATAAGACTCATTGCATACTAGACATTGTTGACAATTAGAAAATTCTTTCCAATATAATATGCAATCGTACTTGCAACCATGAATTAAGTCATAACCTAGACTAAGTCACATCACTTCTTTTTAGCTTCATAAAATGAACTAGGTATAGATGCACTAATTGGATATGCATTTTTAACAATTCAAGTAGCATATTAAATAACTGTTACTCCAACCATTAAGAACTTTAATATGCATCAATCTTACCAAAAAGTTCAATGAAGAGTATTTTCTACAACCAGGGTATAATTGATTACATGCTTCATCTAATAAACCTTTAAATAGTCTTGAATTATCACTCTCAATCTCGATATCTTCTTCATTTAGATCTTCATCGATAATTCGACCTTGTAAATCGTTTAGAATATTTAACATTTCATTTTCTTCAGTTGGCACGTCATTAAACTCTGCATTACTGAATCCTTCATCATGTACTAAATGAGATGTCTGATTTAATTCTCTTGACAAATTAACTCCTTCCCCATGATATACCCATTACCTATATGAGGGAGACATTCCGTATGTAAACAAATGTCATTGAACCTCGTCTAATGATTCCCACACTGTATTCATTCAAATTTTGCATGGACATCTTGCTTGTTCAAAGTTATTAACATGGGACTTCTCTTTCTCAAGGAATCAGGTTACTCCTTCCATATAAGCCAGTGAGAACTTATCTCGAAGTTGAATCCAATCTATATTGATTTTTAATGATATTCTTTCCAACTAAACTCTTGATTCCTATAGTCTTAAAGTCTTAAACCTATAGGAATTACACAAAAGATCAAAGTTAGTATTAACTAACATATATGGATCTATTGCTTTTGGTGATGATTAAAAGGAAGAAATATATTATCCGAATTATTCTTCCTAATTATACAAATTAGGAACAGTTCCTTAATCTTAAAATTCATACATTCATGCTTTAATATTATTCAAACAAAGATTTAAGCCCTACATATACACAACAATAATATTTGTAAACAACAACATTCACCCATCTAAGAAAATCTAAAATTTCAACTATAAATTAACCACAAAAAGATAACAAAAGTCATCGATAATATTTAACTACAAACCCTAATGAAATACATAAAAAACAAAATCATAAACAACAATAATCAACCACAAATGTAAAGTATTATACAAAAGAATTTCAATCAACATCCTCAAATCTCAACATTGAACATCCAAACAAAAAAAATAACTAAGCCATACTCAATAATTGCACCACATATGTAAATTTGACCAAGAATGCAAATCTCAACAATATTTCTAAAAACATTTCAACAACCAAAAATTTATATCACCAAAAGTTTCTAAAAAACTACACCCGACAACTAAATCACACAAAAAATTAGAAAAACAATACAAATCTCAACAATAATTTCATGATAGGCCACTCAAAAATTTAAAAAAAAAAAAACCAACAAAAAGTAAAATTGCAAAAATTTCGAGGGAGACATACCGGTGGTGGGTGAGGGAGAGGGATCTAAGGGAGGGGATAGGCGGCGACCGACAAATCTAAGGGAGAGAGGGGAGGGGACGAGCGGCGATGGTGTGGGTGAGGGAGAAAGAGGGAGTGTCGGTGGGGGCGTGGCGTGGCCGACAAACTTCAACAACAAGAGTGGTGAGCTAATTTCGAAGGAGTATTGGTGGTGATTTTAGGTATGCTAGCGAGGGAGAGCTTGAAATTGAAGAAGAGGGAAAGGGGAAGGGAAAAGAAAAGGAAAAAAAATTAATGTTTTTATTTTTAGAACTGCCTATGCTATAAGCAAGACATCGACAAATCTCACCCTATGCCAACGACATGTAATACGCTATCTGCAAAGGCCCATTTTTGCCGACGACAATAATCAACCATCGACAAAGACCATTCTATGCCGACGGGTAAATATTTTAGCGTTGGCATATGCCCCTCTTTGCCGACGCCTATATTTCTACCATCGGTAGAGAGGGTTATTGCTAAAGGGACTTCGAGAGCTACTTTTTGCCGACGAAGTTTTATGGTGTCGACATGTTTTTCGTCGGCATAAATGAATTTTCTTGTAGTGAACCTCTTGTAATGAACTAAAAACAAAAATTATAAAATGCTTGCTTTTATGAATTTCTTTGTTTTGTTATATATATATATATATATATATATGTTCAAAGTTTAAGCTAAATTTTGAAAACTAGAAATTTTAGGTCTTGTTTGATAACTGTTTCGGTCCCATTTGTTTTTTGTTTTTGTTTTTTTTAACATGAAGCTTATAAAAACTACATCTACTCATAAGAAATGTGAAAATCACAATTAAAAAATCGAGAGGAAGCTATTATAAAGTTTAAAAAAAAAAAACAAAAACAACCAAACGGACCTTTTTAAATGTATTTTTTTATATTTTTTAAATTTGGAAAATAATTCAAATATTATTTTAAAAAGTGTAAAAACAATTACAAATAAATGGATTAAAAAAACATTTAAAAAACTAAATCGTTATCCAACTTGATCTCAAATTTATGACACTAGAAATACATCTGCTCGAAATTTAGGGACTAATCTTAATCATGGAGATAGAAATTTGGATTGATAAGCCAATGGCCCATTCAAATCACATATATTGTTACGCAGAACATATAAAGTATTAAAATAGCATATCAACAATTTTCAATACTTTTAATTAATTAATTAAAATAATATTTTAAAATTAAAATTAGTATTATTCAATATTTTGTTAATAATCAATCAATAAATTAGAAGAAAATACAATTTCTTTACGTATAAGGGAGAATCTAACTACTTATAGGGGCCAAGGGCCATATTGAAGTTTATAACCTACATTTGAAAAAATATGCATAAATTATTTTCTAAAATTTCAAATGATTATTGGCAAAATATTGTCATAACATATCTATTATTTGATCTACTCATTTGAACCAAAAAAAAAGAAAAATAAAAAATATGTATAGTTGACTATAAATATTATGTCGGCCATGTTAATTGAACCAAAAATGAATTAGATGGTATATGTCACATCCCCTTCTATTAATAGTATAACATAATTGAAATTTTGGGTTGAGAGTTTGGCTTAAGATGAATTTTGGCATCTTAAGCCTAACTACTAGCATATGTTCTAAGTGTAGTTTTATAAAGTGGGCTACACCTCATCTCAAAGTTTGAATAATAATTATTATTGGGCCAACACTTTTAAGTATAATAATTAAGTGTATAACAACATTTTTTAAAAATTGCAAATATAACAAAATCTATTAATGTTAGACTCTATTACTAATAGACTTCTATCATTGATATGGTCTATCATTGCTATTAATATTGTCTATCACTGATACACTTTGAAAGCAAAATCAAAATTTTATTATATTTGCAAATTTTTTTTGCATTGTGTTATATCTGCAAATAGTTTAAACCTGATTGCTATATTTGCAACTGCCTCGTTAGTTTAAATGAAATAAGAAAATAAGTATGATTTACCCATAATCTAGATAACTAGATTATATTTATGGTTGTTTTCAAATATGTGAAAATGTGCCAAAATTTTTACAAATATAACAAAATGTCATGATAGACAATAATAGATGATAGTAGTCTATAAGTATCTATCAATATACACTTATGAACTTTGATATTTGACTATATTTGAAAATATTTTCAATAGTTCTATCATTTAAAACAATTACCCTTATATTTTTTTAAAAAAAAATCTTAAAACAAGACTAGATCAAACAATAAATTACCTCACAAATAGAAATCATCAAGAAATTTCAAAGACTGGAAAACAAAAAATTGCAAAATTTGCACAAATCTAGATCTTTTAACAAAATACATATTGAAGTTTAAAAATTTAAAAGATTAAAATTAAGAGTTGTAAATTGAAATTTGGTAAAATAATAAGGGTTTGTTTGGTAGAGAATCTGAAAATGGAAACCCGAAAACAAGGGATTCAATGAAGATGAAGTTGTATTTCATCTTTTAAGATATGTATTTGGTAGCATATTTAGAAATTGAATTCTCATTAAAACAATTGTTTTTATTTGATACTACATATTTATAAATCATAAAATTAATTGTAGTAAATCACTAATATGACAATAAACTATTATTAATTTATTTATGAATATGATTTAGGTTAAAAAAATATATAATTATTATTTTATAATATTATATAATTTATAATACATTACATATTACATTTTAAATATTTTTTTCTTGATTTAATATAATTCTGCATTTTCAAATTTAAATTCAAATTCTGGATACAATGAAAACATAAAAATGTTGTTTTTAGAGTTTACGCTATTTTGATCACAAAATTTGAAAACATTTTTCAAAAACAGAATTCAAGTTGTCTACCAAACACATATCTACTAAATCCAGTGAATCTGGAAATATAAAACAAAATTTGGATTCTCTACTAAATAAGCCCTAAATTTCTATTAGAGAACCCAATGTTAAGAGTAAGTGAGCGACTTTTTTTAGTATAATACAGATAGAGAAATTCAAAACACAAACCTCTTTTGTTTACTAATAGATCCCTAAAGATTAGACTATAGATGTAATAGCAAATATTTGTTTCAAATTTAAAAGAAAAAAAAAATCAATTGAACTCAAAATTTGCTGGCGTTTTTGCGAACAACGGAATAAAAAAAAAAGAGAACACAAACAATTTAAAAAGAGAACATCTACTCAGATATTAAAAAAAAATTAACAACCCAAAATCAATCAGATGTTGTTATTTGTCACATCCAATGTTTTATTAAAAGTTCAACATTATTTTAGTTTTTAGTGTAAAAAAGGAGAAAAACATCATTGGACCTTTTTAAAGTCTAATTACTAAATATAGGACAAGCTCAAATTATTAAATATTTTTTTCTATATATAAAAAAAAAATAATAATGCATTTAGATTAAAAAGTCAAATATTTGAATATTTCATCTCAAATGATACGTAGATTTGAATCTTTGATGAGTATCTATAAATTAGACAATCATCTTAAAGATCAATAGTTTGATATTTTACTTCATCAAATATTGAACTAAAATATTCCTTTCCAACAAATGGTGGAATACTAAACTTTGAACCTATGAACACGATGGTAGATGTATGTAATAATTTTAAAACATTCACCTAAATTATTAACAAAAATACTTTTTTTAAATTTTAAAAGGTAATATTAATTAATCAAACATAACTATTAAATTAAGCTTTGGACTGTATTTCTTTCTTCTTCTTTTTTTTTTTTTCCTTTTTGCTTTTTTTTTCTTCCAAAGGACCTCTATTTGTTTTCCTTTTCATCAGTAGGCTACGAAAAAGTATACATATTACAGAATAAGTACCCTTCTAATAAAATACTAAAATTATATGCAAATTTACTTTAATGAGTATAAATGATACAAAGATTATTATTGGACTATTGAGAGTATGAAAAATAGAAACTCGAACTTAGCTCAATTAGTTCAGATGTTACATCCTTGATCAAATGGTCAAAAGTTGGAATCCACACTTCCATTCTAAATAAAATTAAAACTTTAAAATAATATTAAACTTAATTAACATGTAAAACAATGTGTGACATATAAGTTAAAACTTAACATTAAGTCACATATAAATAATTATAATTTGCAAAGAAACATAAAATAAATATATGTATTCAAAGATTATCAATATTAATTAGTATTAATATTCATGCATTGAAGAATTGATGCAATGATTGAAAGTATTAGATTAAATTCATGGCCAAACAAGGAAAGTTCATCCCTAAAGATTGAGAGAGCACTCAACTTAAAAGGACGGTTCTATGTTTAAAATGATGATCAAAAGCTTTTTATTCCAATCTAAAAGAGGCTCTTTAAAAATATAGAGGTAAAAAAAGTGTCTTGTAGGCTTAATTTCTAAAAAACTAAAAACTAAAAATCAAACTACTATCAAAATGACTTTAAATTTCATTATTAAATTTCATTATTTCTTCCCCAACCCATTCGGGATTCATCTTTTCGAGGTATAAAAGAGTACCTATATGTCTTTTTCTTTTTCTTTTTAGGTTCAAATGTGACAACCCAAATCATTCAGGTAAATTCTCCTATTAAGTTAATTTAAGTCATTATGCACCAAAAGGAAATTATATATATATATGTGTGTGTGTGTGTGTGTGGCATTTGTAGTGGTTGGTGAGACTTAGGTGAATTTAAGTAAATTTTTGGAATTGGCAAGGGATAGTTTATTTTGGGGCAAATAAAATAAAATAAATAGATTTGGTGGGATTGAAGTTTGAATAAAGAAGATTTTATTTTATTTGGTTGGAGAAAAAAAAAAGGGAAAAGTGGAATTAATGGGCTAAGGAGGGGAAGGAATTATGGTTTATTTTAAACCCTCTTCGGTTTGCGTGCAGTTTAAAAAAAAAAAAAAGAAGAAGAACTCTCCCTCTCTCTCTCCGCCGCCACTCTCTCCCCCTTTCCTCCCCGATTTCCGTCGCCGCCTCCTCCTTCTTTTCCGTTCTCCCTCTCCACCGCCACACTCTCTCTTACCTTTGCCTCTGCCATCTCTCTCTCAGTTGCCGCTCGATTCTCGGAGGTTTCACGCTCAGAATCACGCTGTCTCTCGCCCAGGGTATCGCTATCTCTCGCGGGCTCTCGCTCTCTCGCTCAACTCAAACTCTCCCGCTCTCTTGCTCTCACGCTCCCCCGCTCTCACACTCGGAATCACGCTCCCCCTCGCCAGGATCAGGCTCTCACGCTCTCGGGCTCTCGTTCTCTCGCTGACTCTCGCCCTCTCGCTCTTTCGCTCAACTCTCGCTCTCGCTCAGTATCTCGTTCTCGGCTACGATTAACTGCTCGCCTGACCGTCAGTCGCCGGATCAATACTCCCTAAGTGAGTATTTCAAACCTGAGTAGGTTAGTGGCATATTTTGGTAAATATTTGGTAATACGAATTAATTGGTAAATCTTAATAGGTGGTCGGTGATTGCTTTAGTTCGTAGGGTCGAAGGAAACTGCGAGTTTGGCCACGTTCGGGTAAGGACTCTCTCGAACGAACTTTGAGTTTACTTATGACAGATTAGGCTTGATGAATAACTTAAGTTAGGGGAATTTTATTCCCAGTTTGTTCAGGAATTTTGCAAGAGTTGCAGTGTGGTTAGCTTTATGGATCAACCCTCAGGTAAGTGATCTTACTACCTGAACCGCCTTCGGGTCATATGTTTAGTTGCCATGCTATAGTAGATTTCTAAAGCCACGTATGATATAAGATGCTTGTATGAAATTTCTATGTCTTAAAGTTGTATGTGCCTAATAGTGTATAAGCTTATGCTATGAGATGTTTATGAATAGTACTGTTAATGTATGAATCCATGGAATGGAATGAGTGTGAACTTGGTTGATCATGTATGACGAGTAGTGGTGACTCCCCTACGTCGGTTGGATGTCCACAGGAGGTTGTGTTCCTTCAGGTTCACTGGAGGTTGTGTTCCTTCGGGATCACTAGAGGAAGTGTTCCTTCGGGTTCACTAGAGGTTGTGTTCCTTCAAGATCACCAGAGGTTGTGCTCCTTTGAGTACACTAGAGGTTTGTGTTCCTTCGGGATCACCAGAGGTAAGAGTTTCCTTCGGGGCTTTCTAGAGGTTTGTGGGCATCCATAACCAACGGTGGGGCGGGTGTAACCATTCCCCTATAGAAGTATGATAGATATGCATATCTTATGTTTGGCGCACTTAAAGGACTTAGGTGCCTAGCCCGACTCCGGTAGTGGGGTCACTTATTGAATAATATAATTACTCATCCTTTCATCTTATATGTTTTTCAGGTAAATGAAGGAATGTGCCGGCGAATGACAAGAAGAATCCTTGATGGCATCACGAGACCCGTAGTAGCTTCCGTGTAGTCTTGCATGTTTTACTAAAATTTTTGTCTAACTGTCTAATTTTGTTTCGAGACTCGTCTCTTTATTTATTTATGTGGATTTTTCATTCATGAAGCTTATTTTATTGATTTTATTAGGGGTACCTCGAACCAAAATTTCCTTTTATTTGTTAATGCGTCATTTTCTTGAATTAATATAAATAGAAATTTCCATGAAAAGTATTGGTCCTTCTTCACTATTCAGCGTAGTGTCGTTCTTTGAATTTTTGCATGCATTGAGTAATGGTCCAATTAGATTGTATAAGTCGGGTCGTTACAGTTTGGTTACTATTCTAATATATTCATGTTGTGTTATAATTAAGTGATATTAGTCTAATGTTCTTGATCTTTGTTTGTTTTTTTCTAAAAAACTCTGATGCGATTCTAGAAATATTTTGGAGTCTGGTTCGATTCTTTGGGAGTCCGGGACCGATTTTCAATATGTGTTATTAAACGTTTAATATATTTGTACATATCATTGCTTATTTATTTATTGCTTTAAATGTATTATTAAATTATATATTTTATTAGTGTAACTTTACATATTTAAATTAATGTCATTTTTTTAGTAAAATTTCTCTAGCATTTTCAATACTCTTAAGCTTATTTCCAAATCGTTAATATTTAATCACTTTGAATTTTGTTAAAGAAAATCTTTTAATCTCTTTTTTAAAAAATATATATATATATAAGTTTTCAGGAGCGTTTTCCTTAAAATTTCCGACAACGGAATTGAGAAGATTTGGGAGTCCAATTTTCTAAAATTTTAGAAGTGAGGAGTTGATTATTTGGGAGTCCGAGATCAATCTCCAATACGTTTTATTAAATTTTTAACATGCTTTTTATATTTATTTAATTCATTATTGTATTTCTTAAATTAGATTCTTATTAAATCATATTTAATTTCTAATTGAAATTTCTCGAAGCTTTTAGAAAATTTTCTTCCAATTTTTATTAGTCATTTACAAATTTCCTTAAAATTATACTATTTGAGATTTAAAACATTTAAAAAACTAACTATATTGTTACAAAATGATCTCTAACAATTTAGTTTCTTTCTTTTAAGACTGCATTTTTTTTTCTAAAATATTTTTTTCAATGACGGAATTTAGAAAATTTGGGAGTCTAATTTTTAAAAATTTTTGAGGTGAGAAGTCAATTATTTGGGAGTTTGATATCGATCTCCATCAATATATACTTTTATTAAATTTTATTATGACTTTTATGTTTGCTTAATTTATAATGTTCATATCAAGTCTTATTTGATATCTAATTAAAATTCCCCAAAGTTTTTAAATCTTTCTAATTAAAAATTTTCAAAGTTTAAAAATCCTTCTAATTTAAATTTCTCTAAGTTTTCAAAATTTTTCAAGACTCTTTATAAATCATTTAAATTTATTTTCTTTAGAACTACACATGTTGTATTTTCAAACATTAAAAAATTAATCTATGATTTCAATAGGTTTTCTAATCAATTATTTTTCTAGTAACTTGTTTTAAGACTGTTTTTCTTTTTAAATTAGCCTTTTTTGAGGACGTCGACCGCTCCACGTCGTCTTGAGCACGTGACAACATTATTTACTTAGTAATTTTTTAGTTCAACTATATATTGAGGTGCACATCTGAAAGAAAAAGAGGTCTAAATGTTAAGTTATGTTGTTGACATTTGTTATTAATTATTATTATTATTATTATTTAGGAAATTTTTATTTTTTTTATTATTACTAATTAAGTAATATTTTGTTATGTGGATGTGCGTTTAAACCACTTCATAAACATAATGTTCCAACTTTGTACGAAATAGCTAAAGTGAACTTGACTCAATGTTAATTTACAATTGATCCCATTCTTATGGTTGTTGATACTAAGAAAAACTTTGCATAAGATAATAATTAGCTTTAATTAAGTTTTATTACCGTATTATGTTTTATATTTTATTTTTTATTTTGTACCACTTATTTATCTAATAGGTTTATCGGATCCAATTATCAATTATCTTAATAGTTTTTGTTTAGTACAACTCTCTTATAGTTATATTATTATTCTTGTCATTATTCATTTAACGGCAGTCTACATCTCATAGTGCAAGGCTTCCTTTCGAGATATTGGTCGATTTTTCTTTTTCTTCTTCTTGTTTTTTTTTTTTTTTTTTTTTTTTTTTTTTTTTTTTTTTTTTGGTAAAAGATAGTGGCATTTATTTATTTGTTTGTTTATTAAAAAATGATTTCAAATAAACAAAAAAAAAAAAAAAACATATGACATAAAATTATCGATGTGGCCTTCGTAGAGTAGGCTTTTAGGTTTTGTTTTATTGGTTACTTTTTATAGTACTAGATTTTATTTTAATTTGTGATTTGATGTTTCTAGTAAGCTTAATGGAAAGTAAGGGAAAGATAGTAAGTTTTCAAATGAATTTAAAAAGAAAAAATGATTATCAACTGTTTGTGAGGTTTAATCAGACATTATAATCAACCAAATTTTAAAACTTACTTAACTCATATGAATCCATTGGAAATTTTAAATCCAAAGGATATCAATTCAAGTTTGAAAACTAAACTCGACCAAATTAATTGGTGATTAAAAAGAAAATTTAGTGTTTGAATTTTTAAAGAAGTAACAATTTTTGTCATTATATTAATTTCAATTTATTAGTTTCTACACTTTAATATATATATACATGCAATAATTTAGTCGTTATATTTTATAATTTATAATGATTTAGTTTCTTTGTGAACAATGACGCTAAGGTTTAATGAGATATTCTTACATGTATACAAATAAATAAATTGAGTATTAGGAATCAAATATGTTTATAAACTACTAAGTCTAAGTTATTGAGTCATAAAGTGTGTATAGTTTATTAGTAATTAGCGTGTCATTCCTTAGAGTCGAAGGTTTGAATCTCCTCTAACAAACCCATTTGTTGTAATAAAAAAAAAATAAACTAACTTAATACATAATTAAAATCGAAACTTAATTTTAATGAAAATTTTCTTGACAAGAACCAACTTTTTGCGAAATTTAAAGTACATGGGCTAATTAAGATGTTACCTACTAAATTTCAATAACTAAAATTGTTATAAAATTAAATAAAAATAAAAAACTAAACTGTTCCAAAACTAAAGTTAAAAAACTAATGCTCCATTTAGGATTGTTTTTATAATCATTAAAAGTGATTGGGAAAAATTTTCACCATCTTCCTTGTTTGGTAAATCAAATTATTAATTAATCTATCAAAATCACTTTTTAAATCCTAACTAACGTGTTGATAGTGGTAACTTTTAGATTCAACTTTTCTAAAACTCCACGACTTTCTTAACCATTTAAATAAATACATTATAACAATACTTTTTCATGTTAATCTTTTTTTTCTTAAACTTCTATCAAATAATTTAGATTAAACAAAATTAGTTGAAATTCAAATCATATAAAATTTTTAAAAAATATATAATATAGTAATAGTATAAATCAATTATCAATGTGAAAATAATTAAAATAATAGGTCTATTTTGGTTCATATAATTAATTATACCAATTTAGTAACTAGTTTTTCTAATTTAAAATTTAACCTTTTCAAACACTATTTTACTTTTTTTCAAAGCTAATTTTTCACAAAGCAAAATTGATAGCAATTATTTTAAAACTACAATCCTAAACAGAGCCTAAATTATTCTTAATTTCATGAAAGCTTAACAACCTAAAGTGTGTTCTTATTATTAATTATTTAACAATATTATGACATAATTGTTAGTAATTTGATCTAATAATTAAATAAAGGTTAAATTACCATTTTGATCCCTATACTTTCAAGTTTGTTCAATTTTAATTAGTCCATGTACTTTCAATTATTTGATTTTAGTCATTGTAATTTCAATAAATCTTAAATTTAGTTATTCAAAATTAATTTTTACTAAAATTGGTTAATTAATAGTAGTTTTTAATGCAAATAAATATACCATATGAAAATACGGAGACTAAAATTGGACAATTGAAAGTATAAGGACTAAAATTTAAAGAAAAAACTTTAAAGTATAGAGACCAAAATTGTATTTTAACCTTAAATAAAACATATTTGCAATTTGTTGAACTAAACATTTAAGTGGGAAAAATTAGGTTACACCATAAATTTTGCTAATTTGGATTACTCGAATCTGTAAATTAATTATTGTATCCATTATAATTTTAGCTACTTTCATAAGTGAACGAATTTAAATAGTAAAAGGAATCATCACATAATTATTCCTAAGTAAAAAAAATGAGAAGATTAAAAAAACGAATCATATTAATGACAAGTTGCAATTATTCATTTCTCTTCGACGTTAATTTCTACGTTTGAAGAATTCTTATTCAAATAAAAAAAATATGGTTGTAAGGAAGAATTTAAATTGATTTACTTATAAAAGTTAGTAAATTTTCTTTCGGCGTTTTAATTGATTTATAAAGAAATAGATTTTTTTTCCTAAAAATTTAATTAGTTTAAAAGTTTTGTCCAAAACTTATTATTATTATTATCATTATTATTATGGCCACTTACTACTTTATTTATATAGAAAATGATAGTATCAAACAAAGAGAGGCAAATGCTCCATGTTAATGTGGAATTAATTAGATCCACAAATAAAAGGAGAAAGATTGAGGGTCAACTTCTTTTTTTCTTTATTCTTTATTCTTTTTTCTTTTTTTTTCTTTCTTGACAAGGGTCTTGTTTTTCTTCCATAATTTTTTTTATAGTAAATTTTTTTTTGTTTAAAATTGATAAAATAATGTTTAATAGTGGTGTTATCTACAATCTTGAACATAATTCAATTAGTTAAAACATATGCACTTGACTAAGAGGTTAGAGGTTTGTGGTTTGAATCCACGTACTCTTAAATATTTTGTTTATATATATAATTTTAGAGTTGGAGATTTAGAAGTTGTTTGGGACGTCAAGTTGATTATTATAATCTATAAGTTATAATAGTTTAGGTTTGGGGTGCATACTATTTTAGTGGATTACAAATGAGGAGAAATGATGATTACAAAATCGTAATTAAACATTGTAAATGATAAAAGTTTTCAAATAATTATATTGTAGTTAAGTGTTAACAAAAAAAATTGAAACATTCAATAGGCTATAATAGCTCCTTCAACTCAGAACAAATTAAGAGTCAAACGTTCTAAATTTGATATTTGGTTGATAGTGTATATAACTTATCCTAATTTAAGTATGTTATATGTTTGTGTGGACGGTGTTGTTCTTAAGTGGAGGGTGCATTCAAACCACTTGTAACAGTGTTGATTTGGAGTTTGTGGTAATAAGATGTGAGTAGACAAATAAATACATATATAAATTAAAAAGAAAAAAAAAAAGAAATAGATAGTAACCATTTAATAGATTACATAGATGACATTTACATGAAAATTATTTTAAATGACAAAACTGCTAAAAATATCTATAATTAATAGCAAAATACATAGTCTATCTGCGATAGATTATGATAGACTACTATATGTGTCTAGACAGTGAAATTTTGCTATATTTGTAAATATTTTAGTTCTTTTTACTATATTTGAAAAAGGTCCTATATATAATCTAATTAATTGGTATAATTTCTCTCTAAAAAGTTATAATATTAAATTTTCTTATATTCATTCGTTGGTTGATTAAATTCATGTTTGAAAATGATTTTCTAAAAATTACTTTTGCCATCTTAAAAAGTCACCATAAAACATGATTTTAATAATTTAAAATTAATTTTGATGATACCAAATTACTTTTATAAAAGTATAAAATCAAACTCTTGGACCGATGTATTAAAATCCCAAGTTTGGGAGTGATTACGGCCGATGTATATTTATAATTATTCCAATTATTTTCATATTTATATTCAATTGATAATTTATTTTAATATTATTATTATTTAAAAAATTATATGCTTAAAATTAACGGATGTTCTCAAAATTAGATCAGCTATTTATTTTAATTTGTGTTTATTACTTTATTAGATAGACCTAGATAGATGTATATTTGGGTTTATCGCGGTCTATCACAGATAAAAAATAAAATGTTGCTATATTTATAAATAGTTCGATATTTTTTTATTTATAATAATTTTCTTAAAATTAATTTAATTTTGTTTAATTTAAATTATAATATAAAATTTTGAGATAAATAATTGTTATAAAAAATTGAATCAATGATAGATTTCTAAAAGTATTTTAATATGAAATGACAAATTTGAGATTTTAAATGATTAGTGAAGGTGGCGGATTTTTAAAACAGTTAAAATTGAAAGTTAATATCGATCCATTGTACAGTAGAATAAATTAAGAGGACTTCAAAACTCTAAGTTAAGACACAATCAAAACACATACACAACTAAAAGAATTAAGAGGAAAACAAGAAAAAAAAAATTAATAAATCAAATACACAAATCAAGGTAAAAGATCTAAAGGAGATGAACCTAATTGAGTCCCCAAGACTCCAAGCCAATGAGAACAACAAAGAAGCCTCAATCTGTACAACCTGACTAACCATCTGGGGAGACACAAGGTAGCTTTGTGGACACAGAGATTACATTCAATCAAATATGATGATAGATTACACATCAAATGTTATGAGTGATTTTAGACCATAGACACAATTGGCATAAAACAGGAACAGACACTACAACAATTTTGTCGTTAAATATCAATTCTAAACTAACGTTGTAGAATGAAAGATTATCTTTGATGGAAATTTTGATCTGCCATCAAATCTTCTGACATTGTAAATGTACAATGACGGTTGTTTAATGTGTCAGTTTCTAACTAACATCATATCCCATGCCATCATAGGTATACGAGGATGATTTGTTATGATGTTAGTTTGTAACCGACATTGTAAGCATAATAGATGACCATTGCGAATAGACATTAATTCATATTGAAATTATTTTGTTTAGATTACGTTTATTAGTCATTATTGTTGTATACTACGATGTTAATTTAAAACTAACATCATTTCCACTATAACTTGCAACAAATATATTAGCAAAATATGAAACTCAAATCATGTATAAAACGATTTTTACAATAATAATAATTCTCAACCCCTGTTTAAATAAAGTCCTCCATACAAATATTCAACAAAATAGAGACAAACTTCTAGAAAACATAATCAGTCATTTCATTTCAATATTGATTAATTTCAATTAAGTTCCAATGTAAAGCCACACAACATGTTTCAAACCCTACACAAATTAAAATGCCTAAGATCTACCAAAATTATTTTTTTTAAAAAAAATAATAATCTCCAAGCTTGACAACCAAACAAAGTTGCATACAATATGTTTCAAACCTGCAAAATGCCTAAGTTCTACCAAAATTTCAATATACCTCTCCAATAGTTTGACAACCAAAGTTACACAATATGTTTCAAACCTACAAAAAATGCCTAAAGGCTACCAAAAGTTCATGTAAAAATAGCTATTAATTATAATTCAACTTTATTTACCTTTATAAGGAACCATGTAGTATTAACATTTTTTTTTGTATTCCGCGAGCACTTTAGCCATGTACATTTTCATTGCCCTAACTAAAAGATGGCAACATATATAAAACAAACGCAAACTTTTTTACAAACTTAAAAAATTGAATATTTAACTAATTAAATTAACACAATATTTTACAAACTCGCATATTTACAAATTGCTTCAAATCATCTAGTTTGCTAGGATGTAGCGAGTCTAAAATATATGTTGTATTTGCATGTACATCACCAACACACAATATCCAATGACCCCTATCTAGAAGCGATAGGATCAAGGAGATAACAAGATTATATTCAAGCCAAAAGTAGCACCTAAGATCGAAATGGGCGTAAGGGAGAGGGTTGGCCCAAGCCAATGTGCTCGACCCTTGGTCATACCTAACAAGGAATGCATGTAACATCCTGAGCTTAGGAGGGGGACATGAATGAACATGAATGAATCTAGATTACATTTGAATGAAAAGGATCTCGAGGATATGAAAATATGGTTAAAAAATGCTTAAAAAAATTGAAAGTTACTAACTATACCAATAAAGTGCATCTTTCTTTTCAGTGGCACAATCATAGAAACTTTAGAGTTTAGTGTGCTTAGTTTGGAACAATCTTATGTTGGGAGATCTCTTGGGAATTTTCCAAAAAGTATGTGAGTGAGAACAAAACATGCTAAAAGAACTTGTGTTGATTTGTGGGAATAGCCTTCACTCTTCAAAGCATTTCAAGACTATAAATACATTATTATAGCTCTAAAGAAAGTAAGTGTCAACTCTCCCTCTCAAATCCTAAAGTTTCCACACTCTCCCTCTAACTTAAAAGTCAAAGTGTGTGTAGCAAGAGTATCACACTGGTGTGCAAATTTCCTTTTGTTATGTGAGTCACTTTCTTCCTCTCTCTAAACAAATTTTGTCGTCACTTGAAGTTTAGACTCTTTTTGCTCCGTAGATTTTAACAATGAGATAAAGCGACTTTCTAAATCTTACACTTTAAATAATTTTCTATATTAAAATGACAAACATAATTGAATTGGGTACCCCAATGAGTGATTTTGTGGGAATGTTTGTTTTATTTGTTTGATTGAGTTAGGTATTGTCATTCCCAACTAGTTTAGTTATTCCACGCAACCTTACTGATTACTCTGCCTACCGATTCTGTAGTGGAAAAAACACGTTTTTATTATTATTATTATTATTATTTTAGTTTATTTTTATTCAAGTAGATAATTAGATTCGAATAAAAACAGAACTCGAAATTTGCTTTTTAATTAAAACCTATTCTCCCTATCTATCGTATTTCTTCAATTTATTTTTCATTATCCAAAGATTTAGAACTTAATATCCACAAATATTTGTATATTTAGAAAAAAAAACAAAACTCGATTTTTTTTTTTAAAGAATTATTTCTAAAGTTGTTTTCAAATATTGCAAAATAAGTCAAAATATTTATAAATATAACAAAATATCATGTTTATTATACGTAGATGTCTAAATGTTATTTTCTCACTTGTTTAAAGGATGTTTTCTCACTTTATTTATTTTCTTTCGTCTTTTGTTTTTATGATAAATTTTTTAGATTTAGAACTTGATATTAAAAAATAATCGTATAATGTAAATTTATATAGTTTAAAAAAACTTGATTCTAATTCTTTAAAAGCTAGCAATAATCTATCTAGCTAACAAGATACTACTTATTAAAAAGAAGTTAAATTAGAAAAAGCCTAAAATTCTTATGCAAAAATATTCTCACTCATAATGCTTACACAAATTTATGTATGTAATTTATATTTGTAAATAGCTTGATTTTTAGTAATTTTCCTTAATTTATTTTCTAAAAAGTGTAAACTACATAATATATTTTTAATATAAAATAATATATAATTTTGACATATTATCAATAAAATATTAAAATATTATTAAATTAAAACAACACATTAAAAATGTAAAATTATCTTTTTAGTCTCTAAATTTTGAAAAATACGTGTGTTGGTCCTTCAATTTTAAAAATGTACATCTTTAGTACTCGAGTTTTTAGAATATCTACATTTAGTCCCTGAATTTTAAAATATGTATTTTTATTCCTAAGTTTTTAATAATATGTTTATAAGGTTCTTGATGTAATTTTATTAATTATTTTAAATAATTATTTATATTTAAAAGTAAAAAATATTTATAAGAAAATAAATTTAGGGAGGAGAGATATCTTTAAAAATGATTTTTTCTAATTTAAAAAGTCATATAATCTATACTATATTGAAAGGGGGTAAGAGGGGAAAATTTCTAACTTCCCTCTTTGCCCCTAACTTTTTCGATAAAGATAATTTTACCCTGAAATTCACACATATTTACATGCCTTACATACCATCTACTTTCTTTTTCTTTTTCTTTTTCATTTAATTTTACATCCATTGTTGCGATTAGATTTTCCAGTAAATTCTAATTTGTTTTCATATTATTTCATACTTTGTTTTGATACCATCTTTTTTTTACATTCATCTTTTCTATTAGCTTTTTTAACAATTTTATTTTATCCTAATATCTTTTTTTTTTTTCTCTTTCATTTATACACTTCTTTTAACATGTACAAATTCATTCACACATAACTACACATAATTTTATTTTGTTTTGTTTTTTATTTTAAAAATAAATAATTGTGTACTGATATCTTATTTAAGAACACATATGAATATGATTTACCAATTTCTTCTAATGCATATTTATATTGTTCTAAGATTATATTTTTACTATTGTTTTTCTCATTTCATTTGAATTCAATGTTTATGATAAATATTTTGAAAAAGTAAGGAATATCATTAAAGTAAATCAAAAGAATTGAATACTAGTCTCTTTGTTCCGAATGATTAAGTTTTGTTATTGAAAAAGATCAAGACAATAAAAATAATAATTAATTGTATAAAATTCCACAATGTTTTTAGTAGATACGATATAGTTTCATATTAAAAAGAATCTCAAATGTATACCTTTATTAAAGTAATTGATAATTAAGTCCATTTAAAATTATAAAAAGAAATATCATACTTCAATTTATCACTTTAATTTTCTTTAAATATCATGTCTAATATTTACAAAAATAATATTCGTTCTAACATTTTATATTTCGCTCTATGAAATTATGGTTCAAACGTTTTTAACTGCATCTAACGCATTTCGTATTCATTATAAATTAACTAAATAAAGTATATATATAGTTTTAGTCATCATCTATTTCATTACTTTTAAATTTCATGTTAGATATGTACTAATTGGTGTCCCAAAAAAGTATATTTATTTAACATTTTATATTCTAAAGATTTTAAACCACGTACATCGCACATATCCTCTGACTAGTTACTTAAAAACTTAAGACTAAAATGTTACATTTTGAAAACATAGACAAATATAGACTCATTCTTCAAGATTGATGGACTAAAAAAAAAAGAAAAAGTAATATTTCCATTAAAATATTAAAAGAAAAACGGACAACAAATCTAAGTAATAATAAATAAACAAAAACAGAATAGTGACGCACGTGTCCCAACCCCTCAGACACACCCAGTCCTTAAAACCTTCGAAATTGGTTTATATAGTTTTTAAATTTTTTAAATATTTGAGTTACGTTTGCTAATTATTTAAGGCCCTTCCTATTTTATTTTTTGTTTTGGTTTTTGGAGACTAAGTCTATTTTTTACCTTTCTTACAATGATTTGTATCTTTCTTAAATACAATTGTTAAATTTTGAAAGTAGTATCTACAAGCAAAATTTAAGAAACAAAAACAAAAAATAAAATAATTACCAAATGGAGCCTAATTTTTTGTTTTTGATTTTTTAAAAAATGAAATTGATTTTCTCTCAATTTCATTTTTTTTAATTAATAGAATTGAATTCTTACCTAAATTTTATAATTCAAAAACATATTTTTTAAAAAATATTATATTTTAATTTTAAAATTTTGGCTTAATTTTTAAAAATATTAGGAGAAAGTATATAATAAAACGAAAAAAATTTAAAAATAGAAAAATCATCTTAAACTTAATTTAAAAAATTAAAAAAATCAAATAATTATTATAGGGAAAAGAAAATTTCCAACAAAGACAATTTTAATCCCAATTTCCACGTGTATTATCCAAAACGTTACAATGCAATGGAAAGACAGTCCACTCAAGTAATTGCGCCAACCACTTACCAAAAATTATTCCCCTTTCATTGGATCTATACTTTAAAGTTTTGATTCAAGTACTCCATTTGTTGTTCAAATTCCAACTTTCCTTCATTTTATTTTATTTCTAATCAATAATAATGTATCAACTTTCCTTCAAATTTTATACATTTCAGTCGATGATATAAGATCTTTTTAATTTTTAATTTTCAAAATGATTCGAGAATAATGATAATTATTATTACACAATTTAACATAAATAAAAGTAATTTTGTATCTTAAAAAAAAAAAAAAAAAAGTTTCCTTAATGAATTTGATTATATAATATATAAAAAAAAAAACCTAAATATTTTTAACTGATCTATAACTATGTAAAATATCTATATTATCTAAAATTGAGTGACTTAGGATGGAGAGTCTTGATTTCTCGTTTTTGTCTCTTTTATTTGTTGATTATATTAGGTAATTTAAGCTATTAGTCAGAATAAATGTTAATATAAGCATAGTTCAACGGAAATAAACTTGTACTACCGACCTCTTTTTTAATAGCTATGATGCATCCTTTATAGTTCTTAATTGGAAGTTTTTCTATAGCTTTTGTATGTTTCCTTCTCTTTTGATTTCGAGCTCCTCTCTAGCTGGTTTTGCACTTAAACATTTTTTTTTAATAAACGCATTACTTTTGGATTTATGATACGATGAGACTACTACAAATGTGTCAACCTAGTTGAGATATTCTAATGCACTTCTTGATGTCATGTTCCCTTGGTAAATTGTTTATATATACACTATCTACCTTAAGGTCTGAAGTTTTATCCCCACTCCACATAGCATCAAAAAAATCTTAATTTCAAAATAGTATATAGTTAAAGTATAAAGATTACAAAAATTATTGATTTCAAATTTATATATATACTAGATTCATCATTCAATTAAAAAGGAAATATAGGTTTAAGTTTTTCTTTCTTTCCTCCCTTTTATAATTCGATTTACAATCAAATTAAATCGAGAATTGAATCTAAATTTTGTCTATAAATTAAATTAACTAAATTACACTCACAATTTTACATATGTTTAAGATATATCTCTTTTTAATTTTTTTTTAAATAATTTGTAAACATTTATTTTTCTTTTACATAGATGTGTTTTTCTTCTCATTCTCTTATTGTTAAGGCATCTACATGAGTCCCCTATTTTTTTTTCTCTTATCTTACGGACCTATAACTTTCATTTTATGTTGTTCTCTAAACTTCTAACTTTATATAATTTTTTTTAAAAAAATAAGAAAAAACTAATTACAATCAAATTTAAAGTAATTGTAGCCATGTGAAAGTGAAGAGAGCAGACGAAGAGAAATCTTCTTCATATTTATTTTGTATTTAATGTAATGTTTTTATTCCTTTATTACATTACAGTGATTTTGTATTGAATTTTGAATTTTATTCTATCCACTTGCTTAAATACTGACTGTTCTCTGTAAATTATCATAAATAGAAAAGAAATTTAAATTTATTTATGTTTACAAAATTTTAATTTAACTTAATCGAAGAGATCTATTAATTAGTTTCATACATGATATATCTACATTTAAATAAAATTCGAGTATTGTTATTTCTTTTGCAATTCTTTTTCCTTTTAAAAACTTGACAATTAAAAAATTATGTGGTACTCATTAAAAAAAAGAGGTTGTTTCCCAATATAGCAAAATAAATCAATTTATTTACAAATATAACAAAATGTTACTATTCATCCGTCTCTATCACTATCTATTATTGATATACTATGACATTTTGTTATATTTAAAAATATTTTCAACAATTTTATCATTTAAAATAATTATCTTAACAAAATAACATTATTTGTGATTTAAACAAAAAAAATGTACAAATAAACGAGTACTACAAACTAAGTTGATGACCTTTATAGTTTCTAAGAAATTTTAAATTTTCTCAAAGAAATATATTTTTTAACAACACCAACAACTTGTTCACATTCCAACAGGTCTCATGTTTTGTTCTAAGAAGAAACAAAAACAAAACACGTTCTACCTTCTATCATTTTGCATTATTATTATTAATAATTCTATTTTATTATTAATTTAATTAATTCATAATAATAAATACCATCACTCAAATACTTTCACTTTTAATGTATGTGTATATACATATATAATTTTATTTTATTCTATTTTATATATTTCAGTTGAATGAAAATTAAATAATTAAATAAACCATTAATAGTCTACTAATTAAAAATACACAAAGCTTAAATCCTATCATGAGCTCAAAATTTTTATATAAATGTACTCTTAAATTTAAAATTTTATCTTTTTAGTAATAGGATCATTTGATCTTTCCAAAACTAAATTTATTTAGTCTCTAAATTTTAAAGAATAGCTTATTTGGTCAATAAAATTCTAAAATATGCATTTTGAGACCTATAAGTTTTAAAAAATATGTTGAAAATTTTGTGATAGGTTTACTTTTACGACTTGCTAAAGTAAGTAAATTTTTTTGTTATTTTTAATGCTGATGTGTAATATGTGAAGTTAAAATAAAAGTAAAATGGAAAGAGAGGGAAGAAAATTGTTTTTTATTTTTAAATTTCAAATGTCACATCAGCATTAAAAATAATTATCTATGAAAAAAGGAAATTATTTTTTTATATGGAGTTTCTAAAATAGGTGCATTTTATCTCTAAAGTTTCAAAATGATCATTTTAGTTCCAAAATTTGTTGAGAACATATTTTAAAGAGTTCTCTTCAAATTGCAAATCAAACATATCGTCCAAATATATTGTTTAATTGTTGATGTGGATTTGCTGACAAAGCTCATGTGGCTTGACAATTCGAGTGAAAAAAAAAATTGTCAACAGAGAACGATAACAACATGGAACTTATAAACCTACTTTTCAAACTAAATGACCATTTTAAACTATTCTTGAGAATTTCATTGGCCAAAAAAGATATCTTTAAAACTTTAGAGGGCAAACAAATTTATTTCTAAATAATTTTAACCAAGCATATTTAGTCCTACAAACTCAAGAACCAAGAATGTTTTTTTTTTTTTGGCAAGTATTAATTTATACCCCTAAACTTTTTAGGTTGTACATATCAAATTGTATCAATTTAAACCTTAACTTTCATAAGTGTATCAATTTAACACTCTCCTCCAAATTCCATTTGAACAATAATACCACATGAAACTCATATTTTAAGTCAATTAAACTTCCAAATCTTCATAAGCCAATTAATTTAGACCCCTCATTATAATTACCTTTGAAAATCATTCATGCATTAATTCTCAAACGTATGTAAACTTCTTCAAATGTTGGTTTTACAAAATGAACGATGAAAGTAAATGATTTTGCCTAAGAGTCTAAATTGATTAATCTATGGAAGTTTAGGGGTTTAGTTTATATAATTATAAGTTTCACACGAGGTTTTTCTAAATAGAACATAATTGACAAGCATTGTTAAAAGTTCATGGTTTAAATTGATGAAAATTTCACTTACAAAAGTTCATGGTTTAAATTGATACAATTATCACTACAACAAAAATCACTTTCAGTGGCACAAAAAAATGCATTGCTAAAAGCCCAAAAATATCACTAAAAGTTTTAGCAATGCCTATGTGCATGTCACTGTATACGTCATAATAGTTGTATAGTCAATAATTTTAGTGACATATTCTCCACACACTGTTAAATTGTGACTTTTACTGATTGATGCTCACACATTACTAAAACTTCACTTTTAGCAATACCCTATTAGTTTATGGTTTTAAATTGCTATACCCCTAAAAAATATTTAAAAGTATAAATTAGTATTAGTTACGTAGTGTAGATAATATTTTCTAGAAAGAAAAAATTAATTATAAAAAATAAAAAATGAGTACATCCGAGATTTCACTCATTTGGTTGTTCAATAACAATTCACATCGTAAACTTTTAATTAATTAATTTATTTATATTTGTGGGAGTTGGAATGGGTTGCATTCGTCCAACATAGCATGATAATCGTTCTTTAATTGGGGGTGGCGGCGGCCTCCCCCACTAATTTTTTCCCAAAATGGTAAGTAATTCAAAATCACACAACCAAAATAGTTTCAATTCTCTACAACTTAACCAAAACCACAAACCACATTCAAAGAGGATCAAATAATACAATTTCCCTTGCTTCAAAAATAATTATAATAATTATTATAATTATAATAATACAATTTCTCCACCTCTTTATAATCCCCTCCACTCCACTCTCCTTCCTCCAAATCTCCCCGGCCGGCCATCTTCCAACCGCCGCACAAAACCCCAACATGAAGAACTTACCTCTCTACATCCTCCGATCTCCTCCGCGTTCTCTTCTCCGGTTGCCGCTACCGGTCGCCAGCCCCTTCTTGTCTCACCTCTCCTATTTCATAACCATCTCTCTCTTAGGCTTTGGAGCTCTAAAGCTCACCAAAACTAGAAACTCCTCCTCCCCAAATGACCTCAACATTTTCTTCACCTCCGTCTCTGCCGTCTCCGTTTCAAGCATGTCTGTCATTGAAATGGAAGTTTTTTCCAATTTCCAACTCCTCATCATCACCACCCTCATGTTCCTCGGCGGCGAAGTCTTCGTCTCTGCCGTCGGGTTCCAACTCTCTCGCCGGTTCAAATACTTGAACGAGAAAAACCAAGTCGATTCGGCTCGGTCCATTGAGATGGAAAGTGGGACGTCGTCATCAACGACGGCCACCATTGATGAGTTGAGTATCTCAAAATCATGTTCAAAGCTTTTGGGTCGTACGATAATTGGATATCTTTTGACGACAAATGGTGTTGGTTCTTGTTTAATCTTCATTTACATCATCACGATCCCCCATGCAAAGCAAGTGCTTGAAAGCAAAGGCATCAACTTCCTTACTTTTTCAATTTTTAGTACAGTTTCTACTTTTACCAACTGTGGCTTCATACCTACTAATGAAAATATGATCGCTTTCAAGAACAACTCTGGCCTTTTGCTCATACTCATCTCGCAGGTGCGATAAGTTTAATATCTTATCATTTTAAAGCATGTATTTTTGCATCATTTATCTTTTTGCAGTTTGATCATCGTCTGATCAAAATTTGTCACAAAAGTAAACTAATTATTTTTTATTATTATTTTTTTACTATAGTTTGCAGTGTACTAATTATAGTGAACTACAAAAAGATAGATGTAGCTCAAGATACACTTAAGTATACTATTCACATGTTAGAGGTCTATTAGACGCGAAATTAGAAGCTTCAGACATTTTGAAAGTTCAAAAACCTATAAATTGCAAAATTAAAAATCTAAGAAATTATTATATTTTACTTTTTAAAGTTCAAAAACTTATTAAGTACAGACAAAAAGGCCCAAAAACTAAATCAAAATTTAACCATCAACCTAGAAGTAGATAATGGAAACGATCCTACTAGCATTAATGTGCTAGATCAAATCCCAACAAAAACTCCACAATTAAGCTTGTTTGAGTGGCCACTTGAGAAGTCTTTGTGATGCACCTTTTTTTAAAAGAAAAATATTTGGGTGTAGTTCACTCAAGCGCCTAATTACAAATTGTCTCGAGGTGAAAATTTCTTTTTTAAAAAAGGAGATATATTTTTATATTATTTTGTCGGAGTGCAATCCAGGGTTAAGTATGGAGAAAATTCATAGTATATAAGTAAAGACAACTACCTTCCATAGTATTAGAACCACATTACTAAGTAATACATTTATTCGGTTAATTTTGAACAGGTGTTGTTGGGAGGTTGTTTATATCCGGTGGGTCTCCGGTTGGCAATAATGGCGGCGGCGAAGGTGACGGGGAAGAAGGAATGGAGATACATATTGAAGAACTACTCAGAGATGGGGTATTCTCATCTCTTGTCGGGGCTCCGGTGTGGATTTCTGGCCGTGACGGCGGTGGGATTCATAATTTTGCAATTGATTATCTTTTGCTCATTGGAATGGAACAACTCCGCCGGAATTTGGGATGGCCTGAATCCCTACCAGAAGTTTGTGGGATCACTTTTTCAGGTGACAAACTCAAGACATGCCGGAGAGTCGGTGGTGGATATCTCGGTCATCTCGCCCGCGATCTTGGTAGTTTTTGTTGTCATGATGTGAGTGTTCTTTTTTTCTTTCTGCAATTCATCTGTAGAAGTGATTTTAAAATCACTTTTATTAGGACGAGATCACACTTGATTGAATCACTCAAAATCAATTTAATCTTTAATTTTATATTTTTAAATATAGTTTCTATGTTATTAAAAATGATTTTGAAATGATTTTAAAATGAAAAATGTGATTTTAACTATTTTAAAATCAATTCCAAATATGTTAGACATGTTATTCAGAAGTGATTTTAGAATTATTGAAAGCATGTTCGGGAGTAGTTTTAGAAATAACCATTTTAACAAAATTGATTTATTTAAATAAATGATTTATTAAAAGTGATTTTTATACTACTAGATTATTTAGATAGAATTAGTTTTTGTAAAAGTGTTATATATCATGTTAATATTTGGTTTCATCATACTCATACAATTGATTTAAATTTAGTTAAAAGTACTTTTAAATCATTAATCTTTGTTTTCAAACAAGATTCTTGGTTAATCGGAGGTGATTTCCAAGCAATTTAGGCACGTCAAAATCTCAAAATCACTTTCTTTCTTTATCATTGTCAACTCCCAAAACATGTTTGAAATTAACTTTTTGTGATGCTCAATGCTCATAATCACTTTAATGATATTTCATTAATCATTGGGAATATAATTCTAGAATGATTTTTGATAAGTGATCGTGAGAGATTAATATTTCAAATTTAAAAAAGTCACTCCCTATCCCACTTTATTTTATAAAATTCTATGAAAAGTTAATTTTCTTGCCTTCTAAATTTTTTTCTTTTTTCCTCTCATTATTTGGATTATATTAAAATATTTTATAAAAATTTTAAAAAGAACGGATGAGGTAAGAAGATTTAAACTTACTACACATCTTAAACGAGAGGTAAAAATATAACTCTCTGTGTTCTTCTTTAGTTCATAAAAAAGAGATGTTTTCAAATATTGCAAAGCTGTTAAAAATAATTACAAATATAGCAAAATTTTAATTTCTATCCATAATAGACCTAAATAAACATCTATCACTTTAGCGATAGACACTGTTGTCTATCGCGGTGTATCACATGTAGAATGTAAAATTTTGTTATATTTGTAAATATTTCAACAGTTTTGTTATTTAAAACAATTTTTCGTATGAAAAATGCAAAGTTACCACATACCTCAATCAACAATAGAATAGCTTTTTAATTTTACTTTTAGCATGCCTCTCTTTCAGTTTATATGCTTCCAATAAAATAGTAGAATCTTAATAACGATATGATGTTGTGTCACATTCTATTTAGTGGACAGTTAAAATTTTGAATATTAACACATAGGAATTTAATTAGTTAGGAATAAAAAAGATTTGGCCCCATTTTAGCCGGCATGTGGTTAATGTTTTTTTTTCCCTAATATTTGAGTATTTTTGGCTACTCATACTTTTGCATCAAAATGAAGCTATATCTAATCATCTGTCACATACTATTAAAGTCATGAAGATTTTTATTCTTACTCCACTATCTTAGTGTTGTAATGTCATTGGCCTCAAAATTTGTGAATGATATGCAATAAAAAAGATTGGTTGGAGAATTAAAGTATCTAAGATCCACCACCTGTCAAATCTCTCGAGGTAGCTCAAATAGTTAAGATATATATAATTGATTAAAAGATAATAACAGTAGAATGCAACTAGGGGTGGACGTTTGGAAAAAGTTAAAATTATTTAGTCCTCATAGTTTATATTTTTTTTTATATATCCGTGAGTATCCGGGCTAGCTTACGCGCACCTATAATTAGTCATTTTACCCCTAATTATTTAGACTTCTTTAGCCATTTGTTGAGACTATATCTCCTTTTTTACCACTAGGCCAACCCATGATGATTTCCTCATGATTTATAATTAGAACTTAGTACTTATGATTTGATAAAATCTTCATCAATAGTCCTTAAGTAGGGTCTAAATTCTAAATTTTACAATTGAAGGGAATAAATTCTAACTTTCTCCAAATCATAGAGACTAAATTTGCAATTTGGTTTTTTCTTTTTATTTAGTATATATAATAATAAATAAAAAAATTCAAACCACAAACCTTTTGTTCATTCAATTAAACTATATTCGTTTTGGCATGAATGGACACCCAACCATTTAATGCTTTAAATAGAATTCTCACTTAACATTATATAAAAAATTGATTGAGGTGGAGATAATGGGATTTTTTGTTTGTTTTTTTTTCTTAAGTAATTGATAATGGGTATTTGGTAAATGAAAGTGACCAATTGATAGTTGGTTTTGTAAGAGAGAGAAGCAGTTTGAATTTGTTCTTTTGAACCCACTTGGATATTGGAATTTATGTCATTCATGGTGATTTGTGTAAATAAAATGGGAATATAAATAATTTAAAAACAGATAACATTATTATTTCATATATACAAGTTTTGGGGATGCTTCTTCTTTGAACAAAAATGGAGGAAAAAGAACAAAATTTAGAGAGTACATTAATCATTGGGAATATAATTCTAGAATGAATTTTTTTTTTTTTTTTTTTGTGGACTTTTTCAGGTATCTCCCACCATACACAACCTTTTTACCCATAAGGAACAAAGAGATAGCTTCAATGTCACATGGGAAGGACAAAAGACAACACTTAGTGGAATTATTCACATTCTCACAGCTCTCCTATTTGGCCATTTTTATCATTCTCATATGCATCACAGAGAAAGAAAAGCTAAGAGATGATCCCCTTAACTTTACCGTTCTCAACATCACCCTTGAAGTGATCAGGTAAATTCAAGAATCAAAAGTATTCGTTTGTTTGTTTTAGGAAAAACTACATTTTCGGTTTCTTAGGTTTTGTTTAGTTTCTATTTGATCTCATATTGTATAATGTTATACTTTTAGTCTTTAGATTTTGAGCTTAATTTCAATATAATCTCGATTTTTTACTAAATTACTTACTTTCATTGTCATTGGCGTTAATGTCTATTAATTAATTTTAATAGTGATGGAAATATAGTTAAACTTAATTGATCATAATTCTTTTAAATAAGTCAATTAACATTCACGTTCTAAGGACTAAGATTGAGTATTTAGTAAAAAATTAAGTTTAAATAGTGTAAATCTTGAAACTTAGGGATTAAATTGAAACAAAACTGAAAATCTTAAGGTAAAATTGTAATATTTTGAAACTTATATGAACTAAATTGAAATCAAACTCAAAACTTAAGGACTAAATGTGTATAACATTTTGAAACCTAACGACTAAACAGAAACTAGACGTTTTTTTTTTTCCTTTATTTATTTATTATCTTTCTAGTACACTAAATGTTAATATATTGAACATGGCAGTGCATATGGAAATGTTGGGTTCTCAAGTGGGTATAGCTGCAAAAGACAAGTAAAAGTTGATAGCTCTTGCAAAGATGCATGGTATGGATTTGCTGGAAGATGGAGTCCAAAGGGAAAATTCATTCTAATTCTTGTCATGATCTTTGGAAGAATGAAAAGTTTTAGTATGCATAGTGGTAGAGCTTGGAAATTATCATGATTATTTATTTCACTTCTATAATAACTTTACCATATATATTGTAATTAAGTAATTACCAGATGGGACTTTTTCATCTTTTTTTTTTCTTTTTTCTTTCTCTTTTGTAATATAATGTATGGTCAATTCTTGTTTTTCACCAAGTTGGTTGCAACTAAGGTAATTAGATTGTGTGTGTACCATATAACAATTTAGCAACCCTAATTAAGGTATTATACATTTGTCTTTTGAAGGTCTTTAAAACGAATCTCTACTCCACGTCGTTGAATTTCAAAAAGAAAAAATTTGTCAATCCAACTATTTGACTTGGTGGATAAAACATCAATAACTATTTCAAAGATTGATGATTTGATCTCTCAACTCTCCAATTGTTGAGCTCCAAAATAATAATAATAATAAATAGCACAATATTTCAAAATGTGTAGAATTTTTTAAACAACATAATCAAGTTTTTCATTTTTTATTTTGTTTCCTTCTTTTTTTTACAAAAAGATTAAATTACAAATTTAGTCTTTATAGTTTGTAATTAAAACGTAGTCCCTATATAGTTTGATAAAATCTTCCTTAATAGTCTCATGCCCAGGTGTTTATCAAACCATATGAACTATTTATGAGGTTTTATTAAACCATAAGGACTAAACTCTAACTTTTAAAAACTATAGGGTCTAAATTCTAACTTTCTCTTAACTATAGAGGCCAAATTTATAATTTAACCTTTTAAAAACATAAATTAAAGTACATTTTATCTTTTTTTTTTTTTTTTTTACTTCTAGATGTAAAATAAATATCTAAAAATAAATATGACATAAAATTATTGTATTTTAAGTTTAAAACTTAATTTTCATAAAACTTTTACATTTAAAATTTAAATTTTCAAATAACAAAAAACAAAAAAATAATTATCAAACATGTTATGTTTTTTCTTTTCAATAAAAACAAATAACAAGATACAATTATCAAATGTATTCCATTTTTCTTTATTAAAAACGAATAAACAATGAAATAAGAAACAACAAAACAAACCATTACTAAGCACCTTAAACTATCACAATTTGAAATTTAAAAGTGAAGCTTCGTTTAGTAATAGTAACATTTTAATGTTTGTTTTTTAAAATTGTGTTCGTTTTCTCCCAATTTCTTATCCATACTTTTCATATTTATAGTCTAAGCATTTGATTTCCTAGCCAATTTCTAAAAACAAGCACTACCTTTTAAAAAATACTTCTTTTAGTTTTTAAAGTTTGATTTGATCTTAAAAACACCTCTAAAATGTAGACAACAAATCTCATATACCAATAGATGAAAATAGTGTTTATAGGCTTAATTTTAAAAAACCAAAAACAAAAAACCAAGATCCCATTTAATAACCATTTTATTTTTTTATTTTTTGTTTTTGAAAATTAAGTTTATTTTCTCTTCATTTCTTACAATAATTTGCATGTTTCTTAAGTTTTTAAAAGCTAATTTCTTAAGTTCCAAAAACAAAAATAAGTTTTTAAAAGCTACATTTTTTAGTTTTCAAATTTTTGCTTGATTTTTTAAATCATTGGTAAAAAGTAGATAATAAAAGAAGAAATTTAGAGGTAGAAGTAATGTCTATAAATTTAATTTTCAAAAACAAAAATTAAAAAACTAAATAATTATGAAATGAGACTAAATAATTACTAAATGGAGCCAAAACATTTAAATCGAAATTTAGAAGACCAAGAAGTATAACGTATTTGAGGAACTTTAACCATTCTCTAAGGAGGGAGAGCTGGATGTGATTCAATGTGTTTAAAGAACTTGGATATCATTTTATTTCTCAAAAGCGAAAGTGGGGTTGTACATTTGGATGAATATTAACCACAAAATTTTTGGATAGGAATATTTTTATATGCCAAAGCCCGTTCACATCTGCCAACCTTTCCGTCTCTTGGACGTTGACCAAATTAGAGGCGTCACAATTTATTGCTAAACCATTGTCAAAACAAGGCATAACAAAATCAATAAACCAACTTTCATTTAAGACCAAACTATGTTGGTTTTGCAGAACAAACCTTATGGATCAATAAATCAACTTTCATTTCCTTTTGCCAAAATCCAAAAAGATTCTCGTCTTTCTGTCTCATTTTTACCACTATCCTTTTGTCTAATTTTAGCTTTTTCATAGCTCAAATATTCACCCTTGACTTGAGCCACAGAACCTTCTTAATGGCTTGATATTTTCTACTTCAAACCTTGTATAGGGCAAAATCCAAAATATGATCGTAACATTTTGGAGTTGAAGATTCTCCTATTAATCTCCAATCGTGATTCCTTTGAATTGGTTAGAGTCAACTTTTAAATTAATTTACAGGAGCAAGAATATAAAAATATTTTTTTTTTCTTTTTAAATCACCGATTGATCCAAAAGCTTAAACTAATGGGTGAAGTAAATTTAATGTAATATCATCTAACATTTTTTCTTGAAAGGAATAGCAAGCAAATTCTTTAAAATTATAATTTCTATAATTTCTAAAAATTTTATGTAAGTAAACAATTTGAAATTCTAACACTCTTAATATATTTTGTTAATTAAGATTTGTCATTACCTAAATTTAATTAAAAAAAATTAAAAAAAAAATCATATTCTAGTTTTTCAAATGCTATTTGGTGATTTAAATTCAATGGGTAAATTTTATAATTATTAGTAGCATGCTTTGTAAACTTAGGATTTAGCAAAGGGCCAAAACAATTAAAAAATGATTCTCCCTCATAACCACTTTTTAAATGGTAAGATAAGATATACAATTTTGCATTGTTTTTAATCTTCCGGTGACAGGGCAGATCATCCAAATCTTGGTATCTTCCAAATACTCTACTCCTAATTCATATAACATCCATTACTCTTGTTTCTATAATAAAGAGAACTTCCAAGCATGCACTTGTTTTAGTAAAAGAATATAACATGTACAAATACAATGTTAAAAAAAGAGTATTTACAAAATGCTCCCTCCTTGAATGTGAAATGTCCATGAATCATGATATAGAGCGACAAAGATATAGAACAAACAAGAAATGACCAAAGTGCAATGTATAGCATGGGAAGAATGAAACCAATTAATATTGGAGAAATGGAGATACCTCAAATGATATGAGCACAGTCGCCCTGTTCACAAATCAACACGGCTGTCTCTGGGTTCATCTGTGCTGCTAACTCTGGCTGCACCTTCATATACTCTTTCCGCACGAATTCTACAGCTTCAGCAGCATAGTTGGCGTCTACAAAAGCGAGACAACAACCTCTAAAGCCAGCACCACTGAACCGCGCTCCGCATACTCCAGGTGCTCTCAAGAGGATCTCATATAGTTGAATAAGTGGCTCCGCACCTGCAAGGAAATCATATATGGTGTTAGTGTTACAGTGTGTTGCTGATGACATAATTTTCAGTGCAAAACAAATCCAAGCAATCATGTATTCTAGCAACAATCCCATGCAAGAGTTGTGCCGTTCAAACAAAGAACCATATGAAATCACTAGCATGCAGTTAAAGGTGCATTTAGTTGGTGATCTGAAAACAGGTATTTGAAAACAAAGGATCCAATGAAAAGTAAAAGTTGTATTTCATGTTTTCCGTACTTTTTAATGTGTTTGGAAGTAAATTAAAAAGTGGATCCCAATTTAAAAACTTTTTCAAATGTGTTTGCTAGTATATTTTTAAACCATAAAAAGATGTGTTTGAAATTTTCTTTATGCGAATCACATAATCCAATAAACAATTTAAAAAAATATGTCAAAATGATATTCATTGAACCAATTTGATTCAAGTAAGTGAATCTGAAAAAGGAAAAAAACAAACAAAAATCCAAATTATATACCAAACATGCCCTTATCCAACCCAATGAGCAGAACCATAAGTGGGGATGCTCATGATGCAAGGAATAAGAGAAATAATAAATTGTTCTAAAATGACTAAAAAAGTAAAAGAAAAAAAGATATGTTTATTGCATAATCCAGTATTAAATCGGCAATATGAAGATACTAGCAGTTAGATGGAATAACGTTGTTAATGAAATGTAATGGAGTTGTTTCATTACATATGTAAATAAAATAAGGTGACCATCCGATACAGCATGCAGTTAACACTAATTAGAGCTTTCACGCATTGATAGAACTTTGCCGTGACAGAATGATATAATAGTACATCTTTTGTTGCTTTTGAAATTATAATTTTAAGATGCCCCACCCAGGAGAGCGGAAAAAAGAGGCAGAATAGCTTGCCCGAGTAAGGTAATTGATATAAGAAAGTCGAGGCATACCGCATTCGTAGTTTACAATTGAACTTCGCCCAGAAGCCGCAATGAGTTTTCCAAAGTCTTCCAAGCTTCCCGAAGCCCAAGCTTCGAGTCCTAAAATGACCATTATATTATAATTCTGTTCAAGTCCTCGACATGATTACAACTGAGGGGAAAAAAAAAAGAAAAAAGAAGCTGGTACTTGAATAAAGGAAAAGAAGAATGGTTTTGCAGACAATAACGTCTATGAAAGAGTACCTTGTAAAACCCGCGTATTTTCTGAGAAATAATGCTCTGCTCTTTTTGCCAAGTTTGTTTCTAGCTGGGCCTGTGCAGGAAAATCCGAATGAGGTGAAATTGAAGATAGAGTTACAAAAATAAAGTCTAAAATTGTCGACAGTTTTGCTATATTGCGTGACTTCATTACAAACAAAGATATTTCGTGGGGTTGGGTGAATTTTTGGAAATTGAAATGCATAAACCGGAGTACAATGAGCCCATAAACAAGAAAAAGAAATGCAGTAGACCAAGCGTTGCATTACCATTAACATCAACTAAGTGGGCATTCCAGATTTCTTTTCCATTAAAAATCGATTCAATACCCGAATACGTAGAAATCAAATCAATTTCAGAAAATCCATGAGATAAATGAAACTCAAAGAAATCGATGGCCGGTACTGAAATAATATGACAGAAGAAACAATGAAAACCAATCGAGGTTTTGTTCACAAAATAAGTAATTGAAGCAATATTGCTGGCTTTAGGCAGTATTAAGTCACAGTTTTAACCTCACTGATACCAGCAGACCTATACTATAGCTGCTTTATAATCTTCAAGCCAAGTTTCCTCATAAAACATAGCGTTTGAAACAGGGATCTTTTTTTTCTTTCCCAGATCGCAACACCTTCAACAACCAGATTTTAAAGACGATAATTTGCTAGTTTTACACGATGGGTACTTTAGTATAGCTGCGTACATTAATTCTATTTTTCAGTTTTTCAGGGTTAGTAATTTCGCAAATCCAGGGAGACCAAATTGAGCTTTATTGCATGAATAAATCGATTAAAAATTTATATGCATAAAGGTATCATTGGTATGCATAACTTTGAAGCTTACTATTCGACTAAAATATATTTCTCATCACACGAATATTCACAAATGGAGAAACTTTGGTTGTACAAGGTAGATGACAAGGCTGATTATCTCTTGCATTAATATTATATGGCATTACCTTATGAGCTTCATAAGCTTCCTGTTCCACTGATGATAAGACAAAATTCAGAAAGGAGATAAGAATCAAAGTCTTCAAACGAGGATTAAAAAATAACCAAAACAAAAAGGCAAACATTACAAGGTCTTCAGCAATACTTACCATTACAAAGGAGTGGCTCCACATGAGAATTGCCAGACGCACTATGGAATGAAAAGGACGAGTAATAAATCCAGATTGTTCCTTAAAAAGCAACAGACTTTATATAATGCTCAATTAACATGCAAAAAGAGAGAAAAAGCCAACATAAACATAGAAGGCATTCTTACTTCCTATAAGAGGTTCTATGTTTGAATGCTCCCACCCCACATGAGAGGTAATATTCTCAAAAAAGAGAGAACAAAGAATCGCCTAATACGTTTAGTTCTCAAATTCTTGTCTTAGTAAGACATAGACCTGTTTATACATGTCTAGCGGTTATCTATCATGCAATGTAATGAATTCACAAGTGTTTCCCCGAAGCCAAGCCTTTACTTTCCTTGGTCTTATAGCTTCATTATAAGACTCCATTTCAAATATATATTCCTCTTCCTATTTACTTTTCCAATGTTCTCGCCAGACTCATCTTTAGATCAGTTTTTCTGCTGCAACCTTGGACTAGATGATCTGATTCTCAAACTACTCAGTCAAAGAGAGTTGCTTAAAATAATGCAGGCAGTCATTTTATTTGTCCCAATTTAATTTCCTCCATCATTCTAAAGGTCTCTCCTTTTATATGAATGAATGTTTCAAGGCACTAGAAATAGTAACTCAATAAGATAGTTTCTGTTATTGTACCCCATCCCAACTTCAAGCATTACAAGCTAAAATATTCCATAATTTCAACTGTGGAACGGTTTTAAAACACAGAAGGAAGGTGTTCTGATGTGCAGAAATCAGTATTACTGAGACCCAATCAAATAGAGAGGTCCAGTAAGCAAGAAGGATGTAAATATTACTTCAGAAGAATTTTTGCAGCTTCTTGACATTCTGCAACGCGGTGATTATATCCAGGGTTACTTGTCAAAGCCTGCTTCAATCCTGAAAATGCTAATAAAATTTGGTATTCCTTCTGCGTCTCAGATTTTAGACTGCTTTCCATATATAGTGGGCGTATAAGCTTGAAATCCTTAGTCTTCACATGTCAAATAAGAATCATGAAACAAATTATGGTCACGATCAAAGGATAAAACATGTGACAAGCCAAAATTTTGGAATTAGAGATAGAGAGAGACATCCAAACACTCAGAGCCAGTACATTATTAAATGATTAAAGCTTGCTTCTGAAAAATATGATTGAAATGAAATAAATTAATGACCAACATCAAACTGCCATTATTAGAAAAGAATCCGAAGTTGCTGGAGAAACAAGTATTAGGCCGAGTAGCATAAAATCTGCACGTTTGATTGTGAAGAATAGCCAAAGCCAAAAAGAGTAAAGGTCAAATGTATATTTTACCATTGCCAAGGGTGATTAGACGTAGAATGGTAAGAAAGCTACCCAAAAGAAGACAACAATAACCTAGAAAGCTAAAATATAAGCTGTAAGCCTATAAGGCTGTAACCCAAATATATTTGGTCCGCTTAGCAATATGTTTTTATAGAAGGAAGCTTAAAGTCAACACTTACATTAACTTTGATTGTGCACCTCATAATGTTACCATTTCTTTATATATATATGAGGCAAGCTTTTTTTCTTTAGATACATATGAAAAGTAAACAAGATGGAATAACATGAAAAGCACTCCCCATAAGCTTATAAGCTCACAGAAAACGAGCCTGGCTTAGTATAGATAGTCTATATTTTAAATACACGTTGTTATACTATATTTTTCCCCCAATTAGGTTAAACAATGTTTATAACTAATTTTAGTTATATATCATTTATAAAATATTCAGGGCATTTTTATGAACTCGATGGAAAAACTTAACTTTATATACTATTCCTGTTCAACCAACTAAAAAATGGGATATATCAAACGGAAAGGGAAAGCAATTGCAGAACAAAACTCTGACTATTATAAAATTAAAATATGAAGAAATAATATAATGAAATCCAAATATTTTATAGGTCTACATAAACACAAAAAAAAAAAAAGAGAGAGAAGAAGAAGAAGAGTGAATCAAGTATGCTGTATACACAGTGTATGATAAATTCACTACCTTGCAGTTCATGTGCAATAGACAACCATAGCTTGAAAGCAATATTGCTGATTGGTCCAGTATGCCATTTTTCAGGCCCAAGTATCCATTTTCAATTAGCCTGCATTACAAAGGGAAAAGACATATATAACATGTGAAAATAGTGACATTGAGCATACTTACACATAGCTGCATGTGGTAATGCTTTTGAAATTCTTAAAGGCAAATAATTATTTTAACCATCTCATATTGATTTGTAGATAAGCATTCTTCATTTAATAGTAAATTTGAGGAGCAACTCAAGGGCTGATTCGTAAATCTTTTAATAATGAATCTCTTTGTTATTAAAATCTTTATTGAATAATATTCTCTCAAATTAGCAAAAAAAATTCTATCAACGATTACCTTTTCTAAAAAACTACATCACTGGAGTAAATAGTTTGACCAATTTTTGATGCAGCTGATTGTTTCTAAAGCAATACCAAACTAACCAAAATAATATCACCCAATGCATTCATCCATCTCCAGAGAATGCCGCATATCAGATGTCTGGACATTAACTGTTCATTATTACAATACCAAAAGGGAGATTACTTAATTATCAATTGGCAGGCTGAATGGTGGTATATAGGCAATTGTGCCTGTTTCAGCCCCTACAAGGTGATTGCAAAACTAAGCATGCACTTGAAAAAATTTAAGTTTGAGTTCAAAATTTCTGTGTCAATGAATTAAGATTTGCAGTTAATTGAATGGAAGAGTGCATGATAGAACAGCTACAGGAAGGAGATGTGGCAATAATATAACTACCTTTAAGCTCCATTCTTATAAAAGCAGGTTCAAACTAATTTGTTACCATAATAATTTGAACATGTAAACTGGCAGCGTTGCTCTTGAATCTCAGACAGACCAATTGACTATATGCAGCAGAAATATAATACAGAAATCAAATTACCCACCTGTCATATTCAATATTTTCTGTGGGAGATATTGTTAAATTATTAGCATTTTCCAGCGCTAACAAGTAAGCCAATCCAACCTGCCAACCATAAACTACAGACTTTAAAACTAAATTACTGAAACTGAGGCCTCTCATATATAATCGTATGAGCTTCAGAATTAACAATGCAAAATGAGAGAAAAAAACATCCCCGCTGAGTACTTTAATTTTACACTTCAGTCTAATATATAGCTATATCACAGCCTGCATTATAGAACATGATATTCAATTCTTCCATTGAAGACTAATAACACAGACTTCAGGTGGTGCGCGTTGCATACTGCCAAGTTCCTTTGAGACTTGAGCCCATGACTCTAAAATTTTAAATCACATTATAGCCTTTCGTGAACTCCAATTGGGGGTTGTAGGTAACTATGCACATTATTGCAATCACCTGAAAAGCCTCTAATTCCTAAAATATGATTCACATATAAAACTTATTTCCTTGTTCATCTAAATGTATATCAATTTTTATATATATGAAATAAGACCATTTAAAAATTGTTATAGCGAGCATGACTCAGCTCGCATCCAGTATCAGAAAATCTGTGATTCAAAACCCAACACCCCTATTAAAATTAAATTAAAAATTAAATTAAATTAAATTAAAAAGACCATTTAAAAAATTTCTCACCCATACCCTAAGCATAAAGTTTAACTAGTATAGTACAATATAGGGCAAAATACACTTCAGGTCCTGATGTTTAGAGTTGGTGTCTATTTTAGGTTTCCAAAGCAACATTTTTGGTACTTGAGGTTTAAAAAAAAAGGATTCTAAATGGTCACAAGCTTCTTTAACCATTACTTGACAAATGATAAAATGATGTGCCAGTTAGATTGTTGATTGTAACTTTCTGGTTTGGCAAAATTTAACAATTTAATATTGTTTTTTATGATGTGGGCATCCTCTCTCTTCCCACCTCTCCCCTTTCCTGACAATCTCATCGTTACTATCATTATGCCTCTCTTCAACCAACTATCATTGCCATGTCGTCACCCTTATTTGAACTATGATCTAGTCGTTTCAGATTTGTTCTCCTTCCTTCCAGAAAAATCTAGAACAACTAGATCTGAGCTTTGTAGAGATGGCAACGACAGTTGGTTGGAGAGAGGCAACAGGACAACAATGGCGAGATTGTCGAAGAAAGGGAGAGGAGGGAAGAGAGAAGTCCACTCATTAAAAAAATAATATTAGACACTTAAATTTTGCCAAATCAGAAAATTACACTCAGCCACACCGTTAGTCTACTCAAGGACCATTTAGAGCCATTATCCAACCTAATAAACTTAAAGTGTTGCTTTTAAAATCCCAAGAACCAAATAGACACCAACTCCCAACATCAAGGACCAAAAGTGTACTTTGCCCCTGTAATATATGTGTATCCATTCATTAGCTTGTACTAGAAAGAAATTCACAGGTTCGTATCTTTTTATCTCTTCTTTTTGCATGCATAAATCTGTTATTTCTTGTGAACTTTGCACTTAGGAGATGGCAAAAGTTGATGCAAAAGTAAACATACATTCACTAGGGAGTAAAACATATGTCCACACCACAGCCTTAATTGTGTAGAATAAAAAATTCAAATATAGAGAGGAGCCCACAAAAATGGCCAAAAAAATAATGGCCTTCTTTCGGTTTGGCTAAATCGTGTGTCAGTCTAATCTGTCAAGAAAGAATTATTCTCTCAAGTCTTGGTACTTAAAAAAGTTGTATGAAGTAATTTAATCCTATTAACAATTGACCAACTTTACAGCTGTCAGAATGCAAAAGGATACACAAAGTATGAGAAAAAATATATATATACTTACAGCTGCAGAAGAGCTGAGGCCTGAACTGTCAAGTCCATCAGAACCACAAATATATCCTATTATACCCTGCAGCATTCCAATAAAAGATCTGAGACATATTTTAGCTACCTTACGACTTCAAAGTGTATTTAAATCCACCTCAAAGAAAAATAAGTTCCATTTAACTTTTTATTTTTAATATACACTCCAACCCAATGTTTACAAACTCCCAAATCATAGTTGGGATTTCAGCAAACAAGACAGTAATATTAACGATCCAATGTAACTAACCTATATCCCTTACAAATAATTAAGAGATTGAGGATTTCAAGGCAACAAAAAAGGAATTTATTGTAGCTGGACAGCCTTTTGCAGCATGGTACATCATACTTAAGTAAGTGGAAACTGAATGAAGGATAAGCAGAGCATTGTATATGATACTAGTCTAAAACAATTATGTAAAGGTAAAGTGATACAATACCTTCTGATAATTCTAAAACCCTAAGTCTCCAAGTTATAAAGCTGAACTACTTTGCTAATTGGTCTAAAACAAACTAATCGTCCAATAAAGGCAACGCTATACATCTTGCAATCTAATATACTATTTGGCACTGACTTTTTAACTGGGTTCTTCAAAAACTAGTTATGAACTCCAAAATATAGAAAAGTCTCTGACCTGAGAAAGACAATGTTCTTTTTTTTGTAGTGCATATACTGCTCCTCTAGCATACCTTCCCCAGTTATTGTCCTCTTGCACTTTAGCATGACCATTTGCATTAGTCCCTTCCTTCTTGTTATTACAGTGGTTTGGATACAGCTTTTCATCAACTCTGCAGTTTCCACGATACAAGTCAATGAATGTTTATTGCAGCAGTGTGCAAGAAAACTATGCATATGTGGACCTCTGTGAAAAGTAGGCCAATATCAACAAGAAATCCAAAGACAGACAATTAAGTCCTACCACATTTTAAATCTTCAAAGCAATCATGATTTTGCTTTCTCACAAAGTTTTAGGCAAAATACAAAATAAGAAACATTTCTAGTTTCAAAAAGTAAAGGAATTTAAAAGGCGAAACCTTATACACATAATTCTAGTCCCCATTGTCCTCAAAGCTATATAGTGATATAATAAAAGCAAGCAATAAAATCCAAAGAGAAGAAATCATCCATCTAAGCAGAAAAAGTTATAAAGAGTTGAACAAATTAAAGTAGAAACTTTCTAGGAGAATGACAGGACACAGGGGGAGGGCAGGAACTGCTTGGAGACAGACTCATTATGTTAGCGATTAAGTTATTTCTAGTCAACATGAATTGGCTTTTTCGGGCTGTTCCACGGACAATTCACAACAACGGCAGCATTAGGAGATTTCATTCTATATTGCATGGTATAGGATTATTTCATCTCAGCCTATAGGCCAATGTGATGACTTATTTACATGAATTCAGGAAAGAAAAGCCGGCAGTTTTCACCTATTAATAATAAAAGTATTGCCAGGGTGGTAATTGATGCATACTTCCACAAGAGTTATAATGGAACAAAAAGATATTAGAGAGTGTACTACACCTGAAATTAACATCTCCTTTGAACTGAGCTGAACGGAGTATGACCTACAAGAGCTCCAAACATTAGTTGACATCTAAACCATACGAAAAGTTGGGTTTCAAGATAAAATACGTTGTTGATGTATATTCAATTATTCGTGAAGAAATATAAAGTAGAGATTAATATCTCCATGTGCAGAGAAAGTTTAAGAGCTGAAGTTGAAAAGCCCAAGAAATTAAAATACTAGAAATACATATTAACAACCACGGTTAAACATCAATTTGAAACAAAAGCTACAAGTATTGCAGGTTGTTTTACTCGTTATATATACATGAATGTGTGTGAATATAAATACATACACACATTCATGTGTATGTGCATAAACGTCATAAAACAAAAAGAAATTACAATTGTAATACCATTTCATACTGGTCATAAAGCCAATATATCATTGATTTAAACCTTTAGATCTTTTGAAACAAATGGGAATCACATCTAACGTTATAGATATCTTTTATATTTTAGACCTACTGACATTTCAAGTTTCTTCGTAATTTCTATTCACTTTCTTTTACCCTGATTAACTTTCTTCACGCTTGTTTTCCTTGAAATATGGCCCTCTCGCGTGCACACACTAGAGTAGTAATCCTTTACACTTGGGTACTAAGTAAAGGAGTTAAGTTCTAAAATCTAAGGAAATACCTTCTAGTACTTTCCATGATTACTGATCAAGCAGATGGCATGATCAGATTAGCTAAAAATTGATTTTAAATTGTCTTGAGGTAGGAAGTAGTTAATGCAGGATTTGAATAGCTGAAACATCACTTTATTTACAGCATTTCAAAAGCAGAAGGCATTCCAGGCCATCTTAACGTTGGCACTATAAAGCATCAATAACCCGGTTATCATATGCTCTCACCAGTCGAGTCTAACATTGAGTCCTCAGCTCAGTAAAAGTGTCCTTAGAAATTGAGTGGAGAACATTCTTTCAAGATGCATAGTCAGTAGGCGATCATCACCTTCCATGCAAAACATAACAGTCAATGGGATCTATGCTTTCAATTACCTTTGCAGGTTCCATTATCAAAGTTCAAAACTCCTCCTTACAAATCTCTGTTAATGATGTTCCCTATGAGATCTAGGCGCTGCAACCATATGCAGATGTAAACCAAAATATTTTGATTTCATCCTAGAGTTAAAATAAGTCAAATATAACACGGATTTAAACCCATATGTGAGTAGCTGATTTTGAGTCAACATAAATCCTATAGTAATGCTAAATTCTTTAGAAAAGATGCTACTAGTCTTTCATTTTGAGATTCAGGACTATGTAATTTAAACAGGTACTGCAGAATTTTATAATTGCACAATCATTACCTGAACATCGCCAGAAGGAACAAATCCTAAAAGCACTCCCTTGTTTATGGCCATCGCTGAAACATTCCCACCCTAGCAACCAATAGAAGAGTTCAAAATAACTTCAATGTCATCTTGGAAATAAATTCCAGAACCTAAAATCCAACTCCATCGCTTACTAATATAAAGCTAAAAAATGAAAACTGCAAAATGCCGTTACTCATGCTGACATAATAACGCCAATATGAACTTCAACGAGACGAGGATGCAAACTTTTTAAAATCATCGTGTCGGACTAACCTGATGATCAATATGAGCTCCCAGTGGACAAATGCGATAGGGAGAGACAACTATGCGAACGTCCTCCTTGCTTCTCTTGGACATTTCCGAAACAATCGTCTTGATTTCATTTAACTACAACAACTAAGCAGGTCAATTACAAAAGAACCAGGAGAGATCGAATATTAAATCGGCAAGAGAGTAAGATTTATGTCAGGAACAATCTGCCATTCGATCCCCATACTAGCATTCAACTAAACATTGACGCACGGCTCCAATACGGAATGTACTAAGTGAATCAAATTCAGAAAACACGTACAGTATATCAACTCAAGTTTTCCAGCTACAAAGGATTTAACAAAACGCGTAAAACACCAGTGTCGTCCCAAGCAAATAAGAAAACAAACAGCAGGCAATCCAGAAACCGGGGAAATCCACACAAGAACAATGCGAAAGAGATTCAACAAAACCAGAAACCACATGGAACCGCATTGCAAATTGAAGACAAACTTGAAGAATTACCTCGTCCTCCGAAGGCCAAGACGGGTTCCCCATGCTCTGTAATGCCAAACAATTGCCGACGCGATTCGGTGTGTAGGCCAGCCAATGCAGAAATTTCTAAGGTTTCTCAGAGGAGAATGATGAATGAAGAGTACAGCTGACGAAATCTAGAGGGATAATGATGGAGTTGGCGACAGGATCGGATTAAACGTCTTGTCTCGTGAATAAACTATCGCCTTCTCCATAGCCTAAACATGAGCGAAGGTTTGGTTGTATTATCCATCCCATCGGTTTGACTCGGTTCACAAAAATTTACTCCTCCTTGAGCAATCGCCGGTTGTCCATAACTGTATTCTAATTTCCGCGTATATTATTTTATTGGATAAGATATCATATAGTAGTTTTTTCCCTTTTTTGACTACAACAGGTGTGTGGTGTGATTATTGGGTTTGGCATTTTGATAAGCGCAAGAGTATATGGTTAGAAGTGGTTATAAGTGTGCCATTATTGATCGAATTTTAGACCATGGCTCGTGCTATGTATTTCAAATGGATTGCAGCGTCGCATGTCGAGTTCCAAGGTCGCTATTTTTGTCTGGAGGTCGTGTTATGATTGCCTTCCTACTATGGTCTTGTTACGAAAACGAAAGATGGATGTTGTATCGTGGTGCCCATTATGTAGGAGAAAGGAAGAAACTGTGTGTCATGCTTAGTTTTGGTACCCTAAGGCAAGAGATATTTGGAATTATTTTTCGCTTCATGGTTGGTGTCGTTGTTCAAAGCTTATGACTTGCTTTGATATCTTGTTGAATTTTGCTTCTCAACTTAATGGTAGTGGGTTGGCTAAGACGTGCATTGTAGCATAGGCAATTTGGGGAGATGGGAATAAATGAGTTCATACTAAGAATATTCCTTACATGGAGAATCGTTGTGAATGAATTTTGGATTATGCAGATAGTGTTGGATATTGAGCCGATGGAGAACAATCAATTTAAATTAATTGATGTGCAGATTTTGGAGCCTAATTGTGGGCCTACAACACTTCACTTTACATGTAGATGTTGGTTGCTTTTTCAATTCGACTTTAGTTGGTTTTGAGGTGGTTGGTACAGAGTCTGGAGCCATTTTAGCTGCTATTAGTGGGCATAGTGAGATGATTTATAGTGTTTTGGGCGTTGAAGCCGGTGTTGTGTATGAGGGGCTCAGGTTGGCTGAAAGATGGGGTCTTTCATTTGGTGTGTTTGTAAAAAATAAAAAAAAATAAAATAAAAAAAACTACAACTGTGTGATGATGATAGGGGATCCAACCTTTCCTCTCTAGAGAAGAAAGTCATGTCAATTATCATTTAGATAAGCTCACTCTCGCTATTGGTTATTGTAGTTTGAGACTTTGAGTTCAATTCTATTTTGTTAATTTCAATCTTTCTACTCTCAATTTAAATACTATAGATAAAAATTGCTTAAAATAAAAACTATATGTTACAGTTTTTCAATAGTGTTATATGTAGGTTTATTTAGTTTGCTATATACTAAAGGTATTTCTATTAATGTCAAATTATTATAAATAGTAATTATTAAATACTGTCAACTAATTATTTAAAAACACTTTCATTTGTTGAGTTTTTTTTAGTATATGTCAATCTAATTGGTCAATAGAGTTGGTCGCTAGAGATAATAGACTAGAGGTGGATGTCGAAAGTGGTTGTTGCTGGAGTTTGTTGACGAAAGGGGTTGTTGGAGGTGGTTGCTGGAGTTGGTCGCCAGTGGTATTGCCAAAATTGGTGACACGGAGTTAGTGGTGGTGGTGGTCGTTGAAGTTGGTTGCCAAAGTTGGTCGTCGAAATTGGCCAATTGGTCGTCCGTGGTGGCCTTCGAAGATGGTTGCCAAAAGTTTTGCAAGAGTAGGTAGTGGGTGGCAGAGGGCAGTGGTAGCTTGCAGCTTTATGGTTGAAGTGAGAGGACTAGTGAAAGTATTTTGGTAATGTTATGTATTATACTAATTAAGTAGAGATTACATTATATGAAAATCCTATCAATTTGAAAATTAGGAACCCTCTTGTTGAACCCCTAATATCAAATTCTACAATGCTCAAATCAATTTGACAACAATCCAAAGGGAAATATTAAATTTTAGATTACTTTTTTACCGAAGATCGAGAGATAAGGAGAACTAGTTCCTTAATCCAAATTCGAACACTCTACAACCAAGATGATCAGACTTGTCTGAATGTTCTTGGCATGCAACTCTAACTCAATAATTGCAAAAGGTTAGTGTTAAGACTTTATCATCTACTAGAGGATTTTCATTCCAAAAAAACCTAAAATCTCAAAACTTAAAAGCCAACATGCTGTGCTCCCTTCCCCTCTTAAAACCTATCCTACTTAGCCAACGAGACTTAAAATGTCCATTATACCCCTAACAAAATATGTTAAAATCCCAAATAAAATATATGAGTCCAACAATGAAAGTACCAAAAAATTAAGATATGTTTGTAAATAAAAAAAAAAAATACACACACGTATTGAAATTTAACAAAGCTCTATTTCTATTCAAGAATTCAATGCTAATTGTAGCATTATTGGCTTCTTGAACGTGGGATTGGTTCTAGATGTAATACTAACAAGTTTGGGTTATTTCATAAATGAAGTTATGAAATAAGTGGTAATGATATGAAATAAATATATGTATTTATAACTTTACCATAAGTAAAAAATATATACATTTTAAAATTAATAACAAGTGGGTTGGTTTTGGTTAAGTTAGGTTAACAATGAACCAACCCAACCCAGAGCATTTCCATTTATTTGAACTCAACCCAACCTAAATGAGTTGATAACCCAATCCAAATTGTATGGGGTGGGTTGGGTTGATCGAGTTTTTCAGGTCATTGAGTTTTTGAACACTCCTAATCGTAGGTGGCGGAGAAAAAAGAAAGAAAGAAAGAAGGTTTCACACGTCAAACTCCTACAAAAACATTTTTGTTTCTTAAAACATGACACAAAAATTTCACTTCTAAGGAAGAGTTTGAGTTTATTTGATTGAAAGATGAGAGAGAAAGAGAGAATGGAGAAGGAGAAGAGAGAACAAAGAGAGGGAGAAAAAGGCTTATTAGAGAGAAAGAAAATATTAAAAATACAATTTTTTTTTTCAAGTCATTTTGCCATATAAGCATATAGTTTTTTTTTTTTTTTGTTTAAATTTAATATGTTTATAAGTAGAGAGACCTTTTAAATCCATTCTTGAAAACTCGAGGATTAAAATGACTAATTTCAAACTTTAAAGACCAAATGTATAAATTCTTAAAAGCGTAGAGACCAAAATGATTATTTTTTATTGTTTTTATTTTTATTTTTATTATTATTTTTAATATAATTACTTAATTGAAAAGTTCAAATTCGAAATTTAGATGGAACGAAAACATAAAAATATTAAATAATATTTTTAGAATTTACACGGTTTTGATGAAAAAACGGAATTCAAACTAATTATCAAATGCCATATCACCTAAACTCACTCAATCTAAAGGAGAATCTGAATTTTTTCCAAACTAAGATTTTATTTCGACTTCGTAAAATAGCACTCCGTACAAAAATCACAAGAATTTCAATACGCCAAATCAACGTTGGCACGTACCATCAAAGCTTTTAGAATCCGTTCGATCTCTTACCCGCGTCCGTCCATGAACGAAAACGATAGCTGCGGAGAGTGGACCCAACTCCTCTGAAAAGAACGGCCATGGCAGAAGCAACGAGTTCCCTGTTTGCTCTCTTTCACTGTTAACGACTGCAACGCCTTGAATGAGAGTTCATACATTTTCACTGAGCTAAGCTATGGTTTTTCTTTAGCTTTCCATGAACAGGCGACGAGGATAATTCTTTAAGCAAATGGAGCTGATTACACGGAGTGCATCACTGTCTTCGTCTGCTTCCTTTCTGTGTGATTCAAAGTTGAGATTTCTTGAATGTCGACGCCGGAATTCGAAGCAGAATGTTGTTCGAGGCCGGAGAAGAAGTGATATCCGCTTCGATTTGGATGTTAATTTGATTCATTCAAGGATGAATGCATCGGTGACTAGAGCGAGGAATCGTGGAGCAGAGGTGGGGACTAAAGTCACCATGGCGGAAGAGGTCGAGGTTTCCAATTTGAATCGGTTTGAAGTGTTCGACGGTACTCCGACGCCTTTCGGTGCCACAACTCGAGAGGGCGGGATTAATTTCGCTATCTATTCTGCCAATGCGGTTTCAGCTACTCTGTGTTTGATAAATCTTTTTGATTTGCAGGAGGTAAAATAAAAATCAGTTCATATTATTGCTTATACATTGTTGTTGTTGTTTTCTCTCCAGAGAGAGAATCTTATTCGATGTTGCCGTTGTCCGGGATTATATTGTCAGAAGTGCACGATAATCTATTCTTCAATTTATGTTGGCTTTTATCGAGGGCAAATAGATGGATGGCCTTTGCTAGCATTTTCATTTGAACTCTAAACATGGTTACTCAATTTCATCAATGGCAAACTAAAAGAGTAGCGTTTTTCTTATATTTATTGTATTTTTTTAACCTTCCTGTTTTCTTATTCTTTTTAATGACTCCTTCGCATCCATGATTGTTATGTTGAAAAGCTTATTTTTTCTTGAGGTACACATGGTTGAAAAATGTTTCTATCTGAGTGTCATATTTGAATTAACTTACACTGAATCGTTTACTTCACTGTAGCTGATGGCATTGGTTACCATTTACTTTGTGCAGAATAGAGTGACCCAGGAGATCAGGCTTGATCCCTTAACCAATAAAACTGGGGATGTCTGGCATGTATTTCTGAAGGGAGATTTTACTGAGATGCTTTATGGCTACAAATTTGATGGGAAATTTTCACCTCAGGAAGGATGCTACTTTGACCCTTCTCGGATTTTGTTAGATCCATATGCTAAAGTTCGTAATTTCATCATTTTCTTTTTGTTTTCATTTTATAATGATAACTTTCTTCCCATAAGTTGCACTATTTCCTTGCTGTGGCTAGATTGTAATTTGTACGAGAAGATGTGTAGCGGGTTGCTGACTTTCTATTTCTTTTCTCAGGCCGTTATTAGCAGAGGAGAGTTTGGTGCCTTGGGACCCAATGACAACTGTTGGCCCCAAATGGCTGGCATGGTGCCCACCGTCAATGAAGAGATAAAAAATGTATTTATTCTTTTCTCTTTTAGATTTCTGTATTTTGTTTCGTAAGCTTATATTATTGGAAGTTAAACCACTTTGGGCAATGAAGTAAGCTTCATAGAAAGTGTGACAAACAGTTTCAAATGTGAGAGATTATAGATCCCAACGGTGCTTTGAAATCTAGTTCCAACCACTTATATACACATTCTGTGTCTATGTGAATAGTTCTAAAGTGCTACTCAATCTTTATTTTGCATCTATTACATTATATTCTTTTAAAACTAGATGGGATTCATAAATCTTGTATTGCTATTATTATTGTGTGTGTGTATATTATATATATGTATATTTTATTAGACAAATCTTTGTTTGAAATCTCTAGCATGCTAAACTTTCCCAGGATTTGAAACTAACCTGAAGGATGCCAAGCACTAAAGCCTATGACAATCAGAGTTTCGAAATACAAATTAGACTTCCTTGTCCTCATAGTAGCAACCAATAGAGGAAGCCTCTTTTAGGTAACCAATGGGGGTCTGTAGAAACAAAAGGCAAAAGAGAAGACTCTCCCCTTAATTAGATAGTTGAGGAAATTAGAGGATGATAGGGACGAGTACAAAATAAGAAGGGGAAACTGCAACTTGAGGTATCCATTTTCAGTCAAGTATCCTTCCAAATTTAAACTCTACAACCAACCCCAAAGGAAAGATGATAATGAACAATAAGCCCTTGATGGCATTGAAAGCTGTCACTTCCAAGGGTTCCCCTAAAGTCACCCGTAAATCCTGACCAGAGTTTGAATTGTTGGAACAAGTCCCATACCTAATGATTAAACTCTACGACCAACCCCACAGGAAAGGTGATAAAGAACAAGAAGCCCATAAGGCAGAGATATCACTTGCAAAGGCTCCTAAAGTCGCCCATGGATCCCGACCAAAGTTCCAACTGTTGGAATTAGTCCCATACCTTCTAATGATTGCCCAATGCCATAGTGCTTGAGGTTCTAATGGAAGATCCGGAGCTCCTCCTCTCCCACACCCTAGGCGGTCATATTCTCTGAAGAAGGAAAAGAAGCTTCTTTGGGAGAATTTATTAGAACCCACTGCTGGAATATTTGGCAAGAAAGGAATACCAGAATTTTCCCGGATAAGGAACACTTACACAACAAACTTTTTGATGCTATAGATAGTATGATTGTAACTTGGTGCATATTCTCCCTTCTTCCACCAGTATAGCTTTTCTTCCTTCCTTTTTAATTGGAAAGGGTTTTTGTAGATCCCCTATCTTTGTAATGGCATACCATCAATGATTTTTTTTTTTTTAAATTATTATTAAATTATTAAATTTATTTTTTAAATTTTTTTTTATAATCCAAAAAGAGGTTCTAAAGGAACCACGACAACCATTTAAAAAGAAATAAAGGTGGGAATATTTCAACTCCCCAAGTTCCCAATCTTCTAGCAAAGTTTCAGCATAATTTACTAAATGTGACCCACCTCCCTCCTCCTCAAACCCTGCCTGCAATAGGTATCTAGTTACCTTTCTCAACCTCTCCTTGGAATACCAATGAACACCAATTAGATCAAGGTGAGCCTTCCTTCTTTTAGAGAAAAATGTTTTTTCCCCTGATGAAAGCCTATTAAGTAGACCCTATGATCTTATTTTTAAACCAACACTAAAAAACAGAGACCATAACGATTATTAAATGGACCCCAAGGAGTGTTAAAAGTAGCCTCCTATTAAATGCTTTTGCAAGACCACCCAGTTCCATTTCATTGTAAATTGCTTTTTATCTTGAGGGTATCTAAAATGTTTATATAATATATATTTGATGCGCTGTTTTCAGTTTGATTGGGAAGGGGATTTACCTCTGCAGCACGCACAAAAAGATCTTATAATATATGAAATGCATGTACGGGGGTTCACCAGGCATGAATCAAGCCAGTCAGAATTTCCTGGCACCTATCTTGGTCTAGTTGAGAAGCTAGATTACTTGAAGGTACATTTCTAGCGTGCTCCAATAACAAATCAATTCTCTGTACCCCTTTCTGCGTGCCTTTTTCTTAACATCATTCATGTAGCTCTTATCTAAAAAAGGTAAATGCTGGTGTCAGGGGAGAGCACCATTTTCTTTATGCGTTTTTTTTGGATAATCGTAAATGAGTAGCAAAATGGGTTGTCATATTGGCAAGTATGTCACATAAATAAATAATTTTCAAATATGACAAGATTTTAAATTTTCAGGTTTATATTGATATAACATTTTTATGGACAATCAGTGATAGATTTTCACATCAATAGACCATTTTAATAGTCTATCACTATCAAACAATTTTTTGTCTATTATTGATAGACCATTTCTATGTTTATCATTGATGAATGTCTATGACTTATCAACTATTTTTATGTCTATTGTTCATGAACAATTTTAGGTATATTGGAGGCTTTTAGCTAGTCCTTAACGTTTCCTAATAATGTTTTGGACATTCTTGCTTCTGTACATTGGTGGGCAATCCTTTTGGACTAAAAATTTTTATGTTTGGCTCTCATTCAAGTGTTTTTCTGTCTGTTCTAGGGAGAAAGACATTGTCGCCTTTTCAGAGATATTTCCTCCTCTTTTGACTATTTTATGGATATGGTTTTATCTACTGCTTTCTTTTGGTGTAAATATCATCAACTTTTCATTCATTATAGCCTATCCTATTTAATCTCCAATTGGATAGCTGTTTTGTAATGCACCAATAGGTGTTTGAAGTTTTCACTTCCCTTATTTCATCGATCAATGAAATTGTGTCTTTAAAAAAAAAAAAACATATTTTATGTATAATATCGATATACCATTACTAAGTCCATTAGTGATGTTTTCTTCTTCTTCTTTTGAAGGAGGGGTGGGCTGGGGTGTTTGCATCAATGCTCCCATTCCCTTAACTTAAAAAATATATATATGGGTCTCCTTGTGAAATATTGGATTTTTTCCCCTCTTATTTCGTTCATGATAAGCTCTGATGGGGTCTTCTGTCCATTGTATCTGGGGTGTATCTTTGTTCTCTTTGCTCTGTTTGTACTAATTTTTGCAAGCTGAAGTTTAGTTTTTGATTGGAAGTGATGAGAATGCTAAGGGGGTGTTAACCTAGTTGAGGTGCCCGGGTGCATTCCCTGATTCATAGTTAGTCAGTTACTCATTATTTTCTCTTGTACTGTGATATTTTATCTCATTTCATTATATCAATGAAAGATATCGTTTCCTTTTTAAAAAAAAATTACTCCATTCTTCTAATAATTTCATCATTTAATTTGTTTTTTTTCCAAATGAAAATTAAGTTACTCTGGCATTGCCCTTCCATTACCTCAAATGTTGCTATCTTTAACTAGTAATCCATGTTCTCTGTCCTCTCCTAATAAGTCAATGACACAACTCTTTCTAATTATCAACTTTCAGGAACTTGGAGTCAACTGTATAGAGTTAATGCCATGTCATGAATTCAACGAGTTGGAATACTTCAGCTATAACTCTGTCCTGGGTGACTATAAGTACTATTTGATACCTTTCTTGGAGAACTTTTAGATTTTTGCTATAGTTTAATGCATGGCTTAAAATTTTCCTCTGAAGGAAAGGGCTGAGCTCCTTGGACTGTTTTTATTTTGCATTTATTGTTCACACATTTAGTATTAGTTTATAAGAGCACAAGTCAGCACTCTTGAAGATCTGTTATGTTGTAATGGCTTTGCTTGGTTTTAATTGGTATGCTGTGGGCAATAGGCTGTATACTCTTTCATACCTAAAATTGTTCCAATGACATGAGAATTTAGTTTTTATGTCGCATTGTTTGTGATGGGCATCTCAAGAATAAGTAAGTACAATGGAATCCATATACCAACTTCTTAGAATTTTTACCTTTAATTTTGTCGATAAATTGCATCTTGAACTCAAATTTTTTTGTCCAGGATGAACTTTTGGGGATACTCAACAGTCAATTTCTTTTCACCAATGATACGATATTCTTCTGCTGGCATAGGAAACTGTGGCCAGGATGCTATAAATGAATTCAAGCTTCTCATTAGAGAAGCACATAAGCGTGGAATTGAGGTGGAATAATGAAATAAGTCCGTGGTTACTTTTGAAATATGACTTATTTTTCACTTTTTTGGTTGACATTTCTTTTTGATCAGGTGATCATGGATGTAGTATTCAATCACACAGCCGAGGGGAATGAAAATGGCCCCACTATTTCTTTCAGAGGTGTTGATAATAATGTGTATTACATGCTTGCACCAATGGTATGTAACTCTAGGATTATTAATTTTTCTCCCTCGCATTTTATTTAGAGGAAAATAACATATCATCAAGATAAGATGGAAGAATGATCTTTCAATTTCTTAATTCAGCTTTCTGCAAAGTTTATATTATTTTATCTATATGAGATTTTCATATGTTTCTCAGAAAAAAAGAAAAGAAAAATAAAAGAAAAATAAAGAAAATAATAATAATAAATAAATAAATAAAAATCTATACGAGATTTTTTTGTATTCAACTGCGTGAAACTTATGTTGGCTTCTTTTTAGCACTAGTTCCTTGGTCAATTGTCAAACCCCTAATTTCCTGCAATCTATTTTAAAGGTATCGAGGATGGAAAAACCAAGCAAGTCACTACTCACTATTGAAAAGAAAAGAAAAGATAAATTCTCCCTTTAGAATTCATAAATGCTCAGATGGAGAAATGTTCAGAAACTAACTACCGCTTCTAATTTCTAATTCTTTATATATGTTTAAGGCTTTGATGTGTGCATTCAAATTACAGAGCCTTGGCATTCAGTATATCTCATACTTACTCAGTTACTCTCGATGGCTGTTTTAAATTTAAACCGGTAGGTAATATTACCCATGTGCTAAAATTTAAGCGGAAGATTAAGCAGCAGTTATGGCTTAGACTTTTTTTTTCCCTATCTTTCTTCTTCGTATTATTATTATTATGTTTGTCTCTTCTTTTTCAATTATTTGATGTAATCATATCTTAACCATGGTTTTTCAGGGAGAGTTCTATAATTATTCAGGATGTGGGAACACATTTAACTGCAATCATCCAGCTGTACGTATGTTCATTGTGGACTGCTTAAGGTAGATGTACTATAGTCGTGGATACCATATTTCTGGCACTTGTTGGTTTCAATTTATTTAAAACACATGGAAAGAGGTATCTCAAAAGGAGAAAGAATGATTAAATGTATACTTTGAGAAAAAAATTACAGGGAACTCAACAAAGTAACAGCATAATATACCAAATCTAAACAAGGATATAAATTGGGAATGCAAAAGAGAAGGAAATAGAATATAAATCTTTTTAGAGAGAGAGAGGCCCCACTGTAAAACTCCTTATAGATAGATACATAGAGACAGGTATAAACCCAGTCGTAGCCAACACCTACTTCCATGGATTCTCAACTCTAAAATATCCTTCTACTTCCCTTGAGCTAGATATTCCACAAAATAGCTAAAACGGCTTTGGACCAAGGAGCCTCTCCCTTGTTTCAAACAGTGAGTGAAAGAAGATCTTCTCCATCATCAAACAACATCACCTTAACATGCCAACACACATCAAAAGTCTAAAAGAATCTGTCTCAAATCGAGTAAAATTGACAGCCCCATGAAACCGTAACTAGACTATGAAAAATAGTCACACAAAACATTCCAGCCCTAATAACAAAGAAGAATGCTGCCCTTTGAATATGATCAGTAGGATATTATGCATGTCCTGTTTTCTAAATTTGAAATATTCTACATAAGCTAGATTATTGCATCTTATTGTTGGTTAGTGGTCTATCAACTCTTTTGGCCTTACCTTTGCGATCCTTTCCCCAATACCTCCCTCCTCATGTAAGGAGGGCTGAGATGACAAGTTCATGCCTTTAATCATTCTCATCTTCTTAAGGTTTCTCTCCTTGGAAGTAATTTTGTTCTTCAAGAAATGTACCGACTGACCACTGTACAAGTGCACTTTTTGTACTTGGCTATTCCCTTTCACTGTCAGCACATCATGCATTTTCAGACTAATTTATTTGGTTTTTGAGATGCAAACTTTTGGCCACAGATATTGGGTGACAGAAATGCACGTGGATGGGTTTCGCTTTGACCTTGCTTCTATAATGACCAGAGGTAGCAGGTTATTAGCTGATCTTTTTGTCTGTATGCTTGATTTTTGTATTGACACTTATCTCATTATTCATCCTTTTCCTCTTTTGTGGACAGTCTGTGGGATGCAGTAAATGTGTATGGAAATCCAATAGAAGGTGACGTACTCACAACTGGTTCTCCTCTTGGCAATCCTCCATTGATTGACATGATAAGTAATGACCCAGTACTTCAAGGAGTGAAGGTGTTTACCCTAAATTCCTCTCTTCTACTTGATTGTCTGCTTCACGGACAATTGTAAACATGACATAGATGGGTTTTTTTCTTCTTTTTTTTTTTTTTTTTTTTTTTTTTTTTTTTTTTTTTTTTTTAAACTTAAAATTTGAATAACTCTACAAGCTCATTAGAAAATTATAAATGGGCAGGTTGCTGCATCTTCGGTTTGATTTAACTTGATAATTCTCTCATAATGATGTAGATAACTTTAAATGCAGTGAGATCATTACTCTTTAGTGTAGACACTTTTAGAAGTGAGAATTATTTGACAAAAATCATCATCTGTATTCTTACACCTATTACAACATACCATACGAGGATGACATATATTTGTGAGTTAATAAAATTCTATTGACGATGATATTTTGTTGGGAATAATATTATCCTGTTTTTACCTTGTCAATCAATCTTGATTAAGATATATGGTCACTTCGTTTTTTACCTTGTCAATGTAGGTTATTTTTTGTTATTGAAAGGTGACAGATGCACCCTACCCTACCTCCCTTTTGGTGGTTTTGGTAGATTTGGATAAGATAAATACCAAAAGCGGTCTTTCCAGTCCTTTACCATGACAGCTATTGGATCATTGGATAATATCTTATCTGGAAGAAAGGTGCATTAGTTGTTAGATCAAAATTTAGAAGGCGTAACGGTTTAGCTGTTTGAATGAGTAGTTTTGCTCCCGTGAACAAAGAGGCTCTCTGCAGTGCCTTCAACAATGTGGAAATCGGGGCTAAGGAGGTAGGGTGGGGATGGAAAATGTTAAGGACAGTTTCTTGCCGGATCCTGTTAGGTTTGGTGCTATGAAAAATTGGGCCCTTTCTTTAGTGGTCTCCCATTTTTGTGGGCTTGTTTTTTGGTTGTCCATGTATTTTTTTCATTTTATTCTCAATGAAAGGTATATCTAGGACATTTTTCAAGGTTTGAGATGTGGCAAAAGGTTTAATGTCTCCCACAGTTGGTCAGTAGGTTCTTTTGTAACTATGATTATAGTTTGTGTTTGTTGGATTCAAGTCACTTTCCATAGTTTATCAGGGTTTCCGTTTTTCTTTCTTTCCTTCTTTTTCTTTTGGCTGGGCTGATTTTTTTTTATGCCATTTTTATTAGAAGCTCAGTTTCTTAAAAAGAAATCGTGAAAATTTATGGATTTCCTTCCATGCATTCTATTTTATTGTAGAGTGTCATGCATGTGATATAAATGAAATATGCCCTCCTCGAAGACATGATTTAAAGTATTTAGTCTTCTTTCTGATCTCATGGTAGGTATTTTGTATTGATTGAAATAGATGCTCACCATCTCATCTTAATAGTAGCGTGTAAACCGAACATGTAGGTCCATGGTGGAGAACAAGTCACTGTGATCGATTCTATTTGCTCCCTTTTTTTTTGGTTATCATTATGGATTAGTCTTATTCCTTTTCCTTTTATTAATAGCTCATTGCAGAAGCATGGGATGCTGGGGGCTTATACCAAGTTGGCACATTCCCTCACTGGGGTGTTTGGTCAGAATGGAACGGGAAGGTCTGCATAGATATTTGCCATTTTCTTCTCATTCCCTTATATTTGATCGAAATATTGAGAGGTCTAATCTACCAAATTGAAAGTTAAAAGTAAATGATTGCCACATTGCCTAAACACAAAATAATAAAAATAATGACTGGAATTTGGAGGATCGTCAGTTAACCAAGTAACTTTTAGATTTCTCAGGAGTCTTAATGACTCTCAATGTGCTTTGAGAACTTCTAGTTATGTTCCAGCATATTTTGGTACTGTTTATGATATTTGACCAGAACTTTTCTTTTTTGGATCAATTTCAGTATCGAGACATTGTACGGCAGTTCATCAAAGGCACAGATGGGTTTTCTGGAGCTTTTGCTGAATGCCTTTGTGGGAGCCCTAATCTTTACCAGGTTACGTAGAGTTTCTCTTCCCTGTTTTTAGTGAAATAAGGTTACTTTTCTTCAGATGGTTTAATTAATCCGGCTCTGTCAACATTTTATTGGAAGGATAACAGAAATAGCATAATAGCTTTGGATATATTTTCTAGAATGAAGAAAATAGAGTTGGGATTTGGAAGTAATAAACAAAGAACCATTGCACACTCATAGTGGCATCATAACGGAGGTTTACTTTGGCACAAGACTTCCTGTGGAGCATGAATATTAGAAATCAGCATAATGGTTACATTGATAGGGAATAGCGGTACGAGTAGAAGGTCTGTGAGTTGTGTTTTGCCCATGATAAGTGATTCTGCCTGCTTTAAGTGGATGGAAATATTACAAATTGAATTTTCATTTTTACTGTATTGAACCATATCATATCATAATATTTTTTTAGTTTTTCTAATTCTTCTAGTTCTTTTATATAGCATATTAAATAATGCTGATGATCACAAGTATGCCACAATTATTTTTTCATATGATTATTAAAATTTAAAATGATTATTTTTTTGGAGAAAAAATTTATGGAGTGAGGGAAACAATTGCATATAAAGCAACACAACACTCTCTTTTGATAGATTTGTACACTGTCTTTCTACACCCGCTAAAATGGTGCAAATTTTATGCCCCTTTACCAATTTCCGTTTGGTTGATCTTTTGGCTAATTGGAAGGCGTTTATGAACTTTCTTTAGGTCCGGGTTCTTTCCATCCTTTTATATATTTCATGACATCAATGAATTATCATCTAATTACCCTGGTCAAAGAAACAAGTATATTTTATTTGAAGTCTAAACTTTGGTTATGTCTTTTGTTTGTCCCATTAGTTATAGTGTTGGATAGGATATTTTCATATTGAGTAGATTTCTAACCATGTTTTTTAATTTGCATATTGAGTTGAATATCTAACAACGTTTTTACAGGGAGGAGGAAGGAAACCATGGAATAGTATCAACTTTATTTGTGCACATGATGGTTTCAGTTTGGCTGATTTAGTGACTTACAATAGTAAACATAACTTAGCAAATGGTGAAGACAACAATGACGGTGAAAATCATAATAATAGCTGGAACTGTGGACAGGTATACAATCAGTTGTAGGCATCTCATAAGATCATTGTCGATGTGGTATGTAAGATAAAATCATTGGACCTTAATAACAGTAGGCAAACCTTAGGATTAGGTATTGTTTATCAAACAGACCAAAACCTCTTTAATGCCTTCTTCTGGTTAAAGCTCAATTCCACTTATGGCTTCAGAATCCTGTTGGACTCCTCTGCAACAGATTTTTCCTAAAAAGATATTCGTATGAAATTTTCATGAGATAGTAAGAATTGTTGTCTGAAAGTCTATACCATTTAGTGTTCAATGGGTTGAAGTAACTCACGGATAGGGATTGGGTTATGTTTTAATCTATTTCATCAATCAATGCAATGGTTTATGTTTTCTATTTAAGAAATAACTTCGAAGTATTAAAGGCTTCTACTTTTTATTTGTTAGGATGAGTGTTAATCTTTCTATACGGGTGCCTCCAGAGAGCTTCTTATACCTTGTTGGAGCCTGTCATATAAACTCGATATGTTTTTTGGGTTCTGTTTATTATCATTATTTTTGCGTTATTTTCTCCCTTTTTGATGTGCCCGTTTCTCATATTATACAGGAGGGAGAGTTTGTTAGCATCTCAGTAAAGAAATTGAGGAAAAGACAGATGCGGAATTTCTTTGTCTGCCTCATGGTTTCCCAAGTAAGGTTCACTGATATTGTATATGACCTGACAATTGTTTATAATGATTAAACTAATGCACAAAGAATTTCTCGCTCATATGTCATATCATACTGGACGTGTCAATCAGATTATAGGGACATCATATTTTCTTTCATAGACTTGTACAAGCATTGTTCTCTGGGTTAGACATAGCTCTAGTCATGTGCCAGTTATTCGGTCATAAGCTAGAATAGTTATTGAAAGTTTAGCTATGCATGTATGCGAAATTGTGACATTTACGGCAATAATATTTATGTCCCTCAAAGGCAATCGTTTTTGGCTTACTTTCCAATTCTTCAATAAATCAAGGTTGCATTTGAATCCCGTTCATGTAGGAAATTCTGATGATACCTTAATAGAAAATTAACATGTTTCTTTTAAAAAATTGTTCATAGTGTATTTTTTCATTTTTCTTCTGAATGAAAGGTATATATATATGTTCTTAGGAATCTCATATGAATGAGTAGGAACATCCCAATATCACCCTTGACTTGAGAAAAAATAGAATCAAATAAATTTTTATGAATATTGGCATTTGAAATTAACATAAATTAATTTAATATATTGAACTACTACAAACTAATTTATTTTCCTTTTAGTAAGACAGAAAAAACAGCGATTTGTTAGATAAAAGGCCTATTAGATGCATAATATCTTAAGATAGCCGACATTCTGAACTGTAGGCAAAAAGATTATGAGAATTTGGAAATCTGAAGGTGGGTGGTATCCAAAGATTCCAATAAAATGAAGACAACGATTTGGCAACTTGACTTCACGTCTTCACTACTAAACATTTTAATCTACGGTGAAAATTAACATGTGGGTTGTTTGTGCTTCAATAGTAAAATTACTTCAATTCTGAACCAGATTCTTCCTCCTCGATGTATTCTAACTTTGAATCCTGATTTAATTGATTGGGTTACTGCTCTCTTCTCCGAACTCACATTCTTGTAATATGGTTCGATTACATGCACATTGCATATATAACTCTGGCCACAGTGTTGGTATATTACTCCAGTGGCAACATTTATTTCATCATAGTTGCTCCCTACTGTAATAATAAGTCTAAAAACATGTACGATAGAACTTTGTCCAATTTGTCGATAAAATTTTTTAAAAAATTAGTTTTTTGAAATTTGTTCTGACTACTTTTATCCGATCAGGGCGTCCCAATGATATTAATGGGTGATGAATACGGTCACACAAAGGGGGGGAACAACAATACGTATTGCCACGATAACTATGTAGTTCCTTTATCTTGCTTTATTCTGAACTTTTTTTTGTTGCTCAAAATTCAATTCTGTTGACCTGAGCTACTAACTTTGCTACAGCTCAATTATTTCCGTTGGGATAAGTTGGAAGAGTCATCCTCCGACTTCCACAGATTTTGCAGTCTTATGACCACATTCCGTTAGTAAGTTCCTTCTGCATTGATTTGTTTCGGGAGTTCAGTGTTGTAAATGTCTAATAATCCTATCTTTCTATGCTCTTGCAGCGAATGTGAGTCACTTGGCTTAAATGATTTCCCAACAGATGAGAGATTGCAATGGCATGGTCATTCTCCTGGAAAGCCAGACTGGACTGAAGCGAGCCGTTTCGTGGCCTTCACATTGGTACATTCCCTTTTCCAATTAATATTTGCTCACACAACACAAACCATCCTCCTTTTCTCTACTCTGGCATGTTGGCAAAATTATCTTCATTCTTCATATTTTTGCTCTGCTGTCACTAACACCAGTACTTAACACACATCACATGTTGCTTTTCAACTTGCTGAGATCATGTCAGTTGTTTTATATACTCTAAGATTGATTCTTATTTTGAGATGGCTTATTTCCCAGGTTGATTCAGTAAAACGAGAAGTTTACATTGCCTTCAATGCCAGTCATTTACCTGTCACTGTGATGCTGCCCGAGAGACCCGGATACAGATGGGACCCGTTGGTCGACACAGGTAAGATCTCGCCATTTGACTTCCTCACAAGTGACCTTCCTGAAAGAGATGTGGCAATCCAACAGTATGCTCATTTCCTTGACGCCAATCTTTATCCCATGCTTAGTTATTCTTCCATCATCCTTCTACTCTCTCCAGTAGAACCTGCATCATCTTGATCATCTTCCAATTATGATATCCCATTTCCCTTAAATAAAACTGCTTCCTCTGGTGTGTGTGAATATTTTATATTTACATGCACTGTGGGATGTCCGTGACATTATTTCTTTATATCTTAAATTACTTTTTTTTACTTTTTTTTTTTGAAGGCATATACGAAGACACATAGTTTGTTGAGGATCTATTGTTGAAAAAATCAAGATACCTCACAATTTTAATAAGATAGATGAGCTACTCATCTCTTTGCAAATTGACTTTGAGATAAAACCTCGTGTTATCTAACATGGAATTAGAGTCTATAAAGCCTAAGTGTAGGTATTTAGTCCAATAAAAAAATAAAAAAAAAAATTGGGATCCAATCTAAGAATGGTGAAATGAAAAGATACACTATCTTGAGGGATATGTCGAGAATTCCACGTTAGAAAATAATGGAATCTCACAATCTTAATAAAATAGATAGACTACTCTTTCACTATCTTCGAGATGAAACCTCCTATTATTTACTATAATAGGATTGCAAAACTGTCCATAATTCTCATTTTGTAAATTTGAGTAATTTTGTACTGTGGTTTGTGATATGGCTACCATTGTCCCTTCTGTAAAACTATTATTATTTGTCTTATACGTTCAGAGCTGTTGTCGGCTATAGTGATCTTTTTCACATTTTTTGTATTGGAAAAGAAAAAAACACAATGTGCTCTATTCCTTTATTAATGTTATTCTTTTTTTAGTCTTGGAGTGGGAGATTTGAACTTCATTTAGGACATATGCCTTTAAGCTTAACCAATCGATGTATGTTCAGTTTAGTAAAGAAATTATATTGCTCTAAAACGTGATTGTGGGTTGATTTCACAATAATCTTAATTTAAGGTGAATTGAAGAGATGGCTTGGATAAGTTATTTTTTTAATCAAACGATTTTTAGCCTAGCCACGTGGCCCATCCTTATGGTGCCAACGTTTTTTTTTTCTTTTTTTTTTTTGGAAATTTTAGTCTTTCTTCATTCCTCTCTTCTTTGTTTCCTGTTTTTTCCTGAGTTTCTTTCTTCCTCCACCTCTCACCACTCTCCTTTGTTTCTTTTTTTCCTAAGTTTCTTCCTCAAACTTTCTTCGTTCATTTTTTTTCTTTTTTCTTTCTTTTTACCATTGGTTCATCCCTTTCTTTTTCTTTGATTTTTTTTTCTCCACCCTACCCCTCCTCTTCTCCATCATCAAAATTTGAAACTTTTACTGGCCATTCTTTCACCTTTCTTCTCTGTTTTCCTTTAATTTTTACCTCCACACTAACCCCTTTTCTTCTCTACCATCAAAATCTAATTTTTTTTTTTTATGGGCATTATTTCTTCATTCTTTTTCTGTTTTTTTTCCCTTCACATTAACCCCTCTTATTCTTAGTGTTATCAGCGCGCTTTTTTTTTTCTTTTTTTTTTTTTTTTTTTTTTTTCTTTTTTGGGCCAAACCCTAACAACTTACATAGAAGAAGACCAAATTCAATTAAATTTAAGATTTGTCTTCAATCGCTAGCTTGCGTCATGCATTTTTCATTTTGCACAAATGAGAGGATAATCATGGGAGTGGTGCTTGGGATTAGGAGCTAAAAGGAAAACTGCGATAAGAAGACAAAATAAAAGTAGAAAAAGAAACATAGGATCAAAATGAAAAAATAAAAATAAAAATAAAAAAAGAAAAAATGCAAATTTTGTTGTGAAGAAGAAGAGGGCTGAGAGTGGAGCTTGAGATTGGAGCAAGAACTAAAAACAGAAAAAAAACCTGGAACGTGGCACCATATGCATTGTCCACGTGGCTTGGCTTCATAGCTGAGTGGAGCCTGACATGGACCTAAGTTTTTTTCTCAGAGTAAAATAGCTTTTTGCCATTGCCACTTGGTTCTACTTTTACTTTGGTATGTAGATTTCAAAATGTCATTTTAGTCCTTTTAATTTTTTCTTTAATTTGATTTCAATTTAGTTTTTAGGTTTTGTAATGCTATAATTTTGCCTTGAATATGAATTTTATTTCAATTTGGTCTATAGATTTTAAGATTTATACTTTTAACCATGATCTTTTTTACTAAATACTCACTTCAGCCTTTGACACTAAAGTCTATTAATTAATTTAATACAATTATGGGTTTTCATATATAGTAAATGAGTCAATTTATTTATAAATATAGCAAAATAATAAATAGTAATCTATCACTATCAAATAGTGATAGATAGTGATAACATTAATATACATCTATTATCACCGATAAAGAATGATAGATGTCTATTAGAGGTAGATAATGATAGGATTGAAGTCTATCATTGTTTATTAGTTTGAGAATTTTTTTTTTTTTTGTTATATTTGAAAATATTTCCACTTTTGTCATTTAAAACAATTACCCTTCTTTTTAAATTAATTAATAAACATTAAAGATGGAAGGTAAGTATTTAGTGAAAAATTGAAGTTAAAAGTGTAACTATTGAAATCTATGGACCAAATTGAATTAGAATTCAAATCTCACTAACATTTTGAAACCTATAGTCCAAATTGAAATCACACTCACAACTTAACGAGTAACATTTTGAGATCTATGAATCAAATGGAAACTAGACCTAAAACCTAGACCTAGAAAAGTTTTTTTTTTTTTTTCCTTAAAAATATATTTTAGTAGTGGACTAACATTCAAATTTGAAAATAGTTTAAAAGAATAAAATAAAATTTCCCCACCTTTTCTTTTCTATTTCAACTTCAACTATTCTGGAAAACAATCTGGTATTTTCCACAAAAGTAACTTAATACTGAATTGGTTGGTTATACATTCGATGGCTCGATTAATGATCGAGCAACTTTTTTATAGTTAAAAAGTCAAAGATTTCATAATTATACATCTCAAAATTATGAATTTATATCACGATAGCTATCCTTATTATTCTAAATGAACAATAATAGAAAGACCAAATGCTGAAAGTTATTTCCTTTTTCAATTCAAAGCAATAAATTATATACCGCGTCATAATCATTCATAATTTAATTTTCCATTATTGTTTTAGTAAAGAGAGAGAAAAAAGAAAATCCTACCAATTTAACCCATTTTAGATATTTTAAATTTAAATGATAATATCTTTTTAAAACACTCTCTTAATAGTTTTGGCAAAAGTTTTACAAAGCGTCTAGCAGTTTCTTGTCCACCGTCCCATTCTTGTTCTAAATATTTTACATCTCAATTTTGTTCAATAAATATTGTTTTTTTTTTTTTTTTTTTTAAGAACAAGCTAATTTTTTAGGAGATGTTTGGCAAAAAAAAAAAAAAAAAAAAAAAAAAAAAAGTTTAGAGGAAAGAAGTTGTTAATTCTAAGTCCACGAAACATATCAATTTCATGGCTTACATTATCTTCAAAGGAAAAAAAAAATCTTCTAATATTATAGAATTCACACCAAACAATTTCACTCCTTTTTCCAAAACATTCTTACAATGTCGGACCATTAGTACAAATTATAAATAAAAACAAAATAATATAAAACAAGTTTTTTTTTCAAATCTACTTCTTTTTTTTTTTATCTTTCTTTAAAACAAATGTTTACTTCTTAAAATTAGGAGAAAATTAAGTTAAAATACCATTTTGGTTATCATACTTTTAACTCTGTCCAAATTTAGTTTCTATACTTTCAATGTCTAATTTGGTTTTGTACTTTCAATTAATCTTAAATTTAGTTCCCACTATTAGTTTATTGTTGATTTTTTAAAAAATATTTTGTTATTTATTAACATTTTTACTATAATTTTAAAAACATATTCATATATTGTATTTTCTTCATAAAAATTATTATTATTATTATTTAACTAATTTTAGTTAAATTAAAATTTAAAGAATTAAATTTAAGGTTTAAAAGTCCAAAAACTAAATTTTGAACAATTAAAAATATAGAAACTAAAATTTAGAAAGTTTTAACGCAAATATATATTATATGAAATGAGCAAAGCATCTAATTTGAAGTGGATAATTTCCCTCTTAACTCGCACGTGTGAGGCACAAGAAGAAAGCGGGAAACTGAAATAATAATCTCATCTTATCCGATAATAATACGCCACGTTGCAAATAATTCTAATTAACAGTCAATAATAAATTAAAATACTAAATTTTTTTCAATTTTAGTCTCTACATTTTTAAATATCCAATTTTAGTGTCACTATTTTTAATAAATCTTAAATTTAGTCTCTAATAGTAGTTTAATATAGATTTTGCCATTATTTTTTTATTTTTTATTAGTATTTTTGCTATAATTTTAAAAATATATTCGCATATTGTGCTTATTTATATGAAAATTATTATAATTATTAATCAATTTTCGATAAAAATTAATTTTGAGAGACTAAAGTTAAGATTTATTAGAAATACGAGAACAAAAATTGGACATTTAAAAATATAGAGCCTAAAATTAAACAAATTTGAAGATTCAAAGTACATTTTAACGTGTTAAACCTAATAATAATTAATTAAAAAAGAAAAAAAGAAAAGGTAAATTGGGATTCATCTTCTCCATCAGGTGGGGCTTTCCAGAGGTCTCTAGAGACAGCCAGAAAACAGAAACCCTTTCCCTTCTCTCTCCACTGCACTTCTTCTTCTTCTTCTTCTTCTTCTTCTTCTTCTTCTTCTTCTTCAACAATCTTTCCTTCTCTTCTTTATAAACACTTTCGAATCCATTTTTGTTTCATCCAGCTTGTCCGCAAGGGAATCAGATTTTTCCAACGAGGGTTCGGTGGGAAATTGAAAGTTCTGTGTGTGGAGTATTAACAGTAGAAATTTAGGATACCAGTTTCTTCCGATGAAGATGAAGATTAAAAGAAAAGATCTCGATCAAATTAACGATGACTTCTCAGATTTCTCCCTCTCATCGCCTGCCAGGAAGATTCGTCGTCTGGTACTTTTTTCCCTTTGGTACTGTTGGTTCTTTCAATTGAGTTTTTGGAGCTTTGTTCTTAGATTTTTCTTCGATTTATCTAGGATGTTGGTTTGCCGCCTATCATAGAAGAAGAAGAACCTCAGGAAATTGCTGTTTTAAGCAAAGAGCCTTTGATTCCTGAAAATTTCGTAGTAGGTGGAAATGGTCTGAGGATTGAGGAATTGCCGGACGCTTCTTCTGTTTCTCCTTCAGCTTATGCTGTGGAAGATTGTCCTTCCTGCGACAATCATGAGAGGGCTATTGTTCTGTTTAAACCTGTTAATACGTCTTTCTTGCAATCTTCTCCTCTTTCGGTATCTGTCGATTCCGACATTATATCTGGTTTCAAGAGTAAGTACTGATTTCCATTTAGTTTCTCCGTTTTTTTCTCACTCCCGTTTCGATTTTGAATCCTATATTCATACTACTGAGCTTGTAAGCCGATCTGTTATTGGATTGAATCGATTGATGAACAACTTTTCTTAAGAATAAGAAGTGGGTTTAAGTTTTAACCATTCTTGCTTAGGGAAGAGGAATTGTTAAGTTCCTGTATTATCTTATCTCAACATGGGACTATGAACAATGATTCTGATCTCCATGTATCTGACAATTATCAGGCGAATTTCTTCGTGAGAATCGTTATGATGGCCGGCTGAAATTTGATGAAGATGATGAGGAAATGGGAACGGAGAACAAGAATCTGGCTGTTGTTCCTTGGGTTCCTCGTTTGCAGGTTCCTGCTTCCACAAACATGGAGGTTCCCCAAGAGGAGGCTCCACAGTTGATGGAAGCTGAAGAAGTTGGAGAGGCAACAATGGAGATTGAAGAAGACAACTTAAGCAGCAATCAACAAGCTTATGGCTATGGTGGAATGGATGGAGCTACTGCTATACATCAATGGCATCAACAGCACTGCATGATTCCACAGCTGCCACAACAAACTTCTTCGCCCATAACTTGGTTTCGTTGATGGTATGTTGATGTAAATAGCGAAGAATACCATATTTTGATATCATGGGGTTGTTAAGTAATAGGATAAATATGATGCAAATTTGAGTTGAAGAACATATGGGTATAAATATGATTGCCCTTTTGTAGCCATTGCTCTTTTGTCCATCATCATGTGGTAGCAGCTTTTCTTAGGAAGTGGTGATGCTTTTGCATGGATTGAGGAATTGCTGTGAGAATTGTGAGCTCATGTACCAATCCACCCTCCCCCTAAAAAAGGAACTTCCTAGTTGGATCCTAATGAATCAAAATTGTCTCTTTGCTTTAGAGCATTGTTGGGGAGTGACTTTGAGAGGATTAGCATCACTTTCGTTATATTATTCAAATTAATATAGTTTTAGTTGGATAATTATTTGGTTTTTTATTTTGGGTATTTGAGAACTAAGCATGTAAACACTATTTATTATTACCATTTGAATTCATCATCTATTTTTTTTTTATCATGTTTTCATAAATTCTTTTGAAAACTAAAAGAAGTAGGTAGATTATTTGAGCTGCTTATTTAACCATTTCATTTTTTGTTTTTGTTTTTGAAAATTAAGCTTATTTCTTCTATTTTTCACATTGATTTGCATATTTTTTAGGTACAATAGTTAAATTATTTACCGAGTTTTAAAAGTAAAATCAAGTTTTTAAAAACTATTTTTTTAGGTTTTAAATGTTGGCTTGATTTTTTAAACTATTGGGAAACAGTAGATAATAAAGTAATAAACTTGAAGATAAAAGTAGTATTTATAGGTTTAATTTTTAAAAACAAAAAATGAAATGGTAACAAAAACGGGTCTTTGGTTATTTATTTATTTTAAAATGGATGAAAATTACAATTATGGTATCAAAACTGTTATCAAATACAGTTTTAATATTATATATATAATTTCTTTTTTATGAAATTTAAGTACATAATCTTTCTAAAGAAAGAGCGAAAGTTATGTAAAAAAAAATAATAATAATAATTAGAAACAAAATTATTGCTCCACATTTCTTAATATTTGATTATATGTTTTTAACACGATTTTATATATGATTTAGAATGTGTTAAAAGTGATTAAAAATTACTTTAAATTATCATTTCTTTTCTATTCAAACTTAGATGAGAATTGTCCTTTGTTTTTCGGTTAAGTTCAAGGATTATTTAGTTTTAATATAAGGTGGTTATGCAAAATATATTTTTAGTGAGATGCGAAAAGATAATAAATTTGTGATTTGTGATAGAAATGAAAATTATTTGAAAAATTTGGGATAGAAAATTTGTATGTTGTATACACGAATTTATTCACATCATTTCATTTTACGTTGGTGATTTTGTTTCATATTAGTGATGGTTGGTCACAAAATTCGTGTATCACATATACAATTTTTGTAAAACTCGTGTATGCCATCTATATTTTTTATGTATTTGCACACAACGTTCACGATTAACCTTGTTAGATTGTGAGTTGAGTTTTAATTATGCAGGTCGTGTACCATACATGATTTTATGCAGCAAACAGGCAAGTTTGAAGTCTAGGTCATGTAACTTGTGTACATGGTACACAATTTATACCTATATCGGGAAAGTGGTACACGAGTTATGCCTAAATCGTGAACATGGTATACTATTTACTTTTAAATCTTGTACAACGCCCCAATTCATTAATGTATTCGTGGATAGGGTATACAATTTACAATTTATCTAACTTGTCTATTATGTTATGAGTTAGCAACTTTGTTTTTTTAGAATAGTTTTATTTGTTAATATTATTTTTATAATTAATTATTTGAATTAATTTAAATAAATAAATAAAAGTTGCTGATTTTCTGGGTGGGCAGTTGGACGCTTTGAACATGGAAGTCCTCCATTTGTCATTTTGAGAGATTCTCTATTAAATAATATTTCATCAATACCATAGGATGATGCGTATTCTAATCCTATAAGAATCTAATTTTTTTTTTTTTTTTTCAGTTTTGAACAAATGTTATTTTAATAGATCATAATTTTATATAAAATTAGAAGTTTAATTAATAAAATTCTAAATCTGTATCTAGATATTATCTCTAAACTTTAAAATGTGTATAATAAGTCATTAAATTTAAAAAAAAAAAAAAAATTGTCTAATAGATTCATATAGTTTAAAATTTGTATTTAATATTAAAAAAATGTTAAAAATCAATTATTATATAATGTATAAAATTTAATTGTGTCTACTATCCAATAAGCTTATTGGACATTTTATGGGAAAAGATCAACTTACAATTCATCATTGACTATAATGATACCAAATTAACTTTTTTTTTTCCAATAAATTCGTTATTAACTAAACTGATACAAAGTTAACTTTTTTCAAAAAAAATTAATTTAAATTTTATTTAATATATCTGAAAACGATTGGATAGGAAGTTAAAAGCTTATGAATATGTTAGGTAATTGTAAGATAACTTTTCTATAATGGTTTTCACCTATTTTAAATAAATATTTGAATTTCTAGTCAAATTTTAAAAATATTTTTTATAAAAAAAATACATTTTTTAGTTTTCAAAACTTACTTATGGTAGAAAATGGATAACAAATCATAAAAAATTTATGGGTCTAAGTGGTGTTTATAAGCTTAATTTTTAAAAATAAAAAATGAAATGGTGACTAAAGGTCTAAATAATAGTTCTTCAAAACTTATTTTTATAGTCTGACTAATAATCCAAATGTTCACTTAAGAAGATGAAAACTATGATTAAGAAATTGTGAAAACAATTACAAATTTTATAAACTAAAAGCTAAAACTTAAATGGTTATCATTTGGAATTTTGGTAATTCATTAAAAAGTGTTGGTGTGCAACTCTCGCCGATGTCTTGGGCCCACGAACACTCATTTAGGCTTGCAAATGTGTTTAGACTGACCAGCAAAAGAACTTGTACCGTTGTGTTGCGAAGTCTTTGGTCAAATACCTAGCGACAAACCCCTATCTTTCTTTCATTACAATATTTCTGAACAAGTTCCTAGATAACAAGCCTAAGGGTTTTCTTATTGATGATAGTGACGATATCAACATATTCCAATGTCTAAGTAAGTATATAGTTTAGCTAAGCACTTAGAATAATGCTTACCCTTGAGGTGAAGGAATGAAATTATGTATCCATTGTCTGACATCTACTTGGGACATGTGCAATATCAGTGACGTTAGATGTAATCCTCGAGATTGCAAGTTTTCGGTTATTACCTGCCCTTTTAGTAATAGGGTTATGAATTGACCTCGGTAGCCTGTGCGTATTCTTGAGATACACCTAGACTTGGACTCACCTGTGGGCCATCTTGCCTTGAGCAACCTTCAACAAAAAGAAATATAGACGACAGTAAAACAAATTTGTATTTGGCCCATTGATCTCTCAACGTGACAAATTTCTTACTTGAAGGAGAGTTTCATTTTCCAACTAAAGTTTATATGAGTATATAGACGTATAAATTAAAGTCATAGCATATGGGGAATGTTTGTAAAAATACTTAGAAGAGTTATGTGATACTTAAACGCAAAGGAATAGAATAAAATTTATAATACTATAGTAGTACATACTCTTTCCATTCAACATTTTAGATGTAATTAGATGATTTATGATTTTAATTTATCGATTTCACATAATTCTTAAATATATTTAATCGTAAGCAACAAGTAGATAGGATTAGGATGATTATGTGAACCATTCATTTTTCCTTCAAAAGAGAGGTAAGAATTAGAAAATAAATGAATACCAGTGACTTTTGACTTCTAATATCCTTTAATCATGAAGTTGATTTGAATGAAAAAAGATGATTATATTGGTGAGATAAGTGTGAATCATGTATTTGTTTATAAAGACATAACAAACGTGGTGTGATCTTACAGATAAGGGTGAATGTGGCAGACAAACTGAAGTTCATTCTCAAATCTCAAATCTCAATAGATAATTGCATCTTATTTTTCCACCAAAATCTCTCCAAAATCAAGTTCTATGGGACTTCACATTTTGAAGCAACTTAGCTTGGCTTCTTTGTGAATATGGCTCATAATTTATTGGCCTATCTTTTACTGGGACATTTATTAGAAGACCCATTATCAACTCTAAAATGATTTTTGCCCCACTTTTTTAAATTTAAGATTTTTTACCCATTGCTTATATCTATTTTACAAAATTGTCCTTTCTTTTTCTCTCTTCCTTCATCTTATTCAGTTTCCCTTTTTTTTCCCTTTCTCCTTCTTCTTCTCCGACCGACTCCGGTGAATGCACGCTAGCTTCGCTTCACTTCTTCTTCTCTCCCTCGTTTCAGTTTTTAGTGTAGAACGAGACTAGCGCCAAAGAGTAAGAGAGCTAGGCAGCGAAAGAACAAAAGTGCAAAAAAGAGAGGAAATCGAGAGAAAGAGGAAGTTGAGAGTGAGAGAACGAGAGAGAACTAAAAGCGAGAGCAAACACTAATCTGATTGAGAAACCTTTATAAAGTTGATATAACTTAAAAACTTCCAAAAGCATACAGATTGTTGCATTAGAAGCTTCAGTCCTGAAATTTTAATTGTTTTTGTTATTTAGAGTGTGTTTGGAATAATTTTTCAAACATTTAATTTAAAAAATAAGTCATTTTAAAATAAATATAAATATTTTAGCAGTTTTTATTAAAAGTGTTTAAATAAAAATAATCTTTTGAAAAATATTTAATTTTTAAGTTAATCTAAACGGACCCGATCTTCAAATTTGACGATTTGTGTCATTTGATCTGATCATACTTTTTATCTTGAATCTTTATATCTAGTAGACCCATGTACTAAAGAATGTTTAATGTCTTACAAGTTCTTCAACTTTCAATTTTGTTTGAATAATTTGTTGTATTTCATTTTTAAAAAAGTAATTAATTGATATATTACATGTAAATTTGAATTATATATCTAATATAACCCTATACTTCAACTTCAACTTTTGTATCAAATAAATATGTGGATTCTAAAAATATTGAAAAGATCACAATAGCCTATTGGCCACATAATTGAAAACTCAAATATCTATTAACACAAAATTAAAAATTTAAACACCTATTAGACATTTTTCAAAGTTCAAAAACTTACCTGGTGCAAAAATGGTCCAAAATTGAAAGTTGAAGAACCAAATAACACAAACACCATAGTTCAAAAATAAAACTTGTAAACCCTAACAAATAAGGATACAAGAATCTGGTGCAAGGACAAATACAAATCAAATATGCAGCAAAAGGTATGAGTTTGTGGGAAATGAATGTTAATTCCATAGCAATCAAATAATAAATATAACATTTACTGCTTTCAAACAATACAACAACACCTATATTACTTAGAAAAAAAAATAAAAATAGGAAAAGAAGAAAACAATGCCATTAAAGGCACAAGATGATACCTATACGATTTGGATGTTTACATGCATAATATCAAATCAATGTGTGTAGTTCACAGTTTTGAGTGTCCCACTTCATCTATTCTAGCTGCAGGTTATAGCCTACAATGAAATTACAAAGTTAAAACTGCCATGTCAAATTCTGGTGAAGCATTCTTTGAAAAAGGATTTAACTCCTTCCAATATTCTAAAACCTATCTTCATGGGAAAATTCTGTACTGAAGATCCTCAGAAACAAGAGTTACCGACACTAAACGCCGAACGGTAAATTGTAAACCAAAAACCATTCAATCCCCACATATGTATTTCTTCTCTGCGTAATATTTCTTCTCGCTTTCCACTTTTTTGGCATTGCGTTTCTGCATTGTAAATAGACCAGACAGGAAAAGTCCAACAAATCCATCAGGAGCTCAACTGTCTTGATTAATACAAAAGGGTCTGTTATGTGTTTAAAAATACTTCCGTTTTGAAGTACTTAGAATGTCATTTCAAGCACGTCTCAATTTGTTCTTTATTGACAGTAAATAGCATGTTCAAATTTCTATAAAAGTACAGTACAGAGATTACTTTCTGGAGTTGAGGGTCAAAGAAATAGGAGCAAAGAGTGAGTACCTTAAAAGCATCGTGATTGGCAACTATCCTTTTCGCTATTGAAGTAGTGGTAATGTTTTTAGGGCTTTCGAGCAACTTGAAAATTCCCATACTCTTTGGAATGGCATACGGGTCACTGTCGCCCTGATATAGACAAGCACACCTCGTTATGGTTTTGTAAATGTGAAAGATAAAAAAAAGTCTTATCTTGTCAACAGTAAGACTAGCTATACTTACAGCAAAAGAGTTGTTTTCAGCAACAGTGCCATGCACAACTAAAGATATGTTGAAAGTAGTTATCTGCCAGTAAAAGAATGCTTCAGTAATTAGAACTTCACGGTTGATGCTCAAAGACAATGACTCTAACAAGCAATCAATCGGTGAAGACATAAAGTCTAAATTATATTCATTTCTATGGAGGGAAAAGGGGGGTGGTTCCATTAAGAAGCATGGATATGGATATGAGACGCGGATATGACACGGCAACACGTCATTTTTTAAAAGTTAAGACATGGTAACAGTGAAGATACATTTATTAAAACACACATTTTTTAAAATATATATCGCTTTTAAACAAGAAGGAAATTCAATGTTAATGAGTTTATTCATTTCTATGCTTAAAAAATTAGTTTCGTGTATTTCACTCTCAAATTTTGTTATTTTTGTGATGTATGTGTTGACTTAGTATATGTATAAAGTTTTTGATGCATGTCTACCAAATGTTTGTCCTATTTTGACTTTGTACAACTATTGTCTAACACATCTATTGCACTAACAAGTGTCTGATACATGTCAAACAAAGTGTTGGAGTTTACAAGTGTCCGACACATGTCGGACACGGATGCACTAGTCAAACTAAAGTGTCCGTGCTTCTTATTCCGACAAGCAATGAGGATGAAATCCTCTTGCTATGTTTAAAGAAAAGCCAAAACAGGAGCATACAACTTACCATGTCTCTTGTAATTTCCCAAGGTGCACCGATGATCACCTCATCAACATACCGGCAACCCAGGACACTGAGACTGCGTTCATGTAAATGCATAATTGGAAATTGTTTCCCTCTGAGTTTACTGCAGGAGAAAATGAGTTATTAACTTCTACTTTTCCAACTCATTAACATCTAAGGCAAAAGTCTCTATCCATAATCTCAGGAAAGGTATTCAAAACATCCGGAAGAGAGAAACCCGCCAGAAACTCAACAGAAAAGGCACAAATAGGTCAAATCTTTAGAAGGAAAATAAGGTACCTCACAGTCTGATCATGATGTATGCCAACTAGTAAAAAGTCTCCAAGCTGCCTAGCAATCTTGAGAATCTGAAAAGAGAAAAGATGATAAGATCACAAAATGGTATTCCTGAGAAATATTCTGTTATTACTAATTAGCATGTAAAGCGCAAATCAAATTCATGCATAATTAAATTGAAATTGGGAAAAAGAATGCAGAGAATATTCAACTGCCACAGTCCACTATAAAAGAAAGAAAATGTTGCAAATGTATTAGCATGAGGTCATTAATAAATGATACAAGCTCATAATGAAATCTACAGCTGTCAAATTAAACACGCTAAGCGTGATGGATCTCAAGCAAATCCTGCCTTCACAAATGAGACTAAGACAGTCGTTTTTATTCCTGCTGTCCTTTAATCATTGTCAGACTCACACCACACGTGTAACATAGCTACTATCCTCTGCAATGTTTATGAGTTCATCATAAAGGCTTTCTTTTCCAAACAAAAAAAAGTTGACCTCTTTGAGTCATAGCCAAACTATTCAAGATTTGAACAATTCTGACAGCAGCATCCTAGTGACATAAACTTTCCCAGCAAAATCCTATAGTTTAAAATTATGGCGTATTGAAATACTTACAAGGCATGTCATGTGCAATGTTAAATGAGAATACGATTCAAAATGGCAAGTTCCCATAACACAAATCATTTGGGAACTGAAAATTCAAAGCAACAAATTGTTACACACACACAACACACATCAGCTTGAAATATCAAAAACTGAACCAAGGTTAAGTTAAAACATAAAAGCAGTATGGAGTGAGGGATGAATGGAGAAGCGATTGTAGAATTTGTAAAGCATCATACCTCAATATGCCCTGCATGAAAAAGATCAAAAGCCCCATCAATGTACACAATACGAGCATTTGGTCCAGGCCCCTATCATTGGATATGATAATTTGTTAGCATTAATGGATTGGCTGCAAAACAGAATTTACTATAAAGCAGAGGTGAGAAAACCACCCTAGCTAGAAAATTTCAAAGAGAGGAAAGAATATCATTTTTGCTCACGGAACATGGACATAGGTTAATACAGAGGCCAAACACAAACAGAAGCTGGAAAAATGAATGCTTAGAGCAAAGGAACAAAATCATCCTAGCTTAATCTTTTGGAAATCCAAAATTTACATAAGATATAAACTAACATAAGGACTAGAGTTTGGCATGCAAAATTATTAAAAATGGTTTCTCGAAAAAGTTTTATATTGCATATGTTTTTTTTAGTATTAGCAAGCATTTCTAAATGTTCATGTACTTGAAACATTGCATGTACTCCCTCACTTCCATTGTACTCTAGTAAGACGTGATTTATTTGTTAAAACATTATGTAAACAACATTTTAGGGCATTTTGGTGTTCTCCACTGTCCACAAACCTTCCCTACAAAGAATTGACCTTTCATGTCATCCAGTTTATCAAATTCTTGATATATGAATAGATAAAATATAAGATATAAATTTCAAACGTTGGATTATAATTAGAAATCTGATGCTATTAAAAAATAAATAAATAGATATTAGACCCACATCATGCAAACTAAAAGATAGGAATCTCCTAGATTTCAGAATATTAACACAAGTACAGTTTGCGTGATTTTTAAAGAGCTCCCCCCTAGGACTCCCTAACAATCAGACTACCACAACCTAAGTAAAAGTATAAGTTCTCCCTTCACAAGAGAATACTAGATTACCACCCCCATCAGTTACTAACTCAATCAAGGGCTTGGCATTTTTTGTCACAACAAACACCAAATTTACCAAATAGGAGAATTAGAATCCACTGGAAAGCAATCCTCCAGTGTAAGGCTTCAAAAATATTTAGGTCACAAGAGAATCATACCCTTCCATTTGAAAACTGTACAATACGGTGTGATGTTGGTAGAAAGTGAGAAAGGGCACCATGGGATTGACTTCCGTTCCTAGAATCTCCATTCAGGGATGTTGCATTATGATCTTCAAAATTTGTAGCATCATTCATGGAAGAGAGTATCCTTCCTACATCAAGAAAGTAATGATAGGTTAAAAAAATTTATTTTGAAATCTTTAAAAATGAAGTATAAGAAAATGCAAAACCAAGATACATTCAAGAACTCAATAAGAAAGCAAATTTAATATATGCTTCTTGTGACAATTACCTACATATGTACGAAGGAGATGAATGGAGAAAGCAAGAGAGAGAGAATGGCAAAAAGGCACCAACCAAAAACTGCTTAGAGAAGATTGAGAAGCACAGTACCTACGATATCGGTGCTGGAGACTCCTTCAGTACGCTTGATCTGCTTGTACCGGCCAGCTTTCTTAGCTAAGGCATAAGCATCAGTTCCATCTGGAAGTAGGCATGGATCATCTCCGTGAATAATATAGTCAATCTTATGCTCATTAAAGAGTTTGTTCATGAATTGCTCAGTAATTGCATACGGGGCATTGGCAATAACTTCATCCACCCACTTCAAACCACTAACAAGAGCCAGCCTAAAACGAGCCTTCGGTTAGAAGAAACTGAGCAAACTTTTGAGGAAAATTTTTTAGTTCTGTACACATTCTAAATTTTGTGACTTCAGTAGTGTGGGTAGCACAAGGAAACTAATGAAAAGTTAAAAATAATTCCAACAACAGAAAACAAAAATAAAATAAAACCCATTCTCAAATATTCTCAGTAAAGGGTCTTATGTGCCAAAGATTTAAGTAGAATAAGGCAACCTACAAATTCATAACATGTTTTCTTTTCATCATCTAGTATCTTGCCCATGACTACAGTGGTAGGAAAGAGCACGATTTTTTATATGGTTTGCAAGAATTTGTGAAGATGGGTGGAACAAAATAAATAAGAATTCGACAGATACCTTTCTTCCATTGGTAACACTGGAGGGCCCTTATTCGCTATGATTTCTTCATCACTTACAACACCCACCACCAGTTCATCACCCAGAGCCTTAGCTTGCCTCAACGCATTGGCATGACCAAAATGCATGAGATCAAAACAACCATCCATGTAAACCCGAATGCGCTTTTTTTCACTCTTTCTTTTCTGAAAAATCCCAAAATCAGACCAGAAAAATGGCAAAGATGGTACTCCAATCCCACTGAAATAACTCGTGGAAAATCCAAGCAAGGCCGCTGTGAGCATTAACCCACCAAACAAATGTGGGTAGTAGCATACACCATCCCATATCCAACTGTGGCTTTCGTAATCCATTGGTCCCATTTGCTTCTAAATTCTATAGACTCTTTTTTTTTTTTTTTTTTTTTAAATCTTTGAAGAGGAGACACAAAAACTGCAACCTGTCAACAAGCAAATCAACTTCATCAACAACTAATTCTAATAAGGGCGATATCGCATATAGATTTATTTTCAGCAAAACCAAATTAGCATAACAAACAACAATGAACAAAAACCATTGTCGCCAAAATTGAAAGTCGAATTCGAAATTCGATACCAACCAAACCATAGGGAATATGGAAATAAAACGTAACATTCTGATGACATGATGATGCAGATTCGTCCGAATGTCAGCCAAGTAAGCTCAGAAATTAAAGAAATAGCGCGTAGAAATAAAACGAAAAGAAGTTGTGAAGTAAAACCCCCAGAATTTCCAGGTTAATCAAACCCCAAATCTGAACAAATTACAAACACAAATGTAGAACAAAAATTGATCGTAATCATTGGGATCTATCAAAATTTAAACACTGAAGAAGTAAAAAACAACGACAACAAAACCTGTAACGAAGGAAAAGTGAAATAACAAAGTCTATGGAGGGAAATGGAAGTTCATAGTTTCAGATGCGTCAGAGAATCAGCAGAAAAAGCAGATCAAGAAATTAAAAAATGAAGAAAGAAGAAAAGAGAATCAACAAAAAGAGAAATGCATTTAAAAGAAGAAAATAGAAATAATCGATTACCTCTTTTCTGTGTCTCCCCTCGGTTGATGGCTGGAGCTGTGGGCTCAGAATAGAAGAACGGAAAGGGGCTCTCCGTTCGTTCGTTCGTTCGTTCTCTCTTTCTCTCTCGCTATTCCCAAGATGGACAACGCCCAAAAATATCCGGCTGTTGTCACCTGTCCGAACGGGATATGAGATCTGACGGTGAGCTCCCAAAAATATATATATATACACTTTTATTTATTTATTTATTTATTTATAAACCCAACAAATATTTAAAATGAAAACAAATTATTAAATCAAATTCCAAATTGTGCCACTTGAAACCCCATTCTATTCTTACACTGGCAGGAAAGATCACGATCTTTTATATGCTTTGCTAGAATTTGTGAGGATGGGTAACTTTATTAAATTGTTTAAAGTAATATAAACATGGTGAGCCACCGGGGAACTTACTTTATCGATAATTAATGATTCGTTTAGATTCAAAAAAAAAAATGAAAATTTTGATTTTTAACCCTTGTAATTTTAAATTCGATAAATAATTTTAAATTAATCACTTTGATTCAACCATAAATATTTGAAATAAATGTATTTAAAATTTTGTATTTAGATGGTAATTTAAAAGAAAAAAAAAGTTAAGAATTTACTAATATAGACTTTTAGTGATGATGTGTCAATGAAGATTAGAATACGACAATATCAATTAAGTAATTTATTTTTAACTCTTATGAATTCTTGGGAAACCTGAGCATTCTAGTTCGAAAAGTTTTTAAGTAAAAACAAGATTTGAAATCAATTCAAATTTTAAAATCATTATACTTCTTGCGGTAACAAATAACAAAATTCATTTGAAATCCGTTATGAATTGAAATCTCTAGAGGTCGGAGGTTCAATCTCTCACACCAGCAATTGTTGCACTAAGAAAATATATTAGAGAGAAATGTTGAAATCAAATAAATATTAATAATTTCTCATTAATATGAGCGATTTTTCATCTTCAGTACCATTTTGGTTCATATATTCTAGAGTTTGTTTAATGTTAATGTTTATATTATGGTTTTAGTGTATGTACATGTACTTTTAATAAATTTTAAATTTAGCACTTTATCGAAATTAGTTAAATAATAATAATAGTTTTATTTCAAGAAAATATAATATGCAGATATATTTCCAACATTTGTAGTAAAAATACTTATAGAGAATAAAATGAATTTTGAAAAAAATCAATGATAAAATAATAATGTTAACTAAATTTTCCAAAATGAGCCTACCTTAATTGATATAGTGTTGTATTATCAATTCTGATGTTAGAGATTCGATCCTTCATCTCGCATATTGTGTACTGACTAAATTAAAAGTTTATTAAAAATATAGAGATTAAGATTAAAAAAAATCTAAAAATAATCAAAATAATATTTTACTATAAAAAGAAAGTTTAGAGGTTAAGTAAATAAAAATAAGAGTAAATTGCAAAAACCACCTATAAAATATAGTGGTAGTTGCAATTATACTCTTAAACTTTCAATTTAAAAAGTTGAGCACTCAAACTTTTGTAAATGTTAAAATCGAGTTAAATTGAATTTTCAAACTTACATAATTATATAAATGGTAATATTTGCATAAGTTTAAGAGTTCAATTTTTATCATTTGTGGGATTAGTTTCTATAATTATGGTAAGATTTAGAAGTTTAGAGATCTGATTTTTAAAATTGCACTAAAAATAATTATGAATTAGCAACCTTCAAATTATATATAAATATAAATATTAGAAAATTTGCAATTGGAGGAATTTTCACGTGATTTCTCCAAGCACCGCGTTTGCTTTAGGCAGTTGGGGTTGGGGCATCTACTGTCGCGTAAGACAAATACTAATATTAATTTATTAATTTATATTTCATAAATCTTTTTCTTTTTTTTTTTTCTTTTTTACATTTCGAGTTAGTCCACGTGTCGCCACCTTATTTAACACGATTTATGTGGATGCATCTCGCATTATTTGATATTTCCACTTGCTGATGTCGACTTTGCTTAACGGTTAAGCCAAGTGATTTTGTTGTGTCATTGTGTGTTTGTGTTGTCGTGTTTTTCTCGCTCCACATATTATTTTTAAGAATAAAAAATAAAAATAAAAATTCAGTTTTTTACTTTTTGAAATTTATATTTATTTTTTTTCCATCTATAAAAAAAGAACACTTAATTCATAGATATGATCTAAAAATTTTAAAAATAACATTTTGAGAATAGTTTGATCCCTTTAGTAACTATTTAATTTGTGGTTTTTGAAAATGTAAGGATAACACATATATAGTTTTTAAAAATCTATTTTTGTTTTTGAAATTTTACTAAGAATTAAACTCTTTTACTTCGAAAATATGAAAAAATTATAAAAAAAAAAAGACAAATAATCACAATTTTCAAAACACAAAAAATCAGCAACATAATAGTTACTAAATGAGACTTTAATTTTCAAAACTTGACTTACTTTTTAAAAACACAATTATCAAGTCTATAACAAAATACAGAAACTTATGAGTGAAATTAATGATAACAAGCTTAAATTTTTTAAACTAAATTGCTATCAATTAGGAATGAGGAAGTTGTGTTAAGTTCCATATTTTACTTAAATTTGAAAACTAGTCCTCTTTTTTTGCTATATTGTTGTGTCAAAATTATTTTTAAATAAAACATTAGGGCTCATCAACATTAAGAAAAAAATAGTGAAAAAGCAACTTAATTTCTCTATAATAATTATATCAAACTAATAATAGTGTCAAATTAAACCACTAAATAGTTATAAGGAAAATTAATGTAAACTACCTACATTAAAATATGTGTAATTTGCCATTATTTATAAAAAAAATAATTAAAAAAAAGGTATGTACCACTCTAAGATATAACTAAACATGATCAATTAATTAAACACACTTATTATTAAAAATTTAAGGACCACGAAAAGTAATATTTCAAATTCTTACCATTAATCAACGGTCGAAGCGGTTGTGTGCACCTGTCCTTTACAACAAGAAAAGGAAAAGGAGAATAAAATTATAATTTATTTAAAAAAAGCTTTTTAATGTGAAAAATTTTCTCCACGAGAATTTTCATTTTCTTCATAATTATTATTATATTGTAAAATAATAGTTTGTTCTTTTACACGTCATTGTTATCATATTTTTGTTTTATTACTTTTTTGATCATAAGATGAGAGCATAATGATTTTGACAATTGCCACGTCAAAGTTAAAGTCCAAAGAAATAGAGGCATATAGAAAATAGAGATATGTCGTAATTGATATGGCTAATGGCTTGTTTTCAAATAAATAATAATCTTATTTGCTTGATTATATATTAGTCTTTATATACACTCTTATAAATATAATAGTATTATCTCTAAGATTCGTCTTAATTCGTGTTGTTTAATTTTTATATTCTTAATTAGTCAACATAATTTAGTATTTTAAGTTTTTTAAGTTGCTTACTTGACTTAAAAAATACGTAAAAAAAAATATGTGTAGTTTAACTAGCATGAAATATGTATTATCAACTTCGATCTTAAAAGTTTGAATCTCTCATTCTACGTTGAACTAAACAAAACTTTAAAATACAAGTTTAAGTGACACTACAAAAAATTTATGCGAAGAACGTTGTACAAAATTAATAAAGTTGATTAGAATATATTTTTATGCGAAGAAAGTGAAATTTTAGACCCATAAATAATGTTAATTGATGCATTGATAACTATGCACATATTGGCTTAGTTTAATAATTTAAACCAATGTATTTTTTTGTTTTTATTTTATCATATGCTATTTGTTTCTTAAATCATGAATTTGATCTCTAAACTTGTAAGGTCATGAAATAGTACGTCTATAAACTCTTGATTTTATTTATAATTAATACCTGACGAGACATTAATTTAAAAACGTCTAATGTGATTTAGGCATTCAATCTTTGATCAATATGTAAATATAACCACACTTGAATACAATCCAACAAAAAAAAAAAATCTTTTTTTAAGCATTAAAAAATAAGTAAATGATAGGAAAAACTTTCTACTTGTATGGCAAGAATAAGCAAAAAAAAAAAAAAAATTTTAAAAAAAGCAATAAAACTGGAAACACGTGAAAAAACTCAAAACTACTGAAAAAACCAGAAATCAGAAAAATTTCACTATGTGAAAAATTATTAAATAATTCTCTCTCTCAATCTCAATTAGATAATTGATCTCTCAAATCTTTTAATTGCTCACACCATTTTTCTCACTCTCAAAGTATAGAATGCAAAAGGGAATTTAACTAGAATTAGCATACCTAAGCTTAAAATGTTATGACTAGGACAACTTGAAACTAGATGCATAGACTCCTTTTATAGTGGTAGGAGCCCGTCACTTTTTTCAATTTTTCCAATATAGAACAAGCTGATAAAGTTCGTAATTAAAATAATAGAGTATCAAATTAAATTATAGAAGATAGACATAATGTTAAATAGTATATATATATAAGGAAATAAATAACAATTCCCACCGTTGCTTTGTTTGATCGATGAGCAAACTTTGACTCCGGAACCTATGGAGTCATTTGTAATTACACCATTTATTTGTAGTATAGTACACCATCGTTCAACGCATCATTCCACCCACCATTGCATTAAATCAACTCAATTCAAACACAGTTGTTGTCACAAGTCCCTGTGTTCAATCCTAGGCTCTCTAGAAATTCTATTAAGGCTTGCACTTGGGTCTTATAGGAAAAACTTGCATTTAAACTGCAAATCTTTGAATTACTTTCCATAGGCTACTACAGATATTAACACAACAAGTTTTTGAAAAAAAAAAAAAACGCAACGTGAGGGCATTATCCTATAACGAGAAGTGGAAGGTTGAGTTTTCTAATAAACTATTAATAAAAATTGTAGCTCTTATGAGTGGGGGGTGCTATGTTATAGGAGCATCATTGACAAATTTTACCTATATGAGTATGAGAGTGAGACCGTTTTCTATGAGAATACGAGGCTTATTCTCAAATATACTCACGAAATACTGGGATCAACACAAGGCCTTAAAATGCTAACCAATAAGCTCATGTCAATACTAGAATAATTATGTGTGGATAATAAAATTTCTATTTCCCTTTTAGCATTATAATTCAAGTCAGAGATGACTACTAATGTTGGAATAAAGATTATTAATTCACTAGTAAAGATTCAATGCAGAGTTACACCTTTGCATAATTATCTTTCTTTTGGTCAATTCTATTTCGATGTTTATTTTTTAATATTAAAAACAAGTGGATAAATGTTGTAACATTTCTAATATTTAATAGTTTTTTAAATGTTAAATGTTGAGTTAAAGGTTGGAGTGTTTCTTCATTCAAAGATGAAAAATGTAATTTCAAGAAATGTTAAAATACTATCTATTTATTACTACGCTTTTGAATTAAATATTTAAAATCCAAGGTTCACTATAAATACTTCACTTACCATTCTCTCAAGACACATCAACAATACTCAACTTATCTTTCTCTCTTACTTTTTTTTTTATTAGCTCTTTTAAAAGCAATTGGTCAAAAAAAGGGTGTTTTAGTTGTGGAGTTTTAAGCTCAAACTTTCAATGTAGAGTGGCTTGAGCTACATAACGTTTCAGTTGGGTTGTTGCATCCTAGAAGGGACATACCAGAGAATATATGTTGCAATGGTGGTTGATATTAAAAAATTTAATACACACGGTAGAGAGCTTGAATCTCCTTAAAGAGAGTGATATATTTGCATCTCAACCTAATTGTTTATGCGTCTATTTCTCAATAGTTACTCTATTTCCCTCTATTATTGTAATTCTCCCATCATATTTCAATAATTAATAAAAATGGATCACTAATGATTCTATAAGACTTCGATCAACAATAAAAGCTATATATCGTCGAAAACATATTAGAGTGATTCACAATTTTGTTTACTTTCAATAATTAATATAAATTGATCACTAATGCTTCTATTAGTGATAGACTTTTATAATCGATAAACTTCTATCAACGATTGAAGCATATCGTTGAAAACATATTAAAATGATTCACGATTTTTGTTTAGCTTCTATCGCGGATAAAAAAAATCAATTTGGAAAACAATTGAGTATTTTATTTTGTAAAAATTGTGTATTTTTTATTTATTTTTTATTTTTTATAGATTTTGTAAAGTATTTAGGGGGTGTTTGGTGCGAGGAGATGAGACGACTTAGATGTGAACTTAACTCATTATTTGGGATACCAACTTCGTATGTCACCATTATAGGAAACTAAAACCACATAAACAATTTTTTTTAACTATCTCAAATTTTAACCTAATAAAATTTCAATTTATTGTAAAAATTGACAATTAAACAAAGTCTAACTCAACATTTAACAACCTAATCGACAGTCGGCAATATGTTAAATTAACTTAAAAAAAAAAAAAAAAAGTATTTTTGCCCTAAAAGCTATGAGTTTTTAGAAATATTTTTAAAAATCCAGCTAAATTTTAAAAATTGAAAAAAAGAATCTTTAAAAACGTGTCCTAGATTACTAAACTGACCAATCACTTCCTAATATTCTTTGCTCATTGCGAAACCCAAAGGGAACCTTTTTTTTTTTTTAATTAAATTATAGAATTGAACTCAAAACGTTCTTTTTACAAATTTAATTTTATTCTCAATGTTTTATTGAAAATTAATTATCTTTTTAATGGTCGACCCGACCATAGTACGAGTAAAGTTCTGGTCAAATCATTATTTTCTTCCCAATTCAATTAATATTAATTTTCACTATCTAAAATAAATCTTGAAATTTCAAATAGAATATAAATAAAAGTTTCCTCTCTCTCTCTCTGTTTTTTTTTTCCAATTTCTTCCAATAGTCTCCTCAACGGAATTATTTGTTTTATATTTATGAATTGTTTGAGAGGCTGGAATGCAATCAGGATTCTTAGGAATGAGTGTTAGAATGCATCAGAAATTAAGGATGGAACTAAAATGGGATCATGAAATGTGAAAATATTGGGAAAGAGGGTTGAATTGAAAACTGTAGGAATGAAATGAGTTTGATATTACAAATCGAGCTTAAAACGTTCAATTTAAACATAGTTTTGGATTACATTGCAATACAAACTCATTCTCAAATAACCAATGTCTTAGGCGTAATTGGATCACAATCCTCTAGAATAGTGGTCCATTATTTAACTTTTGTTTTTCTTTTTCCTTACAATTTCAAAATTTTTATTTTATTTTATTTACAAATTCACCCCTTGCTTTTCATTATCGTGTAATTGTTTTACATTTTCTTTAAAACTTATTTGGTAATCGTTTCATTTTTTTTTTTGGTTTTTGAAAATAAAACTTATTTTCTTTCACCTTCTTACCATGGTTTGTATCACGTTCACAATCAAATTCCAAAAACAAAAACAAATTTTTAAAAAATGCTTTTTTATAGGTTCAAATTTTGACTTGGTTTTTGAAAACATGGGCAAAAAGTAAATATCAAAGCAAAAGATTTAGAGATGGAAAAAGCATTTTATAGACTTAATTTTCAAAAATAAAAAACAAAAAACTAAATGGTTACCATACCTAAATAAGCAACTAATTTTAAAAATTAATCTAAAACACATTTTTAACACTCTATTTATAAAATAAAAAAAACTATAATTAGACGTGTATAGCCATTCTATTACTTTCTTAGTTATTTAATTTTTTTTTTTTGAGCTATTTAAAACAAACATTTTAATTGATTTACTATTTCACTTTAATTGATAGTTGTACCACACCTCAACATAATTGATATATATTTCTTCTCTTGAATTTAGAGGTACAAATCCTTGCATTTTGCTTTATACTAAAAATTAAAAAAAAATTGAATTTATATACCTAGTTTATATATAAAAATATTATCTACAATATATAATTAGTAAAAGTAAGACCATATATATTCTAAGAAAATACAATATATTAAATAGTCCTTATTCTTTTAGTTAATACTCAACTTAGTCAAATAGTATTAAAAACTTCATTTTGTATCTTTTGGCTTTCCTTCTACAATGGTAAATTTGTTCCAAGTTAACTTGTCTATCCGTGGCTTAATTTTAAAAAACTAAAAATTAAAAATCAAATAGGTTACTTAAGTTAGTTGTTAATTTCTAGTTTAATTATTGGTAGTATTTGAAAGCTCTTGAATCCTAACTGCCGTTGTTTTAAAGTTTTATTTTCCTTTTTCAAAGAGTTATTTGTCAACTTGAATGCATTTTTCTTGTTAGGTTATGGACTTGTCTAATTCTCATATCATCAATCATAATTATGTTGCATCACAATTCAAAACAAATAATAAATTTGGAAATGAAAAGTAAAAAATAAAATAATTAAGACATGAAAATTAAGAACGTGTTTGAATTGATTTTTTAAGTATTTAAATAAGTGCTTATAAGTGCAAAGAAACAAAAAAAAAAGTTTTATAAACACGAAATTGTTAACAATTATTTTGGAGTTGTTTGACCCACTAACTTCACAAATTAGTGTTAAATAATCCAACCAATCATGCCAAATATTTGGAATTTTGAATCTATTCAAAATTAACTTTACAATGTATGATTTACATACATTATATTAATTGTACCATATACAGTTAACATTTAATACCCTTATAATATGAATCTTATTCATATTGATTTAATATTTGAATCTTATTAAAAAATTAATACTTTCATATTATAAACTTTAATTTAAAGTATAATGTATCTATATACATTATATTGATTGTATCTAATACAATTAATGTACTTTTCCTTATTTAATTTGAACAATTCAAATTTTATTCAAAACTAATTAATCCTTGTTTTACCCATACTGAGCTAGTAGGGGGATCTAATGAACCTACAAACTAGAAGTTCCAATGATTCAAGATTAATTAATTAAACTTTTTAATTAAATTAATCAACATTTATTAACTGCGGGTCGCTCGAATAAAGACCCACAATTGCACTCTTCGCACTGTAGATATATTTTTATGTACATGGATATAATTATTATTAGTAAATCGACCCTCCACAAATTGCTCGTAATTACAACTAGGTCAAATTATCGTTTTACCCTTGTAATTACCTCTTACTCCTTAAGTATCACTAATCTCTCTAATGAACAATCAGTTTATAGTCCAACTATAAAATAAATCTCACTCGGGCTAGTGAGAGGGTGATGCCTCATTGTTCAAGACCTGAAATCATCTCTTAAGAGAGCAATTCATCTACTTTCTCAGCTCCCTACTTGAACAAGTCCCCAAGATGGTGGACTTATTGAGTCGGCGACATGGGCTACTCTCACTCATACAAATCAAATGATTTTCATCATAGACAAGAGTTCATAACTTACTCAAGACTGAGATCAAGTTACATTTGGTCATCCTATGAAATGTTAATCTCTTCAGTCAACGGTGTTATAGAGAGAGATTAATCATTTTGAGGTTTGGTCTTATACAAACTCTTTATATAGGATACCCCCACTCATATGTCTCCACATGAATGATTTGGATCAAATCGTTTGTAACACTTACAACTCTTGTAATATTTACAAAGGGGGTCGTATCTGCAATGTCACCAGGATAAGACACCCAACCTTATCTATATACTGCAAATCTTTTAGGTTATTACTTGAACACGATTCACTTGTATGCCTACCACATATTGTTCAAGTTACATAACATAACATTAGATCTTAGTTTATTAGATTGAGTTACACAAGACTAATTTGAATAAAATAACTCTTTATTTTATTAAATAAATGAACATTGTTTATACAATACAAACTACGAGATTTAGGATACAAATCTCAACAACAGTTCTATCATTGATAGACTTCTATCCAACAGTAGAAACATTAGTAATAAGATAGAAGTAAAACAAAAATCGTGAAATAAGTTATCAATTATAAAAGTCTATCACTGATAGACTTCGATCAATGATAAAAGCATTAGTGATTAATTTCTATTAACGGTTGAAACTAAACAAAAATCATGAATCTGGCTAATATGTTTTTAAAGATATACTTCTATCGTTTATAGAAGTTTATCAATGATATAGTTGATAGCACCCGAAATGTGTTATCTTCCTCAGTTCAACTTGAGATCGTTGTACTATTTAATGTGTTAAAAATATTATTTTGTAGGTTTTGAGCACTTAACAGGTAGAGTTGGGCGTTATCAATGAATTGGAGCTAAAACGGACCGAAACAGAATTCTATTGCATCAACCAGGAAAGATAACTCCAAAAAGACCAAATTGACCCTGAAGCAAAAGCGCACCGACGCTTTTTCTTGAGAGCAATATTATTGAGGAAGCGCCACAGCGCTGCATTAGAGTGTCACAATGCTCCGAAGTTTTTCATGCGCGTATGCACGACAGTACCGTGATGCTTCGACAAATTATAAAACGTAAATCTTGATTTTTAGGTCAACTTATCAGCCACCAGCCAACTCCTCTTGCATTTTCTTTCTATTTTCTTCTCCCTTTTCGTTCTTTCTTGTATGAACTTGATCCTTTGATGCTCATTATGATGTACCAAGGCTAAGGCACTCGATATTCTAGCTTGAGTTTAGGATTCTTTCTCTATTCTAATATGTTTGTAAGATTTTGAACCATAATTTATGATTGTTGGATTTAATTCAGTTTTCAATTTGATTTACGATCATATTTGTGGACGTTGGTGAACATTATGATTATTGCTTTGAACGAACATGCATTATGTGACACTTGATTGTATGTTGATTAGTAGAAAGCAATTGGTTAGGTTTGGCTTGAAATTCAAACGAGAATTAGTATTGATCCAACCAACTTAGAATTGATCCAATAGAATATTTAATTTAAGCCTTCCGGTTAAATATTTCGCTTAACATTTCCATAAAACTTAATGCAACTAGGACGAATTTGAATTTGCATGTCTTTCATCGATTCAACTTGTACTAGTTAGTCATTTAGGACGACTTAATTGGCCTGTCCAATTAAATTGGTTAGGTGTACACAATCCTGTAATTTCGGTAATGAAGAATCGATGATCAAATATATGAAATGGGAAAAAACCATTACAACCCAAGCTAGAACCTTCTCATATAAATTTTATCTCTTTTAATTTTTGTATTTACTTTTATGCTATTAAAATTTTCTTACAAACAATCCTCTCACATTGATAGACCAATAAATATCGGTGATTGAGGTGTATCATTAATAGTGTGCTATCATTGGTAAACTATTATATTTTTTTCTATAGAATCATATCATTAATATAAAGATATCGATGATAGTGTACTATCATTGTTAAGCTATTATAATCTCTTGATAGAATTATAATAGTTATACAAAATGTCGATGATAGAAATCTGTCAGTGATAGTGTGGTATCAATGATAGACTTCTATAAAAGGAGTTTATTAATGATAGACTTCAAAAACTTGAAATTTTGTGACTTCAATGGGTTTGTTGGACATTTTCTATGATTGAAAGTAAATTTTGCTATATTTGCATTTAGTTTAAAAATTAGTCAATCAATGATAGACTTATATCACATATAGTAGTTTATCACTAATAGAGTCTATCACCAATAGACTTAAAAAACGAGATTTTCGTGTCTCCAGCTAAATTTTGTGCCTTTGATGGGCTTTTTGGACATTTTCTATGGGCTGAAGGTAAATTTTGATATATGTGCAATTAGTTTTAAGTTTGCAATTTTTGCAATATTTTAGCGTTATTTTGCTATATATGCAAGGAGTCCTTACTTTTTCTTCCTCTTTTGATATTCTCTCAAAGTTTATAAGCTCGTATGAATTATAAAAGTAGTGCAAAGTAGAGGTGTTCACAGTCGGTTCGGTTCGGTTTGAGACTCAAGCCAAATTGAACCGCAAATTTTAAAATTTCTAATATATGAAATTGAACCAAACCGTATGTTCAGTTCAACTTCACGATTTTGCTTTTTCATCACTAATGGTTCGGTTGTAGACTTGTTATCTATAATCTATAATTCTATTGGGAGAAACTTTTTTGGAGAATATTAACCTTACTTGTTTTTATTATACCCAATTTACCCTCTCATTGCATTTACATCTTTCTTCAACTACTACCCCTCCCTCCACTACGTGTGCAAGTATTTTTGCTTTTGCCTTTTATTATCATAAAAAGATAATCAAATATGAAAATATGAAAAAGAGATATTTTAGGGAATATATTTCATCAATAGCATCGTTAAACACAATTGCATCGACTCTCAAACTAATTAACACAACCTTAGATCTAGAAATCTTTTATCCGGATTGCCACTCTCAAGATCAATATTTTCTTTCACTTAATCACTAATAACTAATCTCTTGCAACTTGATAATTAAGTAAAGCATTAAGACTCTTCATCTACAATCTCTACTGTTATCTGACTATGTTAGCGTTTTCAAACGATAGTCTAGCATGCATGATCTACTGTTATTCTCTGAAGCAAGATTCAAATCATAATATAATTCAAACATTGCCCTGTGTAAAATTTTTGTAACAAAATTAGGCAAAAATGATCACACGCTTCCGCAAAAGGAATTTAATTCCTTCAAATCAAACATTCAAAAGCATTGAGAACGGTCATGCTAGAAAGCATAAATGCAAATTAACATTTAAGAAGCAAAATGTTTAATAACTAAGCCAAAGAATTCATCTACCCCTAAAATTGTGATAAATTCAGCCTAACATGACTTCATAACCATAGCAAGAGTGCAACAATACAAAAGAATTCAATAATACAAAAGGGAAAGAAGAAGTATTATCCAACATTCCAATGTTGTCTCCACGATGGAATTGCTAAAAGACTCCAAAATTTGATGTTGAGAATTGGTGCAAACCCTCCATTCAATGTTGAGAATTGTTGCAAACCCTCCTAATTTATATAGGCAAATGTCTTCCCAAATTGTGGAGGAATTGGATAAATAAAAGATAAAACTCATCACCGACTTGATTAGAAAAAATAGATAAAAGAAAATCTAAAATCTAATTCTGTAGATGGATAGAGAATGAAAAAGCAAAGAAAACAAATGGTCATTTACCTAAAACGACAACCTAGATAAAAAGTTATGATCAAATTACGAACAACGGGACATAGCTGCCCATGCAGTTTTCACGCCTCTTTTTGCTCGAGAACGCCACTTTTCATCAACTTTGTCATCTTCTCTTTCCTTAGGTCAAACTTTGATCTATTATACCGGTAGTTTCATCATTTTGCTCTCAAATTAGCCCATTCCAATCCAAATGCTGGATTTCCTACAATTAAAAATAACAAAACATCAACAAACATAAATTAAGGATAAAACTAACAAAATTCTAAGCCTAAAAATTCACTTTTTAAGTGCATTTCACCTCCTGAGCATGGTTGTCGTCAATGCTCTTGTTTGCCGTCATCTTATCCCAATGTAGCATGTTTGAAGGTTGCCCTCAATACTATTGTTTCCCTACTTTCCCGACTCCTTATGCTTTTTGTACTAGACTGTTGGTGGTGTAGAGTGGGTTTCATTTGGGTCAAGGCCGAGCGACCCAAATTGGTTATAAGAGCTTTGACCCTTATTCCTATGGACTTTTTTCAGAGGCTTGCCTTTGGTTGGGTCGAGGCGGAGCAGGCCCGGTTGCCTTCTAACTTGTCTTTTTGTTATTTCCTTGCATATCTCCCATGTTATGCCATTTTTGCCCTTGATTCTAGAATTCATTGGTGCGGTGCCATCGACTTTTTTTTCATTAACGAAAATAAAAAAAAATAAAAGGACAAAAGAAAAAAAAAAAAGAAGAGAAATTTGTCATCCACAAATTGATCGAGGATTTTAGAGGGTTTTCAACCGCTACCTATTATTTCTAAAAACCAAAAAAAAAAAAAAAAATGTATAGGGTTAGATTGGTAAATTCAGATCCCGTTCCATATACCCTAAACCCTTGCAACTCTTACGCGCACTGGCGCCACCGTTTAAACACTAACGAACTTGCACATCGCACTTTCTGCCACCTGAAGAACATGTCGGAATCGGCACCGGAGATTCTTCGAACTCACGAGCTCCGTCTCCTCCACTGCACATTCTCTTCTCCGCCGTCTGATCGTCCGGCTGCTTCTCAAACTCAAACTTCACGCAACCGTCTCCACGAACCTCTTGACAGCTTCGTGAGTTCTATTGTATCCGGCGACTACCAGAAAGCCCTTGCTTCCAACGCTGCTCGACTCGTACTTGGACTCGTCGATCAGTCGCCGGGTCAATTCACTGATTCGACCGAGTGCGCCGAACGGGTGTACACTGAATTGCTCGAGTGCGCTGAGAAATTCGTAATTAGCGAATTCGAAAATGAGGAAGATAGATTCTATAGACTGATGATCGTGGTTTGTATTGCAATTGCATCATTTCTCGCATTTACTCAGAGTAACGTGACTGGGTGAGCCAAATTAACGATTTCCCGCCTTTAAAGTTGTTATTTTTCTTAAGTAATGGCTCTTTAGCTATTCATCTTAGAGATTGGAGATGATGGGATTTAATTATCGTTATCTTTATTTCTAATTTATGCTCTTATTTTGTGTATGCAATTTTGTAGACCATTAAAGGGGCTGGCTAGATCTCCCATGGCAGTCATAGAGCCCAAAATTGAAGATTTTGTGGAGTGGGATAATTGGGCGAGGCATCAGCTGATGTCTACCGGGTCCGATTTATTTAGTAAATTCACTAATATTCAGGTAGGGCCAAACAACTTCCGAATTGACGTATTAATTGACGTACATACAATATATACACACATGTACATACGAGCGTGAGCAAGGCTTATATTCATGTACATGTATGTGTGTGTGTGTGTGTGTGTGTGTGTGTGTTTATTTCATATTAAAATGTCCAGTCATGATCTGCTTGCAGTATTTCGCTTGCTGTTCTTTTAAGATAGTGTTTCTTCGTGTCTTGTAGTATATTGTGTTTGCAAAGATGCTTCTCACAAGGATTAAAGATGTGCTATTCAAGGAAAATGCGAGTTCAATGTATGAGATGAAAAGCATTTCTTGGTGGCTTGCCAGAGTACTACTTTTTCAACAGAGAATTTTAGATGAGCGGTCGTCTTCTTTGTTTGATCATTTGCAAGTCCTTATGGGTGAAGTCTTAGTTGATTTTGGCAGTCTGGAAAATGTAAAGAGTTATTGGGGTGCCAATTTACAAGAAGGAGAGGCTTCAACGATTGTCTCCATGGTTCACTTGGAAGCTGGGATTATGGAATATTATTATGGAAGAGTTGATTCATGCAGGCAAGAATTAAAATACCCTGAGAAACTGTCCAAATCTTATTCATTAACGACTAATGCATGATTCGGCCTTGATGAACTACCTGCATTAATTTCCTCACATTTTTATCTTGGAATTTTTCCATACTTGCATCAGTGTTCCATGCATGAATAACTCAATTTTTTTAATGGTAATCTAACCACTTACTAAATTTCATGTTTTGGTCACAAGATTCACAACTGCCATTTTGTTTTGCTCAATTTAATTTTTGCTGAGATAGTTATTTGGCAGGCAGCATTTTGAGTCAGCTGAAGTGGAATCTGGTCTTCAGCTTTCTGTTACGGGTGTTCTTGGTTTTCGTACTTCATATCAGGTGAGTAACTTAAAAAAATACAATTTAGAGGTTCCTCCAAATTTTGGTCACTTTCAGCTTAAAGATAATCTTTTGTTTTAGGTGGAACCAAAGGCACAATTGGTGCTTGTTGCAAATACAGACTCGTCAGAGAGTGACCCTGGGAACCAGGCGCATGATTCTACAATGGATAATTTGCCTACCCAAACCAAAACTTTTGAGACCTCTGACATATTGATGACGCCAAAGTTGTTAAATAATGGTAATGTGTCTGGAACTGAAGCAGATGGGATTCAGAATGGTGGTTCATCTGTTTCTAATCTCAGGGCAATTCAGCAGGCAATCATTTTGGCAAAATGCCTTCTAATTGAGAAGAGTTCTCGATCTGATGAGATGCAGCGTGAGTGTGTTTTGTAGAAATTTGATGTGCCTTGAGTTTCTTTCTTGGTTGCAATGATAATGACTAAGAGACTCAAGCAAGAGTTTCGGCTCTCATTACAAATTCTAGGAAGCTTTAACAACCCTTTCTTGTTTAAATTTAAATTTATATATATAAAAACATATGAGTAGAAAATACAAGTAGCCTTGTGGCGTTCTTAATATGCATGTTTTATTTAAACAACCTAATCTGTGAAGCTTGCGTAATGCATGAAGCGTTAAGAAGTCCCTTGACCTGATATTGTTGATAATAACGTTGATTGTTGATATTTATTTTCATCCGAGTAATAATTCATTCTCCATTAATGAAGGATCGTGATATTGACTGCGTCACCCCCATGGATCAAGTGAACTATGGCCTTAATTTTGATGAATGAATTGAAGAAATAATTGATTAGCACTTTTGAAAAGATAAATGAATTCTTCTTTATCATGATAATGATGGAAGCATATAGCGATAAGGTTTTGCCTGAACTGGACATGACTGTTTAATTTCCCTACAAATATTGTATTGCTGGTTATTTGAGTGTAATGTAGCATGCTAATTGATTAAGCAGTAAACTTTTGTTAGTTCCTATTGATCATTTAAATATGATAAAGTATTTTTTATTCATTCTTTTCTATCACGTATTTATTAAAGATATACCATTTTTTTGAAGTGGGATTTTAAAAAGTATTTTTAACTAAAAGAAACTTTTGAATAAAGTTATTCACAAACTGAAACAACTAGAACATAAATATAATAACTTATTTATTTATTAATTAATTAATTTTATTTTTTAAATGTTGAATGGGAACAGTTATTCAAAAACATTTTTATTTGAGCCAAATGTCTTAACTTTAAGAAAAGTGATTTGAATTTGAACTAAGGGCATGTTTAGGAGTGATTTTGAAATTGCTAATTTAATTTTTATTGTGTTTAAAATCACTTTGAAACACATGTTTAAATTTTTAATCACTCAAAATTAATTTAATGTTTGTTTTACACATTTAAAGACAATTTTTATGCTATTAAAATTGATTTTGAATGATAAAAAGCATTTATTGAGTGATTTTGAAATTGACAAAAGTGATTTTAACCATTTCAGAATCACTCCCAAACATGCCATCAAGTGGTACAATAAATTTGCGTAATCCGGGACACCAATTTCAGTTCGTACATTGTAGTTGCTTGAAGTCAGTATTGATCTCTTAACTTTTCATTTTTGTGATATTCTAAGCAATTTTTATTTTATGCAGGGTGGGATATGGCTCCATATATAGAAGCTATAGACACTCAGCAGTCCTCATTCTTCATGGTGAGAGCAAACTTATTTCATTACCTAACTACATCTGTCATGGAAGATACTTGTGAATTTTTATCGTGATACAGAGAGAGCTTTTCTTGGGATCTTTCTATTTAGTTAGTCAATTGCAGGGTTTGGATAAGCTTTCCCTTGCTCTTTTGTATCTTCCATTTTTATTTAAAATGTGTGTTAAAAATTGATTTCTTGTGAAGCCTTGTCTTGCCGAACCAGAGCAATTTTTGTATATTATTGCTAGAAAATATAGTGTAGTTGCTCTCATCTGATCACTGCAGGTTACTTCTGTTGCTCTACATTCTTGACCTTTCACATGTTTGGAATTTCTCAATTGACGTGATTTTTCCCAATTCTGCACTTGACCTTTTCGTTTACTTAATTTTATTCTAGTGTATATTTCTAATGATTTTCAGGTGAGATTTTTCTGCAACATCTTGCGAGTTCGATGGGAGTCAACTCGTAGTCGTACAAAGGAGCGTGCATTAGTGATGATGGAAAAATTGGTATGAGGTGCTTTTCATCAATTCTCCTCAAAAATAACTTTTTCTTAATTTCATAGTTGATTAATTGGTTATTTAATATATCTGCTACTCAAGTTCTTTTCTCATTTGATCGCCTGCTGTCACTAGAAGTCTAGAACCTTGGCTCTGTAAGCAGTCTGTAGTCTCCAACTTTTGTTTCTATCTTATTTTAAGAAGTTTGGCTCCTTGATGACGAAGTGGCACTATGGGCTTGGTATTTTTTATTTTTGTTTTCTTACCTTTTAGTTTCTGAGTCTGATAGTGTGCTTTCTGCTGCCTTGGGGTGGGCACAGACTTTTAGAAAAGGATGATCTTCATTTGTATGGTGTGATGACTCTCATCAATAATTTTCATTGCTTTCAGGTTGAGGGTTATTATGATTGTTATCCAGGAGTGGTGCAAAGGATGTATTTCTGTTGCGGGGTTTATGTTCCTACTTTTCCAGCTTTGCGGAAGTATGACTTTTGCACTCCACCCTTTGTCATGATTGTTATAGAAGCTTGAAGTTTTTAGATTTCAAATCTGTTTCCATTTTATGCCAAACTTGTTACATCTTGGTCAGTCATGGTGCTCAACTTGAATTTCAGAGAATATGGTGAACTTTTAGTGAGCTGCGGTTTGATTGGAGAGGCAGTTAAAATTTTTGAGGAGTTGGAGTTGTGGGATAATTTAATCTTCTGTTACCGGTATGATGATTATGTTTTCAATAATCAACTGCATCTGCATCTCATCTTTACTCCTTGTTTCCCAGTCACAATCTCATGATAATTCATTTAATGAACAGCTTATTAGAGAAGAAAGCAGCAGCTGTAGATCTCATCAAAAGTCGTCTTTCTCAAATGCCCAATGATCCCAAACTCTGGTAAGTGATTTACTTGTCTTTCTCTAACCTTCTCCTTTTGGTTGATTTGTTTCACTAATCCTCATGGTCTTATTATATTTATCTTTTTTTGGTTAGAATAGCTATTCTGGCTTGTTATTGTCAATACAACCGTGTCTTGAGTTCTACAAAGTTGGTTCTTCGTTTAGAAAATCCTATACCCAATGACTAATTATTGTAAAGTATTTATTTGTCATATTTTTGGGTTGGGAAGGTGAGGTTAGGGGTGCATAACATGGATTGGAACTATCTTCCTCAGTTCTCACTTTCATGTAAAAAATTATAATCGTAGGTGCTCACTGGGTGATGTTACAAATAGTGATACCTGCTATGAGAAAGCCCTGGAAGTTTCAAATAATAGATCAGCTCGAGCTAAGGTGATTTGATTACATTATATAAATGTCTTCCCAAGTATGCTTATGTTTTGATTGTTTCGTTTCTTATATTTTACAGCGATCTCTTGCTCGTAGTGCATACAACAGAGGGGACTATGAGACCTCTAAAATCCTATGGTATGTTTTACTGTGAACTATCATTTTTTTTTGTACATGTGGTTCTATGTTCATTCTTCATTGACAGAATGATGGAATGTATTAGGGGTATTATGTTATTTTCCTTGAAAATTTTCTCTGCATGTAAAACTATTTTTCTGTTGGACTTTCCCATGCATATTATTATTCCAACTCAGCTTGAAAACTTATATTCTCTGTCATTGTATGGATCCTATGCTTCTTATTTAATTTTCTTTATGTCAATTGTCAATTATATAATTCTTGCACAGGGAGTCTGCAATGGCCTTGAATTCTATGTATCCAGATGGTTGGTTTGCACTTGGTGCTGCTGCATTGAAGGTAACTTGTCATGCAAATTAGATAGCATATAAGCTAGATTCCTGAGAGAATTATGTAAAATTTTCTCAGATTTTATTCGTCTTGGAAAATCCATGAAGATTTCTTCTGAAATAATTTATTGAAAATGCAGGCTAGGGATATTGACAAGGCACTTGATGGATTTACTCGTGCAGTTCAACTTTATCCTGAAAATGGGGAGGCCTGGAACAATATTGCTTGTTTGTACGTCTTTCTGACTTTTTGTTCTTCTACTTTGTTCTTCAATGCAACCGCTTTCTTTGTTTTGGCCCATTAACAATTGTACGTGTATTTTGTTGCTTATGCACTTTCCATATGATGCAGGCATATGATCAAGAAAAGGAATAAAGAGGCATTCATTGCTTTCAAAGAAGCCTTGAAGTTCAAGTTTGGTCTCTCTGTCTTTACTTTTTATCTAGTAACATTTTTTCTGAAACACATCTGGATTATCAACCAGAATTTCCAAAGCACAGCTCTCTCTGTCTTTATTTAATATTGTGATTTCTAAGTGACCAAAGGTGAATTTCACGACAGACGAAATAGCTGGCAATTATGGGAGAACTACAGCCATGTTGCTTTGGACACAGGCAATATTGGCCAGGTATGCTTGTTTATCTCGTTGTTGTCCATCTTTCTTTCTTTCTTTCTTTCTTCTTCTTTGTTTTTTGATTGTTTGTTTTTTTTTTTCTTTGATGCGTTGATATAAAGCTGTTTTCATCACAAGAGGGGTTGGATGTTATAGGAAAGGTTTTAGATTGAACCACCAGAGGTCATAAGTTTGATATCCTTTGGGGCTCTTGGGTTTCTTATGTAAAAAAGAAAATAGATATCCTCTGCAGTCGTCTGGATACATATTGTTCTCTTGCTATCAAATATGATGAGTTTACTAATTCCTAATGCAATGAACTTAGTAGGAGCCTAAAGATTTTTCAGGTGTAAAAGGAAAAAGAATAGAGTTCCCCTGTTCTGATAGAAATTACTTGGAGCCAGACTTTCTCTAAAGCCTTAACTTTTTGCATTCATTTTTTTTTAAAAAAATATTGTGTTGTGCAGCTAAAGAAAACCTAATTTTTTGTTTTGCACATTGCACTTAATCCCCGGAGGCTGCATTTTTGTGCTTAAAAAAAATACTATTTGATTGGTTTCAGACCAACTCAAACATCCTCAATAATTTAATTCTTTTTTCATTAATAAGTTTAGAAACACAAAAATCCCCCACCTTGCTTTTGCAAGAGAAACTCAACATTTCTTTTTCCATTATTTGTATCTTTTGGGTTCATTCATTAACCATCCAAGGATGTCCTGATCATATTTCCTTTTATTAACATTGTGCCAAGTGCTATGTTGTTAAACAGGAAAATTTTAAGCCATTTAGCAAGACAGGCCACATTCTGCATGAATTAATCATAGCCTTTTGTTTTCTTTCTTTCAAGGCATTGGAAGCGGTACAACAGGTGATAGATATGACCAATAATAAAAGAGTTGATGCCGAATTGTTGGAGAGAATCATGCAGGAGGTAGAAAGGAGGGCTTCAAATAGTCATTCTGAATCGCACCACCGTGAAGCAGACTTGGTAGTTGAAAAAAGTAGGGAAACTGATCATATGGTGGAGTTAATTGGAAAAGTTTTGCGTCAGGTATACATTAAACAACTTGGCTTTTAGAACCTAGAGTGCCAAGTTATTTTAGCTTTATTTATTTATCTTTTAAAATACAATATCATTGTTGTCATTATATTGTAAGTAGGAAGTATTAGATTAGGCTAAAAAGATGGACTGTGATACTGGGTGATCTAGCTATAGGGAAAACTAGGATAATGAAGTCTTTGATTTTGTAATTATTGCAGAAATTGGTGTATGCTGTCCTAAAGGGATGTTTGGTCCAAGGAGTTGGGAGAGTAGGAGTGGTGGGGAGTGAAGTTGTGAACAACACTCTTTGTTTAGCTCAAGGAGTTTTTGACCCTACAACTAAAAAATATTAATTTTGTGCCTTATTAATTCCTTACATTGTGGGTGACTTCACAACTCCACTCCTTGTCCCAAATGCTCGCTTAAGATTCTTTAGACGTTTGTTTCAAATGCTTTCTTCAGATTTTTCATATGTTTGGCAGTATCACAATCCATCTTTTTCCCAAAGGCTCGCACAACTCCACTCCTTCAAACATTTGGCATGATATATGCTCGTCATAGTCATGTAGCGCTATGATCGAGGAGTACCTCCTCAATTAGCATTTTGGAGAGAAATGTTGTTTTTTATGGCTTGTGAGGGTGTGTGCAATTTTTTGGGTTTTGTGGGGGGAGCAAAATAGAAGGGTGCTTAGGGGCTTGAAAGGGATCTTCAGAGGTTTGGTCCCTTGTCCATTTTCATGTATCCTTGTGGGCTTTGATTTCAAAGACCTTTTGTAACTACTCTTTAGGCACTATTGTGCATAGTTGGAGTCCCTTTCTTTAAAGGATGCTTCCTTTTTTGGGGGGCTGGTTCTTTTGTATGCATGTGTATTCTTTCATTCTTTCCCAATTAAAGTTGTTGATTTTATAAATAAACAATAATAAAAAAATAACGCTCGCTCAAGATTCTTTGTAATCCCCCCTCACCATGTTGGCACAAAGGAAGCTTTATGGCAGGCTCTCTCTCCCCCCTTTCCTTCAGAGCATTTGACTTGAGAGGAGATTTTTACTGGCGTTGTAGGTGGGACTGAGGTCTGGTTTTTTGTTTTTTTGTTTTTTTTTTTTTAAAGAAACTATTTTATTGATGAAATGAAAATATCTAAAGAGATACAAAATGGGTCATCCTAGGAAATACAAAAGATGTTTCTAATTTGGAAGATAGATATCTCTAGGACTTCCCTGGAGGATCTATCTTTGTGTTGGAAAAGCCTTGCATCTCCCAAATCTTTCATAAAACTGCTTTTCGAGTGCTAGACTAGAGGAGCTCCTTGGTAGATTTGAAAGGATGGCCAACCAGTAATATTCTAATCCAACCAAAGAAGTCCGGAGGAGGAACTGTAGACTAACCAAATCAGCCCAAATATCAGCAACAAACGGGCCGAGGAAGAAAATGTGGCTTTGTGTTTCATTATCTATTTGGCAAAGGCAGCAACAAGACGGTGGAGGTTGATCCATGGGCATCTCTTTTGGAGTCAATCCATAGTGTTGAGACAAGAGGGACTACTTTCCCATAGGAGGACTTTGACTCTTAGGACAAGGGAACTTCCTTAGCTTTTTGTATAGATCCTTGGATTGGTGGGGCTGACAGAAGAAAGGTGAGAGATCAAAGATTTTGTGGAGAAAAATCTGCTTTTGTCAAGCTTTCAACTTAACGCAATCCAAAATCAAGCTTCCAACTCCAAAGCCCGGGCTGTTGGGAGGGCTGAATGCAAGAAATGAGTTGTGAGATGAGGTCTTGGGTTTTTGATTTTGATTTTCACAGGAGGTTTAGGATCCCTGATTATATATTTTTTTGGATGAATCGTTTAGGATCCCTGATTATAGGGACTATTTTTGAGGTTTAGGATAGCTGATTATAGGGACTACTTGGTTCTATTTATTGATTTTTCTTGGTGCAAAATTCTGCACCATTTTAAACATTATAGTTTACCTTTCTTAGTTACCAATTGGTGAACTCTTTTGTAATCACCTATAGTTGTTTTTTGGTTTTTTCCTGATTTCATTTATCAAATGAATGTTTCTTTATTAAAAAAAAAAATAATAATAATAAAAAATTTATGAGGTTTTATCAAACCAGGAGGACTAATTTAAATATAAGGAGTTGTGAGCTGTCTAGTCTACCTACCTACTATTTATCTCTATATCAAGCTCCAAGAGATTGGATAAATTGAGTGTTTTTTCTTCCTGGAAGGCTCTCGTGGTGATGTTGGCATGCATTATTTGAATTGGGAAACCACTCAACGTCCAAAATTGATGAGTGGCCTTGGTGTTGGAAACTTTTGTTGTTGTAATTATGCTCTTTTGGCCAAATGGATTTGGCGTTTTTTGCACGAACAAGATGCTTTGTGGAGAAAGATTGTTGTGGCTGAGTATTATGCTCCTTCATGCATTTGGCCAATTTGTGGATCTTCCAAATTCCCTTGGAGGTTTATTTGCCAAACTATTGATTTGGTTGCTTCTTGTACTTAGAATCATCATGGTATTGGTACATCTATTTCTTTTTGGAAGGACCCTTGGCTTAGTTGTGGTATTCTCTGACTCTCAACGATGTTCCCCTGTTTGTTTTGCCTTGCTCGTTTTCCTGACATCAAGGTAGCTGATGTGTGGATTGAGGATTCTGAATCTTCAATGATGTTGACACTCTTGAATGGGCTTCTTTGTCTCAATTCTTATGCTTTGTTAGATATCGCCTTTCTCCTAACTCATGAGTATGGATTATTGATCCTTTGTCATCATTTTCGGTGAAATGTCTCATGGATGATTCGGTCGGTTCGGTTGAGCCTCTTGTGAAAGATTTATGTTTTGCCATTTAGATGGATCATTTCCTTAAGAAAATTAAATTAAAATTTTGTTATGGGAGCTTAGTCTTGGTGCTGTTACTGCTGATCGTCTCGTCTCATTGTTGTACGCCCTGTATGTTTAACTCTCCATCCTAGTGAAGCCATTCTGAATTCTTTGCTCATGCTTCTCATTTCTGGCATATTGTTTTGGAAGCTTTTGGCTGGTTGTTGGCTTGTTCTGATATGTTTGACATTCTTGCATTTCTTTTGGTGGAGCATCTTTTTCATAGTACAAAGAAGACAATTTGGTTGACCATTATTTGAGCTTTCTTTTTGATTTTATGGGGTGAGCCCAATAAATGTTATTTTAGAGATTCTTTTCAGCTTTTGATAATTTTATGGATTTAGTTCTGTCTATAGCTTTGTATTGGTGCAAAACTAGGCATCCTTTTAAGCATGAGTCTTTCTTTTTTTTTTTTTTGAAAAGGAAACCGTCTCTTTCATTGATATAATGAATTGAGACGAAGCTCAAAGTACATAGAAGGGATCAAACAAAACAAGGTAAGGATCATGAGGTGCACTCGGGCATCTCAACTAGGTTGACACTCCCATAGCACCCTCATCACATCCTTGATAAAAACAAAACAAAACATAAACTTAACAATAAAACGGGCCGTACATAAGCATTTGAGTCTTTCTTATTTAATTTCCAATTGGAAATCTTGATTGTAACCACCTTTAGGTGCTTTGGGGTTTTCCCTTCTTTCGTTTATTCAATGAAATATTTCTTATCTTAAAAAATCAAACCATGAGAACTAAATTCTAACTTTTAAAACCATAGGGACTAAATTCTAACTTTTTCCCAACCGTAGGACCAAATTTGTAATTTAATCTTATTATTATTATTGTTATTATCATTTCATGAGAAGACTAGCTTTCATTGCACCATGAAAGAATGAACAAACGCTATGCAGAAAGGATAGCCCAGGGCAAAATGAGCCAATCCTTCAAGTGTGTGATACTTTAGGCAGTTAACTTGATATGATGAGTGGTTGGTTCTTGCAATAAATACAGTTGGGTGTCCACTCTGATGCCGGGTTACAACAACTGCGCAAAGGATAAAGAGCATTTCAATGCTTAGTAACAAAAACTTAAGGGGAAGCAAGTTGCTATTTTCCCTTGGGGTAGTAAAGTTCGGGCAATTTCCACCTAATAATAGATGATCAGCAGCTCCTCTTCTAGACGTACAAAGACTGCACTGATTAGGTTGAAGAACTATGGTCGGGTTTCTATAGCTTTGATCTGTGCTAGCCACCTCATTGCTAGTGGAGGGCATGGATTCAAACCATGACAGTTACTTACCTAGGATCTAATATCCTATGACTTTCTTGGAAACTAAATGTAGTTGAGTCGGGTGGTTGTCCAATTAATTGAGGTGTGTGCATGCTAGGCCGAACCTACACAAATATAAAAGATAAATTAGCTCTAAATCCTCGCAACATAATATGCAACTGATCAGGGGTTTCCTTTTCCTCAACCAAAACGAAAAAGGTCTATATGCTGGAATCTCATTTTGTTTTCAAATTCATTGCTGTTCTTACAGTTAGATCTAAAATTTGAGGTATGTAATCATTATTTGTTTTTGCTTTCTTTTTCTTGTTAAGATTGTTCGAGGTGGGACTGGAGCAGACATATGGGGCATATATGCAAGGTGGCACAAAATTAAAGGAGACTTCACAATGTGCTCTGAGGCCCTTCTAAAGCAAGTTAGATCATATCAGGTATATAAAGCTTGAAATCTACAATAGCTTATGTCTTTTTGAACAGATGGATGTAGCAACACCTATTTGTCTCATGAACTAATTTATGTCGTATTTAGTAATTGATCTCATGTACCCTTTTCAATTATGGAGATTAAGTGTTGATTCCAGATTCTTGTTACTTATGGACCAAAGGTATTTTGATCCCCCTCACCTCCCTATTCTGTGACCATTTTTTTCCCTTGGGTGTCCTGAATGAGATTATCTTCATATTACGCATTTACTCTATGACTGGATGGTTTTGTGCATTACCACACAATTTGTACCATTCAAGTGGTTTATGGAAGGCTATCGAGTCAACGTCTTCGTCCCTTCGTCATACCTCTATAAAAGACCATTGTTCTGTGTTATCTTGAATTCTCAGAAGTATACATCTCTTTAGAAACCTAAGAGCCTATTTATATTCAGGGGGATGTGCAAGGCTGTTTGTCTTCTTTTATCTGTGATGTGTCTCAGGTCCTAGACTTTCGCTTGTTTTAACTTTTAAATTCACCTCCATAGTGCGCTGCCAGATCTAATCTACAACTTAAGAAGATTTCTTTAGAAATAGTGAGCCCTTGAACTTCCTTTCATGTTTCATTGGTGCATTTGTCTTGTACTAGCCCTCTAAATCGTCATATTGGCTTTAGGTGTCCTTATGTTTGACGTGTTTTCAAAAACATATGTCAAGAAATTATCATTGGGATCGACTAACCATACTCGACCTTTTCAGGGTTCTGATCTTTGGAAAGATAAGGATAAGTTCATAAAGTTTGCACAAGCTTCATTGGAACTTAGCAGGATCTACATGCATATATCATCGACTACGAATAGTCGGCGGGAACTCTATGCAGCCGAGATGCACCTCAAGAACACAGTAAAACAGGCAAGATAATTTTGTTTAAGATGCCTTAACTTTTCAATTGATGGTTGCAGGAACTACTTCACTGAATTTCTGATCATAGTGCCATTTCTCGTCTTCTAGTCCTATAAAGATCAACTTTCTTCATTTTCAGGCTGTGAACTTCTCAGACACCCAAGAATATAGGGATCTTGAAGCCTGCCTAGATGAAGTGAAGACAAGATTGCAATCCAATTCTCTGCTCTCTTGAGTTTTTATTAAGAAGTTTGCAATACACTTCTATCATTTCAAACAAATATTTTTCTTTTTATTCTCCACTCTCCCACCTTCTTCCTCTAATTTTGTTTTTTCCATCTTTTTCATTGTTAACTCAACAAAATATTCAAAATAATTGGATGCAATATCTTTTCTAAAACTCATACACTATGATCACTTATAGAGTCTATTGATGATACCTTACATCACTAATAAAGTTCACCTATGATTCAATGATATAATTTGAATTTTGCTATCGGTGGTAGAAGTTTATTACAAATATAAATCTAAATCAAAGTTAAAAAATAAATAAGAGAGGATTATAATGAAAATTAAAAAAAAAAATTCCTGGTTTAGATAAAGTTTACCATTGATATGAATCTAAATCAAATTACAAAGTGTGTATATATATTTAATTCAAAGTTTGAACAAGAGAGAATTATTAAATCATTCAAATCAATATAAAAAATAACTAAGAGATGATAATCACAAAATTTATTAAATATATATATATATATTATAATTTTGTAAGAAAAACAAAAATTTATCAATAAATCATCTCCTCATGGAATAAACAATTATATATTTTTTAAAAAAATATTCAAATATTTATTTATATTAAACTTTAATAATATACATATATTTCCCTCAAATTCAACCTATTTTTAAAGTTATGAAACACACGTACTACTCGACCAATGTTTTTAAACGAAATTTTATAGTACTAAAATTTATTTTAACCTGAAAAATGTGGAATTTAGCCACTTCAAAATTTCTCGTAAAATGCCTTGACAAGCTATTATTTGTGTAGAAAAAATAGACTAAATAAACAAAACTATATCGATTTGAATTTTATAATTAAAAAATTTAAGGACTAAAAGAGTATTTAAGGATTAAAAGAGTATGTTTGGAAAACTGAGGACCAAATATCTTAAAAAACTTGAGGATGAAAAGAGTAATTTTCTCTAAAAAATAAAGGTTAAAAAAAAATTTTAGTCCCTATACTTTCATGGAAGTAACTTTTAGTCCCTATACTTTTATGGAAGTAATAATTTGGTCCCTAAATTTTAGTTTGTAATGATTGAGTCCACATACTTTCAATTTTGTAGCAATTTAGTCCCTTAAGTTTAGTATGTAACAATTTAGTCCTTGTAGCTTTTAAATTTGTAACAATTTAATCCCCAACGTAGAAAAAATCATCAAAATTAGATATCAGTTTTTATTATTTTATGATGTAGACAATGAATTTTGTAAAAATAGTAAGTCTCTAGTTAGTTTATCGGTTTATTTAGGTAAGAAATCTTATTAAATCTTAACACTAATTTCTATAATAGGGACTAATTGTTACAAACTTTAGAGTATAAGGACCAAACTGTTACATAATAAAGTTTAGGGACTAAATTGTTACAAAATTGAAAGTATATGGACTAAATTATTACAAATTAGAGTTTATAGACTAAATCGCTAGTTTGATGAAAGTTTAGGGATTAAAAGTGATTTTTAATCCAAAATAATTTAATTTTACAATGTATTTATAATAGAAAAAGATATATATATATATATATATATATATATATATATATATATATATATATTTTTTTTTTTTTTTTTAATTTATAAAGGGTGGTGAAAATTCCTCACTGGGCGAGCCACAGGGCAAAGTGAAGAGACAGACGAGGGTGAAGTTGAGAGAGAGAGCGAGCGAGTTTGGATAGCAGAGAAGCGGAGAAATTCGATAGGAGCGACAATGGGCGGAGGAATGGAAGCTCACAAGAACAGATTTATTGAGGATTGGGGTACTGCTAGAGAAAATCTTGAGCATAACTTCCGATGGACTCGCCGGAATTTCGCTATTGTGGGTCTCTTTGGCATCGCCATTCCCCTCCTTGTTTACAAGGGCATCGTCAGGGAATTTGTAATATCATTTCTCTCGATCTTTTTCTTTCTTTACTACTTTCGATCTTTTTGTTTCGTGATCCGTTGACGCCCATCCACAGCGTGTGTTTCAATCTGGGGTGAAATTTTTCTTTTTAGGGTTTCCATTTTTTCCCCCGTGTTTGCGACTCTGGATTCCTTTGGAATTGAAGCTGTTGGTCCTAATTTCCTTGATTGGCCCTGATGATCTTCTAATTGGCTAATTTCTTTTTACGTCATTCGTTTGTTCATTGGGCCTGGAATTCACGTGTTTTGTTTGTTACTGCTGGTTATGATTTTAAAACCGGGTTGGAGAATACAAGTTTCTTTTATTCCTTTTGTGAACATTGGTTAGCACTAGCTTGGAGCATTTCATCGGCAATCGAAATTCTTTCTTTTTTAAAATGATAGATTTGAGTTTGCTTTTCAGTTTACTGCTTACTGCTTAGATACTTGTTCCATTGGATTGCCGCGTCTACTTGCTGGAAGTTGTGTGTTTTAAATCTTCTATGTTGAGGATCCGACTTGAGTTTATCAAGTGGCTTCACAATGTTTATAGATACATAGGCTACTCTTTTCTTTCCATGGCAATTGGTTTTGAGATGGAATTCATATTATCTAACTTTCTATCGTTGTAAGACTTCCACTACCTAAAGAGAATGTGGAAAGAAAGGGGTGACAGGAACGCTGATCCTACATTCAAAATGGAGGAAGATGGCAAAAATCCTCTTATTTGTCCACTAATTGAGATAAAATCGGTTTCTTCTCAATAGTTTGGAATCAAGATAAGAAATGACGGGTTTGAAAAATTAGAAATGGTTTTAAACTATTCATATTTTTTTGGGTTAACTTGAGCTTAGCTTAGTGAATAAGGAATCTACTCCTTTCTTTGAGGTGGGATGTTTGAGTCCTGATTCCATCCCACATTTGTTGGAATAAAAAGGGTGATTAACATCTTTTGTTGGGATGCTTCGTGGTAATAAAATAAAAATTAAAAAATTTGTGTTATTACCTTTCCATCATAATGTGTTTCCGGTGAGTTAAATTCTGACGACTCTAGATTTCTAGGCAATCCTATGAGATGGTTCTTCTTGTGATTTTGGAGGATCACGCATGATGATATTTGCTTTACTGTCTGATGGAAATAATGCTTCCATTGTTCATAGAACCTTCATTGGAGGAAATAAAATTGTTGTGTCTATAGTATGTTTTGCATCTGCGCTATTCAGCAGTAATACGATATTGTGGATGTTGGTGGTTTGACCCATCTTGTAACTGTTGTTTTCCATTAAAATTTGCATGTAGTTTTTGTTTGTGATTCTTCATTTATATTAGTGTTCCTTCTTGTCTGTAACTTTCAAGGTGCGGTGCACTCTTTTATTGAGCTTTCTTCTAAAAGATAACTTGGTTTATGTTGACAGCATATGCAAGATGAAGATGCAGGCAGACCGTACCGGAAGTTTTTTTGAGCACTGTTCCAGGCGCTGCAATAATTTCATGGAGTAATAAAACCTTTCTTATCTATGTGAACATCCCAATTTGGATTCTGGAACAATATTGCATCTTTCTTTGAAGTTGTAGAAGTGATGCTATGCAAGTTTACTCTGTATTTTATGACATTTTGTGAATGCTGAGTATTTTCAGTTTAAAGTCCTGGCTTTCAAAATTATCATGAATATAGACCATTTTTGTTTTTGTTTTTGTTCTTTTTCTTAACATGGGATGCTTGAATTATCCCCAGTTGTTAGAATAGCTCAAGAATGCCATAATTTTGTTGTGACAACTGGTTATAAACTCATAGGTGGTAAATTGTTATTTATATATTGCTTGGTCAGAAAATAAAGTATATTGTTGGCTTTTCTTGTTGAATCTAGAAACAGAGATTTTGTTTTGGAATCCATTTTTTAAGCCCAAAAGCGTATGATTTCCTAAATATGGCTCTTTCCCAAATATAGAGGGTGATAAGAAACGGAAACAGGAGAAGTTAAGGGTTGGGGCTTTGCTATAATTGGAAGATGTTATGGCAAATTCCAGTCATATGTATGTTGTAAATGTGGATTGGATCATTCTTTTTCTTTTCCTTTTAATTAACAGTGGTTTGAGAAATTTAGGTTAATCACAACACAACGAAAAACGGCCCAATTAAAGTTGGTCAGGTCGAAAATCCAACACAATTCAAGCTTATTGTGATTTGGGCCATGCCCATGTAAGGCCATGAAGGCTGAAGCTTTGAATATGGAGAAGGGTTGGAAAAATTGAAGGCTAAAGCTTTGGATCTCTAAAAATTATTGTTTTTGTTATTAATAGTAGTAGTTTATTGTTTTGCTATATTAATAAATCTTCATTGTAGTCTTGCAATTTTAATAAATTTTCAATGGACTAGAATTAAGATTAATTGAAAGTATGAGAATTAAAATTGGACATTTAGAATTAAATACATTAAAGTTGAATAAATTCTAAAGTATTAAAATCATATTTTAATCTATACTTTCTACTCACACATATATATAAATTAAATTTAGGCTGGTTTTGGACCCGTTTAAAAATCATTTGATGTTTAGTTTTTGAAAATTATGCTTGTTTCATCACAATTTTCATCTTATTAGATAAAAGCTTATAAAGAAAACTTTTTAAAAATATGTGTATTTTTACAAATATAGCAAAATAGACAAAATTAATGGTAAATGTAGCAACGGCTGAAACAATTTACAAATACAACAAACTTTGTGCTTAGCCCATGCAAAAAGTCCAAAAAGCCTTGTTTCCCATGCTCTAGGCATCTTATCCAAGATCCATTGTCTTGATAGATTTTTATCCCCGTCTAACATTGATAGACAAATAGCTTCTATCACTGTTTTAGTAACAATGTAACTTCTAATTTAAAAATACTTTCTTGTAGGAAGCTGTTGGAGATGATGAGAAATACTTTATTATATCACCGATATATAATAATAGTTTACTATAATTGTCTATTAGGGATATATGGATAGCTTTCATATACTCATTTTTTCAAAGAAAAAAAAAAGTCAAATGACCCTATGCTGATGTCATGATGCACAAAGTTACAAATTTGCTCTTAATTTCTTTCTTCCTCTTTCCTTCTCCTTTGGTGCGATCACAACTTCTTTGGCGGATCAACTTTGGCGAAACCTTTTTTTTTTTTTTTTCCCTTTCATTCTTCTTCTCCAACATGATCAACTTTGGTGGAACTATTTTTTTCCTTTTTTTTCCCTTTCTTTTCTTCTTCTCCGATGCAACCAACTTTAGTGAAAAATTATGCACAAGCTGTGGCCGTAAGAGAGGAGATTGATCTATGAGTGAAGAAAAGAAAAGTAAGAGCGAGAGAGATATTTGTGAGTGAGGAAAGGAAGAGAGAGCTAGAGCTAGAACGAGATGACTTTATTGCGTGCCTAAATTATTCTAATAATTTCACCGAGTGTGATATCAACAAAAAAAAAAACAAAAAAAAAAAAACATTTGACATTTTTTTTTTTTAAATGGGTCATTTACTATTTTAGACCCAAATTTTGAGTCATCCTTGCAAATTTCCCCATTTGCGAGTGGCGTCAAGGATTTGAGGCCCTCCCGAGTTCCCACGTTGAACCGGCTATAGTCGGTCATAACTCTCAGGCAGCCGGTCCACGTGTGTGGTGTATTTAGGGTTTAAAGAGAGTACAGTCGCGCAAAAATAACAAGAGAAGGTTCCAGCATTCTGCAGAGATCGAATTCTCCCAACAATGGCGTCGAAGGTTTCTCTTAGAAGCAAGGGCAAGAGCTCCAAGGGTTCATCGAAGTCATCTGAGGAGAAATCCGCAACCCAAGCCTTCAAGGAGTGGACTACTTGGGCCGTAAAGAAAGCCAAGGTCATCACCCACTATGGCTTTATTCCTCTGGTTATCATAATTGGCATGAACTCTGAGCCTAAGCCTCAGCTCTCTCAACTTCTCAGCCCCGTCTGATCTGATTGCTTTCTATACGTTCGTTTCCAAGATTTAGCGCTTTTCATGATGGATCGGTGCCTTTTTTTGTGGATTCACAACTTGGGTTTCTGTTTTATATGGATGTTTTTTTGGGGCTAGATAGCGTATAAATTTTAGGTCAGTTCGGGTACGTATAATACTGCCCTGCTTGTGTTTGGCATGCTTGAACTATAGACATGTAATAATTTGAGGCGAAATTTTTTTATCTATTTTTCATTTCTTCTTAAATATCTGATTATGTTATCGCTTTACCGGTATGAATCTTGGTGCAGTTCTCTTTTCCAAATTTTGTCTGTTTATTCAAATAATTGAATGGTTTTAGGGTTTATTTCCGCTATCTGATTCCTCAAGACTGCCATGGATTTAAGCATACAAGACTGATAGGGCTGTACTACCAAAAACCGATTTTGTAATGGCTGGTTTTCCTGCCTTCTCTTTCAAGTTAATAGGAATTGATCAAGGATTTATAGTCACCATTGTATGACTTGATTTTATTATATTTCGTAATGTTCTATTATTTAAATCTTGGCTTTAAATTGTGATAATAAATTGCAATGTGTTAGTATCATGTTCTTAGTATCTCGTGTTATCTAGTCTATGAGTATGTTGTTCCGTTTAGGTTTTCCTTTTACGGACACTGTTCTCTCTGTTGGTTCCTGCTATAGTGCTTAACAGGATCGGTTTGTTTCTAACCCAGGATGTTTGTCTTTGTTCATTGGGAATTATCCTCTCTCTTGAGTTGTGATAAGCCCACATACTTGCCTTCTACTGTCTCATTAATTCTCTTGAGCTGTGTAGAGGATTATATGTTTTATTGTACTCCAAATCTTTCTCTTGTGTGAATTCTGAGTATAGTTACTAATTCTATAAAGCTTGCTTCATTCCCCCAAAGATTGAGCATTAGCTTAGTGATTCTAGACTCAACTTCCTTTCTACACTACATTTCCTTTGGACGTGGGGTGTACCTAATGTTAGTTTATTGTCTGTCCCTAATTTGATTACTGGGAAATGCTATCTGAGCTTATTTTGGCTTTCCTCTGAGTTGTCTCATTTCATTTTGTATTGATTTTCTTTAGCAAATAAAGCAGTCTGTCTTATTTTTCTAGTAGTTTGTTTTAAGCTTGAGTCACTAATCTCAACCCAGTATTTGTTGATTCTTGGTGTTGTTCCCAGAAATATGGTGGTAGTTCTTATAATTTCTTTTGGTTAATGGTAGGCTTCTGTCATCTGTTTGCACTAGTTATTTAGAAATGGTATCCTGTGAGTCGGTTTTCAGCTAGTGAGAAAGGTATGAAGCTTTGGCTATTGATGAATAATGGAGTAAACACTCACCACTTCAGGAATCATTGCGCATTTCAGAATTAAGATGCATGCTAAATCATATATTGTCAAGATTCATTTAGTGATGTTTGAGAGATTTAAAATTGTTGAAACCACTTTGTTATTAAATCTTTAGTAATTCAAAATCAATTTTTAAAATTCACACTTTTAAACCCACCTTTTTTCAAAAATATATATTTTTTTAGTGATTTTGAAAATAACAAAATGATTTTAACATTTTAGAACACTCAGGGCTGTGCATTTGGCTCTCGTGCTTGTGTGAATTTCTTTATTCCAAAGCTTTGTTTTGAATTTTCTTTTGTCCTCTTTTTAGTTCAACAATCTATACAGAAATGTCTTCATTTAGTTAATTCTAAACATGTTGGCCTTTGGTTGCAAAAAAAAAAAAAAAAAAAAAAGCAATTAGTATACTGTTCTAAAAAATTATTTTGGTTTTCAAAGTGGTACTTGAATTTTCAGATGTCGTTCTAAGGAACTGGCCTGTTATATCAGCAAGATGAATGAATTCAAACACCAAAGAAAAAGCTAAAATACTGTTTACAAAAGTTCATGGTTAATAGAATATCCAACTATAAAACGAGTCCATTCTGGTTGATTCTTCATGTGAACTATTCTTATATTGATATCTGATTCAAAACAAACATTCTCTCTCAACAAGTTAATTGAAGATCAAAATTTGGTAAAGAACAGGCAAAATCTACAGTAATTGGGTAACTTACAGCATCTAAAAGGTAAGGTTGCAAACAATAATCGTTCTTCGAACAGCCCGAAATGTCACCCATATACGAGGAGTCTGACTTCATTAATTTATCTCTCGTGAATTTCCTTCATCAATCTCCACAAGAAGAATATCAACCAGAGTTTGCGGTATTCATCCAGAAACACTGCAAATTTACATTCTTCAGCTACAAATTACTGAAGCCATCGAGAACCAGTTCAAGCAGAGACTTAATAAATCGTTTTGCACCTTCTCTTACACATTGCATACAAGTAGTGAAGATAGTTTAGGGTCAGATGCACCACTAATAGAGGCACCTTTGCCTTTTAAATGTAACAAATAATCCACAACTTCCTCAGATATAATCTCACCTGGGATCATTACTGGTATTCCTGGAGGGTATGGGCATATTAACTCTCCACACACTTTTCCCACACATTCTTGAATATTCTCTCTTCTTTTTTTTGCAAAAAAGGCATCTCTAGGATTCAAGCTGATCTTGACATTAGGAAAGGGTGCAGAAACACCGAGTTTGCTTCTTCCTTCGATCCTCAGAATTGATGCGAAAGAGCTTACATCCTCAATGCCTAAAACTAGTCTCTCGATATCATCTTCACTTGTTCCTAGGTTAATGACAAATGTCATAGATTGGTTCCCAACAAGTTCACAAACGATATTATGATTTTTGTACAGTATTTCATCTGCTTCATACCCAGACAAACCAAGTTGTTGGAAACCAATAGTGAGTCTTAATGGATCAATAGCAGGGAAGTTAGAGAACATGGGAAATTCGAGGATCGATATACCTGATATCTTGCTTATCTTGCTTTTTGCTTGATATGCTAGATCTATTGCTCTATTGAAAATCTTGTCTGGATTATCACTTAGTTGAGCCCTGGCAGCATCTAATGATGCTAGAAGCAGATAACTAGGGCTGGTGCTTTGAAGAGTTTGTAAACATCTACAAACTCTTTCTCTGTCTACAATATTCCCTGACATGTGTAACATTGATGACTGAGTAAGAGAGCAGAGAACTTTGTGAGTGGATTGGGCAGCCAAATCAGCCCCTTGCTGGAGTGCAGAAAGAGGCAGCTGAGGTTGAAACCCAAAGTGTGCCCCGTGAGCCTCATCGACGATGAAGGAAATTCCTTTAACATGACATATCTGAGAAATCTCACTCAGGTTACTGCAGATGCCATGATACGTAGGTGAAGTAACAAGAACTGCAGATGCTTTTTGACCTTCCATTTCTAAATCCTTGATTGCTCTATCTACCTGTGAAACAATAAAACTTTTCGCTCTTTAGAATAACAGTGTATTAATAAACTTAACAAAGACTGAAGATTTCAATTTGAGAGATGTTTTTTCATGTTAAATCCTAAGGTTTGGTTACCATAATATAAAAAACTTAACTCGTGCAGCATTTAAGATCATATCAAACCAACAGTTAACTCTTTTGTAGTAGTGAGGATTATAAATAGTGAGTTGTATTGCTAAGCTCAGATAACTAGTAGTAAGCCATAATCTATTGAGAAATGTTATACCCTACATGACATGTTTGTACGCATGAGTTGAAAACCATCGTTACTCACTTGCCTGTGATGGAGTAACCTCACCCGCTATGTCCCAATTGGAGTCATACACAGGCGTAATGTATTTGGGTATTGCACCAGATAACACCAAAGCCGATATGACGGATACATGGGAATTCCTTGGAAGAATTATATGATCTCCTGGGGAACAAGTTGCCATAATTGCAGCCTGGATTCCGCATGTGGTTCCCCCAACGAGGAACCATGTTTCTGATGCTCCAAAAAGTTTTGCTGCTTGCTGCTGTGCTTCTAAAATTGGGCCCTCTGGACAAAAGAGATTGTCCAACTCTGGAAGCTCGGGTAAATCATGCATAAATGGTTTCAAACCAATGAGCTGAGTTAATGATGGCGGCCCTGCTCTCCCTCTATTATGCCCAGGAAAGTGAAAACGAGCTGCATTTTGCTCAGCTGAAACTTTCAATGCATTAACCAGAGGAGGGGGACTACCTTCCTTGGATATTAGAGATTCTCTAATTGCTTTGTTGGTGGTTTGCGTTTTGCTTGACCTGTCCTGATTGTGCTTTGGCTCAACAATGTTTGTTTCCTGCAAGAAAAATGGAAGAACTAACATATATATAGCATAATGCTTTCACTCTTGAAAAACATTATTTGACATCTTCTTGGCAGAGACACACATATCAAATTAGAATAGATCCTTCACATTTAGAACAATGACTTCAGTTTACCAGGGGAAATAAGTCTATCAAATTGACATTCTCAATAAATAAGTGTTATTTTAGTTATTTACGAATTTGGCCCTAGGATTTGGAGGAAGGTGCTCTATCAACTCTCTATCTCTAACTCTACCGATGCCTCTAAAGCTATAATTTGATATTTTTTCTATCTAATAATAATAAACTGTTCTTTTCCTCTACCTGTAGACGTAACTAACCAATTGTTAGTGAACTGTGTAAATCTTCGCGTCGATTTTCTACTATTTATCTTTGATTGTCGATACATAACAGCGGCCAAAAACACCAACATGAGCGTTAGCGTAGTGATCAAAGAGGAATACACAACTCAAAGCATACCAACCCCCAAAATTTCTACCCCACATTTGTTGTACTTAACAAGGATCACCAAAGAGTAATCAGATGCGAAAAGGAGAAAGACGCAGACCTGATGAATGCTACAATACAAATTTCTTCTCTGCGGCCTCCTACTCCAATTGTGACCAAACCAACAACGATGATCCTGCTGAACGAAAAATCTAAGTTTCATTAATAGTTGAGACCTCAAGCTTCACAAATTTGTGCTGAATGCATAGCCTATGGAGTGAAGAAAGAGCAAGAGCTTACCGGGTTTATGGAGGAAGATAGAGCTGAGGAAACCATCATTGTAAAATTTATCTCCACAAAAAACCGAGCGCTTTTGCCATGACTTCCTTAAGGAATCAATGGCGAATTTATTCTGAAGCTCAGATGGGTATGGCGATTCTGCTTGAACTAACAGAGCAAATCCTCAGTTGGCAAGTTCTTTCCAGCGAAAACGATAAGAAACAAAGACCAAGGAAAAAGGAAAAATTATTTTTAAACCAAGAAATATCCGCAATTCCAATTTTGTCCTACAGAGAACGGTTCGGTTTGGGGGTACAAATAGTAAATAATCTCACAGTCCCGATAGACTCGGCATTTCCCGCCGGTTCTCGTCACTCCGATAATTATCTTCATTTCTCCCCTTTCTCTACCACAATTTCCTCCCCAAATCTTCGCTGATAGTAGAAATCGAGAGTCGATTATCATCCAACGAGACTGGACTAGCTCATGGATCCACACTTCTTTCCAGTAGGAATTGTAAGTGGAATCATTCTTAAAATTCATTTTGGCCTCTTTGTTGAATGGTAGAACTGCCTTTGTTGATTTTGGTGTTTCTTTTGCCTGTTTCGACGTTTTTCTTTTCTCCCCACTTCCCCTTCGCAAGGTAATTTGTGAGCTAGATTATTGATTTTATTTGAGATATTTAGAGTTCTATAATACGTGGAGTAGTTTACGAATTGATTAAAGTATCATCTAGGGTGTGACATTGGTACGTTTACATGTATAATATTATATGCAGGACGATGCTTTATTGTCTATGATCGAAACTTCATGGAATTGTTATTTGCTATGTGCGTCAAGAACCAGGATTAAAAATGCTAATCTCACAAAAGCCCTCTGGCGCACGCCTAGGTGGGCCTACGCTTGAGGCGCAGATTTGGTGTCTTATCTTGAAAAGCTAGGCTCACATAATAAGGCACACCCCTTGTTGGAATGCCCGAGGCTCAAAGCCTTACCTTAGGACTTTTTCATTATTTTTTTTTAAAATATTAATAATCAGGATTTTTTTTGTCTTTATTAATTATAAAAATAAAAATTACTAACCCTAAATTCAAATATTTATTGTGTTTAGGGTTTTTTTTATGTTTGTATGTTTTCTCTTCTTAATGTTGTATCTTTATTATATATAGTGTACCTCACAAAAAAAAACCCACATATTTTGCGCCTTGCGCTTCGACCCGAGAAGACTATTGCGCTTTATTATGCCTTGAACTTCAAAACACATTGCTCACTCAAGTTGGTAAACTCAATGCAAATAGCCAAGGTAAGCTTAGTTATTGGCATGCGCTCCTTTTCTCACCAACTAATTATCATAAACTTGCTTCATTTTTTAAATTTTGTAGGTATGTTGTGGCATGTGGCTGTCCCTCAACTTTTGATGTGAGCCACTTGCTGAGTTTTTGGCATTTGTTTGGTCTTAGTGTACCCTCTCATCGTTTTGAGCATGTTTCAAGTTTTTGAGAATCTGATTTGTGGGTTTTCTGGTTGGGTTATCTTGGTTCGTATCATTTGATTTTGTGAATCTAATGTTTGATCAAATTGTGGTTTTGTTGGATTTAAATTAATTTTGTTCAAATTTCAAAGAACCTCTGCGAAAAGTTTAAAGAGGGGTTTTGCAAATTTGTTGGTTGATGGAGTTCTCAATTTTATTATGACCAAAGCAGGAGGAAACCAAGATAAAAGAATTGATTTTTGGTTAATTTGTGTGAAGGGAGATGATTGCAAAGGAGAGGATCAAATTGTGGTTGGAGATTGCTTGTTTCCATCAAAGAACTCGCACAAGGATTTAAAGCCGCTCGGTTTGCAAGATGAAAGGATTATTGGTCTGTTCTTGGCTTTCATCGTGGAATCAAGACAGATTCATCTTAGTCGTGAGATGAAATAAGAAAGGATCTGTGGTTTTCAATAAGACATGGTTGAGGATGAAAGAATATGGTAGAGATAAAAAGAGAAATCATAGGATGATTGCATTAATGACCATATAAAGTCTATAGACCTGGATTCAGACCTTCGAGGTGAAAAGATTAAAGTTCATGCTATTTCATGCAACTTAAACATTATGAATAGTTAACTCGTTACAGAAGTTTCATTCCGTCCAAGAATTTTCCTCCATCATAACCCACTCAAGGATGTCCATACTTGTCAGCCTCATTCCTTGCCTCCTCATCAATATAAATACTAATAATACTCCAAACCCAAGTTTATATTGTTCTTCTAGAAACTACAACCGTCAGGATCCAAATAATTATTTATTCATAAGTCATATGCTCTTTCTCCTGCACGTTGCATACAATAAGTGAAGAGAGTTGGGAATCAGAAGCACCAGTTATACGGGCACCTTTGCTTTTTAGATGCAGCAGAATATCTCGAACTTTCTTGGTTATAATCTCACCTGGGATTGTTACTGGTATCCCTGGTGGGTAAGGACATATTAGCTCCCCACACACCTCTCCCACACTTCCGCTAATGCTTCGTCTCCGTTTTTTGGCAAAAAAGGCTTCTCTAGGGTTCAAGCCGATTTTGATGTCAGTAAAGGGTGCATAAATGTTAAGTCTGCTTCTTCCTTCAGTCCCTAGATTCGGTGCAAAAGAGCTTACATCCTCGAGGCCTGACACCAGCCTCTTAATATCATGTTCACATATTCCAAGGTTAATGACAATTGTGATAGATTGTGTACCGATAAGTTCACAAATGACTCCATGATTCTGGTGTAGTATTTCATTTGCTTCATAGCCGGACAAACCAAGTTGATGGAAACCAATAGTGAGTCTCAATGGATCAAAAGCTGGGAAGCTGGAGAAAATGGGAAATTCTAAGACAGAAATACCTGAAATTTTATTTATCTTGTTTTTTGCTTGGTTAGCTAAATCTATAGCTTTATTGAAAATCTTGTTTGGATTATTACTTAGTTGAGCTCTGGCAGCATCTAATGATGCTAAAAGCAGATAACTGGGGCTAGTGCTCTGAAGTGATTGTAAACATCTACAAACTCTTTCTCTATCTACAATATTCCCTGACATGTGTAACATAGATGACTGAGTCAGAGAGCAGAGAACTTTGTGAGTGGACTGGACGACCAAATCGGCCCCTTGTTGTAAGGCAGAATGAGGCAGTTGAGGTTGAAACCCAAAGTGTGCCCCGTGAGCCTCATCAACAATCAAGGGGATTCCTTTGGCATGACATATCTGGGAAATCTCACTCACGTTACTGCAGATGCCATGATAAGTAGGTGAAGTAACAAAAACTGCAGATACTTTTTGACCTTCCATCTCCGAGTCCTTGATTGCTCTAACAATCTGCGGCATAATAAAAATTTAAACTAACAGTGTATTCATCAACTTTAAAAAGATATAAGGGTTTCAAATTTGAGGGGAAGTTTTCATCAGGAAATTTCATTTTGTCTGGACAATAAAATGTTAAAAGGCTTATGATGCACGGAACTTATTTTAGTGGTGAGCAACTTAGATTGTGAATTGGTACTGCTTAGATCACACTACTAGTAAACATTAGTCTGTTTTGAAATTTGACAGCCTACATCACATATCTAAATATTAGTTGAGAAACATTGATTCTTGCTCACCTGTGACGGAGTGACTCCACCGGGGATGTCCCAGTTGGAATCATACTCGGGCATGATGTAAATAGGTTCCGCACCAGAAAATACCAAAGCAGAAATAGCTGATGCATGGGAGTTTCTAGGAAGAATTATATGTTCGCCTGGAGAACAAGTTGCCATAATTGCAGCTTGAATTCCACATGTGGTCCCTCCAACGAGGAACCATGTCTCTGATGCTCCAAAAAGTTTAGCTGCTTGCTGCTGCGCTTCTAATATTGGGCCCTGGGGACGAAAAAGGTTGTCGAGCTCTGGAAGCGAAGTTAAATCATGGTTAAAGGGTTTTAGACCAATGAGCTGAGTTAATGATGATGGTGCTGCCCTCCCTTTATTGTGTCCAGGAAAGTTAAAATCAGCTGTATTTTGTTCGGCTGAAGCTTGCAAAGCTCTAATCAGAGGAGGGTCACTACCTTCCTGGGTTCTTACAGAGTCTCTGATTTCTGTCTTGGCATTTTGTTCTTGCTGTGACCTATTTGGATCGTTATTTGACTCGCCTGTTTCCTGCAAGAAAATTGAGAAACATAATTCCGCATCTTCAGCGATGGCATTCAGTATCATAATTTTGTCTCTCTTTGTTACTCTTCATGTTAAAATTAGGTCCTTATTCCCAACATTTAGATCTATGAACTCACCTGTCAAGTAAAATCCATGTATGAAGCAGACTACATCCTACACTTTTATCTTGGTTTATAGGAGTTGCAGAGGGAAATTTAAAGAATTCCCCACCTTCCAACAGACAGCAGGGGGGCACAATTTCTGTGTAACCTTAAACAAATTGTTAAGGAGGTGTTTGGCCCCAACTTCAAGTTGGTGGTTATAGCCCACCCCATATTTGGGGCTCCAATTATTAGTTTGTGTTTCCAACTTTTGTAACCTATAATTAACTACAATGTTACTATCTCAAATCTCTTTTTGTTGCAATATTTACTATTTTCTACTTATCCTTTTTTCTCTCTTTGTTACTGTATTTACTATTTACTGCCAAGACTTAAATAATCTGCACCTCAAACATAGACTATTATAACCTAAACTAAAATGGTTTGCACCTGAAACACAAACTATAATAACTACCGACTATAATAACTAACTTAACACCCCAAACACTTCCCAGAATCTTTTTCATTGGGAAAGACACTTGATGTCTAGTCTATTAGGAAGTTAAGATTTAGCATTTCCCTCCTAGCAAGGATTTCGAACAAAAGTAGACTCAAATCATGAATTCAAGCTTCAGCCTCAATAGATGAGTTCTAACAACCAACTACAATTTGCTTAATTTAGGTTTTGATAATCAATCATTAAGCTTTTGTTCAATGGTTTAAGGCATCTATTCTTTCTACTAAGATCAGAGTTTCAAATCCTTATCCTAAAACAAATCATCTTTCATCATTATTAAAACAGGTCATTTAAGGACTGTTATTCTGCTGTAATTCTAATAAACTGTTATTTAGTTCATGGCACATTATTCTGTTGAGTCGGCCAATCTTGATCACATTTCAATAAAGAGAGATTCAATTCTTGTGATTACTTCTCTCTATGTTTCTACTTTGAATAAGAATCAAACAGAATAAAATTTAAAAAAGAAAAAAGAAAAAAAAGCCTTTCTTGGGGAAGCCAAACACAGGACTACACTGACCTGACGAACTCTGAAATATGATTTTCTTCTCTGTGGCCTCAAACTCCAATTATTGCCAAATCCAAAACGGTTTGTCTGCAGAACCCGAAACTCAAGCTTAACTAATGGACCCTATAGTTTTACAGATACAATGAATAAACATAACATTTCATGGAGGGTGAGCTAGAGCTTACAATGTTTACAGGGTAAGATAGAGCTGGATAAGCCATGATTATGCAATCTCTATTTGAGTTTGTATTTTGTATGAAGTACCGAGCAAGAGATGTGATCTAAGTTTCAGTTCCACCATTATATGGGGAAATTCATCCTCATTTATATGGCCATGGTGGTTATCGTGACAAATACCTTCATTACCTCACAGTTTGTCTCCCTTGGATAGGATCACAGGTATCGGACAGGATAGAGCATAGTTATTTTTGGACATTGTTTATGTGGTAATACTACAACCTACTTAAAAAGGATTTCTTCAAGTGGGGTGAGATAGTATTGGGACAATCGTATCATAATAACCTAAAATATAAGCATGAAATTAGATTTGACCTACTTTCTTAATTTTGAGATGTTTACTCTATTATGTCTCATAAGTTTGCGCATATAGATTGGGCTTCTCGCTTTTCTCTCTCATTTTCTCATTAGCAAGCCCACAACCCTCTCTGCAACAACAACTAGCGAAAAAAACCATTTTCGACGCTTTGCAATGCTCACCCACACATTTGATGCATCGACTAGGGGTGTTCAAATGACCCAACAACCCGAACAACTTGGACTACCCAACCCAAATAATAAGGGTTGGGTTGGGTTAATTTTTTTTTTGTATTTTTCGGTTTGGGTTAGGTCTCGGGTTGCAATTTTGAAAAAATCGGGTTGACCCAACCCAACCTGAATTTCTAATATTAATATTAAAAAAATATATAAGTATATATATTATAAGTATAAGTTAGGATTAAGTACTATTTTATACTTTTATCTTGGATCAATATATTTTATACTTTATCTTGGATCAATGGATATGCCAATTAGGATCAACGGATATGTCAATTAGTGTTTCATAGATATGCCAATGTGTTTTACCGAAAAAGGGGAAAAGAAAAGAAAAAGAAAAAACACACACAACCCGACAACCCAACCCAACCTGAATTTTAAGGGTTTGGTTGGGTTGGGTAGGGTACCCTATTCGGGTAGCCAACCTAGCCAACCCAACCAACCCGAATTTTTGGGTTGGTCCAGAAAATGCCTCCAACCCAACCCAACCCAATCTAACCTGTGTACACCCCTAGCATCGACGACCTCTCTAATCTCTTTCCAACGAGCCCACTGGTGAAAATATGGCTGGTGACCTCTCTACAACAACAATTAGAAAAAAAAAAATGGAGAAAGGGGAAAATTGGGAAGAGGAAGAGGGCAAAAAAATTTAAGCGTGTTTTGGTAACGTTGGCTGATGATATAAGCAAGAGGTAAAATCTATTTTGGGGTTTCTTTCCTTGGACTTACAATTATCTCGATAGTATCGGGGACAAATGCACTTTTGAGTATCTTAATGTTCTAGTTGTCTTAATTCATTCTTAGGGACTATTTTATATTTAATCTTTAATTTTGAACAACGAAACATAACTCAATTGGTATAAGATTTATGATTTTAACTTCGAAAGTAGATATTCAATTCCCCACCTATATATTGTAAAGAAAAAAAAAAAAAAAACAAGTACGAGCTAATTTTTAAGGATTGTTTTCAAATATAGCAAAATGAGCCAAATTATTTATAAATATAGAAAAATTTCATTATCTATGGCGATAAACTGTGATAGAATTTTATCGCTTGAGCGAATATTTTTTTCTATTTTTATAAATAGTTTGATATTTTTTATATTTATAATAATTTTCCAATTTTTAACTTCCTTGTACATATAATTTTCTATTATCGAAAATTTATGGAGAACTAAAGAGGAAAATTCAAAATATTAATTAAAAAAAAGAAACAAATTTGGTTAAAATATCCTTTTGTTCGCTATACTTTAGAGTTTGCTTAATTTTAGTCTTTATACTTTTAAATGTCCAATTTTAGTGTTTGTAATTTCAATAGATCTTAAATTTAATTTCTATTATTAGTTTATTGTGGAATTTTTCATTACTTTTTATTTTTTATTAGCATTTTCACTATAAATTTTGAAAACATATCCACATATTATCTTTTTTGCATGAAAATTATTATCATTATTTAATCAATATTGAGATTTTCTAAACTAATTGTCGCAACGCAGAGCGACTAACGTCCTTACCTAAGGCTCTTTTTCAAGGTGAAAGATTTGGTGTCGTCACCAACCATTTTGAGGTGTGATTGGTCACCCATTAAAAAGAAAAAATAAAAACGGTCTACTTTGAAAAGATAGGTTCAAAGGTTGTTGAGTGTAGGGAAGGTATTACTATCCTATAACATATGTTTGAAAACGTAATTAATAATTCTCAGGTAGAGGTGTTCATTTACGGTCAAACTTAAGTATTCAACAGAATTATGACCTTAGTCAATTATACGTTAAAACATTAATATTTGATAAAATTTAAATAAAAAGAAATGTCTCACCACGCTTCATTATAATGGTAAGAATAAAGCATAGTTTATCAACTTCATTGGGAATTTAGGAAAATCTCATAAAACATCTTAAATTTATTTTAAATTTGAAATTTAAATGAAGCTAGAGCATTGTTTTCAAAACTATATAGTTAATTTGGATTTTATTTAGAAATTCAAAACATAAAGAAAATTGAAATTTGAAGACAATATAGATTAAATCTAGATTATAAAATATTTAATAAATTCTACTCTCTAGTAAAGTTAAAATTCATTTTGTGAATCTAAATTATAATCTATTTAAAATTCAAGCAATTTTAAAATCCTATTAAGAAATCTTAATTTTAAATTGAAGATTGAATAAGACCAAATTTAATAATACTAAAGTAGAGATTTAATTTTGAAAGCAAAGTTAGCAAAGTAAAAATTCGGTTTAAATGTTTTAAGATAATTTCTAAATTAAAGTTCTATACTTGGAAATTTGTGCTTGAATTTAGTTTGAGATTATTTTGAAAATATCAAATTATATCCCAAAATCAACTATGAAAGCCTAAAATGCACCCTAGCAAATTGAAACCATTTAAAAGAATTTAAAGAAAAAAATATAATAAGAGAAATCCATTGAGATTCTGGGAAATAATTAAGACGAGTGAAAGACACAACAAGAAATAACAAGAAATAATAAATAATAAATAATAAATAATAAAGGTTTGAAAGTTGGGTATGTGAAGGAAGAAAAGAAACCAATAAATAATTGATAAGAAAATTAAATGAGAATGAATAATAATAACAACAATAATAATAATGATAATAATAATAATAATAATAATAACTAATAAAAAAATTATAAAATAAAGTGGGGCCACTGTATTTATTAAACTAAAAAAATATTTATAAAACATCACAAGCGAGGCCCACCACCTTCAATAAATAATCTATACTATATTAAAAGGGGGAGAAGTAGGAGAATTTTTATATTCCCTTTTCGTCCCCTACCATTTTAGTATCCATCTTTATGGCATGACTTTTCATTTGGCGTCTTTTGAACAATGTTAGAAAATAAAGTGCAATCTTATGTCGACTGGACATAACTCATTAGGTGCAATTAGTTACATATTAAATCAACGTATCCATTTTTGAATGAATGTGATCCTTGTATAAAAATGTGACTATTTGAGTTCAGATGTTCGTTGATACATTTCAATCTTTAGGACACGACTTTTCAAGTTTAAATGTCTATTTGATTATTTTTGTGTAGGTGGTTACACATCGAATGGATATATTCATTCATGTATGAGTGTGATCCATATAAACGATAACTTATCAAGTTTAGGTGTTTACTAAGAGATATTAGCACAATAAATGTTGTCTTTCATACTATCACTTTATAAAATAGATTTATTATATGTGAAAGTTAACTTTGAAGTCAAATAAATACATTTTATGTTAACATAGCACCATTATTTGGGTATAGTTCGTGTTATATTTTAAATCTCTGCATTTATTACTAATTCTATAATTTTTGTTTCTTAGAAAGAGATTTCATTACGTCATACATATCTATAAAGTATAAAATATTTAAAGCTTTTTCAATATACTTTATCAGCATGATTTACAATTAACAAATATAAATAAAATTTCAAAATTCCCACAAAACTTTTAAAACATAAAAAAAATAAAATATAAACTATAAAATTCATAAGCACGTTTATAAAAATAAATAAAAATAAAGTGGGCCACAACGTTTAATAAATTCAAAATAAATAATATAAAATAAAGTGGTAGCCACAACCTTTAATAAATTCAAAATAAATAATACAAAATAAAGTGGGGCCCACAGTCTTAAATAAATTCAAAATAAACCTTTAATAAGTTCCAAAAGAAATAATATCAAATAAAGTGAGGCTGACTAGATTTAATAAATTCAAAATAAATAATATAAAAATAAGTAGGGCGAACCTTCTTTATTAAATTCTAACTTTCCTTCTTCCTATCTTTCTTCCCCTTTACCTTCTCGACCTCTTTCAAGGTGGGTTGCAGCGGTTGTGGGTTGTCCGTCGGTCGTCGGAGGTTGCTATTTTGGAGTTCGTCGGAGCTTGGTTCCTAACTTACCAAACAAAACTATTTCTCTTCTTTCCACATTCTTACTCTAAATCTTTCTCGATCCTTCTTCCATTGTGATCAATTTATAGGAGAAGCCAGAGTGGGAGAGTTGAGATTTTTAAGTAAATTCAAAAAGGAGAGAAGAGGTAAAACAAGAAAGCGTTTGGAATTTGAAGAATGAATAATAGGTTGGAGTTTAGAGGATGAGAGAAGAAAAAATAATCAAAATAATAAAAAATACTAAATTAATAAATAAATAAATTATACTGAATCAAAATTATCTAGATAACAATAATACAAAAAATAATAGTAATAAAAAATAAGAAAATAAAAATAATAACGGAATAAAAAAATGTCGGGTCGGGCGTGTTAAGAAACAGCTTTTTAATCCTAAAAAAGAGTAGATTATAAGGGATAAATGGTATTTTCTGAAATTACTAATTAATTCATTATTAAAATAAAATAAAAAAAAATTTCACTCAACTTGTCAAATTACAGTTTGTCAAACTCTTCTAACTTCTTTTTCAAAACATTATGCAAACACAATCATAACTTAGCTTATCCAAAATCAACTTGTACTATTCAATTTCTTGTTGTCAAAGGTTTGATTCTAATTCGTATAATTTTTTTTTTCTTTTTGTAGAAAAAGTCGATATTTATTCCATTTATGTCGAAATTAAGGAGAAAGATTGCCAAAAATGGTCACAAATAACCTCCTTTTAAGTTTTACTTTTTATAACTAATCCTCTTTTTTAAAATTCGTTAAAATAGTTTTTTTTCGATCTTTTCCGGTTGAGATCCACCACCGAAATTTGTGTAAAAAATAATTTTTTCACTTATATTCAAACTATTGATTCAATTAGGCTTTCTCAATGAAATTGAAATTTTGCCCAAGATGACCATTGAGATTCAGGTAATTTTTCCAAATATTATGCAATATTAATCAACTCTTACCTCTTTTGAAATTTTCTCTAATATTTTCTAAATCTCATATCAAATCTTATGTAATTTTGCAAATCTTACCTACCATTTATCTTTCCATTAATTTCCAAATTGATTTACCGATTATTGAAATGAATTTACTGATTATCTTTTCAAATTTTCTCCAAATTTTGTAATAACAATATCCGTTAAAGTACAAGTTTAGTCAAGAATTTCTAATAAGTCCCTATATTTTAAAAATGTCTAACAAGTCTCTAAACTTTGGATTTTGTATCTAATAAATTTTTGAACTAAAAATAAAAAAAAATTGATTAACCTATTAGACGCAATACTGAAAGTTTTTTGTTTCATTAGAATCGCAATTTAATTTAGGTTAAAAACCACTTTTAATATCTAAATTTTCATGGAAGTAACAATATCATCTATCTACTTTGGTTTGTAATAATTTATATAATCCACGTAGTTTTAAGTTTGCAACAATGTATTTAACTTTGTAATACTTTAATCTCTAAACTTTAGGATGTAACAATATAGTCCCTTATTTTAAAATTTGCTATGATTGAGTCCCTAACCTATTTAGTATCAAGATTTAATGAGATTTCTTACATATGTAGACCATTAAATTAATTAGGATATGCCAAAAATGAGCATAGCTCAACTAACATAGTGTTTGTGTTATCAACCTCAAAATTAGAGGTTTAATTCGCTTCTGTCACACCCCATCCCAGATACACTCTATACCTAGGATTGAGCATGAACCTGTTTTCTCTTTATAAAATTCTATAAGATGGATACCGTGTAAATAGCAAAACAAAACAACATAACTGTAGTTATACATATATGGAGCAACACGTCCCCCTTTCTACTCTAAAAAATGTGCATAATACAGGATATATGTACAGTCTAAATATTTACAACTATCCCAGAGGTTCACTTCCAAATAAGCCCAGACGAGATTCTTCTGTAGGCTAGGCGTCCCGGACATGCTCGCTACCTGAAACAACAAACAACAACAAACTGGATGAGCAGAAGGCTCAGTGAGTGACTAAATCTACTAAATTATCCATAACAGCTATAATCCAGTTTGTGAGTTGGTAACCATCGCATAACACTTCTCAATGAATTATCAATATTCACTTTTCACAATGCACATATAACTATCAAATTCTCAGGTCTCACAAGCTTGCATCTATTTAGTGCTTTCACTTTCCGTCCCTCAGTACTTACTCATTTAAAATTACAGTACCATGTGCCTTCACATGAAATCCCTCGACACAGGTAATAAACTCTATCTATGCTCAAGTGACTTCACTCATGATCCCTCGGCACGAGCTAGTGTGTGATGGATTACTACATGCCTTCACTCATAGTCCCTAAGCATTGTAGTCCATTCCTTACTGTTTATCAAGTGCCTTCTCAATTCCCTCAGCACTTGCTTTCACGCTTCCTCATTTATAGCTTTCACCATAAGGTCCCTCAGCCAATAATATATTTAGACATTAGTATTAATATTCTTTTAAATCACTAACACATCACATTCATAAGGTATACTACCATGAATCAAGTTTCCTCATCAATAAGCGTACTAAGTTTAACACAAAGTATAACAAACTGTCACTCACAATTGGTCCCGGCTCTAAGTGGGTTATAAGCCTCCCCGAGCTCTTCTTGGCCTGAAAACACATAATCCTCAAGTTTAGTTTCCATAATCTCCCTTTTTCTTTAACATACAATAGTAACGTTACTCTATAGAAAATTGTAAGCTGCTAGCGTTACTCAATAGATACTTAAATTGTACTAGCGATACTGCGTTGATTGAAACCAGCGAGACTACCTTGATGAGCGATACCCAGCGATACTCTAGCGAGAATCGTGAGACGCAAAGCCTATCTTGCGTTGCAGCGTTACTTGCTTCGCTGCCCAGTCTCTCGCTCACTCAGTGATACTTTCGCTGCGACAGAACCGTTTCCTTCTTCCTTTCTTCTTCCTTCTTCAACCTGCTTAACATTTCGTTTCAATCAATTTCAGTACTTTCTTCCTTCTACAAACTTGTTAAGATACAGGTCCTCCATCTTACCTCCAAATTTCATGAAGAACATCCTCTCCGTTTAGGATATATCCTTCGGCAACTCCAAGTTACCACTCATCATCCGACAGTTCAACTCCCGTCTCTTCTTCCTGAGTTTGACATACAATTAAACAGTTTCAGCTCAAGCATCCTTCATGAAACCTGCTAGAAATCGAGTTAACTTACTAACCTCAAAGTTTCAGCCCTAACCTTCGTCTCTTCAATTTGTTCTTTCTCCAAAACCGAGCATCACTCTGAAGAGATCACAGCAGCCGAAACTTCTGTCAAACCCAAGTTTCTTCCACGAATTCAATGAGATTTCTGCTTCAGATCAGCATGAACATCTTCTTCTACCTCCCTCGGATATTTTGCCTTAATATGGACCCAACTCGAGCTCTGAAATGCAAGCAGAACAATCGAATTCTCAGTCCACTTATATATATACCACCGACTTGTCCTCCATCTCAACTCTATACTATAATCCGTTCAACGCATACCTCCTATGCTTAGCTTCAGCAACGCACACGGCCTCTGATGATATTTCTTTTCAAACTCTCCCGCCAAATAGTTAGCATACGCATAACTTCCTCTCGGCCAACACTCTTTGTCCAACGCATACCCGCCTTCAACGCATGGTAGCAACCGCATAATAGCCCCATCGTAGATCAGCTCCCAACTCCTCGTGGCCTTTACTTCCAACGGCACACCGCCTTCAATGCGTTTGACGCATAATAATCCTTGGTACCAAGTGATCCTCCACGCCTTATGTTCTCAACGCGTCACGACTTCAGCGCATGATAAACTTCCCTCACCTTTGCATTTACACCAAAATTGTTTCCTCCACAACAGGTTGCCATCAGCGCATAGCTGACACTTAGTCATTTCCCACTCCAAATGCAACCCAACCAACTACTTTTACACCTTCACCCATCTCTCGGCCCCTTCTTACCTTGCGTTGTCACAAAATTAGGTGCGAGGCTTACAGCTTCTCTCATATATTATCAAAGAAAAAAAAAAAAAAACTAATTGAGGACCTAATATTTTTATGAGCTACAAAGTTTGAATCCTCAAATAATAATAATAATAAAAACATTTAATTTTGAGAAAAAATATTTAGGGCAAGGATTTTTGTTACTTTTATGAACAAAAATTTTTTTAACTAAAAAGAGAAAAATAATTTTTTGGTCCCTAGGTTATGTGTTTAATTTCCATTTGATCCTTAGGTTTCAAAATTTTAAGTTTTTAGTTTGATTTCAATTTAGTTCATAGATTTCAAAATATTTTAATTTTACCCACAAGGTTTGAATTCTATTTCAATTTGGTCCTTAGGTTAGGTTTCAAGATTTACATTTTCAACCTAGATTTTTCACTAAATACTCAATTCTAGTCTATTAATTAATTAAAAAAATAAAAAAATTAATTAAGTGTCACTATTGTTTCCTTCACCATTAAAATTAATTAATTTAGAAAATTCACTTCATAATAATTTGAAATTAATTAATAGACATTAACATCAAAACTAAATGTGAATATTTAGTGAAAATCCAATGACATGCAAAAGTATAAATTTTGACAGCTAAAGACTAAATTGAAACAAATCTCAAAACTTAAAGACTAAAAGTATAATTTTTTTGAAATCTAAAAACTAACTTGAAACGAAACTCAAAACTTAAGAAGTAGAAGTGTAACATTTTAAGAGTCGTGACAATATTATTATTATTATTATTTTTTATTATTTTTTTTTTTTGTTGTGAAGAAGGCAGCATTCATTCATTAGTTGTATATTGCATGTCATGATTGAATATAACAACACCAAAACAAAGAAGAAGGATTTAGAATAAATTAAATTAAAAAATTGGTGGAAATGGAAAAATCTCATCTGTCAGATTCAAAGGTGTGGCGAATAGTTCTGATAGAAATGTTTGGAGAAGGAGAAGGAGAAAGAAAAAGATAAAGGGAAGCAGGAAAATGTAAAGACTTGGTCAACAAGTTTGAAGAAGAAGAAGCCATTTTTTGTGTGTATGTTTTGTGTTTTTGTACACACAAAACATTTCTCTATTCTTAGGCCTTCCCTTTTCCTTTCCTTTCCTTTCCTTTCCCTTCCTCTCAATGCCATCAATAATATTATTCCATTCCCTCCTTCACCCCTTCTTCTTCAGCCCCATCTCACCAACACATAACCTTCTCCACCATTGCAAATCCACCGTCTAAATAATCCAAAGGCGAGCACGCCGCCGCCTGCCGCCTGCCGCTGCGTGCATTACCTTAACTATTCCAAATTTAGACTTATGGCACGCCCATCTACCCCGCCCCCCACCGCCCTCTTTCTCATTCTCATTCTCATCATCTCATTGGTGGAGCAGCTCATTGTTTCTTGCACCGCTTCTACCGATGCAGAAGCGCTTCTTAAGTTCAAGAGCTCTCTTGAAATTACCAATGATGCATTGGCGAATTGGGCTACGGGGTCTTCCCCTTGCTCCGGCGATAAGGCGAATTGGATCGGTATTCTTTGCGAGAAGGGAAATGTTTGGGGATTGAAGCTTGAGAATATGGGGCTCAAGGGGAATATTGATATTGAGTCCCTTGAAGGGGTGCCTCATTTAAGGACAATTAGTCTTATGAACAATCATTTTCAAGGGTCTTTGCCTGATGTAAAGAGACTTGGGGCATTGAAATCTTTGTATTTGTCAAGAAATCATTTCTCAGGGAACATTCCTGGGGATTCATTTTCAAGTATGTTGTCTTTGAAGAAAGTGCATTTGGCTCAGAATGAGTTGGAAGGTCAAATTCCTTGGTCTTTGGTTGAATTGCCTCGTTTGTTGGAGTTGAGGCTTGAAGGAAATAAGTTTTCTGGCCAAATTCCTCATTTTCATCAAAACACAATCAAGTCCTTTAATGTCTCTAATAATGACCAACTTCATGGCCCAATCCCACAATCCCTTTCCCACATGGATCCATCCTCCTTCTCAGGTCACTTTCTTCTTCAATTCTCATCTTTCTTTCGCATTTAAACCATCATTTCTCCACTTTTTTGGAAATCATTTAAATAACTTATGGATCGCATATGACAATGATATGATATAAGGTGTTAGATTAAATGTAAGTAACAAACTGATTCTCCTGTATGCAGGCATTGAAGGTTTATGTGGACCGCCACTTAATAAACCATGCAACACCTCAAAGATGCCATCAATTGGGAGCATTATCATGGTTTCAATAGCTGTGACATTGGCTCTGCTTGCCATTGGTGCAGGAATAGTCATCCTTAGCCGTCGGAACCAATCGTCGTCTAAAGAAGAGGATCCAGCCCATGGCAAATCTCCATGTGCTAGTGAGTTAGATCCGGGAGTCGGGTCGAAGTCACCGGACCGTGGTTCCAGCCACGGAAGCGGGTCGGGGAAACGGTCAGCCGATAGTGCTAAATTGTCATTTGTAAGAGAGGACTCAGAGAAGTTTGATTTATCAGATTTGCTTAAAGCCTCTGCAGAAATCCTAGGAAGTGGGTGCTTTGGTTCTTCTTACAAGGCAGCCTTGACCAATGGACCTGTCATGGTGGTAAAGAGGTTTAAGCAAATGAACAATGTGGATAGAGAGGAATTCCAAGAACATATGAGAAGAATTGGAAGATTGAAACACCCCAATTTGCTTCCTCTTGTGGCCTACTACTACAAAAAGGAAGAAAAACTTCTCATAACAAACTATGTTGAGAAAGGCAGCTTGGCTGTTCAACTTCATGGTACATTTCATCTTTCTTTATACTTTCAATTCAACACATTTTTCATTAAAACCCACCTAAAAACCTTAAAAATTTTGCAACCTATCAACTTACACTTCTGAGTTTACTATTATTTCTCATAATTTAAGTTCTAGTAGAATATAAGTGAAGGAACATATTAAGAATGTGCATAAAAGTTCGAACTTCTAGGAAGTTCGTAATCGAATTAGTTTGCTAAACATTTGAGTTTAGTAGTGATCTGATGTGATAATGCTTCAAAATTTGGTTTGCTGAATTGGATTCTGTTGTCCATATCTTTTAGGACATCAAGCTGTGGGTCAACCAGCCCTGGAATGGCCTGCAAGGTTGAAGATCATCAAGGGCATTGGAAAAGGTCTTAGGTATCTGTACAGTGAGCTTCCAAGTTTGATAACCCCACATGGCCATCTCAAGTCTTCAAATGTGCTTCTTAAGGCGAATTACGAGCCGCTTCTTTCGGACTACGGCCTGATACCGGTCGTGAACCAAGAGCATGCTCATGAGCTAATGGTGGCTTACAAATCGCCGGAATATTCGCAACAAGGTCGCATCACAAAGAAGACAGATGTGTGGTGCTTTGGGCTGTTGATCCTAGAGATTCTAACAGGGAAATTCCCAGCTAACTTTTTGCATCAGAACAAGAGTGGTGATGAGGAAGATTTAGCAAGTTGGGTCAAAACCATTCCTGAAAAAGAATGGAACAGCCAAGTGTTTGACAAAGAAATGGGACCAACCAAGAGCAGTGAGGGTGAAATGTTGAAACTTCTCAGGATTGCAATGGCGTGTTGCGAAAGCGACTTCGAGAAGCGGCTGGATTTACGAGAAGTCCTGGAGAAGATTGAGGAAGTAAAAGAAAAAGATGGGGATGAAGATTTCTATTCTTCATATGCAAGTGAAGCTGATATTAGATCTTCAAGAGGATTATCTGATGAACTCAACTTCACCATGTGAGCTGAGGCTTGAGTTAACAAACTTTAAAAAGCTTTATAAAAAGCAACAGCAGAGACAGACAGAGAGACAGACCTCCATGAGATGATGATCACATAAAATGGCTTTGCTAATTCTAGCTGAAGGGTGAGAGGTTGAAGATGAAGATAAAATGGCTTTCCAATGAATAGTTTATAGGTTTTGAATGTAGAATGGGAAAATTTAATGTGTGTTTGCTTTGGCTAAACAATGCTTAGGAAGTTTGATACATGATTGGTTAAGTCTCTCCTGGGTGGAAATGTCTAAATTGTTGAGTACTATTTTTTTAAAAAAGAAACAATTTAATTCTAGAAAAAAGCAGTGAAGTAAGCAAACATGCAATAGATTACAGTAGTGAATGAAGGCATAGAGATGTACCATTAAAACAACTTTCTTAAACAATTCAATTGTGCTTTCCAATTGGGAATTGGATATGAGGTAAATAGTGCACTTTCCTCGATCAAATAGATGAAAAAAAAAAAAATCATATACAATTAAATGAAAAAAATATCATTTTAAATGATAGAGTAAGTGAAAATACCATGTGGAATGTACGTGTTTATTTTTTATACAAATAACAAATTTTAGTAATACTTATGTTCACAAAATTTAAAATTCAAGAGTACAATTTTAACCATTTGAAATTTATGAACCAAATAGAATTTAGATACAAAAGTTAGATGTAAAAGTGTAACATTTTAAAACTTAGAGACCAAATGAAAACTAGACCCAAAATTTAGACAAATAACGAAATGATATTTTCTCCAAATATATATTTAAATATAATGTTCAATATATATCTCATTGAAGGAAATTAATGGCTACTCTGTTCTTGAGATTAATCATTATCTTTTTAATTTTAGCAATTAAATTTTGTTATTATTTGTGATAGAAATTGCTAGAATTTTTTTATTATTAAAATAAATTACCTATATTTGAATATTGGCAGACTTTAAAGTTTTTTTATCCGCCACCATTCTTGATATTCAACTTTCTTGTTTATTTTGAAGTGTATTTATTTGTAATTTATTTATTTATTTATTTATTTATTTTGACAAGAAGTGTTTAAATTTGATTAATTGATCCCACTTAAAAAAAATTTGTAACTAATTTTAAGTAAACCTTGTTCATCTGCTCTAGAGTTTTCATACCAATCTAACATATGAAGTTTGATCTCTGGTCCAACCCTTTTGAAGAGTTGATCTAGACAAAACTCAGTCTCCAACCTTACACAAATACAAACACCCTACAGTGATTTGTGATAAAATGCATACCAACTTTGAAATACACAATTTAATCACTAAATCAATAAAATTGTAGAGAATTTGGTAATAATAACAACACTAATTAGTAATAGCACCACCAATCAAAAGGGTGGGTAATAACCCCAAGCGGCTATAAGCCTATTAAGCAACTTTGATCATCACAAGGACAAAATTAGTCATCCAAAATGAAGCAATTTCGTGAATCAAATTCTGCATATCCTACATCAACAAGACTGAGGCCATCAGGGGGTGCAGGCGGTGCAGTGGCACGTCGACATGTGGCATCCATCAACTCTAGTAACGCATCCTCTCCTGCACCAGCAGCTGCCTCTCTAATTGCTGTCGCAACAAGCACCCGTACCATCTGCAAGGATCATTATTAGATTTCATCATTGTCGTCATTATTATTATTAATATCTGTGAGTCTCCGGATCAGCTCACCTCGACATATCTCACAGGTAACCTGCTTGACCCTACAATATTTATGTGTTGAGGAAACTTATAGGATATTATAATTGGTTGAACTTGCTAAAGAAACAAGGATTCACTAGAAGACAATAATTAGTGTCATTTTTTCATTTGGACATATGGCCTTAATGGTTGCAACACACTTAGCTCGAACGAAGGGGAAACTCCCTTGCTGACGTTTAAGATGTTAACTCTCGAGTTTAAACAGTTGAAGAAAGGATTATCTAAATCTAAATAGACCAATTTTACGTTCGGTAATATCGTCTTTTATGATACCTTACGCAAGAAGCGATTAGCAACCAGCTCAACGCACATAACACTTCTTCCTACTCCTTGGTCCTGTCAATAGAACACCACCACTAAGTCAGATCCCCAAATTTGGAGTAGCTGCATTCATTAACGTCACTAATTTTGTTGGGAAAAAAAAAGATCAGATTTAGGAAGATGCCCAGCAAAAGTTAGTTCAATAGAGAAAAATGCTGATAGCATGTTGACACGAATGGGAAACATGCTTTCACTATAAAGAAAAATCAAGCCAAAAGAGAACAAAGAGTAAGCTATCGATTTAAGAAACAAAACTCTTCAAAAACATGAGGAAAACAACCTCTTCTGACAGAGAGAGAGAGAGAAGATTAGGATATAAAAACAAACAAGAAGAGAACAGAAGAGAGAGCAAGAGCAACCGTTGTGAATAAAATTTGAATATTCATTGAATGAAGCACATACTACAGCTAGTTTGCTATTCAAATACTTCACCCTGAAGATATAATGTCAAAGTAAATTTCTTCTATGTTTCCTCGGTTCATACTCTTCCACAAATTCATCTTCTGTTTTCTATGTTCTGAATCAGTAAAAAACACAATCCAAATAACCTGGTTCTACCTCTTTCCAGTGTATGTGAGCTATAGAGTATAGAATATTGTTTTACAGTTACCACACTACAGATAGATTTCAATAGGAGAGAAATGTAGAAGGAAAAGGATAATCAAAGAAAAGGAGGATGAGAGCAAGAAGAGGACTACAAATAGGAAAAATACCAAGCATGGTAATCTAGCTTCTGCTGCTCGTGCATGGTAAACAAAACATTCCGTAGGTGGACCTCTGAAAAGGACGGTAATTGCAATTAGTACATGTCAGAAAGTTTAGAACATCTTCCTGTCATTGAAAAGAAAACGTTTGGGAAAAAGAAAGCTTCAAGCAAGCACATTAATCTCATATTGACAATTTTTTTTTAAAAAAGGATCTTTATGAGCAGAAAGAAATAAACATAATTAAAAAAAAAAAAAAAAACAAAAAGAATTATGATACTAAAATTAGAAGCTAGAATAACTACCAAAAGAAAAGGCAATAATTGGATCAATTCATGATTCTCACTCATTTCTTGATGCTTTGGTGTCACGTGCAAAAATCTTGTACGACAATAACTTCCCTTCTAGTTTCCTAAGTAGTTGGTTAACCCTCCTTATACTAAACATTTTAGGTTTATCAGTCGACACAAGCTCCTCATCATTTGGACCGAGGACCAAATTATCATGAATCTCGTTCTTGCATTCTTCACCATTTAAGACTTCTATTTTATCATAATTTTCCTGTTCTCTACAGTTTTCTACATCTTCCCAAATTGCAAAATCTGGCTCCATGTTCTCTCCATCATTCAGAGGAAAAATATACAGATATCGCCTCCATTTAGCAGAGAAATTTGGATGGAAGATACGAGACACCTACAGCAGTAAATAATTTGAGAAGTTACATGTACGAAAGAGAAATAAACAAGTTACATCTGCAACACAATTAAAGCTAGACACGGGGACCACATTAATTTTCAAAAACCTTAATTTTACCTGAGAAACAGATAATGTTCTGAGTTTTCCAGGAGCTGCACTATTGATAGAATCTTCAATGTCTTGAGGTTTAACATCGGTGCGCCAAGTATCTACAAGTAGGGAGTTTAACTGAAGTCGAATATTGATTCTCTAAAATACAAAACAATAATAAAAATTAAGTGGGTGAAGTCAGAAAGAGGATGTTTCGCTCCAAGGGTAATTTGAAACTAAAGATGAAAAGAAACAGAAAAAACTAAAAAAACTACACATATAATTGCTCTTTCTAAACAAGTTTCATGTATATATTTATGTTAAAGAACTCAAACCAAAGGAAGCATGGTTCAGGTTGAATTCTATTATTGGTACTGTGATGGCCGAGTAGTTTGGATGTCTAACTTGAATTCTACTATTGGTATAAAGGCACAGATTGGAAATAGTTCAAATAAAAACTTCAATCTTCTTCGCCAACTTTTCCTTTCTGTAGCATCAGATAAGGAATTCTGCAATGGTAATAAAAAGAAATGCACTCCCAACTTCCATGCTGCAGAACTACTTGAATTAATAATCAGTGATGGGTAGTTGGTCAAAGCTTCTAAAGATTTGCCTTAAAAAATACAGTGTGCATCTTATCCAAAAAAAATATATAGTGTGTGAAGTACAAATTTTTTTACTCTTGCTACTTTTTATTGCGAAGTTATTCCTGGGTTTAGTTCCAGTGTGGTACCTCCTACTGTTTGGTTAAAAAGGAAAATGTTCATGAGAATTTAATCAATAAAAGAGTTGTGATAATATTAAATATAGACTTCACACCACCCTTGTTTCAATACTAATTGCTTTTGACAGCTCTTTTGGCATACCCTTCCAACACTTCGAGCATAGGTCAGTCGGGACAAAGTCACCTATTTGACTATTTGAGTGTTTAAGTGAAGCACAACAAAAGTGGATTTCATGAAACGGACGTCACAAGCAATTAATGGGTAGGCTATTCATTGCAACTATCAAAGATGTCAAGAAATAATATAAAAGATATAATTTATTCTAATAGAAGAGTTCATTTTTGAGCTGAGATAGAATCTAAGAAAATGAAAGCAGAGTTGTGAAATTAAATATCCAATCAAAAAATCATGTCAACAGAAATTAGAAAGCCAACATACAGAATGAGCAAACTTGTCGCAGAGCTGTGACCCCTTTGTCAGTTCGCCCAGCAACCACAGCACATCCTTCTATTGGTAAGCATCTATCTTTCAGCATCTGAGCTTTCTTCTCATCTACAAACTTCCCTAGAGATTTTTCTACCAAGCTGCCAAAGGATACAAGTAGACATAATCCTCCAATATACAGCAATTTTTGAAATCAAACTATTTATACATCTAAAGATATTAAAACATTGCTTTAAACTATTACACTCGAAGAAGAAGATACAGTACCAGAAAGGTGAGATTAACAAGGTCAATTGACTTAATTTGGACATTGTCCACAAGACAAAGGTTTCATTTGAAATGAAGGCATGAGATTTTCACTTGTATCTCTAGAACTAACTTCTCCAACGCTTACTATAAATTACAAGTTCTCAACAATTCTTCAGTTTAAAAGATCTGATAGTGAAAAGAACGTCACTCCCAATTGCATACAATATCACTTGTCTATATGGTAACTTCCATGAAATAAGCTTACCCCTGAACAGTATTCAAGCCTGGCTGCTTTTGCCACCCATCAAAGGAATTTCCATGGTAGGAAAGAACAATCTTAAATGTTGCCCTTGCCCACCTCCCAGCCTTATCTTTGAATGAAGCTCTGTTTAACTCTGCTGTGTTGTAAATCGCTGGAGTCTCAGCATCATCATGATCAAGACCTATCTGTGGGTAAAGTATCATATACAATAAATTAAAAAAATCAACGATATCTCCTTGTTTTGTACAAGATAATTGTAGAACAAAAAATTTATCCTCATTTCTCCTAATTTGAATCAACCAATGTTTATATATATATATATATATACACACATGAACCGGATCAATAAATCAAATGTAACAACTGACAGCAAGCATTTGATTAAAAATCATCTCCAGAACTGAGAAGTCAAGCTAAATTTAGAACCTACACGGTACAATGTTAAAGCAATTGGCAGTCTTAGATGGAAGCCATTATTTTAAGAATCAAAGAACCTGAACAGAAAAAAATAAGATTCCTTAACTATAACAGTATGACGAAAGCGGCTTAAGATATATAAAGACTGCTCTTAGCATTACAAGAGAGAAGGATTCGTAAGCTCGCAAGGGAGGGAAAAGGAGTCGTAGTTCACGATTCAATTGCTTACATTTTAACAAACGGAATAATTATAGAGAATGAGGAACGAAGTTTAAAGATAATGTAGATATTGGAGACTCGCCTCAGTTCCAAACAACGAGGTCAGTGAGAACCTTCCATTAACAGCATGAAAGTAAAAATCAAGCACTTCTTGCCACGGCCTTCCATACATGAGTTGGTAGCTTTCCCTGCCAAAAGAATAACAACAGCTTGATTAACAGCCTTCTCAGATTCAGATTGGATTACAATAACAACCAAGCACAAAGCTGATTCCAGGAGTAAAATCTCTAATCTAATAAAGCCATAGATAATGAAGATGTACGAAAGAAAAACCTGGCAGTCCATCTAGCATTTCTGCAGCGATCAGTGTGGTTATAGTGAAGATAGTCTTTTTGCTGAGCTCGATTCTCCATCAGAATCTTGAAGCCAAAATTGGCACCTGATGGTGATACAAGTCTAGCTCTTGGATTTGGTATCATAAACACCGCCCCACCTCAGAACGGACGACCGTATCTTGCAGTTGCAGCGGCCGTCGCAGCAGGGACGGGATTGTAAATCCACGTAGATGCAGTCAAGCAGAGGGCAAGCCCGTGCTGGTCCAACTGGGAAAGCCCAATAGACCCAGCTGACCTGGGCCTGAGTAATTCGATCATCATGCGGTAGTCTTGGGCCTAGGGTATAGACTCAAGCCCAGCTCGGCCCACGAAGAATTTAATAGGCCTTTTTCTACTATGTTTGGATAGGTATTGACGGGAGAAAAAAATATTTTTCAAAAAATTTATTTTTATTAAATTTTTTTAATAAAAATAATTTAAAATACATCTCAAAATTTAAATAATGGTTGCCAAACATTCCAATTTTTTCTAAAAAGACTTATTTTTTAAATTAAACACATTCCTCTTTTAAAAAGCACACTAAATGGTAATTTAACCCTAATTTTTGTATAATTTTAAATTCAACTTAGACATTCTTGCAAATAATGAAAAAGTTAGACATAATTGAAATATATGGCCTTTATTAGGACCTTATGTGTTAACCCTAAATATTTCTTGAAAGTATATAAACTAAAATAGAACTAGACTAGACTTAAAATACATATAGACCAAAATGGTATTCCAATTTAAAATTTATTTTAAAATCAAATCATAACTAATTTCATATTAATTTTGAATTATGTAAACCAAATTATAGACACCAAAGTTAAACTTTTCAAATTATGTAAACCAAAGTGAAACTATTTTTGTATCAATTTTACAAAGATGAAATAGAAACCGTTTGGAAATGTGGCCAAAGTTCTATATATTGACTAAATATAATAAAAACCATAGATATATATGTAATGACAACTATTTTTATTGGTATGACGAGTTGTGTCAAAAGTAAAAAAATGTTAGTTGATATAATATTAAATTTACTTTCACATATTAACTTAAGCTTCTTGGTCAATTTGTGATTTAGAATATGGTACCGAGTGACAAAGCCGGTGGTCTACGAAGTCTTATGTTCAAACCTGTAACAAATGATATCAAGTCATGCCATGATTTAACTTTTGTAAAATGTTCGAGAACTAGTAATCACCATTTTATCTGTTGTTAAAAACTAAAACAGATAAACAATGTGGTCTAGTTAAAAAGAGTTGACATTAATCATAGTCAAAGCGATTGGATAACTATTTGAAATGGGATTTAATAGTCCTTTGTTGGAGGGGAGACTGTGAAAATGATAATCCAAAATTGAGAAATCATGTTTTTCACATGTGAAACCATGTTTTTGGCAATGTCAAACGTGAAACACATGCCAATTTTCTTTTCTTTGTGTTATACTTTTGATTTTTTTCTTCAGGAAAAAAAAAAAACGATTTTAGTTTTTCGTGTGGTTTACACTGACATTTGTTTTATTGATATCAAACCATGCAAGACATCAAATTATTAATTATATTTGATTTAATAATTTGACATAATTTTATTATTTTTCAATTATTTTTTCTTTTTATGATATTTTAAGTAAAGGTATGTTAGACATTTTACTATGAATTATGATGTATCATTAGGATTTTATTTGAGAGGCTATTAAAGTCTTGCCGAGTTTGTACGATGAATTAAAATTTGACTTTGTGCTTTCTCTTTTAAATTTAGCTAGAGAGCTTCTTGAATATATTTTGCAATTCATGTGTTGAGTTGCATGCTAAGAACATTTAAGTGGGTTTGATCAATTTTGTCTTCTAGATACTTCGAATCTTGGGCCAATGAACATATTCTTTGTCTCAAGATATTTCATGTTAAGGCAAGTCATGTCTAACCTAATCCTTACGGTTGAAATCGAGTTGATTTCAAGGTTTTAGTGATTAAGAATTAGGGGTTCTCATCCCAAAAGAGTTTCTAATTCCAATTTGTTAAGATTTTCGAATAATTTCGTATCTCTGTTTATTATTGAATAATAATGAAGGACTATACACTCTGACACATAATCCAAAATCTATGTTTGTGTTTGAAGGTTCCAAGATCTCTCTATCTTTTACACCAAACAAACACATTCATGAGATATATAGAAAAGTGGTTTGAAAATCATTAAATTCATAAATTCTCTATTCATTTTAAAAATATTTACTCATAATTCTCAAATCGTTCTAAAAGTCATATACTTTCTCCAAAACAACATTTCATGAACTTCATAGATTTCACGATAATTAACATAAACATAAAATATTTATAATTAATTTGATACTAATAATTTTAGAGTAATACTTTACTGCACCCATCTTCTTGCAATTTCATTAATAAAAAAACAAAACAAAACAGACAAATTTTAAAAGTATTGAAAAAAAAAAAAGAAAAAGCTTGCCACACAAAATAAATTTTTAGGCAAATTGCAAAAACTCCTCTTTAAGTATGATGAAATTTGCAATTATACCTTTAAACTTTTAGTGGTAAAAATTGCCCTCAAACTTTATACAATTGTTGAACTTGGACCTTCAAACAACTTGCATAATTGTAAAATTTGTAATATTTGTATAAGGTTTGAGGATTCAATTTTAATACTGCTATAAGTTGTGAGTGCTCAATTTTTACAATTTGTCCTAAATTCCTTATTTTACCCATCTTAGAGTGTCATCTTTGCTCTTGTATAATAAGCTCTACCTACATTCCTGCCACCTACATTCCTGCCACTTTCTCTGATCACATAGGAAAATAAATTAATTAATAATATTAAAAAATATATATTTGTTACATGGCAAGCAGTAATTGACCTATCGATTAAGTTGCATGAAGATAAGTGAGGTCAATATATGCACCAAGTTATTTTATTAGAGTAATACTTGTGTGCTTCCCAAGATACACCCCATATTTATGCATTCTTCTCTCATCACTCACACACGAAAAAAAATTAAAATATTTCAAAAAATAAATATGAAGAATTTGTCACATGTTAAATTATGATTAAACAATTTAGTGGGATTCATAAAGATAGGTGTTGCCCCACCTAAGTTTTTTGGCGTTTTATTATCTTATCTCTATCTATAAAGAAAAAAAATACTTCGATGTTGACTAGGTTACACATATATTTATGTATATCCAAGGTTGCACCTAAATCATTGCCCTTTACAAAATGAGAAATTGTCTGCATTTGTAGACCCTTCACGTGGCACAACTTTATTGTGCCACCAAAGCTTCAATTTTAATTTTTTAAAGTGTGAAACAACATTTGTATGACCAACAATTTTATTTAAGCGTGAAATACACTATTATGACTCCATATGAGGGATAAAAACCTCCTTACATCTTCTTCATTCTATAATTCTTATACTGACTTAGGCATCAGAGTCATTTTTATTTGTTTTTCAAGTCTTCTCTTCCTAAATTATAAATTTAGGGTTGTTGTCGCATGGAGGTCAGATGCATTTTACTGTGGCCAAATTAAACTTGGCACCAACAACATATTATTTTGCCTATCCATCATTGTTTGTTCTTCAATCGGCAAACAAACTATATTAGCTTTACATCCTATCCTTGAAATTGTTCAAGTGTATGAAACACTTTCTTTTCGCCTGTCTACTTGACGAAACCCTTATTTTGAGCAACAAAAATCTGCTCTTGAAATGCTTCCATTTTTTCTCTTTTTGCAATATCGTTTCCTTACATTAAAACTAGTTCTTTCCCATAATTGACATAAAATTGATAAAATTGATATGCATCATTAATTGGACTAAACTCCATCCCACCTACCGGCGCTTAACAATGTCAAATTGAGAATTGATAGTAGGCGGTATATTTTGATCTTCAACTTCATCAAATTGAATACAAATAATAGGCTCTACATTATATTTCAAATGATAAATACTAATTGTAGGGTGAGTATCATCTTCCAAATTGGTAGTAAGCAAACTTGTATCTCTTATATTATCCGTGGCTTCAAGAGATGATGCTAATTAAATGACAATAACCCCAACATAAAACCATTGTAAATCAATAATAAAAAAAATAATAATAATAAATAAAAATAAAAATAAAACTAAAAAAAAAAGTGTACATTTAATATAAAAAAATCACTTTTCCCTTCTTCTACTTTAAAATAAACTCATGAAAAAAGAGGAGACAACTTGAACCTAAAACTCAGAAGACAAAGATTGGACAGCCAGTGGACGACAACCAAGCAAAAAGAAAAATATACAGTTAAATTTTTCTTTTTTTCTTTTTTTTTTTTTTTTAAAAGGTGAATTAAAATGTAAAAAAGGTAATTTGACTTGCTCCACAATTCTCTTTATTTATTTATTATGGTTTTTTAACCTTAAATAACAACTTTGTATATTTTGGTATTAGTTGTAAATATTTACTAACAATTTTATCATTTAAAATAATTTTTCAAAATTAAAAGTAAAGAAATTATTATCTTTTATCTCTATTTAAGGAAGTGAAAAATGGCCACATGCAAGGAGAAATAAACATTTTGTAATTAAAAGGTAAAGAAAATGGAAAATGTGTGCATCGCTCTCTTCATTCTCTTAATTTCATTTTTCTCATTTGCCCTTTTCATCCTCTTCTATCGTCACAAGGCTCAATTCGCCTACCCCAACATTCCCCCGGGCAGCATCGGTTACCCGATCGTAGGGGAGACTCTACAAATGGTTGCCCACGAGAGGAACGGGCAGCCGGAGAATTTTATCTTTGAGCGCGCCGCCAAGTACAAGACGGAGATTTTCACGACTTCCGTCCTAGGGGAGCCGACCGCCGCCTTCTGCTCCGCCGCGGGGAATAAGCTTCTGTTCTCAAACGAGCAGAATTTAGTGACTCCGTGGTGGCCGAAATCTGCTGATAAAGTGTTTCCTTCTACCGTTAAGTATAATACGAATGAAGAAGCAAAGAGAACCAAGAATTTACTCCCTCAATTCATAAAGCCAGAAGCGCTTCGGCGATATGTTGGAGTGATGGACTCTATTGCTCAAAAGCACTTCGCTTCCATGTGGGAAAATAAGAAAGAAATCGTCGTCGTTTCCACTCTAAAAGAGTATATTCCCTCTCTCTCTCTTCAAATAATGTGGAAATTATTTTGTTTTTATTGCACTAAATATGTTTAACTCATATTACATATTTTTATGGATTTGAAATCAATAACAAGGGTAAACTACAATATGTAAATTGAAATATCCATTACATCGTATAAATAACAGTCATGTTAGTTTGTTAAAAAGTCATAAAATGTTTATTTACTAATTTAAATTTATTTTTTATTTATTATTTTTCTAACTTTTTTATAAATATCCATCATTGACATTTTAAGGATATTTCCACTGAAATTTTCATAAAATTAAGAGTTTGATATTTTCGTGATTTAAATTAAATCTTAAAACTATGATCATTAATTTTCCTTTGTGTTGGATAATATTATTTGTTATGGTGTTTTTTTTTTATTGAAACGTGTGAATATGCCATTTTCAAGAAGAAAAAAAGATGTCCAGTTAGAGCTTTGAAACCATGAAAAAAAAGATATAGAGACAGAGGATGATAGAAGGTTTCATATTAGGGTTTCAACTCACAACATTAAGATTGAAAATATTCTTAAATACTAAGGAAATTGAAAGTCACCCAATGAACTTTTACACATAGAAAATGATATTAATTAAATAACACTAGAAAATGCTAATATAACACATAATATATATTATCTAACAGTATGTGTATCAGTTTATTACTTTATTATGTTTTGACACGAACGAGAGAGGTAAAGTTTAATCAACTTTTATAAGTAAGTCAACTTAGACTCTCACAAATCAATTTTTATCCAACATATGAAAAAATCTACACATATGTAAGAATTGAGTATTAACAATTTTAAATGATAATATTAAAAAATAATCTAAATTTATTCGCTTATGACAATTTAGGATTTTAAGTTGATACAATTATAAGCCTCAATATAATGTTCTTTGAGCGAAAGCTCAAGATTTAAATTGATAAAAATTAATTTATGTCAACATGGTTAGTAAATTTAGCTCGATAGTATTTTGACATGTGCTCCTCTAAAAATCCAAGTTCATTATATGTTCCAAATACATATAAAAATAATAATAAATTACAAGTTTATTATTATTATAAAAATAATAACAAGGGTTGCGTGCCTAATAACTCACTTAATTATCAATTTTAATTTTATATATTATTTATAAAATTATATACTTATTAGACATATAAAATTGAATATTTTCTTTAATAAGACCTAGACTTTAATTTTGATGTACTCTAGGAAGTTTGTAGATTCTCCAAAAACTAATTTAATCATACAATTTTTCTTTTATAAGAGAATGTGAGAATCAAACCTATAACCTCAAAGTCGATAGTATAAGATTTATTTGTCAGCTTAGCTATGCTCATTTTGACAATAGTCAAACAAAATTGATAAATAATGAGTGGTTACATCTTCGACACAATTAGATGTTTTGATATCATTAATGCTATACATAAGTATGGACAAGACTTACAAAAGTTGTTGGCACGTGTTTGCCAGCAGGTAAGTCTTGAATGCTTCTTGACATATTTTGATGTATGACGTAAAGTTTTGAATTCACCACTGGATGGACACAGTTATACGTTCTCCCTTGCATGTCGATTGTTCATGAGCATGGAGGATGTAAACGAGGTGCAAAGAATCTTCAAGAGGTTTGAAGAGATAGCGTCAGGGATTATATCAGTACCGATAGATTTTCCGGGATCAATGTTCAGGAAAGCCATAAAAGCATCGGAGTTTGTGAGGAAGGAGCTGTTGGGGATCATAAGGCAGCGAAAAACAGATCTAGGCGAAGGGAAGGCATCAGCGACACAAGACATTCTATCACACATGCTTTTGGCCATTGACAGCAATGGCCAATTCATTCATGAAGAAGATATTGCCGCTAAAATTCTTGGTCTACTCGTCGGTGGACACGATACCGGCGTCTGTACTTGCACTTTCGTTGTCAAGTACTTGGCTGCTCTTCCCCACGTCTACGAAAATGTCTACAATGGTAATTTACTCCTTTTATATAGAAGAGACAAATATTAGATAACATGAAATTTTATCTCAAATCAATTATATATCTTGTAAAGATCGTGAGGTCCCTCAACTTTTTTAATGTGAGATCCTCAATATGTCCCACAAGATATAGTGCTTCTTTGGGTTCACAATTCTTGGATCAATTCCAATTTTGGTTTTTGGATCAAATGCTCGTTTGGACTTAACTAGCTTGATACCATATTAGATAACATAGGTTACATCCCAAAACTAATTGGCTTTGAGATGAAACCTCATGTTATCTAATATGGTATCAAAGTATATATGAGATTTAGAAGATCGTTTGTGTTCAAACTATTACAATGTTGTTTTCTCATCAATTAATATTGATTTCCACTTGTTGGGTCTTGGTCTACATATTTCAAACCCACAAATGAGGGAAGTGTTAGAGTGTTGATATAATATTAAATTTACCTTTTACTCATCAATTTAAGCTTTTGAGTTAATTGGTGATTTAACAAAAACAACTTCTTTTGGTCCCTAGGATTTAATTTGGTTCTAGCTTCCATTTAGTCCTTAGGTTTCATAATGTTACACTTTCAATCTTTTAAGTTTTGGGTTTGATTTTAAATTAGTCTCTAAGTTTCAATATGTTACAATTTTACCCATGAAGTTTAAGTTTTGATTCAATTTCGTCCCTAAGTTTCAAGATTTACACTTTTAACCATTCAATTATAGTCTTTCGTGTTTAAAGTCCAGTAATTAATTAAATTTCACTACTTTTTTCAATCACTATTAAAATCTAATTTCATAATGAATGATGTGGTTGATATTGGGAAATAACTAGAGCAAATGGAGATAGCAAGATCAAAGACAGCAGGTGAACTATTGACTTGGGAAGATCTTCAGAAGATGAAGTATTCATGGAATGTAGTTTGTGAAGTGCTTAGACTCTTCCCTCCAGTTCAAGGAGCTTTCAGGGTTGCCCTCACTGACTTTGTCTTTAATGGCTTCTATATCCCCAAGGGCTGGAAGGTAATTTCACATCCAAAAATCACTCATATACATCAACTTAAAATAATACTCATAATGATTTTAAAGAAAATCAATATTTGAAACTAAATAGTTACCGTTTCAAGTTGAAGCTTGGTCCTACCAACATGAGCATATAATTTAATTAACATAAAATTTGTACTAATGATTTTAGGGTCAGAAGTTCAATTTTTCCAACTCACATATTGTATAAATAAATAAATCAATCAAAATCAAAACTTGATTCATTCATGTTACATATTAAAATTTAAAACTATAATAATAAGAAGAAGGAAAATAATACTTAAGTTTTCTTAATTGTCAAAACAAGAATAATTCAATTGACATGCGAGTATGTTAGATTTCTAGTTCGAATCTCCTACGCACAACTGTACATAACAAAAAAAAAAATCATATTTTCATCTTCTAAATATAAAATGTCTAATTTCATATTTACTATTTTACTATATTTAATTTTAAAACAATAGTGATGAAATATAATGAAAATTAATTATAATTCTTTTAAATTAATTAATAGACATGAACATTAAAAATCATCAAAAACGAGTTCTAAGTGAAAAATCAATGTCAAAAGTGTAAATCTTAAAACTTAAAAATCAAATTGAAACAAAACTCAAAATGTCAATAATAAAATTATAACATTTTGATACTTACCGATTAAATTAAAACCAAATTCAAAATTTAAAACTAAATACGTAACATTTTGAAACTTAATGATCAAATAAAAATTAAATCTAAAACTTAAAAGTACCAACAAATTTTTTTTTTTCTTTATCAATAATTTATTAAAGAGTATTTAAGAAAGAAGGAATCAAATAATTAAGGGAGTTAATTTGGATAAATGTTTTTCTTTTTTTTGGTGGGGTTGTGAAGTTGTATTGGAGTGCGGCAGCAACACACAAAAACGCAGAGTACTTTGCGGAGCCATTAAAGTTCGAGCCAAAGAGGTTCGAAGGGAAAGGTCCGGCTCCGTTCACGTACGTGCCGTTCGGGGGTGGTCCAAGAATGTGCCCCGGCAAAGAGTACGCGCGGCTCGAGGTCCTTGTTTTCATGCACCATTTGATCAAGCGTTTCAGACTCCAACTTTGCATTCCCCATGAAGAGGTCACCGCCAATCCCATTCCCACTCCCCTCCAAGGCCTTCCGGTTCGTCTCTTTCCCCACGCGCCGCCGCCCCATTATTCTTCGTCCCCCTAAAACTCTATCTCCTCTCTCTCATCTTCTTCACTATAAGTTGAAAAATATGCACCTCAAAATTTCTACTACAAAAACTACTTCCTTAGTCGAGAGTTTAAGAATTGTATTTTGTCATTGAATAAAATAATATATCATCTAATGATATATTGAACGCAACCTATTGATATTGGAAGAGCCAAAAGATTCTTCCAATGTATCATTAGTAAATATTCTTTTTGTTAATTAATATGATATATAATTCTATAATTACAATTGCAATATTTATGATATTGTTGTTGTATGAATCACATTGATATGTCTCATCTTCGACAATGAATAAAGCTTACACCAATTACCCCTCTAGAAATCGATAATTTAATATTTCATTCTATAATTATTGAACCACTAAAAAAAAAAGTATTCATAAATTTCATATTTAATAGAGCAAAACTTAATGCAGGATGAGCTGCAACCAGCTTTGCTTTGCAGCCTAACCATGTGACCGTTCTTACACGTGTTTGTTTTTTTTTTTTTTTTTTTTTCTCTTCTCAATTTCCATACGTGGGGTGATATATATGATATGTTTATACTATTATTATCTTCATGTAATATGACCCATTTGTTAGGTATATGGATGTTAATAGACAATGTTATATATGTAATTACTATAAGTACCTTTAAAATATTCTTTAATAACTACCTTTAAAATATTATTTAAAAAAGGGTTTAAACTTAAATGAGTTAAAACTTAAAAGCACTTTAATTTATATGTAGAGTGACTATTACATGTACAACTTTTTTTATTTCTTTATATATGCACATAATAAAATATTTCTACTTTTATATTTGGGTAGATATATATAAGTATCATTTTTGTAGTCGTAAGACCCTAATGCGATATTCTCCGAGAGCCCATATAGGAAATATGTTTCTATATGCTGAATAACTGATCATGCAACTTTTGTTGAACACTCCCATTATTTCCTATAAAAATTCATCCAATTAATCAAACAATATGGGGAAAAGATAATGGTAACAAACATTTAAATTAGTCACACATAAGAGTAAATATACTCTTTTCCTATTATTAATAAAATTATATCACTAATATACCACAATTTTTTCATGGATAAAAACTTATGTATATATAACATCCTTAATATATAAAATGTACATCATTGATATATGTCATTTGTGTAAAATATTTTATCATGGGACAAAATTTCACTTAGGCTAGATCTACCATTATCTCATTAGCTAAAAATAAATAGAAGGGGATCTTTTTTAGGCTTTTGAGGATGGTGCCTAAGTTTCAAAATGTTATGTTTTTAGTCCTTAAATTTTAAATTTGATTTCAATTTAGTCTTTAAATTTCAAAACATTACAATTTTACCTCTGAGATTTGAGTTTTGTTTTAATTTGGTTCATATGTTTCAAAATTAAAATTTTTAACTTTGATTTTTTATTAAATACTCACTTTTAGAAGTAAATTTATTAGTCATAGAGAAAATAATGAAACTTAATTATTATACTTCTTTTAAATTAATTAATAAACATTGATATTAAAATCTGAAAGTGAGTATTTTATGAAAAATTGAGGTTAAAAATGTAAATCTTGAAACCTAAGAACCAAATTAAAAGAAAACTCAAATCTCAAGAGTAAAAGTCATTATTTAAACTCTTTTGACAAAGAAAGATTTTAAAATACACCTTGAAAGTATTTCAAAAGATATTTTGAGGAATTGTCAAATACTTCAATTTTGTCTAAATTAAAATGACTTGTTTTGAAATTAAGCAGTTGAAAAATTAAGTAAAGAAAAAAAAAAAAAAAAAAAAAAACCAATTTTCATAATCACATTATAGCCCCAATAAAGTGATATTAGAGGGAGAGAGAAGACCTGCTGTGGGAAATCTCCATCGTCGAGTTGCGAATTAATCAGCACCGTTGCTGCTCGATGCAGAGGAGCTGGGTCTCTTTGTGCCTATCTCCACATATAATTAATTCACTTAATAATATTATTTAAATTTAAATTAAAAGAAGTACAAATAATTATACGGTATATTACCATTTCAAAAGTCGATGAAATCAATAAAATAATTAATACCTGGCCAACTTTGATGAGAGCCAACAAAGCCCAAGAAGTATTGACTATATGCGATCTGTCGTCTTTGAGATTGGTATATACCTTTTGTTCAAAAAAAATATATACGTCAATGTGACCATAATTCAACTAAAAAATAATTAATTAGGTACCTTATGATGGGCTGAGAGGTAGCTCTCTCCCCAACCACCAGATTTGAGTTGTTTTGAAAGAAGAAATTCAGTTGCCTTTCTTATGCTTTTACTATTATCATAGGTCCTTCCACAGGCAACCAATCCCTTGATTCCAAACCATGTCCCATATGTATAGCAAATCCCCCATGATCCATACCTAATTCATAATTAATAAAACACATCAAATATAAATTTTTAGTTAGGATTGATTGGCTAACAATATCTTTTTTAATCACTATAACAAAAACCACTTTTTTTCACTATTGAATAGTGGCCAAAATAGAGAAGAAAGAGAAAAAAACAGTCGTTAAAATTGAAATCACACATTTTTTGCGAAAAAAATTGAGATTTTCGAAATTCATGACTGTTTTTTTGTGTCACGAATTCATGAGTGCAAATAACAGTCATTAAATGTAGGGAAAAGAAAAAAGCGCGATTTTAGCAAAAAAAAAAAAAAAAAAAAAGGAAAAGTTTAGATTTTTCGGCTATTTTGACATATTTTTTAAATTTATGTTTGTTTAGTATCCTTTCAATTTTCATGGCATGGTTATCACTTTTTTCTTTAAAACTATGAATATTTTTAGTTTTCAAAACTTAGTTTAGTATCTGAAAACATTAGTAGGACGTAGATTACCCAACAATTAAATTTATAAATAAAAATGGTGTTTATTAGCTTAATTTTCAAAAACCAAAATCAAAGATCCACCCGATCATAACCATTTGAATTCTTAAATAAGTTGTAAAAGTAAAAATAAGTTATACTTTTTAAAACTATTTTTTGTTAGGTATCAAAACATGGCTTATATTTTGAAGAGTCGTAAAATGCAAACAAAAAAAAAAAAAAGAAAAAAAAGAGTATTACTTAGGTGTAAGAATAATCTTTTTCAATAACGAAAGGAAATATATACATATGTATGTGTAGGTGCGCTTAAGTAGTTTTCAAAAGAAAACTAAAAGTAGCATATATATGATTAATTTTAAAAAATCAATTAATTATCAAATGGGACGGGATATTTGGTGTTGTATGAGTTGGGCATATATAAATGGATGGGGGTTAAGAAGGGCTTAAAAGATAGTAAAGACAAACCATGATCCATCGGAGTGCTGAATGGTTTCAATGAAATTTGCTGCTTTGGCAATGCAGGTTTGAATGTCTTTCTTGCGATAGCCTGGATGTAGTTTCATGAATGCTTTAAGCCCTTGAATCGCTGCTGAAGTACACTCCACGTATCTTTAAACCCAACCCAAAAAAAAAAACCTTAAAATACATATACTACATATAAAGGTTTAAATTAAATATTATTTTACTCTCGATACTTTGAAGTTTGTTAAATTTTAGTTTATATACTCTCAATTATCCGATTTTAGTTATTGTATTTTCAATAAATCTTAAAGTTAGCTCCTCAAAATTAATTTTTCTCGAAATTGATTAAATAATAATAATAATTTGAGAAATTATTTTAAATGACAAAACTCTTGAAAATACTTACAAATAATAACAAAATATCATAGTCTATCTGTGATAGACTGCGAAAGACTACTATCTGTGTCTATTTGTGTCATGATAGATACAAATAGTAGTCTATCGCGATCTATCACAGATGACGGTAAAATTTTGCTATGTTTGTAAATATTTTGATTCATTTTTCTATAATTGAAAATAATCCTAATAATTTTCCTGCAAGAAAACAAAATATGGAAATTGTTTTTAAAATTTATAGTAAAAATAATATAAAAAAATTAAAAAAACTTTTTTTTTATAAAAAACAACAATAAACTAACATTGGAGACCAAATTTAAGATTTATTCAAAATATAAAAACTAAAGTTCGACAATTAAAAATATATAAATTAAATTTAAACAAATTTTGAAGATTTATCATAAATAAACAAACAAAATATCATGTCTTACTGATAGTCAATCATGACATCTCCAAATATTTCAGCTGGATTGAACATCTAAACACAAAAAAAAAAAAAAAAAAAAAAAAAAAAAAAAAAAAAAAAAAAAAAAATTAAAACCTCAGTAGAGTTAAAAAGCTTAAGAGTATAGACAAGTTACAGTTAAAATATTATTTTTAGTCTTTGTAGTTTGAATTTCATTTTATTTTAGTCAACATAATTTCAATAAAATTTTAAAATTAACTTTTATAAATTAGGGGAATATATTTCTAACATTCATAAAGGTAATGCTATCAGAAATTATTTATTTATTTTAAATCAGTAATATATTAAATTACATAGCCTATTTTTAAGATTAATTGAAAGTACACGAACTAAAATTAAACATTTGAAAGTATAGAAACCAAATGGAATAAGGGTGAGTTTGGAATGCATTTTCAAGTGTTTAATTTAACAACTACGTTATTTTGGGAAAAAAAAAAGTGAGTATTTGACAACCACTCAAACCAAATTTTATCATAAGAGTTTAAATAAAAATGAGTTTTTTGAAAAACAATTTTTTTTTCTAGTCAATCCAAACGGACTTTAAAACTCAAAATTTGGATATCAAAATAGTATTTTAACATAAATTTAATCATATCAACACTCTAATTTGATAGTATACTCTATATCATGTAATTAAGTAATTGCATACCGCCACTTAACCCAAATGGTTAAGCTTCGTATATTTATTTAGTTATATCAATATATTTAGGTTTATTCATTTTGTGTGCATTATTATGAGGAAACATTTGGAGAAATAGTGCTGTTTTTACCTCCAACCATTGATAAGATCTTGTGAGTTCATATGAAGCAAAGCCTCCATTGGGATTCTGCAAGTTGACGATTAATATTATAATAAGGTTTTGGAATTTAATATTACGATATTTTTATTTCAATATTTATATAAATTTCATTACCCAACCTGAAGTGAAAGAATTAGATTAACGGCGTCGTACAGTTTATGAACTTCTATTGGCTTACCCACCATTCTTGGTGGCATTTGTGATAGCAAAATTGCTACCTGCAAAACAAATTAAATAAATTCTCTCATATCTTTATTCACCAAATTTCAAAATTGAACCTAAAAGGCTTTATTTCCAAACGGTTTTCTCAATTTAAGCATAACTTAAGAATAAAATCCACGATTTACGACAATTAGGATATGTTGATTTTATTTTTTAAGTGTTCAATCCTGAAAATAAGTCATTTTAGAAGGAAATTAAAGTGTTTCACAACAACTCAAAATACCTTTTGAAATCATTTTCGAAGTGTGTATTTTAAATAAATTTTATATAAAAAAAAATTTAAATAAAAATGATTTTTTTTTTTTAGTCAATCGAAATAGGCCTTTAAAGATTTAATTATCATGTACTAAAAGAATATTTAATTCTCATTTTACAATGATAGATTTTAAAAGTTAAGCCTATAAATACATCTTCTACCTCTAACTTTCCGCTTTGTTATTTACTTTCTACCAATGTTTTCAAAAGCCAAACTAATTTTTGAAAACTAAAAAATTATTTTTTTAAAAAAAGTTGTTTTCAAATATAGCAAAATGAGCCAAATTATTTACAAATATAGAAAATTTTCATTATCTATCAATATAGACCGCAACAAGCGATAGAGGTCTATCACGGTCTATCGCTCAAGCGAAACGATAGAAATCTATCATGGTTTATCGCTGATAGACAGTGAAATTTTTTTATATTTGTAAATAGTTTGATATTTTTTTTATTTATAGTAATTTTACTTTTAAAAACTTATTTTTTTTTATGTAGTTAAGAATTCAACTTTTTTATTTAAGAAAATGAAATACATCGTAAAAATTTGAAAGAAAATAAACTTGATTTTAAAAATAAAAAACTAAAAATGGAATAATTACCAAACTAACCTATTCTCATGTACTAAAAAAACGTTGGAGGACTGTATTATTTCCATTTAATAAAAAGAATTTAGTGCTATATGAGTAATATATGTATTGGAATGCAACTCAAATTCAATAAGACTGATTTAGATAAATTAAAAAAAAAAAAAAAACAAAAACAAAAACAAAAACTTAAAAACTATATATTTAAAAATTAGGATTGGTTTTTTAAAAGATTGGTAATTAAAAAGTCATAGATAACAAAGTAAGACATTTGGAAGTGGAATAGATGTTTATAGACTTAATTTTCAAAAACTAAATGGTTATCAAATGGAGTCAAGGTTTTTTTTGTTCTTTGTTTCTAAAAATTAAGTTTATAAACATTACTTTCATATATAAATTTCATGTTTTATTATCTACTTTTCACTAATATTTTAAAAAACATTTTTAATAAATTTGACTAAGAATACAAGAGGTTTCTTTAACAAAGAGGAAAATTATAATTGAAAAATTAGAAGGAGAAACATAAATTTCAAAAAACGAACAACTTATTTTCCTTTTGTGTTTCACAAATAATGTATTCATAAAAAAAGAAAAAAATAATCTTCATTACAAAACTATAAATCTCGGATAATATTAACCTTAACTTTACAACTCAACCGATTACCATTCAAAAATAAAACTTTTTTCCCATTAAAACAACTCGTTGGATAAATCTAATGAATATCGTTGTTTAGAATGACTTACTAACTATTTAACAATATATTTTATTTATTACTTTTGCTCTTTAAAGTACTTTTAAAGTCATTTTAAATCAACTCGAAAAAGTTGATATAAGTAAAAAAAGATTCAATTACCTTTAAAGCTTCAGAAGTACAATCAGAAACAGCCCATGCATTGTCTGGAGTTGAGAAGGGCCATCCACCCTTTGAGATATGGCGATACCAAACACTTGGTTTATGATCTCCAACTCCATTTCTCCTCACCTTAATTCCATTATTAATTAATACCAAATCTAGGTTAATTAATCATATTTCAAACTCATTAATAAAGTTAATGAAATACTTTACTTGTGAGTTTTTGACAAAATTATGAGCTTTCTTAAGCACGGAACCATATTCCTCGATTAGATCAGTTGCAACTATAGCTTGAACTGCAAAAACTACGTCCCATAATTGAGATCCGTTATATCCCTGTCCAAATATGCACATAATATGGTCCATGAATTGATTAACAAATGCCAACGTGCAATTGAAAATATTGTAAAGACTAATATGGGAATGATTTTGAAATTATTAAAATTGTTTTTTTTTTCTTTGTGTTTAAAGTCATTTCAAAATATGTTTTTAACTATTTAAAATCAATTTTAATGATATGAAATCACATTTAAAAGTATAAAACCTTTCATTCAATTGAATTTTAACATGTTTAAGAGTGATTAGTTAAAAAACACTTCCAAACATACTAATAAAATGCATACAAAATTTTAAGACTCACAACCCTAACAAGCAAAGTATAGAGTAAATATATATTGGAGTGATTTTGAATGAGTTAAAATTATTTTTGTCTTGTTCAAAATAATTTTGAAATACGTTTTTAGTCACTGAAAATTATTTTAATATTTGCTTTTATACTTTTAGATGCAATTCTCATGTCATCAAAATTGATTTTGAATTATTAAAAACATAAAATAACTTCCAAACATGTTGAAAGCAATATTTGAACCTGCATTTTCATTCCATCCTCGGCTAGCCAGAGATAATCTTTGATTCTTGAAATGTGTCTTCTAAATGCTTCTGAGTTTGAATCCTCAGCCCAACAACATACCATGTTTAGCACCTGCATATAAAAACATACACAATTCATGGCTTTCTCCATAAAAATGGTTTATATATATATATATATAGAGGTGTTTATTCAAATCGTAGAAACCAAACCGATAATGCATAGAAACCTAATTCTGCAGTTCGATTCGATTTTTTTAAATGTAAAACCATTTTTTGCAGTTCGATTTGGTTTGGGCCATGAAATCGAAACCAAAATCGAACTGATTATATATATTTTATTACATTATTAAAATATAGGTTAAAAAACACTTAGTCCCTGAAAAGTAAGGAAATGAGCGAGAGCGAGAGCACACATGTCATTTTATCATAAACATCCTCTTTCTCTCTCACACTCTCCCACTCTCGCTTTCGCTCTCACTTATTTTGAATTATAAGAAATAGTTTGAGAAGGAAAAAAAATAAAATAAACCACAAAATCGAACCAAACCGCACCACATATATGCAGTTTGATTCCTATATAAAAGAATTTCAAAATTTGCAGTTCAATTCGACTTGAGGCCCAAATTGAACCGAACTGAACGGTGAACACTCCTATATATATATATATATATATATAAAAGTGAATGACATGGAAGAAGAAGTAGTTTAATTACCTTGCTAACAGGTCCAAGGCAAAGATAGTGAGTGTTTTCATCCTCATGGTGGATGTGTTGAATCACAAGGTCAAGAGCTTTTTGCCTAAGCTTTGAGAGAGGCCATTTCTTTAACAATGGTTCACCAAACTTGTGGATTGAATCCCATAGCATATCTTGTATCTTGGAATGTGGGGTGTACAAATCTTCCTATGAAAATCAATCCCATGTTTTCTTTTGTTAATTCATGGTATTATTCAAAATTCGAGTTAAAAGTATAATTATTAGATGATATGATATTAAATTTGTCTTCATCTATCTACTTAAGTTTTTGAGTCAATCGGTAATTTAACAATATGTTCTAGCTTTTGGTCGAGGTGATAATATCTCTTAATTATTTAAGTTATTGTATAGTTAAATTTTAAGTTTAGTTTCTAAATATTGAGAGATTTGTGTCTTTTAAAACAATCTCTTAACTTTCAATCTATCCAACAAATTATTATATGTTCAATTTTATGTTTAATATATCTTTGACTTATTTGATTCTTTTTAATTGATAGATCAATTAAATAAATAAAGTCTAGGGTTACATAGATATAAATTTCAAATTTGTATTTAATTAATCAATCGATCTACCAAGATGTTTGAAAATATGATATTTGGGAATTAAAGATAATTGTGTTTTGGTTATTCATAGAAAATGTTATCAAGATTTTATGAACAAAAATTATGTTTGTATTTAAATTATGAAATTAAGCCTAACAATTTTATATAAATTTAATAGATTAGTTACTTAAACAATAAATATCATTCAATATATTGATAAGAATGAATTAATATAGAATCAATAATAATTTTAATTATGCATATTTGAAAATTGAGTAATTTACCATTAAAAATAACCGATTAGTACGTCATGAATGTCATTTTTTAATTAGTTAATGAATGTCATATTAATTATAATCTAATACTTAATTATTTTTAATTAATTAAGTTTAACATTATTAATTTTAATTTTCATTACATAATGAAAGAAAATATATTTTAATAAACAATAAATTATATAAAAAGTGAAAAAATAGATAAAATATGGTATGATAATAAAGAATACTAAAAATATGATATGTTAATAATGAATGAAAATAATGAATATTAATCACAATAATTACCCAATTATAAATAATCAATAATAATCATGTATTATAATGAATGATCAAATCAAAATTAATCGATAATTGTTTGATACAAAAGAAAAGGCAATCAATTATTATTATTATTAAAAAAATAAAATTTTGTACTAACTAAATTTAAATAATCTTAGATTACTAATCAAATATATTTAAGATGTTATTAGTTATTTAATTAATAATTTATGTTAATAATAATTGCATTCCTTCAAAAAAAAATTATGGGTATTTTAAAAAAATAAAAGAAATTATTGAAAATAATTACAAATATAGCAAAAATTTATTTACTATTTATGATCACGGTCTATCACTAATAAAAAGTAAATTTTTGATATATTTGTAAATAGTTTGATATTTTTATATTTATAATAATTTTTCAAAAAGTTATTATAAAAATAAATTAAGTAAATATTTAAATAAATTATTGTTTATTTACTAAAGCAAAGATTTATATTAATTTTCAATGCCTACGTCGACTGTCTACTATAGAGAAAACCCGTGATGTACCTTAGCACATAGGTTTCGAGAAAGATTCCAATCAACCGTAGGATAAGGACACGTGTAAAGCTCTCGCCTTAGGCTCATTATGATGGGGCTAACTGGTCCCACAAATCTCTTTCCGTACAAGTATGACATTGGTAGATATACCATTCGACTATGACACCACATCCTCCCTGCCCGTTAAACTTAATGTGTTATTTATTTATTTATTTTCTCAAAATACTAACATTGATGAAATAAGTTTGGAATTTTTCTCTTTTTGAATAAGTTTATTAAAATAATGTATGTTTTTTAAAATTTTTTAAAATTCGTTCACTTTTACCGTAAAAATATTGAAAATATATGTATGGTTGTTTGGTGGGATTTTCGACAGTTTTTTTTTTAAATAACTTTGAATTTAAATATGTTTTTATCAAAAAAAAAAACTAAAACCGAAAATCTTAGACTTCGTTTAATAACTACTTAATAGTTTTAAAAATTAAGCTTGTAAATATTACCTCAGTTTTATGATTTTTTTACGAACATAGCTCAATTTACATATTGTCTGTACTATAACCTTTGAATTAATGATCGATTCTTCCAACTTCACATTTTATATATATATAAATAAATAAATAATTGTGACTTTCTTTAGTTGGTTAAGTTTTCAAAATTCAAATTCAGTTTTGGAAATTAAAAGAAATAGTTTCTTTTTTCTTTATAATTAGATACAAATTCAATTCTTATTTTTTTTTTAAAAAAAAAAAAGATTAAATAATTAAAAAGAACTTGTGAGAAAATGATCACACTTTTAAAAATAAAATAAAACAGTTCAAATTTCAAATAGAAAATTTATACTTTCTCAAAATATATATATATATATATATATATATATATAGGGAGGATAAATGGAACCTGGATGCAATGGAAGAAAATAAGGCAAGAGCCATATCTCGGGTGGAAGTGGATTGTTTCCTTCCCACTCATACACCCCAAGGACCTGCATACAAATTTAATTTTAGTTTAAATGATTTTTAAATATAGTAAAATAAATTAAAATATTTATAAATATAGTAATATATATGGATAGACACTTACAAACTACTATCATCTAATTGTCTCATTGCTGCCTATCATAGATAAATAGTGACATTTTGGTATATTTGAAAATATTTCCAACAATTTTGACATTTAAAATAATTATCCTTTTAATTTATTATATAATTTTAAATAATTGGCCAAATATGTCATATACTCATATTATAGCCTCTAATATTTTAGGTAATTCTCACTTTCATTTTATTATTTCAAGTGTCAATTTTAACCTTACCTGTATTGGAAATTTTCAATTTGATTATTTGCAAAAGAGATTAATAAAATTTTATTTTAACATATAATAAAATTGAAACAAGTTAATAATATAAAATTTATGTTAATTGAGTTAGGTTGAATAATTAGCTTATTATGAACAAGTTTGGTGTACCATTACATTGTTGTTTTATTGTTATATTTGAAAACTTGAACATATTACTCTAATACAAAAGAATAAATAAGTGAATAACAAATTGTTAAAATATTAAAGTCATTTTGTATATTTAACTTAAATAATTAAATAGTTTAAATTTTGTTTGATAACCATTTTGTTTTAGTTTTTTTTTCTTTTAAAAATGAAGCTTTCAAAACATTGCTTTTATAAAATTTCTTTATTTTGTTATTTACTTCTCCAAATATTTTTTTTTAGAAAAAAACAAGCTAAAATTTGAAAACTTAAAAAAATTATATAGTTTTCAAAAACCTTTTTTTTTTTTTTTTTTGTTAACTTGACTAACAAATAATGTGTTTTTTCTTAAACTAGCATGAAATTTAAAAAGAAATAAACATACATTTCAAAAAAAATAATAAAAAAATAAAAAATAAAAATAAAAGTTACCGAACACGATTGAAAAGTAGTTGATTAAAATGGAATAAGAGTTATAATATGCGGACGGTCTTACGGAGAGCCAAGTTTTCCCCCAAGAGGGGATTGAGGTGGCACCACCGCGATCAAGAATCCATCTTCTTGCTTCGCGCAGGGCTCCATCACAACCGTCCATTTCCTCACCCAATAGTCTTAAGCTCACGTAGGATAGGACTGTACATAGCATTGTGCTGTTCCCTTCTATATGCAATCCCCAACCTCCATCTTCATTCTGTAAAGTCAAAGCTTATATTAATGTCATTAAAAAAAATAATAATTCAGTTGATATATAGAAAATTATTGAAAATATTTTTAAATATAACATAATGGCACGTCTTTCAATAATAGACTATAATAAATGTTACTGATAGATACCGATAGAATTCTACTAATTGATAAACAATGATATATTACTATATTTATAAATAAATTGATTTATTTTATTATATTTATAACAATAAGATATTTATGTTGAATAAATAAATGATATTACTATTAAAATGAAAAATCAACTCCTAATACTATCAATTTAAAATATTTGTAAAAGGCAAAAAAAGAAATATATATATATATATATATTTCGAGTGGTCCTAATGTTTTGGATTTTTTTTCAAATGGACCTTTTATCATTTAAAATTGTTAATGTTATATAAAATGTATTAAAAATTATCAGCTAAGTTGTTGTAGAAAAGATTGTTAAAAGTTGTTTAATAAGAAAAACTCATATATCATTAAATTATTATATTATTAACATATTTGAACTCTTGACCATCCCACTTAGATTTGTTTCACTTAAAAGAAAATTGAAGTTTTCTCATCAGCATGTCCAATTTTGTTAATGAACAAATATAATTGGTTTTATGTGTGAAGCAGCATCCAAGGACATGTAAATCTATTAATAAAATATCATAATTTAATGACACAACACTCTTTTTTGCTGACATGTTTAAAAAATTATATGAAAGGACCTAATTCAAATAATATATTGAGAGTAAATTTAATAAATTTAAAATATCATGGACTATCTTAATTAAGAAAAATCTAAAAGATTAGATATAATTTAATTTATTTAGCCAAAATGCAACCCTATAGTAAGTTATTGTCGAAAAAAAACGATGAATACACATTTCAAGAAATTCAAGTTAATTCTAATGAATAACCAACTTCCATCATGCAATTATTAAACTCAAGAAAGGGGAAAAAATGCTTAGAAATTAGAAAATAAATACTTGGTGATTGTAAAGGTAGCGGCACATTTCATGTCGATGGTGGCACGAGAGGACTACATCAAGAGCTTTCGTTACACTTAGCCCAATCACCTAACCAAGAAAAAAATCGTAATTATATATATTTTTTTCATTTTTCATTACATATTATTCCTTAATTACAAAATCCTAACACAAATTATTTTTGGTTAAGTTTTTTATGCCAACCATCTTTCCAACTTTATTCTCTCTCAACAACCTTTAGTTTTGTGTGTTAATTACTTATATTTATATCATTAAAAATATACATACACATATACACCAAATATTTCTCTTTTTTTTTTTTTTTTTTGAAATAAATCACCAAATATTTCTTACTTGGATGTATGTGTCATCGACACATTCATTCAATAACAAATATTCGAATATCAATCTATCAACAAAAGAAACAAAGAAAAAAAAGAAAAAAAAAAAAACGAATATCAAATCAATGATCCGTACCTCAAGTGCCTAAAAATTAATGATTAAAACTAAAAGGGAAATTATGGGACCATTTACTAAAATTAAATAAAATTAACAAAAAAATATTATTGGTTGTTATAAGCACATAAATTCAATGTTGGGCCAATTTGAAGATGATGGCAACATAAATTAGCAAGTAGAGGCTGTGGTGAGGAGAATGAGAGGGGACCAATGGGGCAAAAAAACAAAATAATAATTTCAAATAATATAAATGGTCCTACTTTTGATATGGTCTTTAATATCATATATTTTAACTTAAAAAAAAATCCACATATATTTTATTATAATTTGATGTACTATAATTATTGTTTTTTCTATATAATAAACCATTAGTTAAGTCATTAACTTAATAATATTCTCACTCTAAAGACGTAATTTTAATAATAAAAAAATTTTAAAAGTGAGCATAATTATGTAGTAATTGATATGTGAATCAGAAGTTTAAATCTTCATGATAATAAAAAATAATGGACAAATTGTAAAATCTACTCCTAAAATATCGCGATAGTTGCAATTATACCCTCAAATTTTCAATTTTAAAAATTGAACCCTTAGACATATACAAGTGTTAAAATTAGACCCTCAAACTTGTATAATTATATGAATTTGAGTGCTCAATTTTTATCATTTGTGAGTTCAATTTCTACTATTATTGTAAGTTTGAGGGTCAAATTCTAACATTTCTAGAAGTTTGAGGGTCCAATTTTTACAATTTAAAGTTTGAGAGTGTAATTGCAACTACCACCATACTTTAAGGGATGTTTTTACAATTTGTCCAAAAGTAATCTTTAGAAATGATAGTTATCAATCTTAATTTTCATATTTTAACAGTTTGATTTTATTGCAAGTAAAAACAATTCTTACCTTAATAACTATAACTATATGTATATATATAACAACTCTTGTAAAAGTAGCCATTTAATTTATGAACGACTTTGATTTGTAATGATTCAGTCATTCTATTTTCAAATTTGTAACAATTTAGTTCTAGTACTTTAGTTTGTAATGATTTAATCACCATAATTTCAAATTTATGACATTAAAAATTTCATCAAAATTAAGTCATTTAATTTTTGTTATTTTAACGATTTAGAGTTTTATAATTTATAAACATATTAGATTCCTAATTAGATTATTCATCTATTTATGTAATAAGTTCCATTAAATCTTAACAATAATTTGTTAGAACAAAATCTTTAAAGACTTTGAAGTATATAGAGTCATAGACTAACTTCATATTGCCTACTAAAGATTAAATTGTTAACCAATGTAAGGAGAAAAATCATTATTAATCAAATTTTAGAGATTAAGGGCTCGTTTGGGTTAACTTAAAAAATAAATATTTTTCATAAATTTATTTTTATTTAAACATTTTTTATAAGAACTGTTTAAAATAAAGATAATAATAACTTTCAAATTTCATTTTGAAGGTGGTCAAACAATTATATTTCTTAGAAAATGACTTATTTTTTAAATTAAATCTTTGAAAATAAAAACTCTAATGCGAAAATGAATTTTAATAAAAACAATTTAGCTAAATTCTAAAAGTAGTTTAATTAGGGGTATAAATTATAGTGCGGTGCGCCCACATGAATGATCAAATTAATAATTGAAAATAATTCCTGATAGATAATTTAATTTATTTTATTTTTTTTCCATTGAATTTAAATCATTTAGTCAAATTTCAAACCGGACATGTTTCCTGTATATAAAAACATTTTCAAAATAGATTACATAGTACACACTTGAAAATAAAATACAAAAGTTTCAAATAATTTTTATAAAAGAAGTTGGGACATTTTGGTCTCTCTGAACTTTATTTAAATAATAAATCATAAAAACATAATAATTCTAATGCTTCTTTAAAAAAAAAAAAAAAATAGATGGAATGACTTTAGTCTATGTCTCACGAATTATTAGAGAGCAATAAAATATTAGTATATATTTAGAAGCAAAGCCTGATATAAAATCACTTCAAAATACAATTTTAATCACTTTAAATTTATTTAATATTTAATTTTACTATTTTGAATATAATTTATATATCAATAATTTTAAAGATTGGCAAAAAGAATTTTAACTATTTTAGAATAAGTTTCCAAATATGCTCTTAAGCACTAAAATAATGTTTTAAATCGATCATATACTAAACAAAATTTTAAGGGAAGTAACTGATTAGGACAATTTTATTAAATAAAATTTTAAGTTAAAGGACTTTTTAGAGACTACTAGAATTAAAAAGAGATTGAATATATATATTAATTAAATAGTAAAAAAAAAAAAAAAATTACCAAGGCAGGAAGAAGAAACAAAGGGCCACCATAGTCACCAGGCCAAAATCCATCTTGTGTTTGTATAGTTGAGTAGAACCTAATTGCCCTTCTCAATGTGCTCTCAACTGCTTCTTCACTTATTTCCTCTTCACTTCTAATTTTTATTTGACTTGGTAGCTTCACCTCACCACCATTATTCTCCTTTCTCAACTATAATTTATTCAAAAACAAAATTTAATATTAAATTATGGGTTGTTTTAAAAAATATATATATAACAAAATAAATCAAAATACTTACAAATCATAGACACGGATGGATGTGTATTGGTGTCTATTATTGATGAAAAGTGACATTTTGCTATATGTAAAAATATTTTCAGCAGTTTTGTCGTTTAAAATAATTAACCTTAAATTAAATTTAGGTTAAAAATCACTTTTGGTCCTTAAACTTTTTTGGTTTGTAATAATTTAGTCCATGAACTTTACTATGTAACAATTTAGTTCTTGTACTCTAAAATTTGTAACAATTTAGTCCCTATCGTAGAAATTAGTGTTGAAATTTAATGAGATTTTTTTTGCATAAATAAATGGACAAACTAATTAGAGACTCAATATTTTTATAAAATACAAATTCTACATCATAAAATAATAAAAATTGACATCTAATTTTGATGAATTTGAAAGTACAAGTACGAAGTTGTTACATACATTCAAAGACTAAATTGTTACAAAATTGAAAGTATAAAGACTAAATCGCTATAAATCAAATTTTAAGGATTAAATTGTTATTTTCATAAAAGTTTAAGAATCAAAATGTTTTTTAACTCTAAGTTAAATGTGTGGTAAATTAACTTAACCATAAAATCACATCAGTAGAAAATTAGTTTTGAATTTATCCTAATAATAACTTAACATAATATCAATTTAAGGTTTTAATTATAGTGACAACTTGGATGATATCAAATCAAAGTAGGTAGAAAGTTGGGGAGTTCGCACTCAACTAAAACGGTTGAGACTTTGAATTGCTTTTTTCTTCCTTAAAGGGAAAAAAAAAAAAAAAACTATTCTTTTTATAAAAAAATAAGAACCTCTTATCTATTCTCATTCGATCACAATGGGGGATATAGATATTATATAGGGAGAAAATTTGGAATTTGGATATTTGAAATCGGACTTCTAACTTTGAGATTAATAGTACAAACATTATACCAGCTAAATTATGTTCATTTTTGGTGTGGAGATGGCTATTTGGTTTGTTATGTATGTATACACATGCACAATTTTGCTATATTTATAATTATTTTCAACCGTTTCTATATTTTTAAAATCATCCCTTAATTAATTGAGTTATGTTGAAATTCACTAGTAACAAAACATCTTATTGTCTAAATACTTAAATTTTATTTAAATCTTTGTTCCGTACTAGGGGAAAATCATTTATATATATAAAAAGAAGCTGCCAAAATGCATTGATTATTATCAACTTATATTACTTAATTTACTCTTTTAATTATAACTACTATATCTATTTAACGTGAAAATCTAGCATATATATGTGATGTGACAGGACATTGTATACTCATATATCCAATTAACCATAGTTTTTCCTCATTTCTTTAGACAAAATATTATAACCATGGTAAACCTTGAAGCAACAAAAGGAACCAAAAAAAACAAATTTTGAGTCAAAATAATGACTATTTTTATTTTTTAAACTCAATATTTGTATCATAGTTCTTAAAACAATCCAACTTGTAATTCAACTAATTACAATTATTATTGAGAATTTCATAATTTTAATAAGATAGATGAATTACTTATTTCGTTACCAATTGATATTAAAATGAAACTTCATATTATCTAATATGGTATTAGGAGGGTTATGTGTTAGACTAACACAACTATGTATAATTAAAAATATTATTAATACATGAGACAATAGGAGTTATCTACAATATGTTACAAAAAAAAAAAAACATCTAATTTAAATAGTGAATATATTTGAAAAAAAAAAAACATAAAAAATAATTATTTAATTTGTGATTAAACAACTTGAGTCATTGACTCATAGGAAAGCACACAATAGTAAGCTAATTCACACATCACTTCACTATCAATCTATGTTAAGAACAATCATTTTGATTGCAGTTCTTCTTCTTCATCACTCTCCCTCTAACTTCTAAGTAAGAAAAATAATGGTTTTCTTCCATTAAAGTAGACTAACGATGAAAGGAGGAAAATTTTATAATATTTTGGTGCATTTTAAGACGTATCTATTTTTGTAAATTTCACGGTAAGTAAAAAATATATAAAAAAATATTTTTCAAGTGGTTATACATAGTAAACTAACCTGAAATCTCATTAAAAGATCAGAGCTGTGTTTGACTTGAAAACGATTATTGTAGAACTTATTGCAAAAATTTTGTATTTGAGCCTTTTCTTCATCAGAAGGTTTGAGATTTGTGTCAAATTCCCAATATTGTCTTCCTACATGATCGTTCTCACTCGTTTCCCATCCTTTCGAGAATTTCAGCTTCCACATCTGTCTCTAGTGAGAAGGAAAAAGGAAGAAGAAAGAAGGAAAAAGAGGTACTGAATTACAAAAAGAGTTTCTCAGTTAGAGTTTATTCAAATAAGGGTTTAATTATATATATATATATATATATATAGACATGAACAAAAAGGCATATCATGCCCTATGTGCTGTTATCAGTTGGACTTTATTATTAATTTATAATACATTTTAATGCTTTCTTGTGGCAGTTGGCTTCCAATTTGTCTTTCTCTGTCTTGTCCTCTTTCTTTCACCCAGCTCATCCATTTCATCAAACAAATTTATTCAAATTAATATTACAAAGTAATATAATACCAATGTTTAAATGTTTAAAATGTTAATGTAGACGAAATGTTACATGTCTTAGTTTTATGAAAATGTCGATAACAGTGTATAAAAATTAAAAAATTTAAATATATATTTAAATTAATAAATAAATATTCTATATTATTTAAATCAATATTTATTATTAATTTATATTATATTCACACTAGTGATATTTGTTGTTGTAGTGTTTTTTATTTTTTTTTTGAATGTTTCATGAATCTTTTTAACAAAATAATGGAAATTTGTCGATGTTGAACTTATGGAAGATGTGAAAATATCAATAAAAATTTAATACTTTAGGTTCTATTTGGTAACCATTTAATTTTTTGTTTTTGGTTTTTGAAATTTAAGTCTATTTCCTCTTAATTTCTTACAATGATTTGTATCTTATTTGAATACAATAGTTGTATTTTTAGCTAAATTTGAAAAAAAAAAAAAAAAAAAACAAAATCAGAAACTACTTTTTTTAGTTTTTGATTTTTTTCAACATTTTGCTTGGTTTTTTAAAACATTGGTAAAAAGTAGATGAAGAGGAAAAAAAAGTGGAAGAAGGTTTATAAGCTTAATTTTCAAAAACAAAAAACAAAAAAACTAAGGCCCTGTTTGGTAACCATTTCATTTTTTGTTTTTTATTTTTAAAAATTAAGCATATTTAGTTCCCATTCCTTATAATGATTTGCATATTTTTTTAGTACAATGGTTGAATTGTTATCCAAATTCCAAATTTCGAAACAAGTTTTTAAAAACTACTTTTTTTAGTTTTCAAAATTTGGCTTGGTTTTTTAAACCATTAGTAAAAACTAGACAACAAAGGAAAAAAAATTGGAGGTGGAAATAGTCTCTATAGGCTTAATTTTCAAAAACAAAAAACCAAAAACTAAGGCCTCGTTTTGTAACCATTTCGTTTTTAGTTTCTGTTTTTAAAAATTAAGCCTATAAACACTACTTTCACCTCCAATTTTTTTCCTTTATTGTCTAGTTTTTACTGATGGTTTAAAAAACCAAGCCAAATTTTGAAAACTAAAAAAAGTAGCTTTTAAAAATTTGTTTTTGTTTTTGTTTTTGGAGGTTAAGATGTCAACCATTGTACTTAAAGAAGATTGAAATCATTGGAAGAAATATGAAGTAAATAGACTTAATTTTCAAAAAAACAAAAATAAGAAATGAAATGGTTATCAAACGGGACCTACATGATTGCCAAATTTGAGCCTAAGTAGTTACCAAACGAATCCTTAATTATGATATAATTTTATACTTTATATATTTTGGTATAAGAAGAAGCATATGTTAAGATAGGCATGATCTTGTCTTTAATTATATGACATGAGAAAAGCCAACTTAGTTATGTATTACAAGTTTGGTTGTCGAAAATGTGTGAGAGGTAAATGTTTTGGGGTGTTTTTAAATATAGTAAAATGAGTCAAATTATTTATAAATATAGGAAAATTTCATTGTCTATCAGCGCGATAGACCGTGATAGACTTCTATCACTCAATTGGTAGAAGTCTATCGCTGTCTATCGTTCATAGTATCACTGATAGACAATGAAACTTTTCTATATTTGTAAATAGTTTGATATTTTTTCTATTTATAATCATTTCTCTAAACGTTTTTTTATTATTAGAAAATAGAAATACATCAAGAATATTGGGAAAAAAAATACTATTATGATGTTTAGTTTTGAATCTAGTTTTATTTTATCATTATACTTATGCTCTTGTATTTGCATTTTACTTTTCTTTCCATTTAGTTTTTATCTTTGAGTTTTGAGTTTAGTTTTTACTTAATCCCTACATTTTAATATTGTATTTGTTAATTTTTAATTAAATAATTTAAAATAATTATGATGTTAATTTTTTAAAATTAATTTTAATAGTGATTTAAATTTGGTGAAAACTAAACTTAATTCTTTTTATAAATGTGCTTTTTAAAAAAAAAAATTAGTAAGCACATAGTCAATCTAATGGAAATCAAAATGTAAAATATCAATGATTGATTATTTATTTATAATCATAACAATAACGTAAGGTGAATTTTTTTTTTTTTTTATTTGTAAATTGTTGAAATACATATATATATATATTTTAAAAAAAAAATCAAAGTATTTAGCTTCATGTTCCTCATGGTAATAAACGTTATATGTTTTTTGAGGAGTAGTACGAAATTGGTATTTCTTTTGAAGTGTTTGTAGAATTATACTTGTGATTATTGAGGGAACTTTCCTTGAATGCTTTGAGAATTTTCTTTATGTTTCGGTCTATGTTGGTTGAGGTGTCTTGGGAATATAATTTACTTTTAAAATAATATTTTCTTTAAAGTGTCTCAAACAACTCACAAAATAAATTCACTACTATAAATATATTTAATTTTCATTAACAAAAATAATAAGATACTCCTAGTTAACTAAATAATAAGATACTAATCATCATATTTGGTTTATTATCATTTATTTATTTGAACAGCATTGTGATTTAATAATTTACTCAATCAATTTTAATAATTATAACATTATATTTTAATAATAGATTAAATAACAATCTATTATCTATATATATATTACAAAATAGAGATGCCCAATGCTTAGCGTCCTTAAAAAAATAAGTGTCTTAATTCCCATTATTTCATGTGTCTTTCTACATTTTGTCCAAGTGTCTGGAGATTACACATTCATAGTATCCATGTAATGTCACATTCTAATTGTCAATAATGACATTTGGTGGATCTTGGTGATATGCACATCGGTGAGAATTAAAAGAGAGCTCTTTTTTTTTTTTTTCCTTATTTTATATCATTTCAATTTTTGTTATTTTATAATTTTTGTTATTTATTATATTATATTATATATATTTTCTTAGTATTCATGTTCTCGTTGTGTATTATTCTGCTCCTCAATTTTGCAACACGTTATCAACACGAGCTCCTGTTGTTTTCCCTGTTGAAGGTAGGTCATTTTCTCTCTTTACTATTATTAGTAAATTAAATGTTGTTTTGTATATATACAAAGCATTACCCACCGCAACCTTTGAAAAATTGGTGCACAACATTGGATTGTGGCGACTTAGAGATCTCAAGTGATGTCTCTATGAGGGAAACAAATATATTGTATTCTTTAAGGATTAATAAATTCTACGAAATATGTACTTTTTTCCTTCACTAAGATTTTATCCAGTTGGTTTTTTTCTAGTAAGGTTTTAATGAGTCATATTTTATATATATATTGGATATCTAAGGAAAAATATTATATATATTAGAAAATAGAGGTCTAATGCTTAGTGTCATTAAAAAAACAAGTGTTTTGACTCCCATTGCCTCATGCGTCTTTCTACATGTTATCCATGTGTTTCAAGATTATACATTCATAGTATCTATGTAATGTCACATCGTAGTTGCCAAATTATCTATAAATAATGACATTTTGTGGATCTTGATGTGATGCTCATTAGTGAAAATTAAAAGAGAAATATTTATATTTTATTATTTTCTATAATTTCAATTTTGATTATTTATTTATTTATTATACCATATTATATTTTCTTGGTATTCTTGTTCTTGTTATACGATAGTTTTGTAGCTTAATTATACAACACAATCAATATTTGTTCTTTGTTAAAAATTTTGTGTTTTTGTTATTTTTCAACATTTATTGGGCGAAGTGATCTTTCTCCCGTGAAGGGAGTTCGAGCCTAGCTAGCTCAACATCTTGATTCTCGTCTGCAATTATTTATTTATTATTTATTATTTATTATTTTTAACGTGTAGGTGTATAGATACATGTATAACGTTGAGAAAGCAAAGAACAAAATAGAGCAACAAAAGTTTATCCTCTTGACTAAGGTTGTTCGTAGGTTAGGTTGGATTAAGTTGGGTTTAAGCGCTTTATAGTTCACCCTCGAATTGTAAGTTTTTTCAATCTAAATAACCCTTATTAAATAATGAACTTAATCCAACCCAAGTACGAAACATTTTGGTTGGATTGGTTTGGGTTACTCGTCACTCAAATCCTTTATTTAAATTTTTGTTCTAAAAGTAAGTAAAATATTATTATGTAAAAAAAATTATTTAATTATTTTCGTATATTGAATTGAGATTAATAACTCAATTTCAATTTATACTACTAAAATTTTCTTTACTAAATTACTTTTAGTAGTTGTTGGAGAATATGTATACTTTTTAAATTTAAAAAAAAGTTTGAATGAGTTGAAGTTGATTTGAGTTATTGGAGTAGAAACGGTAAGCAATCCACAATCCAACCCACGAGTCATCCAAAGAAATCAACTTCAATCCTTTCTCATTTGCCCTCGGTTCTAGCAACCAACTCAATGATGTCACACCATGATGGTCCCTCAACATCCTCCCTAGACTCTCTTATGATGTTCTTCTGATCAAGCTATAACTAATAACTTGTTGTGTTGTGAGAAGTTAAAACTCTTATAGTAAATTCCACCTTTGACCCACATTATTATTTTATAGGACAAAACATTAAATCCATCCGAACCCATCAAATTAGGAGGTTTGGTCGGCTCAATTTGGTACGTGTAACTTGCAACAAATTTACCATTGTTGGAGAAGGAAAGCCAAAAGGGTACAGAATGAAGTTTCTAATATTAAAGACTTTAGGACTATTATATATATTGTATTTTTTTAATTAAGAATATACATATTGTCTTATTTTTACCACTTTAGATCATATTATTATAAACTTGGTCACTTAAGTTTAAATCTTTTTTTTTTATTTTTAATTACGTGTAAAACGTGAAAATTTAAAATTTAAACTTTTGAATTGAGAGAAGATATAGTTGAGAGCTGTGCTCAGATTTAAATTTTTTATAATTAATATAAACCACACCATTAATTCTGAAAAAAAAAAATCATATTAATAATATTACAAACTATCAATTAAAGTAAAATACATCAATTAAAATGTTTATTTTTAGAGAAATTATTTTAAATGGTAAAATTGCTGAAAATTTTTACAACTAATAGCAAAATACACAGTTTATCTGCAATAGGCCGCAATAAATCGCGATAGACTACTATCTATGTCTATCGTGACACATATAGTAGTTTATTTGGTCTATTATCAAATAGACAGAGAAATTTTGCTATATTTATAAATATTTTTTTTGTTCTTTTTGCTATATTTGAAAAAAAAAAATTCTTATTTTTAAATAGCTAAAAATAGCTAAATAATTAATATAGTAATTGAAATAAATGGTTACACGCTTACTAGTTATAACTTTTTTTTATTTTACTAATAAAGTACTAAAAATATGTTTTCGGCAAAAAATTAAAACTAGTTGTTTATTTAAATGCCAAAAAAAATATAGTTCAAACTGAAATATTTATTTGTGTTACGGTGGTTTGAATCTTCCAACTCATTTGTTGTGGGAATCTACGTTGTAGAAATAAAAAGTAAATAAAAAGTGAAACTGAGAGAGGAAAAAAAGAAAAAAATTGAATAAGGGACCACTATTCTAGAGGATCATTTACTTTACACCTAACACATTAAATAATTCCGTTGGAAGAAAGAATGGAGATAACAATTTGGAAGGAAGAAATTTTTTCTATTAATACTCTATTTGGAATTTTATGATATTTTTTAAAGATTTGAAATCCTAACCGATTTTAAATGAATTTCGATCTAGACTGTAATTTGAAATTGGATGGTTTTAGTTAAAAAAAAAAAAAAAAAAAAAAAAAAGAGAAGCAAAAATTTGTAAGAATTTATAGGATTTATAGATAAATTATTTATTTAACTTTGTCATATCCTAATTTTTATCAATTAATTAATCATAAAAGTCTATTTGTTCAATTTTTTTTTTTCTGGGTACCCATTCGAACACAAAAATTTAAATACTTTCAAACAAAGAAAATAAATTAAAATTATTTTTGGTATTTCGAATCACAAAATTTAAAATCACTTCTTGGTCTTTTCTAAAATCACTCAAAAATACATTTTTAATCTCTCAAAATTAATTTAGTTTTCAATTTTACGTTTTTATACAAATTTTATATCATTAAAATTATTTTTGACAGATTAAAAATATGTTTCACGATGATTTTAACCATTCTTAAAATCACTTTCAAACAATCTAAATGAGGGGAAATGAAGTACAAATGTGAACACTTTGAGAAAAGACTCTTTCACTCACTCAATACTAGCTCACTCACTTTTCCCCATTCTTTCTTAACTTTCCCTAAGTTTCTCCAACTTTCTTAATTTCTTCTTTTCTCACTCTTTTTTAACTTTCTCTAAGACTTTTTGTTTTGCACGTTTTCTTATTCTTCATGTAGTATTAAACAAAAATCAATTACCCCCATTTGTTGTACCAAAAAATAAAAATTGAAATGATTAGGTAAAAGGACAAATGATCATTTATTACTTTGTTGAAAGATATGAAGCAATAGAAAAAAATAAACCTTACAATCTGATTGTTTGAAATAACATTTTTTTAATGAGAATGTTTTCAAATATAGAAAAATGAATTAAAATATTTATAAATATAGCAAAATTTTATTATTTATTTGCAACATAGATAGACATAGATAAATAGATTTTGATATTTTACTATAATTTATAAATATTTTAAGTAGTTTTGTCATTTAAAATAATTTTCTTTTTGATAACGGACAAATTATGAAGAATAAATAAATTAAAATAAAAAATTAGAATATAAAATTTATCCTTTATAATCGATTTTTTCTTTTTTTATAAACAAATTCATACTTTATAATCGAGTTTATATACATATATATATTGTATAGATAGAATAGATAATATACAAATTACAATGCAATAAATAACAAGATGCATGGAAAGAAAAGTTTTATCATTCATATATTTACAGTCCAGTAGCCATAATCATTTAATTGCCAGTAAAATCAACTCTAATTAACTGCATATTTTTACTCAAAAAAAAAATAATTAATTGTTGACATCAAACTTAATATAGTTTGTGTTTAATCATCTTTCTAGTGTTACTTTAGAAAGAACTTTTTCATATCTTTTCCGAGGCATGTGCCACTATTATACCTTTTCTCTTGTATAACTGTCTTTTTACTTGGCCTCACTAGTGATTTTAAACAACTAACAACTTTCATTTAACAACTAACAACTAACTTTTTGGTTCAATTTATTATTGTTTGATTCTCGGCTTTTGACGTTTTATTTTTTTTCTTCCAATTTTTTTTTTTTAATTTTGTTTTGAATTAGTTTTTTTTTTTTTTTGCCTATTTTTAAACTAAAATTGAGAGGCTATTTCTTGGTTTCATCCAGTCATTAATAAGTGAGTTTGCTTCCGAGCCTAGTACAAAGAGGAGATGTGAAATCAATTCTCTTTTTTCCTTTTAGCTTCAGAAGCTGAACTTCGTCTAACCCAAATAAAGTATACTCCAATTTTGCTTAGTAAGATGGGGAAAAGCAAAAGAAGAAGTCATTTTTTAGGGGGCCTACAGCCATTATGTGGCATAGGGGTCTGACTTCCGCCCTACTCTCACGGTAAGCATACCTACAAACAAGGTCTCATGGATGTAGGTATTTGAATTCCCAAATCTTTTCTGAGATACTCCGAGGTAGGGGAACTGACTTTACAAGTCACCAGACTAGGGTATGTGCAGTGGGAGACAAAAGAGTCTTACTTGTGTATTGTCATGCATAAGGGGTCCATTTCTTTTTTTTATAAATTGAAATTGGACATTTTTGTTTTTTTTCTTGACACTTTCTAAAGAAAATACATATACATCCCATAATGATTGGTATTTTTTTAAAAAAAAATAAATACATATGCACAATAATTATTAAAACACTATAAAACACCAAAATCCAACTCTAAGTTTATTTTTAAGGGTATATACTCTTGGTTCAATTCGGTTCGTTTTTTTATTGCTTTTTTCAATCAAAATTCAATTCAAACCAATACTTTTTTATTTTCTCCAAATACAAATCAATATATCCAATTTTATAAGAGATAATCAAACTAAACCAGTATTGACTTGATTTTTTTTATTTTTTAATTTTCTTAAAATACAAATCAATATGTTCAATTTTATACTAAAGAATCAAACCAAACCAATGGAGGACTTTTGCTATATTTGCAATTGTTTAAAAATGTTACTATATTATCCTTAAAAATGTTGCCCTTGTTTTCAAATGTAATAAAATAGTCAAATTCTCTATAAATACATAAAAATTTCACTATAGGTAGCGTTGATTGACGGTAAAATTTTTCTTATATTTGTAAATAATTTAATATTTTTTATATTTATAATAATTATCCTCGTATATATCCCCAAATAAAAGTATGGGTTAAAAGATTTGGAAATAAAATAGGAAAAGTTTGTTTAAATTTGGAGTAATCCGAAAGAAATTGAATTCGTATTGTATTCTATTCCTGATCTGTGATCTGTTTTCATTTCGTGTGGGCTCGAAAGCAATAAATACGAGCTTTTCCATGGAGGTTTCTACACTCCCATAATCAAACCTTCTATCCACTACCAACCAGATCAAAATTCACCAACCACTCTTCAACTTCACCATCCATCTCCATTATCCACCCAGTTCGTACCACTTCCATCTCCTTCAACAACATTCTTCAGCCACTCTCCTTCACTAATCTTAATTTCGCCGGGAATGGGGCGTCCAAAGGAGAACAGTAATTCTTCCGTCTCCTTCGCCGCTGTCGTCGCCGGCTTTTTCTTCTTACTGGCTCTGTATTGCGCAATTGATCCCTTCAAGCACAGTTTAGTCGCTAACTTCCCTGATTTTGAGACCTACTATGTCGAATTGCCGCCCTGGTCTCAAATGCCGACGGAGAGAGATAGCGAGAACTCGTTGCAGAAGTCGACGATCATGTTTAAGGATCAAGTTCAGGGCCCTGAGAGTGTGGCTTTCGATCCTCTAGGGCGCGGACCTTACACTGGTGTAGCTGATGGTAGAGTACTGTTCTGGAATGGTGAATCCTTCACTGATTTTGCTTATACTTCACCTAATAGGTAATGTTCTTCTCTTCTTCTTTTGCTTAATCTGTCTGCGTTGATTGTTGAGTAGTTCTCGTTTGTGAATTCTTCTAGGGTGTCGTGTCGATGTAGGATGGAGGAAGTTTGATAGTGTAGACGTGGTTGAATCATGTTCATGAATATTTTAAATCTTAACTTCCTCCAACTAATTTTATATTCTTTGCTTTGAAATTCGAAACAATGATTTTGAAGTTTTCATATCTAGTACAATAAATATATGAATATTTTTAAAATTTTGGGTTTGGATTATTACCAAAGAAGGAAAGAAAGTAAGAGGTTTGCTAATTTAGATCGTTAGATAAGTAATTAATCTATGAATTCTGGGAAATTAGGCAAAAATCTGACCGTTTCAGTGAAATTTCTTTATGTAAAAACAAGAATTCATATCATTCTCTCTTTCTAATTTATTTAAATTTCCATCCAATTTTTTTGTCTTTTTGTAGGGCGAGAATTCAAACGGTTAAACTATACTTGACTGCTTCATGTATACTGATTCTTTTATTTAGCCTACAAGTGGTGTCATGGTGTAAGTTTGATATTTAAACTTTATTATATATAGAAACAATCTTTCAGTTATGAATATTTAATTGGGACAAATTAGTGTGAAAACATAATAAAATATATAAATCTTCCCTTTTCCTTCTTGCCCCTGAGTGGAGAGAGAGGACGCTGGAGTTAAAAGCTAGAATAAAACTTAGTGCTTCTGTACAAACTCATGTAGTAGGATTTTGTGCAAGAAGAAGCAAAACATAAAAGTTAATGTTCACCCTTTTTTGGGAAAGGGAGACTCTCAAACTGAATTTGTTCTTCAATTTTCTTATCCATTTTAAATATACAAGCCAAATACTGAATGTTATATGGGAGAGAATGATATAGATGTACTAATTGTTGAAGTAGAACTAGGAAAACATTGGGAAGTTGTTTGGTTGCCATTGCTGGTGTTCTAATCTCCTTCATGATCCCTTATGTTTGACTTCAGCTGCTTTGCTATTGAAAATTAATTGCTCATCCACAGTTTGTTCTACAACTTCTTGAAAACTCAAGACCTTCAGTAGTGACATTGAAACGCTATAAATAGAGTTGTGAATGGTGAACCAATGATTGTTTAGATCTGTTCTGTTGTATGCCAAAATTGATGTTTTCTAATTACTTATTTCCATATGGTTTCAGGTCGGAGATATGTGATCCTAAACCATCAATTTTAAGCTATTCGAAGAATGAGCATATATGTGGCCGCCCTTTGGGTCTCCGGTTCGACAAGAAAACAGGCAATTTATATATTGCAGATCCATATTTTGGGCTGATGAAAGTCGGACCGGAAGGAGGTCTGGCAACATCTCTTTCAACTGAAGCAGAAGGAGTGCCATTCAAGTTTACTAATGATCTAGACCTTGATGACGAAGGGAATGTATACTTTACAGATAGCAGCACCAAATACCAGAGAAGGTAAGCTATGAAGATTTTCTCTTGTTAATTAACAAAAGACCATCGATGCTTCCCAATTATTATGGTGATTTTATTGCTGATCACCACTTTATAGAGAAGGGTTATATGAAAATCAAAAGTAAATTGAAACTCATGTGTAGAAAGAAACAATGAGTAGGGGAATGAAAGATCTCCTTTATGTTCATTCATCTATAAAACTTGTCGATGTTGTTCTTGTTGAAGACAACATTGTATTCTATTCTTATAAACCCAAATGTCAATTTATATAACATTGAGTAATTTGGTTTTAAATCTAGAAATTTGTGTCGTGTAGATTAACTAGACTAATTTCCAAGAACATTCAAAGGACTGCTTGGTGCTTATGTACTTTGGCCTTTGTGATTGCTGTTTTTTCAGTTTTCAAGAGAAGAAAACCTTCTAAGAGTTCTATTACCTACATTTCTTGTGCAGGAATTTCTTGCATGTAGTTTTTTCTGCTGAGAACTCCGGGAGAGTTTTGAAATATAATGCTGCTACGGGAGAAACCACTGTGCTTGTGAGAGATCTTCATTTTCCAAATGGCGTATCACTAAGCAAGGATGGTTCATTCTTCGTCTTCTGCGAAGGGGGCAAAGGAAGGTGAAACTCTTTACAACTCTAAATGCCTCTTCAAGTTTTTCATAAAAAATTATTACTACAGTTCCACTCTCATTAATAACATCTCTTAGAACACCAATGATTAGCTTATTTCAACTCATTCACTACTTTAGCATTCAACACACATTCACTCATTAAAACTCATTTCCATCATTGATCTAGATTACTCAAGTATTGGTTAAAGGGTGAGAAGGCAGGAACAACAGAGCTCTTCGCCATACTTCCCGGCTTTCCCGACAACATCCGAACAAACGACAAGGGCGAATTTTGGGTGGCAATCCACAGTCGACGTTCTAGATTAGCCAGTTTGGAATCTAAATATCCAAAACTGAGGAAATTTCTGGTCAAGCTTCCAATAACAGCAAAATTCCAGTTACTGCTCCGGGGGCAGCGGCTTCATGCAGCGCTTGTCAAGTACAGCCCAGAGGGAAAGCTTTTGCAAATATTAGAAGACAGCCAAGGGAAGGTTGTGAGAGCAGCAAGTGAAGTTGAGGAACAAGATGGAAAATTGTGGATTGGAAGTGTTCTAATGTCTTTTATTGCAGTTTATGACTTGCATTAAGTTTGGTAGAAATAAGAACTGGAATAAGCTTTTTTAGTTTTCTTCATTTGGTAGTATTAGTTAGCCATGTTCATGTGAACTTGTTGTTCTCTTTTTTTCCTTCTCTTCTTCCCTTCTTCCTTCGCCATGGAAGTTGGGAAATTTGAAGATTTAACTAAAAGTTCTACTTCTAGTTTATGAATCAAACTAGTAGTTATGATCCAAGAAGCCCCTTCTGTGTCATGATAGATCATGTAGACATAGATAGTAGTTTATCGTGGTCTATTAAGTTTATCGTGGTCTATTACAGATATTTGTAAATATTTTCAAAAACTTTTGTCATTTAAAATAATTTCTCTAATTTTTAGGGTAATTGCAATAGATAACATTTTTAGGAATAATAACTCAATGTATAGCAATGTTTTAAATAAATTGCAAATATAGCAAAATTTATCTATTGAATACTACAAACTAGATTTAAAATTTTTTATATTTGTAAATTATTTTGCATTGTGCTATATTTGTAATTGTCCTTCCTTTACATTTACTTTCAATTTGTAACAATTTAATTAAAGTGGCAAAGGTGAAAGGTTGGATCATTCACTTTGAGATGATAATTGAAAACTTACGCACTTGCTATGTTCATATTGACATTATTTTCAAGAAAAAATACATTTTTAGTCTTTAGGTTTCAAAATGTTGTAATTTACTTTTGAAATTTGTTTTAATTTGATCCATTTGTTTCAAAATTTACACTTTTAACCTCAATTTTTAACTAAATACTTACTTTCAACCTTTAGTGTTAATCTCAATTAATTAATTTAAATTAAAAGTTTCATCATTTTCCCATCACTATTAAAATTAAACTTAAAATATAACTTCATAATTATTTTAATTTAACGAATAGACGTCAACGTCAAAATAATGAATATTTAATTTTTAAAAATTAAGATTCAAAGTGTGAATTTTAAAATCTAAAGATCAAATTAAAACAAAAATTCAAATTTAGTAACATTTTAAAACTTGAGAACTAAATTGAAATCAAACTCAAAATTTTAATACTAAAATGTAACATTTTGAACCTAGAAACTAAATGAAAATTAGATACAAAACCTACCGATCTATTTATTTTATTTATTTGAGACACTCAACAGCCATTAAAAATATAATAGATCAAAAGATGATGGTATTAAAAATGCTTCTAAAACAAGACTAAGAGGGCTTTGTAAACAGCCTCATCATATGTAAAATGAAAAATACCGTTCAAAGTTTTCTAAAATGTTAACTTCTCTAGTACTTGTTTGGTTTAGTTGTCAAACCAAATCCAAACGGAAAAAGTGGATCATAATGTGAATCACCAACGTTCATTGGGAGTTGATCAACAGTCTTGAACCATGTACGAGCAAGCTTTCCGGTGAATCCGTAGTCACCGAATAGAAGGTCAGCTACACCCTGGCCTTCTGTTCCTGGAAGCCAAGCAGCCACAAGGGCATTGGCTACTCCAACATAAGGCTGCATCACAACAGGGCGACCGGAGACGACAACAACGACACATTTGACATTACTGCACACATTTCTTATGGTGCTTGGACCAGGTTCAGAAATGGAAAGATTCGAGCTGTCGCCAAACATTTCAGCATATGGAGGCTCCCCCACAACGACAATGGCATATGAGAACCCATTCGACTTGACAAACCCCGCATCTGGGTTCTCGTTGTACACTACCTGTGTCGCAGGATCGACCGTATTCTTCACAGCATTGAGGATGGTAGTACCTGTTTACAAATTTACCGAGTCTAAGAAACTGCACAACTATCAGGCAACCGTGGTGTTTGTGGTTCTCATACATTGTTACTGATGAAGAAACAATTAACTTTGTGTATGCGTTTGCAATCAGAGAGCAGTTAAAATTTTCTTCTTTGTTTCTTCTTTATCAATAAATAACAGTGAAAACTTACCAACAGTGAGATCATTGCCGCTCTGACCCTGCCATGTGATCGTCCAGCCTCCGCATTGATTGCCCAAATTGTCGGCGTGAGTCCCTGCAACTAGTATCTTTCCAGCTTTTTTAGGAAGAGGAAGCAATGGCTTATCGGCAGAGGGACCGTTCTTCAATAGCACAAGCGATTTTCTTACAGCTTCCCTGGCCAGTTCTCTATGTTCCTGTTGAAGGCCAACATTTTAGTTTCAGTCACCAAAGCCAAACCTTCGGCTTAATCATTTTTTCAACTAGCATCAAAACAGGTGACAGACCTTGCTCCCAAGTTGGTTGGCTAAGCTGTTATCCGCCAATGGGTTTTCAAAGAGACCCATAAGGAATTTAATTCTTAATATCCTCTGAACAGCATCATTGATCCTGCTCATTGGAATGATATTATTCTTCACCTGGCGAGTGAGTTCATCGATGAACTCCGTGTAGTTCTCTGGAACCATAACCTGCCATGCATCATATACAAAATGGAAAATCGTAACTAATTTAAAAGACATCAAGAACAAAATCATATGGCTCAGATTGAGGCAGACTGAAATTAAGTTCAACCACTAATATTCCATAGACAAGGAAATTATGATGGTTGTGTTACATGTTCCAAATCAGAGCTGACATTTGACTTACCATGTCAATTCCAGCACTAACTCCAGCTTGAACTGAATATGAATAATTAGCATGTGGAGGAGAGGTGATCCTGTCAATCCCTTGCCAATCGGAAATGACAAAACCCTACAGAGAACCAACAAAAGAAGAACATTCATTCCAAGCTCGTACAGCTGTCCACCATTCATTTAGTAATACTAATATAAGAATCTCACTTGAGTTATCTAATTTCTTTGAATACCTTAAACCTGAGCTTGTCCTTGAGGTAGCCAGTGACAAGGTCACGGTTGGCGTGCATTCTCACTCCATTCCAGCTCGAATAAGATACCATTACTGTTGCAACTCCCTTTCTTATCGAGTTATAATACGCAGGCATATGAATGTTAAGCAATCCATTATAGTTAACCACAGTGTTATTTTCATCGATACCCCTGGTTGTGCCACCATCTCCTACGAAGTGCTTAGCACAGGCCAAAACTTTTTGTCTAAAGTCAAATAAGTTGAAATAGAAAAGTGGTTAATGGAATATATCCAAATAAGTTGATTTGAATCACTAGATTTCGGCTCATTCTAGCATAGGCCAGTCAAACCATGAGCTAGCATTTGAAAAGACAACCAAACACAAGCAAAACAATACTTAGGAACAGGAGGAGAAAAATCTGAATGGAAGTCATGATTGAGATAAAGTGGGTCCCACTTGGTTCATTTCTATCACCAAAAGTCTGAAACGGAAGATCTCAAGCTACTTTTGTTTCATTTTTCTTATCATCTGAAAAAAGTTTCTCCAAGCATATATATATAATATATATAATACGACATCAATCTACAAACCCTCTTTTTTCTTCATTTTCATAAATTACTTTTTGTAAAAAGAATAAAAATGATCTTCACGTCATTTCTCTGCTCTTTTAGCAGAAAACTAGTACAGAGAGATTAATATGGGGCAAGTGAAAGGAAAAATAATAAATAAAAAATGAAGACAGACTTCAATACATTTGAGTATGTGTTCTCTGATATTATTAGATCAGCATTGCTCTATCGGTGTACCAAGTAAGGAAATTTAACTTTTAACTTTCAATGCCTATAAGATCTGGATTTTGTTTAACAATCATTTACACGCATAGTTCACAAAACCTCATCTGATAAGACTGAAGAATGCAAAATAGGGAAGGGTCATCATGCGAGACAGCTAGATTAAGCAGGAGAGGAGAATAGAAATCAATGAGCGCTTCACTAGAGAGATCCATATGTAATCAGTAAGAAGAAACTACTCACTCAGGAAGCAACTTATACCTTTACCATTTATAAACCATGATTTTACAGGGGATCACATGGTCCACATAAAGATATTTTAGCAATCAATTCAGTAACATTAAAAGCCGTATAAAGAGAGAGAGAGAGAGAGAGAGAGAGAGAGAGAGAGAGAGAGAGAGAGAGAGAGAGAGAGTATGCATTGGTCAAAAGAAGACAGAAATTAGCTGCTTTTCTAGCCTCAACTTTTGATTTTTTTACCATAGATTTTAAAAAATTCAAACAAAAAGCTGTTTAAATTATTAGCATTATTATGGGTAAGCATGTGGGTAAATGATAATTAGCCCAAGCACTGTACAAATATATTTGCTGGTAAGCATGCAGGGGAAATGATATTAAACTTTCTAATCATCAAATCACTGTCCAAGGTAAACACTGAACAAGCTAATACAATTATTAAAATTGAAAATATAGATACTATATATACACTTTAAAACATTAAAATGAAAAATCATATTATGGTGTTAATTAACTCCTTAAAAACAAAATGATAACCAAAGCAAAGTTAAAAAGTTGTGCAAAGGGATCTTACTTTCCCGCAACAAAAGGGATCCCTTTTCGCGAATTAGAAGGAATTGCTCCTTGCAATCCAGGTATAATCTCAGTCATTTGTTGTACAATCTTATGATCTTCACTATAGCTCTCGTAGCATCTACCCCATCTAGGATCTCTGCACACCTGCACAACACCCAACAACCAGAAGGAAAAAAAAAAACTGTAACTAAGCACAATTTCCTGAAGAAAATGTAAGAAATCTTTCATTTTCTACTTGAAGAAAATGATTCAAAATGTTACATTACCGCAATACACGGAGCAAAAACATAAGGAATTCCAGTTGCCCTGACTTCAAGTGCTGTGGCATCTCCGATCCGCCTAAGAAGTTCTGGATCCCTGATGTGAAAAGCAAACCAGATCATGAATCTGCATATCGTCCACTAGCAAAATTGTGGACTATAAGTTCAAATTCAAAAAACATGTTCAAGGATTTTTCTTGCTAAACTGGTTTATCAGTTCAAGACCTACACAGAAAAACTTCCTAAATCCTAATCATCCATAACTCCAAGACCAACATTATATACAAAAGACACAGGAAATCCAGTGCTTATTGATTGCTTGCTTTACTTACCTGGTAACTCCAAGACCAACATTATGAGGAAAAATAGTGGCATTGTACACATTATTGTGACCATGAACAGCATCAATCCCATAAATCATAGGGATCCCAAGACGGGTTGCTAAAGACCCCTTTTGGATCTCATTCACCATATTGACCCAAGTCTCCGCCGTCGCTTTCTCAGCCGGTACACTCCCTCCTCCGCTCAGTACACTCCCTGTCCAAACCCACCATCATTCTTCATCTTCCATAATCAAAATACAGTATATAACACATATATCCATGAGAGTAATCCTTACTGAAAAGTAGACATTAAACTCGCAGAATCTAATTTAACCAAATAGTGGGACTAATTTTAAAGAGCTGAGTGAGATTATACCAATGAAGTACTTCTTCATGACGTCTGGGGTTGCAACTTTCCGTTCAATCTGAACCATTTGGCCAATTTTTTCTTCCAAAGTCATCCGACCCATGAGATCTTTGATTCTAGCACCCAATGGCTGTTTGGGATCTTTGTATTTCAGGTAGGTTGCATCTGTAGCAACGGCCAGGCAGCAAAGCAGCAGCCAAAACCCCATCAATGGTTTTAAGAACCGCATCATTTTAGACTCTGAAACTCAAGCAACTCAATACCTGATGATGAAACAGAGTATTATTAAGCTATAAACAATAGAAAATCCAAAAACAACAACAGAAAACGGTACTGATTGGGGTTTGAAGCAAGTGAAAAAGTGGGATTAGGAAAATGTGGTGACACAGAGCATTTGAGGAAGAACAAAATGGAAACACAATGAAATGAGAGAAAAAGAAGAGAGAGAAAAAGAAGAGAGAGAAAATGATTCTTACATATAGAAAAAAAGGGAAAATGGGAGCGATGAATGAATGGAGAAAAAGGCAGAATGATTCTGCCAGTGAGAAATGGGTGAATCCACAAGACACGAAGATTGAGTACGTGGGGATCTTTATACAAAACTTTACCATTATTTTATTCAGTTTCTTATCCATTAATTCAAATTTCAAAGAAAACTGCTTTTCTTTATTACTACTTCCTCCAAAATCTAAATTAAATTACTTTCAAGTAGTTTTGTTCATATTCATAAATATTAATAGATCAGAGCTCTCTTTTCAACTCTAAAATTTAAAACATTTACTTAAATAATATAAATATAAAGCAAAAATATATGTGTGTATATATATATATTATCACAAATCGAAGTCCAAATATAATATAAAATACACTCAAGGTAGGTTTGCCACAATCAATTCTTAAATTCACAATAGACTCCACGAATGAAGAACATCGATTTCATGATTTATGAGACTCACGACTAAATAACTCTTTAGAGTTACCGCTACACTGTTTGCCTCAATTGTTTTTTTGAAGATAATCCATACTTATATTATATATTTGGAAAAATGAAAAGTGCTATTTAGTGATGTTTCACTTGTAATTCTACTAAAAATTTTGAGATTAAAAAGTTTCACTTGCAATTCTACTAAAAATTTTGAGATAAAAAAGTTTCACTTATAATTAATTTTATGTACTTTGTATAAGACACGTTTAACCAAGGTTTAAAATGTCAATATCTCAATTTTATGAAAATGTTGATAGAAATTTTGATACAATATTAGGGCTACTGGATATCTCTCGACAAATTATAAAAACAAAAAATAATCTAAAAAGTAATATAAATTAATAAATAAACATTTTCTACCTTTTAAGCGAGTTAAAATGTTTATTATTTATATTATATTCACATTTATACACATTTTGTTGCTTATTTTTATATTTCATAGATTTGTTACATATAGTGAAAATATTGATGAAAATATTGGCATATCAGACAAAAATTTAACACCATGCTTTTAACTAAATGATTGTATAAACATTAAACAAAGGGTTCATATGGCATGATGTAACAAAAGGATGATTGAAATTGAGTAGATAGTTAAACAAAATAGAATGACGAACATACATGCTTAATTCTACCAATTGTAATTTAAGAAAACAGAGAGTATGTAGTATGTGATACTAAAAGAAAATCTAAAAATGAATGATATAGGTAATGTAACACAGTTGTTTTCAAATATAAAAAAATGAACAAAAATATTTATAATAAAATTTTATTGTCTATCTACAGTAGACCGCAATAGAAGATAAAGTTAGTAGTCTATCACGGTCGATTATAGTATATTGCAAATAAATTATGATATTTTGTTATTATTTATAAATATTTTAAATAGTTATGTTCCTTAAGTTAATTTCTTAGATGTAAATTTGTTTTTGTGTATATATTTCAAAAAGAAAATTGTTTTTTGATAAATGAAAATTGAAAAGATAAGTATGCTAAAAATTAGAATGCAAATGAACACTTTTCAAAAAAAAAGAAAAAAAAAAAACGTAAGAATTTGCATTGGGGATTGGTGAGACAGTGAATTTTGGGAGTTTGTGAAATTAAGAACTGAGGCATTCGTTGAACGAAGAAAAGTGGCACGCATATCATAACATAACATTGCCAATTGCCTCTAAAAGTTGCAATCTCAGTCAACCAATTGCATCTTCCCACGTGGAAAATCAAACCTAATAATATTACCGTTGGGACTATATGAATCTACCCTAAATTATACAAAATAATAAAAAAATTTCAAAAGTTTCAAAAATAATCTTGATCTCCTACCCAAGTAAATAATATCTTTTAATTTTGGATGGACACAAAACATCCTTAAATTTTAAAAATAAAAAATAAAAAATACTTTTACTGTTAATATATGAATAGAAATCGTTTTCTCTTCAATTTTTCTTTTTTTTTTCTCTCCTTTCCTCTTCAATACCTTTTTACTCTCACTTTTGTTAACTATTTGTCATTCTTTATCAAAAACAAAAATAAAAATAAATAAAATCACTAACTTTAGTTAGTGTATATAGACTATCACAAAAAGAAAAAGTTGAATCACTAAGGGAACTTAAAACTTTGTTGTGTGTATGTTAATAGTAAAATATTAAGAGAATTTATGACTTAAATGTTTTTAAAATTTTGTATTTGGGTGATTCTGATTTTGGAATTTTGTGAGATTTTATGTTTGACAAATAAGGGGAAAAAAAACGAGAATATCTATATATAGAAAATGTGGATATCTAAATAATTTGTTTTAAAAAAAATTCAAACAAATTGATCATTATATTGACGGAAGGAGCATTTTTTTTAGGTTTTAGAGTTATCTTTGTAACGAGTTATTAACGGTTTCTATTCTAAAACTAATAATAAAGGTTTTTTTTTTTTTTTAAGTATAAGGGTATTTTTTGTACTTTTTGAAAGCTTAAAGTTATTTTTGAAACAAAATACTAACGGCTTTCATCCAAAACTAATATAAGGGTAATTTTGAACTATCTTTTTTCTAAGTTTTAGGGTATTTTTGAAACTTTTAAAGTTCAGGAGTATTTTTTATACAAACTTTAATGTTCAATGACATTTTTATAATTTAACCTTTATATATATATATATATATATATATATATATATATATATATATATATATTATTTTTTTTTGAAACTATATAATTTACCCAAAATAAGCATAGCTTAACTAACATAATGTTTGTACTATCGACCTTGAAGTTAGAGGTACAATTTCCTTTCCCCACATATTGCCAAAAGGAAATGTTATAATATAAGTTTTATAACAAAACAACATTTTACTTGTTTACTACATCTATTTGTTTTATTTCTCGTTGGGTTGAATTAGGTTAAATTGCACGTTTGGTTCTAGAATCTTTTGGAATTTGTGTCAAATAGACCTTTAAACTTTTTTTTAAAAAAATTAAAAGGTCTCTATATTTTTAACATTTTTTTTTAAAAAAAAAGGTTAATAAGTTAATATACTTTTAGTTTTGAATCTAACAATTTATTGAACTTTTATTTTTGGGTCTATTCGGTCTTTGATTTATTCGACATTTTTAAAATTTACTGACCTATTGGATACAATTGACAGTTTAATATCTTAAATAAATTGGGTAATTCTTTTTTTAAAAAAATTAATATGTTGAGAGTCTATGGGACATTTTTAAATTTAATAAACTTATTAGACATAAAACCGAAAGTTTACTAATGTATTAGATATTCTTTTAAAACTCAATAATAAAAGTTTAAACATGGTTTGGGTTCTATCTATTTTTTTTTTTCCTTGGGTTTAAGCATTTTCTTTTCCATATGTGACTTCATGGTTAGGTTAAAGTATTTTTATTGTTACATTTGTATGATATAATTTTGAATGCTATGTTGATTTGATATTTATGTGAGCTCTCACTAGAAAGTTCCAAATTACTTGTAACAAAACCAATAATGTCACTGTGCATTAGTCGTTTAAGTTTGACAAGATTAAAAGTCCAAATAACTTGTAATAACATCAATAATGTCACTGTTCATTAGCCGTTTAATTAGTTCGACAAGGTTTAAAGTTTGTTTATAAAAATTAAAATTATTTTTTATCATTACTATTTTATGTTCTTAGTCCAACAATTTAGAATTGTTTGTGGTCTTAAGTTGGGTTATGAAGTTTGGGTTTGGATGCAGAGTTGTAAGAAAGATTTACTTAAAAAAGAAAAAATGCAAAATAGAGAAATAGAGGGAGATGAAATTTTTCAATAAATATGCAAACTTCAATAATATTTATTATTAAAGTTGAGTTGTTTAACATCAACAACTTGTGGAGTTTAGTAACATGAAATGATTCTTATAATTATTATTATTTTTTTTTTTTTTGGGAGAATTAACAAAAGGTATTGAATTGCAATGATTTATGTTATTTATTAATAGGAAAACATAGGAAAATTATCCCATATGGTCAAGGCATTCAAAATTGGTAGCCGTTGGGAGACAAGCTGCGTGGCCGACAAGCTGTATGTGTAATAGTACGCAATGTCCTTTTCCATTGGGAAACCCATTTTCATACTCTGGTTTGCGTGATAGGCTACTTTGATAACTTTCATTCAATATTTTATTTATTCTTAAAATTTTTATCTCACTCTATCATTATTTACTTAAAGTCTAGAAATATATATTTTGGTTAAATTATACAAAATGTCTTTCAACTCTGCATTGTGTCAAAAATATCTTTAAATTCTAACCATCATGGGTTGGACTAGTGGTAAAAAAAAGGAGACATAGTCTTAATAAATAACTAAGAGGTCAAGTGTTCAATCCATGGTGGTAACCTACCTAAGAATTAATTTCCTATGAGTTTCCTTGTCGTCCCGTGAGATTAGTCAAGGTGCGCGTAAGCTGGCTCGGACACTCACGGATATCAAAATATATAAATATAAACAAGAAATACAAGAAATGTTCAAAAATACTATTACTCTTAATATATGAACATAAACCGTCAATATCTCGTTGCATAAATATAAACTTTCAAAAGTTCATAGTATCCTCGAAAGAAAAAAAAAAGTTTGAAATGCCCCTCATCACCTCTTCCATTTTCTCTCACCCTATTTTTTGTTCTCCCCTCTTACTCACCTTCTTGTTAGCGGTTTAATCTTTTGTTTATCTCATTAAAAAAAAAATTGCCAAATTAAATTAAGATATATAGATTATAACAAAAAAAGAGAATAATAAAAGTACCAAATGGACCTTAGGACTTGTGTATTTTAACAAAATTATACATTAGTAGTTGAGTGTGTTAATAGTCAAATACATTTTTTTTTTTTGTACTTGGTTGTTTATAGTTTTAGTAAATTTAAGGGTTGATTTATTATTTTTAGAGTTTTATAGGATTTTATGTTTGAACTTGAAGTTATGGTTTATATTTTGTTATGACAAAATTGGTCTAACAATTGGACAAATGAGAGTACATATAGGAAAAAAGAGAATATCTATATAATTTGTTTTAAATTTGATCCTTTTCGAACTCAAGTAAAAAAGAGAATATCTATATAATTTGTTTTAAACTTGGTCCTTTTCGAACTCAAGTATTTTATTTTTTTTTCTTTTTTGAAAGACTAAGATTATTAATGCAACTTTTAAAAGTTTAAAAATATTTGAAACGAGTATTAATGGTTTGTGTTCATATACTGATAATAAGGATTTTTTTTTTTTAACTTTTTGAAAATTAAAGGCTATTTTTTAACAAAACACTAATGGCAAGGGTATGTTTAAACTATTTTTGAAAGTTAAAGGATATTTTTGACACAAAGTACAAAATTTATGGGTATTTTGTATAATTAGCTTTTGTGTTTTTATTAGTTTAAACTAATGCTAATTAGATATTTAATTATATTGGCGCTCGGATTTCGTCTGCATTTTTTGTCATTGCAGGCCTCTTATGAGCTTGACTTTCGACCCACTTCTCCTAATTTAGTCTCACTTTTCGAGCTGGTTTGCATAAGAAAACCTTGCACTAGTGTGGTGTCGAGCCTACTGCACTCTAATGCTTAAGTTAGTATATGAGGTGTGTAGTTCAACTAAGCACACAAGAAGTAAACCCAAGGCTCTCCTTTGAAGATTACTTACTCTCTTCCCTTGAGAGTTGTCAAGTGCGGCTATTTATAGGTTCTTCCTCCAACACTCACCTATGGTTATGTGTAATGTTAGCAATGTCAGGGTTTTTTTCGATGCTCGAGATTGCAGGGTGCCAAACAGAGCTCAACAAGGTTATTTCCTGAATGATATTTATTACCAACTCGGTTGGTCGACCCAAACCTCAAGGCATTGACTTTTCCCTTTTAGTATACATATTCCTATATGCCTCCTCCCGATACACTATGGGCTTGAGCTCGCCCGTGAGTCTTGCCTTGGGCAATCCTCAACAAATTTGTTCATTGCTTTCGTGTTTTTGTTAGTTATTTTTCAAAAAAACAGTAGTGGGTGAAAAAATTGAACCTCTAACCTCAATACGGATAATACAAGCTTTAGGTTAGTTAAGCTATTTTTGTGTTGGTTGTTTTTATTAATATAAACTTTTTTTTTTTTTTTTTTGAAAAACATGGTTTAAATTTCATGTTAGTATTCAATTTGAACACAATTCAATAGATAAAGAATTAAATTTGACCTTCAATCCCATCTCAATTGTTGAACTACATAGAATCTACTTCAATTCGATTTTTGACACACTTATTTAATTAAGAGTTCATTTTAGCTTGATCCTTAACTAGTTGTTTGTAAATCTTTACTAATTAGGTGTGAATGTCACCCTCATGAAAAAGATAACTCTTCAAGCTTACAGATATAAGTAACAATAGTCCCACCATGTGAGCACCTCATAAGTTCATGTCTTTCATTTATTCTTAGATATTTGACAATTATAAAATAGAAAGTAAATAAAATGAATTTCAGTCTAATCTTAAATGAAAAAAAAAATGGTCTAATTATAAATTTGGTCCACTAATTATAACTTTAGTTCATATGATATGGAGAAAGACAAAATTTAATCCCTATAGTTTGACAAAACCTCATAAATAGTCCCTTAATAAAATTCTACTAAATAGTCTCTTGTATAGATTATTTATGAATTTTATCAAATTATAAATATTAAATTCTAGTTACGAACCATTGGGACGAAACTCTAACTTTCTATAAACTATAGGAACCAAATTGACAATTTTATATATATATATGTGTGTGTGTGTGAGTATAAACCAATTTGAGATATTATGCTTAGGTAATCTAAAAATTTGAGAAGGAAAAAAAAATATATACAATTTGAGCAATTAGGTTTAGGTACTTCAATTATATGAGTTGTAGATGTGTATACAATAAACGAAAAAAGGAAAAAGAAAAATATGAACTTTTCATTCTTGAGAGTTCCATATCTACATGAAAAAGCTTGGTAGAAATGCGGTTTATCTAAAGATTGGCAAAAGAGATTGCCAATACAATATGAACTGAAGAAAATATTTAATACATCAAAATCAATCATTTTCCGAAAGGGGAAAAAAATAAATGGGCAAACAAAAGAAAAGCAAAACTTCCCTCATTTCCCCCCATTTTAGGGGCCCTCTAGCCCATTTTCAGAACACAAAACCACAAGGACTGTAGGACACTATGCCCTTCATCCAAAGGGCAACTTTCCAAACTACAAACTATGCCAAACCTCCAATTATTTGAAGATAGGACAACTGAAGTCATTCAAAAGCACCTCTCTGATCAACCTTAGGAGTGGCAGACCAGCTCCTTTTTGTGTATATAGTTTCCATGAGTTACTATACTTTCTTTGTTTGCTGTAGAAAGATAGAACTTGTTAAGTTTCTGTAATGTGGATGTCCAAGAACCATACTTTTGTCACGTGATCACTTCTTCAAATATGTTAGGTATGAATCTTGAGCAATCGTCAAGACATCGGGTCTCTCCGCTTGGTTATATGTCAAGCAACGCCGGATAAAATCCTGCATAACATTAATATAAAAACCATTGTTTTGACTGCTGCAAATCTCGACATTGTAACATAGGAAATGCTATGTAGGAAACATTGACATATCAAAATATGGATGCCCAAAATATATCATGAATGATTGTGTTATTAAGCACAAAAATAATTATATTATGTTGAAGGGAATTGAGCAAATGCAAATCAGACAACAGATCACCTTCGCCTCGTTTGAGACAGCTGGTCGAGTAGGGAAATCAACTTTACGAGCTTTTATAATCGTGTCTTCACGAAGTATTCTTTCTTGTGTCTGATCATGTCCAAATGGACGTCTACCAAAGAGCATTTGATATAGTAGTACACCCGCTGACCAGACATCAACCTGTTTTCAAAAGATGGCAGGTTATAGAAAACTCGAGCTCAGAAAAAGCAAAGGTAGTAGAGTACTTACTACACTTGTCTTGACAAATCACAACGAGGTTTAGGATTTTCAATGACAGAAATCCACCTAGCTTTGGGTGACTCACTTGCGAGAAACTAGAAGTTTAAAAAAAAAAAGGAGATGTTGGCCTTACGGCCTTGTTTTTTTTCTAGTTTCTGCATTGGAGTTCTTTGTACAGATTATTTTGTAATTACAAATCATTCTTAATTGAAGCCAACCAAAAATATATCCGAAAGCTTGGTGGCGACTAGTGGGGAATACTTATCATATCTTCCTACCCCATTTTGTATGTCTTTTGGTTTCATCCAGGATAACTCAAAATTTGACATATGATAGACAAAGATAGGAAAAGGAATGAGTACTGTTGGGAATGCGATCAAAGTCCCACATGGTTAGATAAGGAAATGGTCATGAGTATATAAGAGAATGATCATGAGTATATAAGGGAAGACAACTATCTCCAATGGTATGAAGCCTTTTGGGTGAAACTAAAAGCAAAGTCATGAGGACTTATGTCATTGTCCCTAACGAGCACAATGATATAATAACATAAACAAGAATGCAGCAGAAGAGAATAAACAATAGAACAACCAACCTTGGATGATATTAAAGGAGTCTTGCTGAGCTCAAAGCATTCGGGAGGTAAATACCTACAGATGCCAAATAAATTAGTGCCACACCCTGCGATGTAAGTTCCATACCAAACTATTCCAAAAACTATACACTAAAGTAGACATTTACCAATATGTTCCAGCACCCTGCGATGTAAGTTCCATACCCTGTGATCCAACATCATCCTCAACTATTTTACTGAGACCAAAATCTGTCACTTTCGCAACACCTAGTTCATCAAATAAAACGTTACCAGGTTTTAGGTCATAATGGATAATTTTTTGTGTCCTTTTGTTCAAGTAAACGAGGCCATGAAATATCTGAACTATGATAATCCTGGCTTCTTTCTCGGGCAATATTGGTGTTGACTTGAGAACAGCATCAAGATCCTTCCCTGTAGAAAAAAAATGTGCAAGAAAATATCATGCAAGATGTGAAAACAAAAAATGAAAAATATCACGCTGTTTCATATGTAGATAAGAAGAAAATAGATGGTGTTATGCATAGTCTGACAAATTCTTGCGTTTCAGATTGTACAAGAAAATTAGTGTCAATTTTATTTATGTTCAAAGCAAAATATTTTAACCGGCTTCCTAACACAACATGAAAAGCACATCAGAAATATACAGTGGTAAAACAGAGATATACCGCTACAATATTCTAAGACTGTACAGAATGTATTTTGATCAATCTCGAAAATGTCCCATAGTCGAACAATGTGAGTATGCACCAATGTTTTGTGGATATTGTACTCCCTAATTGCATGCCTTATATAACTTTGCTTCTTCTCTTCACTCCACTGAGCATTCAACCCATGCAGCTTACATGCGACATATCTATGCTCTACCAAGTCATAAGCCTGCTGGAAATTTCTTACTTCAAAATCACTGCAAAAAGGTATATCTTTACAGTTGCCAAATGTAGGCAAAAATATCCTTGTTTTTTTCCCAGCAATTTAAATCTCAGACAATTTTTTGGAGAGAATGTCAAGAAAAAAATGATACAGCACAAATTTCTGACCTTGTAAACCTCACTGAATCCTCCTTTCCCAAGAAGGTTTAAAAGGGCATATCTGTAATTTAGAATCTGAAAATTGTTGAAACGAGAACCATCCTCATCTCGTATCCGCTTCATTTCACGTATAAGCCTTCCTTTATCAATCTCATATCGGTCCCTTTCCCGTAGAATAGTTTCCTCTTCCTACAAAGAGTTCATAAATTATTTATTTATTTAACTTATATATTTATTAATATTATTAGAAAAATTATTATGAATAGAAAAAATATCAAACTATTTACAAATATAAAAAAAAAAATTCACTATCTATAAGTGATAGATCGCGATAAACTTCTATCGCTTTAGTGATCGCAGTCTATCGCTGAAGTTTATCACTGATAGACAGTGAAATTTTTCTATATTTGTAAATAGTTTGGCTCTTTTGCTATATTTGAAAACCGCCTTTATTATTGTTGTTATTATTACTATTTTGAAAAGAAACATCAAAGAAATATGTTATTACAAAAGGGACAAAAAGGCATAAGAATTCATAAATTAAGATAGGATAGATATGTCATCTATGCAAACCAATAAATAAAATTATAAATGTTTTAACAATTAAAGAGACAACAAGACATGGCAAAGGAACTAACGCGCTTAATGCTTGCCAGACGGGATTTATAGATCTCATCCTGAATGAAACTGTCCTCTTCTTGGGCTCCTGGTTCCACATCAGTCCCATCGCCTTTGTCTTTAAAAATAGAAAGTTCAGTTACTTCTATATGGCTGAATTAAGAAATTTAGGCGCGAAGCATATATTCCTATCTTAAATTTCAAAAAATCTTATAGCGAGATCACATGTACTAGTGTGTGAGAAAAAACTTACCCGGCTGTCTTTTCTTCAAGGACTTGCGTTGTCGTTCAATGGCCTCCTTGGTTTCTAGTAATTGTTTCTGAAAAATGGGAAACTTAATTGTTGTAATGAACAAATGTCTAAACGTACAACTCATAAGAACAACTCCATGTTGAGAAAACTAAAATGAAGAGACATAAACTAGTAGGTGACAAAAAAAAAAAAAAATTCAGATAGTAAAAAGATACTGTTCACCAAAAATTGCAGCTGCAGTATGTTCAACCTATTTTCTTTGCTCGTGAGAGTATTTTATCCACAACAAAAGATCAAAAAGTACGACGTACTGCACCATAATTTGCTAATAATAATAAAAAATTAAAAACAAATAAACAAACCTACTATTAAATTGAAAACAAATTCAAATCTGCTTTGAATATGGTTATGTTGGATTTTCTTTATACTTCTGTAATATCATCTGAGTATTAGGTGACTGGGTGTTTATATTTATTATTCATATTTGGAATAAAAAACTATTTATAGGTAGATCAGTAGATGGTTTTTCTTCTATATAAGAATACCTTGTTTATTTGATTCAATATAGAAGAAATTTAGTAAGTCTAGTTTCTTCCTAAAATTTAAGTCGCTAACAGAAGTATAAAGATGACGTACAAGATGAGCATTTAGATCTTTCAATGCTTGTCCATCCTCCCATGTTTCAGATATGACTGTCCCAGCTCTGACATCAATACAAAAATGCAATCAGTTGTTTCCTTGAGTAAAATTTGAAAGGGAATGTGATTGCAAGAAGCCAAGAATTTGACTGACAAATCCAAATCCAAAACCCAGAATAATCAAAGTTTCAGACAAAAATTCAAACCCATAGCTTAAGTCTCATAAATCTCATCCATTAGCATGGCCTATTCAGACGCCAGGAATTGGAACATAATTGTTGAAGTACGGTGAAGAAGAGAGGATATAAATCCTGATTTGATACATCTGTCTCTCTTTTGCTGGCATATTACGTTATCCCTCACTAAGCTAGGGCAAACTATAGTGTCATAATGACCTATAACAACAAGATTATGAAAAAACTAACCTGATTACACCCACATTGCCGAGTCTCAAGGAGTCTTGTCGAACTTTCATCCTCGCTTCCTGCCTCTCAGCCTTTGAAACAGATATCAGCAAATCCGATAGTACTTTTGTTCTCTGTAATGTCAATAAATTCCACAAGGATGAAATAGTTAATGACTAACCTGTGTCAATGAATAAGAAAATTCTTGATGATGAAAACACGATCTATTTGCCTCTTCATAAAAAGGAGAACAAATAACATTATCGAGAAGCAATCAGCTAGATTTCATGGTTATAACCTCCCTTTGGAGTTTGGAGTAAACAACCTTTGATGGTCAGAAAAATGGCAACCATAAAGTAAGACAAGGTTGTAGGCCATATATAAATTGGACGAGAAAGGCAAGCAGTGACTGTGAGAGTGGGGTGGCATACAGTTAGTAGTGGCAGAGATTATAGAGTTGTTAATAACTTAATGCTTGTTAAAAACAAAGTCATCTTCCAGAAACATATTGGCCAAATATAGTTCAGGGACTTCAAGGTATTAGAAAAGCCCCAGGACTCCTAGATGGAATGTTTTCGCTAAGAAACTTGTAGCTTCCCAAACAGGTTTTTAAACACAGTTAAATTTTTATAAAATTTTTCAGCTCGCAGGAAAAAGATTAATTCCTTGAGACAAACAAACCTTAGGCTTCATTTGCTGTTCGTACTCTTTGATCTCCTTCAATTCCTGCATAAATCATGATCAAAGAGAAAAGATAAAACTTGTAGATGTCTCCCAAATGAACAAACTTGTAGATGAAAACATTCTAGAATACTTCAAAAAAGAAAAACATTTTAGAATGCCACCATATGCATTAAAGAAGTCCACAAGGAAAATGTATTCTGTGCAAATAAATTCTTTACTATCTTGGGCATTATCTATGTACCTTTTCTAATTCATGGTAAAGATTTTGATATTCAGAAGACTCCTGACGTGATTTTCGCAAATCCTCCTCCAATGAAGCAACTTTTGCCCGTAAAGAAACCAACTCTTCCTATTAAATACAAACAGGAAAAACAGATTTGAGATGTCAAGAAGTTGTGGCACCAAGGCAAGATATTCCACATAACAAAAACCTTTTCCATGCACCAAACAGGAGCTATTCATTACAAACAAAACAACACTTCACAAGTCAACAAATTGTAAGTTGACAGAGCACATTTAATCTTAATTTCAGAGGTTGTAGACCAACCAATTACATGTGCATATAAATTCTTTTTTGCACTCATTCAGATGCATACACCAAAGGGATTCGACATAAGCATATATTTCTATTAAAAATAAATAAATAAATTATGTTGGCCTATCTGTATTGGAGAATACTTCCATGCACAAATGACAAAGGCCATACCTCCATTGGAGAGCGATTATCTACCCGAAGCTGCTCTTTACACATTCCATCCTACAAGACCAGAGATTGATTATTAATCAACCAAAATGTTTTTTTCTTAATAAAAAACAGGACTTTAAAGTTGGCCAATAAATTAATAGAACTGCATTGCAATAGTTTAATCAATGGCTTAGGTATCATCATTCTTCCAGGTAGAAAATGAGGGCACTATGTGAGGGCCCATTCCTAACAAAGTTTGTAACTGCTAATTGAGGATTTCATACTTTCTAGAAGCTGTCATGATGGGGCAACTTCTTTTATAAATAGAAAACATTGGTCAATTTTGATTGGTTTTACCTGTTTCAGGTAGCCAATTTTCATTAAAATGTCTGTTATTTAAGTTGGCTTTTTAGTTTACCTTAAACTAACAGGAACAATTGATGTTAAACCAACCCAAATATATCCCTACACTGTGTCACATGGGAAAATAATTTATTAATCTAAACCTTTCCAAAATAGAACAGCTCACTTATAAAGGGCTAACCTGCTTTTCCAACCCATGCAATCTTGTGTTGGTAACAAAGAATAAGGGATAATGGTTGACTTGAAGGTTTTAGCTAGGAAAGATGAAACATATTCTACGTTGTCTTAAATGAAAAAAACTCGACTTTCACTGAGACAGACATACAAAAAAAGGAAAAAGCCCACAAAAAAAAGGCTCCAGTCAGGAGAAATAAGACCAAGCAAATAGTTACAAAAGATTAAAAGAGACCAAACATCGTCATAAAAACTCTCACGTCCTCCGAAGAATTTTGTTGTTTCTCTCTCTCTATCCAAAGCTTTCACTGCCACAAAAACTGTCCTTTATCATGAAAGGGTGAATGGAGGAAACGCTACTCAATTTGACTCCCGGCAACTTCGAGCGATGAAACATATTCTCTCTACTACCACCTCTAAAATCATCTCATAGACCATATTGCTGCAATAAGTCCTTAATATTGAATGTTGTTGAGAATGTCATTTCAATTTTGAACGAATAAGAATCTTTGAAATTTGTAATACAAACACTCCCCTTCATCCCCTCCAACCTAGCACCCATGGCTTCCTTATCATCTTTCTGAGTTAGTGCATTTTCTCCTTGAATTCCTGCTTCGCTACTTCTATGTTCTTGCTTGTAGCCACAATCTGATTAGTGTCCCATTTTAATTACTGTTGATGACAACTGAGTCTGAGTGGAAGACTTAAAGATGAATTCCTCGCCCATGATAGGGATATCCATTGTCTAATCACACTATCCTCGCCCATACTCCATTTTAAAGGAAGCTACGCAAGTATGGAGAAGATGCCTTCCTAAGAAATGCACATAACAACACTTACTTAACTAATTCAAAGAACCTTTGTACTCACAGTAGGACACCTAAATATTTGTGAAAAAGCAGGATGACAGTGTCGCAAATATCATTTATTTGCCTTAAAAAAACATCTATTACCAAAATCTGAATAGAGTAACCACCAGAATTAAACAAAGTGACAAACAGAAAGAGCCAAGATGCCCAAAAGAGGAGTTATACAAGAAGCTCTCCAATTGGCTAATATCTCTTAGTAAGGGTTTGACAGCATTAGACCATAGCAATTGAGACAGAGGCTTCATTGAAGGTCCAACAAGATCTTGAATAACATTTTCTTTGTAAGAGTGTCCAAAGGCCCATTGGAGATGAAAAATTGGAAACAATTTCTTCCAACATGCCGACGAAAAATAGCAGTCAAAAAAAGTAATGCTGAAGGTCCTCACTTGCAGCCATACAAAAGAGGAAATTAAATAAGATATAAACAAACAAACAAAAAAATCTATATATAGATGTCTGAAAGAGATTATAGAGACCATCTTTCAATCAAATAAATAACTTCAACTAAATGGTCCATCATCATAAAGAACTAAATAACATAAAATTGTTCAATTGAAGCACATAAAACATTACAACTTTGACTAGTTGATCAGTCATATCTTACCTTAAGGTATAAACTGTCGTGTTGACCATTCGTAGGTGGAATTGTTGAGAGAGAAATTTGTGATTTCATCTGATCATTAACTCTTGACCCACGACCTCGATTGGAGAGGGATTGTCCCCTTCCTCTAGCTTGTTTTTTCCTATTTACATCCACGTTCTTTTTGGTCTCTATGGCTTCCACCACATTTTGCCTTCCTTCTTCCACTGCCTGAAATGCCTTTGTAGTTTTTTTTTGGTTGTTATTATTATTGTAGAAAAGTAAAATTTCAAAGAGTAATGAAATTTCATGATAATAGGTGCCAAAAAACAATTTGCAGGTCAACAAGACTCAGAAAATCAAAAGAAAAGGGAGAAAAAGAATTAATAACAAGATGGAGAAGGCAAATCACAGAAAGTTAAGTGCTCAAGAAAAAGACGACAAGGTTTGATGTAGTCACTAGGAAATAAATTTTTTTATAGGGAACACGAACGTTTCATTGAAAATTAAAGCATTTATGATCAATAAATATTATACTATGAAATTAGGGTTTAGGAATTGTCTATCATATTCGAACAATAGCAATAGTTACTCCAAACCATAACCAAAAGAATAACAATTACCTCAGCACGTTCAGGAAGGGCTGAGTCATTGGCCTCTTGAAGCTTTTGGCGCTTCTGAGTGTTGGCTTGGATGAGGAATCCATCTCCAGTCTAACATACAATATATAAAATACAATATCATCAAATCTAGAACAAATAATCTCTCAGAGTTCGGGAAACAATGCAGTGAAATTTAGATAATAAAAAAAAATGACTGGGAAAAAAATATCCGCCACCTAAAGAAGTGTTTGAAAAATGACCAACAGGCAATAAGTAAACATGAAGAGTTTTTCAAAAGAACTTGCATGCTCTTGTAATGAAACTGACACCTCACAATTAATTAAACTTTCATACAATAAAGAGTCTTTCAGCAGGCAATAAGCATATTGTTCCATTGTGTTGTGGCTTCCACTAATTTTATAGTTAGTGAAAATTAAGAGAAGTGTGACTTTCTTGTGTTTTTCCAGTTTTATGTGGTTCTTTAGGCTCCTTCTGGATTGGGTTCCCTTTATTGTATAGAACATTATTTTTCTATTCAATGGCAGGGATGGGGGACCAAACCATCGACCTTTCGGATGGTAATTAGTGTCTTATCCACTAAGCTATGCTCATATTGGCTATTGTATAACACTAACACGTTGTTGTTTTGCTCTTATGTAATCTTTCATTCATTCTCAATGAAAGTTGTTCTTTTCAACACATAGTATACATACGTATCAATATAAAATGAACTTCCGCAGATGGTGGGTATATTGTTCAACTCATACAGGAGGAATCGTAGCGTATTTATTTCCTAGATAAGTAACTTCCATTCTAAGTTCTATCATAAATCGTATTGATTGATTTCATACGAACTAAACCTCGCAAAAACTATGGTATGTTGGAGCCAATAGAAATCCTCAGCTTGCATATGTTAATCATACCATGTTTTAAGCAATTAATGCAAATGTAAATGGTAACTAGAAAAAACAGCTATTTTCACCTCTTTTGTTCCTCGTAATCCATCTAAAGGTTTTGAGTACAACGGAAATTAGACTTTAAGGGGTTGTTTGGCCCCCAACTTCAAGTGTGTGGGGTGGGCTATTACAGCGCACCCCATGTTTGGAGCTCTAATTATAATAGTTGGTGTTTCCAAGTATAATAACTTACAATTAATTACAGTATTACTATTTCAAATCTCTCTTGGTTACTGTGTTTACTACTATGGTGTTTACTATTACCTACTCATCATTTCTTTCCCTCTTTGTTACCGTATTAATTATTTCCTATCCAGGCTAAAATAGTCTACACCCCAAACACAAACTATTATAACCCGACTAAAATAGTATGCACCTCAAACACACTATTATAACCTACCAACTATTATAGCCCACGTACTATAATAACCAACTCAATGTCCCAAACACCCTCTAAGTTATCATACTTGTAGTGCAAACATAAGTCTTGGTTACCAAAGAAAATAAATAAATAGATATAGATCCTAAATAAGAATGCTCAAGTTCAATTTTTCTGTGAGAGGACGTTCAAGTTCATAGGTCAGCCAAAAGCATCAAAATGATATTCTAAGACGAATAAATCTCGCTTCCTTTATCCAAAGTTATCGATGTCAACCTTTCAATAACAGAGTATCAACAGGAAATCAAAGATCCACTCTAAACACTTTTTTGAACAACAAAATCAAAGATCATGCACGCAAAACCAATACCGGTAATAGTATATCATCATAGTTGTGGGTTCGAGCATTCTCATTTCCCACGCCAAACTCCAGTCAATTTCAATGAGAAAAAATGGAATGTCAGGGTGTTTAATCAGTAACCATCTCAATAACCAACTAAAACTCAATTCTCAAGATACAGAAACAAAGGGGAATGAATACAAGTTGCACACGAATGTTAAAGGAACTTACGCCATCATCAGAATCACTCGAAGTAGAGGGCTCGATCAAATTTTCAGTGGCAACAAATTTCACAGCAGATGAGACAGAAGTCCTAGTTGACTGCGACTGAGCAGGCGGCTGGATGGACGAGGTCTTACCAACCATACGAGCTTCGAGCTTGGCCATTTTGGTCGGCAAAGACTGGTCCGATTGGTTGGATGAATTGGAGGAGAAATGAAGCAGCATATCATCCGACATTGCGTAAACGGCAATGCAGCGAGCAACTTGTGATTAAAACCGGTATACTCAAAACCATTCAAGAAAACATCTAATCATGTTTGTTCCCTATTTGACTCAATTTGAATTTGAGGTAAACCCTACTGAAATGCAGGGTTCCATAGCGTACAAAAGCAATCTGTGTGCACCATTTAGTTACGAAAACACAGCCATAATCAAGCTGTGTAGAAAAACAAGCTCTAATAGAAATGGGTTCAGAGAGAAACTGCAAGAATCAATCAAAAGATATCGAAAAGAAGTTCAAAGAGTTGTCCCAGTACAAAACCCAACTGAGTAAGATCAAAATTGAGACAGAAAAAGGGAAGGGGAAATTAGGGTTTTCACAATTATGGTAGAAACTAATGAATGGAACGGAATTGAATAAAGGGGATAATTGAGATGAGACAATAAGATCAGCAAAAACAAGGCTATGGTGTTACTACAAACTTGAATGTTTATGAGTCATAAGTATACTTTTGGATGAAGGAATATACTCAGTATGACTTCAAGACCAGGAAGAAAAAACTATGGAGGAGAGAGAAAGAAGAACAAGAGAGAGATTGGGAGATTGTGAGGGAAATGAAAACTTAATGAGAAACAGAGGATTTAACCTTTAGACTTCATCTTTGCAAATTGCAATGCTTGTGGAGAGAGATTTACCATCTACCAAAGAGCATTTAGTGCCCAAATGCATCAAATAATCCCCAAAAAAGAAAACCCTAATGAAAATTGAGGATCTTGATGAGAGTGAACAAAAAAAAAAAAAAAAACATATAATAAACATTAACCAAAATGAATTGAAAGGTAATTTTGGAGAAAGCAATTCTCATGTGGTTTTTTTTTTGCCTAACAATTTGACCTCTTCCAATAAAGTTGAACACACAAAAGAAGAAGCAAAACAACCACTATAAAATGCTTTATAACACCAAGACATGAACCAAATATAAATTTAGAAGAAGTGGTTTCTTTATTAAAAATGAAACATGATGATGAAGTATAAAATACACCAAAGTATTTGTACCCTTTTGCAACTTTTTTGTTCAATAAGTTACTTTAATATAATAAGGTATGTTTTGTCTTTTCCCAATGGCTATTGAGAGGGGAAAAAGTGTTTTTCCCAAGTGTTCCTTGTTATTAATTTGTTTTAAGAAAAACACTTTCAAGTAACTATCTTTTTACTTTAAGGTGAAATAAAAGTAATACAAGTTTTCTAGGAAAAAAATTGTTGGTTGTTATTTCTAATGTTGTATAAGTTTCATGGTATAGTACATGTGAATTAAGATGAAATTTAGTGGATCTATATACTAATAAATAATAGTCAATCGTTAAAGCAAATATGGCTCAATTGACATATAGTATGTGTTAGCGATCAAGAAGTTTGTGATTTAAATCTTTCCACACTCTATCATATTAGAAAAATAGTCAACCTAGACACAACTGAAATAATTAAAGATTATACCTTCAATCATGAAGATAGAGTATCAAACCTTCCACCTGTTAATTGTTCTTGATGTCCAATATAATATATGAAATTTCTAAAATTGTTAATTCACTTTTTCTAGCTTATATAACAAGTTAAAAGTATAATAGAGATAAACAGTGGACAATTTATAGAATTAAATTAATAGTAAAATTAAGCCAAATTTATGGTCAAACATTACACTTAATTGCATGTTTGACTTTTTCTTGCTTTCATTTGAAATAAATTTTTTAGTACAATAATTGTAGGGATTGGGGAAAGAGGATCGAACCTTCCACCTCTAAGATGGAAAGTCATGTCAGTTACTACTAAATTAAACTCGCTTTGACATTTGTAATAATAAGCTACGGCAAGAGAAGAAAGAATGAAGATTGGTAATAATTATAACAAGTTATATATCTAAGCAAAATTTTTGTAACAGAGGAAGCTTTCCTCATTACTACTCCGAATTTTTTTTCTTTTAAAGTCTAACAACATGTAAGATGGAATATGTCAACTTTTAACCTCTTAAATATGATGATATATTTCAATTATTTGAGCTATGTTCAAATTGACAAGATGTGGGGACCTTCAAATATTCAAATTGCAAATGAAGTTAATTTTGTTTATTTTTATTTTTAATTGACTTTAAAAAATTCTAAGTGATAATCATAACAAAGAGTATTAATTTACTTATAAAAATTTAGAAATTTAATTGATACAAACTATAAATTTTCCTCCTCTAGGTAATTTTGCAGAAATAGATATCTATTAAATGAGTATAGATTCAAGCCGCTTCTATTAGCTTCCTAATCTGATAATAATTTTTAAGTTTCTAATATAAAAACCAACCATAACTATTCCTTTTTTCTTTTTTTTAATTAAAAAAAAGCCGAAAATGCCAAATTTATAAATGAAATGGTTTTTTTATAACAAAAGGCTACGTTTTTTTATTATTATTATTTAAAAACGTTCAATCAAAATTGTAACCTTCATTGAAGAAATTCAAAATTGTACATTGCACAACAAACTTGCATTTTAAATCAATAGTCACAAGTTATAACTATTTCTACCTAAAGGATGTAGCAAGTCCAATCAACTATAAGATACACAAAGAAAGCCTGAATGGAAGAACACAATAAAGAAAACGCTACGTTTAGATCAACTTTCTAAATGCTTAAAAAAGTATTTATAAATACTTGGGAATCGACTCTTTCGCTTTCAGATGTTCAACAAATGTACAACATAACAATGAATCAGACGTGGCCATAAAAAGCATCTGCATTGGGGAACAGAAATCACATGGCGAGAAGGATAACAAGCTCAATAAGAAATTGAATCTCACACAAAATCTAGAGACTTGAGAATCCAGACTTGCAACAATTTAAAAGCAATCAAAATGTTGACCAATCAAGTCCAAACTAATATTTTGCCAGATAACGGTTGTAAATTTCAATTTGCTGTTGTACATTGCGAGACCAATGAGGCAGAGAAACTAATAATGTTTAAATTTATAAGCTGCAAAAAAGGAAACCTGACAAGCAACTCTAAAGACTAAAGAGCATTAGGGAATCATGTAAACTAGGCTAAAAAAATGTAAATTTGGTACTATTACAAATGAAACAATAACTTACAATGATCTCAGATCCTGCTTTGAAAAGAACAAATCTTTTATCCCAACAGCTACCAATCATTCAAATCAAATAACACTTTCTACCACCATCCGTAGCTTTTCCTCCTTCCTTCGTTGCTAAAGCCCCCAAATCTCGATGCCGAATATCCTTTCTGTGGAGTTCTAGTGGTTCTTAATGACATCGGAGTCCCTGGATGTAATGTGTGCCTCTTAGAGAAAGATTGAGAGCCTGCATAGTGACTGGAAGATTGAGGGCTTGCATAGTGACCAGAAAATTGAGGACTTGTGTATTGACCGGTATATTCCGCATAATAATCATGACCCCACCGAGATGGTGTAACAGGAGAATTCCAGTCATTTCTAATGGATGTGCCATCCGAGAAGTTACCAGAACCAGGATCTTCCAGTATCCAGCGACCCCTTTGTCCTGACTTCCTAGGCAAGTTGGAGTATTTTTCTTCATGGTTTATCTTTTTCTTCTTATCATGAGCTTTTGCAAAATCACGAGGTGAAGATTTTGACCCCATATGATTAGTTTCTTCTACTTGTGACTTCGATCTTGGATTTGATAATTCACGATTCCTCTTACCACCCTGAGCCAGCTAGTATAAGTTTTAGAATCAAATTTCGACGGGAAACATAACTGTATAACAAAATGAACAGTTTTTTATCCTAATTTTTCCCTAACAAACAGGCCAATATGTAAGCTATTTTATATACCTTGGTGGAACTTGTGCACTCACGGGAAAAATGCCCTTGTTCACCACATCTGTAGCAAAAGCTAGGTGATGCAGCAACAGAGGTTTCCTCAATAATCCTCTTGCCACCCTGAGCAAGCTCCATAAAGTACACGTTTAGAATAACATTTCGACAGGAAATATAAATTCACAACAAAATGAAAATTTTCTACTCCTAATTTTTCCCTAATAAAACAGGCAAATATGTAAGCTATTTTATATACCTTAGTGGAACTTGTGCACTCTCGAGCAAAATGCCCTTGATCACCACATCTATAGCATGAGCTAGGTGATGCAGCACCATAGGTTTCCTCAAGAATCCTCTTGCCAGCCTGAGCAAGCTCCAGAAAGTATCAGTTTAGAATGACATCTCAACAGGAAATATAAGTAAATGCATAAGAAAATAAACGTCCTCTCTTAGGTTTTTCCACAATAAAGCAGGTCGAGGCCAATATATAGCTCTTTTATCTACCTTAGTGGAACTTGTGCACTCACGGGCAAAATGCCCTTCTTCACCACATCTATAGCATGGGCTAGGTGATGCAGCACCAGAGGCTTCCTCACGACTCCTCTTGCCACCCTAAGCAAGCTCCATAGAGTACAAGTTTAGAATCACATTTTCAAGAAGAAATATAAGCAAATGCACAACAAGATTAACATTTTCTCCTCCTAATTTTTCACTAACTACCTTGGTGGAACTTGTGCACTCACGGGCAAAATGCCCTTCTTCACCACATCTATAGCATTGGCTAGGTGATACAGCACCAGAGGCTTCCCCACGTAGTCTCGAGCATGACTGTAGATTCACATACACACAGGACAAAAAAAATCATCCACATGCAATAAACTTAGAAGCAAGGAACATTAATCTAAAAGGATGAGCTCTCTAGTCAACGAGTTCCTGCACTTAAATATTCCATCCTCCGTGTACTGAGGCATCAAGCAATACTAAGCAAAAGCAACAATACAGACCCTGCCAATATTGACCCTCCCCAACTTGCTCACAAGTTTGACTCAGTAAACATTGAACTCTATAATTACAAGCAAATATTAGCATCTCATCAATCCCAATTATTTGATCAGCATAAGAAAATACACTGTCATTAAATAAGACCAGGAATCTAAAACTATTCAATGCTCAAGAATCAGCAAAATCCAGAACGGGAGTCAAGATTTTCGGATGGCTACTGCCAACTGGGGTGAGAGCGAAACAAGAGGACAGTTGCATATAAAAATAAAACATAAACAAAACCAGAGAAAATGTCAAATGGAAATGAAAGGTGATATAAGTATCATGTGAACATCGTATACAGTCAGATAAGCAAAAAGGACTTACCAGACCAGTATGTCCAGTCTGTCCACATTTATAGCAGGAAACTACAGAAGTATCGCTGGTGGAATTCACGCAACATAAATGACCAAATTTCTTACAAACGTAGCATTGTATGTTCTGGAATAAGAAAAAAGAAAAAAAAAATTCTACAAGTCAAGTTCAGAAAAATGATACAGCATGCAAAACAACTTCTGGAAAAGAGCCAAGAAAGTACACTACAATTCAAAGTAGAAGAAGACCTTAAGATCATCATCAGGATAACGATTCTGACAAGAAAACATATCATGCCCAGAATCTCCACATTTTAAACATATTTTTAAGCTTGAAGAAACATCCCTGTGCTTCTCTGGACAGTCATTTGCACGATGCCCACCTTTCTTGCAAATAAAGCAGTCTCGTGCCTAAGCATAGCAGGAAGCAGGTTTTCAGTTTTCCATTTTCAATTTTCAATAAATCCAAATGAGCAAGAAACAGGAAACTTTTAAGAAGACAATACTCCAGCACGTGAGACACTCATGCTGATTGTGAACAAATTCTGTCCTATAGGTCGTATAATTGTGTCCTTGAGTTCTAAATATTAGAAGTATGAATATCAAACTCTAAGATATTAAAATTTTTTCTAGAAAAAATTACCTCAGTTACAAAAGATATTTGATGAAGTGTATAATTTTTATTTTTAATGTTCATTAAAAAATATGCATAAATATATGTAGACCACATTGAGAACAGTACGTCTCCATTTCAGAGAATTCTTGCACTACACTACACCTATATCTACATTTTGAGGAACTTGAACGTGACAATGAAATCCTCGTGTTTGTTGCCACCAACAGGACCTGACCCATTACCTCAAAATTCAAAAGATATTTCATATTACTTATTACTAGTTTGCCCAACTATGCCCCCCCCCCCCCCCCCCCCCCAATGAGAATTGAAAACCATCTAGGATAGCTGTCGGTAAGAAAAGGAAAAAAAGGGAAGTAAGACGCAGATCAATTTTGTATAATTTATTCCTGACCTTTGAACAACTCTTTGCATTGTGCTCCAGACTTCCACAGACAAAACATGGTCTCTTTCGTTTGGCTGATGTGCAATTCACAGCATTATGACCTTCCACGCCACAATTATAGCACGTTCCCCAACTATCTGGAGGATCAAAATATCTTGGTCCACGCTGGTAGAATAATATATGAGAGAGATACAAAACTAAGCATCCACAAACAGTAACTTTTCCTTAATGGCAGTTGAGAGCAGTTAAAGGGACTCACAAGAAGCTTCCTGAACACATTGTTATCAGTCGTCTCGATAGAGTTTGGTTCCACTGAATCCACTTGATCCACTTGATCATTCATTCCAGTTATCTCAATCTTCTTTCCTTCTGTGACAGCCACCTAAAGTGAAAGGAAGCACCAAGACAATTAAGAAATACGAAGAACTAGTAAACATACCCCACGATTGGGTTGTCAGATCATAGCAAAAAAAATATAATATCTGGATCCAAAATTCAGACGATTTATACTTTCAAACTAGTGTTATATTATCAGATATTTTGTTTTCCATCAACCACAAAAGCAGTTGAAAATTCCATCAGTCCACTGATTATGGTTCAATGAGCACTCTTGAGCTAAGTTTAGTATTTCTTTCTTGCCATTGTCATCGTGTTGTCAACAAAACCCAAACGGGGAGGTCTCTTAGGCTGTGGCAATGCGCTAAAAGATAAACAATCCTTCTATAACTCACTCCCTCCCACTAGATTCTTCCAAAAAGACTAAAGCGAAAGTAGTAAAATACTCACAATGTTCTCTTCAGTTCCCAGCTTCTTAACTTTCTTCTTCCTCTTCTTCACTGTCTTCTTACTCCCCAGTTCTCGCCCCTCAGAAGCAGCAACGATGCCATCGGCGCTAGCTCTGCTAGTTCCGGCGTCGGCGTCGGCGTCGGCGTCGGAGCCCTCCAATGACGACGAAAACAATCTAATGCCTCCAACGCCAGTAATATCAACTTTACCACTTTGTTCGCGCTTACCATCCTTATTAACGCCGGCATCGGTAACCAACTTTCCGGAGCGCAATTGCATAGCCTTCTCGACAATTTTGAGGCTAAGATCTTCATTGGCCTCGTCGTCGTCACTGCTCAGCGAATTGGCAGACTTCGAAGCCACAGTTTTCACACCCTGAAGTTCATCGTCATCGTCCTCAAATTTGAACTTCTTCTGCTTGACTCTCCTCCCCATCCTCCAAATACGAAACTGAATCAAACTGCAATCTCGGTAGCCCTAATTGAATGTTGGGGAGAAGAACTGAGCAAACTTGGCAGTTTTCACCCTTGGGTGGCTAGGGTTTCCGCAATTTTTGTATATACTACTATTTCCCTCTCGAATAAATCCGACGACATGTCGTTCCGTAAAGCTAAGGAGCCGTCGTATCCTTTCCTGGCCTTTGTCGCAACCCCCGGTTATGGTGGTGTATCCCGCGTGTTCGCAAGTTTAATTTTGAGCTCGTAAGTATCTAAAAAAAGAAAATAATAAATAAATAAGATTTAAAAAATTGAGCAATTTAGGGCTTGTGTGATAGTTTTTTTTTTTTATGTTTCCAGATGAATTTGTGTTTTGTTGTAGTATAAATTTTGAAAATCACATTTTTATATATTTTTTTATATTAATTTTAAATTTAAATTTTTTTAATTTAGAATTATATTAGAAAAGATCAAAATTTTATGCTATAAATTCAATTTTTTTTTCGTTAAATTAAAATATATGTAGCCTATAATATATTATATGTTATATGATATTATAAAATAATAATTATTAAAAAAATAACACAAAACAAATTCATAAAATAATTTTTAATAGTTAATGGGTAACTAAAACTAGTTTTATGGTTTATAAATATGTTATCAAACATATTTTAAAAAATTGTTTAAATTAGAGTTTAATTTCACCGAATACATATTTGAAAACATGAAATAAAACTATGTCTTCGTTGAATCCATTATTTTTAAAATTATGTTTTCAAATTGCCTATCAAATAGGCTCTTAATTTTCACTTGGTAAATCTTAAATTTAGACTTTTAAAATTAATTTTTATCGAAGTTAATTAATTGATAATAATAAGGATTGTTTTCAAATATAACAAAATGAGCCAAAATATTTATAAATATAGAAAAACTTCAGTGTCTATCATCGATAAACTAAGATAGCCTTCTATCGCTAAGTGATAAAAGTCAATTGTAGTTTATCACGGTCTATCATTGATAGACAATGAAATTTTTATAATAATTTTGATAATTGTTTTAAATGGCAAAACTATTATAAATATTTTTAAATATAGCAAAATGTCACTATCAAGTTGACTTATTTTGCTATATTTGAGAATATTTCTAATAATTTTTATACACATAAATATAGTATGCGAATATATTTTCAAAATTTCTTGTAAAGAAAAACCTAATGGACTACAAAAAGTTATTTAAAAAAAAATCAACAATAGACTAAGAGTGGGGACTAAATTTAATATTTATTAAAAGTATATGAGCTAAAATTGGATAATTAAAAATCTAGGGACTAAGATTAAACAAAATTTAAAGTATATAGACTATTTTAATTAAAAATCTATTTTCGTATGCACGTGCTTGTTGATGTAATTCAATTTTATGTAACGTGTGTGCGGTAGACTTTTTTTTTTTTTTTAATATCAGTGTGTCAGATTTGGCACGCATGTCGAACTATTTCACGAGATAATCTTAGATAGAGGGGCGCCATGAATCGAACTCATTCCCTTAAGTCTTTTACAGGACTCCTGTTTTATATTTACCACTAAGGCGACCCACAATTGTTTGCGAACATAGGAATTTACTAAACACTATAGACGGTTCAAAAACTAAATAACTACACACCAATTATTAAACTTGTAATTTAACTTTTATTATGGAATTATCTTATGTTAAATTATAAGTTAGTCTCTAGACTTTTAGGCTTGTGTCTATTTAGCACCTAAAATTGTAGAAGTGTCTAATATGTCCATGAACTTTCAAGTTTGTATCTAATAATATATTTGACTTTAAAAAAACAAAACTTTTAATTTTATGTTTAGTAAATATGTGAATTTTTTTATTTTTTTTAAATGTCAAATAGGTCAAAAATATATTAGATTAAGAGAAAAAAAAATTAGGAACATATTGAACACAAACTTGATAGTTTAACCATGTATTATACACTTTTCAAGTTTAGTAACTCATTGTATATGGGCAATGATTAGGTGCAGCCTAGCCATACTCCAATTTATTAACCCACAAAGAAAAATATTAAAAAAAAATCATTTAAAATAATTAAAAAAAAAACAAATATAAAAACTACCATGTGGCAGTTTTTTACAGCTCCCTGGGCTACACATACCTAAGTATTTTTCATTTTATATTAGGAACTAAATAGATACATACTTGAAATTCCATAATTTAATGGTTAAATTACAAATTTGGTCCCTATAGCTAGGGTTAAATTACAACTTTGATCCCTACAATTAGGAAAAGTTGTGAATTTAAATTCACATAGTTTTAAAAGTTAGAATTTAGTCCTTATGGTTTGATAAAATTTCATAAGTAGTCTTTATGGATCGATAAACCTCTCATAAATAGTCGAGATTTTTATACGAATCACCCAAATTTAGTTACACTAATATCAAATGACCTAGTAACTAAACAAATAAAAACAAACATTTTGCATACATCACCAAGGTTTCACCCATTGCAAATTGTGAGACCCAAAATACGATGTTCAGGAAAAGTCATAAGATCACACAATTTTAATAATGGGCAAAATTTTGTATTTTTATAAAAATCATGATAGCGTCTTAAAATCACATTCAAAGTCTCATCAATTTGGATCTTAGTTTATTGGATTTTAATTATGTAAATAATAAGTAACACTTTATTTATTTAAAAATAAATAATATTTTCTTTGTTTAATAATTTGTTTATATTTTACGGATTACAAATGTAAGGCATAAATCCCAACAAATAAAAGGTTAGTTTTTATTAATTTTTTAATTTAAATTATTCAACTACAGAACAACTAAATTTGAGTCATTCATACCCAAAAAAAAACTCATCTATAGTAGAGATTACTAAAAATACTTTTATCAAACAGCAAGTACTAAATTATAATCATAATTCATAAAACTAAATCATCATTTTCTCGCAACTATAAGAATTAAATTTGGAAATTTAACATAATTTAAACATTATTATATATAAATAATACATAGTGGGCCATAGACAAAAATTCGGTTATGTAAGGACGATTATCCTTTCATCAGAATTAGCAACTGGCAGACGACGATTCTCATCCGAGCTCTCACTCGTAACCCAAAATCTCTGTACTGAGAGTGAGAATCAACAAATTATTTCTCCCTTCCATTTCCACTTCCAATTCCATCCATGTCTGCGCTACCTTCTACGGCCGCTCTTCACGTTCTTCCACACCTTCCATTGCTAAAATCTGAAGTTTCTCTTCTTCATTGCCGCTCTTGTACTTCAGCGGCAACCGCTTCTTCCGCCCTCTCCACTTCCGCCGCTGCTATACGCTCAATTCGCCCTCTTATCCATCCCCTTTTGCTCTTCGACACCTTCGACGCTCCATTGGACACCCAAACTTTTCTTGCTACTTTCAGTGTTTTGGTTGCCATTTCTCTCTCCCTCTTTCTTGGTCTTAAGGTATCATTTCTTTGAATTCTCTCTCGTCTTATGCTTATGAACGCTCTGAGGGATTTCTGATGAAGCAATAGTTTCAAAGTTGTGGGGATTTTGGTTTAATTCTAACACATGTTAGTTTGGATTGGATTCGGCAGGGTGGTCCTGTGCCTTGTGAGCGTTGTGCTGGAAATGGTAAATATAGTTTGTTTCGGATTTGCATTCTTTATTCTGAAATTTTCAATTTAGCCTAGGTTTTGTTCATGACGATCCCCCATCATACTACCAAAATTTACTAAGGCATGAATTATGAATGATGTAGCAATGTTAAGGGATTCAATATGAACTTATTGCTACGTTACTGTCTTCGTCATCTCCTAGCACTGTCTTTATTTATTGATTGAATAGTTTTACAATGCATAAGTTCTTGCTTTCAAGTGTTCAATGAACATCACGGCTTTGGATGCATCATATAGGAGTACATATGTTGGCATTAATCCAGAGGAAGCAATATTATAATCATATTCATAGTCTTGAACATGTGGCGTGGTTGTTAACTGCCCTTTGAACCAATTCATACTTTGTATTGTTTTTCTGATTTTTTTTGTTTAGTTGGTTTAAATTAGTCTTAAGACTAATAAGTTGGTTAAGGCATATATGATCGATCAAAATGTTAGAGATTCACTCTTGCATCTTGGTAAACTCACTTTAACCTTAGTCTAGCAAATTCTTTGGAGGGAGGTCATTGCTTGTCCTTCACAAATAGATAGATTATGTGAATATTTAATCTTGCAAATTTAATAAGGCCGGTTTGATTGCATTTTGACTATGGCATCTATACTGGAATCCCACATTTAAGGGTTGAGAAGTCTTCCCTAAAAGACCAAAAGTAAAACTTCTGGTTGTACTTCTGGTTCATTTCGGGAAGGAGTTGATAGTTTTAGCCTTTTTAGAAAGGGTAACGATTTGTTCCACCAAATCCCATGCATTCCCTTTTCTATAAATAGTAGAAAAATAATAAAAATAATTCAATTTTAAAACAAAATTGCTACATGACATATTTTGATTGGGTGTTGTCTCGAACCTAAACTACGATGCATTTTCACATCTCGAATTCATAATTGTTTTTAATGTGGACCGACAAATTAGCAACATTTGAAGGAGTCTAGAATTTGCAACTCATTGAATATAGAATTAGCTATTAACTGCTATTTAATACAGTTGGTAATCTATGTAGAGGCTAATTCTCCTTAAATGAATGCTTTTGTCTCAAAAGTTTCTTAAACATCTCATTACTCAATAATTTGGCTAACTATGTGAATGTGCAGGTGGCACAAAATGTGTTTTCTGTGACAACGGTAAGATGCAGCAACAGTCAGGATTAATTGACTGCAAAGTGTGTAAAGGTGCAGGTATTTACTTTTTCTTCTACTTTCAAATTACATCAAGCGTTTTTTGTTTTTCTACCATAGCTGATGACCAGTCTCACAGTGTATCCTACAACTAAGGTTTAAAATATCGATGTCATGAAAATATCGATGCTTTAAGTTTACGGAAATTTTGATGGAAATATCAATTTCAATGGATATTTCTGGAAAAAATAAAAAATTCAAAAAATAAAGTTAAATTAGTAAATAAACATGTTATGATTTTTAAAAGTCTATTATTTATAACATGTTTACATTAGTTACATTTTGTTGCTTGCTTTTTTATGTTTCGTAGATTTTTCTACGATACAGTTGAAATGTTGATTCACCTCTCATGTCGATGTCGAACCCATAGAAACATAAAAATATCGACATGTCGATAGAAATTTAATATTATGCCTACAACATGTTGGGTGTTGGGAAAAAAATTATGTATTTGTGCAGAACTTTTACTTTTAGCCTGATGACCACTTTTTGAGAGATATATCGAAATTAACCTGTTAGGTTTTATTACCGGCTAGATCAAGCTGTCCAGTCCTTTTGAAGCTTAAGTTAAAGAGATGTTCTCACTTGGTTGATTCCATTATTCTTGGCTTGGGTGCAAGTATTTTTAATATCTATTAAATTTGAATCTCAAGTTAGACTTTTTTGCTTGTTATTTGAAACTTCCTTTCAGATCAATTTCATCGTTATTACATTTTTCATCAGCAATTTAAAATCCAATATCGCAAGTTCTTTCTTTTTTTTTTTTTTCCCTTCTCTCGTTCTCCATTCATGTATTATTAATTTCTCTGCAGGATTGATCTTTTGCAAAAAATGTGGGGGTTCTGGATATTCTAGACGGCTTTGAACCTTCGTGTGAAAGAGCAATGTAATTCCTGACATTGTGTTTCAACTTACTCAGGGTAACGATTCAATTTATTAATATCATTGAGTCCTAAATAGTTTCTTCTTCATTAGAGGGGTGTCCAGTTGTTATGTAAATTAGTTTTCCTATAAGATGAAAGTGGGATAAAAATAAACTCGAATTAGGGCATCCACTCTCTCTCTCTGAAATACACACATATATATTAGCATGCTTAAGAATAGCTTATTGAAAGGGAAAAAAAAAAAAAAAAAAAGTCAAAGGGATCAATCAAATAACGCAAAATCAGCACAATCGTGACCTGCACATATACATAAATTGTAACAGTTAAATGAAAACTTAACTGTGATGTAGATTTCCCTCCCCTAACAATAGTTTTGCCTCCGTAACCGAAGAACGAATGCTTTTCAACTGTTCTTCAATTTTTTCTGATAAGAAGCATGAGCTACGCCTGTTATCCTCTAATAATTGGGTCATTTTTTGGACGGCTACTGACTTCACAGTTACCAATTCCTCCATCCTTCTATGCTCCATCTGCAGTTCTTCTTCCAAAATTTTTATTTCTGCCTCCTTCAGGCCAGCTTCAAACATGCACTCTTGGTACTCCAAAATAATGTTCTCAAATTCGGTTATTCCAGCATCACGAATTTCCAACAGCGTCTTCTTCTCATTGATTACCCCCTGAACTGCAACTTCCATCTCGTCGACCGACCTTGAAGCTTTCTGTACCTCCAACTGAACAACCTCAATATCATTATCAACCTTTCTAGACTTCCTTGTCAAATCTTCGAGTTCCTTTCTTATGACCCCAAGTTTTTCTTTAGCTAGCTTCATTTCATTTTGCAACTTAGTTTTCTCTTCCGCAGACTTGAGTAGATCTGTGGCTCGACCAGCAAATTGCCAGTTCTTTGGTTGGGAATCTGTTTTCTCGATATTATCTATTGCAAAGAGGACCTTGTCATTTTCCTGTTTTTGACTTTCTTCATCTAATTTAGATTTTAAGCTTGCAAGGTTGCCCCTAAGTTCCATTTCAGATTGTTGAATCTTTACATGTCGAGTCTCAATTTCTTCTTTGCGTGCTTGAAGGAATACCAACTCTTTTTTCCTCTGGTCCAAATAAGACTTTGAAGCATCTGCCCTTGCTCTTGCCCTTGTTTCTCGTTGTTCAAAATAAAATATTGAAGAAGAAAAGTTATTTAGAGAATATCTCAGAGCGGAAAACTTATTCTTTGCAAGATCTCTACTTTCTTGCTTTTTCGAGAAGGCAAGTTTAAAGGATTCAACCTCCTTCTGCTTTAACTGAACTTCATCTTCCACAACTTCAACCTGTTTTGAGAGTTTATCGGCCTCAAATATCATTTTCTCAAGTGAACTTAAAACGGTGACAGTTCTGGATGAATCTGAAAGCTGTTCATCTGCTCTTTCGAGCTTCTTCCTGATCGTACTTAAATCTTCTGGTAATATTTCTACAATTAGAGCTGGTGGTTCAATTTCCATACAACTTCCAATATCCATCTGCTTTGCATTGTCCAAAATAGACATATCTTTCTCTTCAACACACTCGTTTTCTTCATCCAACCCACTCCCTCCCTTCACATCGAAATTTATGTTGGAACATAATTCATCTGCAACAATACCATCATTTCGTTCTTCAATAGAACTTTCTTGACTTTGAATGGACTCGTTGCTCGCTTCTGCTCCATCGAGCATTTCCATTTCAGGTGGTACAGATTGACAGATCAACTTTTGTGCTTCATTTGGTTTGAGAGGTCGTCCAATAGAATTTTCTTGGCTTTGAATGGACTCGTTGCTCTCTTCCGCTCCATCGAGCATTTCCATTTTAGGTGGTACAGATTGAAAGACCAAATTTTGTGCTTCATTGGGGGGTTTGAGAGTTTCTTCAACGCATGCCTTGTTCATCCCATCATCAACTTCAACAAACTTCTCAATGCAATCAGATTCTCCTCTGGTGTCAACTTGTGTGCGTTCTAAAGAAGAAAGCATCTTTTTAAGCTCATTTTTCTCCTGCATGGCCCCTTCATACAAACTCATTAACTTATCATTTTCCTCGTGCATTTCCACTAGCTGTTGCTGTAGCCTCTCAACCGCTTTCTCATGATCCTCATTTTCACTGGAAATTTCGACCACTTTAACATCATTCTGTGCTGTTTCAACTTTATTTTCATTTCCATACTTGCATTCAGAAGCTGCCGTTTCATACAGCTCAATGAGTTTATTGTTATCCTCTATTAAAACTCTTAGCTTCATCCGAAGTTCATCATTTTCTTTAGACAAAGCTATTGCCGTTTCATGAGCATTTGCTTCTCTTTGGCTAGCAGCAGCAATGGCATCGACCATCGTCTTTAACTCCACTTGGTCGCTAAAATTGATGGTGGACGTGTCAGTTGATGCCAAAGGAAGTTCAACTTGGTTAGATCCAGCCACAGGTCCAGTATACTCCTTAGACCCGAATTTTGCTACCAATTCATCTACATGCCTGCAAGATCAGATGCTTGAGTTGCTATCATAGAAGTCAACTTAAGAACCAACATTATAAGTAATAATAACAATAATTATAAATATCAATTAGCACTAGCTGTAAAAGAACACTCTCACAAAACTAAATAACCTTTTACATATTTACATATTACAGAGCATATAATACTACCTTTCCAACTTTTCCTTCTCTTCGAGGCAGAGTTCAAGTTTCTTGCGAAGTGTATCCACTTCGTCTTGGTTATGAATGGCCTAAAACAGTAATATTCACATCATCAAAACCTAAATATGCAATAGACAATCAAGTAGAATGAATTTGGGAGACAGAACTAAGCGTCTTCTATATTGCACCCATATTATTAAAGCAAGTGTACTACCTGCATGCGAAGGAATTCATTCTCCTCGTTGATTGAAGATTTCCATGGTGATCCTCGCTCCTAAATTCGAAAGATGAGCAAAGAACCGTGAGAATCCCATTCACTGGGAGTAACTGATGCTTGAGATAAATTTATCCCACAAAAGCAAACTGGTTATATGGCTATTAATCAATGGCCCAATTCCATGTTCTCCCTATATAAAAGTGATGAAAGAATTGCACTGCAAATGAACTACAGATTTCAGCGATTTAAGAAATAACTTCAGCATTCAATCAATCATAAAATCATGTTCAACTGTCACTAAGATTGAAGTACACAATCTTTCTTCATTCGATTCTTCTAGTAAAATAGGAACTCTCTCCTATTGGGGACAAAAAAAAAAAAAAAAAAAAAAAAAAAAAAAAAAAAAAAAAAAAAAAAAAAAAAAAAGGTAAGATAATAACTCAGTCTAACCTGATTGGTAAGAAAGTTTTCTTCATCGCCATCTGCTATCATGTCTGAATTTCCTTTCTGCAATATGGCATTTACATATAGAAGTTAAGGGTGTGGCAGTGAAATTCATTTAACGATACTTCACCTAAAATTCAGAAAAAGATCTGTAGAAGTACCTGGATTGACGAGGGATCTGACTCATGCATAAGTTTCCAATCAAGTGCTTCCAGTAACTGTAGATTTGCTTGCAAGAAACATAACTTCATTAGAAACTAAAATTTGTTGCCATTAGTTCTAAAATAAAATGGGAAGGATTCTATTTAATCCTTTTACCTTGTTCTCCAATACCATGATCTGGTCGTGCACCATCTCCCGTTCGCCCTCTTCATAAAATGACTTCAACCTGTAGATTAATGCAGCTTAGATAAGGAAAGAAAAAGGAAAATTACTGATGTTGCAGAAATTAGACTAATTTTATAGGATATACATTTTCTAAAATATGAATCTCTTGTCTCAAAGTTAAGATCAGTCCCACATAAATATTTGAAATGATTCCATATGATCCTGAACTATAGTAAGCTCCATTAGTGGACTTGAGAAAAAAATAGTTAAATAGTTGTGCGAAGAAAGACGGTTGAAGCTGTTAGAAAGAACCTGCCTTCTAATTTCTTCCTTCAAACGCAGGTTTTCCATAGCAAATCTGGTCACCTCTTGGTTCCTATCAACCTGATTTCTCAAAACCTCAATTTCCTTCAAATGTTCCTCCTTTTCTTTCAGCAAGTGTGTTTCTGCAGAGATCTTTCCAGAAGCAACTGCTTCCAACCTCTTTATTCCTGCTTCACGAAACCGCAGTCTCATTTTAAGACCTTGTATTTCATCCTCTCTTTGCTTGGCCTAACCATACCAAACAAGAATTGTCAACAAAGAGAAACTAGATATCTTCTGCAAAAGCAAATGGCAATCGCCATGTCTTTGTTCCAACTTCTACCATTATTTAAATTCTTCATTAAATGACAAGGATAATTATATGTGGAAGTCTGCTGCGCAGCCATGAACCAAGAAGCAGCAGTACTTTGGTTAACGTACCAGTTGCATTGCTGCCTGATTTTCTTTAGTCAATGCTTGCAACGCCATGTCCTTATCCTTTTCTCTTCTAAAGGCCCCAACAAGGGCAACTTCATAGTCTCTCCTCTGAAATATGTTAAAATTAATAACAAATTAATAATTTCAAAATAATTTCCTCCAGCTTAAGAGGGTATCGGTCGATACCTGAGTCATCCTTTTGCCAGTTGTAAGAGGACTCATTGATCCGTAAAGTCCTTCCCATTTTAAGGTTCCTGGAGATCCCGGGAAGCTTACTGCTAAACTGTCGTTCTCTTGATTATCTCCTCCTCCACTAACTAAACCCCGTAACCTGGAAACTTCTTTCTGAAAATTGCACAAGAGTGTAAATTAGCAATAACCCGAACCACACTTTACTGAACTCAGAAGATGCAGTTAATTAATTTGTATTTCATATCTTTTTCCAGATTCATGTAGAAACTTTAACAACCCGGATGAAAGAGTACAAGCCAAGTTCAGAGTAAACATCTTGGTACCTTAAGTTGTTGAATCTGTAGTCTCATGGCAATTACGTCTCCAGAAGTGTCTTCGTTCACAATTGCCTAAGTAAAAGCACATATTTAATGATGAGCACCGAAGAAAATAGTTGATAACATCACTTCCAAGTTTTCAAAAGATAATTAAATAAATATCTGGTGGATGGCGAGCCCATATTGCTACCATCTTCAATAAGCTGAGAAAAGAAAGCATACAAAATTGGGTACAAACATACATACATTGTTCTTTATAAATTTAGCACGTTGTGCAAACTTCAGAGTGCTTAGCGTTTCCAAAGAACAGCTGCAAGGACCCAAAACAAAGTTTCAAAGATTCAGACAAGCGTAATGGGAAAAAAGAATCAATAGGATTTTGCATACAAAAAGAAAAGGAGAGAAAAATACAGAGAAAAAACTTGAGCCCAAAACAATAATAATAATAATAAATTATCTACATGATTAAGTGCGAATTGGTAAAACAGCAATTCACTAACCAGCTTGAAGGACTGATATTTGCAATTATGATCGTTTTTGCATTTCCTCCCAAAGAATCCTGATACAACGCAAGTTCATAAAACAACTAATAAGTTACAAAAATTACATCCTTGCGTTATTTTAATGTATCGAGTATCAGTACCATTGCTATTTTTGATGAAATATCTTTTCTCTGAGTACAATAGTAATTGCTTAATTAAATGATCAGATGTATCAAAATGCAGGTTTGATCAAGTTTCTTAACTTCAGAAAAGTGATATAAAATTTCGTTGATATAAGGAACTGCATTTCGATACCTGAAGCAGAAATGTAAGCTTGGAGTCCCTGTAAGGTACGTGAAGCGATTTCCCATTGGATATGTTCACTAGGTTCATTATCACAAGCCTGTAGTTTTAGACACGTTCCATAACCAAAATTCTTGAGTTCAGCAAATCATTCTGGTTTCTTCTACAAGTTAACAAATTTAAGATAAAACTTAAAAGCTTAAAAAACATACCCTAATGTAGAAAGAGATTTGTTGATGTTAGTAGCTTCTTTAAGACGTTCACCTTCAGCTCCAGAACTCTTCTGCCTGGTTAGGATCCATATATAAAGCTCACGAATAAAAATTGCAAACGCATAGGTGGAAGCATGCTCGTGGAAGGAAGTGAAACTGATTGATATTTCGTTTCTTAAAATTAGATAATTCAATCGCTCTTTCAGATGAAATGCATACGTTTGCTTTGTTATCTTTTTGAAAGACATTTCAAGCGCTCCTACAGATGAAAATAATAAGATAACAGGGTGAAAAGTGTTGAAAACAGGGTGAAAAGTGTTGAAAATTTTGACTGGCTTCTTTAGAGTGCATTGCATTGTCTTCTTTTTAGTTACTTCGCGTGCAATAGTAGCATAGTGGAAGGAGGTGGAAGGAGGGAGATGTTTTGTAAGATGGATAATTTACCTTTCTGATCCAGCTAAATCAACAAGATTAAGTCGAGCGAAACGATGGTGAGTTACGCCTTGGGATTCCCACTAAGAAGAAATATTTAATAAGTCAATTATCTTAAACTGGAAACAATACGAGGTTTAATATTTAAAAGACGAACTTTTCTCCAGAAGAGTCGGTTCTTGAAATTTACCTTGCTTTCAATGATGCATGTAAATACACTATGGGAACGACTGCTAGCACGATTCATATTGGTGGATGCCACCTTTCTGTTTGCAGCGCCCTGAAATCATAATCCATAGGGAACTTTCGTTTTAAAAGCACATTTAAAGTCAGCAAACTAAACCTATCCTGTAATCTCCTGAACATTTAATACTGATGTGCATATACGGATATTGAACTGTTTGGAAAAAGCTTAGAGTGTCAAATAGGGATTAGTAACCGATTTCAGTCCACCATTCAAAATATATATCTTGCAGAGCTTATAAAATGCCAATTCAGAACCTACCTGAATAAGCTGCTGAAGAACATCTCGAGCACTTGTAACTTCTATCTCTTTGAGGTTCTCTACATAAACCCCTTTCTTACTGTCTTCTCTAATCTGTAACGTATTAGGCAAAAAAATTGTTACCTCAAATCCAAATCAAAATCCAAACTGAATAATATTATGGGATAATAGGAAGATTAAATGATTGATTCAAATAAATTCATAAATCAAAAGGAGGAAAAATGAAGATAAAAAGTTGCTGACACAGGATATTCCTATTCACAATCATTTTGATTCAGTTCCACTTTGAAAAGGATCTCTTGATAAAACTGAACAAATAACATCATAATTAAGAAAGTTAAGAATTTCATTTCGTTCTGTGATGCCATTTATGCTTCCAAAGTATCACATTCAGTTACTAAAGCTTTATTTTCTATTAAAACAATTTAAAACAAAACTTACAAAATATTACTCTTACCTGTAAATTGTTAGATGATGGGTCCAGAAGATCAAGTATCTGTTCGTTATATATTTCTAGAAATGAGCATCTACAAGTGTACTTCAGCTTCTCATCTTTCCGAGCCTCTTTTTCCTAAGAGATCATAATCAAGTTAACCATTGTTACCGAAAAATCTTGCAACACTTATACAATGTAACTGCTAAAAGGCATTGGAATCAGCAGACAAAAGACCATTCCAATGAAACTCTTCTAAATCCCGAATTGAACATAGCAAAGAGATGTATACCTTCTGGATTCTCGTGAATAAGTATTCAAATACTCTAGGTGTCATCCCACAGTTGACACTGTGTCTTCGTGTACCTCCCTCAATATCTCCAAGCATGGTGTGAGTCTTTCCACTTCCAGTCTAGACGTAAAAAATATAATCAGTAAATCTTGAATCTCAAATTGGAAAAATATATACTCGCAAAAACAATTGTACTCAAATAACATCCACCATCAGTCACACCAGAATCCAGGAACCATATGAATATTTATCTATTTGATATGTTACTCTGGTACCCATAATCTCTAGAATTCTCTTCAAAAGAAAATCCGAGAAGTTTTACCCAATATGTAGAATCAACAAAGAAAGTTTGAACGTCTTACTTGGCCATATGCAAACATGCAACTATTGTAGCCTCCTACACAATTATCCACCATCGGTAATCCAGCCACTTTGAAAAGCTTCTCCTGTTACGCTGCTCAGTTAAGTCCCAATAAACAGAGAGTGGAATGGAAGAACGTAAACGATTGAAAAAAACTACCTGGCTGACATTCTCATCTGCAACTAAATCAAACGTAAAGCGTGATTCAGGATGCCCTGTCCATGTAACAGTCTGACAGCTTTCTTGCCTAACGCATTTTCCATGGCCTTGCAAAGATACTTCTGAACTACTAAGTGGGCGAATCCTTATGATCACCTGTATTCATAAGCTAAGTTATTAGCCCTCAAAACACGGAATATAAGGACTAAAACTAGAAGCTGACTCGTCATGACCAGGTAACCAACCAGACCTAACAACAATTCTTCATTCTGAGAACCATACGTTCCAAATACTTAGATAAAACATAAAATATGGATAGGTTTCAAGTAAATATGTTAAATGACAATATCTCCAAGAAAAATATATCAAGATCACCTGCGAGGTAATCTAAGGCAATAAACCCTAAAAAACACAGCATATAAAGACATACACGGAAAGTTAATACTAGCTCATCATGAGCAGGTAACCACCCGTACCAAACAACAGTTCTTCACTTCGAGAACCCATGAATTCCAAATACTCAGATAGAATATATGAATTAGGCCAAACTCCCATATGTAAAATTGCTGCATAAAGTGGGTGTCTAACAGCTCAACATCTTGATGATTACTTCGAACAGGAAAGGCGAAGAAATTGCAGAGTTAATCTCAACCTAATTGTCATCACCGCAGTTGATTGAACACAATTTTATGAAACAAGACCAGCCAGTGGCCTCACAAGAAAGTCATGCGGCTTCATTTTAAAATAAAAGTAATTTCTACGACTTGTAGATCTCAAAATTTCCCTGCTCTCATCTACCAAAATAAAAACCAGCTGAACAACATTATTATAACGAACCTCTGCAGCTTACTTCTGCAATCAAAATCAACATAAAGAAGTTTCTTTTTCCTCAAAACTTAGGGTTTAAAATATAGCCAATTCTACCAAACAGTCCCAAGGTTACCTGCACATTGTGATCCTTCCAGAACGATGGATCTTCACGAAGCTCAAAGCACTGGCTCGACGATCCAGTAACATCACTGACTGCATCTTCGTCGTTGAACTGGCCAATACTCCGTATAACCGAAGTCTGAGCGATACTCTCCTTGGTCGCCGATTTAAGAAAATCCGGCGAACCCCGTGGAGGATTCGAACTGCTCAATGCATGATCCTGAAACCCGAATCGGCTCTTGATGGCACTGGCCGCGTCCGATATGAACGGCATTGCTAGTGGAAATTTGTTCAAATTTCTTCTTGTGGATGAAATTTGATCAGAGATGCACCGATCAACAGCGGAAATGGAAGAAGAAAAAAGCTGCTGTGAGAGGGAGAGAACACAACGATTTGAAAATGAGGTATCTTCGAAAAGAGAGGGAAACTGAAAGACGGGTATAAGATTAGACGATGAACGGTCAGGATTTGTTGCGAGGATTCAATTTCAAATTCAATGGCTTTAGTTTTTAGACCGTTTAAGTGCCATTTTAAATTTTGAACTGTCCAGTTTATGTACTCATTTCTTTTTTCGCTTTTCTGAAGTAAATAAAATATTAATAGGTTAGAATATTATTTTTAAATGTCCAATTTTCATGGAGGCTTGTTGGTTCAATTTTAGTTATTTTAAACAGTTAAAAATTACTTTTAATACCTACACTTTCAATTTTATAATAATTTCCTACTTGTATTTCAAATTTTGTAACAATTTAGTCTCTATTATAGAAATAAATAAACCGATAAAAGAATTAGAGACTTAATATTTTTATATTATACAGAGTTTACATCATAAAATAAAAAAAATTGACATATAATTTTGATATTTTTTTTACGTTAGGACTAAATTGTTACAAATTTGAAAATACAAGAACTATATTGTTACATACTAAAGTTTAGAGACTAGATTGTTACAAAATTGAAAGTATAAGGATTAAATTGTTACAAACCAAAGTTTAGGGACCAAAAGTGTTTACCTTTTTAAATCTTCAATTTTAGACTCGGTACTCGAAGTTAAATTTTATCAAAATTGAATAAATAATAATAATAATAAATTTTCATGCAAGACAATACAATATACGAATATATTTTCAAAATTTATAGTGAAAATGTTAGCATTATCATTTTTTAAAAAATCAATTATAAACTAGTAGTATGGACTAAATTTAAGATCTATGAAAATATAATTATTAAAATTGGACATTTAAAATTACAAATACTAAAATTGAGCAAGTCTCGAAACATGGAGACCAAAATAGTATTTTAATCACATAGTAATGGCAATAATAATAAATAAATGAAAATTAAATGACATTAGACAAAGTTAGCATATGGATTTAGAAATTATGAGCATGGACAATATTAATGCAAGAAATTAGGGAAAAGTTTAAACCCTAGTAAATCACAATTGTTATTCTAAAAAAATATATTAATACCGTCTTTGTTGGAAGCATATTCATATAGTTTGGTTATGACAAATTTAAAAGTTATTAAGCAATCACTTTGAGTAACTAGTGATTCTATGAGGAATTATTTTGTTTGAATCATACAAAAGAATTAGTTGTTTGTAAGATCTGTTTTGTGTTGAGTGTGACGTGTAATTTTAATTTTAGCAAGTTTATGATTTGAAAATTCTTACCTAGAGTTAGGAATGTGTGTATGTCAAAAGTTCAAAATTTTATATAATTTGAGCTTACATAAGCTAGAAGAGAATATTACATCACATAGAATATAGGGCTATTTTCAAATATATCCAAAGAAACCAAAATATTTATAAATATAGCAAAATTTCATAGTCTATCTGCGATAGATCACAATAGACGATAGACACAGATAATAGTCTGTCGCATATAAACGGTGTATTTTGTTATTAGTTGTAAATATTTTCAGCAGTTTTTCAATTTAAGATAATTTCTCTAGAATATAAGGGAGAAGATTTCAACCCTTCGATGTTTATTAATACATATATTGTTAAATTCATAACTTATATTAAACGAATATCATAGCAAATATATGCTCTAACTTTTCAAACTCAGAGAATCTCCAAATTTAACTAGAGTTAAATCAATGTGTCAAAAAGTCGATAAAAGCATCTATAATTAACCATATAATTTGAGGCTCAATCAACAATAGTATCAATTTTATTGTGTGAATGGTCACCACTAAACAAAAGCATTATTCTTTTTTTCTTTTTCTTTTTTTCGTTCTTTTTCATTTTTGGCTATGAATCAAAATATCAAATCAATTTGATAAGAAGAAAAAAAAAAAGCAAATAAAATTAAATTGAAAATTCAACTCCGAAATTACTGGTGCAGAATAATGTTATCATGGATCATCCTTGGCTTCTATTTGCTTAATTTGGAAGTTTCCTCTTTACAATTGCTTCGATTTCTTTTTTCTTTTTTTTATGGCATAGTTTGACAGTTGGCATTTGAAATAATTATTTACGTTGATTCAAAATATTTTCAACAATTGTATTAGATGAATTAATGTTTATAAGAGAAAAAATTGTCAAAACGAGCGTAATTCAAGTAGCATGTAATATTTGTTAGCAATAAAAAAAAGTTTGTAGTTTGAATCCTACACTCTTATTGTATTAAAAATAAAAATGAGTTCGTAGGAAGGTTTAACTAATCTATGTACATTAATGAACTTATTAATTTGATTAGTTTAGTGTATTTGTAATTCTATTAAAAAAATGTGAATGTTCGTTGGAAGAGTTAGGCTAAATTATACAAAATACCAATAAACTTTATACTTTATGTCAAAAATATCCTTGAACTTTCAAAAGTTTTAAAAAATACATCTTAAACTTTCAAGATGAGTTAAAAAATACCTTTACCGTTAATGTTTTGTGTAAAAAATACCCCTAAACTTTCAAAAATTTCAAAAATACCCTTAAATATACAAAAATAAATAAATAAATAAATAAATATCATTATTGTTATATGAACAGAGACCATAACTACCGTTTTACTTCTCTATTTTCCCTCTTTTTTCTCCCCTCTTCTTCAACACCCTCTTATTTCCCCTTTTGTTAACTATTTGACATTTGTTTATCTATAAATAAATAAATAAAATTTGCACTCTTAAATTAGATATTTTGTCTATAATAAGAAAAAAGAGAATAATGAAAATACGAATTTTATGACTTAAATGTTTTAACAAGATTATACATTAATAGAAGGTGTGTTAATAACCAAATACATTTTTTTTATTTGATTATTTATTGTTTAGGTATGTTTCAAGGGGAGATTTTGATTTTGAAATTTTATGAGATTTTGTTGGAATGTTTTAACTTAAAATTTTCATTTTGATTTTTGTGGTGCAAGAATTGGAAAAATATATGAGAAAAATGAGAGTATTTATATGGAAAAAAATGATGATATCTATACAATTTGTTTTAAAATTGAATATTTTCAAACAAATTGGTCACCACAATAATAGTAGGAGCTTTCTTAAACTTTATTTATTATTATTATTTTTTTTTGTGAAACTTAGAGTTATTTTTATAATGAGGTATTAACGATTTCTGTTCATAATACTAATAGTGAGGGTATTTTTAAACTTCTTTTAAGTCTAAATGTATTTTTGAAAATTTTGAAAATTTAAGGGTATTTTCGAAACAAAAATTTAACGGTTTCATCCAAAACTATGGGGTTTTTTTAAACTCTTTTTGAAAGTGAAAGGGCATTTTTAAAACTTTTAAAAGTCCGGAGATATTTTTGATACAAAGTGTAAAGTTTAGAGGCATTTTTTATAATTTAACCAAAGAATTATGTATCCATATGTTTAAATCTCCACTTTGAAAATTAAAGTCATATTCTCATTTTTAAAAATAAAATCGAAGTCCTAGCTAGTCTTGATGTAAAAAAAAAAAAAAAAAAAAAATTATTCTTATTTAAAATTAAGTAAAATTAAAAAAATATTTAAGTTTGAAAAGCCAAATAAAAAAATAAAAATAAAAATAAAAATAAAAATAAGAACCGTTTTTAAATATAGTAAATAAGCAAAAATATTTATAAATATAGTAAAATGTCATATATTTTACTATATTTAAAAATATTTTCAACAATTTTTATCATTTAAAACAATCACTCGAAAAACCTACATCAAACATGTAGATTCTTATTCTTAACTTAAATAATTAAAGTCTAAGATTAAATCAAATATAAGAACTAAGACAAAAGAAAAAAAAAATAATAAATAAAGGAACAAAGGAAAAAAAAAAAAAAGAAACTAAGACATTATAAAAACAAGAAAACTAAAAAGGTTAAAACTGAGAAATTAGTGAGAGCAACAACATAGAAGAACTAAACTAAAACATTATAAAAACGAGAATAACTAAAAAGGTTACCATTTTTGTCTCTTTCAAATAACTCCAAATTGCCGAGATACTGGTCGTTATTATTTTATTTTTTATTTTTTATTTTTTTATTTTTTTATTTTTTTATAAAAGTGTTACACCACATCCATTCAAAAGTCTACAAAAATATTTTAAAACTACCATTAAAACATAAAATCGTTAGAAGTAAAATGGAGGAACAATAACAAAACTTGGATGATCCATCACACATTTTAAGTTAGTGTTCATTTTTTGTCCTAATTTCTAAAGGGTTTATATACTAAATGTAGTTTGAAATGTTTATAAAAAGTATGTAACTTGACGAACAATAGATGTATTTTTAAAACCAAAGACAACCCAAATATAATTACTATAAATTAGCCTAAGAAAAATTATTGATCAAAAGATTAAAAGTATAAATTTCTACCCTAAAAATACTCCATAATTAGTTTTTGTCACGGGGTATTAAAATATTAAGGGTCTAAATTTAAATATTTGAAAGATTGAAATAGAACAAAATTCAATAATTTAAACATAATTCAATTTGTGCGTGTATTAAGTGGCCATATGTTGAAATTAAGTAATTACACTAAAAAAAGTTAAGAAAAAGAGCTAGACTAAAGTAAAGTATAGGATGGAACAGTGCAACTAGAAAAATTATAACATCCAACTATATAGATTTTAACATGCATCAGGGGATCAAAATGTACTTCTCCTTTAAATTAGGAAGTTCAAATCATTATAACTTTCATGCGTCATCTACCAGAGAGTTTAAGACTACCATTCATTCAAAAGGGGAATTATAATGATACTTTGAGGACTAAAATACTATTTTTGATCCTCATACTTTGAAATTTGGTCAATTTTAGTCCATGTATTTTTAATTGTTTAATTAATAAATTTTAGATTTAATCTCTCAAAATTACTGTTTACCTAAATCGATTAAATAACAATAATAATTCTCATGGAATGATATGTGAATATTGGTTTCAAAATTTATAGTAAAAAATGTTAACATATAACAAAAAAATTTCTAGAAAATTGCAAATAAAGTTGCAGTTTAGACTAAATTTAAGATTCATTGAAAGTATAGGGACTAAAATTAGATAATTAAATGTAGACTAAAATCAAATAGACTTCAAAGTATAGCTAGGGACCAAAATAGTATTTTGACCTATCTAAATTTGTAACTAAAAATAATATAGTTAAGGTTAAATAATAAATTTAATCCTATAATTTGGATAAAGTTAAAATTTAGTCCTTAGAGTTAGATATAACCTCATAAACATTACCTAAGATTTTGTAAAATTCTCATAACTAGTCTATGAGGACTTTATGAAAGTTTTATCAAGCTGTAATGACTAAATTCTATTTGTAAACCTTAGAGATTAAATTCTAACTTCCTCTAAACTAACGGAACCAAATTTGTAATTTAATCCGTAGTTAAAAGTATAATTGCAATAAGTAACATTTTAAGGGAAAATAAACAATTGTAAAAAAAAAATGACAAATATAACAAAGTCGGTCAGTTAACTCTGATTAGTAATCGACTCTATAGATGATACTAACAATGTAGTGTTAAATATACTCACAAAAATAGATTTAAATTTTGCTATATAGATATTTTAAGTGTTTTAGAAAATGACGTATAAAAAGAATTACTTGTTTAGGGAAACAGTGGAAAAGCGAGAGAAGAGGGAGTTTTGTTGATAAACAATGATAAAGCATTTTCTTTTCTTAGTAAAATCCCAATTCTTCCTTCTTCTTCCCTTCATCTTTCTCTGCTTCTCATAACAATGGCCGTAATGGAAGAAATGAATTTACTACGCGTTTTTCCCGATCTTTCCTCTTCTTGTTCTATCTAATAATCCATCCATTTTCCCGTCTTCTTCGCTCTTTCCATGGCGATTACACAACTTCCTTTTCTCAACTGAACCCTGTTCTTTTCTTTTATCTCCTCTTCTTCTCTCCACCTTTCATTTGCACGCAATTTCCATCACTACCGCCGCACCGGTGGCTCTCTGTTTCTCCGATTCCATTTCTCCTCCGAAATGCGTTGCGAAATCGATTGAAACCGGAACCCTAACCATTCTCCACCTCTGGCATGGGATCTTGCGATTGCCTCTAACCGAATCGGATTGCATTTCTCGTCTTCGATCGATTCGGATCGTTACGATAAATTTTCCTCCTCTGCTCGACGTTTCCTATCCGAGATTTTTTTTTTTCGGATTTCTTGTTTTTTCCTATGACTCGGAAGGTCCTCCTCCGATCTCCGGCTATACGTCATAAATCGTCGCTGCAAGACGAGAAAATCGATGCATCGCGAGAGAGACGGCAGTTCGCGGAGGTAGCCGGTGGTTCAGCGGCGGAATGTACGGCGATTTGCTGCTGTTGTCCATGGACGGTGTTGAATATCGTGATCTTTGCCGTCTACCGGATGCCGGCGGGGCTTTGCCGGAAAGCGATAAACAGGAGAAAACGACACCGTAAAATGAAGAAGAAGTTTCTCATTCAGCAACGAAAGGCGGCCTCTATGGATTTCACGGATGGGTCGGTGGGGCCCGCAATGGAGAGTTTTGAGGCCCACAAAACGACGAATGACGTGGCAGATGTCGAAGATTTGAAGAAGTTAGAAGAGGAAATGTGGGGTCGGTTCAATCAGACCGGGTTTTGGAGAAGTTCTTCTCAAAGACATGAGTAAATATATAAAAAAGAAAAATGATACAAGAACTTCCTTTTTTCCTTTTTCTTTTTTTTTTTCCCTTTGTTTCCATGTACGTTTTAACTCAATATTTTTCATGTGATTTGGAAAATTTTTAGCAATACGAACGTGCAAATTTTTATAAGAATTCAAAACTTGCAATTCGTGTTTGTAAATATAAGAAAAAAACTCTTTACTTGTTGTATAGTTAATTAATAATAACCTTTCTTTCAAAAATTAATTTTTATTTAGTTGTAATATTTATAAATATAATAATTTCAATATAAAATCAATATTTTGGGAAATGGACTATAGATTGATTTTTGCCCTTTGATTTTTAATTCAAATTACAAAAGTTAATTCTACATTATTAAAATTCTCAATATTAACTCACATTCTTCAAAATAAGGAGATGCTCTTTCACTCATGATTAAAAGTTCAAATATCTTGCACATAGAAAAATAAAATCGTATTTGATTTTTTGCTTTTGTTAATTAAATTAAGTTTATAAACACTATTTCCATTTATCAAATTTCTATGTCTTGTTTTACATTTTAAAAATATTTTTAATATCAAAACCAGAATTCAAAAACAAAAAAAAGAAAAAAAAGGGTTTTCAAGCACTATTATTGATTTTAAAAATTGGCAAATAATTTAAATATTTATCTAAGAAATATAAAAATTATGAATGAGAAATTGTGAAAAATTAACACGTTTCAAATCGTTTAAAGAATGTTTAGGCATATAGCTTAAATAAATCAATCCAATTATATTATTGTTTGAACTTTTCAATTGTTTACCTAAACAATCTTCCATTTTATTCTTTGAACTCGTTCAATTTTTTTTAATAACATAATAACAATATTAATTCCATCATGTAAGAGAAATTTCTCGTGATTATCTAGTTTGCTAAACGATATTTGTTTCAAAACCTACACAAATAGGAAGTGTAGCGCGGCATGCCGTTGGCTGTCCAAGCTAAAATTCGCCTCATCCTCGTTTTTTCTGTAGCCCAGCATGCTTTGTGCCTTCATTACGTCGGCAATTCATCTTTTTCTATATATATATTTTTATAATAGTAATTTTAATGATGTATAATTTAATCGTTTATGAGTTTGCTAAATATATGTAAGGTTGAATCTTTTTGTTATGTTATTGATATCTCACTAAGAATCCATGTATGGTCTATTTTCAATATTATAGCAGTACTTCTAGCTACGTAACAACAATTAAAAAACAGAAAAGAAAAGAAATAATGGAAAGTTGACTGCTTCGAATTTGAAAGGGTCCTTCAATTTATAAAGAGTTACAGCTCAAACAAGGGAATGCATATATCTATATTGCCATCAAGAACAAGTCACATATACCATTATTTAAGAATTCATTGAATATCCCTATAAATACCACTCTTTTTTTGGTTTAAAATGCGAATGTTAAAAAATTCAAACTTCTAACATCTTGGAACATCTCAATTAACTAATTCAACTTTGTTAAAATTGACATACCATCAATAAGAATTAGAACATACGTTGTTGAGTTAAAAAACTACATTAGACGTCTCGATCTCCTCCCCACATATCGTTAAATAAATAGTTAGAAAAAAAAAAAAAACCACTAACATTATAAACATTCTATAACTTCTAATTTGTAGTCCCCATGTTACTCTATTCTACTTTGAACCTCATGCAAGATGTCATTAAACCCACATTCTAATCTATGTACTTTCATTTTGGTCCTATATATATCGATATTTTTACGTTAGGTCAATGAAATTTCAAGTTTGGCTAAGTAATTTACATACTTTCAATGTATGTAAGATTTTAATCATTACAGTCTATTATAGTGCAAATAAACTGGCGGCAGTTGCAAAAACGACAAAATGTTCTATTAAAATTAAGCCCGTAACACATGTTTTATGATTTTGACACATTTTCATCTAATGCAAATATATTCAAGAGTACTTGACTTGAATGCATAGAACGGGGAATGACTTGCATATATATAACTTTAATATGATGCAGAAAATTTTAGCTTCACTTAAAAGAATAATAGCAACATCATTCATATACTAAAAAGATGCAAATTCCACTAATAGACTAAAAAACTACGAAAAATAACAGAGTTTCCTCCCTAGTAAGTTCGAACTTATTGGAAAGGAATTAAGCTCTCTGTGACTTTTTCCGTAAAGTTTTGATGACAGCTTTGCGGAAAAAGCGATAGAGCTAATTCTTTCTTGATAAGTTTGAAGATCTTGCAACCAATTTTGCACGTTTGAAGAGATGAAGATATTTTTGAAAAAGAAAAAAATCAAATAAAATGAGTTTCATCCATATATATTATTTTAAACAAATTTTGTCATATTTGCAATATTTTAAGAATTGATGACACGGATGCTAATATAAAATCAAATTTTGCTACCCAATGCAATTCCCCAAGTGTTACACAAATACTATAAATATAAATAACAATGAAGATGCAAAAACTATTTCAAACAAAAATACAAAATATAGAGATCAAAATGAAAAGTGAAACCGATACAAGCCCAAAACAAAAAGAGAGCAAGTAAAGAAAAATAGAAAGACTAGATAAAAGATAAAAGATATGTGAAATCTAATTCCTTATCCAGGTCTAGGTATCAAATACCCACTAACAAAGGGAAATTCTTGATTCTTCTCCTTCAATTTTTTCTGTTCCCAATTGAAATAGGGAACCATGGAGAAAGAACCCTGAAAGAGAGATAAAGAGTAGAATATTTCTCCCATGAGAAATGGAGTTGGCAGCCATTGGAGGGCAGTACTCAGGCATTAAAATACAAGCACATCATAAACTTGGAGGAAATCCAATTCCTGTCTAATCAAGAGGATTATGAACTCACCGCCCAAGAATCTGAATAAAATAAAATAAAATAAAATAAAATCATCTAATGAGCTCTGATTCACATTTCACAATCTCAATTCTAAACCTCAACTTCTAATCATAACCGAAACCTATGCACCACAAACAAAATCCATCAAACACAGTAAGAAAAAGAAAAAAGGATCGAAGGAAATACAAGAGAGAAGAAGAATAGAAAGTTCGATAAACAAAATGTGAGTGGGTGAGAAGGAAATTGCGAGGACATCAACTCGAATCCAATATTGGCAACGAAAAGGGCTGACGATGCTATCGCCTAAGCAAAGCGCATCAATGACGCTAGCTGATTGTCTTTCAAGTTTAACATAAATTAAAACCAGACCAATGACTAAAGTTTTCCTCGATGTACTGTTCATGGATTCCATTCTTATAGCTCCCTCCAAGGGAACTTTTGCAACAGGTGGTATAACCTGAACCAATTGAGGGAAGTCGGATCCTCGCATTATATTTTCTTACAGACATGATCAACCACATGCTCCACCGCTTATGCAGCCCCCATCAATTCTTTCGAGTAACTTAAAATAAAGAAAACAGCGGCATCAAAGCCGAAGGCCAGTTCCTTTACTGGGCCAGCTATGGAAGACATGAATATATATATATTCAACAAAGAATGGACAGAAAAAGAAGCCCTAGTTAATGCTGAAACCGGCTCATCCCAACTATAACGAACAAAAAACAGTCTTTAAACTCATAAGTTGTGTGTAATAAATTTCTTGAACTAGAAACAACTTGTGAAAAGGAAATGTTCAAGAAACAGAGTCTAGATAGAGTGAGGTGGGCAACATTAACAAAAATAAAGGTACGCAAAGAAAATAGAAAAAAATGGGCCATCAAGCTAAAGGATCCACAGGCAACGTTACTCCCGTGAACATATCCATGACTTATTCATTTTCTAAAAGTTCACAGTTCTATAAGACATTAAATTAAACTTTGTCTTATAGGACTCAAACCCTTCCAATCTTTGCATCTAATTAAAAATAAATAAATAAAAAAAGACACTGGAAATAAAGAATTTTGACTTCCTAGTTAACTGTTATACACTGTACACAATATATACACGGTAGAATATTTAGTAATCCAAAGATCATAAACTAAAAAGAAAAAGAAAAAAAAAGCACTCAACACACTAGAGCCAATAAAAGAATGAATTGAATCAGAACCTAAAAACATGAAGAACCATTGCCTATGTACCTTTTTCTGCAGCCTCCCCAATCACGATACATATCTTACAGGCAAGGAAGACCCTTTACTTCCCAGGTAAATTGCCTTCGCTAGTGCAATGAAATTAAGTAGATTCTCTTTACAGAACCATTTTAACTTCCATTTCAAAGAACACGGCGATGAATTCTCCTTCTTGGTGGTGACAACCTTCTCGCCAGATTTGGGGATCAAGGAGAACACGGACGATGCAAGTTCTAAAGATAAGGTCACACACAGTGCCTCCTTCACGTCAACAACCTATTGACAAGGTTCATATTTAATAACATCTTACAAGAGCATTAAGAAAGATGTCTAATGATTTTTTTTCCTTTTTCAAATGACTTAAAAGACATAAAATCCCTCCGCTTTCAAAAGTTTGTATCTATTTGGTCCTTGAACTTTAAAATTTGTCTAATAAATCCCTCAATTTTTGATTTTGTGTTTAATAGGTCCCTAAACTTTAAAAAACTCCAATAGGTCCAACTTTCAATTTTATGTCCTATAGATCCTAGATAGATTCAAAAATTTTGAAAATCAATTGATTTTACAAAATCTATGTCCGGTGGGATCCTGAACTATCAATTTTGTGTTTAGCATCTTCATGAATTTTAAAAAAGTATCGAATAAGTCATAGACCTATTAAATACAAAATTGAAAATTTAGAAACCTAGGATACAAAATTAGAAGTTCAAATACCTATCAAAACTTTTTGAAGTTGAAAAACCTATTGAAAGCAAAGTCGAAAGTTTAAGGATAGACACCTTCTAAAGTTTAGAGACCAAATAGACATAAAGCTAAAAAGTCCTAGACTAAACATGTAAATTAATCTACACGAGAACAGTTTGGTTTTGATAGGACAAAAGATAAGGAGCCCACTTCTGCCTGTGTCTCATCAAAATTGTTTCCTGAAATTTACAAGGTTGTGACAACAACTATCCTAAACCTTTATGGTTAAAGGTTGAAAATCATGTCAACCCATTGAGACTGGACATAAAAATCATACAATACTTGAGCCGATAGCCTAATTCCCTCTAAAGACCAGATTCTAAATATAAGTACACGCCTTCTTTTCACTCCTCAACTTCAGTGCTACCCAAATCCCAGCCATGAGGTCTTCTTCTTTTCCAAATTTGTGCATCCTACAACTCAAGCCATTACATGCCATTACTTACATACTAAGAGTCTGTTTGAATGACTATCTAAATGCTTAAGAACACTTTTTTGAAACTTAAAACATTTTTTTTTCTAACATTTAGAAATCATGCCAATTTCCAAACATGTCCTAGATCCTCCTTGAGCAAGGCATGTCTAATCAGCAAACCAGGGATGATATATGTTCTATATAAAGCACACATAATCAATAACAGAAAATTACCATCTCAAGTATGTCGGCAATCAAGCAACATGAATCAAGGGCAAAGTATGGAGGTAATGATCCTTCTATTGAGAAAGAACCGAATTGCATTAAGTCCTCAATGCACACAAGTAAATGCCCTTCAAAGATAAACAAGGATCGAGGATGCCCCAATTCTCCTGCATATCAAAGGAACTCTTCAATATTTCAATAAGCAGAGAAAGCAAAGAAACTACAAGTAACTGCAAACCCATCCATCAACCCAACTTCCCTGGGGAGGTGAAGTCCACAAACATTTATTTCTAATCAAATATACTATGTTGGATATAACGAATGAAATTTTTTACTTTTTACTTTTGCCACGTCACTTATTGAAATATTATAAAAATACTTAGCTTTACTACGTAGCAGAAAATAATATAAACTAGTATGAAATGGACCCATCAGCATCCAAGTCAGCATTCCATTAGAGTTACCAACGGTTCCATTATGTTAGAACCAAAAGTGAAACTCGTTTAACTCAAGGGTAAAAGTGTAATATTATGGTACCTTGGGATCCAATAAAAATTTAACTCAAAACTTTGAGATAAGAAAGTAGGATTTTCAAACATAGAGACTAAATAAAACTAAACTCAAGACCCTAAGATAAAAGTGTAATATTTTGGAATGTAGGATAAAACGGAAACTAAATCAAAACTCAATGCATAAAGGGTATTTGTTGAGAGATTGTTTTCCAAAAAAGGAAAATATTGAGACTATTTTGAAACCCAAGCTAGAAAGACGCACACATCTTCCTCTTGTCGAAAGAGATAGAAAACTTTCTTCTACAGCAACCTTTTTCTCCTCTTACGGCAATTCATCATTCCTTGAGAAGCATTTCAAGAAAAATGAATAGGGAAGCCTTTCGGAAAAATTCTTGTTCCCTACAGCTATTACAGATAATGTTGGTGTTAAACAAAGGGGTTATAATTCTTGTCAACTATCTATTGATGTACATTCTCCTCGTTAAGAAGGAATAAAGCTCAAGTAAAGATCATCGATTACAGCTCAAACAATCAAGTTCCATTGATAATACTTAAATTCTCTCAAAAGATAATAAACAACTCTATAAAACAGGCCATTAATTATTTAATTCTTTTTCTAATAGAAGGTTACCGTCTTTCTTATTTAGATTAGAAATATTTCTGATTTCCAAGCATGATGGTTGGAGGTAAAACACCAACGCCTGTGAACACTACTTTTGCATCGCTAAACAATCCCGGGAGAAGCTTTTCACAAATCTCTGTGGTAAGAGACCAAAAGCCATGGACACTACTTTAGCAGCGAAAAGAATCCTATGAAAAGCTTTTCACCAATCAGTAAAGATATTGCAGGCTATAATTTGTCATTTATTTTCTGCTACTCTCAAGGTCCTTGTACTTATTAAGAATAAGTAGCATGAGTCATTATACATTTACATCAAGTGTACAACAGGAGTGAACAAAGACAGTGCGCGAGATGAACATGAGCTAACCTTGAATCTCACTGCAGCAAAAGAGCACCATAGAATATTGAAGTAAGTTAGCTTTTGCACCTCCACATATTTGTGTTTCAAATAATGCAACCTGAACCTGCTCCAAACTGCCATATAAATATCAAATCCTGAGTATACCACAGTAAAGATAGAAGTACAGATGCAAAAGTGGCAAATGTCAAAACCATACATGTGGGGTTATGAATAACAACTCAAAGCCACATAAGACTGATATATTGTATCCTCTGACATCCAAATAATGATATGACACAATGCTCAAGCATATTAGATATAATAATGCATGTCCGTACAGAATTAGGATAAACTAGTTACAAGGTATGTCAAGATTACCTTCTTAAGAAACTCTGGTCACTAGGAGTACCAATGCCAGATACTTGCAACATACAAAGTACTTGTCTTGATTTCTCAATGCATCTAGTTACAAACAAATATTTTACACCTCTCTCCAGGCGAACCCTGTATCAATTGTTTTTTTCTTAAAAAAATGTTTCAACTGATGTAAGCTATCCACAATCGCTGAATTTCTCAAAATTTCACTAACCTCACAACCTGAAGTCCCAGGCCAACAAAGACCTCTTTAATATCTTCAACACTGAAACAATCCAATAACATAAGCATGGCTCCTATGAGGCAGAAAACTGTAGTTAGCAATCATCTACAACAATAAAGAAACAAATAAGAAACTCAAGAGGCTCCTGGAGTAACCAATACGCAGAAATTGCAATATAAACACAATCAACTTAAAAGCCAACCTGAACCATCTCCAGCAGCCTGAACAATTAGTATATACAACTTGTTTCTACTACTCAGTAAAAGAACCACTTTTCTGCGATTTTGAACAGAAATGATGTCAATTTCAAACGATACTCAGGATAAATAATACAATTCAAACAATTAATAATTTATCATCACAGATGGCTTAGATTTACATAGAAGCTAATCTGAATGACTACATTAACATAGAGTTGGTGATAATTTAACATCATACAAAGAAGACTCCTCAACTTAAGTATGTTAATCATTATTTCCTCCTATTTCCAGGATCACACATGTTGAACCTCATTGCAACAAAGTGCAAGAGTCATAGGAGAATATTTCAGAATACAATGTAAGTTAATTATTCGCTATTTTGGGAAAGTCATCATCTAATACAATCATTATGCTCTCACTTGCATTTGGGTATAAACCATAAGAAAATGGTGACTGAAACTATTTGCAGATAAACTAAGACCAAGTGACCATGATTTAACCATCAGAAAATCACACCACCCAACTGTAAGGTGCCTTAAATCTTGAAATAATGCTGACACTATTCCCATGTCTTTTATCTTCCACTCTTCCTCAGTTGATGGTGCTAAATCCAAGAGAATCCCACTATTATATCAATGAATAAAGAAAGAGATTGTCTATAATCTAAACTACTATTTAAATCAAGTCAAATGAATTACAGAGGAGGACAAGGAATCGGTCCTGAAACTAATATTTTCCACAGGAATTAAACAACCACCTACCTGTAGGCTAGCTCAGAATCAAGTACACAAATGCATTTGAGATACTGTTGACAAGTTTCATGAACTCTGGAGTCCGCAATATTTAAATTGAAATAGTTTTCAATAAAATTTTCATTTTCTAGTTCAATTTCCATATCAGCTCCAAGAACACTCGGATCACAACTTGTCCATTTGTGGCTGTCTGTTATACCAACTACAGTCTGTCCTGACAATGAAACAACTCTTTTCTTCTTTTTTTTCTTGCTTTCTCTATTCCTCTGCTGATTATTCTCATATTGGATAGAATGGTCAGTTCCATAGGCATGGGCATCAGCAGGAACAACATTGATGGGCAACTGCACACTGTAGCCTTGACAAACAGAGTTCGGCATGCTAAATGTTTGACCAATGGATGAATCAAAAAGGAACGGGCCATTTTCTCCAACCAAATGAAGTTCATGGCACTGTTTAGAAGTAACGTCTTTACTATGATGTATTGGCAACTGACCTTCAGCACTTCCACACAGAGACTTATCATTTGTAGGTTCAATAATTTCTGGCATTAATGGTCCAAAGGGAAAGATATCATCCTCGCTATTGCTGGAATAGCTGTCAGAGGAAGGAACTGAATATGACTCTGCAGATAATTGCAAAATCTCTTCCATGAAATTATGTCGACGGTGAAGAATATCCTCTTGATAATGGGGTGGTGACCCATGGAATGCTGAGGATGAGTGAGACTCAGATATGCTATCTATGGCATTCAATGGTGACATACTAGCATCTTCAACCTTTGCTTCACCTCCCTGGGACCTATCATACAAAGGATAAAAGCTTTTCATATGAGTGGAAGGACTACCTACTCCTTCAAATGAAGAACTAAGGTGACCATTTTTGAGACCCAATCTCTGTGTTCTAGATAGGGGAACCACAACATTATTCCCAAGTGAACCATTCCGGCCAAAGTAGTGAGAGGCCGCCAAACCACTAGGCATGTCTACAAAGGAATTATCCGACCCCACAAAATTTGTACTACTTTCATCTCCCGATGCCTGCATAGACTCTGATTTATATCTTGAACTCTCCCCAACATGCTGTGGAATTTTCCTACTTTTCATATGTTTTTCTTTTTCAGGCCGAAAAATAGCCCTGTTGATATTGCCATTGACAGTATTTGGAGGAGGGTGATCCATCCAATCCTCAAACTCCCGCAACCAAAGTGCAGAACGCTCTTTCTTCATAAATTCAATTTTCTTCATTAAATCAACTACTTCAACTTCATTATCAGATAATGTTGCTTCCTCTCTGCTATAAGTATCATTATCACACGATACAGACTCCTGGTCAGTACAAAAATATGTACTCTCTTCTTCACTCTGAATAGAAGCAATTCGAGAAACTGTTCTCTGCAAAAACAATGACAGTAATTTTTATTATCACTTAGATGATGGATCCTTAACAACATAAAGCATTTATCAAGGAAGGACTATACGATCCTACTAAAGTTCAAAGATTAAATTGAACAATGAAAAATAATAAATTCAGGTCTAAATCCGAACATGTTGAAATAGGGGAGAAAATGAACGTCACAATATGAATATAACTAATTGTCAGTTCCCAAAAATAGCATTATGTACACTGGTGAATGGTAAATAAGGATCTCCCTATAAACAATTATTTTCCTAAATTATACATTTCAATGCCATCCCTAAGGTGTTGTGATGTGACAGAATAACACACAAATAAATTCCTAACCTTGATTTCCATAACCATATTTAACCCACAATTTAACGGATGTCCCCAAAGGGACTACTTAACCTACAATTTAGTTGCTATTTTTTTTCCTATATATAACATACATTCAAGTTAAACTGAGAATTTAATACAACTGTTACAAAAAAAAGGGGCGGGAGGGCGAAGAAGAAGAAGAAAAAAAAATACTAACTGCTGAGGGCACACTTGATAATACCTACTGAAAAAGAGTAATTATAAATTATATTTAAAAAAAAAAAAAAAGGGAAAAGAAAAAAGCCCTACTATTCAGGGGCAAGCACAATGGATTTTAATTACTTTATTTGTCCAAAATCCCAAAACATTAGATTTTTTTTTTTTTCAGACAAAAATGCTTGTGTACATTATACAATTCACGAAACTAAAATATATATTGTTCTTACACAGCCAACTGCAGCTAAAGTGATGTCACGGATATTTTTCAATAAGTTTGTATATGAGCATTTTCAAAAACCAAGCAATTTAATAAAACAAAGCTTGAAAATAATTTGTGCTTAAAATAATATTCTCAACATGCTAAATTTTGTTCGCTTAGAAATAGATATTTTAATGCAACTTGTATAAGCATTTGTGTAAGCGTACACCATAGTTAAGATATCCTCACTTAGTGGAGAACTTACGCTGTAATGTAGCACTCTGATTTTAAAGCAACATACAATGGTCTACCTTTCAATAACAGTAACGACCCACCTTTTTATTGTATATGCTCCCCTCTCCTTGAGCACCATCTTTTGCTGGGGAATAAAAACCAAAACCAGCAGGTCGCTTTTGCCTGCTAGCAATGATAAATTTCCTCTTCCAATATTCTTCTTTGCAGATTCCCTTATCATCTAACTTCAGCTAATAGAACATAAACAAAAGAAATAGGATCATACTAAGATGGCTAAATAGAAACATTTTTTGGTTTCATGCAATGCTTCTCTCATATTTCTCTAAATTTTTTTTGAAAAAAAAAAAAATGGAAACAAAGCTTTTGATTGATATAATGAAAAGAGACTAATGCTCAAGTTATAATGAAACATAGAAATCATAGAGTTCTAAATGAAATAACAACAAAATGAAAGAAAAAGAAGAAAAAGAAAATATTGAGAAGGGAAAGCGAACATTATCTGGATGAGAGAACAGGCTGAACACATGTGCTCTGTACCACCGTGCACAACATAAGGGATTGCCCTCTAGCCATAAATTCTGTAAAGATGTAATATCCACAAGGAACTCCAGCTCCGAAAAATTGGAAATTATATTGTAGGACACGTCAAGTCCTTCAAGAGACTTCAAATTCTCAATCCCACGCAATGTAGTTAGAGCATTGTTCCTCAAAACAAGTTTAGTTATATGCGACGGGACCTGCATTTTTCAACAATATTTGTGTATGGGTCTGAAACTACACCTAAAACAACAACTTGAAGCAAAAATATTTAAGTTTCGAGCTCCACAGCTTCAAAGTAAACCAAGGAATAAAAATAATGATAACCTTTTGCATTTGAGGTCAAAAACCAAATCAAGATCCCCCATTTATCAATAATTAACTAATTAACACTATATATTGGGGGTAAAAGTCCATTAAAAAAAATTAAAACAAACCGATAAACCCAATGTAAGGCCATAATATCAAGAACCAAAACCCAAATATTCACCAAATGCTATTACGAGATAATTCAAAGACATTAAAACATACAAAAAAGATGTTCTCAGCACATTGGAGACGGAATTTTAGAGCCAACCACAACATGACACTTGAAATATAGACATTGGGTTCAAATCTTAGACAAATCATCTGACAAGTTAGATACTACTAGCACTCGAAAAGAATTAAATGCTGAATGAATCCCAGCTTTTCTCTATCTTCACAACCCACAAGAAAGTTTAACAAACATCAGTAAGGTAGTTGATTTCTGGGAAGGAAAATCCTGCTCTGATGAACTATTAATAACAGTGAGTGACCACAGTATAGTGGAACGCTCTGTGACTATAGTTGTTAAATCAGGCAAGATCGTTTGTTTTCATGAAAGGTTTTGTAGTTATTTCACAAATTTGAGTATTTAGAAACAATATTGTTTATAACCATCAAAATAACTTCATTCTCGTATTCTTAAACTTCCAGTCGAAAATCATATATACAGAAGCGACTATGGCAATATAGAACTAATCTGCACCCAAAAAAATTTTCGAAAAGCAGCAAGCTTTCTTCCTAAACATTATAAAGGAAGTACACCCAGTGGCCAAAAGGAAAACGTTGACGGGACTATTTGAAGTACATACCTCAGTAAAAGAGGCAACTGTCCTTAGATGATTAAAACCAAGATCTAAATGTTTCAGTTTCACACACTTGCGGAGATTGTCCACTTTTGCGAACTTATTTCGGCTCAGATCAAGGGTTTCAACAGCAGGTAGAAGTTGCAAAGACTCGTCCATAAGAACTAAGCCATTGCACGCGCACGAAACAAACGACAGTCGGTTCCATTGCGGAGAGTTCTTAACGTCAACAATCCTACTAGCAAATACATGCCGCAGAGCATCCTATATATTTAAAAAAAAAAAAAAAAAAAAAAAAAAAAAAAAAAAAAAACCTCTGTATCACGAATCTCAATCGACTTCATAAGAAAAGGAGTTAAAAGTACCATTAAAAATGCACATCCTCAATCTTATAGGCAGCAATTAGTTCAATACATACGGTCGAATTGTGACAAATAATCTTCTCCAAGGTCTGTCTCAACTCCAGCAATCCTCTTGCCGCAGAGGTCGACAAATCGCACCCTCTGAGCTCCAAAACCTTCAAACTTCCAAAAGGCAACAAAGACAGCGGTGTCGGGTCTCGCAACGGCTGCGGAAGCACCGAAACAACCTTTAAAGATGTGAGCAGCCTCAGAATTCGTCGGAGCTGCTCAAGCGCGCGGTGGTCGCCGAGGTCGGAGACATATGCTCGAAGGTAGTCAACTGGAGCTCCGGTTAAAAGACTCTCGAGTTCATGTAAGGCCTCCAACCTCGACTGCACATAGTGCAATCCCGCTGGATTTAGCTTCAACACCAAAGTCCCTTCAATCAGAGGATCCGCCCGTTCCTCCACAAACTTCACCAGCTTCTCCAAATATCGATCCCCTGTCACAATTGCCATCTCAATGGCGAAATTAGGGTTCGTCTATCATAATTGATACGAACTAAATTCCATGTAGCAACCATAGACGACGTTCGTATTTCGAAATGAAGGGGACGAATTGAAAACTAAGAAATTCGGTCAATCTAGAGATAGAAATTACTGAAGACAAAAACATGGAAGAAACAGCGAGAGATTCATCCGAGTAAGTTTTGCATAGAGAAAATGTTAGCAAGTGAAACGGCCATGGCATCTCCACAGGGAGATCGAGTGAAAAAGAAACGAAAGAAAAAAATAAAACATAAACAAAAGTAAATTCAATTCGCCCGAAGAAGACGACAGGTGTGAGCATCGGATCGGTAATTTTTCCCCTTTTTTTTTTTTTTTTGCGTTTTTATTCAGGGAGGTTAGATTTTGTTCCTATTGAACCATAAAAAGAATGTTTGGGTGTAATTTTGGAAAAAAATAAATAAAAATAAATAAAATCATGATGGCGTGGCAAAATTAGACACGTGGTGCACATGCACTGGACCTGGAATCCCAAGGCGGCCAGAAGGGAAGCGTAGCAGGTTCAATCAGGCCGATCAGTTTGTAATTGAACCGTTCATATTAAAATCCTTATCGGAGAAGAATCGTCCGGACCGGGTCGTTACGTGAGAGAAGAGAAGAGAAACATTTTTGTCTTTATATACCGAGAAAAATAATGACGATAATAAGTCAGGTTTTTTTCTTTTTTTTTTATACCTAAATAATAATTGAGGTCTAGTTCTTTGCCGATAGCATCCAGTCAGTGATTTTCTTTTAGGTATTTTTTGGAAACATTTACTGAATATACATTTACTAATGATGGTGGTTGGGAGCAGTATTAGTAAAATTCCTATCAATTATTGTCTTAGAGGATAAACTTTGAAATAAATATTTTGAAAAAGAAAAATCATATTACAAATAAGAGGCTAACCATGGCGTTTGACTATTAAAACTATAGCAATACCATAACCAATAAAATCTATTAGAAAATAATCTCCTTTAAAAACATAGAGAATAACGAAGATATATTTCAACATGAGTATAATTCAACGGCTTAAGACATATATCATTTAAAAAAAATAAGAAATTAAAATCTTTCAACTCTCATAACACATGTTAACTAAAAAATTGGTATCATGAAAAATATGTACATAACCGTTTAAACTAGACAAATAAATGATAACATTATGAGCATAATTTAGTAAATAAATATCAATTGTCATCTCAAAGATTCATAATTCGAACCCCGCTCCGTAACTATTAAACTTAATGTTTAAATAATGTGTTTTCACTCCGAACTCCAAACATCATTAATGGCTCATTGTAAACGTAAAGAATATGACTCCCCCAACTCTCCTCCGGAATCTGTTTTATAAAATTATCATCCATTAATTATTGTCATAATATTAAGAAAGTTGTTTTGAGATATAACAAAATAAACCAAAATATTTACAAATATAGCAAAATGTCATGTTTATCATTGATAGACACTGATAAACTATTATCATCTATCATTGTCTATTAGTGATAGACACTTATAGACGTTTGTCAGTGTCTATCGATGTCTATCACTAATAGATAGTGACATTTTGTTATATTTGTAAATATTTTCAATAGTTTTGTCATTTATAATAATTACTCTATTAAGAATAGGTTTTCTTTTTAACTCAACTTATTTTCCTTTCTTCCTTTCTTCCTTCTTTGTTTCTTCTTTTTTCTAAACTCAACATTTTTTTGTAAAATATGAGGTAGAAGAATTCAAACCATAGACCTTTTGATCACTAATACATCTGTACATCCATGGAGATATGCTCGTTTTGACTTTTAAAACTTAATTTGTTAACACAACTGAATGTTGCACTCTCTAATCTCTACCTTTTAGGTCATCAATTTTTCCAAAAGGCCAAACAATTATGTTTATGTACTAAATATTACTATTTAGTTCCTAAACTTTTAAACTTAAACTGTATTCTACAGTTTTCAATTAATCATGCTAAGATTTAATCCTTATTCTCAAAGCTTTACATCTCTGTATTACAATTTCAGTTCCCTATAACTGTTTTAGAAAGAAGATTCATCACCAGGTAGTTTTGATTCAATTCCCTGAGAGAATAAAGTACAGTGTTTTGTATTTTCTTACAGCTATCTAAATGCATTATTTAAGCAACAGAAACTAATTCTACACTGCCCCATATAGAATACCATATGCACAAGACCCTGCTCCTCAAATTCTAGGCCGAGAACTTCTAATAAATAGGTATAGAAATGACTTCAATTAACCTGTTCGCCGCTAGCTGATTGGCTCTTTTCTTCCTCGACTTGTTCGAGCAATGCTACGAGCTCTGCTTCTGTAAGGCTTTCAAGGCGTTTCTACAGACAGCAAATTGATAGGGTAGGGAGGATGGTAAAAGAGTTATTGGAAGTTAAAGGGGAAAAAACTGTCATGACAATCAAGAACAAAAGAGAACTTTAATTGTGTGACTAATCATTTTAAGGTTAACAAATACTTTTGGTCCCTGAATTTTAATAAGCAATGATTTAGTCTTCAGTCCCTATCATGAAAATTTTGGTAGGATTTAATTAAAAAAATTTAATATATGTAGATCAATAAACTAATCCAAGATCAATTTTTTTATAACCTACATAAAGAGTTATTATGTAATAAAAATCAATACTTAATTTTGATGAGATTTTGATGACAAAGACTAAATTATTACAAATTTGAGTACAGGGACGAAATCGTTATCAATTATAGTTTAGGGACTAAATTGTTACTTTTCGAGAAAGTTCAAGGACCAAAAGTGTTTTTTAACCTTATTATCCCGAAGTTACCGGCACTTGTATCAAAAGCATTCAACAAATGGTTTTAACTTTTCTCAAACGTGTTTTTAAATCACTCTCAAACATGATGGCTTTGCTCCTCCTTAAATACCTTCATTATGTTATATCACGTTATACCTGCATGACTTTGTCTTCATAGTCGCGTAGTTGTTGAGCATATGTCATATCCTTGCTTGAAACTCTGAACATGTACGTGGAAATCCATCCTAGCGTTAAACCCAAAACTAGAACAAGCTGAACGACGTTGCCTGCTTGCATAGGATCATACCCAGCATACTGCACAAGACACCAGGACAGGAAAAAATGCGATTGCACATTAGACAAACAAGAGTGAACAGCATGAATTTCATTTCACGCAACAAAAAGTGCAATGCTAAAGGTAATTGATGTACTTTTTTGGATCAATAAGATTGGGACAGAAGAAGAAGAAGAAGAAGAAGAAGAAGAAGAAGAAGAAGAAGAAGAAGAAAAAAGGAGCAACTGCAGACTTTTTCTCCTCAGCTTGCAATATAAACAAATAGCTAGAAAATTAATGAAGTATATAAGAGGGGAGAAAGTCCCCCCTTGGAATTCTATAAATACATAAACAAATGATCGCTTGCGAGAGGAACAATTAGTTATTAAAGGAAAAGTGAATTATCTTACCTCTAATCCACTTTTCAATCCAAATCCAAGAACTGTGACACCTAAACCAATTAATAAAACATCCTTCCTCGTGTAACCAAAAGGTGTTTGCTGCAGAAAGAAAAAAGTGAAACAGAACTTATTTGCATTTACGGATAATCCTCAATGATATTGCTAGCTATAAGGTTAAATCAGATTAATGCAAAACAAAACATTTCAAATAGAGACTAATGCAAAACAAAACACTTTGAATCCCGGGCGATAGGCATAATCATCTGAGCTGGTTAGTAATATTTTATAATACATAGGTAAATCACGTAAGCTCAAAAAAAATCATCTAAAGCCGAGCCTTTGATCTACTATTGATTCAAAACGTTTTCGTCATGTCTAAGTCCTCAATGAGTGCTGCTCATGAGAACAGAAAAGCTACTTCACTTGTTCATGAACATTCAGAGGAAACCTACAAATGTAACTTAAAGCCATTATATTATCGTTGCCATGAGCCAATAAAATCTCTCCTTTATCATCAAGATTTATGCAAGTACTCTTTTTCCTTCTACGATCAAAATTTCTACATGATTCCTACTAAAATATGTCACCCCCCACCGCCAACCCCAACAGAAAGATGGAAATATCATTACACAGATGCTTTTGTAGGTACAATAAAACTGCATACAAGTCATGTAAATCAGCTGAAATCTTCTCTGATAAGCATTATATAAATGCATTCACCATTTACTCAAGAGGAAGATAACACATATATGTCTGCTCCAGTAAAATCACAAAAAGAAGATTCATTGGAATGGAGGAAAAAAGAAGCATGACTGATAGTTTCCTTGCCTCGGATTGATTTGTAGTATTGTCCTTGCTGCTGCTTGTGTTTGAAGAGCTACTGTCCCTAGGGACTGTGAGGACAACTTTCCTTGTGGCAAAGAATCCTTTCCTTGGGAAATCAAGTTGTTCCTTTTTTGACAATCGTTGACTAGTTCCTCTCTCTGAAGAAAAATATATAGTAACCACATGATAAATGAATGGCTCTTATGGCAGATCAACTTAACTGGTTACAATCAACGTGAAGATAACCTTGCAAAAGTGCTGGTTTTATTCATCTAAAAAATTACACTAGAAACATGGGGGGGGGGGGGGTATAATTTATAACTCTACGAAAATGACTAATAAAATAGTGGCTTAAGAAGATCATCCAGCCGTCTGGATGCCCCTCTTCAATCACAATGCTAAGCTCTATTATCCCATGGCATTGCATAAGAAAGAGACAGTATCTGCTAAATTCACATCTCATTTTTAAGGCAGGACGTGGTCAAAAATTCAAAATTGGGAAGAAACTTAGATAGAAAGCAATATATTGCAGCTGTCTTTCTAGCTCTTTATAGCCTAATCCAGAATAAATAAGAACTGTAAAAGTAATGATTGTTGGGACAAAGAAAGCGCATCAAACCCAAGCTTCTTTAAAAAAAACTCTAAATGACGAGAAATCTGAGCTTTAACAAACTTTCTGGGAAGGACTGCAGCTTTGAAACCTCATAGGTCGAAGACAAAAGAGTTTGACTATATTCAACTGTAGGAGAGCTCTCTTGCAAATCCAAACCCTACACCTTTCAGCCTCTGATCTAAAACCTAATAGATACCTATCAAGCAATATTTTGATGAGGAAAATTCCAAGGAAAACCAAATTATATATTTGGATTCTGTGGGTGGAAAAGTTGAACACAATAGACATGCGCAAAAAGTTACCGTTCATCCATTAGTTTACTTATTGGTGCATAACGTGTAAAAATTAGGAATAAATAAAAGTATCCCATTAGAAGGATTTTCAATTATTACCGTAGAGGTTTTGAAGCATTTCTAGATATAGCTACTTTATGTAGCTTCCAACTGGAAAATTTGTTATAATTGTTCTTTTCTTTTCTTTTTTTATCTAAGTCAGTTGGAGTAATAAACTGTCTCAGAATTGTGCAACGTGAAAAATAATAAACCCAGAAAATAATGAAGATAGAAAAAATGGAGGAAGAAATGCTAGTAGTCTAGTACATGTATCTTTTTGTTATATCTGAAGGTATCCATCATAATCTTTTCTTTTTTAAAATAGAAATAGACATACTATCATTTCATTGAAGAAATGAAATTAAAAAAGTGCAGAGAGCCATAAGATTACAGAAAAAACATTTCCAATGGGTAGTGATGTGAGAGATTATAGTTATTAAAAAAGAGGAGAATTGAAACCAAGTGAGGAAAGAAGGCACTAGTGAAGTTTAACCATAATAACATCATGAGCTCATTTAATATTATCTCACCAAGTCAAACAGGAAAAAGAAAGACCATCTTTGTTTCTGTACATATTCTCTTGCTCGTAATTTATATCAAATCTCTCTTTTTCTTTAATATTAAAAACCGGACGGCAATGTACCAACATTCTTTAAACTGCATAAATCAACTTTACAGGGTGGTTCCAGGGGAATATTGACTTAAAAACATTAGTTGTTAGAATATATATTAAAGATTTAGTTAGCTGTTTCTCAAAATCATGTCCACAAAAATATGGCCCTTCTGCATGGGGACAAGTTTATGTTGAGGGTACATGTCATTGTGAGGAAAGATTACAAGCAATCTACATTATTCACTATTATTTTTCCACCAACTTGTGTTTAAAGTAATACTATAACTTGTGAGACTCTATCTTTCTTTACATTCCCTATCTGACAGCGTTATTGGTGGGGAAAAAAACAGCAGAGAGGTTGAAACTCTTACTTCCACAATAAACAATTAGCAAATAGTGCAAGGAAAATTCAACTTCTCAAATTTTCCAATTCAATACCATGCAAAATAAAATAAAATAAAAAATACACTAACTAATTAACTGACTAACCATTTCAAAATTGCAAGGGCTTACAAGTTTATGTAAATGAAATATCTCATCATAAACAATCCATAAGTATTACATCTTTCAAGTAAAAGACGCCTAAAATTGACTAACCTCTCGCAAAATGACCGTAAACTCTCGCCCTCTGAGGCAAAACTGGAGCAGCCGAAATACCTAAAATTAAGGTCCCCTCCCTTTCACAGAAAACTCTGGAATTGGAGCATCCATGAGTGAAAATAGCCATTCCTGCATCATTCGCCACATGAAAACCTTCAAGAAATCAGTGAGTAACGAAAACCTAACAGTTTCGAGCATTAAAAATCGAAATGCAATGGAGGACGAGACATGGATGAGATGATGCCGCAAAGTGAACATACCCGGTTTTATGAGGACAAACCGGAACGCTTGTCACGTATCAGAGGACGAGTGATTACAGCTGAAAGCTCTAAGATTACAGAGATTAGAGGAAATGAATCAAACCAATTGCAGGGGGAAGAAGTGGAAGAATATGAACCTTCGAAGCTGCAATGGCTGAAATCAGATATGAGGATGCAACAGATGATTGGTTCATAGCTCAACCTTAGCCTGTGGAGTGAAAAATCTAAAATCGTCTTCGAATTCACATCTCAAATGAAAAATCCGATTAATTTGGGTCCCGCTGCACAAATTTAATTTTCTTTTAATTAAGGTTTATTATTCCGTGTTAAACTTAAAAGGGTATTTTGGTAAAAAGTGAAGTTGTGAAATTCATGGAGACATAAAGTTGTGGAACCTACAATATAATAAGTTTATAAAATTTAAATTGAAGTTTTTTTTTAGTAGTAAGACCGGCAAATATTTTTAGACCAAATAAAAAAGTAAAGTTCACAACTCAACTCTTCCAACTCTAACTCGTCGACCTAAGTGAGTTTGGCTTAGTGATATCGATATGTGTTTAGTCCTTAGAGGCCATAGATTTAATCCGCAACTCCTTTTAAATGTTCTTGTACTCAAAAAAAAAAAACTCGAACTCATCAGTTCAAACACCATCTTAAAAAATTAAAAACATAAATTTTAACCGATTGATCTTTGATCAAACGAAAGACTACGATGGAAGTCTCCTCCAGTCGCACTTCAAATCATTTGAATTTCATTAAGATAACTACAAATTTAGTCCAATAGTTTCTAGATGAAATCTTTCTAATTAGTTTCTAGGATTTGAATTCTAACTTCTCTAAATTGCATAGATCAAATTTGAAATTTAACATATTCTAGATACAAAATTTTTTATTATCTTCCCATCTTTTAGTAAGGAGATTGAAATTTTGTAGAGAGTCGAAACTTGAGTGAGAACTTAGAACTATTATGACACCACTTCCAAATCATCTTCTATTTTTTTATTAAGAAGATCAAACTTTTAATCTCAAAGAAGAATAATGTCAATTCTTGAATTAAGTTCACTATGACCACAATAGTTATAAGTTGACTACATATAAATCGATACTATACTTACATATAAACTTGGGTAATTGTTTTAAAATGGTAAAATTACTAAAAATATTTTCAAATATAACAAAATGTCATTGTCTATTAGTGATAGATATTAAAGGACAGTGAGACGGTGCTATTTTGCTATATTTATAAATAAATTGTCTCATTTTGTTATATTTAAAAACAACCCTAAAAACTAATACTATTTCAATGGTTTATCGTAAAAAGTTAATTTAAATTGCGAATTTATTAATAGTTTAGCACATTGGAATTAGTAAATAAAAGTATAAATTAGTTCAATATTGTTTAGTAAATGTACCGAGAGGAAAAATATTCTTTAGTTAATGTAAATCATACTTATTCGGTATATCGGAGCATGATAGTTAAGTTAAATAAACACTTCAAGTTTGTGTCCTAAGTATCTGATAAATCTATGAGCTTGTAATTTTATGTCTAATACTCAACAATAAAAATGTCTATTAGATTCCTTAATTTCCATTTTTTTAAAAAAAATAATCAATTCAATAAATACAAAATTGAATTCTATGTCTAATCAGACCATAAATTTTAAATTTTATGTATATTCACAATTTTTTATAATTAAAAAAATGTTGAATAAGTCAAACATCTATTAATACAAATTTAAAAATTCAAATACTTAATAAATATAAAATTGCTAGTTCACACCATTATCAATTTTCTAAACATAGTTCCTTTTAGAAAAGAAAAACTATATAAACATAGTTGAAAGATAAGTCACACCTTTTAAATAAAATAAAATATAATTATTTATAATTTATTTGTTGGAAAATCCAACCTCTAACTCTAATATCGATAATATGAATTTAATATTTTGGATTATATTATTTGGCCAAACTTAAATAAAGTTGAAAGAGACGAAAAATATTTTTTAAAAAAACACCAAAAACTTTGATCAATTTTTCTTCTACAGAAAAAATTGGTAAAAAACATAGAACTAGCAATGCTAAATATTAAAGATAGGTTCTTTTAAATACTACATTGGTTGTGTTATATTTTTAGTTTTTGTTCATTTTTGTTTTTATATTTTCAAAGTTTTCATTTTAGTCTATATATTTTCAATTTTAGTTCATTTTGGTTATCGTACTTTTAAAAGGTGTAGTTTTAAAAAGTTGTCATTTTGGTCACTTTATTTTCATTTTTAAAGGATTAAAATGTTTTCTTTTTAAAGTTCAAAAACAAAGATAAATCAACGTTGAAATTACAAAAACTAAAATGAACATTTTAAAAATATAAACGATCAAAATAGAAAAAAAAAAGTTTAGAGAACCAAAATAATATTCAAACCTATCTAATAAATATTCACAACAAACGACAATGGAGAGTTTGATAGAGTCCAAAGTCTGTTACACCCACCGGCTACAAAGAAAGAGAAAAAAAACGCCGTTTTCTTCTTAATTATTTATTTTTTAAAAAAAATTATTTGGTTTAAAGTATAATATTACGTGCTTTGTTATGTCTAATTAATAATTAATTACCATAAATCTAGTTGACCATTCTCCCATATCTTGCAAAATCAGCAACCATTTTAGTTAGAGTTGGCTTTCATTAGTCTTCTTCCAAACATTTTTTTGTCCACTAGTGGATTCCAATTATTCGGTGGTTTGCTTAAATCTTCAAATAAATATGTATTCAACTATAATATTAAATTCACATGTTACATATCTAACATTTCTATAGGATTCCTAAAATTGAGACATGGACATTTTTACCGACATTCATTACTTTACTACATAAATTAAAATTAAGAGAAATGTCAAAATCATGCTATTTCAATTTCATTACTCGAGCCTCTGTTTCCGTGGATAAAGAAAGAATAGAATAGCTCTGGTCTCATTCCCTATCAAGCGCCCTTCTCTATCTCCTGCTGAAGCTAAGGTTAGCAGCTTTGCCTATACACCTGGTTAAACGTAACACAAAGTCTTGCTCAAAGGGTCAACTCCGAGTATATAGTAACTCAAGATGATATCAGTATGTTGCTCAACTTGTTTAGCTAATAGATTTTGTTTATTCACATAAAAATTAGTTGCAATCCTCTTAATTTTTACTAAATGTGAGTTTTTCTAGAAAAAAAACTTAGCATAGCCCCGATTGCACTCATCTATTGTGTAATCCATGTTACACTAAAAAAGTGCACGCATAGTCTCAGTTGCACTCATCTATTGTGTAGAGAAAAAGGGAGCATGAACTTAGGTGCAGCCTAGGCTTCACCTGAGTATTGCTCTTTTTTATATATCTTATTTTATTTATGTCATTTTGTAGCAACAAATGCAAGTGTGTGAGATAAATGCAACTATACTTTGAGGTTTGAGAGTGAGGACGGTTGAGATTGAGAGAAAGTAGCTAGTAAAGCAAAATATGAACCAAGACAATTAAATTGTCGAAGCATGTGCATTGTGATAAAGAAGACAAAAAATGTAGGTTTAGAACTTTCAATTTAGAACAATTTGATGTGTATTGTTTTCTTTTTAACACAGAAAACGACATAAATTTACTATAAAAAAAAATCATTCATAAAAAATGTTATTTTAACTGTATCAACTGATTGCCATCTTGTCATTCCAACCAACACTATTTTTCTTTCATTTTAACCAACTCCAATCAATCAATTCTTGACTCAAAGTTAATTAACTCATATAATTGAAAAATACAAGAGGTATAAATAAATCACATAAAATACAAAATGAATTCGCTGTGATTCTGTTAAAAAAAAAGGTAGGGGAGGTATGAACAATGAACAACAAACAACAAACAAGGCAACAATAAAAGCAATTTGGGTGTGATAGTAGGATAGAGCCAAAGCACTTTTGAAAGCCAGAGTGGACCAAAGGACTTTTCCTTTAAAGGCAGCTGTTTGTTAGTGGTGTGTGTGTGTGGTGATAATAAATAAATACATAAATTTAATTGTTTTTAATTGTTTTTTGAGTAATAAATAAATATAAATTTGCGGCATGGAGAGTTAGGTGATTGCGAATGGCAAGTAAATCGAATCAAATTTTGCCATTCCCAATCATTAGTTGGGTGGTCCGTTTTATTATATCACCACACAACACTCACTCTTTCTTTTAATTTTTGTTTTCTTAAATCAATTTTCGCCTAAAATTTCGAACATGATAAATTATTTAGAGTGACTATTATAATATGATCGACAATTTTACACGATTTAATGTAGGTTATGTATTAAGTTGTTCGACGTGCAAGTTGTTATTGAGAATCTTGACATTCTTCTCTCTTCCTCTATTGTGGTTGAATCTAATGCTAAAAAGTAGTGAACTTGATAAACATCTACTCGTCAGACTTTACTAAGGTGAAAAATGCAATTGATGAGATTGGCAAGACATTTGGGAAATGTCTTTTTCTTTTGTTGTCCTAGTGATGGGAATCAAGTTGCTCATTTGGTACTTCGTTATGCTGCGAGTTCCACTAGTTTTTCTGGTATTTTTGTTTCTTCCAATTTGGAAGATTATAGAAAAAGTTGGATAGCTAACTTCCCCAATTGGGTGCACGATGTTATTTTTTAGGTTTGCTTCTTTAAAAAAAAAAAATGTAGGTTGTGCATATATTATCTTAGGTATATCAATTTTTACTATAAACTTTTAATTTCAACAAAGTTTATATTTAGCTACCTATGCTAGAAGATTTCGATATTTGAATGTGTGGCTTAAAAACCACCCTTCATGGACAGACTCTACTCTTTCTTTCTTATTTGTTTTGTCCTTAATTTCTTTTGCTACCGACTATTGTACCCAACAAAAAAAAAAAGAATTGGATAAATATCGTAATTGTCATTGTGAGTTATGTGTAGCTCAACTGGTTAAAGCATATATCAACTATAAGAGATTAGTGATTTTTTGTTATGGTGTTTTTTACATCATTATTTGTTTAAATTCGTGATATTTGATTCGAGGGAAAAATTGAAATATTTATCTATGGTGAAAATGGATGCATCTTATCAAATTTAGAGTAAAATTTTGGCTAATTTAGTAACCATTTAGTTTTTTATTTTTGAAAATTAAGTCTTTTTCTTCTTAATTTTTCATAATAGTTTGCATTTTTTATCAAATAAAAGAGTTGAGTTCTCAATCAAATTCTAAAAACAAAAACAAGTTTTTAAAAACTACCGTTTTTAGTTTTCGAAACTTAACCTGGTTTTTTAAAACAATGGTAAAAAGTTGATGACAGAGCAAAAACAATTTAAAAGTAGAATGGGTGTTTATAGACATAATTTTAAAAATTAAAAACCAAATAATTACCAAATGCCTATAAAATTTAGTCTTTGTGTCTAGGATGTGACTAAAAATTCGACTATATCATCAATAATGTGAATCCTATATTATAGAATTTAAGAGCATAAATTTTTAAAACATAAAATTATTAAGAAAATCAACCAACTACTTTTAATTTTTGGGCAAATTGCAAAAGTCACCCTTAAAATATGGTGGTAGTTGCAATTATACCCTTAAACTTTCAATAATAATAATTGGGTCGCTAAACTTCTAAAAGTGTTAAAACTAGACCCTCAAACTTACAATAATTATAAAAATTAAACTCACAAATGATAAAAATTGAACCCTCGAATTAATACAATTGATACAATTTACACAATTGTGTAAGTTTGAGGGTCCAAGTTTAACATTTGGATAAGGTATAAGACTCAATTTTTAAATTTAAAAGTTTAAGAGTATAATTGTAATAATTTATGGGTGGTTTTTATAATTTGATAGGTATATTTCACAACAATTTAGTCCTTAACCATTTCAGAGTAACAACCACCATATAGCGACCACATTGCATAATTTTCCCTCACACCAATAGCCTATTTTCATTTTAACTCAATTTTGTTTCCCAAAAGAAAAAAAAAAAAAACTCAATTTAATTCTCTCAATTTCCTTTCTATTGCCGACACTTTCAGCTCCGCCGCACCAAATTTCTCGCTTTCTTCTGCCAAATTAGGTGCACCAGAATCTTGTCAATTTTATTTAAAACCCCCCATTGCTTTAAAAAATATATAGTAATATTAAATAAATAATTTTGTTTTCGTCTTTACTTTAGGTTATTTTATTTGATCCATATATATTTTCTTGATATTCATGAGTGTTCAGGTAGTTTACCACATCTAGACTAATCTACTTAACTCTACAATATTTTAATATTAATAAACTCGTAAGATATTAAATTCTAGCTATCCTTTAAAATTTTGATTATTATAAGTTGTTATTTTTTTAGCGTGATATATTTGAATATCGATCTCAAAAGAGATAGTATGTATTAATTAGATCTAATTATGTTTACTTTAACTTTAATTTTTGTTTTTTTATAGTGCAAGAAATATTGTTTGAGAATTTGAATTTCTAATCGAGTAATTTCATATAAATCATATAGACACATAAATTTATTATTATTATTTTTAGTAAAATAGAGGTATAGGGATTCAAACCAAAAATATATTGGTCACTAGCATATTCATATGTCAATTGGGCTATGCTCGCTTTAACCATAAATTTATTATTATTATTAGTTCAACGTCAAATCTTTTTTCATTTCTAATTTTTTGAGTTGTTGAGTTTGTACTTCTAAAAAATAATCATGTTCAATTCTAATTATATGAGTTTGTAATCTATTACAACGCCACAACATTTTGTCCAAATTATGCAAAGACTATTATGTCAAACACTTCCATTCAATCTAAATGGTTATTTTGCATATTTAAAATGTGGATGACTAAAAAAAATATTAACATCTTAATTTTATAGAAATTTCAATGAAAAGATTGATGAAATGTTAATGTTGATGATGAACATTTATGAAAAATTTATAAAAACAACAATTCAATAAAGGTGTATTATTCATGTTATCTGCACAGTAAGGATGTTTTGTTGATTGTTTGTATCTTTTATGCATTTTTTTATATAAATATCATTGTTTTACACTTTATGTGGATGTCAAACTCACAGAAAAATGAAAATGTTAACATGTGAATAAAAATTTAATACCATAGAGTAAAGACAACTCACGCTTAGTTTATTCTCAATATTGTTTTTTCATTTATTTTTTAAAATATAGTATTCATCCTATCATGTTGAATTAGGAGACTAAAAAATGAACTTCATTAAGGCGAAAACAAACATCCAAGCATAATCCTCCTAAGAGCAGAGGACGATCAATTAGGCAAGATGAAAGCCAACAAACCTCGTGATATTCTAAATTAAAAGAAAGTTGAACAACAAAATTATTTACAACACGCGCCAGAGAGTGAGCTACAAAAGATACATGAACGATTACACTTAACAACGAATAAACACCAATGCACAATAATAAGTATAAAAAGAACAACTCCCACTTTTTGCTTCAAAATAAATAAATAACTCAAAATATGAGATTTATAATTTAACAAATGAGTGGTTCTGTTTGTCCCTATGTTCTCTTGCTTCAAATTTTTCTTTTTTTAAAAAAGTCATATAATAAATAAATAAATAACTCAATATAATTTAACAAGAAAAATAAAAAAGAAATACACACTTTTTTTTCCTCTCTCTGTGTCTCTGTCGTATTCATGTATAAATTCAAGCATCGGGGAGCGAGATTCCATTATCGGCGCAACTCCCATTTTCCCCAACACGCTCTTTCTATGGGGAATTCAGCTTCTTGTGCTCCTTCAATGGCCTCCAATGGCGCCGCAAAGGTTTTATCCTTAGACGGAAAATTACAGAGCTTCGCGAAGCCAGTGAAGGCCGCGGAACTAATGATCGAGCATTCTGGCAAATTCCTCTGCGATTCCAGCGATCTCAAAGTCGGCCATCGGATTCAAGGTCTTTTACCGGACGAAGATCTCGAATGGCGGCGATTGTACTTTCTACTTCCGATGGATCTTCTCTACTCTGTTCTGACGCTCGAAGAAATGAGTTCTCTGACTTTCATTGCTACAAAGGCTCTGAAACATGGAAATTCGAGTGGATTTGGTAGGATTTTTCCTGTTTTGATGAGTGAACTCTGTATTTCTCCAGCGGATGTGAATCGATTGAAATTGGAAGACGGCGATCGAGAAAATCAAAGTTCGAAGGCGGTGCAGAGATTGATTTCGAAACAGAGATCGTGGAAGCCGGCGCTCGAAACCATCGCTGAAACTTCGTGCACATAGAAAGGAAGACGATCGCGACTTCGCAATAATCGAAAATATGTATGAGATTAATTACATTACGAATAATTGGTAGCATTTTTGCTTCGATAATCGTAGTTCGTAGAGATGAGTGGATAAATAAACAGAGATCGTGGAAAATTTATTTATTCTTATACTTTTTCCTCCTTTTTTTTTTCTTTTTTTTTTTTTTTTTCGTGGAATGATAGTGGATGAAAGCTTTTTTCTTTCACTTTTTCATGGTATATTATTAATTTTTTTTTAAAAAAGTTATTTTTATGGATTTAAAAAAAAATGTTATTGGAAGCAATTAAGCAAAAATAAACAAAACATTAGTAGATATGGATGCCCAAAATAATATAAGATGCAGTACAATAGAGATATGTCACAAAATTAGGGTCATATATCATTGATGGTCACTATCAGTAATAATCATATCAGTAAAAAAATTAAAAAGTTCATGTGCAACTCATTATTTCGCGTGCTTCTTCTGATTTTCTCAAATTGAAAGCTATCACTGATAGCTATTGATAGCAATATCAATTGATATCATTGATAGTTATTAGTGACGCTTCTAATTTGAGAAATATCAATACAGCCTTGAAATCTTAGTTTTCAATTTGTTATCAATTATCAATGACTATCATTGATACACTTTCATCAATTAGAATCAACATTGAAATATTAACACTTAAGGCTATCCGTGGCTATATCAATAATTGACTTTTAAAGTAGTTATCAATTTTCAAAGAAAACTATCAACTTTAAAAGTTTAACATTTAAAGCTATAAGTGATAGAAGTCTATTAATGAGTAGTTCATAAGTAACTATCATTGATATCTACCTAAGTCATATCACTAATATCATTAATATCATTCATTTAATATATACCTAAGTCATATCACTTATATACGGATATCACTAATAGCTTCTCACTAAAAGCTTCTATTAGTGGCAATCACCGATATCACTAATATCACTTATATCGTGGTTAATCATTGATAACGTGCTATCAAATATAACTTCTTCATTCATTTTTACCATCAAATAACATGCTATTGTTGATAGCTTCTATCGCTGATAACATGCTATTAGTGATAACTTCTAGGCATCCCACTCACACTTTAGTTTGAGATTCAACTTTATTAATTAAATTCACTAAGTTGGCTATCAATGACAAAAAATATTTGTGGTTATCACTGGTAGACTTTCATTACTGACTATCATCAATTTTGAAAGATTAACACTCAGAGTTATCAATAGTTATTACTGAGAAACTTTTATCATGACTATCATGAATATGACTAATATTTATATAAGCTCTATCACCTATATCACTGATAATTGATATCACCAGTAGACAGATATTATTGATATCTATCCTCGGTTATATCACTGATTCACGTAGTTTATCAGTGATAGGAACTCTATTACCGATAGACTAAGTTTATTACTGAAATACAGGCTATCAATGGTAAAAGTTTATTACTATTAAATTTCATGCTTTTAAAGTCCTAAAAAAATAGGTCCATTTGTAACGTTTTCGTTTCTAAAAAGAATCTCAAATTTCAAGAATGGAGAAAAATAGTTTCTTTCAATTCCTTGGTTTGAAACCTAGGCGCTTGCTTAATTATTTTGTTAATTAATTAATATTTAATTAAAAAGTAAAAGTGAAGCAATAGAAGAATTAAACAATGAAGAAAGAAAATAAAAAATAAATAAAATAAATAATAATAATAATAATAATAATAATAATAATAAAATTAAAAAAAAAAACTAGTAGGAGAGGAGAAGAATTAAGGAAAAAAAAAAGAGGATACGACAGAAAAAATAAAAAAGAAAAAGAAAAGAAAAGGAATAGAGAAGGGCAAACTTGGAAATTGGAAAAAACTTAAAGGGTGGGTGATCAATATCAACCATATATTCAATTATTTTTAAATGGTGCTATATTGGCAGATATATATATTTTTTTTATTCTGCTTCTTAATATAAATTAATATAAATTTCTCTTCGAACAAATACAACGTGTTTACTCTTAAAGTTTGAATTTTATTTTAATTTACTCAATAAGTTTTAAGATTTATAACTTTAATCTCACTAAATACTCACCCCATTGTTTAAGTTTAGCATTTATTAATTAATTAAAAACCATGCAAGTTTAGTTTTTTGGTTTTCTCTCTTTTAAAAATTTAAAACTAAACTTTTTTTTAATTGATTTTGGTTTTCTATTTTTTATAAATTGAAAATAAATTACACCATTGTGTTTTGTTTTTAAAAAACCAAAATAAGTATTGTTGATTTTTTTTTTTTTTAAATCAAACTACGTTTACAGTATTTCTCCATCTAATATAATAATTATTGGTCGACGGGATTTCCGAAAAAAATTTAATTTGTAAAACTTGAACTTTGTATTTGTATTAATTTCAGTGTTGCAAATACAATCTCTAATATTTGATCTTTTGATTTTTTCTCTCAAAGAAAAGTAAACACATACGATTTGAATTATTGAGATCTTCTATCAAACTTTGCTCTCAAGTTCTTCAACTCCAAAGTCTTCAATTCTTCAAGTCTCTAAAACTTTAGTATTTTGGATCCTCGATCTTTAGCTTCTTTGGAATTTCAGGGCTTTAGTCTTCAGAACTTGTGAGCTTGGGAGCTTCGGTCTTCAGATTTTGAGCTTCAGCCTTCAATTCTTCAGAATTTGGATTTCCAGAGTTTCAACACTTTTCCTTCACTCTTCCAACCCCATCCCTCATGAAGAAGGAGACCCTCAATTTATAGGAGTTTTTTGTGAGCTTGGGCCAACTTGCTCTTGGGCCATTGGGCTCGAGCCAACCTGCTTTTGGGTCATTGGGCTTGGGCTCGACTTTCTCTTTGGTTTGGGCTAAAATTGGATTTGGGCCTAATACTTTCTTTAGCCCAAAAATGTTCAAAATTTCTTCTCCAACAATTATAAAATTATATCATTATTGTTAACTTTTTTAATTAAAACAATTCATATTAACTAAATAATATCAATATTTTAAATGTATTAATTAATCCAAAATTATATGAAGAGAAATAATAAAAATAAAAATATCGACAAAATAACAATAAAGTTCCATTTTTTTAAGAACAGCTTATAGGCAAATAAAGAAGCAATTAAAACAATTAATTTGAATCAAACAAATATATTAAAAAAAAAATAAATACCTATTTTCAAAGGTAATCATTTTAAGTGACAAAACTGTTGAAAATATTTATAAATAATAGCAAAATATCATTGTCTATTTGCGATAGACCAAGATAGATTACTATCGGTGTCTATCATGACACGATAGACAAAAATAGTAATCAATCATAGTCTATTGCAGATAGACAAAAAAAATTTATTATATTTGTACATATTTTAGTTCATTTTCTTATATTTAAAAATAACCATATTTTCAAAGTATCTACCGTGCAATTTCATATGAAAGTGGAAATAGGACTTAAAACTTAGGTGTATTGAAAGTAGGCCAACAACCAAACTGCATAGCACAACGGAGTATTAAGATGGGATAACCATCGTCTACAATAAATAGATAAAAACTTGTTTTTTAAAGATCATATTTTTTCGTCGGTTTTAAAAACATTTTTAACATGTAAAAACAAAAGATTCACATTTTAAAAGCCAAAAACAAAAACTCAATTAGCAAACGAATTTATAAATTATCAAAAAAATTTGGGACAACGCATATATGATAAACCCTATTGTTTGTCAATGGTGGAATTTCAAGAAAATCTATGTAAGGCTATATCTTAAAAGTCACTTATTTTTTCCGTAGCAAATACTTTGGGTATAGCCATCATGCATCCTCTAAAAAAAAATAATAAAAAATAAATAAATAAAATATATTGTTTTCTAAAAGAAAGAAGGTTTGCCTTGTAATTGGACACCAAGTGAGTTTCACAAAGATAGGGCAACCCAGGAAGCACGGAGTATTTATCTTTGGTTTAAGACACTCGTCAATGATTGGATGTGTCATCACTATCTACTCATTCTATGGAAACATAGATACGCTTACCTGAAGGGGAAGAAAGAGATAAAATAGCAAGATTCTACCAGATTTAAAATATCAACCTCCACAAAAATATTGATAAAATGTAGATTTTGATGGATATTTTTTTAAAAAATTATAAATAAATTTAAATTAGTAAATATATATTTTATAATTTTTAAATAATTTAAGATGTTTATTATTTATATTATTATTTACATTGGTGACATTTTGTTACTTATTTTTCATGTTTTATGGATTTTTTTACGATATAATAGAAATATCGATTTAACTCTATATTGATGTTGAATCCATGAAGACGTGGACATATCGACATATCAACAAAAATTTAATACTATAAATGCGGTGTAATTTCAAGTTTTGAATGGAAAATCATAAGAAAAGCTTATTCAACCCATAAAAAATTACTCTAAAACATAATTTGTAATACTCATTTTTTTTTTAAACTACAGGGAACAAATTTGTAATTAAACAAACAAAAAAATTAGAGAAATATTTTGTTTGGAGTTTCAAGATTTGAATGTTGGAAAGTATAGGGGGTATTTGGAGCAAAGAGTGAAGTTGTGAACTCCAAAGGGATATTTAGGGCAAGGAGTAAAATAATAAGCTCCAAATCTATGAATTGTAGAAAGTTGTGAACTATTTAGACCCACAATGTAAATAATTGATAAGGTATAAAATTGATGTGTTTTTAGTGGTGGAATCCACAAGCTCCATGGGTGGGCCAAACAAGAAGTGGAGTTCACAACTCTTACTTTCCAATTCCTTAACCAAACACACCACAAGAAGTTATGAAATATAAGGAGTTGTGAACTTTTGAGTCTCACCGAGTAGAGATAATAAGACATAACATTGATGTTTTTTAGTGGTGTGATTCACAAACTTCTTGGGCCAAATAAGTAGTGGAGTTCAACTCCACACATCCCAACACCTTGGCAGGACGGACATCTCTTGTTGGTCGAAGAAACTTTGTTGAATCTCATAAGTTTTTTTTTTTTTTTTTTACAAAAAACTGAAAATGAAGCTTCATTGATGGAAGAATGTAGATGAGTTTATACCGGTCAACTTTGTAATTTGTGTCAAAATATGTCTAAACTTTCAAAATAGTTTTAATAGTGCTCTTAAAACTAAAAAGAAAAAGTTAAAAAAAATAAGTTAGTCTTATATGGAATGGGCTAATATTTTGTTTAAAAAATACTATTGAACTTTCTAAAGTTACAATAATACCCTCAAATTTAAAAAATATATATTCAAAAACACCTTTAGTGTTGGTATATGAACAAAAATTTGTTAATGCCTCATCTTAAATATATCTCTTAACTTTCCAAAGTGATATTAACACTCTTAAATTATTAAAAAAAAATTAAAATGGTTATATTGTATAGATAATATAATCTAACTTCTTTAAAGCTATCTTGAATTGAGAAAAGAAAATGAAATTTAAAACAACTTATACAAATATTTTCATTTTTTCCCATATACATCCTCCAAAGATTCTTATACCAATTTTCTCAACAAATAAACAAAATCTAAAACTTCAAATTAAAACATAAAATCCCATAAATTCCCAAAAATAAAATCTCCGACGAATAGCTAAATATAAAAAGGACTGACAACATTTTCAACCATGGTAAATCTTCTTAACTAATCACAAAAATTTGAATTGTGAAAAAAAATCAATAAAGTCTCCATAACTACAAATTTGGTAGTGCACATGTTTTTTTTTCTTTTCTTTTTTTAGTTCCTCCTACTAGTTGTCTTCAAAATTATGATTCAAATCTCAATGTGTTTCTAGTTCTCAACGTGTCTCTTTTTGTGTATTAAACCTAGACGACTTATTACAATATTGCTATGACGTTTGTGTCTTAAAGTCTCTTGGCAATTACATGATTCTCTTGCTATAGTCTATATACCTTTGTTATAGTCTATGTACCTTAACTAAATGGATACTTTTTGTTTTCTTAGATAAACTAAGAGACAACTTGTTAAACTAAAGAAGTATTAGGTCATCAATTAAAGGAGAAGAGAGGAATGAGAGAGGAGATGACAGCTTGCAAAGTAAGAGAAGGTAAAAGTAATAATGAATTTTGAAAGATTGAGAAGTATCAGTGCATAAACTTACGAGGACGGACATAAAAGGTTTTAATAATTTTTGGGACAATGTTAATGTTTTGGTTTCTTTATGGAGCTTTCTTTCTAATAATGGTTTCAGAACCAATTTTTGTTCATATATTAACACAAAAGTAATTTTAAACTTTTTTTAGTTCAAGAATATTTTTTTAGCACAGTTTAAGATCAGTATTTTAAACTCAATGTTTCAAAGTAATTCCAATCCAAGACAAATTGCAAAAGTATTTTTCAACTCTTTTTTCTTTTTCTTTTTCTTTTTTTCGTTTAAGGATATTAATCAAAACTCAAAATCCCAATTGAAATCAGAATCATTTACGCTTGAGCATTTCTGAACACTTTGTATTTCTTTTACAGATTTAGATGTTAACTTGGAAGAAATGAGTTTTACAAAATCTACTCGAAGGGAAGGGGAAAGCGAAAGGGAAAAAGAGATATATTATTCATCCACCCACATATACAAGCGAAGAACCTGAGCTCTAACCCGAAACACTCGGACGTCCGACATCGTATCGTATAGTGTCGTTAATCGGAAGCCTCCTTCGATGACGGAACCAAATGCCTCCACAAGTAGCGGCCGCTGGCCATGTCGACCGCCGTCCAGAACACCGATTTCATAGCCGAAGACGCCTGTTCAAACATACCACAATCGTTCCATTCATACACAAACAAAGAAAAGCAAAAAAAGGAAATGCAAGATTCCGATGAAGAAGAATCACAAGAACCTGAGAGAACAACGACGAATTGGAATCCGAATCCTTGGAGTTATCTTCGGAATTATCGCCGGCCTCGAAATCTTGAGGCGATTTGAGGTTGCGGAAAAGGAAGAAGCCGGCAAGAGTCGCTGAGAGAAATATGAGAATAAATCTCAGCGGACACATTTTTTTTTTTTTCTTGTTTTTTTCAACGCCCTTCCTTCCTCCTTCTTCTCTAACCTCTGGATCTGAATTAAGAGAGAAAATTGTGGGAAGGGAAGAAATGATTATTAGGGTAAATCAAGGGAGTGTAATGAAGGAATTGTCAAAATTGGCTTTAGAAAATTGGGGAATTTTGAATATCTAGATGCCATGAAAGCAACCTTGCTTGCTTTTCAACCTAACCCAACCACTAATTTTTATTTATTCATTTATCTCTTATGACTAAAATGAAAGGGGGGCCCATACCAAGACAAATAATATTAATAATCAGATAAGATTAGAGATTTGGTTAGTGATAACCCACAAACATAATATTTAATTAAAAAAAATACACAAATAAATAAAAGTGGTAGGATATTATCATGGTGGCGGGCTGGTGGACGAAGGAAGAATGGGTTAAAATACTGTCTTGGTGTAAGTTGCTCAATTTTTATCTTGTACTTATAATTAATCTTAAATTTAACCTCATAAAGTTAATTTTTATCCAAATTTCCTAAACAACAATAATAAGAAAAATCATGTCATTTTTATCGAAATTTCCTAAACAATAACAAAAATTCTTTTAATACTGCAATTAGGAAGAAAAATCCTCGCCATTTTTATCAAAATTTTCTAAACAATAATAAAAATTCTTTTAATACAATAATTAAAAAGAAAAATCATGTCAATTACCATTTAGCTAAACTCATTTCGACATAATAATAATACTTTTTATAAAAAATATATATAATATGTGAATATGCTATGTAAAAATGCTAATAAATATAATATGTGAATATACTATTAACATTTATAGTAAAAGTGCTAATAAATATAATATGTGAATATGCTATTAACATTCAAATATATCAAAATGTCACTATATATAATAATAGACATTTAGTGATAGACACTAATGAATTACTATCATTATCATTATCTATTAATGATAATGAATAATGATAGTGATAATAATAGTAATCCATCAGTGTCTATCACTGACATTTTACCACATTTATAAATATTTTCATTCATTTTTAAAAACAATAATAAATAATAAAAGTTTTTGTAAAAATCACCCGTAAACAAACAATGTGGACTGACTTTAAAATTTATTGAGTACAAAAGTTAAAATTAAATATTTAAAAATATAAAGACTAAAATGAACCCAATTTTAAAATATAAAGACTAAAATGAAAACAACTAGTCAGCAGCCATATGTTAATAAGGATAGGAATGGTGGCTAGCGTCCAAAGGAGTTGAAAAGTCAAAAGTGGTGCACCAACTCAACTCAACTGTCAATGTCATCATCCATTTATGAGCCATAAATCAAGGGCAATGCAAGGAGAAAAACCAAAAATTTGCAAATCAAGTTATTTAAACAAAGACTCTCTAGGATATCATAGGCATTCACTCCAAACAATACTATAATAAAGGGTGAACATGTAAATCATAATTTCCAATTAAAATTATCTAAATCATAAAATTTCATGACCAACACGAGAGCATAGTTCAACCAACATACAGTATATGATAGTGACCAACTCCCACCTAAAGTCATGAAATTCATGAAGGCCGGCTCGGCATAGATGGGTATTGTGAAAACCATCGCATACACGAGCAGAAGGAATGGAAAAAGGTTAGGGATTGTGAAAACACCGCAAGCCAGTTGGTAATATTCCAAAACAGCCAAGGCACGCAACAAGGGCAACCCTTTTGAGCCAATTTGATCCTGTGGAATATTCTTCTTCACATCTTTGAATTGTAACCCAAAAATGACAATGCTTCACATATTTCTTTCAACTAATGCTAGCCCAAATTATGTATTACTCAGTTTGTTGAGCCAAATTGCGACAGGGACTTCATTGTATTTCCAAGTTGACGGCCAAACTTAAGCTGATCAGAAGAATATCCATGGCCCAACAGCGAGAAGCTTTATAGTACTTAGCTTAGCTATAATTAACTTCTTCAAGAACAAGGCACCTCCCACCTAGACTTTAGCAAACCGAGCGATTTTAGCCAGAACTGTTCTTAAACTTCGGATGCCAGCTCCTGATTTTGAACTAACCATCATCTGAAATGATAAACCACACAGTCAAGATCTATTAGATCTCTCATTGTACTTTGGGAAAGTCGTGAGAAAAATTAACTCAACAAACAATTTTCTTCATACCAGAGGTTGGACAATTGACTTGTTTGCCCTGAGTCTCTGAAAAAATGTCGTGATCAATAGTTGTGTGTCTCAAAAGAATAAAGGAAGGAAGAAAGAAAGAAACAAATGATGATTTAAGAACAAATATTATAGTCAAATGGGGAGTTAAAAACCTCTTCAATTTGCATTGCTCTACGTGCTACATCCATTGGGAAGACCATATCAGTCTTTGTCAATACAATTTGGTATTTCGTTTGAGATCTATCACAGTGAATCCATAAGCTTCAATACATCATACTTCCAATGAAAACTTAATTATCCATATAACAAATTATATATAAAGTTCAGTGCAAGTAATTTGCATTAACTGTAAGTTTGGTACCTTTCCATCAAATCAATGAGCTCTTGATCCCTTGGTTTCATACCCCATTTTGTATCAACAAGTAAGCATACCCGTCTAAGACCAACTCTTGTTGAAACATACTCTTTAACCTGAGATATATAAGTAATCAGTCAACTAGATAAAACCAATCCCAAAACTCAAAAGGAAACGACATGCGCTCCATAAATAAACAATACATCTAAACTTCTCCATGTTGTTATAAGCCGTCCTTTCTTCTTTTTGTGCAACACTATTAGTTTACATTTCAATAGCTCAAACATGAACGATTAAGGGGAGTTTATGATAACATCTTAAATTTTCCAAAAAAAGAAATAATAAAAAAATTGCTATCATAAACAATCAGTTTCTGGGGCAGGTCAACTTAGAATTGAAATTCTTACCAACTCCTCCCAAGCATCCTTAACTTCCTCTTTTGCATAAGCAAAGCCATATCCAGGTAAATCCACCAAAGATAGCTTTGATCCCAGACTAAAAAAGTTAATAGTCTGTATACAAACACATATTGCCAAGTGTCAATTTAATAGACACATCCAACACAAGATGTAGTCAGAATTACAGATGTTAGCACCTGAGTAAGACCAGGTTTGTCAGATGTCCGTACAACACCCCATTGTCTTGTAAGGGCATTAAGCAGTGATGACTTTCCAACATTTGATCTTCCTGGCATGAAGAAAGATTTAAGGCAACATCAAAAAGTCTCCAAGGAACTAATGTCAAAGAAAAAATTCAATATTATTCTAGCAAACCAAGCATCCAAGAAAATTTTAAAATGTTGCATAGAAACTATATAGCAACACCCCAGATCAGAACCAGGCATGGTTAAGTGGGATGGGAAAATAGATTCAATAACTAAAAGTAAAGCAATTTAGCTTTTGAGAAAAATACATTTTCAATTCCTTAAGTTTTGAATATAATTTTCATTCGGTCCCTAGATACTAAAATGTTGTATTCTTACCTAAAGATTTGAGTATAGCTTCCATTTGATCCCTAAGTTTCAAAATGTTACATTCTTATCCTTGAATTTGAATTCCATTTTCATTTTGTCATTAGCTTTCAAGATTTTAAGCTTTTACTCTACGTTTTCACTAATGCTCACTTCTTGTTCTTGGTGATAATTTTCGATTAATTAATTTTAAATAATTATAATATGGAATTTTGTATTATTTTTAATAGAGGCAAAATTTTATTGAATTTTATTTATAATTATTTTAAATTAATTACAAAACTGAACACAAAGGAATAAAAGTGAGTATCACTGAAAACTCAGAGTAAAAAGGGTAAAATACTGAAACCTAGACCAATTTGGAAAATAAACTCAAAATTGTGGTAAAAATGTAACATTTTAAGGGCTAGAAACTACCAAATAAAAACTAAGCTCAAAACTAAGGATCCAATGGAAACCCGGACCAAAAAGATATTCCTTTTCTTATCGTTTTTCTTGTACGCAAAGGGTTATGGGGGAGGAGCAAAACCTTCATTCTTTTCAGACCCTAGAATTAAGTTCAATATAATTCGTAGGGATTTCTATCTTCTCCTCCCAATTAACTTGTAGCATAATTCGCTCAAAGTCTTCAAAGACAAACTAGATACCCTAAGAAACACCAGCAAATCCATAATAACAGTACAGTTAACCGTCTCATATAAGTGAGAGAGAAAAGTACAGTAATAAATATATTAAAGATTATTGGAAACAGCTACAGATTTAAATCTAACAAGTACTACTAGTTAATGTATCGAGAATTTGAGATAGAGCTAAGCATGTACAAAACTTTAAATGTGTACCAGCAAATGCAATCTCTGGCACATCAGGAGGTGGAAAAGATGATGAAACTTTTGCAGCAGCAAAGAAGGTCAACTTATTCCTGAATATCTGCGCATTACAATTAGTTTCCACAAGGAAAATGAACAAAAAAAGTAACATTTCTGTTACATAAATATCAAATACACACATTTTCTTCAATTCTTTCTCTCTCAGCACTGTTAGAAAAGGGGATATTATCCAAAGGGGCAGTGAGGTCAGTGTTGTAGCCTGCTCTTTTAATCTCAATCATGCGCCTACGGCCCAAAAACTGTTAACAACATAATAAATAATCATAAATGGAACAACACTGAAACGTTAATAGAACACCTAACAAGCAAAACAGATTTAACAACACATAGCTATGAAAATTACATTATCTTCTACGAACGAAATGATAGATTTACTAGGTTGTATAGCTCGAAACTGAGCATTCTTTGACATCTCATCTTTTTTCTCTGCGTTTGCTTTCTCCTGCCTGGCACTTTCTGGAATTAAAGGAAGAACCTCAGAGGAAAGCAACAAAATGAACTCATATAGGATTGCAAGCAAACAGAAAGGAGACAATATATTATTAAGCTTAGCCTATTTAAAAATAAAGCTGTTCAATTACATCATAGAAAATCAATCGGATTGGAAGGAAACTGAGACATGGATATCAACTCACCATCAGTTATTATTCCATCATCCAGCCGCTTATTAGAGAGATCGTATGGAACTCTACGAATTACCAGCTTCCTCTTTTTTGGTCGATCAATTAGGAGCTCTGGATCACCATTTTCACTTCTTTTCTTGGAATCTCTTTTCTTGTTAGGATCTGAAGGAGTTACACCCCATGATTTTTTCCCAGTAGAATGCAATGTCTTGCTCGAATCCTTGGTGTTTTCGGAATGTGTCTTCCTTACATAATCCACATTGTGGTCTTTTTCCCCTCTACTCTTCCTTTTTTCATACAGTATTTTCGGACTTCTTACCCCATTTTCTTGCTTTTTAAGAGAGCGGTTTGAAGTCTTAGAAGTCAAAGCTGAAGGCATTCCGGCAACTTCAGCATCCTGTCGTCTTCTCAAAAGAGATTGCCTCTTGGATTTCGCAACATCAGTGAATGAAGCAACCTTCATGGCACTATTTTCGCCTCCGTATATTCTGTGTCTTTTTACATTAGCAGTTTCAGGCCTCAGTTTTCCCTTCCGGGCAGCTTTTTCAACACTATCGAAGTTCTTCCTTCCATTTACACCGCTTTTGGAACTGGATTTTCCAACCGCAAGCTTGTGTTTCTTCCTGAGCCTAAGCCCCGAGCTGGGCTCTTCGGACATTGTCGAGCAGTTTTCTATAATCCTGAACCTAAATTAGCAAACAGAATTCTTTTCTACACACAGGGGAATTGTGATTCTTGAATATGATATTTACTTTGAAGAGCTATATTGAATATGCCATATGAGAGGTGGAAGAAAGCAAAAAATTCCATGGTTTCAGACAAAAAACACATGCATTTACAATGCTAAGAAGAAAGAAATACCTTGGCTTTCTGGCCCTTTGTTCAGCAGAATCGTTCGCCTTCTTCGTCGTCCTCAATGTATTCGTCCTCAGTGTAAGCCTGAGTTTCAAGGTGTTCGTCGTCCTCCCTCTCATATTCATTTGGGCTTTCCGGTCGTGGGCCCAATATGATTGCAGCCCAAAACTAAAAGAATAATAAACAATTGCAAATATAAGAAATTCAAAGTACTTGCACAGCAGAATGCAATTTTTTTTTTTTTTTGGTAAATATAGAAAATTTTAGATTTTAATTTCAAAATCTATCCGCAGCTATAGCATAATGGAAAAAAAATTATAAATAGATTTTACTTTTAAAATTTACTATTGATAAACATATTAATAACGGGTCTATAATTCATGGATTTTGCTATATTTATAATTTTTTAAAAATATTACTATATACTTGATAGTATTATGTAATGTAATTACTTTAATAAAAATTAAGGTAAAACGTAAAAAGAGAAAATCCTAAAAATCATAATTATTTTTTTCATAGTATTTTTTTTTAATCTATTTTAATATAACTTCAAATTTGCATTAACTTAATAATAGGACACTTTGTTTTAACTTCAAATCGCTTAATTTGTGTGATGTTTAATTTTCTTTAAACATCATGTCTAATATTTACAAAAATTATATTCATTCAACATTTTATATTTCACTCTATGAAATTATGGTTCAAACATTTTTAACTCCATCTAACACATTTTGTATTCATTATAAATTAATTAAATAATATATATATATAATTTTAGTCATCATCTCTTTCATTGTTTTTAAATTTCATGTTAGATATTTACTATTTAATATATAAAAAAATATTTATTTAACATTTTATGTTCTAGAAATTTTAAACCCCATACATCGCACGTATCTAGTATATGTAAAAAGAATAATATCATGAGTTTAGTCCATGATAACTGGACAGGATTGGTATAGCTAGCCCATTTTTTGAAACAAAAGAACCCTTGGCTAGTTTAAAATTCCAACTCCAAAAAGCGGCTACACCTCGAAATTAAGTCCAAATTCTTTTTCACCTTAAAAAACCAAATCTTTCCTTTCTCTTCAGTTTTGAATAGCATTTTTTAAAATTTTCATTTTATACAATCTTCAGATAGGAAAATAGAATTTAGATTTAAATAATTACTAATTTATAGATTACAAAAATACCCAAAATAATACCTATAATGATTTTATTAAACATATCAACCTAGGTTTTATTGGTATTCAAAATAAAACTTATCAAATACAATTTGTGAATTAGATTAACCTTATTTTAAGGTCGTAAAAAGAAGTTTGTGTTCATATATTAATAGAGGTATTTTGAAGTGTTTTTTTCAGATTAAGAGTATTTTTTAAAATTTTGAAAGTTTTTTATGATATTTTTTAAATAAAAATACTAACGATTTCCATTTAGTGTTTTTTTGAATTTTGATTTTTGTTTTTTTAGAGTTCAATAGTATTTTAAAAATAAATATTAACCATTTCCACCTGTAAATCCTTTCTCCACAATGACAAAGCGGGCAAAGGCAAATTATTGTAAATGTTTTTACTTTGAATGCGTCGTAAGATTTAGAGGTTAGACTTTTCTATTTAATTCTTTTATGTAAAAATTGATACTGAAATGGTGATTATGAATACAACTAAATACATGTTTGTGGTTTTTTGAATTGTTAAATTTGTTAAAACTTTTATTATGCTCAAAATCACTTCGAAATATGTTTATGATGACTCAAAATTAATTTAATACTTTTAAATTCAATTTTCATATCATCAAATTTGGTTTTGAATGATTAAAACTAATATATTCTATCAACCAATTTTATTTGACTTTCCCAATAGCAATATTAATATAAAAAATTGAAAAAAAAAATACACGTTTGTTCCCGGAGATTTGACACCAATGTCTTTCATCCCTTAAGTTTGTAAAATGATTTTAAATAATCCCTAACTTAACTTTAACCTAATGAAATGATGACTAAGTCGTTATCTGTTGTTGATGTGGATTGATTGACATGTCAATTTTATTTGATTACGTGGGAAATACACTAGAATTATTCCATAAATTCTCTTCATCTTCTAAGTGCTCCAAGTATCAAATGTTTATGCCAATTCCAGACCAATAGTCGTAATTTGCGCACATAGTCTGTGGGTGGTCAAAATTTTTTGTACGGAACACCCCTTTAGGGGCTCAAATGAAATTTGCCCCAATATTCAAGTTTGCTTGAAAAATGTCCTTTTGCTTACATCAATCGAGTGTGAAAATACCATCTTGTCCCCAAGTCATGCGCCACGGGCTAACGCTCAAACAAATTATGGTTCCTTCCTCTCGCTTCTCGCTCCTTCCTTTGTTCCTCATAAGAAACAGTTGCAACTTTTTTTTTTTTCCTTTGTTCAAATCCTTGCTATCGCTTGTCGCTCTTACCTCTCGCTTCTTGTTCATACGTCTCGCTTCTCACTCTAGTTTCTTGCTCCTTTTTCTTGTTTCTCATTGGACACAATTGTAATTGTTTTCTTTGATTTTTCCCTTTGTTCAGATCCTTCCTCCGGCTTCTTCCTCTAACTTCTTGCTCCTTCCTCTTGTTCTATGTTAGACAGAACTGCAATTTTTTTTCTAAAAAAAAAGCCGCAAAACAAAGAAGGAATAAGAAAATTTTAGAGAACGAAGAATAAGAAATTTGCAGAAAAAGAGAATAATAAAAATAAAGCAGAACAAAATGGAAGAAGAAGAAGACAACTACGCATGACCAACAAGAAACGAACAGTTAAAAGAAGAAATACAAAAAAGACGAAAACAAAGAAAAAAAACTAAAGATGAAACCCAAAAAGAAAAAAAGAGGAAAGAAAAAGAAAACAAAAGGCTGCAAAGAGAAAGAAAGAAAAATGAAGAAGGATTAGAGTGATAATTTCATGTGATGATAACATCAGCATAAGACCAAAAATTAATTTGGTTTGAACTTTGGTACAAGGAAAATAATTCTACAACTATAACATAGTATTTGAAAAATAAAGATCATGCTAACCATTAATAAGAGAAACTACCTAACTACATGAATGTGGGGAGATGACATGAAACTGTTTGTTGGTTGAATGGAATAAATAGAAGGCTGTGTCAAACAATTACATAAAATGCAAGTTAGATCAATTATTGAATTATTGGAATACCTTCTCACCCCGCAAACTCAATAAAATAAGATTTTCACTGCCACATTTCTTTGTTTAATTATTATTCACCTCCATGTATAACCAATAAGAAAAAGGAAAAAACTTGGGTGCATTGACACTTGTCGGAGAATCCCTGATTAGACGAGAAATGGAGGAGGGAGTGGAGAGATTTTTCTCCTCAAGGACTAAACGGGAAAGTCCTCCATCCCCAACCCTGGCCACGACCCCACTCCGTCCGTCCAACCCAATTAATTAACTAATTAATTAACTATATATAAATATATATACACATATGTATACATATACATATATATATACACACATTCATGGCCGGTTGTAATATTTTGTTTTCGTTGAAAAGAGCTCACTGAGATATTTAAAAAAACAAATCATTATATAAAAAGATTATATATATATATATATATATATATATATATATATATTACGTTGAGTTTTTATTTATTTATTATTATTATTCTTTTTATGAAATATATTATATTGAGTTTAAAACTTATGTTGTAATATTTAAATTTAAATTTTTCTGAAATTATGAAATTTACAATTTCTAATTATATCTTTTACACATAAAATATTGATTATTTATATATATATATATATATATATATATATATATATATAATACTTAATAAAAACCATAACATCAACAATGAGTTATTTTCTAACTTTCATCTCAACTTTTTCATACCTTAACATATTTCTAAACTATATAGGCTTAATATATAAAAATTTATTAAGCCAAGAATAAATTTAAAAATTGTTAAGAAAGGAATAAATTAAGAAAATATATATGGATAACTTTTTACTGTCAGGAACTCTATCCTCACAAATTATCCGCTCTTGTATCAACTTCAAAGCTCTCATGGCTACATAACATAGTTGAAGAAATGAACCTAAATAAATTTTTTTAGTACATTAAGATTGAATCTTCAACTTTAAGAAAAAAAAGTCATGTCAATTAACATCGTGCTAAATTCATTTTCACAAATAAATAAATTTAAAGTAATTAAAATTCAAAGGAGTTCAAAGTATGGTCCAAAATGCATTAATCATGCTTTAAAATAAATATGGTGTACATAAATAAGTGTTCAAATGCTGAATCCTCGTGCAAGCCTTCGTAAAATTGCAAGGTCAAAAGGCAACAAATAAATAAAATAAAATTTCAAGACCTCGATGAGTTCTTACTCATCATCAACCTGCTGTTTTGTAGTATCTCAAGTCTCAGCTGCTGGGAGAATCACAGAAGCTTCAGCTGAGAGCAGGGAACTACTATCTCAACGTTCTCATTAATGGCGTTCGTTGGGTTTATTGGCTTGGACGATCTTAGCCTCCAATTGGCTACTTCACTAATCCGTGCCGGTTACAGAGTCAAAGCTTTTGAGGTACTCCACTAATCCGTGGACGATTTTACTCTTCAGTTTGCAATACTTCTTTCATCTTCGGACTTGGAATTCTGCTGTTGAATCGAGATAGACACTCCTTACTTATTGATTATTATCAAACGTTTAGGTTGAGTGAAGAACGAAGTGAATGGATTCAGTATCCTTAGTGTCAGTGTTGGGACAAATGAGAGTTGTGTATTCAATCATCTCTGTTATAATTTGAGTTTGTTGAGTGTAAAAGCATGATGTTAATGCAGAACCGTTGTGAATTTTGGTGGATCTGTTACCATCTTACAAGATTGATCTTGAATATTGAACTTGTAATGGAAAATGGAAGCTTAAAGGCGAGAATCTACATTTTTCTTAGTCGTTTTTCTCCACAAAGTTATCTCTCCAGCACGATTTTAGTATCATATGTTCACTAGTTTCTTTGTTGGTCCACTCATTAAAGGGGGTTGTTATGCTTTTGTTTTTAGATAACAAACAGTAATTCTGTTGGAAAATACATTTCGAAGCCTAAAAAATGTGCTGAACCCTTGGGGATTTTATTATGTTTGATTGCAGCAGGAAATAGATGTATTCACCGTTTGAAATCGTGTTTAATTTGAGAAGCCTGCTTTATTTCAAAAGATCGTCACTAAGTAAATTCAAAGACGATCGCCACTTTTTAATCTGTAAAAGTAATTGTTTCATGTTTAAAAACCTAGAAGTAGCATATTTGAATCTACTGTATCCCTGTGTTTATTTTTTTTTTTGTTCTTGGTTAGCTTTCAATATGAATGTATTATATTTGAACAGTGGCGACAAGTTTCACGTTAACTGGTACCATTCCGTCTGCAGATAAATCAGGTCTGGACAGATACATTTTTGAAGTCAGGCGGAATAAGCTGTGCCAGTATTGTAGAGGCAGCGGCAGGTAAATTGTTTGCTTGGTTAAGTTGATTTCTATTCTATTTCAACATTAAATCTTTGATTCGGCTACCTTCCATGGTTCAACTACATTGAATGGTTCAACTTGGGTCTGGAGCTGGATCTTAGTCAATATTTCATTGACATTCATGTTTAATATTAACTAATGTCCCATGATTCCACTGGAGTACTGATATATATCACTTTAATATAGTTTTGCAATTGTTTTTGGCTCACCATTTCATTCCATTAAAAAAATATTGTATTTTCTAGAAAGATTTGAATTGCAAATGATTATTTTAGAGGAGTGGATAGTCCTTGTAGAAATCTTTTCTGGCAATAGATCTTCCTGAAAGCCAGCTCTTCTTCGAGACATTGTGAAAAAAAATTCCAGAGAAGAGGCTGCTAGTCTTAATGAAGATTTTTTTTAAAAGGAGAAATGTGAAAGGCAACTTCAATTGATATCATTTAAATCTTGTCGTAAATTGAACAAAAACTTTAGTGATCTAATTCTTGAAAGCTAATTCTTTTCGAGATGCTGAGAAAGTGCTTCTCTTTGGGCTTTATATTGAAACATCTCATATATAACAATTTGACATATAACTACAAGAAGTGGCATTGATTGAATTAAATAGCCATTAAATAGCCATATATCATACTCATAATGCTTGCTTTATATCTTAGGATGGTCTCTTTACACATTTGTTTCTCACTTGGTTCTCTGTTTCCTTGCAGATGTTGCGGCATTGCTTGTATTGAATAGTCATTTGAATATGATTAATGATTTATCTTTTGGGGATGTTCTCAGAGGTTTATACGAAATTTCTTGCCACAATTTTAATAATATATAAGAACTTGGAGTAAATATTAAATTGACATTTCACATTTGATTATATGAATTTCTTAACTTTGTTGATTGGCAGGGTTGCATGAGGATGTTGTTGTTGTCCTTGTCCGTTCAACTCCACTGGGGAATGATGTCCAGAACTTGGAAAAACTTTTTACAGGCAATTTCACTCTTACTTTCTTAGTACTTTGATGATGGAGTGTGAATATAAATGTCCTGTCTATTATTCTGTATCTGCATCTCTGAGTGTCTGGGGTTTGAGGCTACAAAGGTTTCTGCTGCCAAAGATCCACCTCCCCTATATTTCTTATGTGCTTCCAAGGGGATGAGAGGATTAGTACATCAAATTTCAAACACACTCCATTATAAAAAAACCCACCGTTCTGAAATTTCACTTATAATCCTTTATCTTTGCACTAAGCTTCCGTCTGAATTATGCCTTGCGAAATTAAAGTTTTCCTCCCAGCTCTCTCAAAAAGCTACTTCACTTAATATGTTAAATTGTTGACTGATTAAGACTAAAGCTTAGATGAAATTGGAAAGTTATTATTTTTTGTACTTCTTAGTGTCTCAAATCTAATTTTTTTTTCCCGTAATCATTCTCTATCTCAAATCTATTTTTTTTTTTTTTGTAATTCAAAAAATGTAAAAGTTTTTCAAATTATGAAAATGATCAGAAGTGCTGAAATTTCTTGGGTTCCAAGAAATCTTGGTTGGATGTTTTGGATCTCATCATTTTTCTGATTTCCACCTGGAGTTCTTTGTTTTATATATATGTAGCTTCCATGAGGCCCTCTTTATGTACATTTTATTATAACATTGAAATTTTATTTTCTAAGGAAATGTTTGTTCAATAAAAATATTGGTGGTGAATGGGGTTTGACGAAACCTTATATCTGCTTTTTCCTAAACAGTAACATTACTCTTATTTTAGGGAGGAACTAACACCAACCAATATTTTTTTCAAATGAATGAGTTTATTCTTTTGTTAGGCTGCCGAAGTTTGAATTTTCATTTATTAATTTATTTTAAACTATCAAAGATATGTATATTGACACCTTAAAAGATGGTAGAAACTGAACCATCATAGGTTGGCCTAGTGGTAAAAAAAGGAGACATAGTCTCAATAAATGGCTAAGAGGTCATGGGTTCAATCCATGGTGACCACCTACCTAGGATTTAATATCCTATGAGTTCCCTTGACACCAAATGTTGTAGGGTCAGGTGGGTTGTCCCGTGAGATTAGTCGAAGTGTGCGTAAGCTGGCCCGAACACCCACAAATTTCAAAAGAAAAAAAAAAGACGGTAGAAACTGTTTGCAACATTATGATCTCTAGCACTGGAAAAATTTTCTTTTCATGTCATTTACAGGAACTACATTTGTAAGATCTGTATTCCTGGGATTTTACATTCAAAACAAGAGATCCAAGGAAGGGAGGGTGTTCGAGAGATAGGAAAAAAATCTAGCAAAAACTGAAAAAGAAAAGCAATTAACGTCTATAATGGTAGACATTTCTTGTTCATATGTTAAAATGTTGGGGCTGATTTTCTAAGTAACTCCTATCGGGAATGTTACTTACATTTACAAGTCAATTAATTTATAATTGTGACGGTCACTTCCCCCTTTCCTGCAGTTGATTACAAGATACACAATCTTGTTGATGCATATGTCTTTAAGGGTGTTTCTGAAGCTCTGGATGGTCAGCTCTTGGTAGTTGTTATATCATATAGCATTTTTTCTTCTTTGTTTTTGCTGCTAAAAATTGGTATTTTCTTTGTGCATAGAACACTGATTTTGTATTAACTGTGCAGACAGTAACCTCTGGAAGGGCAGCTGCAATTTCTAGAGCTCGACCTTTTCTATCAGGTAGGTTCATTCTCATTATAAACGTTTGCATGTTTAACCTCTCTTCCTTTTCCCATGTCTTGATATCAACTATTTCAAATTATGTTCCTGCAGCTATGTGTGGAAAGCTTTTCATTTTTGAAGGTGAAGTTGATGCTGGAAGGTATCTTTTGTTTGTTTCATAATTAAAATGTTTCTTCTTTCCATTGATGATTATGTAATATTCAAACTCCTTGACGTATTCCCTACTTTTATGCACATTGCAGTAGAACAAATATGGTAATTGAGCTCCTTAAAGGAATTCATTTTGTGGCTTCGCTGGAAGCTATTTCCCTGGGTGTTAAAGCTGGAATTCACCCCTGGATAATCTATGACATTATTTCAAATGCTGCTGGGAATTCATGGTAAGCTCGTCATAGTTGCCTGATTATTTTGTTTTTCGTCAAAGTACTATAGAGAGAATATTTGAAATGCACTTGCTAGAAGTTTAAAATTTCAGTTCCCTATTTAAGTGCTGCTAACTTTTGGTTCATTAAGAGCTTTAGCATCTTTGGTGGAAGATGGTCCATTGAACTATATGTATGGCATTATCTTTTCACTTCAATATTATATCCAGTTTCTGTAAAGATAATTTGCCAGTACTGGAAACATATATACATATATCCTTCATCTCTTGTTAAGTAGAAAAGTTAAGTTTGTTTATTCCTGAAGATCAGTAAATGTGGCAGTTATATCTTCTTTAATGAGATCTGGAAATCCCACAGTACTCAATCAAAATAATGTGGCACAAAATGTTTGTTGTTCAACCGGGAATTTTTTTCAATCAAAATAATGTGGCACAAAATCATTGTTTTAATGGATAAACAATGTTATTTATTTGTCTATTATCTTCTTATCCATGCTTTAATAGTATCATTCTTTTGTATGGCGGGCTTACATTTGCAGGGTTTTCAAGAATTATGTTCCCCACTTGTTAAAGGGTGATATTAGACCTGAGTTGTTGAGAAGTTTGGTTCAAGCTATGGTAATATATCATGCAGGCCATCTAGCTTTTATTCTGTTCGTCATCAATTATCTTTTTGTTACAATGGTTCATGACTCAATTAGTTATCTTTGTAATCATGAAAAAGTGCAGTGCACTTTAAACAATCACAAATTCAAAATCATCTATGGGAGATGTCATAGAAAGTTCTCTTATTTCGCTTGAAACTTTCATCATTTGGTTAATGAAGAATGGCCATAGATGAGATAGTGTATTTGTTCTTGTGATTATTACATGTGAGTAATCATTGATATTCTTGCATTCTAGATCAACTAAGTTATTTAGCATAACTAGTGGTACCTCTCTTGCTGAAGGGGATTGTCATGGATAAGGCCAAGTCGCACACTTTTCCTCTTCCTCTCCTAGCAGTTACTCATCAGCAACTTATGCTGGGTAAAAACACCATGCAACTCTAAAGTAAATCAGTCCTATATTTGAGGTTTTCTCAATATGTAGTCATCTGGTATTTCTCTATCACCCTTCCTCATTTCCTTTTCAGGTTCTTCCCATGGCTATGGAGATGAGGATGGCTTGTTAGAACAGGTTACTTTTTCACAGGAGCTTCTTATTTGATTTAGTTAGAATTATTGTTAGAATGTGAAATTGGGAATTTTGGTCTTTCAAATCATTCTATTTCACATTTTAGATGCCTGTTCAAGGTGAGGCATTATTTTTACTGCCATCTAATTGTTGAGAAAATCTGTCAGGCGTGGAAAAGTGCATATGGAGTAAGTATTTCAAATGCAGCTAATACAGAAGTTTACAGCCCTGAGCAACTAGCCAATGAAATAACTTCTAAATCAAGTTCTGTTAATCGAGTGGGTTTCATTGGTCTTGGTGCAATGGGATTTGGCATGGCAACTCACCTTATCAGATCAGCTTTTTGTGTGACTGGTTATGATGTAATATCTTTTCCAATCTTTATCGGTTTATTTCATCATTTCAAGAATGACTTTGGCAGTTCATTTAAATAAAAGCTGACAGGAACCTTTTTTTCATTGTAGGTGTTTAAACCAACCCTAACTAAATTCACTGATGCTGGTGGCTTGATTGGAAACTCGCCTGCAGAAGTTAGTAAAGGTGAAAAATTCAAGGAAAATCAATGTTGATTGTAATTCATTTTTACTATTCTGGAGGCATAAAATTGCATAGACAATTAATATTTACAGTGATAAATTTGGATAAGCAGTTCTGCGGAAGAAAGGCAAGCAAAATAAAAATGTTTATGTATTGTTTTGTTAAGTACCATTCGTTTAACTTAAAAAGTTGTGGATTGCTCATCCTTCCGAAAGGATTCATCAAATTTTCTTTTATTAGTCAAGTTTTCAATCTTTTGCTGAATTAACTAGAATTAGAATATTTAGTATTATTGAGAAAGAGAGAAAAATAACACAAGATTTACGTGGAAAACCCTAGTATAGGGAGAAAAAACCATGATAGAACTTTTCTCTTTTATTAATTTGATACGTACAAATGTTACAAGGGGAAGAAAATAAATAGAGACACAAAACCATATAAGGAAAAAATATTAGAGAATATAAAATCTACAAGATTCCTAAATATCCTCTTTTATTTTCAACACTCCCCCTCAAGATGGGACGTAAATGTCAGTGAGACCCATCTTGCTAACACACGAGTCAAAGTTCTGCTTAAGTAACCCTTTAGTGAGGACATCAACAATTTGTTGGCTAGAAGGAATATACGGAATACAGATGCTTCCATTCTCCAGTTTTTCCTTTATAAAGTGTCTATCAATCTCCACATGTTTTGTTCTATCATGCTGAATGGGATTGTTAGCAATGCTAATAGCGGCCTTATTATCACAATAGAGTTTCATTGGTAGGTCACTATTTTGGTGAAGATCAGATAAAACTTTCTTTAACCAGATTTCTTCACAGATACCATGGCTCATAGCTCTGTATTCAGCTTCTGCACTGCTTCTAGCAACCACACTTTGCTTTTTACTCCTCCACGTTACAAGATTACCCCAATCAAAGGTACAGTACCTGGATGTAAATTTCCTATCAATCACTGATCCTGCCCAGTCAGAGTCTGTATAGGCTTTAATGCATCTTCTGTCAGTTTTTCTAAAAATCAACCCTTTTCCTGGTGTGCTTTTCAAATATCTCAGAATCCTGTTTACAGCCTCCATGTGTTCTTCGTAGGGAGCCTGCATAAACTGGCTCACAATGCTGACAACATAGGAAATGTCGGGTCTAGTGTGCGCTAAGTAAATTAGTTTTCCCACTAGATGTTGGTACCTTTCCTTGTTAACAGGAACTTGGTCAACAGACTCTCCCAATTTTGCATTAAACTCGATAGGAGTGTCAGCAGGTTTGCATCCTGTCATACCTGTTTCTTTCAGGAGGTCAATTGTGTATTTTCGCTGTGAAAATGAGATTCCTTCTCTTGACCTTGCCACCTCCATCCCAAGGAAGTACTTCAGGTTTCTTAAGTCTTTGAATTCAAATTCATCTGCCATTTTCTGTTTTAACTTGTTGATTTCAGCAGTATCATCTCCTGATGGGACAATATCATCAACATACACAATTAGAACAACAACCTTACCTGAGACGGACCTTTTTGTAAACAAGGTATGATCAGAGTGTCCCCGAGTGAAGCCTTGGGGCTTGACGAAGGTGGTAAATCTCTCGAACCACGCTCTCGGTGACTGTTTCAAACCATACTGGGCCTTCCTAAGTTTGCACACACAGTGGTCAAATTGGGATTCAAAGCCAGGAGGAGGGCTCATGTACACCTCTTCTTTTAAATCACCATTTAAAAAGGCATTTTTTACATCTAACTGATAAAGAGGCCAATTTTTGTTGACAACAACCGATAGAAGAACCCTGATCGTGTTTAATTTTGCAACAGGAGAGAAAGTCTCAGAATAGTCAACCCTAAAAGTCTGAGTGAACCCTTTTGCTACAAGCCTGGCTTTATACCTGTCAAGAGTTTTGTCAGATTTATACTTGATTGTGAACACCCACTTACACCCAACTGGTTTATGCCCTTTCGGAAGAGCAACGCATTCCCATGTATTATTTTTCTCAAGAGCTCTCATTTCTTCCATAACGGCAACCTTCCACTCAGGAATTTCCATAGCCACATATATGTTCTTCGGTATATTTATAGTGTCAAGGCTGACAGTAAACGCTTTGAACTTAGAAGACTAATTGTTATAAGATAGGAAGCTATACATGGGATACCTGGTGCAAGACCTTGTGTCTTTTCTCAAAGCAATGGGCATGTCAAAGGTGGCATCATACTCTCCTGATTTTTCGAGTTTTTCTTCAGTTGTGGAATTTTGAGGCATGATCTCGTTTTCATTCTCCTGAACTGTTGTTGACACTACATCGCTCTCAGCAACCTGGTTATTTTCTGTCATATCATCTTTATCATTTTCTACCGACAGTTTTGTCAGATCAACAATATCATTTTCACCACAAACATCTTCAACATAAACAGTATTATTATCAGGGTCAGAAGTACCTTGAGCCTGTGTTGGTTCAGAAGATTGGACCGGAGCCAGCATGTCAGTAGGAGCCACTATTTCCTTTCTAAGATTCTTCCTGTAGTACGTTATCCATGGGATCTGTTTGGTGGGTAGGACAGTGTCGTGGGTTGTCAGGATAAGTTCAGGAAGGGGATTAGAATAGTCAGTCTCTTCATTACTACTCTCCCCTTGAAGAGGACTAACGGGAAAGAAAGGTTTATCTTCCAGGAAGGTGATATCCATGGAGATGAAGTATTTCTGAGAAGTGGGATGGAAGCATTTATACCCATGCTGGTGTAGAGGATACCCAATAAAGACACATTTCTGGGCACGAGGGGTAAATTTAGTCTGGTTGGGACCAAAGCTATGGACAAATGCAGTACACCCAAATACACGGAGAGGGACATCAGGTATAAGGCGAGTGGTAGGGTAAGACAGTTTAAGATAGTCAAGAGGAGTTTGGAAGTTGAGAACGCGGGAAGACATCCCATTTATAAGATGAACTGCAGTCAAGACTACATCTCCCCATAAGTAAGACGGAAGAGAGGTTGACAACATGAGAGACTGAGCAACTTCTAGGAGATGACGGTTTTTTCTTCTAGCCACATTTTGTTGAGGTGTATAGGCACATGAGGTTTGGTGGACAATACCTTTAGTGGATAAGAACTCACGAAGGGTATTGGTGAGGAATTCACGGCCATTGTCACTTCGAAGGATGACAATTTTGGCATTGAACTGAGTTTCGATGGTGGTGTAAAATTGTTGGAAAATGGATGAGACCTTAGACTTATCTGTTAGAAGGAAGACCCAAGTAAGGCGAGTGTGGTCATCGATGAAGGTAACGAACTAGCGCTTACCAGAAGAAGTGGTAATCCTTGAGGGACCCCAAATATCACTGTGAATAAGAGTGAAAGGTTGAGAGGGTTTGTAAGGTTGGGACGGAAAAGAGACCCTATGTTGTTTCGCTCGAATACACACATCACAAGATAAAGAGGAGATGTCAACTTTATTAAATAAATGGGGAAATAAATATTTCATATATTGGAAATTAGGGTGGCCAAGACGGAAATACCACAACATACAGTCATTTTCAAAAGTTGAAAAATAGGAAGATAACAGACTAGCCCTATACCTCTGCCTAGAGGAAGTACCACCATCAAGGAAATAGAGTCCCCTATTGTGCCGGGCAGTGCCAATCATCCTCCCCAAGCTCAGGTCCTGAAAAATAATATCATTCGGTGAGAAAGCCACACGACAGTTTAGATCTCTGATTATCTTACTTACTGACAGTAAATTATAAGAGATTTTAGGAACATGCAGCACATTCATATCAAACCATCAAATAGAGAAATGTGACCCTTGCCGGCAATAGGGGCAAGGGTCCCATCAGCAATTTGAATTTTTTCATTACCAGCACACGAATGATACGAGGGGAAATTGTCAGAAGTTCCAGTGAGATGATCTGTAGCTCTTGAATCAAGGATCCAAGGTTTCTTGTCAGTAATACTGAGGAGACTCAAGGATTGAGAAATACCTGATTGCGCGATCGTCCCAAGAGAGGAGGTACTGGTGTCAGCTGGGCAATTCTCCTGATGTTGTGGCTGAGAGCCACTAGTAGTCTCACTCACCAGAGCCTGGTTTGCTATTAAAAGTGTACATTGTATAAATGTAGTTACAAAATTGTTTAGTCCTTTGTCTTCTGGTCAAATGTTTTCTGAAAGTTATCAAAATCCTATAAGTTGATGAGCTATTTTGATTTTACAAATATACGCCGACTATTGATGGATATATGGTAACGTGAGTATTTTTTTTAGTTGATTTATGAAAAAAGAATGCATTATAGTGGGGAAATATTAAGAAGATGAAAAGCTTAGGAAGCCCTCTAAGAAGTTTGACGATCTAGAATACAAGGATGCCAAAGTAATGAGAAACTCTACTGATAAAATTGTTTACTAACAAAATATAAATTATACTATCGTGCATCGCAATTATTAGTTGATTGCTAACTTTATATTTGTCTTCAATTGATGTGTTCTACCTTTATTTAAAACCAGTTGCTATGTTGTAGCTGTTGGATTACAACATTAGGGCAGTCCTCATCTTTCTGTTATAATTGGATATTTAGAAAACTTTTAGTAGTTTCCTGGGCTCTGTAACTTGTTCTCCATTATGTATGAACCTACGTAGGAGCCATTGTGCTATTCTATTTTACAAAGTGAAAGAGCCATTCTCCTTTTTCCTTAAAAAATTCTTTTCCCAGATGTTGAAGTGCTCGTAATTATGGTGACAAATGAAGCACAAGTGGAGAGCGTTCTGTATGGGGAAGCTGGGGCTATCTCTGGTACACTTAATTCTCAGCATACAATTTCTTGTATTAGAGCTGATACTAATTCTACAATTTCCTTTTGTTTGATAGCCCTTCCATATGGAGCTTCGATTATTCTATCATCTACTGTTTCTCCTGGATATGTGCGGCAACTAGAACAACGCTTGGGAAGTATGTCCTATGGATGGTGTGGAATGTTAATATTTTTTAGATAAAAGCTCCTTGTTATGAAACAGTGACCGGTGTTTTAAATCAATATACTATTGACAAGAATTCTGTCTTTAATCACTATTTGATATTAAGTCTTTCTTAAGTACTTCCGTGATGTATACTTAAGCATGCTTTAAAAATTTCAGCCGAACTTTAAATGCTTGATACTTATTTAGTGATTGGACTAACATCATTTCTTAATATGTAAGATGAGGGCAAAAATTTGAAATTGGTTGATGCTCCTGTTTCTGGTGGTGTTCAAAGGGCCTCAAAGGGAGCCCTTACGGTGTGTTTTCTACCTCTCAAAGAATGACAGTTCCTTAAAATTTTGGGTTTCCTTATCTCAAAATTGATAATAGCTATTTTCTGACACAGATAATGGCCTCGGGGACAAATGAAGCTCTTAGGAGCGCTGGTTCAGTCCTCTCAGGTTGTGAAACATAAAAGTACTATAATAATTCTGTGACATGTTTTATTGCCAGATGTTAGTAGATGACATGCCACAATATTTGGTTTTTTATTTGTTAACAGCCTTAAGTGAGAAGCTTTATGTAATTAAAGGAGTCTGCGGGGCAGGAAGGTATTTCAATATTCCAAGAATTGATCTGCTCACATTTTATGTGATTGTTTGGCTGTTAACCAGAGCCTTCAATTTTATTCCATTCAACCACCAGTTTCATGACATCACTAAACATTCATGTAGTTGTATAGTTTCTGAGTAATGGTTAGCCTGACCTCTATTTTTCCAAATGCTTTGTTATAGTGGTGTGAAAATGGTAAATCAATTGCTTGCTGGAGTTCATATAGCATCGGGTGCAGAGGCAATGGCATTTGGAGCTCGACTTGGTCTCAATACTCGAATTTTATTTGACGTCATCGTAAATAGTCAGGGAACGTCCTGGTAAATCTTTATCTTAACAATGACTAGTTACTGTGAAACTTTTCCATCTTTTAAGAGCATTTTTGCCTGATATTCTAGAATCGGAAATTGCCAGCTTCTTCAGATGTAAGCACTATTTTGAAAATTGGATCTAAAGCCATCCAATTTGTTCTCACATCTAATCTAACATAAACAGACGCATGTTTTTGTAAGTGGATTGTCAATCTTCGTCATGCAATACCTTTTTGTAACTAGAAAATCTATGAACACAATTTGATGAAGAAAAGCTTAACCACATCCTAATCCTAGCAGAATCGAACAAGATGTTGTACTCGGTAAACAATGTAAAATATTTTTTTCATTTTAGTACTAGGGTAGAGACTGCATCTATTGTAAATAATAAAACCCCCATTTCTTAAATAAATAAAGAAAATAAAAAGACAAAAGGATGAAGTAACCTTAAATTAATTGAAAATCTGAAACGTTTTGCCATCCATTTACTGTAGTAAGAAAATTCTTTACCCCCATTTAATTGCAGGATGTTTGAAAACCGAGTTCCGCATATGCTGGACGATGATTATACACCATACTCTGCACTTGACATCTTTGTGAAGGACCTGGTCAGCACGAAATATCCATTGACGACTTTAAAGGAAGAAATTGTAATCCTATGATTATCTCTCTCTGTATGAAAAATTTATATTCTACAGGGCATTGTTTCTCGGGAATGTGCATCTCATAAAGTTCCTCTACACTTATCCGTGACTGCACATCAATTGTTTCTGGCAGGTATGGAAACCTAGAGAAGTCAAAATTGGGATTTTATAAATCTGTCAAATGAAAAATTAGGCCATTTCAGCAGCATTTTGCTCAGTTTTATTAAATATTAGGAAAAAAAGAAAAAAACTCCCATATAGAGAACATTGCTAGTCTCATTGTATATTTGATAACAATTTAGGATGGTATCTGAGGTTTGATATTTTCAGGTTCTGCTGCGGGCTGGGGTCGTCAAGATGATGCTGGAGTAGTAAAGGTATGGAGATGTCATGCTGTATTTTGTTTTTCACTGAAAAGCACATTTCTAAGGACGAATGTGACAGCTAATAATATCCAGAAAAGATAATGACCAAGTTGGTGAATTGAACAAAAGATAATGGACCAAGTTGGTGGTTTCCCATGTTTTGTCATAGGTTTATGAGACGCTTACAGGTGTCAAGGTTAAAGGAAAGCCTCCCACTCTTAAGAAAGAAGCTGTATTGAGGTCTCTTCCACCTGAATGGCCGCAAGATGTGATTGCTGATATTCAACAACTGAATGAAAGGAATTCAAAGATTTTGGTTGTGCTGGACGATGATCCAACGGGAACCCAAACTGTTCATGATATTGATGTTTTAACTGAATGGTGAGCTTCATTCTTTCTAACTTACTATTGTGACTTTGTGGAACAGTTGTTTAGCAGCGTATCAGCCAACTTCATACAATGAATTTATTGTTTTTCATTTCATTAATGTAAGGTGATGTGAACTTCAAGCTAATCTAAAGAATGTATATTTTCCTCTATAGTTGATAAATTCCAAGCGGTTAAATCTTTACGTGATCTTTTCAGGTCCCTTGATTCACTTATTGAGCAATTTCGTAAAAAGCCGAAATGCTTTTTTATATTGACCAACTCAAGGTCACTGAGCTCTGAAAAGGTAGAAATCCATCTCCTCAACGTGCTACTTGTTTCCGATCTATTAGAATATAGTTTTTCTTGTGTAGCTAATATCTTCAATTATAGTACTGATACAAACTTTACAGGCTGGGGCATTAGTTAAACAAATCTGCACTAATTTACGTGCTGCATCTGAGTGTGTCAAGCATAGTGACTACATGGTAGTTTTGAGAGGTGATTCAACCTTACGAGGTCATTTTCCTGAGGTATATAGAGTGGCTTCAGTATTATCTGAGTTGTTAGCTGGCCATGTTGAGTCAGAATTTAATTGTCATAACATGAGTAAGTATGATTTGTCTAGGAAGCCGATGCTGCTATGTCAGTGTTAGGTGTAGTGGATGCATGGATCATCTGCCCGTTCTTTTTCCAAGGAGGCCGTTATACTGTTGACGATATACACTATGTTGCAGATTCTGATGAGTAACATTCTTTTCCGTTAATGTGTATTTTGATACTCATGATAGCTTATTGAGCTTGACATTGCATGTTATGATCATGCATGTAGGCTTATTCCTGCAGGGGACACTGAGTTCGCAAAAGATGCTACTTTTGGTTATAAATCTTCAAATCTTCGTGAGGTTCGTTGATTATATTGTGCTGTATATTAAACTCTACTGTAGTAATTTTTAAAATTTTTTCTCCCATCTTCTGAACAATAGTGGGTTGAAGAGAAAACAGCTGGACGCATACAAGCTGGCACTGTTACCTCCATTTCTATTCAACTTTTAAGAAAGGGTGGCCCAGATGCTGTTTGCGAGCACCTATGCAGCTTAGAGAAGGTACCAATATATACTCAAGTTCCACAACATACACAAATAGAAAATTGCATTTTCTTATCTTGTTTAGAATATTTTTTTTCTAATTTATTAATTATTAGTTATCTTTCAGCTTCAATTCAATATTTTCGATCCACTTGATCCTCAAGTAATAGATGTGTTGAAGCTGTGAAGATATTTGATTGAAACAATAAACTCTATCATAGAAGGGAATGATAGAAACTGCCTTAGGAAAGCAGATGTTGTCCCTTGTTTTCCTTTACGACCAAATACTGTCAGTTTGAAAAGTATTTATTTGTTTTTAGGGTCTGGGGAGGACCATTGGATTCCTAATGATTCACTTGAGAATTTATTTCCTATGGTCTACAATCTAGCCACTTGCAATAGTTGTTCTTATTAGTATGTTTTGAGATGTTGAAGCAGGTGGATGGATTATTCCATGATGGAACATTATCACATCAGAAACGAAGGAGACTCTAGGAGGTGAACACTTGATTCATTGGGGAATTTTCTTGCAGATTGATGTTCCCACTACTTTAGTTTTTGAGGAGGATGTTTTTTAGGCTATTTGGAAAATAGAACTTGGAAATTTTAGCTTTAACTTTGGCCCTCTGTGGACTAAATATTGCTGATCAGATTCATAAAAAGATCACATCCACGAATTATCCCCAGTTGATGTTTTTCTGTGCAGAAATTATCATATATTGTTTCTTAACATTTTGTAACTTTAATTCTTATTTTATTCAAAGCCAATGGAAGTGTGTTTTTGTGAACTTCCTTGGCTGTGGGGCTTTCCTATTTTTCGTGTACAATTCACATTTTCAATGAAAAGTGTGCTCCATGCTATATTTGTTTCATTATGTATGTATAACCTGTCTTACGTGGTTTTGCTAAAATAGGGAATGACATGTATAGTTAATGCCGCTAGTGAAAGGGATATGGCAGTCTTTGCAGCTGGAATGATTAAGGTAAGTTTCCTCTGGTAGTCTTCTGATGTCTATTTCCAAGCTTTCCTCTAAACTTAACTGATGTTGATATTTGATTACTGAAAATACTCATCAGATTATTTGATGTCAATCAGTTAGTTGTCAGTTAGCAGTTAGCTAGTTGACTTGCGGATCCCCTGTTTCTGGTTTTAAGTGTCTACTGTTCTGTTTTTATGTTTTTACTTTTGTTAAAAGTTTAGTTACTGTTTTGATTACGTCTGAGAGCTAAATTTGCCTCAATTGTTTGTCTCTTGCCCTGAGCTTTGTTGTTAGTTAAAGATAAACAGGTGGTTTGTAGCCTTTAAATAGGGGTAGGTTGTTAGAGGTATTATTCAGAAAATAAAACAATAATTCTCCAAGATTTTTCCCAGGAAAATTAGTTTTACACTATTATTTTTTTTACTTGGCAGGCAGAAATGAAGGGCAAGAATTTCTTATGCCGAACTGCTGCCAGTTTTGTATCAGCCAGGGTTGGGATCACTCCAATAGCCCCTCTTTTGCCAAAGGATGTTGGAATTGATAAAGAGAGAAATGGTGGTCTTATTATTGTGGGTTCATATGTTCCAAAAACTACTAAACAGGTTGAATCAATGACTTTAAATTCCCTTGCATCATAGTGTTACTATTTTCACTTATTTTAATGTTAAGATTTTCCACTTATGTTTCATGATGTCGTAGGTTCAAGAGTTGAAGTTGCGATGTGGCCCATTTTTAAGATGTATTGAGGTGATCTGACAATTATTCAATTGAATATGGATTTTTATTTGCCTTACTTATGTTAGTTAATCCCTTTCTCATATGTACTTATATTGTGAATCTCTTTGTTTACATGCTTTCTCCTTTTCTTTTCTTTTGTGTGTGTGAAAATTGCTGCAATTAAATCATTTCAATCTCTCTATTTTTTTCCTCGAAAAAAAAAAGGAGAAAGCAACTTGATAGATCCTATCTCATATTGTGCTTTGTGCTTTATATAATGCGTCTAGTTGCTCCTTTGAGTATTTCCCTTGTTTGTGGTCTGCAACATAGTATATGCTCCTTATGTACATCAAACATATATTTTTGCCATTCCTCACATACATCTGGTGAAGACTAAATTGTTGTGCATGTATGATATTGTTCATATAATATATTTGTGTCTACTTTCCTTCTTCTCCATCAGGTTTCTGCTGCTAAACTTTCCATGAGTACAGAGGAAGAGAGGGAGGAGGAAATTAGAAAAGCAGCTATGTTTGCTGATATTTATCTCAGGGCTCGTAAAGATACTCTGATTATGACTAGTAGAGAACTTATCAGGGGAAAAAGTTAGCCTTTCTAACTTTTATATAGCTTAATATATGATACTGATATAGTTAAACGCATACTTCTAGCATTCTCATATTGTTATATAACATAATGGAGGTTTTTATTTTTTTTATCTTGTTTGTTCTTGAGGTGGCTACTCATTCTTTGGTTAGGTCCCCTGGAGAGTTTAGAAATCAACATCAAAGTAAGTGCTGCGCTAGTGGAAATAGTTCAACAGATTACTACAAAACCTCGTTACATCCTTGCAAAGGTATCAAATAACCAAGTTTTCCTCCCTCCTCTCGTTTGCCTTCATGCTGAATGTGTCTGATTATTATATAAGGGACTCTCTCCAACCACCAAAGTATGTGCGTGCTGCAGGAATATAGTAGAATTTGCAGTTTAAGCTAATCATGCGTGGTTGAGATGATTTAGCATATCTGTATCTGAAACTGGGATCATTCAAGTGCTAGATGCTTGAATGCTTATATCATAATCCTATTCTCAACCTGAAAATTTTGTTGTTGGATGACAGAGCACAGTTCATCAATCTAACATAATGTGGAATATGTTCCGGCTTTCATAATATTAAGGGATGTTTTCAAATATAACAAAATGAGCCAAACTATTTATAAATATATAAAAATTTCACTGTCTATCAACGATAGACCATGATAGACTTCTATCGTTTGAGTGATAGCAGTCTATCGTTGATAGATAGTAAAATTTTTCTATAATTGTAAATAGTTTGATATTTTTTCTATTTATAATAATTTTCCTAATATTAATTATTAACCTCTCTTAATTGTAATAAAACAAATGATTGCAAATAAATTATTTTCCTTAAACAATTGGAGACTTCGTGCATGCACACATCTACTGGGAAGCACCTCCTTTTCTGATCAATTTAAACAACCTAAAAACTGGGCTAGAGTACAAAAGGATCTTGCAGAACCAAAACTCCAAAAACAAGACAAATTTTTATATCAATCTATCTATGTGCTTAATTTAGGGTGGAATCACCTCATCAGACATTGCTACAAAGGCTCTTGGAGCAAAATGTGCTAGGATAATTGGACAGGCCTTTTCTGGGGTTCCCTTGTGGCAACTAGGCCATGAAAGTAGACATCCTGGAGTTCCCTACATTGTTTTCCCAGGTAAATTTAAATAAGCTATCTTCTTTTTCCTTTCTCTTTCCTAGACTTTCCAATTTATAATAACTTGATTATGATCTCTGCCTATTTTGAGTTATGTTTTACTTAGGTAATGTTGGAAGCAGTGAAGCACTAGCAGAAGTAGTCAGTACTTGGGCTCTTCCTGCCAGACTTTCCTCCTCAAAAGAGATTCTTCTTGTAAGGGTTTTTTTTTCCTTTTTTTTTTTTCATATATATATATATATATATTTAATTTTAAATTTTAAATTCCCTAGTAATTTTCCCTAAGTTTCTGAATGTCATTCCAAATGAAGAGTGCAGAACAAGGTGGGTATGCAGTGGGAGCTTTCAATGTCTATAATTTGGAAGGAGTTCAGGCTGTTGTTGCTGCTGCTGAAGAACAACACAGTCCTGCCATATTACAGGTAATATCTTGCAAAACTGTACGTGAGTATATTTGTAGCATTCCTTTTATGGTCTAGTCAGGTACTTCCTTTTTATTTTGGAGAAAGATAGAGAAATAGCTTTTTCCCTTCAGAAGTTCTAAAAGATATTTGGACTGATCATTATCCAAAAAAAAAAAAAAAAATCAAAGTCTTTCTCTGGGAGCTTAGTCTGGGAGCTGTTGATACTGTTGATTGGTTACCGCATCAAATGCATTATATGGCATCTTTCACCATTCCGATGTCTCATGTGTTGTCGACATGCTAGTCTCCAACTCATTGATTTTTGCATTTCTTCTGGCATATCATTTTGGAGGCTTTTGGCTGGTCCATGTTGTCTTCCAATACTATTTGTTGGTGGGACATCCTTTGTGGTACTAAAGGATGATATGGTTAGCCCTGCTGCACTCATTTTTTTGAACACTACGGGGAGAGAGAAATGGCTGCCCTTTTTGAGACTTTTTTTGGTTCGATCTATTTGCTTTTTTTTTTTTTTTTTTTTTTTTTTTTTTTGGTGCAAAACAAGAATCCCTTTAAACATTATAGCTTATCTTTATTAGTTACCAATTGGAGATCTCTTTCGTACTAACCTGTAGGTGATGGGGTGTTCCCCTAATTTCATTCTATCAGTGAAATGTTTCTCTACTTTTTCTCTCTTTTTTTACCTAAAAGTCTACTTTTTCTCTCTTTTTTTTACCTAAAAGATATGCTCAAATCAGCTAAACTTTCTTCATTGCTTTCATGACCTTTGCAAAAGCAAATGTTGCTTTCATGATTGCATATTAATTCCTTTTTTCATAGATTTTCTCCAGAGATTATTTTCTCCTTTTTGTTTTTTGTTAACAAAACTCTTTAGTCTTTCTTCAGATACTGCTGGGTTCTGCTTCTAAAACATGATCAATAAAACCATGTTCCTTGCACTCATTGTTAAAAAATTTTTGCAAATTCTTCAAATTTCCAGATCCATCCAGGTGCCTTAAAGCAAGGAGGGCTCTCTTTGGTTTCGTGCTGTATTGCTGCTGCTGAACGAGCCAGTGTAAGTGATGATCCTTCTCAAAATGAAGGGGAAATGGAATAAATCATGTAGAATAGGAAAAATAGAATTTAGAACATTGATTCTATATTTCTATTTGATGTTATTGGTGGTGGTTCTTTCGTGTTTCCTGCAGGATCTGGTTTTTAGTTTTAAGTGTAGATTGAATATTCCTGAACTATTACAGGTTTCAGTACGGCTTTCTTAAAGTGGGGAAGAGTAACAAATGCTACATTTAACTTTTAATCCTATGCTTTACTTTAAAAGAGCACGAAGAAGTAGTGATGCTTCATATTGTATGTTTTGCTAGTATTGTTCATTCTAAAATTACGAAGGAAAAAACAAGGGGAAGAGAAAAGGGCGAAGGCATGGGACTCTAGTTCTTTAAGCGTCATAAACTTTTATTTTTATTTTTTTTGGGAGTATGAGATTGTACTGTGTAATGCGTAAGGCATTCCCTTGGATAGAACAACCAAGAAAGTATTTCCTTTCTCATATTCTAAAAACCCGGCAACCAGCTAGTGGCCAAATATCTGGAAATGAGGCTCTTAGTAGGATGTGATTTCCTTTTCCTTGTACATGAATGCTGATTAAAACATAGATTTCTCTTCATTGAATATCTGTAGGTACCAATTACTGTTCACTTTGATCACGGAAATTCAATGCAAGATCTGTTAGAAGCTGTTGAATTGGTATGTTTGCTGGCTATTTAAAGAAGTTTTCAGTACTAACCATTTGATTTTGTATCAAGCATTATTGTAAAAAAAGTTTGCTTCTTATTTGTTGACAAGTTGCTTTTCTTATTAGGGATTTGATTCAGTAATGGCAGATGGTTCACATCTTCCATTTAAGGAAAATATTGCCTACACAAAGTTCATTTCTTCCTTGGCTCAATCAAAGAACATGCTAGTGGAAGCTGAACTTGGAAGGTTATCAGGAACAGAAGATGACTTGACCGTCGAAGATTATGAAGCAAGGTTGACCGATGTTTCGCAGGTTACTTCTCTTTCTGCTTTGTAGAAAGGTTTTCTTTAGCTTAGCATAGAAAAGTAATATTGGTATCAAACAATTCAGGCTCAACAGTTTATTGAGGAGACTGGCATAGATGCCCTGGCAGTGTGCATTGGTAATGTCCATGGAAAATATCCAGCAGGTGGCCCGAATCTCAGACTCGATCTGCTCAAGGTTTAATATATAAATATTTATATTCGAGCCGTTCTTAGTTTGAAAATGTGTCTCGTCTCCAATCTAGGCTAATGTTACAGTGAGAGATTTTAGGTTACTTTGCTTGTTCACCAACCTAACTGATTGTCGAATGGCTGAAAAATGAAGATGTAATTAGTGCCATACAGCCGAATAACTTCTGTTTATGTCATATGATATAATATTAAATTTACCTTCACCCATCAACTTAAGCTTTTGGATCAGTTAGTGATTTAATATGGTATCATAGCCGGTGGTTCCATGTTCAATGTTATTTCCTCCGCAATTAATATTGACTTCCAATTGTTGGGTCTTTTACATATCTCAAGCCCACAAGTGAGAAGGGATGTTAGATGATATAATATTAAAATTATGTTCACCCATCAACTTAAGCTTTTGTGTCAATCATTGATTTAACAGTTAAATTGGGTTTTCCTTAAATTGAACCTTGAGTCATGCCACAATCTATTGAGATTCAGCCCTTCGTCACTCTGATTCGTCCAAAGAAAAAAAAAATTGAACCTAGAAGCATATGACTCCAAACTCGCATAATTTTATACATGAGTTAACTGATTCAAATAAATTCTTTAACAAGGACTTGCATGCTTTGACCTCAAAAAAAGAAGTCTTCCTGGTGCTGCACGGAGCTTCAGGTTTGCCTGAGAACCTCATAAAGGTACTTTTTCTTTTCTTTCGAATGGAACAGTAATTTAAATAGTTCAGACATACTCAAGTTTCTTGATGTTTGCAATCAAAATCCTATTGACCTTTTGCAGGGGTCATAACACTGGAAATAATTTGTATAACATTGACTTGTTTCACTTGCTATGAGTCCATATCAAATTTTATTTCTTGAAAGAAATCAACCTGTTTGGCGCTCATTATCAAGATTGAGAGGTATTAACTAAATTAATTTGAATTACATCTGATTGCACAAACAGGCTTGCATCGAGAATGGAGTGAGAAAGTTCAACGTAAATACTGAGGTTCGCAAAGCATACTTGGATTCGCTGAATAACCCCAGCAAAGATTTAGTCCATGTGATGGAATCAGCAAAAGAATCCATGAAAGCTGTGATTGCAGAGAAGATGCATCTATTTGGCTCTGCAGGAAAAGCATTCTGAGTTGTACCATGATGCTCTTTCCTTCTATTTAAACTGAACAATCAAGCTACATACTGCATAGCATGTAGTTAATAAATGGTTATCTATAACTTCCATTTAACTTGTAACTGATTATCTTATTTTTTCCTCTAAAAATAAAAATTAGCCTAAAGTTGTCTTTAATAACAAACATCACAAAATAAAACTCAAGTGAAACATACAAATACATATGAAGTTGTAAAAGTAAAAGGACCATTATACACTTATTATCTAACCATCTGTTTTATGAGCTTCCCCCACAAGGAAGACAGACCCGGAATGAGTCAATTATGTCACTGCCAGAGCCTGTAATGGTAGAGTAATCTTTATGGTTTACAACCTTATTGTCTTACTATTTATTGCTCTCTTGGCCTCAACTTGAACAGAAAGTGATTTTTCTGTTGCTTTTTCAGCCTTGACTTTGTGAATGCTTTCCATTAGCACACGCTTGTTTTTGTAGACATTTCCCTTCGCTCTAACGTACATTTGATGATAAATATGCTTATCTATCTTCTCACATTCTCTGTATTTTCGCAGTAATCTTCGGAGGACCCTCATTCTTCTCATCCATAGCAGCTTTGTAGGTAACCTTGCTTCCTTTGTCCCTCTTCGTTTTCCATTTCCTGAGTGTCGTCCTCTTGATTTTGCTTCATGTCGTTGTCGAGATCGGGTTTTTGAGTGGGTTGTTATCAATCTTTTGATGATCAGACCATCTTTTATGAGCTTTCTGATGCTCATTCCTGACAGTTATAAAAGTTAAAACGTTTTTGTTCTTTTAGAAACAAGTTTGCTGTTTGAATTGTCAATATCAGGTACAAAATTCTTTCCTGAAACTAAATAATTCATTGCTCCCTCTTATGTTAGTTCTGGATTTGGTAAAATCAATTATTCTAAAGCCATGTTTGATAGTGATGGTTGAAGTAGTGATTTTAGAAAAAGAAATTTAGTTACATATACAATCATATTTATATTTCGTTCCAAACTTGTAAAAGTGATTTCCTTATATTTAAAAATAATTTTAAATTACTATGTTTGGCTCTAAAAGTAATTTTAGAATTATCAAATTACTAAAAAGAGTTTTCTATATGAGAACTTATTTAACTAAATAGTTATCATCAGTATATTTTTTTATTAATTAATTTTTTTCATATGTTTTATTATTAAACTGTTCTATGCAGGATTGATATGAGTAGGAAAGATGTGTATAATAAATATCAAAAGAAAATTCAAAACATATATCTCATTTAATCTAGTTATTATGTGCTTTTTTCATGATGACATCTCTTGGTCAATGATTTAAATAAACTAATAGTTTCACAACTAACTAACCTGAAAATATTTTAACAAAAATGAACTAGATATCCATTTTTTAGACTAATTCCTAGTCAATCACCTCAACAAAAATCACATAGCAACTAATTATTCCAAAATCAATTTTATTCAATCCCAACATTGGAAAGTGATTTTGCAAGAGAAAAAGGAATTTTGACCTCACTTCCAAACATGCTCAACCTTTTATTTTTTTCGCTCCTCTTTAACGTAGTTTTGCACTCACAAGCAAACTTCATGATGGATCAAAGTTTAACACAAAAAAGAGAGGAGAAAAGAAAAGAAAAGATGTAATTTTAGAAAATTCGTTGTACTTACTTGAATTGGCTAAGGAGATGGTGGTGGTCTCGTTGGGATCAAGCCATACTCGACGTTTGCCACAGTCGAGGCTGCTGGCGGCAAGCCGCTTTTGTAGGGTGAGAGACACCATTGTTGGTGTTGCTTATGGTGGCTTCTCCTCTACACTGAAATGGTTCTTCTTGATGGGTGACTTTGAAAGAGCGTGAGATAAACTAATTGGCTTGCTTTCTTTACGAAAACAAGTTTGAAAGCTCTTATATAGAAGTAAAATGCTAGTTGCTTGGTTATGTGTTACTTGGGATGCAAGGATTATGTTCCATATTCCCTTTGCTTGTTTGACCATACAAACAAGCTTGAAAAGTTTTAGTGTTTTCTTTAAGACAAAGTAAAGTTGTAATTTATTTTAGTGGCCTTGTGAAACTATAGCATGCTTAACTCTGCAGATAGTTTGATAATAATTGATATGCATTTTATCAATTTAACTAATGAGTTTAATATTTACGAAAGATTACTAGTATTTTTACCCCTTAATTATAATTGCACTTTTTTTTGGAGTCCTTAAATATTTTATATAAGATTTTATTTGAATTTTTAATTTAAAAAAGTCAAGTCGATGTCAAACTCAAGTAAATGAGCTATTGAGTAATATTCATGACGAGATGGAGTGAAAATTGAAGGAAGGATTTTAAGATTGTTTAAGAAATGATTTGAAATCTGAAAAATAGTTTTGTTCCAGACAAGATTTGAAATGAATTTATTTAAAATTTTGTGTTTTGATGATAACTAAAAAAAAACATAAGAAAGGTAGGAATTTTCTAATATAAGGCTTTTAACTACGATGGGTTAATTTAAAATTAGAATATGGCAAGGTTCAATAAATAATTTATTTAAAATATTGCAAAATCCGACCATTTTAGTTCAAAAAAGTTATTTTAAAACAAAAACAAAATTTTACATTTTCTTTTCTTTCCAATTTTTGATTTCAAAATCATTGTGTAGCACATAATTTCAATTTTCTACCATTAATGGCCTACATAAACAACTCTGAGAATCTTCGGGGATCATTTTCAACAAACCCTCCCGATCGCTTTTCCACATAAACCCTAATTCCAGATTTCACTTCCAACCCCATTAACGTAAAACTCGTTCGGTTCTTTTCTTTTCTTTTGGGTTCCTTAAAAAATATTTATAAATTAAAATTTTACCGAATTTGGTATTATTCTAGGAGATTATGACGTCATCATCTCAGTTGGTAATTTAACGGTTCGATGTTTCTTTTTCTTTATTAGTTTTAAATACTATTCAGGTTCTGTAATTTTACTTAGTTGGTTTTAGTCTTTATATTTTTAAAATGTTTAATTTTGATCCTCATATTTTTAATTTTGATCCTTATATTTAAAGCTAAGTTTGGTCCTTAATTTTAAACTTTTAAAAATTAACTGTTAGTGATAGTTATAAATATAGTCAACAAATTCAAAATATTTACAGATATAGTACAATGAAAAAAAAATTGTAAATGTAAATTTTGCTGTATTTGCAATTATTTTAAAATGTTATGCAATTTTTTTAAAATGTTGCTATACGCTTAATTATTATTCCTACAAGTGTTGTCCAATAAAATTACTCTAACTATTATAGTCTTTTCATTTTCATTTCACCAAAATAACTACTACTTGAAAATTCAAGAGTCAAAATGAACCAAATTGAAATTACAAGGACCAATATCGCATTTTAAAAGCATAAAAATTAAAGAATCATATTAAAAATATAAAAACTTAAATAAATAATACAAGAATAAAAATAAATATTTTGAAAATACAAAAACCAAAAATAAATATTTTGAAAGTAAAAAAACAAAATGAACTAAGCTAAAAATAGAGGGATTAGAGTAGTATTTAAACCTATTTATTTCATTACTACAGTACGTTTCGAACTTATAGATATATAAATTATTTTTCCTCCCTCTCTCTTCTCGTATTCCAATGGCGGATCAGACTCAGAAACCTGAGCTTTTCGAGCTCAACAATGGAACCATGCAGGTTCTCATTTCCAATCTTGGTTGCACCATCACTTCTCTCTCTGTTCCAGGCAAAGATGGTAACAGACACTTTGTATTTGCATTTTTCCGTTCAGTTTTTTTGGGGGTTTTCTTTCGTAAGATTGCTGATCATGGACTTTATGCAACTTTGAAGGAAAATTGGCTGATGTAGTCCTTGGATTTGATTCTCTCGACCCATATTTGGTAAGATTTTTCGCTTTTTCTGGCGATCAATTTGAGTTGATCGTTCTTTATCCGCGATTCAAATGGTTCTGGATATCTCGGAATTGACGGAATTGTGAGGTTTAATTGAACTGAATTTCGTTATGTTTGTGGATATGAGTTTCTTATGTTGATTGGATTTCATTATGAACAGAAAGGTCTTGCGCCTTACTTTGGCTGCATTGTTGGTCGAGTCGCTAACAGGATCAAAGATGGGAAGTTCACACTCAATGGGGAACAATACTCTTTGCCTATTAACAAACCTCCAAACAGTCTCCATGGTAAGAAATTGGAAATTTTTCGTCGGTTCTGTTAATGGATCTTACATGTTGCAATACTCAGAAGTTTCGAATTGCTGATAATTTTACTTAAATTATGACCTGAATCTGCTGTGAATCCTTCTTTGAGCTGAAATCTCACAACATGCATCGAGTTTACAGTTTCCCATTACCAAAATGAAATGTTAATAGTTGATCATGTTCATTTTTGTCTATAAGGGCATGCAAAGTTTTTTGTTCTTTAAAAAAATTCTGCTAATTGAAGTATCTTCGTCAAATATGTTGCATTTGGAGGTGCTGAGTGTATGGAAGAAGCTTTTAGTTTCGATCTTCTTCGCTTCTTCCTTTCTATATGATATACCATCTTTAGGAGTAGTCTGAAGCGCTCTCTCTTCTTCTTTCAGGTGGTCACAAAGGATTTGACAAGAAAGTATGGCAAGTGAGTGAATACAAAAAGGGGGAGAATCCGTCCATCACCTTCAAGTATCATAGTGCTGATGGAGAGGAAGGTAATCTAGTATTCATCTTCACTCATTTTGGTTCACCCAAATGATTTGATAACTTTTTTTTTGTTTTTAGTTTTTGAAAATTAAGCCTATAAACACTAATTCTTCCTTTAGATTTCTTGATTTTCTTTATCTACTTTTTTGCCAATGTTTTCAAAAAGTAGTTTTTAAAAATTGAGGGAAAATAGGTTTAATTTTTAAAAATCAAAAACAGAAAAACAAAACGTTTACCAAACCGGGCTTTTTTTTTTTTTTTTTTTTTTTTTTTAAGATTAGCAATTTTTTCCACCTGGCAACAGGTTACCCAGGAGCTGTCTCTGTTACTGCAACTTACACACTCACTTCAAGCACAACAATGAAACTTTATATGGAGGCAATTCCTGAAAACAAGCCCACCATAATCAACTTGGCTCAACACACCTACTGGAACTTAGGTGGGCATAACTCTGGGGATGTTCTCAACCATTCAATTCAACTTTGGGCAAACCATATTACTCCTGTTGACGAGAACACTGTCCCGACCGGAGAAATCATGCCCGTCAAAGGCACCCCTTTCGATTTCACTTCTGAAAAGAAGATAGGTACCTCTATTCATGAGGTTGGCATGGGATACGACCACAATTATGTTCTCGACTGTGGAGATGAAAAATTGGGTCTGAAACATGTTGCAAAAGTGAAGGAACCATCAAGCGGTCGGGTCCTTAACTTGTGGACCAATGCCCCTGGGGTGCAGTTTTACACAGGTAACTATGTCAATGGTGTTGTTGGCAAAGGAGGGGCTGTTTACGGTAAGCATGCAGGTCTTTGTTTGGAGACACAAGGATTTCCCAACGCAGTGAACCAACCCAACTTCCCATCTGTTGTTGTTAAACCGGGTGAAAAGTATCAGCACACTATGCTTTTTGAGTTTTCAGTTGAATAGAGTGCTTGAGTTTCTAAGAATAATTGTGACAATAAGGTTCATTTCCAATTTATGTTGCAAAACATAGTTCTGTTTTGGGTATTTCCTTGATGCCTTTACTTTGTCTTTTACTTGGTTGTCCTTGTTTTAGTAGATGAGTTGTTTGAAGCATCATATTCTTTTAGGATTGCAGATGGTATAAAATCCCACTGCCACGTGTGGCTGACCTTGCCTTTAAGATAGAGATCTCTCCTTTTAGTACCATCATTGTCAAAACCCCTTTTTTAGACCTTACGAATCTCTTGACCTTGTTGAAATTATTCGACATCCAAGTTTTAGTTGGAACTTACCTTGTTGATATAATACCAATCACTCTTTGGTTCATGAGATTCTTGGATGCTTATTCCAAGACATCTTTGGATGGTTGAAAAAAAAAAAAAAATCATCTGTGGATAGTTGGGATATCTTGAACATGCAAGTCCAATCAATATAGCACATGGTTGCTCCTTAACCAGCATAGTATTAGTTGGTACATGCCATGTTTGAAAGAGTTAAAACCCCTTGAAATCATAATTTAATCATTCAAAAACTTTGCTCACTTAGAAATGAAAAGCCCACATTGATTTATAAAATCATAAAAGCTCCATTTTGTTATTTTGTTATGAAACTAGAATCTTAACAATAACAACACAAAAGCAAAAGGAATAAGAGAATAAAGAAGAGAGCACAATAAAGAAAAGAGCACTCCTCTTATTTATAGGGATCCAACTAGAGATAGGCAACAAGTTTGACGGTGCTTAAAATAGAGTGATGAAGAGTCTAAAGGCTAAATTCAAGGATGAGTGAGCTCATGGAAGAATATAGGATGAAAATCTAATTAAATACATAACATTGTCATTTACAATACTACCCTTTTAGATTTCCATTGTAGATAAGTTATATGCAAAGAGTGCAATGTTGTGACGGGTAATCCTTCCGTGAGTAAGTAAGTCTGCCAAGTTATTTTTGGAAGAAATTTGTTGAACAGTGATGTCATCATTTCTTTTTGGTGAGATATGTTTCGTTGGAAGACAAGCAAAAGGTGGCTGTAATGGTTTGTTTTACGGATCGCCATGATATAGTAGTTCCTCCACATATAAACATATAACATGTTTGAGTTCTAGCATCAAAATTAGGTATGTTTGAATAAATAAACCCATATCAATCATAGGGAAGTACATGTTTAACTCAATTCCAATGTCTTTTTGTTGGAGAAGAACTATATCTAGCTAATAAATTTATAGAAAATGTTATATCAGGTTGTGTGTCATTAGCAAGATACATGAGTGCATGCATTACAATCAGATATGGTACTTCAGTCATTCTCTTCTTGAGGTCGAAATATGTCTTTTTATACATCCAATGTGCTTTGTATATGTAAAACCTTTTCAAAATCTTTTCTATATTTGTTGGCCGATGAAGAAATATCTCATCATCTAAATGCTCAATTTGCAAGTCAAGACATAATTTTGTTTTCTGAAATCTTTCATCTCAAATTATTTCTTTAGATATTCAATTGACTTTGATAACTCTTTAGGAGTTCCAATTATATTCAAATCATCAACATATACAGCAATAATAGCAAATTTCAACTGTGATTTTTTTTTTTTTTTTTTATAAAAACACATGGACAAATATGACTATTTTTATACTTCTCCTTGAACATATATTCACTAAGTCGATTATACCAAATTCGTCCAGATTGTTTTAATCCATATAAATATCTCTGTAATTTGATAGAGTATAATTCTCTAACATTTGAATAATATGTTCCTGGTATCGTTAATCCTTCAAGGATTTTCATACAAATATTGTTATCTAGATATTTATATAAATTCATTGTGACTCCAACCAGAAAATGCATATCAAGCTTTTTAACAACCAGACTAATTAGATATCTCAATGTTATTGCATCCATCACGAGAGAATGCGTCTCCTCATAATCAATACCAGGTCTTTGCGAGAATTCTTGTGCAACAAGTCTTGTTTTATATCTTGTGACTTCATTCTTTTCATTTCTTTTTCTTATAAATACTCGTTTGTATCCTATAGGCTTGACATCTGATGGTGTGTATACTATTCCAAAAATCTCACGTTTTGAGAGCGAGCTGAGTTTTGCCTCAATTTCATCTTTCCATTTAGGCCAATCTTTTCGATTTCGGCATTCTTTAACAAATTTTGGCTCACAATCCTCAATTTCAAAAATTATATTGCAAATGCAAAAATCTTGTAACCAATTATATTAGTCTGGTTACATCTTTTTCTTGTCATGGCATAATTTGTCGAAATCTTTAATCTTCTTCGATATGAGTCAAATTCGGGATTTCTTATGAAATATCCACATTTTCAATTGAGTCATTGACTACTTTTCTTTTTCGGTGATTTTTATCTTTAGAACTCATTGGTCTACCACGCTTCCGGCGTGTTGTAGACCTATTAGTTATAACAACTTGTTGTGTTAGGATATCAATTTTAGAACGTACATTTTCAGCTGGTATATATGACTTATTTCTTAGCATTTGTTAATGCATCTGGCATTTGATTTGTTACATTTTGCATATTAATTATCTTTTGAACTTCTAGTTCACATTGATTTGTACGTGGATCTAAATGAGACAATGAAGACACGTTCCATGTGATTTCTTTTTCCAACTTATGAATTCCTCCCCTAATGTTGGAAAATTTGTCTCATTAAAATGACAATCAGCAAAAAAATACATCACCCGTTGGGGTTTAAGATATCTAATAATTGATGAGGAATCAAATCTAACATATTCCTAACCTCTTTTGAGGACATATCTTAGTTCGTTGTGGTGGAGCAATTTGAACATATACTGCACATCAAAAAATTCAAAGATGGGAAATGTTAGGCTCGTGACCATATGCTGATTGTATTTGGAGTATTTATGATAAGATGTTAGCCTAATCTGTATAAGTGACGCTGCATGCAAAATTGCATGACCCCATAGAGAGATTGGAAGTTTTGATCTCATAAGCAATGGTCTAGTAATTAATTGCAAACGTTTTATAAATGATTTTGCTAAACTGTTTTGTGTATAAATATGAGCTACAAGGTATTCAACACTTATCCAGTTGACATACAATAATCATTGAATGCTAGAGACGTAAATTCACTAGCATTATCTAGACAAATTTTCTTAATTCCATATTCAGAAAATTATGCTTTTAATTTAATTATTTGGGCCAATAGTCTTGCAAATGCAAAATTTCGACTTGATAATAAGCACACATGTGATCATCTACTAGATACATTAATTAGAACCATAAAATATCTGAATGATCCACTAGGTGGATTAATAAACCTACAAATATCACCATGAATTCATTCTAAAAATGTAAGGGATTCAAACCCAAGTTTAGCTTGTGAGGGTCTAATGATTAATTTTCCTTGAGAGCAAGCAACACATGACAATTCATTGGATTGAAGAATCTTTTGGTTCTTCAACGGATGTGCATGTGAATTTTCAATAATTTTTCTCATCATTATTGACCCATGATGACCTAATCGATCATGCCAAATAGAAATACATGTGGATTGTTGAACTTCAAGTTCATGCTTGCATAAGTTTCAATACCACTAATGTGAGTATAATATAATCCAAAAGAAAAAACAGACAATTTTTCTAGTATACGTTTTTTATGTGAGACAGTTGATATAATATAGAGATACTCTACATTATTCACACTATCAGTCTCTATATGATAGCCATTAGAACGTATATCCTTAAAACTTGGTGCATTTCTCTTTGACTTACTAAATTTTGTTCCTCTAGACAAAATTGTATTTGTTTTTCTAAAGCTTTCAATTAAGTTTGCAGGACCTAATATTGTATTTGACTTTTTCTTTCATCATCGTCAATTTTAAGAAATATTTTTGCTTTTTAGTATAGTGTGCATTGTTGCACTATTTGCCAAATATAAACCTTCGTTGTTCATTCCCAAGTCATCCACAATTTGAGAAATATATATGTTTCTTCATTAAAAAACAACAATAATAAGTAATGAGCCCTAGTGATAAACATAATAGCAAATATAAAATTAGACTTTAACATGTAAATATGAGATAAAACATAACAAAATATTAAACATTTTGATGACTTACCACAATATTTGTTGCTTGACAATGATATTCATTTTCTTTTCGGGAGATTTAAATGAATTTGCAACATCTCAAATTTTCATGTTTTTCAAGATTAATTCATCTCTTTAGGAGATTTGCAAATTTTGCTTTTGCACACATATTATTTCAATGTTCATTTTAGGAGTCATTTTAAATTTCAAAAGAAACTAAATATATGACAGGTACAAGACATATATTTCATTTATATCATATCTACAATGTGAAACTTTTTTTTTTTTAATCATTATATTATGTGTGCGATTTTATTGAAAATTGATTGATTTATAACCACCATGAGATGAGTAAATACATCTTCCTCTATCATGACTTTAATCTCAACCACAACTATTAAATATTAGATAATTCACTTCAAGGAATGATATTAAACTATTTGGTCTAGATTTATGATTTTCATAAAACGCTCATTATGTTATGAATACGTGATATTGTTCATTAAAATATTAAACAATTTTCTTGATATTGCTACTGCAAAAGTATTTTTGATATATGAACAAAATAATATATCATATCTGCTATATGCCCATTAGTTTATAATCACTTATTGATTTAAAATTATGCAACTACTGGCGTATATAATTAAACTGAGATGATATATTATTCATCTTATAAAGTAATGCAACTTCAGATGTATCTTATAAAAGTGAGCATTTATTTATCTATGCAATTTCAAGCACATCTAATAAAAAATCAGAAGAGTAATTACTAGGATACATCTTTCAAACTTTACCATAGAACAACCATAAAAATATATATGCGTTCTCTTTATGAAATATGCAAATGATTAAAAAAGAACTTATAACAGAAATTCAATTTACCATTATATGATCATAAATAAAATAAAATTTGAATAATACAACTCCCAGGTTAGTTCTCAGGTAGAGGTGTTCTTTTCGGTCAACTTAAGTATCTCAGCTTAGACAGAACCATCCTTAAAGATAGTTCTCTTATAGTCAATTTTTTTAATTTTTTTATTTTAACAACATTAAATATAAATGAATCTAAGTAGTTAATAGATCATATACAAACATATCAATTGCAATATTAAATACGTGATATATATAAACAAAATATCTTGAAATATTGAGTATATGATAAACAAAGATAACAAATGCAATATTGATAATAACTTGTACGTTACATGCTTATGAAATAGTTTAGATCCATCAAATAATTTATGAGGATAAAAACATAGAATAAGAACATCTGACTTATATATATAAATCAAGCTCAAAATCTAAAATTAGATTCATCATAAACAATTAATTCATGCATAGTATCATTATAAACAAATAATAGATACTTATCTTAACATGTAATATAAAAACAAAACATGTTGGTCACACTAAGTCACATATAATTTATAAATCGTCAGCATTCAATACACATTGTACATATTAGGTATATTATACATATACTCTCGTATATCTATGAAATGTATCGAAGATGATTGTCAGGAATAATAAGTATAAAACAACCCCTACCTTTAGCTCACACAAGAAAGGTAAAGCTTCATGCTAATAACATGTTATGAAACTAGAATCTCTCGACAAGAACAATAACAACACAAAGAAATGAAACAATAAAGAAAATAACACTTTTATTCTCAAAATGTGAGGTGTTTCTAAAAGTTTACACACCTTATTTATAGTAATAGAATGAAGTAGCCACCAAGTTTGATATGTTTAAATAGAATGATGGAGAGTCTAAAGACTAAATTAAGGATGAGTGAGCTGAGAACAGGTAAACAAGGTAAAGATCTAATTAAATACATAACATTTACCACACATCTTTTTGATAAATATTTGATTTTTATTATTAATTTTTTAAAATAAAATTAAAATTAGCTCATAAGCACCATTTTTCACTCTTGAATAGTTGTTTTTGCCATTACTTAAGAAAATGTAGAACATGGGAAAAAAATTAGGAGGAAAATAGGCTTGATTTTCAAAAAGTGGCCGATGAAATTTAAACATCATAAAAATTGATTTTAACCATTTTTTATCTCTCAAATATGCCCAAAATCAAATACCTCCTCTTCCAATAACATTTATGGACAGATTGGTATGTCAAGACACATACTCTAAATAAAAATCCCTAGGAATTGGATAAAGACAATTAAAATAGTAATAGCCAAAATAAATATCGCCATAAAACAATAGAATTAATGGAAAAATAACTCAATCACAAAACATCCCAAAATTTAATCAAGCTGCTGGCCTTGGACGTCATCTTTCCCTGGGTGACTTCCATAGTTGCTCTGTGTACTCGGCACTTATTTCTTGTTTAGGACGCTCAACATTGCACTTGCGGCAGCTCATGTTCCCTCTGTAATTCAAAAAATCACACCTATAGAAGCCAAAGGATTTGACATTAGGTTAGTACTTACTGTAGATTGGTTAAGCTGCCCATTGAAACATATGAGTGCGAAAGAGACTGACAAAGAGTATAGCTCCACATAAAAACATGTGCTTTTGCTTTCTTATCGTTAAAGGTTCAAATCCTCATTGTCGTTTAATAGAAAATGGTGCAAGAGAGCAAACTTACGAAGGACATTCCCATTCTCCTGGATTCATATCTCTCCTCGGACGATGTTCTCGGCAACGCAAACATTTCATGTTATTGGCAAAGTTCATGAATGTACATCTGTAGGGTAAACGCACCAGCAGAGAACAGCATTGTCAAATAGAAAACAAATTTTACAGAATACAACAACAGATGAACGTGAAAGTTGCACAATGAGAAAAGAGATGAAAACACTCTGATCCGACTGAGGAATCACATAAAAAATAAGTTTATACACTAAACATTGTCATATTTAGATTTAAATCAAATAACTTGGAAATTTTTTGACAAATAAGCTTATTGTCAAATTTCTCTTGTTACACAGAGTACTTTTTACACTAGGAACTGTCAATGTCAATCCACTTGACCAAACATACCTCGCCCAAAAAATCTGCCTCCAATAAATTAATCATTTTTCCAGTCGGTTCATAGAAAAGGAAAGAACTCGTTTTTCTGAAATAGAAATCAGAGCGATAGGTTGATATTGGCATCCATTTTACCTCTGACCCACTTTTTCTCAAGAGGCTAGGTACTAAAATTATTGTCAGATCCAATATCTCGACATAACAATTACATTATTGAGCAATCAGACCCAGCAGATAAACGTGAAATAAGACAGTCTATTTTCCGTGAGTGCACGTATCTGCAGACCCTACTGTAATAGAAAACTGGACCATTATTGATGGAAGTGACATAAAGATAAGTTATGAACTTACTGCGGGCAGATCCAATCTCCCTTCTTCATTTCGATTTCTTTGTCATTAATCTTCCTCGGCCCCTCTGTTTTGCACTTTAAGCAGCGAATATTTTTTGAGAAGTTCATAAAGTTGCATCTATTACATAACACATGGAATATGAAAGAGTTTAATCAGGGATGTATTTGATGGTCTGGATCTAAAAGAAGCATTGACAAATCAAGATAAACCGCCTATTTTCAGAAAGATGAGCTAAAGTCCTCTTATATTACTTATCATCATTAGATCATATTAGAGCAGCAGAATCTATACTTATAACTCTTGCAACAGTAGTTTTAGGCAAAGGAAATTATTGTTCAATCAAACAGTATATCTATCAGTACATGACATGACACGTCTATGAGGGATTATTTGTACAACAGTAATTTATATTTATTGCCTTAACTTGTAAGAAAATTATTAAGTTTATCAATAAGGTCAGTAGAGATACGAATATTAAAAAACCAAATAATTGTTTGTTAGTGTGACCAAGAGTGGACATGTGCTTACTCTGGACAGATCCAATCTCCGTTCTTCATTTCAATATCATTTGAACGAACTCTTTTAGGACCATCTTCGTTACATTTTAAACATCTTATGTTTCTAGCAAAATTCAAAAAGTTGCATCTGCAAAAAAGGAAGTTTTAAATCAGAATATCAAGAGTTAAATTAAGAGGATCTTGGGTCTCGTCCACATCTCATCAGCACAAAGATATAGAGCTTACAGGTACAATGAAACATTCATGAAGAATATACATGTTTTTCTGGCCACAAACTTCTTACTACTTTATTTTCCGCATGTTAACCTTCTTAATAATCATTTTTATTCGCATGACAAGCTTATAACTTTTTGTAATTCATAAGGTTTCCTACAGTGGAAAGAACACTGTAGACTACAAAAAAAACAGCATGCAAATTAATCTCTTGCCCCAAAAAACACAACCTCGCTTCTACCCATCCAATCTGTTCCTGAACTTTTCCAAAGCAATCCTAATCGGCCATATTGCATAACATGATCCAAAACTTCCTCTTATATAATAATGCAATGGTGAGTAAGCATTCAAGTCGAGGTCGAGGTCTTTTTCAGGCCACAGATGGGGATAGCAGCCTAAAATTAATCCCATTGGAAACAAAATTTTAAAGGCATGAGCGTCAAAAAAAAATAAAAAAATTAACCTTATCATCTAACCATCTCTTGAATAATAAACCACCAAATGCCAATTAAATTAATAGTTGAATTTATATTTAGAACAGGCTGTAATGAGCACTAATATACTGCTCGTCCTTGAAAGAGCTTCAGAAAATCTTTGTTGTCTAATTAGTCATTTATTTTCCTTCGTTTTGTGCTGTGTATTAGGGGAGGGCCGGGAGGTTTACTTTTCACTTCTTAAAAATTAATCATCTATATCCTTTTTTTTTTTATAATTTTTTTAGAGAAATGAATGGTAAAAAATAAAATATTGAAGATACTGGTCAAGTTAAAGACTTAAAGTAGCTTTGTACCTGTTTCTAGCTCCTAATTCAAAGCACAGCCCCCAACAATAGTACCAAAGTAGCTTTGTTTTCCCCATCAAAAGAAACAAAGAGATTCAAGCTAATAGAAAAGTAGTTCAAAGAAGGAATGAAGTTACATTCCAGATGTAACTTACTTCGTACACATCCAATCTCCTCTCTTCATCTCAACATCTTGAGTTGAGGCACCATTTGTAAATTTTGATAGTTTTTCTTTTCTTTGGGGAGATTTTGTATCCTTCTTCATTGCTGCTGCATCAAGGGGTTTTTCACTTAGTTCCAACAGCTCGGAAAGTAATTTCCTCACAGAGACTTCGACATGCTCTCTACCCGAAGGTTTGTTCCCTCCAGACAAAACAAGGGGATCCAATGCATAGGTCAACAATAATCGAGCTACATCCACAGTTCTTGCAGTTGCTTCTGTTTCCTTTAAAATAACATAAGCTCGATCACAGGAGCCTCGAAGGTTGCAGGTACTACAAACCTGTACAAAGTAGATATATTGAAATGAAAAACAAACCTTATGACATATGCTTGAATGTACTCAGTTCCCTCTCAAACTAGACGAAATTGACTCAACCAATCCCATGGTACAAGGAAACCTAACTTATGAAAAAATAATTACGATATTTAAGTGAGAATACATACGTCCCCTTCATCTAGTTGCACATAAGCCCTCAACCTTTTAGCTGAATTAACAACTTTCCGGAAGAGATTGGGGCATCCATCCTTCACAATCGTTTGAATATCATCTGTGGACAATGATCTGCACGAAGAAAAAGTAACAGATTCTAATCAAGCCCTGAGATATGGCAGTAATCAATACCATGCTAATTGCTAAGTAATGCAAGTGAAACAAAGAAACTACCACAGTTCCCTCCCAAGAACAACAAGGATAGTCTATGGGTATGATAATCCAGAATCATAAATTATAAGAGCCATGAAAATCTTTCAATTCAATCCATGTTTAAGAGGAATAGAGAGTACTTTCAAGTGTATGAAACATCCATTCCCAGAAGATGCAACCGTCGCCATGTCAATATCAAGTCCAATTTCTAGTCGACAGTTCTCAAAAACTCAACTATAAACACGAAACTCACTTGAAAATATCGTATCGATCGCGCGCAAAGCTGACGCAAGCATCCTTCAACACGTTCATGTCGCTGTAATCAGTCCCAGATGGCGTAGTTGCATCTTCTGAAGGAGGTTCGATCAAGTAACCCTTGGTCCTCAGGCCATCGACGAAGGAAACCCATTCAGGCCATGGGTGGTGAGTGAGGGTGGAGTGTTGTTGGGGAGCATCAGCGCCGCTGCTGCCGGCGGCATCAAGCGCGGTAGAAGAACTGCACCTGATGAAGGATATGAGCTTCGGCGGGAGTCTTCTGGGGAAGAGGAGGGGCGATAGAGCTCTGGGTGTAGTTCGGGAGATTGCAGTGCCGAACTGCAAGAACTTTGGAGCTGCCATGACCGTGTGTTCGGTGGATTTTGACGGAAACGAAAAGGGTTTAGCCATTAGAGATGTTTTATATCCGCAGATGGGTTTTAGAGGGGGATTTTTGTACGGGTGGCGATTTTCGGGTTCCAATTAAAAAACAAAGGGAAAATGGTCTTTTTGTTGATAGCTACTAGTTAAAATACTAGTTTGATCTCAAAATGGGTGCAAAGGTTGATTGTTGTTTGTATTCTTGCTCTAGCTTCTCAATTCTCGTTCTAATTTATTGATTATTTCTCTAGTTTCTAACTCATTTCTCTTGTTCCTCGTTTGACATAACTTCAATCTTTCCTTCGATTTTTTTTGTTTGGATTCTCGCTTTAGTTCCTCATCAGAAACAAATGCAATTTTTTTTCATAAAAAAGTTAACAAAAAAAGGAGAGAAAAAAAAACTACAGAACAAAGAACCAAAAAAACGCAAAAGAAAAAAGGAAGAAGAAGAAACACACGGAGAAAATGAAAGAAAAAGAAGATGGAGAAGAAGACAACGAATAACCAACAAGAAGCGGGAAAAAAAGAATGCGTGAGAGAAGAAGAAGATTAATGTAGAAAAAAGTTCATATTTTTTTTCAGATCGAGAAGGTACAAAACGAAGAAGGAATGAGATGCATCTAGAGTTAAAAGTGATAATTTCTCATATGCTAACATAAACAAAAGTTCAAAATTCATTTGTTTTTAAATTTGGGGTTAATTTTCTTTTGGACACTAATAAAAATTCATTTGTTTGTGTTGGCGTTATGTGAATTTACTATATTGATCTCGATCCACATCGGTTAAATATCTCGACTTTTCATCCATTACTGGTCCTCGTATCCCTCTCTCGACTAGCGATCTCGCTCCTCGTTAGCTGGATTTTTCCTCTGTTTTTTTTTTTTCTACAAAAAAGAAGACTGCAATTGTGTGAAACATATAATTACCCATTGGCATTGGCACTGGCGAGCAGAACCCCACGTAAACCCCTAAAACGCTAAAACCATTCTCAATCCTTCTTCTTCCTTCTTCTTCATCAAAGATCTGTTCCTCTTTCCTCCATTCCACATCATGAGAAGATCTTCCTCCATAGCTTCCTCCTTTCTCTCCCGCTCAATCTGCACCTCTCATGGCGCCGCTGCTCTTTCCTCCTCCGCCACCTCCAATCACCGTCTTCTCCAAGCCGCGCTCTTCAGTTCCGGCCCCCACCCCCACCGCCGCTGGTTCTCCTCTCTCCTCGATTCCGTTTCCGCTGGCTCTACCCGAGCTTTGTCGCTTGGCGTCGTTGGGACTGTTGCTTCTCTAGCCGCTGCTGTTTCCATGTCCCAGGAGGTTTATGCGAAGGAACCCTTGCGCCAGGAGTTGGTTCCCAAGGAGGTCGTGCTCTATCAATACGAAGCGTGTCCGTTTTGTAATAAAGTTAAAGGTGAAGTTCTTGTTGATCTCAATTTTCTGATTGGTTTTGTTGGTTGATGAATTTGTTGCGGGGGATCTTGGGGAGGGAATTCGGCTTTATTTATATGATGCGACTTGATAAATTTTGTGCACTTTCTTCTGCCGAGATGGGGGGGGGGGGGGGGGCAAAGTTGGTGGATTCAATTAAGGGTCTCAGGGAAAGCAGAAATTATAACGAGCAACAACATATTTTGCCCTTTCCATGATAACCAATTTTGATTTTCTTTTGTGTTCTCAACTTATAAGCGTGAGCTTCCGGAACTAGACTTAGTAACTTTGTTATGTCCTCTAAAAGCTTTCCTGGACACTGAATATAATATAAGGCCATTCCTGCTACGCGACTGTTGATTTCTCTGCTTCAGATTGACACATCATCCTTTCTTTTTCGTTTTGGCTACAATATGAATAAATTTTAGGATTGCATGTGAGAATGGTTAAGGAGAGATGAATTGTCTATGTAGACTGTGGTAAGTGTATATATCTGCTGCTGAACTACTCCAGGCAACATTTCGGTTGAAGTGTTTTATTGGATCCGAATCCAGTGAAGTCTTGTAATTTTTTTAATATTACTTATTTTCATAATCATGGTAAGACTGGAAAAGTAAAGTAAATTGTATGTGGTTTCCACTATATTTAGATTTAGCATTTTATCAAAAACTGTAAATTCACTATGGCCATAATTGTTCTTTTTGAATCCCTCCATGTGGTTTCATGCTCTTGTGCACTTAACGACGATGTTTCACTTTCGATCTCAGCTTTTCTTGACTACTACGATATTCCGTACAAAGTTGTCGAGGTTAATCCATTTAGTAAGAAAGAAATTAAATGGTCGGACTATAAGAAGGTGCCAATACTGGTAGTTGATGGTGAACAGTTGGTTGACTCGTCAGGTGTATTTCATTATTCTGAGTGTTCTTTTTGAATATTTGCAATAGCAAATGTCAGTTTTGTCTAGTCAATTATTTTACTAGCAAATTTAATTTTCATGTTATGTATATACTAACTCCTAGCAATGGCATTACTGCAGCCATTATTGACCAGTTGAGCCAGAAGGTTTTGTCAGATAAGAATTCTTCTTCCGTCTCTGAAGATGATGAAGAGACAAAGTGGCGTCGGTAGTTTCTTACTCAGAGAACCTTTTTTCCAAATATCTGTTCGTCAAATAGTTTGAATAAAGAATACTCACTTTTCCTTGCAACTGAATTTCACATGTAAACTATTTATTTAAGGGGGAGGGGGGCGATTGATAATTGCTTATCAAGTCCCGCCACTTATGTCATTATGATCATATCTTGATTATTCATACACCCTGTGTGCAATAGTCTTATATCATCTGAATGAAAAATTGTGATGGAAGAGCAGAGGCGATGTATGTTCTGCACCTTGTTGTAATATTAAGCACAGGTCAATCTGGAAGCCGAAGCTTAAACCAGATGCATGTTTTTGTTCCTTAATCCATATTGCATACTTCTTAGTACCATGCAAGTCCATTTTTGATAGTATATTTCTTGAGTTCAATAATTGCAAGGATGGGGATTGAATTATTGACTTTTGGGATGATAATTGATGCTCTAAGCTATGTTGGTAGGGGCTCTTTCTAGGATATTTATTTTATTTTAAGTGACAATTGTGTTATTAGCATCAATTTTGTAAAACCTTTGGTGATGCTTTTCATTTGTTCAACTTTCTGGTTGTTGATGCAGATGGGTAGATAATCACTTGGTACATGTCTTGTCACCAAACATATATCGAAATACTTCCGAAGCTCTTGAATCATTTGACTACATTGCTAATAATGGTATGACCCAATCATGGACTTTTTACTGAAATGTTCTGCTTAACAAACATATCTAAATGTGGATTGAGGATTTTTCATTTTTCATTTTTCATTGGCATTATATTCGAATCCACTTCTGTTAGACTTTAGTTTCTATAATTTTTGTTTATTTGGATAACAATTTACACTGTAGCTAGTTTCTGATTATGTTAGGAGATAGTTCTTGGTTTGAGAATTCAATTAGAGTTTGATTCTCATTCTCATTGTTACTTTATTTTGATTTAGGCCCTTGTTAATATCTACTGAGTTTGTTAAGCTATGATATCATGCATCCGCTTCTCTTGTCAACCTTATTCTTAGGTAATTTTGGCTTTGCTGAAAAGATTACTGTAAAGTATGCCGGAGCCGCTGCTATGTACTTCGTGTCAAAGAAACTAAAGAAGAAATATAATATTACCGATGAGCGTGCAGCATTGTATGAAGCAGCAGAAACGTGGGTAGATGCTTTGGCTGGACGGGACTTCCTAGGTATGTACTTCGATTTTATTTTTTAAGAAACCGGGAGTGTATTCAACAAAGAGGAAAAATGGTACAACTAGGGGGAGGGGGAAGAGAGAACTCCCTTCCAAGGGAAGCCACTTACAAAAAAAAAACTTTCCAAACTGTGGAGTAATACTAGAAGAGGATAATTAAGCTGGACATTGCTGCAGAAAAAATTAATAGGCGACAACTTATCTTTCTTTTCATGCCAACAACTCCACAAAAGTGTCTTTTTTACGCACATACTACCGTAAGTTGTAATCTTGCGGACACTTTTTCTTAATACATTTTTTTTAATTTCATGGTGTTTTTTTTTCATGAGATGAATTGTTAAACTCGAGTTGAAAAAAGAGAACATTTTATGTTGGTGCCAATGTAGTTTTAAAGCACCATCTTCAACATGACTCTTCTTTTTTGTTAACCGTGTTTCCTGCAGCATTGCTTGATTGCTCTAGGCCACAACATCTTCGTCTTGTTGTTAAAACTTAAAAGCATTCTAGGGCAAGGAAAGAGAGAAAATAAGAACCGCCCCTTGTTTGCCTGGCCATAAAATGAGATATTATGAAACTCCTCCCTTCGAAAAAGAAGAAAAAGAAAAAGGAAGTTTGGAACAAACGTTTGACGCTTTAAAATGTCGTTGGGCTTTTAGAATCAACTTTCCTTAATAGCAACACTTAAAGATATGTTTAATTCACAGCCTTCTGTATGAAGTATGAACAGCTCCGTCAGTAATTTTATTCCATGACATGAAGTTCGATGGTTCTTGTTTTGCATTTTTAGGAGGCTCAAAACCTAATCTAGCTGATCTTGCGGTGTTCGGGGTGTTAAGACCCATCCGTTACTTGAGGTCTGGTAAAGACATGATGGAGCATACACGGATCGGTGAATGGTACACCAGAATGGAGAGCACTGTTGGAGACTCCTCCAGGATCAGATCCTAATCTCTCCCGTCGTCAAATCTACATTTTCTAGGTGTTGGTTACCCTGGAAAAGTCACTTTTTGTTCACTAAATTCTCTCTTTGTGGGTACACAAGATAATAGATGTGCAAAATTTGATATTCCAATTGATTTTTTTAGAAACTACCATCGTTATTATTACCATGAGAGAAATGGTGTCATCAATATCAAAGTAATAAAAAGAAAATACGTTTTTGTTTTTTTTTTTTTTGTTTTTTATTTCCCTTTCTGTTTTACTGTTTAAGATGAGAAATACTTGTTGGACAGAGTTGCAAGAGACTGCAGAGAAAACTTACCATTTGGAGAAGAGCCAGAAATGGAAGTACAGAACTCAACATACTATGGAAAGTAGATTTTCCCACTGGACAAGGCAATTGAAACTCCCTAATCATACCACTCCTTGTTTCTTATTCTCCACTTTTCTTTGTACGGCTTGATGTGGATGGATAATAATTTGTTTGGAATATTTTGTAAGGATGTGATGTGGCCTCCTGTGCTATGTTCAACGTAGGTTTGAATACTCCGAAATTTTGAATGTCATACATAAAAGAAATGGAAGAGAATTGTAATGATTATAATTATGATTACATCTAAAATTATGGTCCTCTTTGGTTATGATTTACAAATATGAAGGGAAGTATGGTGATTTCTGTGGATTTTAGGAAACAAGCGTGTTAGTTGTTAGGCTTGCCTACATACCTTTAAAATTTTATTTCTAATGGTCTATTTTATTAATTCGACATTTGAAAATGTATACAAATATCTAGAAATTAAATGCATGGATGATTTTCAAATGTAATCTTTTTTTTAATAAAAGAGTGTGTAAATTTGTACGATACTTTTCCAAATAAATTTGAAGAAGAGAGTAAATTGACAAACTCATGAAAGTTCAAGAATATAAATTGATATTTTTCTTAAATTTTATAGCCCTATTTAAAGAAGTACGCTTGGGACCCTTAGTCATCACACAACGATTACATGATCGTCTTATGAATGCTAACAAGGTATGCTTGAATTGACTATAATACTATGTCAAATAAATCCTTACATAATTTATGTTAATTTTTTTTGAGCCATAGAATAATACTAAATATTAATTACTCACTCCTTCCAAAATGAACAGAACTTAACAAACATCTCGAAACACAATGATTCGATTGAATCCTTTCGTGTGTGTGTGCATGTGTGTATATATATATATTTCAAGAAAACCACTCATCTCGCTTTCTAAAGAAAGAAAAACTCCTTAACTGCTCATCAATGAAATTGAGACTTTTCATAATTGCTAAAATTTATGTTGAAAAATATAAAATATAAATCTATGGTTGAATCCCCAAAACCAAAATTGATAGAAGAAGAAGAAAGAGAGAGAGAAAGAGAGGAACAAAAAAGCCTTCATCCACCATATCCCTCCCCTCTTTGTCAATATCTCTTAAGCCGGTTACTCTAATCGTTATCTTCTCTCTTTGTCTCCGCCTAAAACCCTTTTGCTGAATCGCAACTGAGCGTCTAGGGTTTCCATGGCTTCCAATTCTGCCAACCTATGGGTACTCTTGGGATTGGGTTTGGCTGGAATCCTGCTGATGACCAAAAAACTCAAGAAAGCGATTAGAGAGGACTTTGGAGCGTTTATCGACAAGCTTCAGCTACTTCCTCCTCCTCAGCCTGCTCCTCCTAAAGCTCCTCATCCCCTGACCGGTCTCACCTTCGCCGTTTCCGACGTGTAGGCTTCACAGTATTTCATTTTCGTTCTACGATTGTTGTTATTGTATTTGTCGCTGTTGTTATTGCTGTCGTTGTTTTGACCTGGTTTTCTTTCACGTACATGTTGCGAGCCAGTTGGGGGTGCTATACAAGCGACGGAAAACACGTCTTGATTTTATTTACTGGGAAAATTCGGTGTTGTTGGTTAGCTTGTGATAAGTTTAAGTGCTTTGCATTTCAGTTTATGGAATGTGAACTTCCTCCATTTCCCTTTAATATTTGCATTTTGGATTTAGAAAGAAGAATGTTAGGGGAATTTATGGAAAAACTAGCGTTTTTCGAGATTATGATATTTTTGTTTCATCTAGGATAACTATTGGAATCTATATGGTATATATCATATTAATACGTTCTCTTAACTGCCGCGAGAAATCCAATAAAAGATTTTTGAAGTCTGGAAATAATCTGCCTTTTTTGTTAGGGGAATTAGGAATAGTAATTTGTCAAGCTACCTTTTTAATTTTAGCCATTAAGGAATATTTGGTTAAAGAAAAATAGGAGTGTTGAGATTTGACTCATTTCAATTACTCTATTTGAGTTTCTATGTCCAGACCTTTTTGTTTGTAATAATTATTATTATATTTTTTCTTAATAGTTGGAGCTTATTTTTGTACTTTCTGTTCCGTTTTGTAGGCTCCGTTTTGTTTCAGGCTTTTGTTATTTTGTTTACCAGTTAGCTTTTCTTTTAATGTTTTTAATGAAAATTTTATTTCACATTGGGAAAAAAAAAGGATATAATAACCAATTGTCTATAACTTCTTGTGATGGATTCATGATTATACACGTTCATTCTCTCTACATGAGCCTTTTCTAGTTGGTTCCTAAAGTGGAGGATTTATATATGGTAATAATCAGATTTGAAATTGAAGGACATGTGACTGGGTTTGGTCATCCAGACTGGGCAAGAACACATGATGCAGCTTCTCGTACGTCTCCAATAGTTTCTGCTCTTGTTGAAGGAGGAGCTACTTGCATTGGAAAAACTGTTACCAATGAATTGTCAATGGGGTAAATATTTTTCTTCATTTTTTTTCTTTTTTTTTTGTGTATTTCAATTTTCTTTCATAGGCTTGATACGGAAGTTCATAAGATATGTGGATTAAAGGATTAAAAAAACGGAACTATATAGTTTCTCCTCACTCCTTTCAGGCAGTGAGTGAGCATACTCTTTAATTTGGTCAGGTGTCCTTTGGTATGTTATCAACAGGAGCTGTTTATTTAGTTTAGAGTCGAAACCATATATTTCATTGTTTGCAGTAATTTTGAGAAATACTACTCTATTACCTGCTCATTAATCATTCCTATGAAGGTAGAGAGTTGCTTGATTTTCAATCTAAGAGTTTTTATTTAGTTACATTTAATTTTTCTTAACCTCAGCATCAGTGGAGAAAACAAGCATTATGGCACACCCACAAATCCTGCATCGCATTCCAGAGTTCCTGGTGGGTCATCCAGTGGAGCTGCTGTTGCAGTAGCTGCTAATCTTGTTGACTTCTCTTTGGGTGAGTTTCTTAAATCCTGTTTATCCAGCCATTCAATTATGTTCTCTATCAAACAGGTTTTCCACACATTTAGGAGGTGAGAGCATCAGCGCGATAGGCACCTTCACATACATACCCCACCTCAAAGTTTGTTTCCCCTATAAGAAAACCATTGAAATTCTCTTTAGTGGTTTCCCCAGCAAATATTGTTGTAGGCTCCCAAGTGGATTATTTGTCGACTTTAGCATCACATCTTTCCTTTCCTTTAACCCATTGTCATTGCTTTTATTTATATTTCAAAAGTTCCTTATATTATTTTGGCATATTTATTTGATTACTATTTAAACATGCCAAGGTGTGAAAGTTGCTTTGTCAACTTTTGAGCAAGTTTCATCTTCATCTCGATTTATATGACAATGTTTTCCCCTTTATAACACTCCTAGAGCTCTCTATCAAAAAAGAAGTTCCAAGTCCGATGCATTTCATCCCTATACGTACTAACCAGGCATTCTCTGGCATTGGAGATTTTTTAGATATCAAGAAGCTGAAGTTTCGGAGGCACATTATCAAGCCATGAGTCCTTCCAGAATCTTAGCCTTCTGTACAAAACCTCTATGTTCTGCAATATCCATCGACAGCTCAAATTTCCTTTTGCTAACAAACTTTTAGTATGGCTAGTTAGGTCAGTAGGTCAATAATCATATGCTTGCGACAATACTTCTGCACAACTCACAAGGCATTCTAAAAAAAGAACCTCCACAATCATTTTGGGAGCAAAAGAGATGTTTCTGTTTCTGATATTTTATACTCCCAATTTGTACAAAAGAGATGTTTCTGTTTCTGATATTTTATACTCCTGTCCAGATTTGTTCCTTCCAAATGAAGTCTCTTCTGATTTTCTCCATTCTCTTTGCTTGCTTAGTCAGAAGTTTTAAAATAAATAAATACTAGGGAGAGAGAAACTTTGAAAGAATCAATTGCCTTGAAGTTAATCTTTCACCTCTAGTGATAGGGTAGCTCTTCCGTTTTGCAAGCCTAGAGTGCATTCTATCAATAACAAGATTGCAAAATGTTGCAGCCCTCAAAATTTGCCCTAAAGGAAGCTTCAAATAATTTAGCAGCAAAGACTTAAAGTTGAATTCAAACAACTGGTTAACCTTTTCAGTCTCTTGAGCTTCAACACACAATCCCAGTTTGAGGATTTAATTGATTTTATTGTTTAACCAGAAGTTTGCTGAAAGTTGTTAAGAAGTTTCATCCCACTTTGGAGGGCTTTCTTTAACTCTAGAGTTGGATGAGAAGGTATTATTGGCATACTCACGTGAGTGAAATGTATTTTCTATTCACCGATTTTAAAAGCTTGAATTCTTCCTTGCTTTCTTGCAATCATTAACCAAACGCCCAAAGGAGTTGGCTACTAGGGTGGAGAGGAAAGGAGAAAGCAGGTGTTGCTAGCTGCAAATACTTGGATGGGTTATAGTGTTTAAATACCCTTTTTGAAGCTCAAAAGAAAACCCCAACATTGGCTATTTCCCCTCAGGGCCAAAAGTTGTTTCAAGGGTTTTATCATGGGTAACTTGGTTAATCTAGATTGGAGATCTTTTAATTGCTCCCTCCATTTAGGAAAGGTGGCGTATTGTCTCCTTGGCCTTTTGGTTGTTTTGTTTAGCAAAGGTTCTTGTTTCTTTTTTTTTTTTCCTCTCTCTCTCTTTAAGCATCACATAGCAGAGTCTTGGCATGCTTCGATGTGAAAAATGTATGTTCTTAAGCTTAGCATGCTTTCAAATTTCAGTAGTTATTCTTCTAATTATATTTGTCTTATGACATTTTTTGACTTGTAACTTGCAGGTATTGATACTGTTGGTGACGTGAGAATACCTGCTAGCTTTTGTGGCATTTTAGGGTTTCGACCTTCACATGGATCTGTTTCCCAAGTTGGAATCATACCTGTTTCGACAACTCTAGACACTGTTGGTATGTAGATCTACATTTTTGTATGTTTGTTCCTTGGCTATTATTGATGTACTCACTGAGATTCAAGCCTTTCTATTAACTTTTTGGATAAGAAAAATTTGTGATTACCTCAGTCTGCCAAAACTGTATCTCTGAATATCATTGAGAAAAGTGATGAACTTTTATGGAAAAATGGCCTGGAGCCCATTGTAGTACAACTACTTCAATAATAAAAGAACCTCATTTTCATAGAGTGAATTCTTTCCTTACCTGCGGCTTGCACAAGGCCTGCAGGTTTTAAAAACCAGGCAGCTTGGTTCTTTTAGATGAGCACAAGGTCTGTAGATCTACATTTTTTTTATTTGTGTTCAACAATTTGTGGGGTGGGGGATTCAAACCTTACTTCATTTCTCCTTGATGGAATCATTTTTTTACTGACAGTATGTTTGGTAATAGTCATCCTTTTAGTTGTACTGTCTAAATCTCTCTCTCTCTCTCTCTCTCTCAAATATGTTGGAATCATACTTGTACGTAAAAAGAATGGTAAATGTAGAGATGATTTAGTGCACAGATTATGCATGCTTTCAGTTTTGGAAAATTTTCATTTAGTCCATTACTAGTTTTGTCATTTATGGAATATTAATTCCCGATGCATGTAACCTTTCAACTGTCATTAATTATTAGAAAGTTGCTTAACTATTCATTGCTTTTCATTTCATAAGATTTGGAGCTTTTACTGTATCTCCAATTTGTCTTTTGGTTAGGGGTTGTGTATCTTGTCTCCCTCTTATAAAACTTGTTTGGGCTTCTATTGTACTATGGCAGGAATGTTTGCCAAGGATCCTAATGTCCTGCGTCGTGTTGGCCATGTGCTTTTGCAACTTCCATATGCGGTTCAACGCAATCCTAGACAAATTATTATAGCTGATGATTGCTTTCAACTATTGAAGATACCTGTTGACAGGGTTACTCAGGCAGTGACCAAATCTACTGAGAACCTTTTTGGCAGTATGTTTTTATGCCCTCTGTAATCAGTTATTTGTGAATCTCTCTTCAATTTCCCAAAGAATCTAATGTTCATTTCTTGTGTCACTCTTTAACACAATATTATTCATTAGGACAAGTATTGAAGCATGAAAATCTTGGAAGCTATTTGACTTCTAAAGTTCCAAAATTGAAAGAGTTGATTGGGAAAAAGACAAATGGGAATCTAAATTCTTCTTCAATTAGAGTGCTGGCCAATGTGATGCAGACTCTTGAAAGGTGTGACTGCCATCTTTATTGATGCTGCATTAACTTACCTGATGTTACTTTAAGTTACATGGGACAAACAGATACTAATGCTTCCCCCCCCCCCCCCCCCCCCCCCCCCCCCCCCCCCAATTCATGGAAGACTTGTGAATCTAGCTTATCGCAAACATATTTTTACAGGATTGAATTCAAAGGCAATCATGGGGAATGGATTGACTCAGTGAAACCAGATTTGGATCCTGCTCTAATGGAGCAATTAAATGAGAAGTTGGAGATATCAGATACAACGGTTGAAAACTTCAAGTCTGTTAGAAATGAAACCCGTATGGCTATTAATTCTCTTTTAAAGGTAATCTTCATGAAAGTGCTTTAGTTAACATTATTGCATTTAGCTTAAATTGTTCTGAAAATGGGAAGGTTTACCAGCTGGGAGACCATTCGTCTGCTTATTCGCCATTGATTTAGAATTGTTAATTGTTAAACATTGGATTTGAATATATCTATTATGTGATAGCTTGCTATTTAGAAATCAATAGGAAAAATGTAATTCTTAGAGTTTTTGAGTTGAACAAAAAAACTTCACTGCCTTTTAATATGTCATTGATTTAGAATTTGTCTGCAGGTTGTAGTTTCTTGAACGTGATTAAGAGAGCATAGTTAAATAACTCTAGTTAAAAATAGAAGATTTATGTTTTTTGTACTTCAATCTTTCAGACCACCTAATTAATTTCTTTACTTTGTATTATGGTCATTTTTCTCGTTTGACATTTTCAATGGAAATTGACAGTATGTTTCCTAGTTACTTCTTTTGTTGGTATTGTTCCCACCCCATTATTCTTTGAGACTACATTTCAAGTTGATTAGCTTGATTTTTAATTAAAATTTCCACTTCGCTTAGGATGATGGAGTTTTAGTCATCCCCACCACGGTAGATCCTCCTCCGAAACTAGGTGGAAAAGAGATTTTTTCAGAAGAGTACCAGACTCGTGTATTTAGTTCATTGAGCATTGCAAGCATATCGGGTTGCTGTCAGGCAAGCCTTCTCCCACTCTCTTCCTGCATCATCATCATCATCTTCTTTTTTTGATTTATTTTTTATTTTTCTTTTGTAAGAAGCGATTGCTTGCATCTTTTTGGAGGTGGGTTTTCTTTTTTGTGACAAATTTCCCACCAATATGATCTATGTTTGCCTAATTTCAGGTCACCTTGCCACTGGGATTTCACGATAATTGTCCTCTATCTGTGTCCTTCTTAGCCAGGCATGGGGCAGATCGCTTTTTACTAGATACTGTGCAGACCATGTATAAGTCTTTACAAGAGGAGGCTGAGGCTGCTTCAAAATCCAAATTCTCAAAGAATGCTGTTACCCAAGAACAGTCGGCTGAGATTGCAAAAGAAAAGGTATTCTTAAACTGTTAGTAAAACCTTTCTTTTGGGCCTTATGGTTTCTGCTGCTCTTTAGACTCTATTTTCTTTGCGAACATATCTTCCAGTTCCTGTTCTTTTTTCCTAATAGGTATACCTTCATGCTCTTCAGCTTCATTTACTCATGCAACCTGTTTTCTGATGTGCGTGCTTTCTGCAGTTTGGCCTCTTATAATCGTTCTTGTGGCCATTCCCTCTTCCCTTTTACCAGCATTGTTGGATGTTTTAATGATGAAATTCATATCACAAATGTTTTAAAAGACTTCTCTGAATCAGCCCTTTCTCTTAGTGATGAAGAATAACTGATTTATGTGGTTTTAAGATGTATAACAAGATATAATTAGGTCAAATTGCAAACATGCCCTTGAACATTGCTATTTGTTTAAAAAATACCCTATTAGGAGTACAAGAATATACCCTATCCTTTCAAAAGTTGTAATATCATCTTTGATCTTACATAAATGTTTCAAAACTACCCTTAGAGTACTCCATTGAGTGTTGTGGAAATTGAGACTTGGAATGGTGTGGTGATGACTTGAATCAATGTGGTGGTGTTCAAGTCCCAATTTTCCAGCAACATTCTAATTGATATTCTCCAAGGGTAGTTTTGAAACCTTCGTAAGAGATCAAGGTAATGTTGCAGCTTTCGAGAGAATAAAGGTATTTTTGAAAGAGATGGTAAAGCTAAGAGTATTTTTTTTTTTTTTCTTTTTGTGTGCATGCGTGGTTGGTGGGGGGGGGGGGGGGGGGGTAATTTAGCCTAAATTTTATATGAATGTGTTTGTCACCTATCGTTAATCGTATTCAAATTAGTGTTCAGTAATTTTCAATTCCAACTATAACCATCCAATGCCAAGTTGCAGAGTGACTTGCATATATGAAGCATACATACGGATACAACCATTCGTCAATTTATAAAAAATTAAGATACGGATACGTCTAAGGATACGCCATTTATTTATATATATATATATGAATTTAACATAAAGAAAGATACTAAATGTAACCCTAATCCACCAAAGCATATAATACCGAATTAATAACAGAAAGATAATTTAATCCTCCAAATACATATTACAAAGTTCTTAGTACAAAGTAGACTAGAAACTAGAGAAACATAGATACGGATACGACCATTCGTCAATTTCTAAAGAATTAAGATACGGATATGTATCCACCGATACGTCTAAGGATACGTCATTTATATATATATATATATATGAATTTAACATAAAGAAAGATACTAAATGTAACCCTAATCCACCAAAGCATATTATACCGAATTAATAACAGAAAGATAATTTAATCCTCCAAATACATATTACAAAGTTCTTAGTACAAAGTAGACTAGAAACTAGAGAAACTTGAAACGTTCAAATCTTAAATCTCCATAACATCATCATCTCCAAAACTTGAAGCATTCATGGAAGGAGCGTTTATGGAAGGATTTGATGATTGACCTCGGCTTGAGGTTGAAGATGCCATATTATCTAACTACCTACCCAATAATTTGAGTTAAAGTTAAAGGGGGTTTGAAAAGAGGGGGGGTGGGGGGAAGCTTTGAAACTGACTGGTGGAAGCGCCGGCAAGGCAAAGGTGCGGCGACCTTGAGGCGTGGCGGAGGTGGGGGGATGATTTTAGGGTTGCTGATTGCTCATCGAAGAAATGGAAGATGAGGTTGTGAGTCCGTGACTTGTGTGTAGAAGAAGAGAAGACATAAAATGACTGAATCGGATGTGAGGGAATGATTTTAGGGTTTGTTTGTTTTATTTATCTGATTTTTCTTTTAGTTATTTTCCTTTTGGGTTGGGCTGGTAATTATAATATTTTTATGAAATTAAGTGGGTTGAGCTGTGGGCTTCAAATTTAGCCCAAGTATCTAGAAGGGGACACGCGTGTCCGAATTTTTTTTTTTTTTAAAAAAAGATACTTCATTTCACGTATCTAGATGTATCAGTATCATATACGTATCTAATATCAATTCTCTGCACACTTTGAAGTATCTGGGTCTTATAGGCAATAGGTTACATAAATATTGTCATTTGTTTCTTCAAATGGTACCAATTATAATGTTGATATAATCAGCATATCATTGGGCTCTGCTTGCTCCCCAAAGCCCCATCTCTCTTTCTTGGTAAACTTAATGCAATGATTACCATATTGCTATAGTATCGCAATAGGCAATATATTGCTAGAGATTTCACTGTAGAGTATATAATACGAGATCCTGTTCAATAGTTATCCTCATAGTCTTCCTCTTCCATAAATCTTTTGAAGAAAATGTAAATTTGTTTATTGCCTCTTATGATGCCTGCAAATACTTTTGGTAAAGGCATTAACTCTTTGCTCAATTTTTAATTGGGCACATTCATGTGTAACTTTGGAATGCCAGGGCAATCAAGCATACAAGGAAAAACAGTGGGAGAAGGCTATTGGTTGTTATACCGAAGCCATCAAACTTAACAGCAGAAATGCTACATATTACAGTAATAGGGCTGCAGCATATTTAGAGCTTAGAAGGTATACTCATTTTCTTTTTTTTTTGTTTTTAATAAAAAAAAAATGAAGTTACCGTTTAAACTCTTAACCATTTCCAATAGGTTTATGATCGTTTCTTTCTTTCCTTTGTGTCCTTGCAGGTTTCACCAAGCAGAGGCAGATTGCAGTAAAGCTATTGACCTGGATAAAAAGGTGATTCGTGCAGGAAATTTTAGTGCTGTGATTTAGATTTTAACGGTCATCTGTTTGTTTATTCCTTATGATTACTTTGAAATGTCCTTTTGGTCTGTAATTTGCTCCCTGTTGTTTGACCTAAAGTGAAACTGTCCTGCTTATAATTTATCCCCTATTTTTGTACTAATAATGGATTCCATGAACAGTTTTCTCGCTATTAATAATAAAAACTCCATTTGACCTCCATTTTCATTGAGATTAGCATTTGAAGTCAAATGCTTCCATAATTTGCTTTAACATTTCCCGATCTTCTCCATCTTCCAGAATGTTAAATCCTATTTACGAAGGGGTACAGCGAGAGAGATGCTTGGTTTTTACAAGGAAGCAATTGAAGGTGAGCAGTTTCTTCTTGTTTGACTGTATTATTTTATAGCTTCCTGAGTGAATTTTGCCAAATTTCTCACAGCTGTTCTTATAGATCGGAAGTATTGTTGAGTTCATATTATCATTTTTTTAAATGAAGCTCATGTTAGAATACCATAACGGTTTATGCTAGAACGGACGATTAGTTGTGGGGGCTGGTCTACAAAAAGCATCCCAACAGAAATCTTATCTGAAAAGTTGTTTGTGATGCTGAGTTTTGTCAAAACTTGATCGTTCGATTAAAACCCAAATGTCATTTGCGTCACTCTTTTCTTGACTGCAAATTCTCTTTTTGATTAATAACTTCATTTCTGATGCAAATTAAACTCACTTGTTTGATGGATTCACATTTCAAAACCACATGGGTGTCCTGCCTTTAAGATATGTTCCCTGATATCATTGTTTTGATGGTAATATTTCCTGCAGATTTTAGTCATGCCCTTGTTCTTGAGCCAACAAACAAAAGAGCATCAATATCTGCAGAAAGATTAAGAAAGCTATTCACAAGTTGATTAAGTGATGAGCAGTCTTTTTGGGACCGAAAAATTGCTAATCTGGCAAGACATATTGTTCTCTGCCATGAAGACCTATACGTGGTGATGGCACCCACATGCTCACAGACGTTCTTGCTGCTGGGAATATTCGAGAGCGCATTTGGAGCGAATAATGTTATCCCCTTATTTTTGTATTTTGATTTGATTAGGAGCAGAGAAACATTGGTTATTATTTTGCGAAAGCTGTGTAATCCAATTTTGTCTCAACCAACATTTCTCAATGCGGATTGTAGTTCTAGGTGGGCTGAGAAATGCTTACAACACTATATGGTGATTGGTGAAAGTACAAGTTAAATATTTTTGGAGAATTCTCTTTGTATTCTAGCTCAACTCGCATTCATTGGCAGTAAAGAAATCCTATGGAAGGTTGGCCTTTCTTTTAGTGCTGTCTTACTTGAAGATTTATGTTTTAATTGGCTCAAGTTTGTAGGGATGATTGACCCTATAAAAGCTTGTAATACCCTTTATCATCCTGGAGATATAAACTAATCATGAAATACGTTAGAATTAAGTATTTCTTAGACAAGTGTGAGGTTTAATTGGATTCTTCATACTGTGATTCATCTATTTTAGGTTTTTCTGTCTTCATTTGACAGCCAAGGAGATCTATTAATTCAAGTGATTTTTCATTCGTCACTTCCAAATTTCCATCAAACTAAACTGATCTCCCAGGTAAAACTGTTGTAAAATATTAGTCAGTTACTACTTCTAGAAACAGATTGAAGATTTACGAAGAAAAAGCAGTTCCCATGTCCTCGAAGGATTGCGGGCAGTATTAAAACAGGACAATGATTTCTATGCTTGGCAAGAGCTTCCATTGATTGAACATGCTGAATAAGCTTGAAGATTACATTACCTCAGTCAAATACAAAGAGCTCATCCAACTGCTCATCTGTCCATTGTGGGAGTACTGGTTCTTGTGTTCGTGTCATCGTCTTCATTTCATTGGCTGTTTCGGCTTCTTGAATATTTGGGACTTCAGCAGTGTTAGATGCAGCACCATTTTCTTTGGCTCGTGAGAGTTTGTCTGGATCTGTACCCTTAGGATGGTTGATAGGTTCATCCAGCCCCGTTTCTTGATCCTGATCAACATGGACAGTGTTACAACCAACACTTGAGGTTCCTTTGGAGGTACTTTGATCCATCACTGGCTCTTTCTCGACGATGGACTGTCGGTTTCTAATGGTTCCATTCTCTTTCCAATTGCTAGATGCAGCATTTCCTTTTCTTGTTTGCAGATCACCTAGTTCATTCCCTCTCAACTTAGAATTTTGCCTTAGACTACTTATTATAGTTTGAGTTGTTTCACGTGATACATCAAAATTCATCTGCGGCATGTGTACTTCTCCATGTGTATCTGCACAGTGCAAGGAGATCAATTGAAAATATGCATCTCATCCTAGTCATTCTTGTGGTATAGCGTTTATGAAAATCCAAAAATATTATTAGACGTAATCAATTTGGCGGCCTTAAACATGAAATTTGGATGAGAAAATATTGCGGACCTCCAGTTATAGAATCAGACTGTCCAACTGTAGGGTTATTGTGCTTTATAAGAGGTCCACTGTCCTTGGAGATAACCTATGGTATCAAGCAGAAACAAAAGTTAGGTAGAAGTGTATGCACCGCAGTTAAAAAACTAGTGAACGGAAATCATAAAGGAAAAAGGGGAAAAGAAAAAAAAAAAAAAATCATAATTTTCTGTAACTACATATCTACATTACATCCATACTCCCCCAGGCTTAAATTAGTTTCCTGAGAAACCACCCTAGAAAGTTTTGACCTTACAATAATTTCACTAAAGGAATCTAGTGCATTCTCTAGCAGACAACAGGAATACAAGGGGGAAGGATAACTGTATAAGTCTACAGGCAACAGCAGCTATCAGCTATCTAACTCTGTATTCAAATAAGCTTATAATTGCCAATGTCAAACAAACTAGGAGGCGAACTTCTCTTAAATATTAATCATTATGCGCATGTATATGGACTGTCCAATCACAGATGACGTTTGTCCCCATGTGAAACAGCGGATTGTCACAATAGATGCCGTGAAAACACAAATCACCTTTGTCCAATATGCTAGAAATGATTCCTTGTTCTTTCAGAACCTTATTTTCATGTAGAAAACGTGTGTAAGAATAGATGGCTAGAAACAGAGAAACTCACATTGTAGGATTATTGTATGTAAGCATGGCCCCCACCCCTTGAAGTACTCATCGGAACTTGTGGAAGGATATTTCGAAAGAGCTTTCCATTGTGTGTGGGGAAGGACATATTTTTTGGAAGACCATTGGGTGGGAGAGAGACCTCTTTGTTCATTGTTTCCTTATCTTTATCATTCTCTTCCCTCAAAAATCATTTTGTTGTTGACTTTCTTGTGTGGTATGGGAGCTCTTGTTCTTTTTCTTTTGGGTTATGCTGCTCTCTTTCCAATAGGGAAGCAACGGATGTGGCCGCACTTCTTTTCTTACTCAAGGGTCACTCTCTTTAAGCGTGGGAGAAGGGACGTGAGCTTTGATTTGAAGCCCCAACCCTCTGGGAGGGTCTTGGGTAAATCTTTCTTTCATTGTTTGGTTGATCCTTCTACCTTAGGAGTGTCGGTCTTTTTGGTGCTTTGGAGGATTAAGGTCTCCAAGAAAGTGAGGTTCTTTACTTGGCAAGTTTTACATGACCATGCTAACAAGATGGATCGACTCAAGAGGAAGTTACCCTCGCTTGTTCGTCCTTTCTACTATATTTTTGTTGAAAGATGGAGGAAGACCTCGACCATATTCTTTGGCGTTATGAGTTCGCGAGTTCAATCTGGGATTCTTTCTTCCAGACGTTTTGGTATCATTGTTGCTCGTCATAGCGATGCTCGTGCTATAATCAAGGAGTTCCTTCTCAATTAGCCTCGTGGGAAAATGGTCTCTTTTTATGGTTTGCGAGGTGTGTGCTATTTTTTGGGTTTTGTGGTGAGTGGAATAGTAAGGTTTCTAGAGGTGCGGATAGAGACCATAGTGAGATTTGGTCAATTCGTTTTGTTTCTATGTGAGCTTTGATTTCGAAGACCTTTTGTAATATTCTTTAGGCGTTATTTTGCATAGTTGAAGTCCCTTTTTGTAGGACCTTTTGTGGGTTGGTTTTTGTATGCCCTTATATTCTTTCATTTCTTTTCTAAGTGAAAGTAAGATGTTGCGTAAAAATTATATATATATAATTGTTAAAACAAACCATACCTTGACAACGTTCCTTCTGGTTACATTGAGCACATATACAAAACGTGTGGGAGAAAACACGGCAACCTGGACAATAAATGAAGACGAGATGAGCATTCATTGAGGAAACTGGAAAGCAACTGTAGATCTAGTTCACGAAAGTTCAAGTTTCCAAACAGAATAAGATAATGAGTTCAACACAATCATCAAATACAGTACACCCAACCGCCTGAAATAATGAAATCAAACCTTCTGCAATATTAAAACTGCACCAACAGATATGTCCTTCCCAAAATTTCCTTCAGAAATGACTCCATGGTGGATGCTAGCGTCTATTGTACCTGTTGGATCCTGGTACCAGAGGTTCATGCTTATTTTCGCATCCATAGAATACTGAAAATTTTAGAATGTTTACTTCCTGCGTGTAGGACATGTATACTCGGAAATCTAACCTTTAAAGTTACCATCATTCCACCCAGACCATTTGATGTACAAGATTTGATAATGGCTACGACCTAACAAAGCAGCCAGGGGGTTAACATTAGCAGAAAACACAAAACACAAAACACAAAACCCTAATTGAAAATTTGCAATTACAAGAAGCCAAAGTGAAGAAGTATTAGCAATAATCGATGCCATGATATAAAAAAGAAACATTGACTGAATGGGTCTTAAGCAATAATCATTTGAACGTCGTCTGTTCTCTCTTAGAAACAAATGGTACTGTAGCTGTAGGCCAGGAATTTGATTTATCAAGCTTACAACATTTTTTCATGCCAGAAAAAGGGTTTGAATAAAAATTACCAGAGCAACTTTCTCATTGTTAAAGCCATTCTTGATAGAATTCAAAGAAGTTTCAGACACAGTTCCATTACCCTCCATCGCACCTACAAAAAAAAAAAAAAAAAAAAAAAAAAAAAAAAAAAAAAAAAAAAACCCTTGAATTAAACCTCCAACAATTCCACACTTCTCAAATCACCAAACAAACAGAAAAAAAAAAAAAAAAAAAAAAAAAAAAAAATGATAACCAACCTAGGCTGCGGACAAAATCCAAAGCGCAAACCCACGGACTGCGATTAAAATCATCGTCCTTTTCATCGCCATTCTCGATAACTCTCCTTATATACTCCTGAGTAGGAATGGGCTCTTCATTGCCGACACAGGAGTTATCACCGTGAGTTCTGCGCTGCATTGCCGCCTGAACCTCTCCGGCAGGACCAGGAATGATACGGGAAGACGCACCGGATGGACACGGGGCCTCTAGTTCAGTGGAAATCCGTTGGTATCGACAAATTGAAGTCTGAGATAAGAAATTCGACTCCGATTGGCGGTGATCAGATAGGAGTTGGGACTGGGAAGGGGGACGAGAGCAGGTTTCAAGAAGCGGCAGAGAGGGAGTGGAAGTGGCGGCGGGGGAGGGGGAGAGGGGTTGGGGGCTACGGTGGCGCTTCAAAGGGCGAAGAAGGGAGTGTACGTCGGAGTAGTCCAGATCAAGGGCTTCCCATGGCTCCATTTTTGGAGCTTCGGATTCGAAAAGGAACTGCGGAAGCCGGCGATTGAAGAAAAGGAAGCGCGGGAATTTGAAGTTCGAAGCGGAGTTGGAAAACCACCGTCGCCGTCCATTTGGATTCGTTACAGACTCTCGTTTTTTGCTTTCCCGGCAAGTTTCTACGCTGTTTAGCATTGGGCTGCCCGGATCCGGCCCGTTAATGTTATATAAGGCCCATTTTGTAAAGTATCAACTTTTGTTGGTTTTTTTCGGTTGAATTACTATTTTGGTCCTTATATTTTGACGTTTGTTTAATTTTAGTTCTTATATTCTCAATTCTTCAAATTTAAACTATGTACTCTCAATAAATCTTAAATTTAGTCTCCGATAGTAGTAAATCATTAATTTTCTTTTTAAAAAAAACTTTTTGTAATTTATAGCTTTTTACTATTATTTTTTAAAACATATTCCCATATTTTATTTTATTGTATGAAAATAATAATTATTATTATTGTTTAATCAATTTTGGTAAAAATTAAATTTGAGGGACTAAATTTTAGATTTGTTGAAAGTACAAAAAATAAAATTAGACAATTGAAAGTATAAGGACTAAAATAGTATTTTAACTTTTTTTTTTTTAATACTAACTTGGTTTATGTACTCATAATATTAAATTTTCATCTAGGTGTAGATATTTTTCACGTTTGCATGTTACATGAGAGGATGAATCTATATTTTCATTATATTGTAGAAAAGTCCACAAAGCATAACAAATAAGTAAATAATAGACATGTTAACTTGCTTAAAAATCATAAAATATTTATTTACTAATTTAAATTTATTTTTTTATTTTTTTTCAAAATATCCATGGACATCGACATTTTATTGGTATGTCCATTAGAATTTCCGTAAAACTAAGACCTCGATATATTTGTTGACATCGACATTTTAAATCTTGCTTGTACTTTTGATTTTAGTTCATTTTGGTCTCTATACTTTCAAAATGTTCATTTTGATTTTTGTACTTTCAACTTTGATTCATTTTGATTTCTAACCTTTAAAAAAGGGACCATTTTATACTTCAAACTATACTACTTCTATTTTCACTTATTTTCTAATCAAACAGAGGGAAGCCTTAAACTTCTAAGCTTTATGCTGAAATAAATTGTCTTAATTATATTGACCAATCCATTACGTAACTAAAATAAAATATCACATTACATCAATAAAATAAATGAGTCAATTTGCCATAGTCAAAGATCAAAGACCCCACTATTTTGTGAACTTTAATACATATGTCATTTTTTTAAAAATTATTATTATTATTTTTCAATTTTTGGAGAAAGACTTAATGCATATATATGGTGGTTAAAACATGAACATATTTATCATTATACCAAAAAAAAAAACCTTTTGGATAAGTTCTAAAATTACACCTAAAATCTTACCAATATGTTAGTGTGGTAATAATCGGTAGAAATATAAGTTATTGTGGTTTTTTGTCTAGAATAATTAGGAAAAATCCGAAGAAAATGCATTAGATTGAAATGAAAATCATGTGAAAAGATAAAGTATGCGATCAGTATTTACAAAACCTATTATCCTGAAAATTATAAGAGTTATGCCTTTTGATCGCAAAAGTTTTGATGGAAAGAAGTCAAAAAAGACAAAGGAAATTAAAGTTGCTATCATTCGACGCATAGCAAATCAAATTAGCTAACAACATTGCTCGTGTATAAGATCCATGTGCTGAATAAGGAACATGAAGAAACGAAAACAATGAACGCTTGGGCGGTGAATGTCATGTCAAGATGCAAGTTGCAAGTTGATTTGACAAAGCCATAGCAGAACCAATGAAGCTGTGACACAAAGAAGTCGACGTAGCAGGGCATGAAAATAAATGCAAAGGTGTCAGACAATCATTGGAAAGAACCTAAAACTCTTCCTTTTGATGCTTATAAATAGTCATATAGAAAAACGATTCCAACCTTTTACAATCGTGCTTCTCCCTCTCATTTGGTGTGCAGTCTATAGTCTGATCACCATCTTCTCACTCTCCATCTTTAACCTTCATCCCAAAAACTCTAAGTGAGAGCTTAGTCTTTTTGGTGATAAAGGAAGCTCCAGCCATTTCCATAACTAGCATCAGCATCACTAAAGCAATTACTCATGAAGCCAAAGGAAACAAGAGATTGTGACTAGCGACTTAACACTTCTAACTCTTCCGTTTTTATTCACCATTCATTTCATCAATTTGTATCAAGATATTGATTTTGAGACACTTATATTATCAATACAAATCATGACTTTCATATTGCTTCTTACTTATCCACGGTATTTTTACTTTCCAATATGAGCTGCTAAATCTTTAATGGGTTGGGAAGAATGAATTAGCATCCACTGAAGTTTTGTATGAGTTGAAGTTCATCTTGTTTAAATGTTTGTCGCATGCTTAATCTATTACTTGAATTCATTTGATCAATGTGTTTAATTAGTAATGACTAATTACTCGAGAGCATAAGTGGTCGTGGAACTCGTTAAACAAGGAAAGAAGTGACTTTAGAGATAGAGTTAACCTTTTGTTAAAATCCAACTTGAGCATGCATCTTAGAAATAAGATTTATATGGCCTTAACACCACGAGGGAACATTTCAGTTTTACAAGTTGAAACCATGAACGGATACTTATGCATAATTGTAATGAATGTTAGCGAACTTTCTCAACCCTACTTAACCAATTGAGTTTCTTCATTGCATTGCATATTGCTTTCAGAATTGCATCCATCATCGCCTACCACTTTGCATTCAATTCATCAAATCCTCACAAACACTCTCACTGCACTATGCACCATTCACCATCATTCATCTCATCCACTTTTATTATTTCTTTAACTATTTTGTTTATAATTATTCTTCTTACAAAAACCATCATTTTTATTGATCAACATTCTCTGTAAAAATCTATGTGACCAATTTTAACTAATTCATAAGTCCCTGAATTCGACTCTGATACTTGCCAAAAAACTCTAATTTAAACTTATACTTAGATTTAATTGGAAAAAATTTGCACTCCTCAAGATTATTTCTTAGATAATTTTGAATACGAATGATAACACAACAGGTGGGTCGCTCCAAGAAGGATAACATGGGTGTGTCCATTTAGGTATTCTAACAATTAATCAAACAAATTATATCCCTTTAAAATATTCATGAAAAAGATCAAGCTTTTCGCCAACCAAACAAAGACCAAATGGGCCAAAAGAAGTAGACATTTTAAAGTACAATTTGGTAGTGTTTTTTCTTTTCTTTTCTTTTCTTTTTTTAAATAATAATTGTTTAATTTTTAGTGATGGAAGAAAAAGAGAGAGAACCTCACGCAATCATATCAAACCATTCATTCATGTTTAAAAATGACCATTAAAAATGGTTAAACTATTTCGTCTATAAAAGAATGGTCACACCATCATCTAACGTTAAACCATCTTTCTTCTAACAATAATATTAGCTACAACATAATTTTAAAAAATATTCCCAAGTACTTTTCAAACTTCTAAAATCTTATTTTTAAAAATATTGAGAACAAATAAAAATTAAGTTTAAGTTTTGGGGACAAAAGGTCCTATTTTATAATTCTATATATTATTAGAACAATCATGTATACGAAAAAGTCAAAATTATTCCTTCACATTTGAACCCTCCCTTCTATTCAAATGTTAAAATTGGTTTCATAAATTTATATAACATAACATTTGATAAAATGACATAACTTCAAATAAAACTTGAAAATTTTAGAGGAGAAGTTAGATTTTTTCTTTCTCATTTTGATAACATGTTTCGACATCTAAATTTTTATTGGTTCAATAATATTATGTTATGAAATTTTGTCTCAACATAATTAGATATTAAATTAAAAGGAACATGTTGGAGATTACCTACAAAATAGTCAAAACAACACACTAATGTGATTTTTGCCACAAACATTCCGGCAAAGGTCATAGCAAATAATTTAAAGGAATAAGATGAACTTACCTCATGTTGGTCTGTTGTACTCTATTTATAGTGGAGTTAGGTTAGGAGTCTTCCTCATCTTTTTAGAATTAGGATCTTATCTCCTTTATTTTTTTTGGAAGTAGGACACTTGAAGGTTGGACTCCCTAGGTTTAAAATAAAGAACCTAACTATAATGGGCCACATGCATGGAATATATTGGCCTCAACCTCTAAGGGTGAGGTAGGCTCGAATGGGCTGCATGCGTGGAGTATATTGTCTCGACCTTGCCCTCTGAGGTTGAGGCGAACAAATTGGATAGTACGACCCAATTTCTCTTTTCACAATTCAAATGAACTTACTGGGCTGATTTTCTACCAATCTTGAGTTCGTTTAGGATAAGATAACTCTCCTAGTTTATCTTAAGTTTATTTACAAGTTCAAAATTACCCATAACAGTACCAAAGTATATAGTAAAAGTTTATTTTCACACTTAAACCAATGAGGCAAAAGGATTTGGTGGAACAAAAATTCAAGGTTTTTTTCCTCTCTTTAAATTAAACTTAAATTAACTTCTTAAAAATGATTCGAACTTAAATACAACGTTCTGTTATTAGTTTTTTATTTTTGAAATTTATATTTATATTCTTCTAATTTTTTTTTAAACATTTTCTAACCATCTAAAAAAAGCACTTGAATTTCTAATCTAATATTTAAAAAAAAAAAAATCTATTTTTTAAGTTTTTAAAACTTAAAATTTGATTTTTAAACCTAAGTAAATAATAAAATATAAAAATTTATGAATAGATATAATATTTATAAGTTTAACTTTTTTTTTTTTTTTTGCCTAAAAAATCAACAAAATTATTTTAAAACAAGACATAAAATATTATAAACGCTACCTTCACGAATGACATCATAACTTCGACCAAAATAGCAGAAATAAGTGATAGGTCAGAGGAGAAAGAAAGAAAGAAAGAAAAGAAAAGAAAAGAAAAGAAAAGGAAAAAAAAAAAAAAAAAGAACTCATTTCGCACGCGTGAACCTCATCCCTCACCCACACCTTCGCATTGTTTTCGCAACCTACAACCGGATCTCTTGGTCACCCATCATTTACATGGAACGACCAAATATAAATTTTATAATTTTATCCAAACATTAAAACCAATCAAATATCGCCGTCCGACGAACAAAAATTAAATATTAACAAATAAATTTTTGCGAATAAGGCCTCTTCCAGAAAGGATCGGTAGCTTCTGGGTCCCACGGAATTTGCTCATGTTTTAAATATTTAATTATTTTTTTAAAAAAATTATTCTAAATTTTGAATTGAAATTTTTTATTTTGGTATATATAAATAGGAGGCAGCAGAGGACGATGCCGGATACACCAACATCGCCGAAGAGCGGTGGCCGTCTGGTGCTAATGGAGAATCTGCTCGGACTTCTCCGTATTCGCATCATTCGTGGTGTTAATCTTGCTGTTCGTGATGTTCGCAGTAGTGATCCTTATGTTGTCATCAAGATGGGAAAGCAAGTACGTTTTTCTCTTATTTTTCTTTCATGATCATTGATTACCACCTTTTTTTTTTTTTTTTTCCTTCGAATTTGAGGTTTTGTTTCTTTAAGTTGTTTGTGATGCTGCAAGATCCTTGAAACCTGTTGATTTACTTCGTCGTAATTGATTGATTTGTTTGGGATAAGGGTCGTGTGAGTTGAGTGGTGTGTTTTCTGAGCAAGGGTTAACCATAGGAGTAATGGTTAGTAATTGGTTGAATTTGAGGCTTAATTGTTCGAAAAATGGCGTGAATGTCTGGATCGTTCTACACATATGGAGATTTTGGAGGTGCAGAAATGAATCTTGTGTGTGGGTGGGAGCTGAGCTGATTTTTAATGCGAGTTTTTATCCGAGGAATGAGATGGATTAAATTCCTGTTAGTTGAATTGTTAACGCATAAGTTTTGTTACTATCAAATGAACATCACGAGAAATTGTGCCTTTTAAGGTAGCTCAATCAATTACTTTGAAGATGTTAATGATCCATTTAACTATGGCGTTACAAAAATGAGAAAGTAGAATATATTAATATTAGATGTGAAATATTGGTTGCCGTCATTATATTTACGTCTTTGTTTTTGTTTCTTACAAGGAAAAGAGAATGATAGAGCGAGAGAATTAATTTTCATGCATTGCTGCTGCTTAATACTTTTGTTGTTGTGAACTCTGGATTTAGAAACTGAAGACAAGGGTGATAAAGAAGGATGTTAATCCTGTATGGAATGAAGATCTAACTCTTTCTATCAGTGATCCGAATCTTCCAATTAAGCTGGTAATCCTTCTCTATTTATTATATAATCTATATGTTTTATTTATCATACAAATAAAATAGAAAAAGTTGGTTCAATTGTATGGCAGTGCCATATTTTACGAGTTTTTTCTTTCTTGGCCTTGTCTCCTTCAAATACGTTAACCATGAGAGAAATTTATTCAGCTTTTTAGTTTTTTTATACTATTGAATTCCCTTTTGAAATGATGATCCATGAAAGGCACCATTAAAATGATATATATTTGGTATGTTGCTCTGCCATCTATCTGGAATGCTTTTTAAACAATTTCCATATAGATATACTCACAGAGTTACAATGATGATATGCTTCTATTGTGACCAATTTATAGCAATTGCTATTGCTAAGCCAGGTTAAGCTTGTTTGCCCTGTGAATCAGTGCATTTTTTTCCAGGAAAGTTATAAGTGATCATTTTTTAGTCTCTGATGTCATCTTCCATGGACGCCATACTTTGGTAGCTTTCTATCATATTCTGTCATGATTCCTTTTATATTGACAAGGGAACCACCGGAACATTATCTCTCACGGTGTTAAATACTAGTTTGGACTTTGAAAATCAGAGTTTGTGTAAGGAGATTTGGCTCTTCAAACGATAATTTGCTTCATATGGTCTCTTTTCTATCTGCTGTTTAAACTTTGTGTACAGTCTTTGACCGTTTGAAGAGAAGATCATTTCCGAAACGAGTTATCTTCATAGTATATCTGTGGCACATAATCATAGTATGGAAGAACGCTCAACTTTTTTCTGGTACTCTTCACGTTATTGAATAAGAGGAACTGTTAATCGAGGATTCTAAAGAAAGAGAAAAAGGGTGTGGACTTTTATTGCATTACGGGTTTACCTCTTTATCTCGCTTAGTTTGACATTTCTAGTACTTCAACCTTGATAAGAGCTATTTTAATGAGTCACTTGTCTTGGTGCCATAACAAAAATCAACTTCCACGACTTTCTTTACCGGTACCATGTTTCCTTACATTGATTTTCTTTTCTATTCATCTTTGACCTCGTTACAGACCGTTTACGATCACGACACATTTAGCAAGGATGATAAAATGGGATATGCTGAGTTCGATATCAAAGCATTTATGGAAGCTCTGAAGATGAACTTGAAAAATCTTCCCAGTGGAACTACTATCTCACGAATGCTACCGGCCAGGCAAAACTGTCTCGCTGAAGAGAGCTGTGTCGTCTGGAAAGATGGTAAAGTAGTCCAAGATATCTACCTTAGATTGAAAAATGTCGAATGCGGAGAAGTCGAAATTCAGTTGCAGTGGATTGATCTTCCGAACCCCAAAGGCTGAAAGAAGATTTGGTTTATCAGCATCCCTGCTAGCTAGAGGTTACTGCTCATTCCACTTCCTATCATTTTCCTTTTTCAAAATATTTGTATAGTATTTCTGATGTTCTTATGATTTTACATGTATCCTAGTCAGTCTACATAATACTTGATTGTAGCATGCATGTTATGTAAGAATGATAGACTTGTGCTTTGGCTAAGGTTTTCTCATGGATTTCTTAAATAAGTTGTTTTGATTTTCAATTTTTATTTGCCAATATAAGCTATATGATTTTCATCCAAATTGAATTTGAGTTATGTTGATGATTTCTGGATTGACTTTCTTAAGTGCCTTCAAAACATTTTTTAAGCTACATTTTTTAAGCTGGTTGTTAACTCTAAGTAGTGTTTGGTATTATATAACAAGCAACTATCCTCTTCATTAATATGCATCCACTTTCTTTGACAATATGCATCTTTATTGGGCTTCATGCTCTATATGTAATATCCCTAAACTTTGAGGGTCTGTTCCAATTGTATTCTTGAACTAATTGATAGTGATATTATTGTTATTGTTTCAAGGTTTAAACTTTTGTGTTTGTTTTATTTTGGTTCATAAACATCTTATCGGGAAAAAAAAAAGACAATTTAAAATTTTAAACTAATAATTGGATCAATTAAAATCTGAACTTTTATACGTAAATCAATCAATTATGACTTAGAAATATCAAAATCAAATGTGTATTAGTTATTTTTATTAATTTGACTATTTTCAGTTTTGTTTTATTCATCTATCTATTTTTTACTTTTGAATAATATTGTTTAGGTAATTTTGAGTTGATTTTAAATAGAATGGAAGGAAAACAACTTTAAATCACTACTAATAGAGATTCTAAATTAATTTACTTAATTTTTTAATTGATTAAAAGAATGATTAGTTTAGAGTTTTAATTGAGTGCATACAATCTACAACTCCATAAAATTTATATAAAATTGCTTTTAATTCTTTATATATATCCACATATATGATATTTTTATGTAAATTTGCAAGTCAATTATAAATATAATTTACGACACTATTGTATAGGTTTATCAATTGAAACTTTGTTCTATATACACCAATGTGTTCTCATTTAATATTTTTTAAAGTTAATTATTAGGAAATCACATCTACGTTAAAAAAAATGCATGAACATAATTCAATTGGTTTAGATTGCATCTATCTTGATCGAGGTGGTGGTTAGAGATTAAAATCTTTACCCTCGTATATGGTTAAAATTAAAAAAGCTAATATCTTGAATTAGTCAAGTTTCACTTAGCTTGTATATATGAAATAGAAGTAAAAACTCAAGAACTTTACAAAATTAATGTTAGACTATAGCTTTAGTGAGTGAAGAAAAGGACAAGCTTTCTTCCCCCAAAGTAAGGCAACCTCAATTCAAAGCAATTTACTTTTTGATTGACCTAATCCAAATTCAAAAGTTTTTTCCTTTTTCTTTAAAAGAAGATCTTAATCAGGTTAATTGGCTAGGGTTTATAGCTTACTTAACTTTGCCTCCATAGGGACTTTTTAAAAGATTGTAAAAGAATGTATATAATATTTAAAATTAAAAGAAAGAAAAAACCCAACTTTATGGATAAAATCAACCACTTTTCCACTTCATTTTTAAATTTTGTTAGGAGTTAAGCACTTTTAATTTATGGAAATGTTGCTGTATCTATTCTCTCCATTGAATTATATTCAATATTCAATATTTGCTTGCTTTAATTCTAGTTTCGATTGACTTTTTATATTTTCAATAAGTTTAATTTTCATCCATCAAAGCATAAATCCCAAGAAATTATGACCCTATCGCCAAAATAAACAACTTAATTTCTATGTGAATTATGAAATATTTGATTGTATTTGTCCAAAATAACATATGATATGATGCCATAGCTTTATGTCATTTCTTGTATGCACTCATATATATGGATATGAAAATTGACAAAATAATTCAATGGTTCATTATTATAATTGGTTCATTTTAGGTTTGAGCATAAAATTTATAATAGCAATATATGTCAACATATTAATTATAAAAATATAAAAGTTCTCGACGTTGCATGCAAAATGGAATTGTTAACATGTATAGAAGATAGCTAAACCAAGCATAGCTCAATTGACATACCTTTATTAACATGTATTGAAGAATATTACTCAAAGTCTCACAAGTCAAAATTAAGATATATCCTTAAATTGGTAAAAAAAGAAAATAAGATATATCCTTAAATTGAATTATAAATTTGATAAATGAATTACAGTTTAATTGATGAGATTGTTGGATTAATTATAGTGTATTAAAGAAGCTTTTAAGGGCATGTTAGGATTAACAAAAGATGAATTCGCGTGCGTCCCATGAGTTTTGCTATAACTATGAAAAGTCTAGTGTTTTGCTATATTTCCAAATGAAAGTGTAATTTGTGCTATAGGACCCAGTTTCTCTTTAATGGAGCTATATGATTGTCATTATGTTCTTGTCAATAAATCGTTGGATATGTAAAACGATTAGGTCACAGTGTACCCTCTTTGAATAATTCCTCCTAAGTTATTAATATCTCGATCAATTGAACATTACATACTCACATCCAAAGTCGAAATTAGGGTTTTAGAGAGAAACTAGATATTAAAGGATATTATTTGGGCATGCATGAGAATAGATATAAGATGATTTGAAAGGGAACAAACAATTTGAATTGGTTGAAATTGGTTTGATTGTACGATTTGGGAGTGGGGAATTTGGGGTCCATTTAACATATTTGTTGCTTTGCTTTGGTTTCCTTCATTCTCATGTTTCCCTTTCTCATCCTCCACTGATTACCATTTTTGCTTAAGCTCCTCGCGTGCCCAAGAATAGTACTTCCACCACTCACTCTTCTCTCCTTTTTATTAAAACCCCATTCTAACCCTCCTTTTATAAGTGGGTCGTTTTAATACCGACACTTCGAACGTTAAATCACTAATTGACTCAAAAGCTAAGGCTCTTGTAAAAAAAATGATATTACAAGAGTTTGAACATGTTACCTCATGCTCTAAAATGCCATATTATATTACCAATTAACTCAAAAGTTTAAACTCATCAGTTATGCTAAATTTAATTACATCAACACTCTAACATCGATTAACAAGTCTAATTATAACATGTTTGAGATTGATTCTGAAATGGTTAACACCACTTTTGTCATTTTGAGAATCATCCTAAAACATGCTTTTAATTATGCAAAACCAATGTAAAATTAAATACTAAATAAATTTTGAGTGATTAAAAATGTATTTCGTAGTAGTTTTGAACAAAACAAAAGTGATTTTAACATTTTCAAAGTCAACCTCAAACATGCAATTAATTCAAAATATATCAATTTAGATTTCATTTAATTTTATTGGTATTTGTAATAAAAAGAAGCTATTTGTTTTTTTTTTGGTGCTCAATATTAAATAAATATATACATATTTTGTCACACAATAATCGAGTTTGTATCTAAAGTTAGAATGACAACCATGTCCAGAGCCAATTCAATCAAGTTAATGGGTTACGTATTAAAAGTAGTAATTAAGTACGCTATACATATTTTCAAACTTTTACAATCTCACTTTCTCTCTCATGAATATTATTAGTCACTTATCATAGTTTATGCTAATTTTAATTCTTTGCTATTACTACATTATATTCTTTGCCATATCAATATATAGGATATCTCTCCTTAATATATATATATAGTATGATTTTTTTTAAAGAAAATGGTAAATGTTAGTGATGTGGCTGAATAATTGTCAACTACCATTGTCCAACTTACAAAGAAAAAAAAATTTATCTTAAATGACAAAACGGTTGAAAATATTTATAATTAATAATAAAATACATCGTCTATCATAGATAGACTGCCATCTATAATGATGCAGATAACCGTCTATCGCAGTTTATTATAAATATATAGTGAAATTTTGTTATATTTATAAATAATTGAGTTGTTTTTGTTAGAAAAATTAGGAAGGGAGAAGAATAATAAGACAGAGAGGTACTGCCATATTCAAATAAAAAAGCCTTTGAGTTAGAGAAGAAAAAGCAAATCCAAGAAGAAAAAACTAAAACCCACCCAAAAAAGAAACCTCTGTTTTTCAAAAAAGCTTCCATAAAACCCTCCAAAACCAATCCAATCTGCCTTACAAACACTTTCTTTTTTTATTTTTTATTTTTTTTTTCCAGCTGAAACAAAACAGAAACTAGAAAAAACACATGCTTTCCCATTTCACTTGCCTTTTCTTCATCACCGCACTACCAAAAACTCTTCATTTCTTCTTCTTCTTCCTTGGACTTCCTCTGTTTTCCTCTGAATCCAAACTTCTTTCAAAATGATTACATTATCAGACTTTTACCATGTCATGACCGCCGTCGTGCCGCTCTACGTCGCCATGATATTAGCTTACGGTTCCGTCAAATGGTGGAAGATTTTTACCCCCGATCAGTGCTCCGGTATCAACCGATTCGTCGCTCTCTTCGCTGTTCCCCTTCTCTCCTTCCACTTCATTGCCTCCAACAATCCTTACACTATGAACTTTCGGTTCATTGCCGCCGATACCCTCCAGAAAATCATCGTCCTGGTGGTGCTCGGTATCTGGACAAAGGTAATATTAAACTACCACGAAACTCAAAAGTTTCAAATAAGAACTATCATTTTACTGAACTGTTTAAGCTGACTGGTTATGGTAAATGATCGATGAAAAGACTCGAACTTAATATATTTTATTGAGATATCACCAAATTAAACCGTTTAAGTTGATGGGTTTCGTTAAATTTACGGTTTTTTTTAACAGGTGAGTCGGAGAGGGTGTTTGGAGTGGACAATTACTCTGTTTTCACTTTCGACTCTGCCCAACACTTTGGTTATGGGAATTCCTCTGCTCAAAGGAATGTATGGCGATTTTTCCGGCAGCCTAATGGTTCAAATTGTAGTTCTTCAATGCATAATTTGGTACACTTTAATGCTCTTCATGTTCGAATTCAGAGGAGCTAGGAACTTAATCTCCGAGCAATTTCCCGACACGGCAGCATCAATCGTCTCAATCCACGTGGAGTCCGACGTCGTTTCGCTCGACGGTCGGCAAGTACTGGAAACAGAGGCCGAGATCAAAGACGACGGCAAACTCCATGTTACCGTCAGGCGGTCCAACGCCTCTCGGTCAGATATTTTCTCCCGTCGATCACAGGGGCTATCGTCGGGAACTCCCCGACCGTCGAATCTCACCAACGCGGAGATTTATTCGTTGCAGTCGTCAAGAAACCCGACGCCGAGAGGGTCGAGTTTTAACCATACTGATTTTTACTCCATGATCGGCGGTGGACCGGTGCCTGCAGCAGCGTCGAGGGGACCGACACCACGACCGTCGAATTATGAGGAGGAGCATCATGGTGGAGGAGGGAAGAGTGGGGCGAGATATTATTACCATGGGAATTCGGCACCGGCGCCACCGCATTACCCTACTCCAAACATGGGAATGTTTTCGCCGACGGGATCAAGAAATGTGGTGGCGGGTAAGAAATCGACGGCGAACGGGCAGGCCGGTCAGTACAAGATGGATGATAGTTACAATAACAACAATAAAGATCTTCATATGTTTGTTTGGAGTTCAAGTGCTTCCCCTGTTTCTGATGTGTTTGGGAGCCATGATTATGGAGCTCCCCATGATCACAAAGAAGTTAAATTGCCTGTTTCTCCGGGAAAAGGTCTTCTTCTTCTCTTCCTCCAACGGACATATTTGGGAGTAATTCTAAAATAGTTAAAACCACTTTTTTTAAACATAATTTTAATCATTTAAAAGTATAAAATTCAATATTAAATGAACTTTGAGCGACTCTCAAACATACATTTCACTTGTTGAGCTTTATATACTAATTTTTAAGTTTACAAGTGGTAGAGACTATTAACAATACAAATTTTTTTTCTTCTTCTTCGTGTTGGATAAGATTTGCATGGTATCATAGTGGATTGAACTTCAAGAGTGTTAGATTCTTACTAGTTTTCATGTTCACTAATAAACAAGAATATTAAAAATGACTATACTTCACGAGATTAATCTTTTGAGTCTATTAGTGATTTAACGGGTTGGATTTTGCAGCGGAGGGCGGAGTGAAACAAAACAAGAGAGAAGAAGTGGAGAAAGAAGAGTTCAGCTTTGGAAACAGAGGGATGAACAGCAGCAGCAACAACTGCCAAGAAATAGAAGGAGAAAAAGGAGGGAAGACAAAGACAATGCCACCAGCAAGTGTAATGACAAGGCTTATTCTAATAATGGTGTGGAGAAAACTCATAAGGAACCCTAATACTTATTCCAGCTTGATTGGCCTCACTTGGTCTCTTGTTTCATTTAGGTATTTTTCACTATAAAAATATCAAAATCTTTACATCTTAGATGCATTCCAGGCTGCAACAGTGCAACTTACGTTCAGTTGTCTAATCAGTTGGGTTTTATTTCTTTGTAGGTGGCATGTTGAAATGCCTGCTATTGTAGCACAGTCAATCTCCATACTCTCAGATGCCGGGCTCGGCATGGCCATGTTCAGTCTCGGTACATAAAGTTAAAGATATCACTTTCTTTTAGAATATTACATTACACCAGACGAAGATTCAGACTTACAGCTTCCAAATATTAAGTTTGGTTATGAATGTTGGTGATAGGTTTGTTCATGGCTTTGCAACCAAGGATTATAGCATGTGGAAATTCCAAAGCAACTTTTGCCATGGCTATTAGATTTCTTACGGGCCCAGCAGTCATGGCAGCTGCTTCCATTGCTGTTGGCCTCAGAGGAGTACTCTTGCATGTTGCCATTGTTCAGGTCCCTTTTTCTCTTTTTAACATATTTCTCATATTAATGCAATATAGAATATATTGTCAAACTTTGAGTCTAACCCTTTCGTTATAAATTTACTTTTTGTAACAGGCAGCTCTTCCTCAAGGGATCGTGCCGTTTGTGTTTGCAAAGGAGTACAGCGTACACCCAGATATTTTGAGCACAGCGTAAGTTAACCGTAACACTTTTTTTTGTTATAATATTGCATTACATGTTTTTTTCAAACTTATGACCTTTTATAACAAACAATGAATTATTTGGTGAGCCTATCACAATGTGGTTAGTAGAGATATTTAGATTTTTGAATCAACATCCAACGGTTGATCGTTTATATGGTGAATTTTTGTTTGCAGAGTGATATTTGGGATGTTGATTGCACTGCCAATAACATTGGTGTACTACATTTTGTTGGGACTCTGAAAAGTTAGTTTCACTTACAAAAAGCAAATGGAAAAGGGAAGAATCAGAGAGTATTGAACAAGAATTGATAACAACATTATTATTTATTATTTACCAAAAGAAAAGAGAATGGGAAAAGATTAAGAGATTTGAGGTTTTTTTTCTTTTCTTTTTGGATACCAAGTTGTAAAATCATGTTTAATTTGTAGCCAATTTTGTTTTACATAAATGTTTCTTTCCTTTTGTTTTCTTTCTTTTTCGTCGTCGTCTTCTTGCATTTTTTTTCACAAATTCTTTCGAGTTGTTGTAAATTTGGAAAAGAAAAATAGACATGAAACTAAGTTTTTTTAAAATTATATTACAAATTTAGTCCTGGAACAATTTAATTAACTTTACAAAATTTCAAAATTTTCTAAAATCTATTAGACACAAATTTGACAAAGAACTAAACTTGTAATTTAATCTTTATATTTTAAAAGTAAAGTTGGTATCTCTCGTACAAATATAACTTTTTAATAACTAAATTTTAGCCCTAGTGATAATTTATATTGTTTCTTAAAAGAAATACACATTTAACTTAGTTTCAGAAGATATTTACATAAAGTTCAAAATTTTTGTTTGTTTACTATATGCAGTGGAAATTGATAGAACAAATACTTAATAATACTTGTAATTCAATTATCACACATTATTATTATTATTATTATTATTATTATTATTATTATTATTATTATTATTATTAATTACATAAAGCGTTCAAAATTTAAAGTATTTTTTTATTGTATGTGAGTAGAGTACCAAATCTCTAACCTTGAAATTGATAGAACAAATTGATGCATCTCATTTTGGCAACATACTTATTAATAATACTATGTAATTCAATTATCACACATTTTCTTTTTTCTTTTTTTCTTTTTTTTTTTTTTTTTCAAATGAAAGTTGTTAAATCATGTTTATTTGTAGCCAATTTTTTTTACCTAAATGTTTCTTTCTTTTGTTTTCTTTATTTTGTATTCACCAATTCTCTCAAATTATTACAAATTTGGAAAAGAAAAATCCACATGAAATTAAGTTTTTTTTTTTTATATTAAATTACAATATTCGTCCCTTAGCAATTTGATTAATTTTTCAAAAATTTGTATTCAAATCTATTAAACACGAAATTGATAAGAACTAACCTTCTTATTTGATTAATTTTTTTTTTTTTTTTTAAAAAAAGTTTGTATCTCTTCTAGAAAACATAACTTGTAGCTGAACTTGCTTTTTAGTTTTAATGAGTGATAATTTGTATTTTTCTTAAAAGAAATACACATTTAACTTAGTTTTAGAAAATATTTACATAAAGTTAAAAAAGTCAGAGTAGTTATTATAATACTATGTAATTCTATTATTATTATTATTATTATTATTATTATTATTATCTTTCACACAATTTTACATTTTTGTCTGTAAAAATTGGCAACAAAATTGGAAAATCTTTGTTTTAAATGGTGGAGAAGAACACACCCTTGATTGACATGAATGCGCAAGTTTCCATAATTAAAGAGTCTCAATTTGTAACTTAAATTACAATAAATTGGCTGGTAATTATTTTCAATTACTATTGTCATCTTTACTATTTTCTTTTTTTTAAATGAAAAAAAAAAAATCGAACCAACTAAAATCTCCTACTTGGGAGTATTTACTTTAACTAATGAAGTTATTATGCTTGAGTCGACGTCATTATTAAAATTTCATATATTATTAATTAAAATCGATTAATTATTAAATATCATAGGAAAAAAAATATGTATCAATATCAATTATATAGATAAACCAACCATATAATTGTAGTATTCCAATAAACTAATTTTTAATTCCATATTTTAAAACATTTAGGCATTTACATTCATATATTATGCGTTTAATAAAATTATATAGCTTGTCATTATAAGATCTAATTTTTTTTTTTTTTAATTTTTAAATTTCAAGAGGCATTAGATAAATATATAGATCAACTGATCATCTTTTTATTTGTAATTTCTTCTTTAGAAAAATTAAGGTTGGCTCCCGTCCATGTTATTTCTCTTTTTAAAATTATTTGCAAATTTCTTCCCTTGTTTTTAAGTTGTATTTTGTTCGTACTTTTGACTTTGGACTATGAAGTCCTCTCATTTGGAAATAATAATAATAATAATAATAATTTCACAAACAATGATAAATTTTGGATTGAGTTTGAAACTTATCCAATTAAAGTACTTTTAAAGTGATGGTCTAAAAAAATGATTAAATTAAAATAAAGAGAATAATAATTATGATTCATTTTAAATATAGCAAAAGAAATTAAAATATTTATAAATATAGTAAAATTTTACCGTATGTCTGCAATAGATCGCGATAGACTATCTATGTCACGCTAGATATAAATAGTAGTCTATCTCAAATAAAGACGGTATATTTTGCTATTAGTTGTAAATATTTTTAACAGATTTGTCATTTAAGATAATTTTCCTAATTATTACATTTTAATTAGGGCTCTTTTAAAATATAGCAACATAAGCCAAATTATTTACAGATATAGAAAGTGATAGACTTCTCTCTAGATTATGACAGATTTCTATCGCTCAAGCGATAGAAATCTATTGGAATCTATCACTGACAGACAAAAAAAAATTATATATTTATAAATAGTTTGATATTTTTTTTATTTGTAATAATTTTTTTTAATTAAAGAAAATTGAATATATGTGCTATAAAATTTTGAAAAATGTAGAAAGAGAGAGTGGAGAGGGACCATGAGAATTTATTACTATGTGAACCTTTTTGGAATATTTAGGGGACAATTTCTCACATTTCCAAAAGCTTCTTTTGTGTTTCTTCCAATTTCTTTTTACACTTTTTTTTCCTTCTTAAATCTAACCTTCTTTCATTACTTACACAGTTTTCCTTTTCATTTTTAGTTTCTGTTTGTGCTTTGTACAACATTCTTAAACATTGTACAATCCTTTGAAGAGGGATGAAATGTGAGTTTTTTTTTTTTTTTTTTTAATGTTTGGGTTTGTCCTCTAAAAATAGTTATTTGCGTAAAAAGAGAATAGCTAACCCAATACGGTTAATTCATGTATCATTTTTTTAAGAATGATTTTCTATGTATCGAAGAGTTTCATAGATCTAAATAATAATACAAAAAGCTAATATTTTGATTTTGTGAAGATTAACTAAATTCATCAATTAAAAATTTTCATTACATCATTTTAAATTGTTAATACCGTTGTCTTTAAAGTGAGTATCGTGCCATGTTTTAAGATTAAATCATTTAGAAAACAAGTTAGATTTATTTTTTTCATTTATTTTCACAGATGAAACTCTCCAACGTTATCACCCTCTATAGTCTTGCTATCACATATCTCAGTTTCCCCCACCTTATAATATCAAATATTCAATTATTACATGATAGATTGTTATCTAAAAAATCAATATCATAACTCTTTTGACATCTAACAAATTGAATATGCCCATCAATATTGAAAGAATATCACTGATTGAATAGACCTGTTTAATCTCAACGTAATGTGCAAGATGTCTAATTATTTTTTATTTTTTATTTTCTTTAAGATTTGGGATAAATTTATTATTTGATAATTTTCTTGCTTAATCTATTATATAATTGTACGTATGAGTTAAACACGTAAGAGTTGAAGTTAAATATTACAAAAGATCTTTCTTTTGTAATTTGGTACTTTGAAAAGACAACATAGACACACGAGCTACGTAATTATTCTTTGATTGTTTATAACTAAATTGACAAACTAAGTTAAAAGATAGAGAGAAATTTCCAAGAAGATATTATTTTGATGGAGAAAGTGGTGCATTATTTTGAGTTTTGGACAAAACTCACTCCAATTGTTGCTAAATTGAATTGATATTCCACCCTATTTGTCATCTCAAAACAACCACATTTGTCTTTTCAATATACACTTTATTAAAAGCAACCATTAAAAAAAAAAAAACCTCAAAATTATTCTTCATGGATTATTATGAATATATGATTACACCTTTCACTAAAGGGAGAAAATTAATGTATTGCCTCAAAAAAAAATTGTGTGAAAAAAATAAGTTTAGCTACAAATTTATAGTTCAATTCAACTTTGAAAAGTGATTTGAATTTAATTTTTAAATTATACTTATGCACATTTGATATTCTCTTAAGTTATAATGTAGTATAGGCATGTCCAATGATCAATTTTAAAAAAAAAAAATAATAATAAGATTTTATCAATAGAATTTTTTCAACATTTAATAGGCTAAATGTTTTTTAAAAAATGTCAAGATAGAGCACAAAGATGCCTAATTCCTACCTTCTCTAAGAAAGAAGAAAAAAAACTTTCAAATTTTTATTTAAAAAAAAAAAAAAAAAAAAAAACAGCTGAAGATTCCCATTCAGTGAAGAATATATTCTTGTTTTCAAAATTAGGAGCAATTTTTGGTTGGGGTCATTATGTGTTTCCATTTTCATCAAGAAATTATTAATCCCTTTTTAAAAAAAAAAACAAAAAAAATTATCACAAATGGTTTATTCATAATGCTATAGTCACAAATGAGATATTGCACAAAAATCAGCTTGACCTAATTTCGTTTGGTTAAAATCTTTCTATTTTGGTAGCATGCATGTAATTGTTCTTTAAAAAAATAAATAACATTGAATACTTTTTCTTGGTTGATTTACCAAACTACTAGTTAAATATAAATGTTTATTTATAAGAGTACTAAAGATTTATTTATTATAGTAATAGCGCATTTGGAATTACTTTTGCAAAAAAGAAAAAAAAAATCATTTGTTTGTATATGTAGTTTTGGAACAATTAACAATTGAAAATGTTTTTAGTATAGTTTCTTAATTATTTTTGTTGATCCAAATTCTTTTCTATAAATCTTAATAAATAAAAAGCATTTTAAAAAATTGGATTACTTTAAAAACTATTTTTGAGAAAGAAAAAAAAAACTTGAGAGAGATTATTCACAAATGATTCTAGAGTAATATATTGAAAATTTTTAAATTATGTAGTGAAAAAAACAAACGTTATTTGGAGGGCTCTTTTCAAATATAGCAAAATGAACCAAAATATTTACAAATATAGCAAAATTTCACTATCTATCAGCGATCTATCTAGATAAAATGTGTATTTTGCTATTAGTTGTAAATATTTTCAGCAATTTTGTCATTTAAGATAATTTTCTTTATTTTTAAATATAGTGGGACAAAAAAATACTCAATATTGTTTTTTTTAATAAAAATACATCACAGATAAAAGTTCAATATAACCATATGCCTAAGCCACCCAAACTAGTAGTGTGCTTGGGATATATTTTGAAATAACTAAATAAATAAAAATGAAATTTTCTGTAATGATATTTGAAAAGATTAAATTAAAATGTGTTTAATATTGAGTGATTTTAATTTATTAAAAATATTTTTTAAAAATCTCAACAAATAAAGGGTTTTAATTTTAAAAACTAATTGCTAAATAAATATAAAAAGTCAAAAAGATAATAAAAGACAGTTTTTGGTTTGAGATGTCGCTTATTGTGCGGACATGTTTGGAAGGGAAGGCAATATAAGTAAATTTATTTAATTTTAAAATAATAATAAAGGCAAATTACAAAATCATCCCAAGTATGGTAATAGTTACAATTAAACCCTTAAACTTTCAATTGTAAAAATTTTGTCCTTGAACTTTTTCAAGTGTTAAAATTGGACCCTCAAGCTTACAGTAAATGTAGAAATTGGACCCACAAATGATAAAAATTGAACTCTTAAACTTATACAAATGTTACAATTTATATAACTATATAGGTTTGAATGTTCAATTTGACTCAATTTTAATATTAATATAGTTTTGAGAATTTAATTCTTAAAATTAAAGGTTTAAGGGTCTAATTGTAACTACCTCTATACTTGAGGAGTGGTTTTGCAATTTGCTCTAATAATGACAATAATAATGAAAACTCTGATAAGTTTTGAAGTTACATGTTAGGGTAGTTACAAGGTTTAAAATGTTATGTCGATGGAAATAACGAAGTCTTAATTTTATGAAAAATTCGATGAAAATATTGATAAAATGTCGATTTCGATAGATATTTCTAGAAAATTTATAAAAACAAGAAATTCAAAAAATAAATGTAAACTAGTAAATAGACATTTAATGATTTTTAAACAAGTTAACATGTTTATTATTTATATTATATTTACATTATTAACATTTTGATGCTTATTTTATATCTTTTTGTTGATTTTTCTAGGATATAATGAAAATGTCAATTAACTCCTCATGTTGATGTCGAACTAAAGCATAGAAATATAGAGATGTGGATAGAAATTTAATACTATAGATAGTCATTGGGTTATTTTTTTTCACTCAAATCTCTCTCATCAATCTTTTGATGGACTATGGGAAGGTTGAGAGGGAAAGAAAATGCAAATATAGACATGTTAATATTTTCCCTAATATTTCTATATTATTTTAAATATTCTTTTAAAATTTTTTCGTTAACATTAACATTTTATTGATATTTCTATCAACATTTTCATAAAATTAAGATATCAACATTTTCTTTCCTACTTGGGATTTAAATTTTAGGAAAGACGCTATTAATGAAAGATGTTATTTATGTCCAAAGAGTTTTGTTTTTTTTTTTTTTTTTCCTATTTGAAAAGACCAAAATAAGTTTATTTAATATTTATTTAGTATAACAAATATGACTACGTGAGAATTTGAATCTCTTACTTCAAAGAGAAATATAATTTGATATGTGAGCTTTTGACTATGTACAATATTTTTTACTTTGTACTTTCATATTCAAATAATATTTAAGTTTATATGAGTTTTAGTATGTAATGGTTTAATTTTTATAATTTTAAATTGTAACAAATTAGACAATTTATTTTTAAATTTGTTATCATTTAATCTATATCTATTAAAATTTATAACAATTTAATTTCTATAATATACACTTTTATCAAGTCCAAGTGTTGATTTTAATTATTTAACAATTATTTTTGTTATAGTTCATACCATATTTAAGTTATATATTTAGTTTAGAGACTAAATAGTAACTAAAAAAAAACGAAAGGAGAGATCAAAATAAATTATGTAAAAAAGAAAGAAGGCAACGAAAGGTGTCAATAGTCATATACAACAAGGAAACAAAATCAAGATGCAAGAAAATTGTCACACCCTCTTTGTGAGTTAGGGAAAGGGTAATCGAGAAAGGGTGTAACAAAAATAGTCTCTATTAACATTTCCTTTATAAATTTTATGAATATATATTTATATAATGTCATTTCTTATTTGAAAATTATCATTATTATTTAATCATTTTCAATTTTTAAAAAATTAACTTTGAATTGCTAAATTTAAGATTCGTTGAAAGTAAGTATATTAAAGTTTTAAAAAAATTAGAAATATAGACTCAAATAATATAGAAAAAATATCATTTTGGTCACTAGATTTTGGTTTTGGTTTTAGTTACTATTTGATTCCTATGTTTTAATATTACTCTTTTAGACTTTGAGTTAGTTTGATCTCAATTTAGTCCTTAAGTTCAAATTGTTACAATTTTACCCTTGAGAGGTTGGATTTTTGTTTTAATTTGGTCTCTAAGTTTCAAGATTTACACTTTTAACGTAATTTTTTTTACTAAATACTTATTATCAGACTTAATTGTTAATGTTTATTAATTAATTTAAAGGAATTATAATTAATTAAGTCTTATTACTTTTTCGTCCTTTTAAAATTTCACTAAATAATTATTTCAATGTGATTAATAGACATTAGTACCAAAATTTAAAATGAATATTTAGTGAAAAATCGAAATTAAAAATATAAATCTTGAAACTTATGATAAATTTGAAATAAACCTTAAAATTCAAAACTATAAACTAAAAGTATAACATTCTAAAATTTAGGAACTAAATCGATAATAAACTCAAAAACTCAAGAATTTAAAAGGTAATATTTTAAAATTGATAAATTAAATAGAAACTAAATTCAAAAAGGAAAAAAAAAAAAAAGAAAAAGAAAAAAAGAGTTTTAAAAGGAAAAGGGCAATCAGCGTCGGGCCTATCTTCATCGAATTTGATGAGGAAAAAAAAATAGTTATCTCTCAATCGTGTGTTAGTAATGGGAAATTGGTGAAGTGTGCCTTCCACTATCTTTTGTTGGGTCGGCCCTTTCCTCGACAATTCTATTTGGCTTTCTCATCTCTTTATTGTTTTTTTTTTTTTTTTTTTTTTCTTTCCTTTTCTCCCTCCCACTAATTTTCTGAGTTTGACAATATGTAAGATAAATGTAACGCCTTATGTTCAAGATTCGAATCAGGATTTTAAATTTGAGTTTGGCACTTGATGTCGTTGTAGATGGTTTCAAAACGGAACTTCTTCCAGTAAGATGTGGTTTGGGGATGTATCAAGCAGAAGCTGGTCGACATGTAACGCTCTAAGCTTAAGACGGAGACATGAATGAATCGAAATCACATCCAAATGAGAGGGATTATGAATCTATAAAAGTATGGTTAAGAAAAACTTAAAAAGAAATTAAAGTTACCACTTATACCAACATGGTGCAAATTTTTTTCCAGTGGCTCAATCATAAGAACTCCATAATTAAGCGTGCTTAACTTGGAGCAATCCTATTTTGAGCCACCTCCTTCCAATTTTTCTAGGATGCATGTGAGTGAAGACAAAACATGCTAAAATCTAGATTTTGAATCCTAGGCCTGGGGTGTTACAGTAAAGATTTGAATGTCTAATAATAATTATTCGGTCGAAAGTATAAGTATTGACCAGTTGAGCTATATTTAAATTAACATATGGGTTTATCGCGGTTTATCACTTATAGAAAATAAAATTTTACTATATTTATAAACAATTTGATTTTTTTTATTTATAATAATTTTCCTATATTATACACAGTTTCGTTACTTTTTTTTTTTTTTTTTTTTATCTTCATACCAATATGAATATAGTTTAATCCTATTTTCTCGAAGAAATTGTATGTTTGAATTTCAAACTTCGTCTTTGTGACAAATGCCCTTTTTAGAAATGACAAAGTATGTTTTTGGTCCTTAAAGTTTGGTGTTGATGCTAATTTAATCCTTAAAATTTTTAAATGGACACTTTTCAAGTTTCATGTTTGAAAAGTTGTTCTGACCGTTTATTGATATCTTTTTTTACTATTAAAAAATATGATGTGATAGCATTAAGGCTAGGGGTGTTCGGCCCAAATGAGTTGGGGAGAATGAACTTATGAACTCCACTTCTTGTTAGCATCTTATTAACGCCTTAAACTATGTGCCCTAACATACTTTCCAACTTCATTCATTACTTCAAAAACTTTTCTAATGGCTTTTTTTTTTATTAAAAATAAAATGAATTAGCTAAAAACATTTTTAAAAAATTTTGTTGACATGCACTATCTCTATTTATTCCTTCTCACTTTTGTCTTTTAGTAAGACTCAACTATGGCTATTATTGATTGATTAGCCATTCAGTTACTATCCCATTATGTTTTCTAGTGATAAAGATGATATGGAACCCTTTAGAACAACTTCTCAAACTCCTTGAACTAAAATTGATATTTTTATAAAATTGTATTATTGAGATTTGCTTAATTTATTTGAATATATATTTCAATGTTTTTTTTTTTTTTACAAAAATTTGGAAAAATAATTTCAAATATTGTCCCCTTTGAAAATTCAAGGGAAGAGAAATAGATTGAATTTAATAGAATAAATTTATATCTTATAAAACATACCATTAAAGTTAAAGTTGTAGGGATCTTGATATCTTTTTTTTTATTTATAATTTTGTCATTATGTGGGTATGTAAATATATTAATAAGTTGATGATGTTAACATCAATATAGACGATCAAACAGAATAAAGCATTAGTAATCTCAAAGTAATAGATTCAAATTTTTTTGCCAATATGTCCACAGTTCATTACAAAAGTTATGGATCGTTTCGAGATTTTGTTTTGCTATGTATTTGTCGATGCAAGCAAGTTGCATTGACAAAAAGTAGTCTTTTTTCAAATGCCACTAAATCTTTCAATTTTTATTAGAGATTTCTTGCATCGATTAAAACCAAAATTTTTGTAGTGGTTTGAATTCAAAGAAAATATTTGAAGTATTAGTAAGCTTCTTTAAAAAGTGTAGATATAAGAGAAAAAGTTAATCTATCTCCTAATTTATTTTAATTCTATGTTTTACTAATACCCTGGATTAATTTTTAAATTAAATATGATTTACCTCCATTTTCCAACTTATTAAACTCAACACATCAATATCAAACATCTTAACAATACTCTAGAAGAAAATATTGGGATTAGACCAAAATCTACCAGGACAAAATATATAGATCATAATTAAATGTGTTATTTAAATTATTTATTATTATATTAGAAAATAAAATCTTAATTAAAGAAAAGGAAATGATTATAAAAGTGAATGGGATCCAATTTGATAAAGTTATATCATATGTACTTTTAGAACCACATCTTTTAAATTATAACATCTCTCACCTTTTGGTAAAGCAATATAATTTTTTTTTTTTTTTGTAAGTGTAGTTTGTTTTTTAATATCATTCCATTACATAAAAAAGAGCGCTAGAAACTTCGAACTATATTGTAAATATTAGTTGAGAAAGTTATTTAAAATTATATCAATAATAATTTAGAGAACTAAGAGAAATGGAGAACTCATAATGCCTAACTCAAATATCACAAACCTTCTTGATTATATAGAAATATGGTTTTGTATGGTCATTCGCTAAGTAACTTTTTTACTAACCAATACAAATTGTAAGAATTATTTCACTAGTGGATCCAAGCACATGTAGAAGTTAAACACTTAGGCATGATTTGGCCATCATGGCCGACCCCTCCTCAGTATCTAGGGTCCACCTCCATACTTAGCCAATCAAGCATCTTATGTCATCCCCTTAGACCTTCATACTTAGGCATTATTTCTTTCATAGAGTTGGCATTCATGAAATCTACGAAGTCGGCCTCTATAGCCTTCTTACTCGAGGTCGACTTTCATGGTTTGTTGATCTTATGAAATGAGTTGATCTCTTTAGCTTGTATGGTTGAGCATATAGGTCGACCTCCATACTTAGCCAAATAACTTCCTTCTCTTAGAATGATTCATACATTAGGTCATACTTGTAAGATCAAATACTTGTATTTTTTTTTTTTTTTATATCACAAATCAAATCTCATATTAGAAGATCAATTGAGCAGATTCACTCACTAAATTGATATAATAAATAAATAAACAAAACATCTCTACTTAAATAGTTAATTAAATTCTAGCTATATTATATGCAATGTTAAATGATATAGATTGAGTACCCACTTTGACTATGTCATTTACATTACATAAAATAAAAATAAGTAATAGAAAAAGGAATCTTATAATATAAATTGGCATTATTTTTTCTTGTTTGATTTGTTTGGTTTCTTTAAATCCCTTTTTTTTCTCTCCATCCTTTTTCTTACAATATTTAATTAATAAAATAAAAGATAAACTAATAAAAGGATAATGGTAATAATAATTCATAGATGTTTATAGAACCAATGTATATCCCTTTTAGCTATCTGCCATTTATAATGGATCCACGAGATTAGACTTTGGGCACTGTCGAAATGATTTAATTTCATATTTTTTGTAAAATAAAACATTATTTTAAGGTGTGTATCTTTATAATTTTAAATGTTATGATTTTACATTACAAAGTCCTTTTTTAATATCTGAATTTTTCATTAAACATATCATTTTTTTATATATTCAGAATTATATGACACATTTTCGAAATTTAAGTAGTACAATGTATTTTGTTTCAAAATATCATTTTATGTGAATGTGACAATTTTTGTTTAGTTTAAGAACATGTAAGCGTAGAGATTCAAATTGTTGACATTGATCTAGTTGAGAATTTAATGTGTGATGAATAAAATTGAACTTATTGAACTATATCATGAATTGAGATGGTTAGAAAGAAAAGATTTGAGATAGAGGCATACATTGATTGGAACAAGCTCAATGTAGACCAGCCATAAGGCAACCAATACCTAAGCCTAACCCAACAAACTTAGGGTCAAAGGTCCACAAGGTCGCCTCGGATAAGGTCAAAAGATTGAGGTTGAGGTGACTCATTTTTCTTCTAGACATGTCTCAACCACACACTTTTGACTCAGGAAAACACCAAGGTATGACGTTCAATCTCGTTTGGTCCAATTTGAAGGAAAACACTAGAGAATCCTAAGCCAAACAAAATAAATATAACATTACAACCCTAATTGGAGTAAGTCTACCTCAATTTTAAACCCTACATTTTTTTTATTTAACCATTAAAGTTGGCGTGACAAACACCACATTAGTGTGCAATTCTTATTTTACCAGTTATTCAACATCTTGAATTTTTTGTTGACTAGTTGAACTATAGTGAAGTTGACTATATGAATATGATAATGATTTATTTACAAGCAAGATCAAAATAAACCTAAAATATTTTTTTTTTTTTGGGAAAAAAATTCGAAAATTTTCATTTTTTGACACAAAATTTGTGAGAAGTTTGTTTAATTCCTCTCAAACTCACTACCTATCTATCATGACATGTTAACATTCACCAACAAAGAAAGGTATAATTGAGAATTTTTTAAATACAAAAATTTGTATTGAAATTTTTAAAACAATAGAAACGCTACATAGAAAAAACTCCCAATATTATGACTAAAATATATTTAATCTAAGATAACTTTTAAAAATTAATGAATATTACATAACATGAAACAACTTTCATTTCAAGACCAAAGAATGCTTATACATGGGCCCATTGTTCATTCTGAGCCCATGGGCTTTTATTGCTGAGCTTCATGTTGTGATTGGGCTTTCGCATTCATCACTATTATATCCGTTATATTACAGTTAGCCCAATAGTAAGGGCCCATTTTATAGCAAATCATTTTGTATTGTTTATTGTAATTGATATATTTACATAATTAAAACACACACACACAATCGCCTTCTAATTAAAATTTTCAAACAAAGTTAATTATAATTTTAGCTCTTAAAAAACATTAAAGAAAAAGTAGTACTCTTTTTTTTTTTTTTACTTCTAAAAGCATTTTTAGTAAATAAAAAATATATTCTCTCTCTTTCACTTGTGCTTTATCTCTAAATTTTAGCTCTCCAATGCATGTTTTTCTATTTTTTTTTTCTTTCTAGGCTATATTAATAACTTGAACAAGTACAAGTTATTATACTTTTTATTTAGAATAATTTGGTTAATTTAGAAGAAAACGCATGAGCTTGAGAAGAAAGTAGTGTAAAATGAATAACTCTACATTCGTAATATTTAATATTTACAAAAGCTTTTATCTTGAAAATTATGAGATTTATATCTTTTTTAACGCAAGAAGCAATAAAAAAAATAAAAAAAACAACTAAGGACAAGCAAAGATGCTGCCAAAGTGCGTCGAAAAACCCGTGTCGAAGAGAAAAGAGAATAGATAGACCCATGGACGGTGACTATCGTGTCACCATGCAAGTGGATGATTGATTTGACTAAAGTCATGGCAGAGCCAATGAACTTGTGACGCAAAACATGGAATTAAATGCAAATGTGTCAAGCAATCATGAGGATCGCCTTTTTGGACGCCTATAAATAGCCCACGAGAACTCAATATGAAGATATCCATAGATGTTATAGCGAAAGCTCTGCCGAATCTCCTTCACATCCATTTTCATCTTCAACCTCGAGCTTCTCTTTGAGGAATTTCGAGTGAGAGCTCAGTCTTACCTCTCGAAAAGTAAGAGTTCATCCCCTCTATCTGTGCAAATACTTCAAATAACCATCATCAGAAACAAGAAGTTGCAATTGGTGGCTTGACATTATTCTTTCAACATTGTACTTTATTTTCTAGACAATTCTCATTTGTATTAAGATAGTAATTTTGAAATACTCACAATTTCTTTAATATAAATCAGGTTGCTCCATATTTCCATTTATCCATATCACTTTCATTTTCTATCATGGCTAACAACTCCCCAATAGGTTGAATGGATTAAGCTAACATTTTTCAAGTTCTTGCATAAGTAGCATTCATCTTATTTTGATGCTTACTGAAAACCTTGCATAAGTCTATCGAACAAATAGATTTAAGTAAGAATGATGAACTGCACGAGAGAGTAAATGGTTAAATATTTCATTTTAAACAAGAAAAAAAATTAGCTTTAGAGATAAAGTTAGTCTTTTGTCTAAAAGAAACGATGCATGTGTCTTAGAGATAAGATAAATGTGGCTTAGAAGTATTGAGAGGTAATTTCTTAATTTTAGAGTTTCAGATATGAACGTTTGCTTATGTATGACTTAAGAAAATGTTAATGAACTCTTTTCAACCCTACTTTCTCCATTAGTTTTTCCACTTATTAAGGTCTGTTGTTTTGACTATATTTGTACTTACATTTTCACCATCACCATTCTCCAAGCATCGTCACTTTCCATGTTCACTCAATCATCTTTACACTTTTGTATATTCATGTAATTAATCCATCTGTAAAGCTTCCCAACGCATTATTTGAATAGAATATTGTATCAAATTGACAAAATCTTAACATTTATTTTCCTCAAATTCCTGCATTCAACTCTAGACTCTCGAGGAACCCTATTAAAAACTTACACTTGGGTTTTGATAAGAAAACTTGCGTTTAATTGAGAAAATTTCTTTACATTATAAGTGTGACATAAGGCTAAATTCACACTTATTTCAAACTGAATATTAACACAACATATATTATCTAAAGTTTTTGTTTATGTAGATAGGGCCTATTTAAAAAAAAATATATATATATATATATATATATATATTTATATATTTGAGTGCAGCCCTTGCTGCATTCAATTAAAAATTGACACGTGTTATTTAAAAAAATAAATTTTTTTTTTTATGTGTATAGAATAAGGGAACATGAAACTTAGGTACAACCTAGACTGCACCTAAATATTGCTCTTAAAAAAAATGTCAACTCTTCATTCATTTTGGTTCAACATGTGAAAGTTGAGAATAAAATCTTTATCTTTTTATTGATGATATATATCTTAGCTAATAATGTAATATGTCTAGGTTCACAATCCACATCATTATAAATTATTGGCAAATTTTGTTGTTTTGGTGTTGTATAATTATTTGTCCTTTTAAGGGAGGGGAAAAAACTCTTATAAGACGTTTGGTGGAGGAGTTGGTAGAGTGAAAATCGAGTTATTAACTTCATTTCTTGTTTCGCCCAAGAGTTCTTAAACCTACTATATGCCATACGACTTATTAACATCAATTTCATTTATTAGCTCACGATGACAACAAAAATTTACTTCTTGCTCTAAAATTTCAAGCATCCATTTCTTAAAAATTAAATATATATATATATATATATATAAACAGAAACAATGACGATTGTTATATATTTAGTTATTCATTTTTAATATTTTAATATTTTAATTTTGATACTAATTATTGTTAAAATTAATTAACAATGGAAGCACAGAACACAATAATCAATATGGTGTTGACTCGGTTATCATTCTTCGGTCGATTAATTTATCACTTCATAACAATTATTTCGTTTCAAGGGGAAAACTTTTATTTTTTCTCTCTCTTTTTCTTTTTTGTTGAATTATAGAGTTAAGTTTTCTTTATGTTTATTTAGTTTTAAAATTTTAAAAACAAAAATTTCTAATTTTTTTTTTAAATTTACAATTTTATTAAACACAAAATTTAAATTGTAGAGTTTCATTAGACACAATATTCAAATTTCTGTGTGATAGATCAATTAATTTTCAAATTTTCAAATTTTTCAATAACCTATAAATGCACGATTAAAAGTTCAAAAATCTATTAGACACAAAGTTGAAAGTTTGAGAATTCTATTAAAAACTTTTGAAAGTTTAAGTATCAAATAAACACAGATTTCAAAATTTAAATACTAAATTTACCATTTAACCTAACTTTTAAATAAACTAAAATATGTAATTTTTAAATGAAGAATATGTGGTTACCAAAAATAATTCCATGCACTTTCCCTTTATAATTGTTAGATTCATCATGCATAGTAAAAAATCGAATATTTATATCTATATATGATTATTATTGGAGGGGCAACGACCAACCACTCTCAATAATTTTTCACTACAAGACATTGAAAACTTTATAGGGGAATTTTTCTATTACATCCCTATCCCTATCAATTATTTGTTGCAAAAATACCCATCAAGATTAATCGAATGATTGTCCAATTAAAAAATTACAATTTGGATTTAATATTCATTTATCTTATAATGTTTCTAAAAAATGTTTAAATTGAGGTTAAAATACCATTTTGATTCCTGTACTTTGGAATTTATTCAATTTTAGTTTAGTCTGTACTTTCAAATGTCCAATTTTAGCTTTTGTAAATCTTAAATTTAGTCTTTCAAAGTTAATTTTTTTTTTTATCGAAATTGATTAAATAATCATAATAATTTTCATGCAAAGAAACTCCATATGTGAATATGTTTTCAAAATTAATAGTAAAAATACTAATAAAAAATAAAAGGTAATGAAAAAAGTCTACATTAAACTAGTAGTAATTATTAAATTTAAGATTTATTGAAAGTACATGGACTAAAAGTAGACATTTAAAAGTGTAAGAACTAAAATTGAATAAACTCCAAAGTACAAGGACGAAAATGATATGTTAACCTTAAATTTATTTTAAATAGTTTCGACATCATTTAATCATAGTCTATGAAGGAACTGAATCTTCATCAATTTTGACAGCAGCGATTAACAATAGAGAAGAAGGGTGATGGCATTAAATAACCAAATTAAAGAAAGTATACGACTATTCGAATGACCATTAATTAGTCTATAAATATGGTCTTTATTCAAATTGATTTGGTAGATTATTCATTTAGCAATTTGTCTTCATTAAAAATTCTCTTCATGTCAAATTCGTTCAAGTTTGGTATATCCACAAAGTGCAATTCATTGATCTTGTGGACGGAGTGCTACCTCGAGAATAAAGGTAATTTGTTCTATTTTGGAAGAAAATTACTCTCAAACTCAAGTACTAGGATTAGTAAATTTGTTTTAAAGAGACAACTTGAAGTCGTTGTGCTCAAATAATTTTGTATATGAATTTATGATTTTACATGTTTACTTTAAATAACAATTACAAGATTTTTGTTGGAAAAAATGAAGAAAGAAAATGGGGAGACATTCAATCACTACAAAATAATAACAAATTAGTATTTCTTGTCACATTAGCAATTTAATCACCACATTATTATTTTCGTTAATGAATTAACGGTCAAATTAGCTAAAGTTTATTTAGAGATTTTTCAAACATCAAGAACAAACGTGTCCATTTTTCAAGCCCAATTTAAATTTTAAATTTTAAGTTTTTATTTTTTGATTCAATGACTTTCTTGTTTCTATTTGGTTGATAATTGATATTTGATATTTACATCTAAACTACGAAATTAATCGCATGATTAAAAAAAACCGTTTACAAGAAAATATTGAAGATTCGATTCTCAATATCATAAAATAAGTAAAAGTAGCCAAAGCAGTCTTCTAACTGATGATTATAATAAATGGCATACTATTAAAAAAAAAATTATTCAAAATTTATTTTTTTAGTATTTGTATTTAAAGATTAATTTTATATTTGACCGAATAAATCCTAATTATATGTTAATTTGATAATTATAGGACCTCTATTCTTAAGAAGGAGGGCTCTTGACAGCACTTTGCCTTTTGGGATATTTGTATTTTTAGAAGAATAATGATTAAAATAATAAAAAATATTTTACATGACAAATGGTTGAAATTTTTTACAAATAATATCAAAAAATTACCGTCTATCGTAAATAAACTATGTTAGACTACTTTTTGTATCTATCACGAAACAAATAAACATAAATAGTAGTCTATTACAGTCTGTCGCTGTCTATCGCAGATAGACACTATAGTTTTGCTATATTTATAAAATTTTTTTGTTCATTTTTCTATATTTGAAAACAACCCTTAAAATAATTGTGTCGTGGTATTTTAAAAGTTAATTAGGTTTAAATACATTTAGAGTTCATTTACTTTTGATTTTAATTTATTTTAATTTTTGTACGGTTTACATAGATCCTTTATCTTTATACTTTTGTTTGTATTCATTTTAATCTTTGTACTTTTAAAATCTCAGTTTTGGTTTTTGTATTTTAAAAAAGTAAGAGTCTATTTGGCCAACAATCTGAAAACAGAAATTTGAAATTAAGGGATTCAATAAAAATATAGTTGTATTTCATATTTTCAGACATGTGTTTGGTAGTAGATTTAAAATTTAAATTCTAATTTAAACAATTTTTAAAAAATGTGTTTGATATTCTATTTATAATCCATAAGACTAATTGTAGTTATTCAATCAATATTAAGTATTATTATTAATTGATTTATGAATTTGTTGTATGTTTAAAAAATTGTATAATTATTATTTTTTAATATCATATAATATATAATATATTACATATTTTTAATATAATTCAACATTTTAAAATATCAAATTCAAAATTTGAATACACTGAAAACACAAAAATGTTATTTTTATAATTTGCACTGTTTGGATCACTAAATGTGAAAACAGTCTTCAAAAACAAAATTTAGACTTCCTACCAAATGCATATTATTTGAATTCAGTGATTTTGAAAATATAAAACTGAATCTAAGTTGCCTACATACTAAACTTGGTGTGCATAATTTTAACACAGTTTACATACACTCTATAAATCATATTATATTATATCATATTATAGAGATTTGAAGGTTTAAGTAGGTATTATTATAAATACATTTTATATCATTCGGTTAAATTTCAAGTATAGTCACTAAACTTTCATGTTTTTGTCTAATAGGGTTCTAAACTAAATGTTTCTAATGACTCGTTAAACTTTCAATCCATGTTCTAATAGGTCCTTAGACTTTAAAATCTCTCAATAAGTCTATAACCTTTCAATTTTGCTTTTAACATGTTTATGACATATTCAAAATTTTGAAATATTAACTAATCTATTTGATATAGAATTTAATTTTATGTCTAAAATTACGTTAAACTTTAAATTTTATATCTAGTAATTTTAAAAAAATGTAAAATGCGTGAATGTTCTATTAAACAAAAAATTGAAAATTCGCACATTTGTTGGACTTAAATTGAAAGTTTAAAGATCTATTAGACCTTTTCTTAAAATTCGTAGACCTATTAGATACAAGTTAACAATTGAGAGACTTATTTGACACGTTTTTAAAGTTCATAGACCAAATAAACACACACTCACAAATTTGTAAATTCAAAGATTAAACTTTATAATTTTAAAATTTTTATTAAAAATATATATATTTTTTACAAAAAAGCATTGACCACTAATTCGTGGGATATGTTTTAAGTTTCACATGATAATAATATTCACACATTGATTGGCTATAAATATTTGGTTTCGGTCTCATATATTTTCTTTTTTGTTGCATAATTTTATACACCTTAACTTTGTTAATTTGAATAATATTCATTCCATTTTTTCTTAAATTCTATCCAAGAATGATGAGATTTGAATATATGTTATAAATAATAAGTGGTATCATATCAAATTTTCTTTTAATTCTAAAAAATAAAGTCTAAAGAAAAAAGTTTAGATAAAATTATTATCGCAGGGACTAAATTAAAAATTGTAGAGAAAAGGAAGGATATAGCTGAAAACGAGATTTTAAATACTTGTGGACCAAAAAATAAATACAAACAATTCATCTAATAAAAATCAAAATTTTAAAAACTTGTGATCCATAATCAAATATTTTAGACCAAATTATCTGTTTAAAACAAAAAATATATAATCTTTCAGGAAAAAAAACAACACAAAATACAAGGTGGAGACTGGAGAGTACATAGATATATATAAAAATGGCAATAAAATATTCTCTAGGAAAAAAAAAGGAATGGAAATAAAATAAAATGAAACTAAAAAGAATAAAGATCGAATAATTATTTAAATTGAAAATTAAAGTTAAATTGCAATTTGGATTCATCAACTTTCACATATAAACTTTATTTGTAACTCTCTGCTTCGAAAATTTTATCAATTAAAATTTTAAATTAATAATTGTATTAATTTAAACTTGCATCAATGTATTTATATAATCATTATGTCAATTGGATGAAAATTCATTTCTTATCAATATACTCTGTCATTGTTATTGAACATTTGTATTTTAGCATTTTTCTTTAATATTACATTAATATTTATGCATTTTTTTTAAAAATATATATATGTGAAGATCATATGTTAATGATTTAAAAATGAAATGATGTTGGAGGTTTAAATTTTTGTTACAATTAAAAAATGAATGTTGTTCAAAACTATAGTAGTAGTAGTAAAAAAATTAAAACTGCAAACAGTATCAAATAATTGTAAAACTATCAAACACTTTTTTATTTTAACTTTAAAGTTATTAAACATAATGTGGAATTTATTATCCACTTTTTCCAAGTTAAAAAGTCTAATATAAACACATCCTTTTCAAAAAAAAAAAAAAAAAAAAACTAATTTGGAGAATTAAACAACAAAACGTGTAGCATCACGATTCCAAAAAGTTTGAAAACAAAAATTAAGGTATCCTTTTGTAACAATTTGAGTTCATATGGTAGTCATTTAGTTTTTTTTTGAAAATTAAGCCAATAAACACTTATTCCCTCTCTAAATTTCTTATTTAGTTATCTACTTTCTATCAATATTTTTAAAAAACCAAGTCAAGTTTTAAAAACTAAAATTTTTTTTTAATTTTAGAATTTGACTAGAATTAAACTCTTTTATCTAATAAATATATAAATGGTGGTAAGAAATAAGGAAAAATACCTTTAATTTTCAGAAGAAAAAAAATTACTAAATGACATCTTGATATTTTGTTTTAAAAAATTGTGCTTATTTTTTTTCACTATTTGTAGTGTAGACATTCAAATTCTTAGCCAATCTCTAAAAACAAAACAATTTTTTAAAGTTAATATCAAACCACATGTTTGCATAGAAAATGTGTTTTTGTGTTTCCCAATGGAGTAGTTTTTAATTTAATTTTTTTTTTTTTTTGTTCTTTTTTCTAAACTTAGCTAAGAATTGACATGTTTCATTAAAAATAAAAAACTATAATTAAAAAATTGTGTAACAAGAACATTTTTAAAAATAAAATATTAAATAAGTACTAAACTGAACCAAAATTAGTCAATATCAAGCCACACCACATATTTTTCATTAAAAAAGAAAAAAAAAAAAAAAAAAAAAAAACTTGTAACGATTAAAACCGTAACAGCGATGTTGTAACCACAAGACTTGAAAAGGAAAGAGATTCGAATTATTAGGGAAAGAGATAAACGACAACGGAGAATCCCAACTTGAATCTTCAGACTTCAGCTATAATATTATTCGGATAATATTTAGATTTAAATTCCATTTTCCTTTTTTAAATTAATATTACAACTTTTTTGTAAAGGACTTAAATACTCAAACACAAACCTATTCATTCTATACAAATTATTATCTCATTATTTAATTAATTTCAATAAAAAAAAAATAAAAATAAAAATTTATTTTAAATATATTTAAATTTATAAGACTAAAAATTACAGATATCTTAAGAATAGCCACGTCAATAACATGAAAGGACCCCACATCCACATGGACACCAGTCGTTCGTTGTACGATCACTTCACATTTAGCCACTTCACCAGGGTATCAAATATATATATATATATATATTCAAATATTGATCTCTTCTCTCCCACTTTTTAACAAGTTTTTGAATTTTCCAAAAAATAAAATAAACTAACAACATTCAAGTCTTTGTCAATTCAATTTTAAAATGAAAATAATTAGAATCCTATTTTTGGAGATTTTGTTTATATATATGTATATTGAAGATTCTCAACAACTACAAAATTTTATTTAAATAAAACTTAAAATCTAATCAAGTTATATTGAGATTTTTTTCAATTGCATTTGACATATAAGATAATCATAAAGTTTGTTTAATATAGAAAAATGAATCAAAATATTTATAACACTAAAATTTCATTGGATCTATTCAGATAAGACAATAAAATTTTGCTATTATTTATAAATATTTTAAACAATTTTGTCATTGAAAATAATTTTCCTAATTTATAAGAAAAATTATGTTAAATGACAAGTTGAATTTATTTACAACTAATAACAAAATACACAGTCTGTCTACGGTAGACCATGATAGATTGCGAAAACTACTATATGCGTCTATCGTGACACGGATACTAATTTATAGACAGTAAAATTTTGCTATATTTGTATATATTTTAATTTATTTTGCTATATTTAAAAAAAATTCTAATTGTACTAGTTTTTAAATTTTTATAATTTTTATATACATTTACTTGAGTAAATTTTAGTACTTACATTCTGATTTTAACATAATTGAGAAAATTTAAAAATTAATAATCACATTTTATTTTTTTTATTGTTTTTCTACTATGATTTTTTACCGGAAAGTAAAAGTTTGTAGTGTGCCGTACGTGTCAGTTAAATAATCTTGGGGTAAATATAGCATCACGCTTTTCAATGACATTTCAAGAAAAGCCAATATTAGTTTTTTTGTCTTCTTCTCATTTTTTTCCCCCTCTTCGTTTAATAAAAAAGCAGATGCTATTTTATTACGTAATAATGAACATTCTTTCTTGTAAAGTAAATTCCATAACCCACTTGTAAGTTGTGATGCACCATTTGAACTCATAAGTATTTAATACCAAAAATGGGACCATATTATTAACTCAAATCATACAAAATCACACTATAAATTAGGAGTGAAACAAACAAAAAAAAAAAAATTGAAATATCAATATGATCCAAATTAATCAATTTGGTTTTTTAGTATGAAAATGGACATCTTGGTTTGTATTTGGAGAAAATAAAAAAGTATTTGTTCAGATCAATTTTTGATTGAGAAAAACAATCAAAACCGAACTGAACCGAAGTTATTTTAATTATTATGGTGCATACATATTTGTTGTTTAGAAAGGACCAATTATTATGGAGTAGGTATCTCTTTCATTTAGAAAAGTGCCAAAAAAAATTGTCCAATTTCAATCTATAAAAAAAGAAAGAGACCAATTTAAAAATAGCAAGTAGGTCCATTAAAAAAAAATGGAAAAAAAAAATACAAAAAGTCAAGAACCAAACCGATAATAAACTAAACCAAATTAAAAAAAATTTATTGGTTTTGTTATTTCTTAAACATTAGTTTAGATCTATTTATAAAATCAATTGGTTTGATTTTCTTCATGGTTGGTCTGGAAACCAACAAATCAACATTTTTCTTTAAAAAAAAAAAAAAAAACAACATTATAAGACTAATAAAAGCGTTATTTCCTATTTAAAAGCTATTTACTAAACTATAAATTGATAAAAAGAAATCATGAACTGTTGAATGCAATAGATTAAATTTGACTTTTGTCTTCTACTCCATCTACGTTGACTCATCATTTTTGTATTGTTTTCAAATGTTTTTTTGAATCTCAAATTAATTAACGCATAGATCAATTTTAAAATTTAAAAGATGCGGTGGGTAGAATTATAATAACCATAGTTTATAAATAATTTGTAAAATTTGTACTTATTAAATAATTATTTATGAAAATTAATTAATGAAAGAGAAAAAAGTTAGAACTCTCCTCATCCTTCTCATTACCCCCTCACACCGCAAAGGGCCATTTGATATATGACTTTAACAAGTTTTATATGATTGGCTTTCAAAAAGAAAATTTATTTCATATTTAGTAGTATATATTCAAATTTATTATTTTGGTATTTCTTAGGACTATTTTTAAAAATAAAAAAATAAATCAAAATATTTATAAATATAGCAAAATTTTATTGTGTATCGTGATATATTGTAGTCTATCACAGATAGACGATAATATTTTGATATTATTTATAAATATTTTCAACAGTTTTGTCATTTAAAATAATTTTTTTATTTTCTTACTTTAGAGTTTTTTTTTTTTTTTGGAGTAAGTATTGTTGAACTTTATTTTATGTACTTTTAAAAATGTAATAAGTCTTAAATAGTTTATTGTTGATTTTTTTTATTAAATTTTTTTCTATTATCTACTAAATTTAAAATTAAACACTTGTAGTATGAGACAAAAATTAAATAAATTCTTAATTACAATTAGTATATTGTTATTTTTTTTTTAATAAAAACAGATAATTACAAAATAGAAATATTAAAATTGCCTTATATTATCTACTTTATTTTGTGAATGCAATTAGAAACTTTTCAAAACCTTTTCTCCAACCACGCAATTTGCTTTTTATTCATGAAAAAGCCTTAAAAATCTTTTTTTTTTTTAATATATAAATATTATAATTATTATAGAATCTCAAGGGTGGGACCCATCTTGTAAAGAGATTGATTATGATTAATTGATTGGTGAGTGGACGCCCCCACTCCCCACGTCTTGTTTGGTCTTTTTTCATGCTACTGTTCTGTCATAATTTCCATTTTCCCAAAAATAAACCGACATAAAATAAATAAACAGAATAGAAAAATATCCTCTTGAGTCTTGAATGCCAATTTAATTCCATAACTTTAATATGTATTTCCAAAACCGACTTTGAATAAGATTTTAATTATGTCATGTAGCATAAATTTAACTTTAATGTATTATCAGACTAAAAAAATAAAAATTGTATTTCATATCACTCGTGTAGATATTGAAGAATGGAATAAGAGATTTGGGTGGATGATATTAAGATTTTTTTTTTCTTACAATTTGTAGGTGGAATAATTAAACTTGAAGTGATTACGAGTTTTATGTTAGTTTAATTATGCTTATTTTGGTGACATTTATAAATTCAAGACCTAGCAATGAACTTATTAATACTTCAGCATGTTCAATTTGTTTTTAAGCTTTTCATAAATTTCTATGCATTAATAAACTATAAATTGAAAATAAAGTAGTGTTGAAATGTGTTTAATATTAGGAGATAACAAAATTGACTATATAAATATTAAAAATAATTTAAAAATATACTTATGAGAATTATAGTTGGATATGTCATTTCACTAGAATAGTCTAATGGAGATAGTGTGCAAAAGCTTCACAAAAGCTTTTTTCTTTTTCTCAATTAACTAAAATTATATGGACAATCAAGCTGCACCTAATCTCCATACTTTCTTTTTTAACTCACAAAGAAAAGGAAAAAACTACCGGCAGTTTTTTCTCGAACAACTCTCTGGGTTGCATAGAAATAGTGCCGCCCATATTTGTGGGCACTTAATTATTTTTTAAATTATATTTTGAAAAAGTTTAGACGAGGATTGCATTGTAGGTCAGTAGCTTAAACAACACTCAATAAAAATATACTATGTAGCAATTCTTTAAAAAATTGAATTGTTTTTATTTTTGTTATAGTATGCATAGAAAAAGGGATGTGTGACTACATCTAATTATTGTCCTCATATTTTAGATTTTGTATTTGTGACTAGAGCATTGATTAAATAATTTAACTATCTAGTTAAAATGTCACTTTGATCATTGTTATTCAAATTCGATCTTAATTTAATCATTTTAATTTTAAAATTGCTGACTAAATTTATTTTGGCCTCTACACCTTCAAAATATTTTTCTATCTTTATCATTATGATTTCTCTTTAAAGTGACTTTTAATTTTACTAATTAAATTGTGAATTAAAACTAATTAAAAAAATATATGGAATTTGGAGTGGGTAAAAATATGGTGTAAAGAAATTAACTACATTGATATTAAACAAAATTTTGGTTATTTATTTATTATTATTATTTGGGAAAGCCTTATGGATGAGTGGCTAATTTTTATTGTATCACAAATAATTAAATATTCTAACCATATAGACTATTTGAGAATGTATTTGGAGCTCTCTACTCAATTTTATATCCTATTTGGTAAAAGTTATTTTCCCATCCTAGGATAGCCTCTTACCCAATTATATTAATTATCTTATAGTTCTTATCAACCCCTATACATGAGTTTAGGGGAAAAGAAAATCCTGCACATATGTATGTATCATAAATATTTTAGTTAAATTTGAATACTTTCAAAATTATTTTGGTAGTCAACAACACGATAAAAAATATATATATATATATATATATATATATATATATTAAATTTGAGAAATTATTTTAAATGACAAAATTGATGAAAATATTTACAAATAATAGCAAAATACGGTATATCGCAAATAAACAATGAAATTTTTCTATATTTATAAATATTTTGGTTCATTTTTCAAACAATTCATTAAATTTTATATTTATATTAAAAATAGTTGAGTTTGTGAATTTTTTTATTTGATTATTAATTTACATATTTTAGCATTTTTATAAATAATCCTTTATATTTAAATTTGAAGTCAAAACTTAAATCTAACTCAACTGACTAAAGCATTACCTTACAACTTCTTAAAAAATAAAAAATTGAACCGAAAGAAAACCAACTTATAATTTAGTATTTAATTTTGTAAATCAAAAGTTTATTTTATTTTATTTATAGTCCCTAAACTTTTTGACTTTTTTTTTTAATTTTTTTAAAAAACTTCACATTTTCTATTATCTATTGATAACAAATGGTGGGAGGATTCAAATATTTAGTCTCTTAACTAGTTTAAATTATTCTCATGTTTACAATATAATATACAAGTTAACCTATTATAACTTTACAATGAAATTTAAGTTATTATACAGGATACCATGAACATTAAAATAGATTTCCATTATATCCCTAGATTTTAAATAAGTTTCATTTTTACCTTAGAACTTCAAATTTTGTCAAAGATTTGTTTCAACAACACTAACATGTAAAGCTAATTTTAGAATAAAATTAAAAATATTTCAAAGCATTGATGCATATAAATGAAATCTATTTTCTAACCTTAGAGAACTATTTCGAATAATTTATCCTAAAATTTTGGTTCCACAATGTTAATTTGATAATTTGATGTTATGTTTTATGAGATTAAGAAAAATAAATAATTTAAGTGCAGTTTATGCTACAACCAATTAAAAATTTACACGTGTCAATTTTTTAAAAAAGAAAATTTAAAAATATATTTATTTGTGTGACTAAAATGTATTACTGGATGCATTTTTCAATTATATATATAAGAGAAAAAAAAAAAAGGAAAGTAAATGCTCTAAATATTTTTCTTGAGTTCGTGAGTGTGGCAGATGGATAGAAAATGGTCATCTTCCTCTATAAAAGGCTGCATGAACTGCAAAGCCATTGTCTTACAATTGAACTCAAACCCAAAGGCAATTACGCCATTACTCTCTCACTCTCTCTCCGGCTTAAATGGCTACTCCGGCTTTAAATGGTTGTTGAATTTTTGTGCATTTTCTACTGTAAAATGCATGTTTATTCTAAGATTAATGGCGATTGAATGAAATGAATACTAATTTTCTTTATCAGGCGAAGAGCGATTGATTCAAAAGAAGTACTGGATTGAGCATTCAGCCGGACTGACGGTAGAGGCTATGCTGCTGGATTCGAACGCCTCTGATCTTGACAAAGAAGAAAGACCTGAAGTAATAATTAATATCGAACAGTTTAATTTCAATTTCATTCCCTCAGTCTCGTTTCGATTTTGATTTGACGCGATTTCAGTTTTAATGTGGAGTTAATTTTTTATTTCGATTCTAGAAATTTTGATTTTCTCAACACAATGGATATTTCAGGTGCTATCTCTGCTCCCGCCGTACGAAGGAAAATCGGTGCTCGAACTTGGAGCCGGCATTGGTCGTTTCACCGGAGATTTGGCGGAGAAAGCCGGCCAGGTTCTGGCATTGGACTTCATCGAGAGTGTGATCAAGAAGGTAATTGATTTTCCGATTGAATCGTATGAACGTTAATTAGAAACAGAGGACTAACTTTTGGCTTTTGATTTGATTTCAATTTCTTAAACCCTAATTTTTGTTGGTTTGTTTGTTTGTTTGGTTGGTATATGCAGAATGAAAGCATTAATCGGCACCGCAAAAACGTCAAGTTCATGTGCGCTGATGTAACTTCTCGAGAGCTTAATATTTCCGAAAATTCAATGGATTTAATCTTCTCGAATTGGCTGCTCATGTATTTATCTGATATAGAGGTAAATTATATAATCTACTCTATATAATTTTATATTTTGTTTTTTAGTCGAGTGAGGATTCCAATATCTGTTATAATAAATTGAATAGTTATTGGTGTTGGTCCTTGTTACAATATATTTTTATTCTTTTCATTTTTGAAAATTAACCTTAGAAGCATTATTTTCAATATTTAGTTTATTTTCTAACTTTACAGCTTTATTTACCTACTTCTTAAACCCATTTTTCACAAAAATAAATAAAAATATTTAAACTAAAATAAATAATTTATGAAATTTGACTTACAAGAAAGAGGGTGAAAAACTTATAAACAAATTGTTTGGAAACAAGCATAACTTTAGAAAAATAAAATAATTATATGCACAAAAACTAAATTTTTCGAAATTTTATTTTGTATTATTAATGTATGAGTTTTTTTTAATGCCTAATAAAGTGATATTTGGACTCACTTGATAAGCAAATAAACATAACTTAAATGTAATAAAATTTATAATATTAATAACGAGATCTACTATTCTTTTCACTCCATATGATGATATGCTCTTTTTTGGTAGTTAAATTTAGTGTAATTTATAAATTGGAATATATGAAATAGTTTTTAAATTTAGTTTGTAAGAGGTTAAAGTAAAGCATTTTTGGGTTGGAAAATTGAAGGTGAAGAATCTGGCAGAAAGAATGGTGAAATGGCTGAGAGTTGGGGGCCATATTTTCTTCAGGGAATCTTGCTTCCATCAATCAGGGGATTGTAAACGAAAATACAACCCCACCCACTACCGAGAGCCACGTTTCTACACAAAGGTACTTCCCAAACCCTATAAAAGTAAGATATAGGGGCAAAACTATTTTTTTTTACTGCGTTACCTTGAGAAGTACTTTTGTCAAAATAGTCCTACCTCAAACTGGTATATATAAGTCGTTTTAGAGAGTTATCTCAACTCTAGGGATCAAACTTCCAACCTACCATCAAATACTAAAAAGGATATTTAATTTAAATTACACAAAATACTCTTCAACTCTAGATTTAATTTCAATTATGAGTTTATAAACTTTTAAAAAAATAATCATTTTTACCTTTAAACTTTGGAATGGTTCCAAAAATACATTTGCCAGTAAAATAAAGGATGAAAATTAACATAATAATATTAATGTTGTGCCCAATGTTTAAAATATCAATGTCAATCGAAATATCGAGTTTTTAATTTTACGGAAATTTTGATGAAAATATCAATTTCAATGGATATTTTTGGAATAATTATGAAAACAAAAAATTTTAAAAATAAATTTAAAGTAGTAAATAAATATTTTATTATTTTTAAATGAGTAAATATGTCTATTATTTATATTATATTTATATTAGCGGCATGTTTATATACATATTTTTTTTTGTATTCGTGGATTTTTCTACGATATAATGGAAATATTGATTCACCTCTCGTATCGATATCAAACTCATGAAGCTGTAGAAATATCAATGTAAGTATCGACATTTCGATGAAAATTTAATACTATGGTGTACCAAAATGAGCATAGACATAAAACTTGTATTATCACTACAAGAATTTTAACCTGTTCCGACATCTTTTTTCCCGACGCATATATTTAAAAATCTGAAATTTCTACCTCACAAATTATCACATGCATACATATATATATAAATTTTTGTTGTAAATGATGTCGATGTTTTCCACTTTAAGCAATAGCTATCACATCAATTATCGTGTCATATTAATGGAAAGTAAATCTCAAAGGTATTTTATTGAACCAATTTCAAAATTCAAAGTTAAAAATAAAGCAATTCAAAAGTGTAGACGATTAAAAGGTGTTGAAATTATGGTCATACAAGTATAACTAATTAAATTTGAGGTCAAAATTGATTTGTTCCCAACAATTCACAGACCTTTTACTTTGCCCAAACAATCAGTTACTTGCAACTTTTCGATTTGTAACTTGTAAGATATGGGGTTGATGTAAACCTGTGGTGCAGGTGTTCAAGGAATGTCATATGCAAGATGAAGGTGGAGATAGCTATGAGCTCTCCCTGGTTGGCTACAAATGCATCGGAGCTTATGCCAGGAACAAGAAGAATCAGAATCAGGTTCCCAAATCATCATCTCTTTGTTCTGTTTCTTCGTTTTCCAATTCATACATATCTCGAACCCAAAAGGACAAAACTCTGTTTGTGAGTTTTGCAGATCTGCTGGATATGGCAGAAGAAGAAAAGTTCCAACGACGACAGAGGATTCCAACGTTTCCTAGACACAGTTCAATACAAATGCAGCGGCATTCTCCGGTATGAGCGTGTCTTCGGACCAGGCTTCGTCAGCACCGGCGGACTCGGTAACTGCTGAATCAACTTTTTAGAAAGCATTTTATAACCATTTCCACCCTGATTTAGTGACCATAGCAGGTTTCATTTTGTTTTTGTTTTTTAAAATTAGGCATATAGATACTACTTTTACCTCTTTATTTGTTGTCTTACTTTTACTAATGGTTTAAAAAACTAAACCAAAATTTAAAAACTAAAAAAAGTATGCTTTTAAAATTTTGTTTTTGTTTTTGGAATTTTACTAAGAATTCAATCACTATATTTAAAGAAAAATGCAAATCATTGTAAGAAATGCGAAGAAAATAAACTTAATTTTCAAAAACAAAAAACAATGAAATAGTTACCAAATGGGGCTTTAGTTTTTTGTTTTTGAAAATTAAGGTTATAAATGAAAAACCAAACCAAGTTTTGAAAATTAAAAAAAAAAAAAAAAAAAAAAAAAAAAATATATATATATATATATATATATATATATATATATTTAAAATTTAGCTAAGATTACAACTTTTATACTCAAGTAATATGCTAATCATCTTAAGAAATTGGGAGAAAATAGACTTAATTTTTAAAAACTAAAAATTAAAAACGAAATAGTTACCATGGAGCCTTAATTTTTTGTTTTTAACTTTTTATAAATGGAGCCTAATAGACACCCATTCTGTTGCTTTATTATCTACTTTATATCAACATGGTCAAAAACCAAGCTAGATTTTAAAAATTAAAAAAAAAGTTTTAAAAACTTATTAGGTTCTATAATTTAGTTAAGAACAACTCTTACACTTAAAAAAAAAAAATAAAAACTATAAAAAAATGTAAGAAAATGAGCTTAATTAAAAAAAAAAAAACAAAAACAAAATAACAATGTCTCGTTTAGTAACTATTTTGGTTTTTTGTTTTTTGTTTTTGAAAATTAAGTCTTTTTTTTTTTCTCAATATTTTACCATCATTTGCATTTTTTTCAAATACAAGAGTTGAATTCTTAACTAATTTTTTTTTTTTTTTTTAAAAAAGGTTTAAAAACTATGTTTGTTAGTTTTCAAAATTGGATTGGTTTTTAAAAACATTATTAAAGAGTGGATAACCAATCAAAACTTCAAAAGTTGAATCAACGTTTAAAAAACAAAAAATCAAAAAACAAATGGTTACTAAATAAGACTCAAATCAGAAGTTTTATTTTATTTTTGATGACATGGGATTTGAGAAATGTGTTTAAATATGTGATATGCATATTATCGTGTAAAAACAGAGACGACGAGAGAATTTGTAGCGAAACTAGAGCTGAAAGCAGGACAGAGGGTTCTAGATGTGGGTTGTGGAATTGGAGGAGGAGACTTTTACATGGCCGAGAATTTCGACGTCGAAGTCGTCGGAATAGACCTCTCCATTAATATGATCTCCCTAGCCTTAGAACGAGCTATCGGACTCAAATGCGCTGTGGAATTTGAAGTGGCCGATTGTACAAAGAAACTTTATGCAGATAACACATTTGACGTCATTTACAGTCGAGACACCATTTTACACATTCAAGTAAATTTATTCCATCTCTATTTTGTTTTTTTTTTTTTTCTCTGTCTCTAATCTTTGAGGAAGGAAAGTGAAAAGAGAAACTATGGGCTTTGTTTCGTTTTGTTTCAGGACAAACCTTCGTTGTTTAAGTCGTTTTACAAATGGCTAAAGCCTGGAGGAAAGATTCTAATAAGTGACTATTGCAAAAGTGGTGGTGTTCCTTCCCCTGAATTTGCAGAGTATATCAAACAGAGAGGATATGATTTGCACGACGTCAAATCTTACGCCCAGGTTTACTATTAAAAATTCCGTCATCTCCATATAAATTTTCACGTTTTCACTTTAGGTTGAATTCACATTTTTATTACATTGGATATAAAATAAGTAAATAAGTAACATAATCTCACTGAGGAGAGGTTCAACATTTTTTTAGACATTGTTGTTTAGTACGATCTATACTTTTTTTTTTTTTTCTTTTTCACTTTTTCTTATATTTTAATGTGGCCGATTGTAAAAACCACCCTAATGACATAGTGTTAGTTAAAATGATACCTTCAAACTTCCAATTGTAAAAATTGAGTCTAAAACTTATAGTAACAATTGACCCTTAAACTTATATAATTGTAGAAATTAGAATAATTGTATAAGTTTGAGGGTCCAATTTCTCATAATGGTAAGTTTGAGGGATCCAATTTTAACACTTGTATAAGTTGAGGGGCTTAATTTTTATAATTGAAAGTTTGAAGATGTGTCTGCAACTACCATGGTAGTTTTTGTGTTGAGGATCCCACATTTATTGGAAAAACCAAGAGTCACCACATTCTAATAAGATAGATGAGTTCCCTTCTCATTATTAACTAGTTTTGAGATGAAATTCTATATTATCTAATAAGGTATTCGAGCCCAATAAAACTCACACGGGTATTCGGTCAAATAAAAAAAATTATAATTCGATTAAGAATAGTAAATCCAAATTAGACACATCTTAAGGAGACATGTTGAGGATCCCACATTGAAAAATCTAGAGCCTCCTTATCAATTGATTCTGGGATGAACTTTATATTATCTAATATTTTGCCACCTTTCCATAATTTTTTGTTTGCATCTGATCATTCAATCAACGATGAACAGATGCTTGAAGAAGCTGGTTTCAGCAACGTGGTAGCCGAGGACCGAACCGATCAGGTATTACTTTTTACATAATTTCCAAATATATATAAATTAAAACCTTTGCTCAGATTCTTCTTCTTCTTCTTCTTCTTCTTGCAGTTCATGAGTGTTCTACAAAGAGAACTCGATGCTGTTGAAAAGGAAAAGGAATCATTCATCCATGACTTTTCTGAAGTGGGTTTCTTCTTCTTTTCAAATTTCAAGCCTATTTGAATTCACTTTCTAACAGTTTCATGAAGAAAAGGAAAATTTTTAAGGAACATGCTCTCATCTATTTTTACAACTCTTATACAGATTTCATTCTAGTTGTTTTTAATTTGTATTTTATTTTTTAATGCAGGAAGATTACAATGATATTGTTGGAGGGTGGAAGGCAAAGTTGAACAGGAGTTGGTCTGGAGAGCAGAAATGGGGATTGTTCATTGCCCACAAAACAAAATGATTAGCACCAAACTACCTTTATTAATGTAATTAATTACTTTCTTATTCAGCATCTATTGTTTTCTTTCTTTTTCATTCAACAATGATAGTGGTGAGGGTCGTACCATTGTCTCAAACATGATAATAATTGTGTTCCCTCTAGACTGATTTGGTTGAAGTATGTTTAGATTGACTTTGCCGTTAATAAAAAAAATTGTAATAAGATGTATTAAATTAAAAACAGATGTTGCTGTCAAGTGGTAACAATCTTCCAAATAGTGCCTATATTTATTGGAGTTGGACACAACACACTCTAATAATTGATGAATATAATGCATTTTACTTTTTTTCTATCTGAAAATGCATTTTTTTATAAAAACAAACCATCTTCATCCTTCAAAAGAACTGTTAGGAGTAAAAACAAAGAGAGTGGACGGTGAAACCAAAATTTTAATGAATTTCTATTTGATATTACAACTTTTGGAAAAAATAAAGTGAATATCAATTGCGATATCGTTGGGTAATCATTTCATTTTTAATTTTTGGTTTTTAAAAATTAAGCCTAATTATTCTTAATTTCTAATCATGATTTGTATCATTCTTTTAAGTACCCGGGATGAATTCTTAATTAAATTTAAAAAAGAATTTTTTTTTTTTTTTTTAATTTTTAAAATTTGGTATGAGTTTTTTAAAAAATACAGTTTTTATTAATATTTATAAACTTAATTTAAAAAAATAATAATAAATAAATAACCATATTCATGTAGGAGGTGGTGGAGGATGATTTCCTTGGTGGCTCCTTTCAACTTGTCGAAGGAGAGATGGCTTTGGCATAAATTTCTTTGATGTTATTGTCTGTCAATAAATAAATAAATAAACAAATCTAACTCAACAATGGCGTCCTTTGTTAAATCTACTCCTTCTGACCGTAAGTTGATGGGGGAAGAAGAAACTCTAAAATTCACAGATTCTTCTTTTCGTGATTTCGCTTTCCATTCTCATCAATTTGATTTGAAATGTTAAACCGTAATTTAGGGGAAGAGCGTGATCGGCAGAAGAAATATTGGATTGAGCATTCTACAGATTTGACTATCGAGTCGATGATGGTCAATTCGGATTCTCATGAACTTGACTTCGAAGAAACGGCTGAAGTAACTCACTCACTCTATCTTCCAAATGACCGATTACAGTGAAATTTCGAACTCAAAATCCAATTCCTCTCTCTCTCTCTGAATTCCGATTTCTGCAGGTGATTTCGCTGCTTCCGCCGTACGAGGGGAAGACGGTGGTGGAGCTTGGGGCTGGCATTGGCCGTTTCACGGCGGAGTTAGCTCAAAGGGCGGCGCAGGTTCTAGCTGTTGACTTCATTGAAGATGTCACCAGGAAGGTAATTTTCCAAATGCAACCAAGCTCTTTTGGTATTTCTTCTTCATTTGTTCTTAGTTGTTTTACTTTTTCAGAATGAAAGCATCAATGCGCATCATAAGAATGTGAAGTTTCTATGTGCTGATGTGACCTCCCCAAAACTTGATATTCCTGAAGACTCTGTGGATTTTGTCTTCTCAAATTTCCTGCTCATGTATATGTCCGATGAAGAGGTAAGAACAGTCTTTCTTCTTGTTCATCTTCTCCTCTTACTTTAGAATTGATGGAGCCATGGACACAACCTAGTGATAGTATGGATAGAAGTGAGAGATTTTTGTACGTAAGTGTCGTTCTCACTTGATACTAGAAATTCTAAGTAGGATTAGGGATTAAATCATGGACCAAACTATTACAAATTAAAGCTTGTGGATTAAATTGTTATTTTCATGAAAGTTCAAGGGTGTTTTTTAATTTTTTTTTTTATTTGTTTATCAAGTCAGAGATGTAGAATGGGAAAACGAACAATTACTTGATGAAGGCTTGACTTGGTGGTCCTTTGTTTGGAGAGAAAATTGTTGGGTTGAGAACATTATTGAGTTCACTTGGGTTATTGAGGGATTTGCAGATTCTGAAATTCATTGGGTATTAGTTTTTATTACCACCACCAGTGTGGCAAGTGTTGATGATTATTCATTTGATAGTTTAAAGGTAGATGCAGCATATGAGATTCCTCAAATTCTCTTGCGCTCTCCTAATATTCTCATTCATTTTTCGACGCATTTAAAGGTGAACAGATTTAAGCTGTGATCTCTTTGCAGTTGGATAATTTTTTAGTCAATACAAAGCTCGTGTTATCATTTTGTTTATCTGCTCTGTTCAATTGTTCAGTTTGGTCAATATGCATCCATCTCTTGGATTTACATCATATCTGAAATATGAATTTGATGGTAATCGTTTCTAATGAAGTTCTTTATCATTTAATTCCTTGGTGTGTCGTAGGAGCTTATGTTTTGTTGGTAATTCTATAGTCTACGTGTTTCCTCCAATGTTGGTTTGTGGACTGCAGGTAAAAATTCTTGCAGGAAGGATGATCAAATGGTTGAAGGTTGGAGGTTATATTTTCTTCAGAGAGTCTTGTTTCCAACATTCTGAAAATTCTGATAAAAAGCACGAATCGTTTCACTATAGGGAACCGAGATTCTATTCAAAGGTTTGTCTTTTTAAGATTTTCTATACGCCTCCTGCTTCGGCCTGCAAATGATTTTTGCACTTCAGTATGTTTTGTGCTTTTAAAAACACTGTTTGGAACATAATAGCATCCATTGGCTGCTGCTCTGCCATTAAAACTTCCTATTGCAAATTATATTTGCAAAAAACATACTATTCTATATCTAATCTAGTTACTTTCTAGGTTTTCAAAGAGTGTTATGCTAAAGATAATTCTGGAAATGTTTTTGAACTTTCTCTTCTTGGCTGCAAACCCACTGGAGTTTATTTGGGGAACAAGAAGAGTCAAAATCAGGTAAACAATCCTTGTCTATGTCTGTTCATTCTTATCTTTAATTATCTTGGCTGCAAACGGGAGTATTATCTGTTGATTCCAAGGTTGCTTCTTTGTAATTTCATCTTCTCAATGTTTCATGCTATAGATTTGCTGGATATGGCAAAAAGTTCGATCAGATAATGACAGAGGATTCCAACTATTCTTAGACACAGTTCAATACAAGAGTAGCGGCATACTGCGGTACGAGCGTGTTTTTGGGTATGGATTTGTCAGCCCTGGAGGTTTAGGTATGATTACGATTAGTTGTTCAAGATTTTAAAAAGTTCAAAAGATTTTACTGCTTGAACTCTGTTTAGCTATTTGATTTCAAGAGATCATTAGTAGTTATAGTTGATTTGCTTGAGTATATGCAAATCTCTACAAACCTCTACAATCCTCATTTGTGTTTGATCAGATACAACAAAAGAATTTGTAGCCAAGTTGGACCTCAAGCCTGGCCAGAAGGTTCTTGATGTTGGCTGTGGCATTGGAGGAGCAGACTTTTATATGGCGGAAAAATTCAACGTTGAGGTCGTAGGCATCGATCTCTCCATCAATATGATCTCTCTTGCTCTCGAGCGTGCCATTGGACTCAAATGTTCCGTAGAATTTGAAGTTGCTGATTGTACCAAGAAAACATATCCGGACCATACTTTTGATATTATATACAGCCGTGACACCATTTTACACATTCAAGTAAGCCATCTAGAATTTAAGAAAACAATGTCTTGCCATTGGACTCAATATCATGTTTGAATTGTTTCAGGACAAACCTTCTCTGTTCAGATCATTCTACAAGTGGCTGAAGCCAGAAGGCAAACTTTTTATAACTGATTATTGCAGAAATGCTGGAACTTTGTCACCCCAATTTGCCGAGTACATTGAGCAAAGAGGGTATGATCTGCATGATGTAAAAACCTACGGTCAGGTACTTCAATGAACAATTTTCCGGGGTGTTTTCAATGCATCTTTTTCAACATATTAACTTGTTTCTTTCTTCTTTATTTTTATCAGATGATCGAGGATGCTGGTTTCAGTGAAGTCGTTTCGGAGGACCGGACATACCAGGTCTGAATTCTGCATCTCTTGCTGACATTATGAGCACATGACATGAAAATAAACTGTAAATTGTCTTCATGTTCTAAATTCTAACTCATAACCTTTCATTCTCCATTCAGTTTATACAAGTTCTGCAGCAGGAACTAGAAGCTGTTGAAGAGCAAAAGGACACATTTATCCATGATTTTTCTGAAGTTGGTTCCTTCTCAGTTCTACCTTCATGTAGCTTATTGTCAATTCTGTCTACCAGATCTCTTACTTTCTGTATGAACCACAGGAAGGTTATAACGATATCGTTAGTGGATGGAAGGCGAAGCTGAACCGAAGTTTATCCGGTGAGCAGAGATGGGGTCTATTCTTTGCCAAGAAAATAAGTTGAATTCTGATTGCTGGTATTTAATTTCCTCCTCCTACCAAATTGATACATACTCGTTTTGTTGAGCTCAAAGGTTTAAATAATCATATCCTCAGTTGTGCCATATACTTTTATAGTGTAGATATATTAGACGAAAATTATAATATATAGGTTTGAATATTATTTTAGTCACAGTTCTGGCTTTGGTTCATTTTGATCCATATTCTTTCAATAGGTTCATTTTAGTCCCTATACTCTTAACTTTGGTTCATTTTGGTCACTGTACTCCCAAAATGTTCATTTTGGTCCTTATACTTATAAAAAATGACTATTTTGGTCAATTTATTTTCAATTTTAAGAGGACCAAAATGGTCACTTTTTTTAGGTTGAAGTATCCAAATAAACCAAGGTTGAAAGTATTAAGACTAAATTGAACCTTTTGAAAGTCTAAATACAAAAATGAACTAAATCCAAAAGTGTAGGGACCAAAGTAGTATGTAAACCAAAAATATATTTAGAACGTGTAAGGAAGTGTAAAAATTCTAATCTAAATGTATAATTATTAAACAAAAGTTTATATTTAGAATGTGTATGATATGGTATACTATAATATCCTTATAATATACTAAAAATGGAGGTAAATTGAAGAACACTAATGAAATAATTTAAGTCACTATTTAAGAGTTGATTTTCAGAATAGAATTCTTTCAACGTCAAATCCTGACCTCATCTTTTTCATCTTCTTTCCTTCTTCACCATTGAAAACCTTCTTCCCTATCTCTGTCACCCTTTACATCTCTCTCTCTCTCTCCAATATTCCATTCATTCTTCACCATTTCATGTCCTACCAAAACATTGAAAAATATCAATTTATACCTATAAAAGTTAGAGTTGTATCAATTAAAACATCAAGCATTTTTAGTCCTTAAACTTTCTGGTAGTGACAATTTGGTCCTACTTTCATAAAAATGATAATTTAGTCCTTGAACTTTCATAGAACAATTTAGTTCTTGAACTTTAGTTGGTAATGTTTTAGTTGTATCTCTATACTTTCAAATTTGTAACAAATTAGTACTTGAACTTTAGTAAGTAATTATTTAACTCGTGTTGATTTAGTGCCTAAAAAAAACTTGCATGTTGATCAATAAACTCATCTAAGAACATATTATTCTTTTATAAACTATTAATAATAAGTTATTACGTAATAAAACTAGACACATAATTTTGTTTAGATTTTTCCGGATAAGAATTTTAAATTGTTGCAAATTTAAAAGCATAAGAGTAAATTATTACCGATTATATTTCTATAGTAAATTTACTTCCAAAAATGTTCAAAGGACAACAAGTAGTTTTTAATCAACTTATAATTATATCAATTTAATTAAACTTTAAACTTTTAGCAATTTTTACTAATATCATTTAATATCAGCCCTATATCACTTAAAAAGTTTATCCTTCCCTTGAAATAATCTCATCAATTTAATTAAAAAGTGTTTAATACTAATTAAACCCTAAACCATACATGTTAAGACTTAGGATTTAAGTAGTATTATACACTTGTTGAAATTCAAATACTTACTATTAGACATAATATACTCCATTCTCAATATCTGTCATCCTTTCAAAAAAAAAAAAAAAAAAATAGTTAACATCAACATTTTATCTCGTTTCTACATTTTCATAACCGAATCGAAATTTAAAACCTTTCGCGAAAAACATACAAATTAGGAACACCCTCTGATCTCTTCCATTCCTATATGGTAACAAAAATTAGTCTTTAACATTAACATAACATGGTGAAAATTGAAATTAGTTTTTGAGTGGAAGAAACTCAAAGAACTGGAAACTACAATTTGGAGACAAGGAGGAGCTTTTGATCATGTCTGAATCCGACGTGATCTCGGGTTGGTCATCTCGTCGTCCCTCTCTCTCGCTGTCGTATTTGTAAAACTTTGTGCTACGGAGTGGAAACAACTGAAGTGTCATCATTTTAGATTCCTCGTCGTCATTGTTGTTGTCAACGACATTGTGTCGTCGGTCTCCATTGCTGGATTCGATGGTACTGTTTAGATGTTGGGTCTTCCTTGTAGGGTTTATGAGTTGACAATTCAATATATTATTGTAATTCCATGTCTCTTCTCTTTCCACTGACTCTCTTCTTGTTTCTTCTTCTTCTTCTTCTTCCAATTCAACTACTTTTGTTTTTCTCTGTGTTTCTGCCCATTCCTGCATGGGACAAGATTCTGCTTTCATTTGTCTATCAATCAGTTAATATATAAATGTTTTGATATCATTCTTTAATATAATGTGTCATTCTTTGTTATATTTTATTAAATTAAAATACTTTATATGGTTTTCGAACTAGTTTTCAAGACATTTCAAAAACTATAATCCCTTAACTTAAAGATAAAAAAAAAAAACAAAAAAAAAAAACATTATATAATTTAGGTTTAATATATCAAAAACTCAACCTAATACAATATAAGAAAATGAGCCAAAATATTTGCAAATATAATATAATGTTATGAGTGTCTATAAGTGAAAACCTACATTAATTGAAAAAGAAATAAGTTAATTAATAATCAACTCAAAAGTTTAAGTGGATGGATTATATCCCATCTAAAGAGGAAGAAACTTGCCTACACTTTTGTTAGTCAGTAGAATATTCGCGTGACTTTCTAAATGGTGCATTTGCAGTGACTAAAAAATATTAGTGAAATCCACTTATCTATTAAACGAATAGAAATATAGCAAGAAAAATACACCACATGAGACAGTTAGATATCCTACTAACCAACATGCAAGGAAAACACATATCGTAAAAACATTTATTTGAAATTTAAAGCATGTTTATTAAACTTGTATTTAACAATTCAAAATCATTTAAATGTATGGTTTTGTATTGAAGACACGAACAAATGCATGTGTAAGAGTAATTTTGTACAAGACAAAATGGAAATTGATTATAACAATTTTAAAATCAATTTTAAACTGTTTAGAAATGGAAAATAGGATTGGAGATGTGAATGTCAGAAAAGTTTGTAAAACTTTATTTATTTATTTGTATGGAACATAAAAAATGAGAAGGATATATTGTCATTTGTGAGTAAAATAGGGTAAGTGTAAGACAGCACAAACCCCAAACATTTCTCATCCCTTACACTAAGGCAAGAAATGCACCAGCTTTTGGGACCTCCTTTTTCATTTCCCAACAAATCCATTTTCCATTCTCCCACACACCAAAATTAAACTAACTTTTTGTTTTCTAATTTGTCTTTTTCTTTTTAATATCTATCACTAATTATCTTCACCAACTTAGGTTCACTTAAACTAATTTCGTAAGACAACTAGTTTGACCATACAATATTCGAGCTTCAAAGAAACTCATAGGATATTAATTCCTAAGTAGGTGGTCACTATAGATTCATTGTTTTCTAAATTTAATAAAGGAAAAATTAATTTTTTGTCCATAAATTTTGAGTTTAATTTTTATTTGACGCTTAGATTTTAAAATGTTATCGTTTTAGTCTTTTGAGTTTTGAGTTTAGTTTCATTTTAGTATCTCGATGTCAAAATGTTACAATTTTATTCTTATAATTTGAGTCTTGTATCAATTTGGTACTTATATTTCAATATTTTCAACTTTTAACTTCAAAATTGTTCTAAATACTCATTTTCTATTTTTAGTGTTAAAGTCTATTAAAATAATTATAATTAATTAAGTTTCACTCATTATGAAAATTAATTTTAAATTTTTACTTCAAAATTATTTTAAATTAATTAATAGACATTAATATCGAAGACTACAAGTGAGCCATGCTAACCATGATTGTATACAAAAGTTTTCCTTCAAATTATGTCGTTAATGATGAGAACAATTATCTTTTAATCACGAAAATAAATAGTAACTATGATCTTAATCCTATCTTTCTTTTCTTTCCATTTCAAAATGTAAGAATTAAAATGAAACTTTTGTTAAAGAGTTTAAAATAGAATTTATGGATCTTTTTAAATATAGCAAAAGGAACGAAAATATTTACAAATATAGCAAAATTTTATTCCGATCTAGACTATTATCTGTGTCACGATAGACACAAATAATAGTCTAACGCGATCTATCGCAGATAGACAGTGTATTTCGCTATTAGTTGTAAATATTTTCAGCGATTTTGCCATTTAAGATAATTTTACTAGAATTTAACTTTTTTTTTTCCGCTAAAAGTTAAAAATTTTGATGTGGGTTTTAAAAAATAGAAAATGGGTTAATTTGATTTTGATTTGAAAATGGGTGTTTTGAATGTAAAATAGGAGAGAGAAAGGGGAGAGAGAGAGAGAAAGAAAGAGACCTTTGAAAGTAGAGTAGAGGAGATTATAGAGGATGGAGGTGTTGCCCTTCCCCACCTACACTTCGTCTTTGTCTCTTCAATTTCGTACCCTTTTTCTGCCTCTGTGTTCATGTAATCCAAGACAAAAAGAATTCAACCTCTTTTTTCTTTTTCTTTTTTTTTTTTTTTAAACGACAATTAGAATAAGAAGAAAAATAAAATAAAGAGACAAAATAATTTTTTTTTAAAAAAGAAAACGTTAAAAATATCATTTTGATTCTTATCCTTTAAAATTTGTTAAATTTTAGTGTTTGTAATTTCAATTTTCTAACTTTTGTTTCCGTATGTTCTATAAATTTTAATTTTAATCTCTTAAAATTAATTTTTTTTAATTAAAATTAGTTAAATATAATAAAACATTTATAGTAAAAATGAAAAAGAAAAAGAAAATACACTTTAAATCACTTAAATTTAATTTAATTTTTAATTTTATACTTTTAAATCCAATTTTTATAACATCAAAATTTATTTTGAACGATTCAGTTCAAAAAATTGACTAAAGTGATTTCTATAAAATATAGAAACGAAAAGGGTAAGAATTTTTATTTATTTATTTATTTATTTATGTTTTTGGGTGTGGCGTTAAATTTGTTTACCAGAATATTTGGTTTGTTCAGCGGCAGTTTGACGGCGTCGTTTTTGGCGCTCTCTAGCCTTGTGATTTTGAAACCAATAGAAAACGTTTTTGCCTTCTATTTTGCCGTAGCGGCGGAGCTGGGCGGTGATGTGTTGGATTTGGTCGGCGGACGGCGTTCGTGTCCCTCGCCGGTAAAGCTCCTCCAGAATTCTCAACTGCTCCGCCGTTGGATTCCATCTTGATGAGCTCACTACTACTGGTGTTGGACCCGACCAACTCTTTCCATTATTCAACAACCCTCTCTTGTTATCCTCATTCAAATGATTACCTACAATAACTCAATAAAATAATAATAATTAATAATTAATTAAATTAAAATTACCACCGACCTCAATAGCTTAAATTCCAATGACCCTTCAAACCCTACTAATATTTGGTCACAATCTATCTACACTAATAATCATTGATATCTTTTTCTTTTTACTAATCATTGCAAGATTAAACCTATCTATTCTAATGATTGCCCCAAATACTATTATATAAATTCTTTCTCCACTTAGGATGTTTTAGACTTTACTGACTTAATAAAAAATTATAAATATATTTAAATATCAACCCTACAAACATAGCTTAATTAACATATATTAAGATATTATATTCTCAATATACAAGATTAAAAGAGAATGCATACCAAGATGGTAATATTGAGAAGAGAAGTTAGCGCCATTGGCATGAAAGGAAGGCAAAGGGCGAGGGACGAGAGGTCGAAGCTTGCGACCGCCATTAAAGGCCTCAGAGAAGCAAAATTCTCCGCCATTGTCATCGTAACCCAACGTCCACATTTTCAAGAACAAGACACTCAAAGAAGAAGAAAGTTAGAAACTTTTAGGCTTTAGTTCAATTTTTTATTCTAAAAAAAAGCAATATTTATTAGAAGAAATGAAATGGGTAGGAAGGGAATGGAATGGTTTTGGGAATTGAAACACAGCTGAGAGGGAAAGTAGAATGAAATGGGAAGGGAACAAAAAGGAAAGAGAAAGAAAAGGTTTTTTTAGGGTTAAAAAGTTGGGTTTGTATAATAATAAAGCAAAAAATAATGGGGTATTGGAAAAGTATTTCAAGTGTGTGTTTGAAGTTGCAAACATTAAGAGATAGTGATTGATCAATATAACATCACAGAGGAGAGAGAGTGAAATATTGGTTTCTTTGTTGTTGGTAAGATTTTAAGTTTTGTTTGTCAATCCAAACATAGCTCAATAAATAAAAGTATGAATGACCATTTCAAAAGTTGATAATTTCCACTCTTGTTACCATTATAATTAACATTGACAAGAATGAGTGAACCAATATCGAAACATTGACAAGAATGAGTGAACCAATATCGAAACATTGACAAAATATAACTAAACAAACACAATTTAGCTATCTTGAGTTAATCTAGGGACCAACAAGAGTTATTAGCACAATAAAAAAACTTAGAGAAAATGAGTTCTCAATTCATGGAATTTAATATCCTACATATTGTTGGGTCAAATAAGTTCTCCCATGATATAATTTGAGGTACTTACGCGTTATCCAAACACTCACACATATTAAAAAAAAAACAAATATCAACAAAATGTTTTGTAATTTAGTCAAAAATATATTAATAATAAGAAATTAAAATTTATTTAAAATGGTAAAATGTATACCCATTAACTTAAACATTAGTTTTTCAATATATTTTCTTATGAGTAATTAGTTTAAATGTGTAAATCTAGTTGGTATAGGTTAATACACTTAGACCTTCAATAAGTATCTTTATCTAACATTTTTGCTATATTTATAAATATTTTGACTTATTTTTTAATATTTGAAAATAATAATTTTTATAAGAAAAAAAAAACATTTTAGAGAAACAATAATATTTTAATGGATATGGAAATTAAAAAGGTTAGGTATGAAAGTGGAATAGAGGGGAGGTTGAGTAGGTAGACTAGAGAGAGAAAGAGGTGAAAAAAGAAAAAGAATTAAAAGAGAGGAGAAAAGAAAAAAGGGAAGCGTGGAATTCTGGAAGGAAGAAGGGGTTTCTTTTGGGGATAAGAGAATGGAAAATGACATGACCAGATGATGAGCATTATCATAAGCTTCATCATTTTTTTTTTTTTTTTTTTTTTTTTTTAACTTTTTTACTTTCTCTATCTTCCACAAAAAAAAAAAAAAAAATTCCAATAAATTCTTTGTGGGCCCCAAAATAATGTGGTTGTCAATTCTATACCGTTGATTGTACGAGAGAATTTAAATTTTGTATTTTAAATTGTAACCAATGATAGATCAGAATTAGGAGTATACATTGATTCACCAAAAGTTGAGGTTTTAAACTCGACGCCGCTTTTTCTAATATCATGTTAAATTTACTAATAGAGTTAAAAATTTAAGTTAATGAATTATGAAAATTTAATATTATATCAACTTCTTAATAGTCAAATTTATACGAAGGAGTAATTCTATGTTGAATATTTTTCGTGAATTACACATTTCATCATTGAAGTACTTTCTAAAATGCTATCGGAACACAAAAATTTACGTAGAAAACTTCAAATTCAGAGAAAAACTATGACCTACAAAAAAAAAAATCACTATGTGAAAAATTGTTACCGTCACACTAATATTTCTCTCTCTAATCTCAATTACAAGAGCATTCTCTTAAATTTTTTGTACCACTCATAACCTTTTTCCACTCTCAAACTAATAAGAGAGAAAATCTTAAGTGAAGCAGACACACACAAACAGTTGTCCAATAAAATATTGTCATTTGGCTTTTTTTTTTCGCGTGTAAATGAAAGAGAAGCATAGAATTATATGCAACCTCATTTTAATATAATTAGAGTTAGCACACTCAAACTTAAAAGTATTTCTAACTATGACAACTTGAAACCAAAGTTCATAGGCTCATTTTTATAGGTGTATCCAAATTTGTGAAGTTTGACCTAACTCACAAGAATTTATATATATATATATGTATATATACAGTGGTAGAAATGAGAGATCTAATCATTAATCTTTTTAAATACTAGTTAGTTTCTTATCTACCGAAATAATATTAGATTAGATTGAAAACCATTATATATATATTTATTGTGTGTGTTTGTGTGTAATAAAAACTTCATCCTTTGTCCAGTGGCTTTCACACTTAATTCTCCATTCCAACTGTCTCTATGAGCTTTCCCTGTCTACCTGTTCTTTGTTTTGTCTTTCTTTCTTTCACTCTTGTGTGTAAAGGAGGTTGCTTCATATGATATCTCACATACCATTCTCTACCAATTTTAATTTCTAGTGGACCTCTTTCCAACATTATTCTGCAAAACAGTCCTTCCCCACACATTTTATATATTTATAAATGCCCCCCCCCCCCTTCTCTTTCCCTTTCAAATATACCCCTCCCAATCATCAACTAATCTTCTCTTAATCACACCTTTTTTCTAACACACACAACTATTTGTTTCCATTCCCCAATACTAATAATAATAATAATAATAATAATAATAATAATAATAATTAATTATTATTATTATTATTATTATTATAATAAAAACTAAATGTGAATTATTGTTTACCATACAAGATCTACTCACTTAAAAGTAAAATTTAATAGAGACGTTTTAATAACAAAGGTAAAATTTAAATGGAGGAGTACTAATAAAAAGTTACTTCTTTTTTCACGTGAGAACAGTTACCCAAACCCACTTGACCGAACAAGTGACAACATTGCACACATGTGGGAAAAGATCCTTCTTCCACCACAATCACAATTTGGAAACTCTTCTTCCATGCCTTGAAATTTATATCCTCTTTGCAATGTTTAATTTTCTAACGTGGGACAAAACTCCCTCCTTTTTCACTTGACTTTTGCTATGGATCTTGGCCCAATTCCTAACAATTATTAGGTTAAAAATTACTTTTTGGTCTATGTTGGGTTTGGTTCATTTTAGTCTATTTATTTTCAATAAATCTAATTTTAGTTCATGCATGAACTTCTATTAAATCTTAAAATTATGTTTTTTGTTTTTAATTTATTACATAAAACATATTTAATCTTTGTTGGCATTCTCTTTATAAGTTGTGAAAAATATATTCACGTACGTGTTTCTTTTATGTATGAAATTTATTATTATTATCTAACAAATTTCTATAAAATTAACTTTGATTAACTCAATTTAAGTTTTTTTTTTTTTTTTTTTTAAATACTAGGACTAAAATTATATGGATTAAAATATAATAAAACTCAAAGTATAGGACCAAAATGTTATTTTAACTTTATAATTTACCCCTTTAATATATTAGGACAACGGCCAAAATGAACATATAATTTATATGGTATGAAGAATGTACTATCAATATCAAAATTAGAAGTTTGATAATGATACCTGATATTATCAAATTTAAAATGTATTAAGACGATGAATCTCATTGCTCTATGTGTATCTTTGATATCTTCTTTTCTTGCTCTAAGATGTCATGTCAACTCACTTCTAAACACTATATGTATATCTGAGTATAATAGAGGTAGGAAGTTAAAGCCACAGACATCTTGGTCACTGCTACATCCATATTTTCTTAAAATTTCTTTGAATATATATAATAAAAAATTATGCATATATTACTTATATAACTTAGGTAGATCCTTTTCTAAAGTCAAATTCCCATTTTCTGGCACTCTTTAGAGAAGGAAAGCATATCATTATCATCTTATATCTTTATGCAATACATTATTCTCACTTTAAAATAAAAAGTAAAAAGCCAAATGAGCATGTCATCTAAAAATCTTATATAATTTTATATTACTCTACTAACTGTCATTTTGGTCTCGTTTGGTAATTATTTCATTTTAAAAAAAAAAATAATTAAGCATATTTTCTCTCTTTTTTTTTTTTTACCATAAGTTGCATCATTCTTAAATACAAAGTTGAATTCTTAGACAAATCTAAAAAAAAAAAAAAAAGAAAGAAAAAAAAGAAAAAAATGTTTTCAAAAGTTATTTTTTTTTAGTTTTCAAAATTTGGCTTGCTTTTGAAAAACGTTAATAAAAGTAGACAACAAAGTAAGAAGTTTAGAGGTAGAATAAATGTTTATAGACTTAATTATTGTCATTTGAAATTCTAGATATTAAATAAACACATAACTCAAACTTTAGAGATAAAAAAAAAAAAAAGTATATTTTAAATTAAAAGAATTATGTGTGAAACAATATTAGGAGTGAGAAATCATTAAAAAAAACAAAAACATATATGAACTGGATATGTCGTTTCAAAATCTTTGTTGTGTTGATGTGTGTATGACCTTGGAGTTATTGGCCTTATGGCCAATACCATATAATATAATATAATATAATATAATACCATATAATATAATATAATGTAATGTAATATAATATACAAAGAATTCAAATTTAGTATGACTCAGTTTTCGAGTCACTGAGTCGTCTTTCAACTCAAACTCTGACTCGTCCTTTTTGTTATCTTTGATTTTTGGTTAGAGAGCCCAATGTGCCTAATCCCCTACCCTTTCAATCCTCTCTAACCCTATTTTCTGCCTTTCATTTTTTTTTTCTTTTAACTCATCGGTTTCTACGAGCATTATCTACTTTTTTTAACAATTCATCCCTTATCTATGATTTGCTACGTTAATTCCTTTTGTTAAATCTATGATATTTGCTATATATATTTGTTTAATGCTCTCCGTATTTGCTCCTTAGACAGTTTTGTGGTTGTCTTAGAGTATATCTCTAAGGAATCTTGTCTTAGAGATTGTTACTTAAGTTGATGATTTTGCAGAATATTTCATTTGTTATTTAACGTATGATTTCTTACTAAGTGGGTGGCGTGTACTACACATAGTTCTTACAATGAACGTCTCAATATTATTGAGTTCGTACAGTCTTAGGAGCAGCCTAAGACAAAGTTGATCGAGAAGGATTTGTCAAAACTTAAGGGAAGGCTAAGTTTTCATGTGAAAAGAATTCATTAGAAGGAGGAAAGATGACTTCAAGTGAGAGGGATGGAGAAATTTTTTCTTTAATTTAAAGTTTAACAATTATAATAATAATAATAACAATAATAATAATTAAAGTTTAACATAGGGATGGAGAAATTTGAAATTTTTGATACTTGAGAAGTTAAAATGATGTCATAACTAATTAAGCTAGGTTCATATCAATATTTTTTATCTATATTATTATTATTATTATTTAATAAAATTTGTTTATTTTTTGTGCCGATGTCAATTTTTTTCTTAATTTAATAATATGTGAAATGAAATATTGAAACCTCTAACCTTTCATTTCTTAAGATGTTGAATCCAAACACGTCAAAAATACCCATTAAATGGAACTTATTGGATTAATAAAATATATATATTTTTTTTAATTTAACAACATGTGAAACAAAGATTTGAATTTCTAATCTCTTATTTCTTAAATGTACGTGGAACTCAAATATATAAAAATACTCATTAAATTAAACGTATTGGATTAATGAAACTTTATTATATTTTTTATTTTTTAAAATTTAAGATTCAAAACTCTAATCTCTTTAACGTTATCACAAAATGTCAAAATACCCATTGAATTGAGGTTGTTGGGCCAATGAAACATCCAAGTCCAATTGCAAAAAAAAGCCCCTCGATTTAAAGAGACGATCCGAAAAAAATTTGCCGCGAATTTTAAAGCTTCAGCTCCCACAAGAATGCTTCTGCAATGTTTTGCGCTGCCCACCGATCGCTCTCGATCAAAATTTCCCCCAAAATCAATTCCATTACGCCATCGATATCGATTTTCTTCACCAGAACCGTCAATTTCCTGCGGCACCATCCGGAAAATGGATGGGACGGTGGAGAATGGTCACCGGAGGAGAGCGTCGCCGACGTCTCTTACTGGACGAAGAAGATTCACGGCCTCTGTACCAAGGATCGAAACGTCGATGAAGCGATCCGGCTACTCGATGCTCTCCGCCTTCACGGCTACAAATTGCACCCTCTCAATCTCGGTAGCATAATCCATGGTCTCTGTGATGCCCGCCGGTTCCATGAAGCGCACTGCCGTTTTATGCTCTCTGTTGCTTCTTGGTGTGTGCCTGATGAACGGACTTGTAATGTTCTTATTGCTCGTTTGCTTGATTATCGATCTCCGTATTGCACCTTGCGCTTGCTTGTTTGTTTGTTTGATGCTAAGCCCGAGTTTGTTCCTTCTATAGTGAATTATAATCGCTTGATTGATCAGTTTTGTTCGCTTTCACTACCGAATGTAGCTCATAGGGTTTTATTTGATATGAAGAGTAGAGGGCATTGTCCAAATGTTGTTTCCTATACTGCCTTGATTGATGGATACTGCCGTGTTGGTAATGTATCTGCTGCCGAGAAACTGTTTGACGAAATGCCTGAGAATGATGTGGAGCCTAATTCACTTACATACAGTGTTTTAATTAATGGTTTTCTTTGCAAGCGGGATTTTGAAACTGGGAAAGCTTTGATGTGCAAGCTTTGGGAGAGGATGAAGGGAGAAATGGACCCCTCTGTGAACAGTGCAGCTTTTGCCCATCTTGTTGATTCTTTGTGTCTAGCGGGTTCTTTCCACGAGGTGTTTTTAATTGCAGAAGATGTGCCTCAGGGGCAGAGTGTCCCCGAGGAATTTGCCTATGGGCAGATGATAGATTCACTTTGTAAAGCTAAAAGACATCATGGGGCCTCAAGAATTGTGTATATAATGAGGAAGAAAGGGATCAATCCTGGTTCGCTATCGTATAATTCTATTATCCATGGGCTTAGCAAGGAGGGAAGTTGTATGCGGGCTTATCAGTTGTTAGTTGAAGGAGTTGAATTTGGGTACTCACCATCTGAACACACATACAAGGTTCTTTTAGAAGGTCTTTGCAAAGAGCTAGACATCCAAAAGGCTAAGGAAGTTCTTCAAATAATGATAGAGAAGGAAGGCGTGGATAGAACTAGAATTTACAACATATACTTGAGAGCTGTCTGCCTTACAAATAACTCAACTGAGCTCTTAAATACGCTTGTTGTAATGCTTCGAACTAATTGTCACCCTGATGTCATTACCCTCAATACAGTCATCAAGGGATTTTGCAAGGTTGGAAGCATTGAAGAAGCTCTAAAGGTATTAAACGATATGATGATTGGTAAATTCTGTAACCCTGATTATGTGACCTTCACAACTATTATATGTGGCTTACTGAATGTTGGGAGGATCCGGGAATCTCTTGATATATTGCATAAAGTAATGCCAGAAAAAGGCATTGTGCCAGGTGTTATTACGTATAATGCCACTATTCGAGGTTTGTTTAAACTTCAACAGGCAAACCAAGCAATGGATACCTTCGACAGAATGGTTAGAAATGGCATCCAAGCTGACAGTACTACTTACGCTGTGATAATTGATGGGTTATGTGATTCCAATAAAATTGAAGAAGTTAAGAGATTCTGGAAAGATATAGTCTGGCCATCAAAGATTCATGATAGTTTTGTTTATTCTGCTATTCTAAAAGGGCTTTGCCACTCCAGCAGATTTAACGAAGCTTGTCATTTCCTATATGAACTTGCAGATTCTGGGGTTTCTCCAAGTATCTTTTGCTACAATATTGTGATCAATACTGCGTGTAAGTTGGGATTAAAAGGAGAAGCATATCGACTAGTCACAGAGATGAGAAAGAATGGGTTGGCACCTGATGCCGTAACCTGGAGGATTCTTCATAAATTACATCAAAATGAGATGACGCAATCTCTTCCCAAGGATTTAACTAACCAACCTAGAGATGGGTTGGACCAGACAAACTTGGAGAGATATTAGCAAATGTAAATTAAATTGATGTTTAGATAGGTGTAAAAGCTTGGTCTTTCTGCACAGAGATCAGACTTCATCCAAAACATCCAATCCTGTGACTATTCTAGAGCCACCGTATGCTTTTCCTTTTGGTAAAAGATTCATATGTCTGAAACATGGTTTCAAAACCATGAAATCTGACAGGAGTAGACCTTCCAAAACATGGCTGAAAGCATTTACAGCTCCTCTGTGGAGGTTTGTTGCATTCTTCATAGACATTTCTAATTCATACCATAACATTCATGTTTCAGTTGTAAGCCAGCCTTACTTAACTGTCAGATTGGACTTGTAAAATATCCAGAAGCACTTCTGAGGAACATTGTTCACTGTTCTAATTTTCACATTCCTGATTTGTATTACTAACGTTCACTGTGGTTCTAGGAGAAAGATAGGACACAGGATCTGGTAAAAGCTAGTGTGTATGAAATCTTGTGGAGAATATTTGTCTAATGGGAACGTTAACCTGCAAATTCATTCACGACATTTGTTCATCATTTCTTTTGCTTTTCTGCTTCTTAGGTAACTATTTGTCATAAAGGTGATGAAACGCAATGAAAGTTCAGAGACAGCTTATTTTGGCCTAGTGGTTACAAGTGATCAGGTAAAGCTTTCTATCACTTTGTACTATCATTTTCACACTGAGGATCTACACCATATCTTGGGTTTGTTAAAATATACACAAAGTCACAAACGTTCTTGCTAAAAGGAAAAAGATTAGAAAAGTTGCAATCACAGTCACATCGACCTCGTTTTCCATATAATCTGACGAGGTAGTCATTGTTTTTCATCAATTCCTTAGCTTTATTGTTCTTTGGCCGGAATTTTATATATACTTTTGATAATCTTACCTGGCATTTTCTTTGGTGATGCTAAAACTAGAAGGGATATCCTTTTCCCTTTTTATTTTCATTTTCGTATATGAATTGTAATGTGTGATGTTTAGAGGATGTTACTTAACTTCCTTGCCGAGTATAAGTTCAATAGTAGAATAAAGATTAAGTTATAGATTTAGGACCCGTTTGAATTCACTTAAGAAAAAAGTTTTTTTCAAAAAACTCATTTTTGTTTAAACTCTTTTGAAAAAAACTTTTTAAATTACACTTTAAAAGCTATTTTGAATTGTTGTTAAACACTTCAATTTTTTCTAAAATGACTTATTTTTTAAATTAAACACAAAAATGTATTCCAAACACTCCTTTAGTCTCTAAACTTTTAAGGTAGTGTTTAGTAAGTTCCTAAATTTTAAAAAAATTTCAATCTTGTTTCTAATAAATTTCTTACCACAACAATTAGAAAGGAAAAAAAAAAAAGATCTATTTGACACAAAAGTAAACTTTGTCTAATATTAGGACCACGACCTTTCAATTTTGTATTGAATAAGTTTGTGAAGTGTTTAATAAGTTGGGCAACTTGTTAGATACAAATTTGAATGGTTAGAAACTTATTAAACATTTTACTGTTTAGAGAAGTGCGATGTTATGATATGGTCTTTTCTTTATTTTTTCTTTTCTTTGGACAATATGGTGGTTGTGAGATTGAACCTTTAACTTCTAAATCAATAGTACAAGTTTTATGTTAGTTGAATTATACTCGATTATGTTACACTACTTAGAATGTAGAAATAACTGTTTTCTTTATAGTTTATTCAGAGGGGAAAGTGCAAACTTTATCCTTGACAACCATTTCCTTTCATTATTGTAGTTTTCTCCCTTAAAATAATATTGTTTTATTTCCACTTTAAGAAACCATTGTGACAAAAACAAGAAAAAAGTGATATCATATTCATAGCCGAAATTTGAAGACTAAATAGAATTAGTTTTTTGGGGGAAAGAAAACTATTCTGTTTTTGAATTTCGACTGAGATTTTAAAATTATTTTGTAGAAGTGAAAAGCTATAAATAAAATAAATAAATAAACAAATGTAAATGATTTTTATAAATATGTTTTTATTAAAAAGAATCTAAAAGCAAAATCATGAAATGTACTTTTACAAAAAAAAAAAAAAAAAAAAAAAAAAAAAAAAAAAAAGGGTTGTTCACACTAAAGAATGAGTGGTCAAAATCAATGTTAAATGTAATAAAAGTTTAATGTAAATTAAAAATATAATTTAGGGAAGTTTTAGGAACAAAAATAGCCGTAGCTTGCCAACAAGAATGAAAAGTATGAGGGCTGGCTGAGAAAGTAAAATAAGATTTTAGATGCAAATCTCACACGCTTTGCCCACGTAATAAGAAAAAGGGATTAGCTCAAAAAAAAAATACTAAATAAAAAGAAAAAAGAAAAGGGGATTAAACATCAAACATTTTCGGTTGAATTACTCCTATAGTCTCTAAACTTTGAGAATTTAAACTTTTATATGAATTTTTTATCTAATAAATTTTTTTTTTTTTTTTTATTTTTTTTTATTTTTTATAAATGGATTGATTTATTAAATATGAAGCTAAATTGTATGTCTAATATAATCTTAAACTTTATATTTTTTTTCTTATTAAAGTGATGTTAGCTCAATAATAATTGACTTGTATTCTTTTTTTTTATATTAAAAATTGAATATCTCACACTATTACAGTACTTAAAATGAAAACAAAACTTTCAATTTTGTGATATTACATCTGTGAATCCTAAAATACATCATAATTCAAGGATTAAAATTGTAAGTTTGAAAGTTCAAACGTTAGGGAGATACAAAACATCAAACTTATAAATATGTAGTTTAATCAACATTTTATGAGTCACATTGATGAATCTGACATTAACACTTTTAGGGAAAATATCAATTTATACTCCAAACTTTATGAGTATTATCAATTTAAGCTCTGAATTAATAATTATATTGATTTAAACATTGAACTTCTATAAGTGTATCAATTTACATTATCCATTACGTTTCATTTGGAAATAGCTCGTGTGAAATTTATAATTGTATCAATTAAACCTCTAAAAACTTTCATAAATTAATCAGTTTTAGACTCTTAGACAAAATTTTCTTTGAAAATTGTCCATTCATTTACTCTAGTTATCCATATTGTAAAATTGACATTTAAAGAAGTCTATCAATGTCTAAGAATTAATGACTAGATAATTTTTAAAGGTGACCTTATTGAATGGTATAAATTGATTGACTAAAGAAAACTCAGGAGTTTAACTAACTCAAATTGTAAGTTTCACATGATAATGGTCAAACTAAATCTAAAAAAGAGTAAACTTATACATAAGTTCAGAGTTTAACTTGATACAATTATTAGTTTAGAATATAAATTGATATAATTATTATGAATTGGACATCGATGCTTTATTAAAAATGATTCAAAGTTTTTTTTTTTTTTTTTCTTTTAATGTTCTTTTTATAAAATTGGAGGAATATCCAAGTTGTGCGTCATTGCCACTAGAATGTTTGTGAGAAGAATTAAAAAGAACATGCCCACTTGTTTGAAACCGGAAGATAAGATTTTCATTTTTCCCTTAATTTTTTATATTCTTTTTAAAGGTCTTCTCTTCTCTTGATTCCTGTGACAAAGTTCATCAAAAAAAATCTCAACATCAATATTTGGCTAAAATATCTCTTTTCTGCATATTATAAATGTCTAATTTTAATACCTATACTTAAATTTTAAGTTTAGTAGCCTCCCAACGCTTTCATTTATGGTTGTTTTTTTTTTTTTTTAATTATAATTATAAATTTTGAAAACATATTTATCTATTATATTTTTTTTCATAAAATTATTATTATTAATTTTTTTATTAGTTTTAAAAAGATGACTTTTCAAGGAACTAAATGTAAAAGGATGACATATGAAACTACAAGAACAATAATGGTAATTTAACCATACATATAAATAAAAGAAGATAATAGTATACGTATCTCTCTTATGAGATTACTATTAAACAAGAAATGCTTTATTATTTGCTTACGTTGTAGTTCTCTGTCATACTTGAAAATGGTGGATCTAGGATTTTATGCAAGAGGGTCATAAGTTCATATAAATATAGTTGTAGATGTATCCATATAATAATCAAATCATATAATATCTCCAAAACGATCACAACTAACTAACATATGTATAGTGGCAGATCCAAAATTTCATGTTAAGGGATGCAAGTTTATATGAGGTCAAAATTTTAGCCCATTAATGTCAACATTTGTGTCATATAGTTCTTGAACTTTGAAAAATATATACTAGATCATTAGTGTGAATATGTAGTACCAAATATTAAAAAAATAATAATAATGTAGCTAATGGCCACAAAATTGAAATTGTGAGGTTCAATTAAAAACAAAAATAATTTTTGTTTTTTTTTTTTAATACAACGATTTTAATTGTAAATATTTTTAATATTTTATGACATTTTTAGATACTAAATTGAAAGTTTATATATTTGTTTAGACATTTTTAAGAAATTTATTAAAGTTAAAATTAAATGTTTAGATATTTATTAGTCATAATCATAAATCGAGCACAAATTTAGAAAATATTTGTAAATAAACATGAATATATGTGAAAAAAGATAAAAATGGAATGAAATATAAAAATATATATATATATATATATATATATATATATATATAATTGGTTAAAATAAAAAATAGAAGAAACTACCACTCAGAAGGTTTGAATTCTGGCCACCAGGTTACCAAAGTTCCACCAAGACCATTGAATCAAGGCTTCATCACATACAATTATATATTCAGTACATAAATAAACTTTTTAATATTCAATAAAGGATAATAAATAAATATATATATATATATATATATTTGAAAAACAACACGATGTGAGGGACTCTTCATAGATCCGCCCTTGCTACTCATCCTTTATTTATTAATTTTTTTTATTAAATTAGCTAGTCGGAAATCGTAACTTAATTAGTAAATACTATTTTTTTAAAGGATAGAAAAATAAAAACTCTAATGTTAAAGTTAATAGTACAAATTTATATGAATGGAAGTATATTAAAAAAAAAAATTGGAGAATGAAGATGGAAATAGAACTGAAAATAACGATAAAACTTTAAAGATCCGAAGCAAAGTTAGAATGAGAAAGTGATATGAGAGTAAAAGCGAGGAGTAGGGTGAGGTCTAAGAAAGGGATTGCGTAGTTGTGTTGAAATTTAAAAACGCGTCCTTAAGACGCGTACCCTCCCCACGCGGCCTCTATTTATTTTTATTTTACCTTTATTTATTTATTTATTTATTTATTTATTTTTGGATTCGGTTGTTTTTAAACCATACGTCTATTCTCAAGATTCTTTCTTCCTTTACTCTTTATCATATCAATGTTCCATTTTTATAATGGAGAAGAAAAAAAGTCTCTCCATTCATACATATTTGATAAGCTAATTATATATGTTCTACCATGGAGATGTTTGGGTAGAGATGTCAAATTTTTTTCATGGTACGAGGCTTACAAGGACCCGCCCTTAATTAAAACCAAATTTCCTATGGAGAATCTCCGCCCTAATTTTTATGGAAAATTTCGCGGGAGTGAGGATGGGGATAGGGAAGTTATCCACTCCCCCGCCCCACCCTGTGGACATTTCTATGTTTGGGGCACTAAGTTGGTTATTGTAGTCAATGGTTTATAATAAATAGTATGTGTTTAGGATACAAACTATTCTAGTTTAGATTGGTAATAATAAATATTGTAACAAAGAGAAAAAGAGCGAATGAGTGAGAAATAGTAAGCTCGATAACAAAGAATGATTTGAAAAAGTAAGATTCTATATAAAAGTTAAAAATAGTTGTAAACACCGCTATTATATTTAGAATCTCAAACATGGGGTGGACTCAACTTCGAATTGGAGAACCAACCACCCCTAAATTTTCAATATAACCTTTTATTGTTTAAAAGTTTTCATTATGTTTTAAGTTAAACATAAATTAAATTACAAGTTTAGTTCCTAAATTTTCATGTTTGTGTCTATCTGATATTTAAACTCTAAAATATATTTAATAGGTCCAAAACTTTCAACTTTTGACTCTCGATAGTCTTTGAATTTTTCTTTTAATTTATGTGTCATGGTGACGACCTATTCACCGTTTTGTGGAATTTACAACTCTTCTATACACAAAATCAAAAATTTAAAATCTCATTAAAAAAAACAAAATTCAATTTTAGGTTGAATAGAGTAGTTAATTCTTAAGAAATTAAAATATTTCAAAATTCTATTAATATAAAATTAAAAATTCAATAGATGTTGAGTTGCTCTTCAAATATTCTATAGAAAGAAGGGTATTTTTGTAATTCACTCTAAAAATTTATAAACTTTCCTCCTCCAAATACACTAATTTGCTGTTTGTATACTTCTACACACTCCTTTACTGCCCTCTCTCTCTCTTCTAATTTTAGTCAATGCTCCCCTTTTCAACTAAATAAAGAAAATAAAATTATTTGAAATTCAAAAGGGCCAAATTTGTAGAGAAAATAAAATTATTTGAAGTTCAAAAAGGCCAAATTCGTAGCATGTGATATTGTTGGGAAATAACATGTATTAACAAATTTGAATCAACCGTAAAATTATGGTTGTTTTATTACAATTTGTTACAATAATTTTAATTTTTTCTAATTAAATTAAACACTTGAATTCTTAGTTACACTTTTTAGTCTTTTAAGTTTTGGATTTGATTTTAATTTAGTCTTAATTTTGATTTTTCACTAAATACGCATTCCAGTATTTGGTGTCAACGTCTATTAATTAATCTAAAATAATTATAGGTGAAATTTAATTAATTGTAATGCTTTTAGATCAACAATTAATTAATAAACATTAACATTAAAGACCGAAAAGTGGCTATTTAGTGAAATTTAAGGTTAAAATTGTAACTCTTGAAATGTATAGGACCAAATTGAAAGTGAAATTGTAATATGTTGAAACCTAGGGATTGAATCAAATTAAACTCAAAATTTAAGGACTAAAAGTGTAACATTTTGAAACTTATAGACCAAATAGAAATTAGACTCAAAATTTAAGGACGAAAAATGTGTTTTCCCCTAAAAACTACTTCTTATAGTTTTCAAAACTTGACTTGGTTTTTGAAAACAATCCTAAAAGTTGGATAACAAAACAAAGAAACCAATAGATGAAAAGTAATGTTTATAAGCTAAATTTTAAAAAATTAAATTATGAAGTCTGAATTTTCACGTTTGTACTAATAAGTATTTGGATTTTTAAAATTATTTAAGAGACGGTTAAACTTTCAATTTTGTGTCTAATAGGTCTTTGAAAATACTTTTTATGTAATTCATGTACTAATTAGACATATAATTAAACATTTTAAAGGTCCTATATACATAAAATTCATTTTTGTGTTTAATAAATTCAATTATTTTTAATAGTATCAAATATGTCGAAGGTATATTAGACACGGGATTGAAAGTTCATGAATTTAAGCCACCTTGTTTAAAGATCTAATGGACACTTTTAAACTTTAGGGACCTATTATATTAGACACAAAATTAAAAGTAAGGAGACTTATTGGGCACAAAATTAAAAATTTAGGTATCTTTTTAAAGTCTAGAAACTTATTAGATACAAATTTATTGTTAGAATAATAAAAGTGTCAGTTATTGAGATTTGAAACTTATACCTCAAAGAATGAGTACATGTCAATTACATATGTAGATACTTAAGTGATGAAATAAGATAGAATTGACACGACAACTACTGCATAAATATTAGAAGGCTTATATAACTTGATTTGCATAATTAATTCCCTTAAATTAACATGACAACAATGTATGCAACTTGGTTATGCAAATAATTTTGACGATATCTTTTGAGATGGAATAAATAGTAACAACAATCGTGCTATATATTTGTAAATAATATCACGTACATCTTCTAATTTTTACAATCGATTGTCACATTAATTTCCATATTTTACATTAACAAAAACAATATTGTTTGGAACATTTTCAAAGTTCAAATGTAAAAATAATAGGAGCATAATTGAAGCATAATCCAAAGTTCATAGTTATTCGGGATTATGAGTGATTTTGGACCAAATAGCCTAATCGATATAAAACAGAGACAAAAGCAACAGAGCCAAAAAAAAAAAAAAAAAAAAAAAAAAGGTTTGGGCTAAAAGTACCACCCTAAGACCAAAATGGATCTAGGAGAGAGAGTTTGCTTGGTTTAGGGCCCAAATCAATGTGGTCAACCAAGATCGAGGTCAAGTCTAGCGAAATAGTTAATGAGGCATGTCTTGCGCATGTCCCAACTCAAACCATCACTCTATGACCTGGATGGGCTAGAGGAAGGTGCTCTAGCCAAACACGAGACGCCTTCAATCTAGTGAGTTGAAGATTTATCCTAAAGCGATTTTGAAAATCTATCGAAACAGCCTAGGTAAATTCCTTTTATAAATGCATCAAGAAATATAAAAGTATGTCCATTCTCCACTCAAAAACTATTAACTTGTTGCATTGGTTAACTCTTCGATTTAAGCATCGTAGCGTGTGCGGCAAGCATTTATATTTGTGTAGGTCACGTTCTTCTTTTATCAAACAAATTTGTCGTTGTTATCACGTGAAGGTCGGATTCTAAATGAAATCCAGAATTCGGATTTTGGTACAAATAAACCTTTTATTAAGGTATGCTAAAATTGTCCATAGTTGGAATGTTCAACCAATTGAGGCATGAGGTCGGCTTCTACCACATTGGTTTATTAGAGGAACTAGACTACAAAATATTTATTAAAAAGAATTATTAAAAAAAAAATGTAGATACAATAATAATAATAATAATAATAATAATAAAACAAAAAATTTAAAAAAAAAAAAGAATAAATAATGGTTTTATTCTTTTTAGGGCTGATTTTCCTTGACCATGGAAGAACAAGGAAAGGAGAAAAATTAGGAGACACCCGTGGGCCGTCGTATTTCCTCCTCTTCTTCTTCTTCTTCAATCTTTCCCCCTATAAATACCTAATTTCCCTTCCAATATTTCTTCATTACAAAATCAAAATTCCCCTTTCTTTATCCTCTCTCTCTCTCTATTTCTCTCAAAATTGACCTCCAAAAATGGCCACCGACCCCAACCAGATTCCGACCTCGAACTCCGACGCCGACCAAGTCACCAAGCCGAAGCCCTCCGTCTTCCTCCAGGACAGCGAGGAACTCCGCAAGGTTTTCGAACGCTTCGATGCGAATGGCGACGGCAAGATCTCAATCTCCGAGCTCGATTCCGTCCTTAAGTCCTTAGGCTCCTCCGTCCCTTACGAGGAGCTCCGCTCCGTCATGGAGGATCTCGACTCCGATAAGGACGGTTACATCAATATCGATGAGTTCGCCGCCTTCTGCAAGGAACCGATGGCCTCCGATGAGGCTGGAGCGTCGGAGCTCCGTGACGCCTTCGACCTCTACGATCAGGACCATAACGGCCTCATCTCCCACTCCGAGCTCCATCTCGTCCTCAATCGCCTCGGGATCAGTTGTTCCAAGGAGGACTGTCAACGAATGATCCATTCCGTCGATTCGGATGGCGACGGAAATGTGAATTTCGAAGAATTTAGGAAGATGATGACCACTAATTCAAACTCGAAGGCGGCGAATCAGAATGGAACTGCCGCGGCGGCGCCATAGCCCTAGCTCTAGGTTTTGGTAAGTTCTTAGTAATTAGACGCGTGAGAAAGGTAACGAAGTCGATTTTTATCCTTCGTTCCTTTTCCATTTCTCCTTTTTCGTTTCGTTTTTTGGCTTCTCTGTGTTCTATCCCTTAATCTGAATCCATGTATTCATGTATGAATCCAACTATTCCTGTTTTCTTTTGTCCGAAATGTAACATGAAATTCCGGATCTACTTCTGTTGATCTCCCGCCATTAATGCCGATCTTTAATTTCAACTCTTCTTCGTTTCTGTTCCTCTTTCTTCTCGGCTTCCGATCGAGGATTCAAAAGGAATTTTCCCGGAAAATCGATTGATTTTCCCGGAATCATAACGCGCATTGCTGCTGTGTACATTTCAATTTTCGTCCCTATTTTTCAATTTTTCTTCAAATTAGGACAATAATAAATGAATAGAAAAAAAACAAGATAAAAAAGAAAAAAAAAAAAAAAAAAAAAAAAAAGAAGAGGATTTTCTTATTTCGAGTGTGTAGGAAATGAATTGAACAAAACTTATCTGCACGTGTATCTACGCTCAGACACCACGTGGCATACTTTTAGTGGGCCACGTTGAGAGTGTCTAAAAAAAAAGTTTAAAAATCGAATCAGACCCAAGTCCATCTACTGGTTTGGTACGGTTTTATACGAACTATTACTTCTATTTTCGTTTTCTATTGAAAAATTTCGATATATAAATTGCTAAATCGTAAAAATCAATCTTGAAATATTATGACTTTCAATTATAGAAGTTGAGTTTAGAACTTCAAACTTATACAAATGTCACAATTTATATAATTAAATAAATTTAAAGGTATAATTTGATCCAATTTTAACACTTAATAACCTTGAGGGCTCAATCTTTAAAAATTGAAATTTTAAAGGTATAATGGTAACTAATACCATGCTTTTAAGATGATTTTTGCAATTTGTCTTAAATTGTTTTTTTAAACATTTATTATTATTATTATATGAGATGTATTGCTTTTACTTTTTACTTTTTGTATTTCAATTATTATAGAGTATGTTTATTTTCGTAAATTTATTATTTAGAAAAAGACTTCATCGCTTGGAAAGCAAAAAAAGATGCCCATTATTATTTATAAAAATAAAAAAATAAAAAAACAAAAAAATAAAAAGCCAAAATCTGATATATATATATATATATATATAAAGAAATAGATCACATTTAAATTTGAGAAAACAAAAAACTAATTTAAAATAAAAGTTAAAATAAAATTGAAAAATGGAAGTAGAGAAGGAATTTGTTTGGTTTTTTATTGAATAAACATTGATTTTTTGGTACATTTTTTGCTCTTTTTTCTCGTGGATTTTGATTTTTTGTTAAATTATAAAATGCCTCTAAATTTTATGGTGAATTTAGACCTTGATTGTGTCGAAGATTTTTTTTTTTTTTTTTCTTCTTCCATTTTTTACTTTGAAAATTACAGTTTGTTTCAAAACAACTATTTCATTAACAAACTTCAATAAAATGTAGATAGAAATGTGACATGACGATTAACTCCAAAACAAAAGATGCACACGGGAATATTTGGTGAATTAGCATTAATAGATGTGAAGCGTATTATAAGAAAATTTGTGCAATCAAAAACCAAGAACAAAAGATCAGAAAAATAAACCACTTTATTAAATGTAAAAAGTCAATATTTGAAAAAGAGGAAAGAAATAACTTGTAAGAGAGAGCTTTGCCAGAAGATTATATTTATGAGAGAAAAATTGTGGAAGAATGAGGTGAGTAGAAAATGTGGGTCCATAAATGCCACGAGCATAAAAAAGAATATGGTCTATCCCAAGCAAAGATATATTTTGCATCCTCAAATATAAGATTCTTATTGAGGAAAACAATAGTCTTTGGAGTCAGTGGCAGTGGCTTTAGTTTCTTTGTTCATCTCGTTCTTTTTTTGTTCATGTCCTATCGTTAATTTTTGTTATTTAATTGTAAGTTCTATGTTTTAGTTTTTTTTTCATATTCTACCTACACTCCAAAATTTTGTTTTCTCCTAAATATTTTGAATGTTAATCCAAATCAAATGATGCAATTTTGAATGTTACTAAGACTTTCTTTATTTTTATTGCTACTTTTTATAACTCACCAAAGGCCTACTTTAAAAAATTTAGGGGAGTAATTAAAATATGCTTTGTGTCACATGTGTCATGTACGTATATTTTATAAGTCACCGTCATCTCATTTTATATATATATATATATATATATATATTTTTTTTTTTTTTTGATGTTTTGAAACAAATTTAAAATTTTAGAGTAAAATTGGGACTTTGGAAAGTTGATCATTTTAATTGAATTGAAGTTGAAGAGCATTTTAAATCTTAAATTATGTATTTTCTTAGAAAAAGTTTATTAATTTGACAATTATTTTAATCATGGTACATTATTTATTTATTAGGTTAAAATACTATTTTGGTTTATATACTTTAAAGTTTGTTAAATACTTTTAATTGTCTAATTTTAGTCTTTCTATATTTTCAATGAATCTTAAATTTAGTCCCCAATATTAATTTGTTAATTTTTTTTTTAAAAAAAACTTTTTGTTATTTATAACATTTTTACTATAATTTTTTTAAAACATATTCATATATTTTATTTTCTTGTATGGAAATTATTATTATTATTTAATAAATTTTAGTAAATGTTAATTTTGAGGGACTAAATTTAAGATGTATTAAAAGTATAGAAATTAAAATTGGACAATTGAAAGTATAAGAACTAAAATTAAATAAACTTCAAATGTAAGATCAAAATAGTAATGTAACATATTTATTTTTACCATGGTCTTGCCCACATATATGAGTATTACTCAATCCATCAAGAGATTTATCTCCTCTCATCCCACACTAAAACTAAAAAAATATAAATATATTTCTAAAACTTCTTAAGTTTGAAGTATAATAGGATTTTTGAAATTAACAAAAATGTGTCTTTAGGATGGAAAATATGTGATTAAATTAGAATGGATCAAAATGAATGAGATATTTTTAAATATAATAAGATGAACCAATTTATATTATTACGGTCTATTACAGTGATAGACGAATATTAACATCTATCCCAACTTATCAATATTGATAGTAGTCGATTATTACTATCTATCATTGATAAACATTAATGTTTTGTTATATTTATAAATATTTTTTTTTTAGTAATTTTATCCTTTAAAACAACTTTGTGGAGAATATATATATATATATATATATTTTGTAAAGAAAGAAAATATGACATAAGAGAATTTTCCTTTTTTTTCCCTTTTTTTTTCTTTAATTGAGAAAATTCTCCTTTGTCCATGAGCGAACTAGAATATGGGACCTGACAAAGACCCTAGATTATCATTCAACCTACAATGGTGTATTATCTAAAAGAAAACCAACTAAAATAAAGGTTTTAATTATGATTTGATCCCTATAATTTGAAGAAAAAAAATTAGAATTTGGTGCTTATGATTTTGAAAGTTGGAATTTAATCTTCATGTTTTGATAAAATTTCATAACCAAAGTCCCTATCGAAGAAACTATTTATGAAAGTTTTATCAAACAATAGGGGCTAAATACTAATTATAAATCATAATAGAGACTAACTCCAAATTATAGGAATCAAATTTGCAATTTAACCTAAAATTTATTAGTGATTTATTTTATATTTTAATAAGTCTATTTGATTTCAATCAATGCAAATGGACTATATGGACCATGGTATTAATTAGAACTGAAAACCAAGATCAGTATAGCTCAACTAATATATGGTATGTACTATCAATTTTGAGGTCAAATGTTTGTTCTTTTAACCTATACTTTTAGGAGAAGATAAAAGAAAATAAAAATGAGTTTTAAAATATAATCAATTTCAATAATATTAAGTTTTTTACCATGTTAAGTATTCAAAAATCAGAGGGTAAATATAACACTTTTTCAAATTTGAAGTTAAGATTTGAACACATCTAAATTTAAAGTATACGTTGATAAATTGAAACTTTGTAAACATTTATACAATTTAACACGGAAAAACTATGGAGTCGTTTGGACCCCCAACTTCAATTATAATAGCCCACTCATTGTTCGGACTTCCAATTATATATAAGTTGGGTGTTATAACCCATAATTAACTACAACATTGCTATTTGAAATTCTTATTTGTTATAGTGTTTACTATTTCCTACTCATCGTCTCACATCTTCGTTAATTAGATACTATGCACCCCAAACACGGACTATAATAACCAATTCACGCCCCAAACATCCCTACTTTACCTAATTGTTATAAGTCTTAATTTGATTGATGAATGGTTGTGGTTGTGAAAAGTGTTAGGTAAGTACCTCAAGTGAAAAGACAATGCAAGGGACAAAAGAAACGAGTTTCACGTCTCAACTTTATTTTGATTCACCAATTACTACTTTTCATGTCATTATTGTTTTTCTTAAACATAACATTCCACAAACTTTGGGATAAAAATTCGAACTTTTGACCAAACCGAAAAACAAAGTCACAATTGTCGTTGACTATTTGAATTATGTTCAAGTTGACATGTCAATGCTCATATTGATTTTATGCTTTTTAGTGAAAGTATTTATTTTATATTCAGTTGTGAACTTGCTCTTGGATTTTATTTATGCTTCTTAGATCATTTTTTGCTAATATTTTTAACTAAAATTATGACCGGACATATTTTATTAAATAAATAATATTAGTTGAGTTGCCATAAATATAGTCAATACATATATCATCAATCAATATGTCGGAAGTTCAAATCTCTCTTTTCTTTCATGTAATGTTGTTGAACGTGAGGGGGGAAAGAAAAAAACTCTTTAATTTAGGCTAATTTATATTTAAAAACTCAAAATCTTAAAATTTTATTTCTAATTTTCTCCCATTGAATTTGATTTAAGAAATTAGAGTAGAAAACTTGCCCATTTTTAACAAAATTTAGGGCTATATTCCTAGAACTAGAAGTAGACAATTAATTGAATAAATCAATGGACAGTCACATTAACGTTCTATAATAATGTATCCATGTCTATAGGATCTTGCAAAGCTTTTAAGCAAATAACTGAAAATTGTGAAGCTAAACGGGGAGTACTAATTGGAGCAGATTTATAATTTAAGTTCCGTAACTATTTATTTTTTGTCTTTTTAACTTTTGAAAATTAAACCACGTTTTCTCTTTATTTTTTTAATAATGATTTACCTATTGTATAGCCAATTTGTAAGAACAAAACAAGTTTTTTTTAAAAAATATATATATATTTTTTAATTTTTAAAATTGGACTTGGTTTTTTTAAATACCGTAAAAAGTAAATAACAAATCAAGAAATTTAGTGTATGTTTTGATTGACTTGAGAAAAAGTGTTCTTCACAAAACTCATTTTTATTTAAACTCTTTTGATAAATATAGTTTAAAATACAATTTAAAATATATTTTGAATGATTGCCAAACACTTCATTTTTTTTCAAAATGACTTATTTTAAAAATTAAAATGTATTTCAAACGCACCCTTAGAGATGGAAGAAAGATTTTGTAGGCTAGCTTAATTAATAAAAAAAAAAAAAAAAAAACAAATGGATTCCAAACGAGTCTAAATTAATCGATTTTTCTCGGTTTCTAGAAGGGGAAAAAAAAAGAGTTCAACTTGTACTAGATAAATATTGAAATTAATTTCTACTCACCATCTAAATTCCTCTCATGTCCATTAATTTTAACCCAAGAAAATAATGCAAAAAGAATCTCCAAAAATTTGGCAATTTCATTGAAATCAAATTTTGCTGGAAATTTTGTTGTATTAGTGCATAAATTACTATTGAATAATTTTGTCAAACTTACAAATTCTAAAAAATATATATATACACATTATATTTTTCAATTCACTAAACTAACATAATTTTTTTTGAATCGAACATATATATACACACACACATACATGCATGTGTGTGACAGTTTTGTCAACATCATAATCCAACAACATAGTAGTGTCCAATTAAATAGGTAAAGAAAATGATTTTCAATTATGAATTTTTGCAATGAATAAAACGAGTTTAGTGATCAAACAAAAGCAAAATACTGTTGATAAACAGCAAAAGAAAAAGTCAAAATTGGCTATTTTACAATATGTTTTAACTTAAGTGGCACCTAACAAGTGTGGCAAAGTGGTCATTGTCGTCCCATCCATTATTATATTTTCCCATGCTCAAATTATTAATTACACATTGCAATTATACCTCATCATTTCTTTCACCAATCTATAGAATTTACCTTCCAAACAAATGCAAAATGTATTCGTTTTAATTCTTCGTCATGAATGTTAAATTTTTACAATATGATAAGTTTATACAGTATTGATAACAAGTGAGTTGGTAGATGTTGAAACAAGAAGTGTAGCCCCTTGAGAAAGTTCAAAATTTTCCTAATTTCTTTTTAGAAATTTGGAGGAAATTAGAATTAGAAATTTTACTTTTAAATGAGTTGGTTCGGTTCCATTTGAGTGTTAAACCAAAGCCAAACTACCAAGAATATTATTGAAAAGTAGAGAATCGAATCAAACTGTTCAATAAATCCTACCGAACTGATTAACGAACAGTTTAGTCGATTCAATTTGGCAGTTTAGTTACTTAAATCTAGATGTCCAATTGGGTTATTATTGGATTGGGTCGCATGTAATTGTAGACTTAATTAGAATATAAAATATGAAATTGTATTTCATGGGTTTCAAACACATGCTCGCTAAAGATAACATAGATCCATCAAGGTCAAAGCAACCATTGAAATTTAATGATACAAGATGCAAATCATAACATAAGTATTATCGATTAGTTCAGTTAGATTTAGTTTGTTGTTTAGAAAACTCCAAACCAACCGTTAAACTGATTCTAACCCACATCAATGACGGCTTTGATCCGTTTGAGCAATTCCAATTTATAAAAATTGTTAAAAATTGAAGAAACTAAATTCATAATTTTTCAAACAATAGGGATTAGATTGAAAAGGCCCCTAACTTGAACAAATTGAAATATACATATATTGAAAATTCTCATGCTAATTAGGACCCTTTGGGCAAATTATGCTCAATTTAATATTTAACAATGAGATTTTGTAACCTGCGGGAGATGTTGGAGAAGGAATAATAGTTATTAAAGAAATTGATTAATTTTTTCAAGTTAGATGATAGAGAGGGACTAGAGAGGTGGTGCATATTACATTAATGGTTTAGTTAACAACTAAGTAGCCAAAATTTAATAGAATACTTTTCGTGTCAATTTTATCTATGTTGATGTTTTAAAGAGATTTGAACGAATGAATAAGATAAGATCAATGTTGTATTTAAAATGACTCTATCAGCGTCTTCACTAATTTCAACTATTAGTGAAGAAAAAAAAAAACATATATACTTCTAAAAAATTAAAAATACGGAGATTGGATTTAAAAGTCATTTTATATTTAAATCCATCTTATTATTATATTAGGTAGAGAGATTCTTAGTTTCAAAATTTCTATTTGAAATTTTATATAAAATGTTTAATCCCTATTTTTAAAGAGTAATTGTCGAAAGAGACATAACTAACGAATACTTTTATAAGGATTTTTTCTATTTTACTTTTTTATTTTAAGAAAGACTTTTTGAAAAGTAGCTTATATCTTTTGTTTAAAAAGTTCATAATCGTTAATTCGAGCAGGTCAATAATTTGATCTTTATTTGGTAGTTGTTAAATTGAAGGGAAAAAAAAATGGTATAATCTCATACTTTTGCAATAATTAAGGATTTCATCTTATTATTTTTCATGAAAAGTCAAAGATAAAGTTACATTTATAGGTTTCATAATTGGCCTTTTGTCATCTTTTAGAAAATTAAGACTAAACTTATAGTTAGCTTTTTAAAATCTAACTTTTACTTAAATTATCTGTCATAAATTATGAGGATTTTCTTTGACTTTGTTGCCTTTCTAGCCTGTTTGTTTGGATAAATTTGAAGCCATCACAAGGAAAATAAGGTAGTCAAAGTAGAGAATTACCAAACCATTTTTAAAAGGGAAGTAGATGAAATATTTAGAAACAGAGGGGTATATTTAAAGTAACAAATACATTTTAACATTGAAAATCACTTTAGCTTTTTTAAATACACTTCAAATTATTAATTTTTGTTTCAAAATGTGCTAATAGAAAATTTGATTTTATTGAGAAATTATTTTTACCAAGTTATTTCACACACTCGACATATTGACTTATTTATTTTTTAAGGGAAAATTGCAAAAATCAATAGTGTCAATTGGGCTCCTAAACTTCTAAAAGTTTTAAAATTAGGCACTCAAATTTATAATAATCGTAAAAATTGAATCCTCAAACTTATACAATTATTATAATTCATACAATTATGTAAGTTTGAGAGCTCTAACACTTAGATAAAGTTGAGGGCTCAAATTTAAAATTTGAAAGTTTGAGGGTATAATTGCAATTTACAATTTTTTTTTTTTAATTTATTATAAAAATACATTATTTTCAAATATTTTATGGGCTCGAAGTTTCAAAAAAGCTGCTTAAGCCCGTCACGTGTACGCTGTAGCATGCTTAAATGGGCCTAGTCTAGTGGGCTGCTAAGTGGTTGAGTCCTAATGAAGAAAATACACAATTTGGCCACTTTTTCTAAATATATTTTGGGATAACCCCACATAATGTCTTAATAAAAGCTCAATATTACATTTATAGCTAAGTTTTGCATTATTTACAAAAATGTCTAAGTATTTTTCTTAATTACGTAAATATTAGAGTCTAATTACCTTTTTTATCCTCAACCTACCATCAATTATACATATTTCAAAATATGAAACTCAGTTGTCAATTTATTGTTTGTTTCGTCTACTACCAGCCTTACCAACACTCGTGTCTCCGACCATTAGTCATCGATATATACAGTGATATATGTACTTCTTCTTCTTCAATGTGTTGGAGCTTATATGTTTTTCGATATAAACTATGATATTTGTATTTTTTTTTTCTTCGATTTTTCAAAGTTTTTGTAGGATTTTCGATATATACAAAGTATATGTACTTCTTCTTCTTCGATTTTTTGGAGCTTTTATAGGATTTTCGATATATACTATGATATATTTATGCATTTATTTGATATAAATGAAGTGTGATATATAGTTTTTTTATTTAGGTTTCATACATATTAGAAAATTTGGGGTACATATTACAAACAATGTATACCATGGTATATGTGTGATAATAATAGGTAATATACACATGCTAAAAATAAGCAATGAAATATATAGATAAAATCAAATAAGACTGACCATCATATAAAATTGTCACACAAGCAATACCTAAAATAGTATGGCATACATATTAGAATATTTGTGGTAGATATTACAATCAATATATACTATGGTATATGCATGCTAACAATGGGTACTATACAAAGAAAATCATATTAATTATAAATGGGATGAAAATGCTTCAAACTTCAGAAAACACTTCAGACAGGAAAATAGAAAAAAAAAATGATATTAATTACAAATGGGAAGAAAATCTCAACTAATTAATAAATATGGAAAGATTTTTTTAATAAATATCCACCAAGACACAGCGGGCTCAAAGAGGGTTATTTTGCTCTGAAAATGCCATTACTCTTATATATGTAAATATCCAATAATTTTATCATTTATAAAATAAGTTTTGAAAAGGAATTTGAATCTCTAAATATCTCATATATTTTAAATTATCAAATTCAATATATTATATTTGGACTAGACATTAATTTTTTAATACTTTTTAGTAGGGGTGATATTGATTCGGTTTTGGCCTAAACTGAGAACCAAACCAAACCAATCAATTTAACTAAAATAGGAACCAAACTAATGTCCAATAAAGTGTAAAACCATTGGTTCAGTTTTCTCTTGGTTTGGTCATATGCGGTTTGCTTTTTTTTTTTTTTTTAATATGCTTTTGTATATTTTCATATTTTTCTTATACATTCCAACTGTCGATACCAAATTTTGGTCAAGAGAAAACGAACCTAACCTCCACGTGACAACAATGGTAAATCTGTAATTTAGGGAAGAGAGGACGTGCAAAAAAAAATTAATAATAAAATAATAAAAGAAGCTCTAATGCCTAAGTCAGTAGGAGAACTAGATAATAGAGAAGTCAAAAGTTTTAAGTTCTAAGTTCTAGATACCAGACCAAGATCTCAAGATCCCGTTTTTATCTCCTTATATGAATTCTCATAATGATGTATTTATACAAGAATGAGATGAAATTTTACTTTTTTCTCTTAGGGTAAAGATGTGACGGATCTTTCCTAATCCTAAAAAGTTAGGATTAGACCTATTAGATAAATCCACTTTATTTTATATTTATCTTCCTTATCTTTTTCTGACTTTTGGCCTATTTCGTCAGGTTCAAGTTCATCCACAACACCAACCTTTGAATTTGCCCCAAAAACACTCTCTCAACATTCAACGTTTCTAGAGCAATTACCAATGAATTATTCAAGTTACCATATTAGTCCAATAGGTCTCACAACAATTTGGAACAAATTAAATGATTTGTTTGACATTTTAATTCGTACCTCTCTCGACATATTAGACATGGAGATTGGACTTCAATTTTAGAATTTATATATTGTCCCATTTCATGTCATTATCTTTGAATTTCTACCTATTGTAATTGTTTTTTTCTTTTTCCTTTCCATATAGTCTTTCCCTCTTAAGTCAAATACCTCTAGTATATATATTTTATATCTAAGTGAGATTGAAGGAGATGAAGAATCAACGCGGAAGGAAAGAAAATATTAGGGATTTTGGGTTTATTAAGGCATATTTATATATCTTAGTTTGGTTTGATTTTTTATTAAATTTTTCAAACAAAAACTAAACCGATCTAAAAAGATTCTTGATTTTCTCCGAATTCAAACCAACCTATCCAATGTTTTGCTAAAAAAACCAACTCAATCCATTTGATTGGTTTGGTTTAGTTTTCTCAGTTTTAATTATTTGTATCATGACTACTTTTCCAATGTAGTATTTTATTACATGTTAAAAGGTTTTTTTTTTTTTTTTTAATTTAAAAAGTGTTAATAGGAATTATAAAATGTTGTCTATATGAAAAGATCAATAAATAATAATCGTTCAAGATTTATTTCTTTTTTTTTTTTAAAAAAAAATAATCGCTCATACTTATAAAATTAAAATAATTTTCGTTTTTGTAACTAATGTTTATTAAACATTGATATTCATTTGATTTATATTTATAATTATTTTTAGGGTTGTTTTCAAATGTAGCAAAATAATCATTCTAAAACAATGTAGTAAAATAAGCCAAATTATTAATAAATATAGAAAAATTTTATTATCTATTAGCGATAGACTGCAATAGACTTCTATTGTTTGAGCGATAGACCGTGATAGACTTCTATCACTCCTGGATAGAAGTCCTCGAAGCCTATCGCAGTCTATCGCTGATAGACAATGAAATTTTTTTATATTTGTAAATAGTTTGATATTTTTTTATTTATAATAATTTTCTTTATTTTTAGTCATTAGCCATATTTACGAGAAATGATTATATTAGTTATTGATGATTATAGTTGTCAATTTGAACATAGCTTACTTGATTAGGTATTTGTTCGATTACGATGTCAAAAATTCAATTACCTCACTAAAAAAATACTTATGGCAACTAAAATAACATATATACTAAAACTATAATTTAGTCCCCATTTGATAACTATTTTAGGTGGTAACTATTTAATTTTTTCTTTTTTCTTTTTCAAAATTCAAATTATTTCATATCATTTCTTACAATGGTTTTCATCTATCTTAAGTAAAAGAGTTGAATTTTAAGTCAAATTCCATAAACAAAAACTATTTTTTTAGTTTTCAAAAACTTGAATTGATTTTGAAAACATTGATAGGAAGTAGATAATAAAGTAAGAAATTTAAAGGTGGAATAGGGTATACAAGCTTAATTTTCAAAAACTAAAAATTTAAAACTAAATCGATACCAAATAAAGACTTAATTTTTATTTTTTTTTTGTCAAAAATTAATCCTATAAATATCACTTCTATCTATTATTCTATATTTTGTTGTTTACATTTATGAATATTTTTATAATCAGAGTTAAAATCTGAAAACTAAAAAAAAACAATTTTCAAAAAACCTATTTTTATTTTTGAAAATTGGCTAAGAATTTCAAATAAACGTTGATCTAAACTATGAGTAAGCAATTGTGAAGAAAAAAAATTCAATTTTTAGAAATAAAACCGCAAAAACCAAATGTTTACTACACACAGTTTAATTATTCTCTGTGTGAATAGGCATTATTATTATAACAACGTTTATCACAACACTATTTTTGTCATTCTAATCTGTTCCTGAGATTTAAAAGATTAGAAATAAAAATTGATTATAATTTATTTTAAGTGAAAATAATAGTAGTAAGTAGCCTAATTTAATTAAAGGAATGTGATAATTATGACTTAGGCAAGGGGTATCCAAAGCTAAGTTATTATCACCTCCTAAACTGAGGGAGTTAATTAGTAAAGTGATTAGATTAGCATCATTAGCCACACCAGGTTAAATTGTTAATCATCTTTGTTTCTCACCTGCCAGTGAGGATACGGTGATGAAGTCCCAATGCAAAAGCTCCACGTGGATACAAACCACATTATTCATATAAAGTGGTGGGTGAGAAACTCTTCCATAGAACTTGTAAAAGCTTGACAAATTATGCAATATTGTTGGCACAAATGGCTATCACCTTCATAAGTCATTAACTATTATTTAATATATCGTCCATTAATATATTTTCTTAAATGCTATACTTAGTCTAAATTGTTGATACTTAATTTAACAAATATTCAAACATATATTTTTTTAAGAGGTTAGATTTTTCCAGTTACAAGTAGCTTCAAACATTTGTTTATATAGTTGATATTTAACTCAATTTAATAAATTAACACAAGATATTAAACTGCGCCCATCAAAATGCTTATTAAGATAAATGTTTATACAAAATTTAAGAACTAAAGTCAAAATAAACATGATTCAACTAATATAAAACGTGTAGTCGAATATTTAAATTTTCAAATTTTTACTTTATCATACTAAAAAAATAAAATGATGGTGACGAGATTTGGATTGGTATGAAAGCAAAGAAATAATCTTTTGGAGAGAGAGAGATAGGAAGCAATTGGAGAATGGGCCACCTTCTTTGTCAATGACACCGAGAGGTCAGACCCTTTTTCATAATATTTATTTATTTATTTTTAGAAAAATTAAAATAAAAAATTCATCTCGATCCATTATGTTGTTTCATCATCAATGTTTGTTCACATGCGACTACACTCCAACGAAACAACCCAAAGACAAATAAATAAATAGATAAATCTTAAATTAAAAAAAAAATGGAAATAAAATTTTATCCTTTTTTTCATATTTTGTCAAATTCAACTCTAAATTTTAAAAAATATTGTAATTTTTTTTTAATCTTCACAAAATTCAATCATCAATTATACTCCGTAGCTATATTATTTTCTCTCCAATTGTGGAATGGGTAATCGAAACTCTCATCTCTAGAATGAAAAGTCATGCTAGAACTAAGCTCGCTTTGGCCTCCCCAATTAATATTCATAACTATAACACTAACTTTTATTTATAATGGAAATGATATAATCAAGAAAATTCTCATTTGGCATCCCACACAATAAACTTAAGAGATGATGCCAAAATTGCAATAGAATGAACAACTTCGTTCTCTTCTTTAGGAGAAACAAAAACACTTGATATTTACAGAGGATGTAACAAAAATGATTTCACCAATAAAAATATATAATTTAATAAGATCGGACTCTCTAGAATTAAATAACAGATTTCAATTATTTTAGGTACAATAGGCCTCTCTTAAACCTTTTAAAATTGCTCTAGCTTTATCAGAAGAAATGAATTCGATTTCCTTAATTTTTAAAATCGTCTCAAATATATCTCTAATTAAAATTTTTAAATATATTTAATAAGTCATCAAGCTTTTAATGATATATCCAATAATTAATCAAAATGATAAGTTTGAAAATTATTAATTTGAGGACAATTTATTTAAAATAAAAGAAAGAAGAAATAGAATAGTAGACAGAAGCAACACAACATTATGAGCCGAAGATGTAATTAAATAAAAAGAAAAAGAAAAATAGGAATATAAGGGAAAATCATTCCATTAGAAAATTGGAGAAAAGGGATTAGTTTTAAAGTTTTAAGTAAGAAGCGTCTCTCTGTTTTTTTTTGGAGAGCAGAGAAAAGAAACAGAGAAATGGCGGATTCGTTGGACGAAGAGTGCGATTATCTGTTCAAGGCGGTTCTGACGGGCGATTCCGGCGTCGGAAAATCCAATCTCCTCTCTCGTTTTGCCAAAAACGAATTCCGATTCGACTCTAAACCGACGATCGGCGTCGAGTTTGCTTACCGGAATATTAAGGTCGCCGATAAGCTCATCAAAACCCAAATCTGGGACACCGCCGGCCAAGAAAGGTCAATCTTCTTCTCCCTTCTTCTTTAAAATTTTCTTTTAATCGTTTGTTTTTTCCTCATAATATAAGATCACAAGCTAAAAAAATTCTTAATTCGCTCTCTGTTTTCTTTTGATTAAGCTTTTTTTTTCTTTTTTTTTTTTAATGCACAAAAATGACCGAAATATTAATAAATATAGCAAAGTTTGTGAATAATCGTGATAGACTACTACAATAGATACAGATGATAGTTTATCGCGATTTATTGCTGATAAACGATGATATTTTACTATTATTTATAAATATTTTCAACTGTTCGTACTTTTAAAATTATTTCCAAGTTTAAGTGTTGAAGAAAAAAACTAGTAGCAGCAACAACAAAAACAAAATAATAATAGAAAAACAAAATAAAAAAAAGAAGAGGGTGAAAAAGAAGTAAAATTTGTTTTAATTAATTAACTTAGGACTATGTTTTATGTTAAAAATTTTGTATAATAACTTTTTTATATGTGTGAGTGCTCGGCTTCTTTATGCACTCTCATACGATATTAAATTCTAGGTGGGTGATCACTATAGATTGAATACATCTTCTTTTAGTACTTTATCAAACTCAATGCTCTTTATTTATCACTGAGTCAATCCACGATAGTTGTAATAATTATTATTTTATTTTATATAATTTATATTACATTACATAATACATATTCGATTTAATATTTGATGAAAATCTAAAAGCATAAAACATAATTTGTTTTTTAGTAAAACATTTATGAAGATGAGAGATTGAAGTTCTAAGCTTAAGGAAGAGAGTTTGTGCCCATTACCATTGAGTTAGACTCATTTTGACTACCGTCAAGTTAACTCCAACATTTATTTTTTATTATTATTTTTAGTATTTTTTTTTCATCATATTGCATTAATAGTGAATATTATAACATTCATAAAGAAACATCTATTAAAATAAAGAAGAAATTTCTAATTGAAAATTTATACCTTAAGTAATTGGATCATGTCTACGTTGACCAAATTCAATACTTTTGACACATGTTGTTATTTTCTTTAAATCAAGGATGAAATTTATATGATTAGTTTTTTTTTTTTTTTTCAAATTCTAATAAATATTTGAAATTATTTTAGGAATACATTAATATAATATTTGCTAAGTATATCATAAATCATAAATGAGTTATTATTTTCCCCTAAAAATCTATTATTCCTTTGGACCCTTTTATAAATTGGTTTTTATAATTTGCCCAAAAAAAAAAAAAAAAAAAAAGATTTATGAGAATTTAAACGTTGTCTTTATTAGTTCAACAATTCACCTTAAAAGGTTTTAAGACCATAAATATTCTTCTAGGGTTTTCAGCCCCAATAATGATCAAACTTATTAGGTCAAAGTTTTGGATTAAAAAAGAGGAAATTTTGATCTTTTTGGAGGGACCCATAAACCTAAAAGAGAAATTAGACTTGTCCTCTAGTGATTGATTGATGGCTAATAATATGTCCTCAAAATTAAACTAGATATTCCTATCAAACAAAAAGTTTTTAAGGAACACTGCCTCTAAATTTATAGTAATTATTATTTTTTTTTTGTAATTTGTGGAGTGTAAGAATTAAATTTCCCCACTCTCGAGTTTAATAATATAAATATTGCGTCTAACATGATAATTATTAGCGTATTTATTTTAAATGACAAAATTGTTGAAAATAAAATATCGCAATCTATCTACGATAGTCTACTATATGTGTTTATCATAATACAGATATTAGTATATCACGTAGATAAACAGTAAAATTTTGCTATATTTATAAATATTTTAATTTATTTTTTATATTTAAAAACAACTCTAATTACTATTTTATTATATTTGGGATAAATTTTGGAACTAGAATCTAAAGTATTGATTAATCCTTATTTTCCTACCGAATTTTGTTCTCTAGAGTCATGAGCCACTCTTTTAATGACGCTCTTTAAAAGTCATGATATAAGGACAAAGAAACTTTTCATAAATTTAAGCCTTTTCTTTTTGGTTTATTTGATTTAAAATGATTTTATATTCAAGACATAAAGTTAAGAGCTTGTCCCAATAAGTGTTAGAATGTTTTCTTTTTCTTTTTTTTTTCTTTTTTAATAATTTTTAATGATGTGAAATTTGTACTAATTTGAGCTACAAAACATGCAGAAACATTTTATTAATTAAGTTATAAACTGTGGAGTTGTTCCATCAAATTTTACTTTTATCTTGCCCCATATTTTATTTTCTAAATGCTTGAAGCCTTTGTTTTTAATATATTTTAGCACTAATATGTATTTTTCTTATAAAAAAAGATTAACCTTTTCTTTTGTTAATTTTTCCTAGATTGGTCAATACTTATTCATTTGTATTAATGAAGAGAATATAATAAACAACACCCTTATTTTTTTTAAAAAAAACTATTTTAAATAACAAAACTGATGAAAATATTTACAACTAATAACAAATTTTGCTGTCTATCTACGATAGATCAAATAGTAGTTTATCGCAGATAGACAATGAAATTTGCTATTAATTGTAAATATTTTTAGCAGTTTTGTATCGTGATCCATCATAGATAGATAGTGAAGTTTTGTTATATTTATAAATATTTTGATTCTTTTTGCTATATTTGAAAAGAGCCCTATTTTAAATAGTATTATAATTTTTCTAGAAGTTAGATATTAGTTCCTCACTCCATAATTGTTATACTAAAAGATAATAATATTAAAATTTGTGGAAATTTATTTTATTTATTTATTTGTCGGGACTTTGTGTGGGTTTATCCATTCAAAATTTTTTTATCCGTGTGTTCTTTTTATTTTGTTTGGTTTCTTTTTATGTTTCATTAATTTGTGTGGTTCCCGATTTGTGCCTTTAGCTCAAATTCTAAAGTTCTGTTCTCATTTTTGCTATTCATTGCATTGCAATAAGGAAAATAAAAAAAAAATAAAAAAAAAAAAGCTTTCCTTTCAAATTTTTTATGCATAATATTTAATTTTAAAAGCCAAAATAAGTTGAAGTCAACTAACATACCGTATATATTAGTGATTTGTGGTTTATTAGTGATTTGTGGTTTAAGTTAACTTTTGTCCTACTAAAAAAATTAACTTCAATATTTAGACATTAAAAGAATTGCTATAATTAATATTGTTTGTTTATTGTGAGGCAATAAATTAATTGATTGTGGAGCAAAGTTGAACTTAAATACTATCCTCCTCTTTACTACATAAATACAAAATTTAAAAAAAAAAAAAAATTGTGGTGTGACAATTTTTGATTAGGTTTAACTTGGGTGGCCCAGAAGATGAGGAACACACAAGTGTTTTTTTTCCTTGTACACCTGTTTTTCCTTTTTCTTTTAGTATTCCAATGAGGATTTGACACGTCAGAACCAAAAAAGTAAAAATGGTTGGGTAACAAGGCATCCGCAAACAAAGGACCATATGTTGCGAAGTGCGAAAAGGCAACAAGTATCTAAAGGGACTTTAACATCTTTCTCCCTTCAAAAAGACTTTGTCATCGTTAAAAAAAATAATAATAATAATAAATTAAATATTATTCATTATTTAAATAAATTACAAAACTATTGAAAATATTTACAACTAATTGTAAAATATCATAGTCTATTTGTGATAGATCGCGATAGACTATTATTTGTGTTTATCGTGACACATATAGTAGTCTATTGCAATCTGTCGCAAATAGATAGTTAAATTTTGCTATATTTGTAAATATATATATATATATATATATATATATATTTGTTCATTTTGCTATATTTGAAAAGAGTCCTACCACTTTAGTCCTTATATTTAAATTTTACAAACTTTCAAAAAAAAAAAAGACCCTTAAATTTAGCTTGTTTGCGGTTGATTTTTTCTTCTTCAATTTTTTATAATTTATTTATTAACATTTTCACAATAAAGTTCTTACACATCCCAATATTATATTTTCTTATCTGAAAACTATTAGTATTATTTACTTAATTTCGATAAAGATTAACTCAAATGACTAAATTTAAGATTTATTAAAAGTATGGAGACTAAAAAATTGACATACTTCAAAGTATAATGACTAAAATTATATTTTAACTAAATAAAAAAGTTTTAGAGGACGTTTAAAATAAAGGAGTAAAATGTAAAGTTGTTTAAACTGTTAGTTATTAAGGCTTAGTTTGGGATTGAGTTTTTAAAATAATTGTTGTTAACCATGCTTTTAGAAAAATCACATGCAAGAAGAAGTAAATTAGTATTTGGTAAAGTTTAATTTTAATTATTATTTTTTTTATAAAAAAAATACTAGTTACAATGTTTAGTAAATGAATACGTTTGTGTAATTTAGTTCTATGAACAAGCAGATTATCATTTCAATTATTTTTTATATTCATATTTAATTTATAATTTATTGTAATATAATTATTTAAAATTATATATGATTCCAACTAATATTATCTAATCTATTTATTTTTTTTATAAAAGATTTATTTAAAATAATTATTCTAAGAAATTTGAGAGGAGGGAGGGAAGATATCAAATTTTTACATCAAATAGTTTTAGCAGGTTAGAAAAAATTTAAAAGTGATTTTAGGTAGATTAATAAACAAGTCTAAGCGGTCAAAATTCTAATAGTGTTACGAACATACAGATTTAGGGCAATTACAAGTTCTTATTATCGAGGAGCATTGGGAGCGTTGCTTGTGTACGACATAACTCGGGTGGCTACATTTGATAACGTGAAGAAGTGGTTGCGAGAGTTGAGAGAGTTGGGAAATTCGGAGATGGTGATCATTCTGGTTGGAAACAAATGTGATTTGGATGAATCTCGAGAAGTGGAAGAGGAAGAAGCACGTGGTTTGGCAGAGTTAGAAGGCTTATTTTTCATGGAGACTTCTGCTAAGGATAATGTGAATGTAGAAGAGGCATTTCTTGGAATGGTTCGTAGGATCCATGCTATTGCATCCCAAAACACCTTGAATTTGCATAAACATATTGAAAAGCTTGTTGCTTTTCCAAATGGGAAAGAGATTGTTAGTATTCATGAAGTAACTCCAACTAAATCCAATTCATATTGTTGCTCTTTATGAAAATTTAGTTCCAAGTACCTTATAAATATTCTATTTTATAATTTATAAACATTGCGTGAAAGTCATTTTTGTTCTTTTCGTACCAAAATTAGATGATGCAAGTGTGCGATGAGTGTAGTAGCTTCCTCGAAGATACTTGTGACTCGATTGGTAAAATAGTATATTTCTCCGAAAAAGCATGGCTTGTATTAGATTCTGAAAGAGTTTTCTTCAAGTGCCATAGCTACAAGATGTCAAGAACAAAGAATTGTCATTCGACTGTCCATTGAGTGAAACAATATCCATGTATGGACTTGACCATCATGTACTTGAAAATAAAAGTCATAAAACAGAGATAATTAGGGAGTAAGGATTTCCGTATACCTTGAGGTTCTTTTTCGTATATACAAGTTGTTGGTTGGGATAATGGAACTATTGCTCGTGAAGTAAGTAAGCTTGTGAGAAGAGCGGTAGACAAAAGTTACCTTGTTTTTTCAGCGAATATCTCATGTTCACTCCACTAAACATTTGATATTATTTCAACTAAATTATAAAATGTTGTAAATAAAAATACGTATAGCAACTCTATGTATTATCATAAATTCGTAACTAAAATCTTTTAATGATACCATTAGACTCATACTTTATCCCATTTTTTTTCCCTTTAAATCAATCAAGCAACTCACAATTTGAAAACATTTCTTTTAAAAGTAAAATTTTATTTTATGCTTTTAAATTAAGTTAATTATAAATACCAGTTTCAATTATGAAGGTAAGTTGCATCATCTACCTCATAAGTGTTTTCAAAGTTCAAGTAAATGTTGAGGTATTTTCAAAGTTCAAGTAAATAATGCTTGAAACTAAAAGGGAAAAAATATTTCTAATTTCTGCAATTTAGTTTAGAATTCAAATCTTATACTTAAGATGGATGAAGAATGTAATAAAAAAAAGTGAGAGAAAATCATTTTTTTTCATTATAAAATATTTACATGCTTATTAATGCAACAATCTTGCAAATTTAGAAGTGCATTAATGTCAACCTTAACATAGTTCAACTAGATACTTCAACCAAAAAGTCACAACTTCAAATATTTATCTAACATATCATTGGTCAAATTGAAAGTTTGAGACTGTCGTTATAATAATTTGTAAGGTTTATGGATTTTGCAATTCTTACCCAAAAAATATCGGCATATGTGTGAAACTATTCTATGTTTGTTTTACATGGATAACTTATTATTATCCCTCTTTTTTTTTCTTTTTTTCAAATCATCCGTATGTGAGAGTGAAAATATTTGAGCTTTGAACATTTTCTTTACTAATGGTAAATATGCATACCAAACCATCGTAAAACATTAGAATATTCAAATACAAGTTAATAACCATCTATTCGACCATAGTTAGATAAGTCATTAATTATAATTTTTTCAAAGGGTTAATTACCATTATGTTAATTCAAAGGAAATAAGCATATTTGGTATGATCTCTAGTCTTACTTTGATGTTGCTTCTCTCCTTTAGATGTCATGATCTTGTTTATTTTTTATGCAATCTAGCACAAACACAATCTATCTTGTCTTTGACAAATTCATCCCTTCCAATTTTGGTCCTATTCGGTGAATGTTAAATTCGATGAATTCTATTAATCGTCAGTTGCTTTCTCTCAATAATTCGCAAGCCCTTGATCAATGGTAGCCTTTACCTAATTCTCGAGGATGCTCGTTGTTGGTTTGCCCCTCCTCACAGGTCTTTCAAGGTGAACTCCGATGTGACAATTCTAAATGGTGAGGTGGGTATCAGAATAATTGTTCGTGACTCAATTGATGATATTATGCTTTCTATGGAAAATCATTTTCTTATGATGGGACTTGTTGAACTCGTTGAGGGCATTGCTATTTTTTAAGGAATTTCTAAAGCTCTTGAAGTTGATGTTTCCCCTATTTGAATTGAAGCATATTCCCAATCATCTGAAATTTGTTTGTTGAAAAAGCACGATTGGTGAATAAAGTTTAGACTTTCATTGATTTTATTCGAGATCTCCATTATTGTAGTTCAATTCGAGGCTTTTTTTAGGTCAACTGTAACAGTAACTCTGTCACTCATGACTTAACCTCTCATGCTCGAAGATTTAGAACTTCTATCTAATTTGCTTATTCCTTATAGTTTTCCTCTTGTTTTCATTTGTGGTCCCAAAAAAAAATTACCATTAGTATAATTTCAAAGATGGTAGTAACCCATCAAAATAAATAAATTTTGGTTTGTTTCCCCTTTCAACTAAAAAGAAAAAATATTAAATAAATAAAATAACGAGGTGCGTCGGTTACAGCATCGGTCTCACTCCATCCGTGACAGACCACTGATCGTGCACCAATCTTTGTGACTTAAAACCTGGGACCCACATAGAAACGTCAGCAATAATCCACGTGTTACCTTCCACGTAACCTACTTGTCACTGCAGCCTTCTCGGCTTCCTCTCTCCCCTCTCTTCCCTATCGTCCTTCTCGTTCCGATTCTCTGCAACTGCAAGTGCGACCTCTCAATTGAAATCCACAACAACGCTGCTTTGCAACAATAATTTTTTAGAATGTGAATCACAGTTCACTGCGTTTCTCCTCTGATTTCAATTCCTCGACGACGAAGCTGGATCGTGGATTTGAATCATGGCTAATTGGATCTCCTCCAAGCTTAAAGCGGCCGAGAGCATTCTCCAGCAGGTCCCTTCCTCTTTTCTTCTTGTTCTTATGGTTTCATTTCTGAGGATTTGGTGGGAGGTTGCGAGGATGTTCGATTTTCTTTTGTTTTTGCGTTCTTTGAAAACTTGTAGATTCGAAATTAGGCTTCTGTTCTGGTTTTTGGAGAATCGAGCTGCGGATTGTTGTGTTGAGAGTGTAAATTAACGGTATATGAATGTATGTTTTGATTTGTTTTGTTTCGATGTTGGTTTTGTTTATTTTTTGTGTGAAATGGACGATTCAGATCGATCAGCAAGCGGCGGAGTCACTTAAAAAGGGTGAAAGGCCTCCAGCTCTGGATAATTTGGAAGCCGCTGGAAGAACTGGAGAAAATTTGCCTTTGAAGGATCAACTCAAGAAGAAGAAGAACCAAGTAGATAACGATTATCATGGAAAATTGCGAAGTGATCTAAGTTTGAATGTAAGCAGAAGCCAGGATAATGTGATTTCTGCCGCATCAAAACGCTCGCCGTCGTCAAAATCACCTACACTAACGGACAGTGACTGGACGGAACTGCTCGGTACACCTAATCAACCTTCAACTTCGGCTGCCTCCCGCAGCAATGGAGCATCTTCAATTCGTGGGGCGAAGAGAGAAAGTCGCAGACCAAGCAATGCAGGTTCAAATATGTCGGTGCTGGATTTCAAGAAAACTCAGAACAACGCTAATAGCAACAAGTCCGTTGGGGAAAAAAAGAAATTAAACAGGAAGGCAAGTGATGTGGACGAATCTAATATTTCAGTTTTGTTGGGGTCAAATTCAAGAGTTGATCTGAAAAATGACAAAAATGTTACGCATTCTGAAGGTCAAGAATTGGACAAGAAAGAGGCTGGAGGCGATATTTTAGTTGATGCAAAAAGTGTAGAAAAAAGGGAAATTGGTGGGAATTTTGATTCCAAGGGTTTTTCTTCAGAGGATTCTGTGCTGGCAATAAAAAATGGTCAATCCTCAGAAACAGTGCCGGATACAGATCAAACTAAAAGGATATCTGATACGAATACCATTGTGAAAGATGCTCGAAGTCATCGAGAAAGTGGTGTTTCTGGGAAATATAAATCGGATGAAGTTTCTCATAGTTCTATATCTGATGATGTGAGAAAAGAGTGGACAGGCTCTTCAACTAGTGATGGGAGTTCTGGTTCAGATTCTGACTCAGGTTCAGCTTCTGATTCTGAAATTGAAAGTGAGAGGGAAGAAATAAGAAGGAGGAGGCAGAAAATTCTGGCTGAGAAAGCAGCTGCCAAAGCCATGGAGGCTATCAAAGAACAGGAAGATTTGGTGGCTAGACTGGAAGGGGAGAAGCAGAGCCTAGAAAAGATACTGGAGGATCGAGCAAGAAAGCAAGCAGAAGAGGTAAAATGTGTAGTTTATTTTTGTCAAATTTAGCAGGATACTTCATGAGCATTTTCTTATAAACAAAAAAAGTTATGGCCAATAATCACTAGGAAGATCTCTAATCCACTTGTATTCTAAACGAGATATGCTTCAATGCCCAATTTAAGATGCCTTTTAAAAAATGTTAAACTAAACCATCATGAGTTGACCTAGTGGTAAAAAAGGAGACATGGTCTCAATAAATGACTAAGAAGTCATGAGTTCAATTCATGGTGGTCACCTATTTAGGATTTAATATCCTACGAGTTTCCTTGACACCCAAATGTTATAGGGGTAGGCGGGTTCTCTTTTGAAAAAAAAATGTTAAACTATCATATATGATCATCAAATTCTTTCCAAACATTGTGGAAATCAGTTGGCTCTTTTTGGTCATTCAATCAGGGCATTTGAAGCTGGTTGAAGTTTTATTTCCTTTTTGAGTTTCTTGTCTAATAAATTTTCCTTTGGTGACTCATCTTACTGTGAGGATTCTCTGGAAACAGTATTGGGACCTTTTGGAGGAAGGAAGATGAAAAATTAACTTTCTGTTCCATTTTTTCAGTTAAAAACCGTTTTGTGTTAGTCAAAATGGAACTAGGACATCTTAAGAAAAAGATGGAATTAGGGTATAGAAATGTGCTTAAGCTAACCATTTATGAGGCACCTTTCTGGAGGCTTTTAATCTCTGTTAAATACATTTTCTTATTTTGTATTCTATCTTGAATGGATTATGAACAATATCCATGCACTCATGTGTGGAATATGGATTTTATTTTATAATGCATATCCATATATTTTCAAAATTCAGGCTTCAGAGCTGCAGACATCTATGATGGAAATAATGGAGGCTGTTGAGCTTGAGAAACAGAAACACAATGAAACACGTCGAGAAGCCCTTGCAATAATGGCCAAGCTTGAGGTAACCAACCCATAACAGATGTCTGTTTTTGAAGTTCTGTTTGTCCATGTGGTTCTACAAGTGCTTTTAGTTTTGGCAAAATATCTTTTAACTTTTTGAAGAATATTCTGTAGGCGTTTTATTTTATTTTTATCATTACTGAAGTAAATATGTGGTTTGCAGACTGAAAATGCCGATCTTGCAAGAACCCTTGCTTCTGTACAATGGAATCTTGAGTTAGAGGTATGATGAGGGATGGTAGGGGCATATTGGATACTATATAGATGTGTTTGAAGACATGTTTATTTTCATGCTGGTTAGCCATTAGCCATGTATCCCTCCTTTGAACTTAACCAGCATATCATATAATGTAAAAATTTGACCTTAAAGCTTCAATAAAAATTGAAATATGTAGGCCCTCCTTATCTAACAGCCAGACTAAAGTATCCCACTTAATGAAGTAGTTATAAAGTTATAATGATCTAGAATATTAAAATAGATGATTTTCAATCAACTAATATATTTAACAAAAATACAGAATGATGGAGAAAAGACTACCATCCCTAACTTCCATTAGTGAAGATATAAAACAACGTACTAAAAAGTCATTGTTTATCAATGGTTCTTGCTAATATTAAATCTTAATTGATTTACCTGCCTTTGTACCCAGATTTTAGGTCAATCTAGCGTTACTTATATATATTTATGCATAGTGATCCAGTTAAACGTTTTAGTAACCTAGGTTTTACTCTATCTCTTTTTGGCCTTTTCTCATTGAAGACGGCTGATGACTGCAAAATAACATCCTTATGGTTTGTATTTCTGATTCTGACTATGGCTACGGATGACTTCTGCAATTTCATGTTTAATAGCCATGTCTAGCTTTCTTGCTTGAACTTTGTAGCATTTCTGTAAGCTTATGGACAAATGCAATATCTTTGCCTGTAGTTTGTACTTATAAATAATTAGTGGATGAGAACAATGAAGCTTTATGTTTCATCTTCTTGGATCAGGGTAATCGGGTTGCTGGACTTCGACAGCAGATCGAGTTGAAAGAAACAACTCATGAAGGTACAAGTGTCTTCCATACAAACTGGTCTTGCTATTGATGTGAGAAAAAACCCTCTTCATGTTTTAAGAAGAAAGAGGTTGCGCAAATTATTAAGGCCCTTTGAAAGATGGATTCTAATTTTTGTTGCCTACATGATTCAGATTGAGTATTCTATTTGGAATTTGGACCTTTCTGAGATTGTCGATTTCATAGTCGCCAATTCATCAGATTTTGGTTCTTCTGTGAAAGCTTCTTTTACAGAAAGATAAGCAAACGTGAACTAGAAGTAAAAATGGTAGAATAAGAACTCAAATTCTTTGAATGTTAAAATATATGACATTGCTATTTGAGAGTCTGTGGAAGTGTGGAGCCTTGACTGCAAGTTGTTTCCAGCAAATATTAGCTAGAAATGGTATTGCAATATTAGTCACTGTCTGTGGTATGTTTAAACTGACTGCATGTCAGTACTTCTCTAAATAGTTCTCATCATGGATAAATTTATTTTATAAGAAAAATTAAATAAGAAACCATCATGGATTGACTTGATGGTCAATAAGGGCCCTGAGTTTAATAAAGAACTAAGAGGGATCCATGGTGGCCACCAACTTGGATTAAAAAGAAAAAAGGGGCATGAATTAATTAGTCAAACAAAAATAACAACCTAAAGGGAGTCCCTATGCCAAAGAGGAAGAGTCAAACAAAAGGTCTTCCATATAAATTGATGAGAGAAGTAGGAACATTAGAAGCGTGGAGCATTCTAACTAAGGAGTGTAAATTGTACAGTCAGAAAGAATCATCAGAAAAGGTTCTGGAATACCTTTCTTCCCAAAGAAGTCGAAGGAGATCCCTACTAGCATTTGACCACAAACCATTGGTTTCACTTTTAAACCACTTACCTGAGAGCAACTCTTGAAACCCACCTTCACCCTTTGGGCGGGCACCAAACTATACCAAAGCATTGGTAAATGAAGTCCAATCCTTGGAAGCAAATTTGCAGTTAGTTTTATCATGGTTGCATTGACGTGGTTCTCAATTCTCATGATGGAGAATGATTTTTAATTGGTATGTTCATTTATAGTATATATCCAACAAAGGAATCAAAATTCTTCATTAATGGTAGAACTGTCCAACTTCATTTGGTGAAGTTCTATCTCATAGTCCTGACCATATTTGTAAAGCCAGGTCTAAGTGTACTTAAATCTATATCGATAATCTGATCGTTTTGTCATGACAATATAATTGATCATAAAACTTGCACGAGACAACATTCGAGGGCATCCATATGGATCATGGACACACATGAACATGTTTGTTAGAGTTTGGATTATCATGTAAGGTATGGTTTTGTCATCACAATATATTTGGTCATACAATTAGCATGTGACTTGTGGATCATGTGTTTGTGTATAGTTAGGATTATTATATAAGATATTCTATGTTGTTGTGAGTATGTTTCTGTATTTGGGTTTATCATAGAAAATATTTGTATGGTCAATATTGGAAGTGTTTTGTGTTAATAGTTCTTGAAAGCCCTTTCTTTGTTGTAGAACTAAGGAGGAGGATCGCAAGCTCTCATCAAGCTGGAACATCAACAAAACCAGTAAGAATTTATTTGCTTGTGATTGTACGAGATTGTATGAGTGCTCTTGTAGCAGTTTCTTTCTTCTTCCCCCTTCTCAAGTCGCACATTACGACCTCTCTTTCAAATAATTTGCTTTTTCTGATAACTTCTACTGCAAAATGTTGTAGTTGGCTTTTAAAGGAATTGAATTTGAATTGGAGATTCTTGAGGCAGAGCACTCTCTCATTGCTGATAAAGTGCTCCAATTGCAGGAGAAGGTTAGCTTTTCTAGTAATAATGGAACTGAAAATACCATATTGTTATTTTTCTTCCCATAAACGATTCCGATCATTTGATTTCTTTATCAACAGAAGCTCCTCTCCTTTCTAATTTATAGGCATGAAATCCCCCAAGTTTTCTTTAAAACCGTATTTAATCTTAGTATTATTTTATGAAAATCCTATTCGCTGTATCAGTATGGTTAAGATTTTTAATTGTTCATCCTCTTAGATTGGTGGATTCAGTTCTAGATGAATTTGTATATTCGTTAGTGCTATTTCTATAAACAAAGTATTATACCAAAATGGGGAGGGGGCGCATCATTCTTTAACCATCTCTTGGCATTTGCCTCTGGTTAAGTCAATAGTTATGGGGACATGTGCACATTTTGGGACTCCCAAAATTTTTTAGTCCAAATTTTTAATTTCCATTAATGTACCTCTTAAATCTGTATTATCGTTTTTACATTTTCTTATCATTCAATTGTACAAATGTGTATCTTGAGGCATTGAAAAGAATCATAGAACTTTGTCTTGTCTTACTTGTGAATTACAGGGGAAAAAGTTGGAAGAAAACATAGAGTTGATGAGAAAAGAGATGGAGGAACCAACTGAAGTTGAAGTTGAATTGAAGAGAAGGCTTGGCCAGATGACTGACCATTTAATTCAGAAGCAAGCTCAGGTTTGTCTTCAAGAGTTTCTCTATCTAAACTGTAAACGCGAGTTCTCCACTTTTATAAATTGAGTTCCATCTCTCTACAGTAGAAACTCCACATGTTATTTAATGTTCGTCAGAGGCTTCTTAATAAAGGCTCTTGTATGCCGTTGTAGGCAGTTTAAGAATGACGGCTAATCCTTCTTTGTTGGGATCATATCTATATTCATTAGAGTTCTCTTGCATTATTATTCCCTTCCATTCTCCTAATATGAAAACCCCGTCAGGTTGCTAAACAGGAAGTAGTCCCATGTGTTAAAGAGAACTCACTGTTGGAATTTGATTTTTGAATTAGGTGGAGGCACTTTCTTCAGAAAGGGCAACCCTTCTCTTCAGAATTGAGGTACTGAAGCCATCCCAACATCTGCTATAAAACAGAAATTAACTTAACATCTACTGAGTATCGTTTTGCGTATTTATTGCAGGCTGTAATGAGGCAGCTAGAAGAAAGCAAATCAATGGTGAATATGAATGACATTTCGAGCACCTCATCAATAGACTTGGAGTCCGCAAAATGGGAACTTTCAGGTTCAAAACTTAGACCAATGTTAGAAGGCAAGATCGACTCAGGCAAGAAACACCTAGGATCATTGATCCAGCAGCTAGATGCAATATATGTAGCAGGCATGGTGTTTATAAGGAGAAACCCTACAGCTAAATTGTGGTCAGTAGTTTACCTTGTATTCCTTCACTTATGGGTACTTTATATTCTCATGTCACATTCTCAGGTAGACCCACAGACTAAGTCTGGTGCTGTTATTTCCTTGGAAAACATCAATACCTCTTTAAACATGTGATTTTTCCTTCCCCCCCAGTCTTAATCTTGGAACCACAAACAGATAGATGCCTCTCTTTTCACAAGTTTATACTATTAATTTACATCTCATATATTTTTTCCAACTCTTAGTTAGTTCTCAGGAATGCAAATTGCGGTTTTGTGTAGGCTATTTAAACATTTGGTAACATTTTAGTAGGATTTTAGATTTTGGTTAAGTTATAATCTTAGTCCGAATTTTTAAATTTGTGTCTATTTAGTTTCTATATTTGAATTTTTATATTTGTATCTATTTGGTCTATGAAATTTATGTAGTGTCCGAGGGCTTCCCTTATGTGGTTTTTGGTATTCTTTTTGCTGTTCACCATTGTATTTGATGAACTATATCTACTATTACCTTTGGCAATCAATTGCTGCAGCTGCTTCATATACCATTTTCAAACTCTAGTCTTGCATTCTACTCAAAATTTGAAACTTGCTTTTTACTTCTGTTTTAGAAAGGAGAGCTTCAAGCAATTTTATTATTATCCGGAATTTATTATTTGGCCTGATAATAATAGACAATGATTAAGTGTAGCTAGGTAGATACAACCTCTTTTTTTTATTACATAACAAGATAATAATTTAACTTTTTAAAAAAGTAATTTTTATTTTCTTTGCACATGACAGTTTTTAATTGGACAATGGATGGGCTGCACTAAAATAAGTATAGTTAGGCAACACTTAAATATTTTTCTTTCAATAATATCTTTCAACTTTAAGAAAAAACTTTTTTCAAAATAACTTTGAATCTTCAAAAGTTTCTATAAAGTCTTTTTATTAATCTTTTAAAGTTCAAAAATAACCTTATGGAAAAAAATTGTGAGTAATTTGTTTGAAACTTTGTTTTGGAAGGTTAAGAATGTTGATGCTACTTTTGAGATTTTAGAGTCATTTTTTAAGCTAGGTGTTAATGGTTTCGTCTATATATATTAATGGGTAAGAGTAGGTTTAATTTTGTTTTCTTGAAACACAATATTAAAGATTTTCATCGAAAATTAATGTTAAGGGTATTTTATAACTTTTTTTTTAAAAAAAAGGGTTTAATGGTATTATTGAACATTTTGAAAGCAAAGGCATATTTTTTAACCAAAATGCAAAGTCTAGAGATATTTTCAATAATTTAGCATTATTGTCTTGGAACCAAAAATAGTTAAAATAAATAAATAAAAACTACCTCTTTTTTCATATCATTTATGTAGTTATCTTAGAGGTTAGATGTTCAATTCCTCCACTAGTTTAAAAAATATATATATATTATTTATTTATTATTTTTTAAAATAGACGACCTGATTAATAGATCCGAAATTAGAGATGCTATTTTGATCTTTCAACTCTCAATTATTAGTCTAAAATGATGTTCTCTTATTGAATGTCAACTTTGTCTCTCTTCAATCTTATTTTTCAACCTCTCCCTATTCCTCATAGAAAGGATGTAGTTATTTTTGTTTTTCTTAATGTAATTAAATAGAAAAATAATTGATTATGACTAATTAAATATGTGGGACATGTGAATTGTGATATATACTCTAATTAATAAATTAGATTAGATCATGTGGAAAGGAGGTTGTCTGTGGAGACAAAGTTTTGATAATGAGACATGATATATCATGTTGACACATCATAAATGTCGATTAGATATTAATATTATATAATTAAAATATTGTGTAAAAGTCTTATATAGCCTCCTATCAAGGTCAAATTGATCAATTTAAATAATTTTTAATAGGATTCTTCCAACCCATCATTCTCCAATTTAAAACCCAAATCTTTGTTAAATAAACTAAATAAATAAAAATCTTTAAATTACACTCTTTATGGAATCTCCCCTTGAAAATGTTTTATTCTACTTATAAAACTAACCAACAAGAAATTTGTGTTAATTAATGAAGGAGAAGAGTCCCACCCACATTATTACTCCTAATCTAATATCACTTAATGAATTGGGGTTAAAATAGGTTGAAATTCAAAATTAACTTAATTTTATTTTTATGAGTAATAAAATACTTCATTTATTTATTTATTATTAAAAAAATGTTAAGCTAACTCAAGCGTGGTTTAGTAGATCGAAGTACTTATTTTCATCCTATAAGTCGAAGTTCGGTCTCCTATTCCATTAGACTGCAATTGTTGAAAGAAAAAAAAAAGATAAGTTTAAAAAACAACCCATCAAATTTTAATTAAATTCTTACATGATACAAATGTATGTATAATGTTGAAAATGTTTTCAAGCTTCAACTAAGTGAGATTTTAGACTAATCCAAGTATATATAAGTTGACTTAAATTTACAACATTATTAACAAAAATTAGGATTTCTTTTTTGAAAAACAGTTAGAATTCCTTTTACATTTAGGGATCTTAAACTATCATTTTAAAGGGACAAAACTATATCATTAAACATTTAATTATTATTATTATTATTATTTTTATTTTTTTAATTTCAGCCATGTTTAATGAGTTATTCATTAAACTTTTGTTTCAATATAATATATTTTTTTTTCAATCAATTTATATTAATAGTTCAATCTTTCAATTACAATTTCCCAAGAAAAAACATTTTAATGTTTAGTGATATCATGTTTAGAAAAGTTGTGTACTACAATAGTGCAATTCCTTTTTTCCTACCATTATCATTTAATGTTAGTTATGTGGTTTAAATGCAAAAACTATGTTGTGTGTTTAAATACTAATACAATACTACAGCACTCATTGGAACTTTTCCCCTAACATATCAAACTTTAAAATTTTATTTCCTTTTATCATTTTTAATGCCTTCTAGAAAGTATAAATAAAATAAAATAAAAAATAAAAAACAAAACAAAACCAAAAGAATAATAAAAAATGTAGTTTTCATGCTTTTTACCTTACCATATGGGACATTTTTTAGAATAATAAAATGTTTATGAAAATATTGGTACAGCAAAATTGAAAATTTCAAAGTCATAAAGATGTTTAGAGTACATTTTTCTCACTTTTCTAAAAAAAAATCTTAAAAAAAAATAATAATAAATAAATAAAATACCATTTTGTTTCTTATACTTTAATTTTTTTTTTAATTTTAATCCCCATATTTTTAATTGTCCAATTTTAGTTTTTGTACTTTGGAAAATCTTAAATTTAGTTCGCTATTTTGGTGTTGATTTTAACTTTTTTTTTTTTAATTTTATTCAATAGCATTTTTACTACAATTTTTTATCGTATTTTCTTGCATGAAAATTATTATTATTATTTAATCAATTTAAGTAAAAATTAACTTTGAAAGACTATAATTAAAATTTATTAAAATTGTAAGAATTAAAATTGGACAATTGAAAGTACAGAGACTAAAATTAAACAAAATTGAAAGTATAGAGACCAAAATAGTATTTTAATAATAATAAAAAATCTTTGTAACCAAAATTGAATTTAAGACTACAACTAAATAGTATATCAACAGTTAAAATGAATTTAAGCTAATTTTAGAGGGAATATCAGCTTTTATTATTATTTCAATAAACAATTAATATACCAAACTATAAAAAGATTGTGAACTTAACCTATCAAAATGTTCAAACCTATCCATCTTAAATGTTGATTTTTTCTTTTCTTTAAAAAAAAAAACTTACAGAAAAATGTTACTGATATCTAATTATAGCCATAGTATTAATTTTCAATCCACGATATTTTCAAGTTTTCATGGATTCGACATTAATATAAGAGGTGAATTGATATTTCTATTGCATCGTAACAAAATCCACGAAATATACAAGCAACAAAATGTAATAAATATAAACATAATATAAATAATAGATTTTTAAAAATCATATAATGTTTATTTTTAGGGATGCTTTCAAAAAATAGAAAAAAATGTTGAAAATAATTACAAATCTAACAAAATTTTACTTTCTATTTGTAATAAACCGCGATATACATCTATCACTTTACCAGATAGACAGGGATAGATGTTTATTTGGGTCTATTAGTCTATCTTTGCTATATTTATAAATAGTTTGATATTTTTTCTATTGATAATAATTTTCTTTATTTTCTTTTACTAATTTTAATTTAATTTTTGAAGTTTTTGTTTTTGTAATTTTTGTAGAAATGTTCATCTAAATCAATATTTGATTGATATTTCCACCAAAACTTTTGTAAAATTAAGGTCTCAATATTTTTGTCTACATCTACATTTTAAACCTTGGTTATAACTAGTTAACTATATATATTTAAAAAAAAAAAAAAAAAAAACTAATTGTACCATTTTCTTAGAGTTTATGCCTAAAAAGTTAAGGTTTAATCCTAGTTTCAACTTAACCATCAATACAATTACTTAACACAATGGCAAATATAAAAACGTCACCTCACCTCACTATTACCGTGAATGAAAAGTATACGTTCAATGTAATAAAGACATAATAAAAGAAACAATTCATAAAAGTTTTATCAATCTTACAATGAAGAAAGACATCTATTATCATTTCGAAATTTGACGATTCTATCCCTTACAACTCTGAAACTATACAAAACAAAAGTAACAATGTTTCATGTATTATATTTCTATATACTTTAATATTGTAGAGATAAAAAGATCAAAATTTGTTCCTTACTAAATTCAACCTTTGAACCCAAGAAGGCAAGAAGATGAATAAAATAAAGAAAGCTTATGGATATATTTGAAAGCTTTTGGTAGAGTCAAGATTTGCAAGTTGTACAAAAATTTGCCCACAAGACTCATAATTGAAGAAAGGCAAAAGAAGAGAGAGAGAGAGAGAGAGAGAGAGAGAGAGAGAGAGAGAGGGAAAGAGAAGAAACAGTGAATATTTGGAAATGGGAATTGCATAGATGGCAGAGCCAGCGAGATCTTAGAGAGATCAAACAATTTTTGTAGCGGAGAGGGTGGCGTTGCAATGCTGGAGCTTCAATCGAGTGGCTGTAATTTCAATCAAACCCGATTTCTCTGACCCTTTTTTTTTCTCTATCTTTTATGGGGAGTGGAACTCTCGTGGACGGTGTTCGTCGCTGGTTTCAACGTCGTACTTCTTCTTCTTCTTCCACTTCTACTTCTAATTTTGGTTCTAGTTCTGATTCTTCTGATCCTAATCTCAATTACCCTAATCACCATAAGTTTGACCATGTTGATAATGGTGGTGTTAATGGTGACCAATTGTTGAGTAGCGATTTACGCGCCCAATCAACCATTACCCACAAACGCAAACCTCTAAGGAAACAACCCCAACTTGGAGGAGAAGGGATTCTTGAGCAATTACCTGAGGAGGAAGACGACGATCTTGATTACTCTGCCTTGAAGCTCATCAAAGTTCCTAAACGGACAAATCACTTCAGACATCCTCCTCCTCCTGCTTTAATGGACTCCCACAAGAAGGTATTTGTTTCTTGTTGCTTCATCTTTTTTTTTGATCTGGAGATCTGTGTTTGATTTCGTTTTGGGGTTCTTTATCCTTTGAGATATCGTTTGGCTGTCTAGGTTTTTTTGTGTTCTTTTTTTATTAAAGTTGATTTAGATTATGGATGGATAGATGGATGGATTTGATATTTCCTTGTTTTATCTTTGTGTTTTGTTTGTATGTTTGTTTTTGATGATCTGGGAATTCCTGAGTACATGGTGGAAAGATTGAGCGGTAAAGTTTTGGATTGGTAAGGCAAATACGAAATGATTGTTGTTTGAAACTTTGTCTTCCAGTAAACTTTTCTTTCATTTTCTTGACATGGGATTTCCTATCCCATCGCCTTGATTGGCTACAGGGCCAAAGTTGAAATTGTGGAACTATTCAATTTAAGAAGATGATGATTTCTTTAGCATTTGAAAAATTAGGAACTTTGTCCAATAAAAAATTGCCCCACTTTTCACCACTGAAAAATAAAAATAAAAAGATGTCCACTTCGACTTTTAATTTTATCTTTTGAACGACCAATTTAAGAAGTCTATTATTTTTCAAAAACTGGGTTCTTGGAATTATTTGAAGTCCCCGTCACTGTTGTCTTGTATCTTGTAATGTTTTCAACTGAGCTGTCCTTGACTCTTGTATCCTTCTGTTACCCTTCCATATTTTAAGGTATAAGACTCCTTTGAGTTCCACACTCCCTTGCCTATGTATTATTCCTCAATCAATTAACATTACAATATTTGTTTGTAAAATATATTATCTAAAGAACTTTGTTTCATTTTAGAAATATAATTTCTCATGACTCTAGTGTTAGGAAATGGACTTTCTTCTCCTCCAGTGGATGCATATACATGAATGCAATTGATCCCATTTTGGACTACTCTAGTGTTACGAAATGGACTTTCTTCTCCTCTCCGGTTCCCTATTCTCAAATTTAAAAAAGAAAAGAAAAAGAAAGCTCTTTGTTGAGTTATATCATATTTCAGTATTCAAATCAAATATGTTAAACTGGTAAGTAATTAGTTATAGGATAGGATTTTGTTAATTTAACTTGGAATTTTTAGCCTTAAAATGAGTGATTCAAAACTTTTCTTAAATTCATTCACAGTAAAGAAGAAGTTAGCCTCTTGCTTGGGCAACTTGTGGCTTTAACTATGGGATTCTTCAATTCTTATATAAAGAACTGTGGGATTGTTAATATATTTAGGCCCTTGGAAATTTGAGACTTGTAGCATCTATACTGCCAAGTTCTTTCTCTAATATATAAGCATTTCATATGTGAAGCAATAACGTCCAAATCAAATTTCATGTAAAATCCTTTGTTCTCATGTTATATTTGCTATAACACTCTTTGATTGTTGTATAGGGTGGGTTGGAAACAGAATTTTTCACAGAGTATGGAGAGGCCAGCAGATATCAGGTTCAAGAAATAATCGGTAAAGGCAGCTATGGGGTTGTCGGTTCCGCCGTTGATACCCATACTGATGAGAAGGTTGCAATTAAGAAAATTAATGATGTTTTTGAGCATGTTTCTGATGCCACAAGGATTTTAAGAGAAATTAAACTCCTACGGCTGCTCCGTCATCCAGATATAGTAGAAATAAAGCACATTATGCTTCCTCCTTCACGGAGAGAATTCAGAGATATTTATGTTGTTTTTGAATTGATGGAATCTGACCTTCACCAAGTAATTAAGGCCAATGATGATCTCACTCCTGAGCATCATCAGTTTTTCTTGTACCAGCTTCTTCGTGGTCTGAAATATATTCATACAGGTTGGTGGTCTCCCAGTATTTGCTTTGAACTTTGTTGCTTTTTGAATTAACTGATCAACTTTTCCTTTTCTTCTCCAGCAAATGTATTTCATCGTGATTTAAAGCCCAAAAACATTTTAGCTAATGCCGACTGCAAACTGAAAATTTGTGATTTTGGACTTGCTCGTGTATCATTTAATGATGCACCATCTGCTATTTTCTGGACTGTAAGATTGATCCTGAAACTTTTGCATTTTTAATTATTTATTATTATTATTATTTTTTTAAATTTTCTCTCTTGTTTGTTTTCCATTTTGATTGTGTTACAAGAGTCAGTTTTGCCACGGTTCTGCTGATTAATATTCTATTTTTAAAGGACTATGTTGCGACTCGGTGGTATCGTGCTCCTGAACTTTGTGGCTCTTTTTTCTCAAAAGTAAGTTGCTTTGCACTTTGACTACTCTATTCTTGTGGTTGAGCAGGCTTTGTAATATGATTATCTGATGTTTTAAGCTCACAATTGACCATGATTCATGGCATTTCTCTTCTCTCTCTCTCTCTCTCTCTCTCTCCAGAAAAAGATTATTTACTTTTTGGTTCTCTTGGGTGGTTTATGTGTTTTGTTGGAGGAGAGAGGGCATCTGTTTTCTTATTTTCAATATCATGTTCCATATGAACCAAAAATACTGATCTGCTTAACATGGTTGAGGTTTGAGTTTGTTGTTGTATATATATTTTTCTTTTCTCATTTTTTCTTTTTCCTTTTTTACATTGTGAATGTGGGCAATTTATTTATATGCACAGTTGGTATGTTTGCTTTCACTTATATCTCAAGTGCAAACCGTCTTGTCCTACCTTGGCCTTTATGTGCCTTTGCTGGTATTGTAAGAACCTACTTTCTAGATATGAAGGCTCGAGTAGACTGAGAAATGGTTGGACAAAATTTCTTAATACTGTCCCTTGGGTAATTTGGATTAGGCTATTCGGATTTAACTGATATAGCCATTTGGGGCGTTAGCAAAGCCAAGTTTGCCAAGTGAGTATTCATTTGTCTCAAGCCGTTAACGTTGACCAATCTTTATGTTTTTTTTTCCTTCAGTACACTCCTGCAATTGATATTTGGAGCATTGGATGCATATTTGCGGAAATGCTCACTGGAAAACCGCTGTTTCCTGGGAAAAATGTGGTGCACCAACTGGACCTGATGACTGATGTGCTTGGCACACCTTCCGCTGAGTCCATTGCTAGGGTTGGTTATAAGATCTCATTCTTCACATATGTTGATTTTCTGCTTTCTTTGTTTTTTAATTTTTCATCTTGTCTATCTTGAATGTAAGTCTGCAAACCTTGAACTCTAATGATAAAATAAATCAGCTCAGGAGTTCACCAAACATTAGAGATATCAAGAATTCAATTGTTTTTTAGGATCCATTTGACAATGTCTATTCACCGCAACCTTTCCATTATATTTACAGATTCGGAATGAAAAGGCAAGAAGATACCTTAGTAACATGAGGAGAAAGCAGCCTGTTCCTCTCACACAAAAGTTCCCCAATGCCGATCCCTTGGCTCTCCGCTTGCTTCAACGCCTGCTTGCATTTGATCCCAAAGATCGTCCCACTGCTGAAGAGGTAAATGAAGTTATGATTGCCAAGTGTATTCTATAGATATTTGTATGAAGTGACTCATTCTTTATAATGTTCTATGGTGATGTATCCAGGCATTAGCTGATCCGTATTTTCATGGTTTGGCTAACGTGGATCGGGAACCATCAACACAACCAATTTCAAAACTTGAGTTTGAATTTGAGAGAAGAAAGTTAACAAAAGATGATGTTAGAGAATTAATTTATCGAGAGGTCTGCCCTAAACTTGAGTGCTTGATGCTTTAACTAGTTACCATTATGACGTCATTGATCTTGCTGTTTGATGTAAACAGATCTTGGAGTATCATCCTCAGATGCTACAGGAATATCTCCGCAGTGGAGAACAAACAAGCTTCATGTACCCAAGGTGAAATTCCAGTTTTATGATATACCATAAGTACTACATTAACCCTTGTTAAACTTTTGCAAAATTCAAAGGTTCTTAATAAATATATATTCATTCTGGGTCAAAGCTCTGGTGTGTATGTTGAAAATATATTATTTTGGGTTCTTTTTATACTTCTATTATGTTGTTCTGTATCTATATTTGATTGGTTGAGAAGACTCGTCATTTTATATGATGACACTTTTTTCCCTTCATATATTCAGTGGGGTTGATCGCTTCAAACGCCAGTTTGCACATCTGGAGGAACATTACGGCAAGGGTGAAAGAAGTACTCCACTTCAAAGACAGCATGCTTCATTGCCCAGGTAAGATTAAAATCTTTGTCATCTTCTTCTTTGGAAAAAGAAGTGATGTAATTATGTTACGACGTATGAAAGGACTACAAGAAGGAAGAAAGAAGAAATCTCACATCTAGTCTCGGAGTATATATGTGAATATAAGGGTATATTCATAAAGGAGAGAAGTGTCTTCCCGCATCCAGGACAAAGTGAAGGCTGGAGGGAGGAGACAATTGGTCCCCTTTCTTTAAGATTCGAAAAACTATAGACAAAAATTAAGGTTTTAAAGTTTTTCCTTCAACATGGATCTTTATTTGATATATTTTTCATGCTCTGTATTTTCCAGGGAAAGGGTCTGTGCACCAAAAGATGAATCCGAACAACACAATGATTTAGAAGGAAGAAATGTTGCTACATCTCTTCAAAGTCCCCCAAAGTCGCAAGGAGATGGTTCCGCAAACGCAAACGGTAATGAACAAAATGGACCAAACAAGCCAAATTACAGTGCCCGTAGCTTGTTGAAGAGTGCCAGCATTAGTGCCTCTAAATGTATAGATGTTAAACCAAGAAAAGACCTAGAGGTATAGAGTTTGTTTTCTTTTAACTTTGCTCCGTTAAGTTGTTGTGAAGTCGTGAAGTTGTAAAGTATTTGGTACACTCTAAGAAAAGAAGAAAAGAAGTCGTGAAGTCGTCTTGCATATGTCTAGTATTTTGATGTTTGTTCAATTCTCAATGAATGACAGGAGGAACCGATTACCGAGATGAATGATGAGGCAATTGACGGATTGTCTCATAAGGTGTCGGCCTTGCATACTTGATATTTCAAACTACCTTGTAAGATCCATTGAGAGAGTGACACAAAGCAACGGGGCTGCTCGTTTTGCATATACTTTTTCCTAAAGGACATTTTGGCTACAAGGCAAAGTGTAGCGAAGTTTCTGAAGTCAGGTAGACGATGCTAACAGTAGGTTTCCTCTCATTATTATTTCATGCTTAACTTATTGTACAATTTTTGTATTATCATCGAGAAAAGAAAAACATGGTTCCATGTAATTTTGATTTATTTGTATTTTGAAGGGCCCTTTCAGGTTGTTACCCTCGTGTAGCATGAATACCTCGTTGGAAGAAACAACAAACAGGCATTGGATTTATACATCACAAATCCTTGTTTTGGCGTATACCTCTATTTCACAGGCTTGTAGCTCAATGATGAAAATGAATATTGTACCTTGATTGATTGAGATAAATTTTCTGGTTACCCTAAAATATTCTCAGTGAGTGAATGGTTTATGATACAAGAAAAATTACCATACCAAGTCATAATGCTCATAAATGCATACCTTGCCATTTGCTTCAAGTCTCAACATGAAGTGATTTTTTAATCCCTGCAGACCATCAAATGTCATCCAAATCAGGAATTAACCATTTTTCTTTCCAATTTTCTTCATCTTTCAGACTGCAGAGAGGGGTAATTTAAAATCTTCTCAATATAAATAAACTCAAGAGTATATGATAATATGCTCTTTCTAGTTTTAGAGAAAAACGACATTCATAACTCAACCAAAATGAATAGCTCAATTGGCATAGTGCTACTACTATCAACTTCAGAGTCAAAGGTTCGATTCTTTCTCTTCCATTGTCAAGAAAAAAATAATAACTCATAAAGAGTATTATTGAAACTAGGGACTGTAGCATAACATTAGTATAAAGGTCATTAACCTATTGGAACAACTTTTTAAGTGGTTAAAAACACCACTTGAAAAATCTTTCCAAACACTTATCAGTCACCGTTCATGTAGAAAATTATTGGGGCAGCCTCAGCCTCCCATGGTTCTGCAAAATGGAAGATCAATAAATGATGCAGTTAAACAAGATCAGCAATGAGTAACCTCAAAAACCAAGATTAAGCTTGACAATCCTTAATAAACATCCAATTAACTTACAGGGGACTCTTGGCACACCAAAGAGATCCCGAAATACAAAATTTAGCATTGCTAATTCCAAGTAATATGCAATTCTCGAAGCGGCAATTCCGTTTCAATTGCTTTTCCACTCATCCAAAGAATTGTAGGAAATAGAAATGAGATCAACCGCATCCCCTTCTCAAAACTTCTACTGAGTTTTGCTAACTTGATGAGGTCTACAAAAGTTTCAGTATCCCTAACAACTCATAGGTTTTTGAGCAATTTAATTGCTGAAAATTTTCATAACTTCCCAATAGAACGTTGGTTCGTCAAGCTTTTGTGCTGCTGCAGCAAGCCTAGAGGCACCCAAGTTGAAGAGTACATAGTAAATAACACAATCTCAAAGAATCCTTATTACTACCCCTAGCCAACGGACCCACACGATAGTAGAGTCAACTGAAAGAAAATCATTAACTGAAGTCTTCAATTTTCCATAGCAATATGCCTCTGCTTTCCGAATCACCGATATACCGGTAGCACAATCTAGTAGAAGTGGTATCTTCCAATAGCAGCAGCAGCATCAGGATGTGACACCATTACAGCAGTTGTCCTTTTCTTAGTAACATTCACTTACCTTCTCCTTCTTTTTTACCTCCAAATATGTGGTTCTTTGAAATTCTCATACTCCTAAAAATGATCCAAGGATCAATATCTTTGTGGCGCTAGCATTAAGAGATTGAATGTCTCATCCTGAGGTATGTTCAAAAAATTCTGATCCCAGTTCATCTCACCCTTGAGGCCCCTTTCGTGTAGCCGTTCATGGTTTAATGATTTGTCAATTCTTCAAATCCCAATCATCTTAATTGAATGACCATATCCGCAAAAAGAAGATGATGCTAAGAAATGTCACCAATAATCTCCACAAGAACATGAACCTTCACTGAAGTGGTGAAAGCGATTTGAATCCCTCACGATTATCTGTCTTTGTGCAATTTTGGATATGCGTTTGATGGCATTGTGACAGTCTTCACACACCCGCAAGTTTTTAATTACTCGGATTGGTCTCCCAGATGGTATAGACAGAATCCCAAATGCAACTGCTAATTTTTCACTATGATACTTGAGCATGTGTTCTTTCTCCTCCTCTTCCACATCATGTAACACCAATTTAGTAGAAGAAACAAACCCATCCTTCTTCAATTCTAGATCCAACTCTTCTAAATAAGCATATATCCTCTCTGCTTCTGGGTGTGAACAATCTCCAACAGTGAAGATGTGAGTCTTGTTTTGTACTTCAACCCAACTATATCCAGGAACTTTCTTCACTCCTTTGTCTCTCATTTTCATTCTCATCTCACGAACTTCACTCCATCTCCCTGAAGCTGCATATAAATTTGAGAGAAGAACATACATCCCTGAATTATCAGGCTCCATCTCAAATATCATCTCAGCAGCCTTCTCACCTAATTTTGTGTCACCATGAATTCGGCTTGCTCCAAGTAAAGCACCCCAAGTTGCTGCATCTGGGTAAAATGGCATGTTCTTCATTAAATTCAGAGCCTCATCTAGCCGACCCGCACGACCAAGTAGATCAATCATGCAAGTGTAATGTTTGGAATTTGCTGTTATACCGTAGTTCTGATACATTGAGTTAAAATATTCCATGCCTTTATCTACTAAGCCAGTATGGCTGCAAGCAGATAGAACACCGACCTAGAATGTTTGACAAAAATAGGTAGAAATTAGATTAAAGAAAAAAAAAATCAGAAAGTTACATGTCAAGAGATGAGAACAAAAGGAATATCAGGTATCCCTAAAATTTTTTGACCTAAAACGTTGAGACTACAGTTCATTAGATGGTTGGTTTAGTGTTTTATTCAGCCATGGTCGAGAATTATCTGCAGGTTGTAGCAATACCAATCAGCAAGCTAAGGAAATCAAGTGGCTGCAAGAACAAATTTGTGAAACCGCATGCTTAACAGGTTGATGCACGCAAACTAAAAGACTCTTCATAAGGGTAATAATTAAGTTGCTATATGCATGTCTATTATTTTCTTCCTTTTCTATCCAATTTTTTTTCCCTGATATCCAGAAATAAATTAATAATTTGATGCAAGTGCAGCTCTGTCTGTTACAACATGAAGATCAAATTGGAAAAACTATATATCAAATTTAGTGAACTTCCATACCAGTGTGATGTCATCAGGTTTGATTGTCATCTTCATTGACTCAAAAACAGCTAAAGCCTCTTTACCAAATCCATGCCTTGCATAACCTGCAATCATCGTGTTCCAGGAGACAATATCCTTCTCTGTTATATCTTCAAATACATCAAATGCCTCTTCTATACTTCCACATCTGCAATACATGGCTAGAAGTGCATTTCCCACATAATACCCAGTTTGAAACCCCGCCTTAACTAGTCGTCCATGTAGTTGCTTCCCTAACTCCAAAGCAGCAATCTCGGCACACGAGCTCAAAGCACATGTTAATGCAGACCTATTCAACATTCCCCCATCTCTTTTCATCTTAATAAAAAGTTGCAAAGCCTCTTCACTCTGGCCGTTTTGGGCATAGCCAGCAATCATTGCTGCCCATGATATACAATCACGTCGAGGCATCTCATCAAACAAAATCCTGGCTTGATCAATATTGCCACTCTGAGCATACCCAGTAACCATTGTATTCCAAGAACTAACATTACGGGAAGGCATTTGATCAAATAATTCCCTTGCCTTTTCTATTTGCTGGCTCTGCACATACCCTGCAATCATCGCATTCCATGAAACTTCATTCTTGTCAGGCATTTCTTCAAAAATTCTCGTTGCTTCATCCAACATCCCGTTCTGCACATAACCAGAGACCATGGCCGTCCAAGCAAACACATCTCGAATTGGTAACTCTTCAAATAATCTCCAAGCTTCTGAAAGCAGCCCATTCTGAGCATAACCTGTAATCATTATATTCCAAGAGATATTATCTCTAACTGGCATACGGTCAAAAAGACTCTTCGCATCATCTAGCCTCCTTTTCTTCACATACCCACCCATCAAACAATTCCAAGAAACTATCTCCCAATCCATTTTCGAATCAAACAACTTTCTCGCATCCTCGATCCTCCCATTCTGAACATACGCCGCCAGCAACCCATTCCACGAAATTTCATTCCTATCCAACATTTCATCAAATATTCTCCTAGCCTCCTCCACAAACCCATTCTGAGCATACCCGGACAACATAGCATTCCAAGAAACAATATCCTTCTCGGGCATTTGATCAAACAAAGCCCGAGCCGCACTAAGGTTCCCATTTTTCACATACCCACTAAGCATCACATTCCAAGATATCAAATCTCTATGGGGCATTTTCTCAAACAGATTCCGTGCACGATCAAACTTGTTGTTACTCAAATACCCAGTTATCATGGCGTTGTAGGTGACAGTACTCCGACGGGGCATACCGTTGAAAACGCTTAGAGCGGACTCGCATTGGCCATTGCGCATGTAGGCGGTGATTTTCTTGTTCCATCTGACTATATCGGAATCGGTAATTGTGGGGTTAGTGTTTTTGGATTCGAGTTTTTGGGTCAATGTTTTCTTCGACGGAGAAGAATTTGAAGAAGCCCGAAGCTTGTTGGCGATGGATTCAGTTTGAATCGATCGTGAAGAGCTGCCGCGAAACAGGCTGAAACGGCAATTCCCGCCTGCTTGCATTACACCGACTCCTGATTGTGCTTCTGATGTGATGATGAATAAATACATACAAATATCAAATTTTAGAATAAATAAATACAAATATCAAATTTTATACAATAAATTATTGTTTATCTATAAATTATTTTATTATTGTTGTTTTTTTTTTTTTATTTATATATGAACATAACTTGCTTGCAGTAATAATCCATCGAGGGAGTTGGTTAGTTGATTTGAAAATTGTTTCTACTTCTAAAAATAATAAGAAATGTAATTTGATTTAATAAAAATGTGTTTATTAGACAACATTAGCTCAACCCACATGAAATATGTATTTTCGATTAAAATACTAGACGTTAAAAAAAAAAAATTTATTTATTTTCTATTTTTTTAACTTGCCTAACACCATGTAATAAGAATTTTGCCTTTATATATATATATATAAAGCAACAAAAATTTATCTATTGCATTGCAACCTCCCACCGAACTTTTCATGTACGCGTATCTATTGTTGGATATATATAGAGCAAAAGAAAGATGAAATTAATTGAATATTAAAACATAAAAATGTATTTAATTGTGTAGATTAAATTTATTGTTGGAAACTTCAAATTGGATTGAAAGCATCAAATTAAAATGATGTTTCATGTATAAATTTAACATGTATGAAAGTTAAATATTGTTAGTTTCTTCAATTTGAATGATTTATGTTTGATTTTTTATCAAGTAACAACTAAATTGAGTTAAATTTGACTAATGTTTCAATTTTTGTATTTATTTGATTTTATTATGTATTTTGGAGAGTTACTAAATTGCTAGCTTATAAATAGCAACTTGTTTCTTTGGATTCCACTTCAAATTAAATAATTATTTTCTTTCTTTCTTTCTTTGGTCTTGAGTTGAGTTGAGAAAAAGTATTCAAGAGTTGTGCTAGATTTAAGTAGTTCGATATTGCAGTTCTACCAGAGTTAGTCGTTGTATCCTGTTGAGACGATCGTTGTAGTTTGCTTGTATTCGGTGTAGGGCAAATAATTGTTTTCAGGACAACATTTATCAGAAGCATGTCTCGGCTACCTATTGACATCTTCACAATATCTTGAATTTGCTAGTATATTCAATTCACATATATCATTTTCTCCCAATATCTATCACATATAGAATAATATTTTTCATTTTTTTTCTTTAAAAAGTAACATTTTGTTAAAATATGATTTTGGTTCTATAGTTCCTATACTTTTAAATATTCAATTTTGGTTATGTAATTTGAATAAAGCTTAAAAATGGTCTTTACCATTAAACTATAATAAGAGAATCAGTTGAGTTGACAAACAAAAATCGGCTGAGGATGGAATTGAAAATTTGAAAAACGATTTTGAAAGTTTTTATCATATTTCACACATATTTATTATTTATTATTTTTTTTACCAATTCAACTAATATTTTATTCTAATTTGGTAAGGATTATTTTGAATTTTCATTCAAAATGCATAAACAAAATTGGACATTTGAAAATATAGAGACCAAAATGGAACAATTACAAAGTATGAGGACCAAAATGATATTTTAATCTAATAAATTCAAACTTAAAGCCACATTAGCTAAATATAAAACTAGTTTTATCAATTAAAAGTTTTTTTTTTTATAAATTTCAATAATTGTGAAATGGGTCAAACCATGAATTTTCGAAATAATAATTTGTGTCTTATCCACTTAATAATATAAAAAATGACAAACAAAATATTGTATTTACATATCGTGGTTTGAATAGTGATCACTATTCATATTTTGCCTCTTAAAGTTGGAGTCATTCTTAAATTATGATCATCAAGATCAATTATTTAGATTGATTTTTGTAACTAAACCCTTTGAAGAAAGATTTACTCAAATACTTAACTATACTAAAACCCTAACCAAACTGATCACATCACTATGATCACTAAGCTACCACACCATATAATTAATATAATTGCTAGCAAAAACCCAACCACCACAATAAGAAACAATATTATATATATATATATATAAATATGGTGATAATTTTGCTTCTAGATTAGAAATACTTCGTTAGAAAATCAATATCTTTTGAGCTAAGACAATTAACATGAAGAACCAAGTCAGTTGGGAGGTAGGCAGTGAAAAGCAAAACATACTTAAGACAGCCTTAACATTATTGTTGTTTTTTATGTTTGGTTTTACTTAATCTCCTCCTAACCTTAAACCATTTTTTCTGCTTATTTCTTCATATATATTTATCTCCCTCCCTCTACTTTATAAGCTCATCCCTCTGCCCTAATTTCTCTCAAATATATCTAAAAAAAAGTTTTATTTTTTCTTTTGGATTTTTTTAAAGAGGTTTATGCAAATGGCTGGTGGTAATCAAGATATGGCAGTTCACTCTCTTGCATCTAAACTTTCTGTAGTTTCAGAACATGAACCTGAACAATGTGGCAATAATAATAATAATGCCACTAATAATCACCAACAAAGACCTTGCTTTGATCCTTCTCTTGTTTCTCCCAAGGCCGTGCCGCCTATCTCGGTGGCTGCGGAGAGTGATCAAGCTCTCCGTCGACCTCGGGGGCGGCCAGCCGGGTCCAAAAACAAGCCAAAACCACCCATTATTGTTACCCGAGATAGCGCAAATGCCCTCCGAGCTCATGCCATTGAGGTTAGCTCTGGCTGTGATGTCAATGAGAGCCTCTCCAACTTCGCTCGGAGAAAGCAGCGTGGTGTTTGCATTCTTAGTGGTAGCGGGTGTGTCACTAATGTCACGCTCCGCCAGGCTGCCTCCTCTGGCGCTATTGTCACTCTCCATGGCCGGTAAATTTAATATTTTATTCATATTCTTAATTAACATTAACAATACAAGAGTTTATTACATCATCATCATGAGTTTAGCTCAACCGTAAATGACTTCCCTTTCAGTTTGTCTCTCCTCCCGCGTTGTTTGTGCTAAAAAAAATATCATCTTTGATCTTTTATTCATATTCTTATCAGCTTTGAGATTCTTTCCATGCTGGGGTCGATCTTGCCACCACCGGCACCGTCGGGAATCACTGGCCTGACAATTTACTTAGCCGGTGCACAAGGGCAGGTGGTCGGTGGTGTTGTTGTGGGCGCGCTCATTGCTTCCGGTCCAGTCGTGATCATGGCGGCGACATTCATGAACGCGACATTCGACCGCCTACCATCGGACGACGAAGAAGTGGCAGCCGCCATGCATAGTCAACATTACGGTCAAAATGGGCGGAGCCACCACCACCTGGATGTTTCGGATCTGTATGGAGTGCCACAGAATTTGATCACCAATAGTAGTCTTCCGCCGGAATTATACTCTTGGGCGGCGGCTGGCAGAACCATATCAAAGACTTAAAACTACGCCGTTCCGTTCCATGACCATTTTCAGTTATATTATGTACTTTGAGAAGAACTTTTTACGTTTTGTTTCAAAGTTTTATACTGTATTTCTGTAAGCTAATTATGTGTTTCGTGAACTTGTATCAGTGTTCTTGTGGCCATTTCAGAAGGGGCTGGCTACAAATTTCGGTTCAGTTTCGAAAAGTTTCTACTTTTATATATATAAAAAAATACTTAGTTGTACGATGGAAGCCGCAATTCCCTCGCTTGTCTAATTACAATTTGTCACCCGATAATTTTTTTTCAAGAATATATATATATTATTTATTGAACCTACAAAGTGCACTGTCCTCCTTTACACAACAAAAAATAACAATTATTTTAAAATGGTGATGTGATAATTTTTAATTGGGTGTAACAAGGTTTTACAACATATGGTTGCATTCCCAAATTTTTCTTATTTATTTATATTTTTTTGTATGATTGAAACGAGATGCATAGATATAGTATAACTATAATGCACTCAAATATTAATCATTCATCAGTTAAGTTGTAGTTGGGATGGATTTCGGTTTGGTAGTTGAATTGAATCAAACTTTGTGTTTGGTCCAACCCAAATCAGACCACAAATATTCAATTCGGTTCGATTTTTTGTTTATATATAATATAAACAGTTCGGTTCTATTTTGAATTTAATTTTCAAATCCAAAATCGAATAGAACCAAAGTTTTTTTTGTTCCATTATAATTTTAAATCAAAAAGTTATTTTTTTTATTCGGTTTGGTCAATTTAAATGTTCACCCCTAGTTAAAAAAGATAGATTTAATTCAAAATGCACCAGAATATGGTTTTTTTTCTCTCTTTTGAGTAAGTTATTGGTGTTGGTTATTGTGCAAGGTGTGTACAATTTATATGTGTGGTTGGTTGCTGACAATTTTATTTAAGCAAGCAAAGCATACAAACAACTTAACACCCCTAAATAAGGAGGTGAATGAACACAGTCTAGAAAATTAAAACATCTTTCGGAGCAAACTTGAGAGGAGGTCAAAGCTGCGATGACATGAGTAAATTTATTCTCTTCTGGAAGGATGTGACAAAAATAAACAATATTAACAATTATGTTCTCAAATTGTTGTTTATGGCCTAATAACCTAGTGGAAAAAATTACAAACATATCATTAGTAAAAATGTGTAGTTATCATCTAAATTAAGGCGGTCCATCATATTAAGTAAGGACATGTATGTTATCATGTTCGAGATCGCACCAAAATGTCTCAATCTATATATGATCTAAACGTACGTATGTTTTTTAAGAATAATAATATTTCTATTTAAGTATTAAAGACACACATGATGCCAATGTCATATAGTAATCTAACAAATATTTTTCAAAAAGATAGTTTGATGGTAAATGTTGTGTCGACAAATGGACTCATATGATATTATGTCAAAAAAGATTATTTGAACTTGACTGTAACTATTTAATACAAAATGAAACAAAGAGTCAAATAACATTATTATTAAATAAAGTTCGTACCCTAGAATATACTTACAATTTAGTAGAGGAATATGGTTTTTGAGGGTAGTATATTTGATTTATAACATATGATCTAAAACTCAACAAATACATTTCATAAATATTACCAAGTGGATCTGTCTAGATATATACTTCATTAATTTAATTAAAAAAGATTTTTTTTTTTTTTTAAAAAAAAGGCCAAACATAGTACTTCCTCAACACATTTCAGAATAAAATATATAATTTTTTTTTTTATAAAAAAAGTACCTTTTTTCTTTTAATCAAGACATTAAAAAGATGAGATTTCCAAGAGTCACATGCCCACAATTCACTAACAATCAAATAAGCAAGATTAAGCACTGACACTCATTAGATTCACCAAAATCTTGCCCTAAGTCATTACTTATCAAACAATCAAAAAAAATTCTGCAACATAAGTCCAACTCATTGATATTAAAATATGATAAGCTTCAAAGAAATATCATTGAAAATTAAAGGAAGGAATCATAGGTTATATGTAAATAAGCAAGGAAAGGTGATTTTTTTTTTCAAAACTAAAATGTTCTAAAATATTGCCGAATATCCATTTTAGTCATCGTACTTTTTAAACGACCAATTTTAATCTCTATATTTTTAATAAATTTAAAAATTAGTCTCTACCAATAGTTTATGGTTGACTTTTCCAAAGAAATTATTTTGTCTTTATTAATCTTTTCTTTATAAACCATGAGTTGGTTTAGTAGTAGCAAATAATTGACATATGTTTGATAAATGGCTAAGAAAGAATCTATTTAATCCATGGTGGTCATTTACTATACCTACATAGAATTTAATATTCTAGGTGATCTGAACACTTCGAATATCAAATATATATATTTATTTATTGGAAAGAAATTTTGATATTGTGTTGTTTCTTAAATGAATATTGTTATTTTTATTGCATAGTCTGGTAAAAATTAACTTCAAATTGAGAATAATAACCCATTTTAAAATGTATTTAAAGTACATTATTAAAATTGTATTTTGACCCATAAAATATTAAAATTACAGTTTTACTTCTACATTATAACCTTCATTTTAATTTGGTCTTTACAATTATTTTTTTTTTCTCAATATTGTCTCCCATCATTTTATCATAATTTTTCAAATGCCCTGACCATTGGTAGTAAAAATTAACAAAAATAATGATAAGAAGTTGCACATATATTTTTTATCTCCATATTTTTGCAATACAACAATTACACGAAATGGAACATAGACATATTAAAATTTAATCTATTTATTTTTATTTCATTTAATTTGCTACCAATTATTATCGGTACATATCATTTAAAAATGTGATATTATGAAATTCATTCATCACATCTATAAATAATTTATGATTTATCAAACACTTTCTTTTTACTTTTTAACCAATGTGTCAAGTAAGTTTTAACTAAAACAAAAACGATAGAAACCAAACTAAAACCATGTATTAGAAGCGTAGAGATTAAACTTGTTAGTTAGTTAAATTTTTTTTATCTTAATAGTTTTTTAAGGTTCCTTTTCAATGATGTTTGGGTGTAAACAAGGGAAATGGGTGGGAAGTGGGAGCAAACCAAAGTCCCTATAGCAATGATACATAATGACAATAATGGTGGGCCAAATCCATCTAACTTTTTTCTTTCATTTTTACCATCATGGTCTTTTTTATTTTAAAATAAAAAAGCCTTTTTAATTTTTATTTATTTATGAAAAATTTAAATTAAAAAAGAAATAAAAAAGTGTATAATGGAGAGGAAGAGGAGGGCAAAAAGGGTACTCTGTTGCCAATAAAGTAGTAGACTTTCTTCTATTTTGTGATGGCAGTAAGACAACTTTTACTTTCAAAGTGAAAGTGCTAATTGCTTATTCTTATTTATTTATTATTATTATTATTTGTTTATTGTGAAGAAAGAGAATTGAGAGAGAGAGAGAGAGTATTTTTTGTGTCTTTTCTGCTCTTGTTTCTCTTGCTGCCAGCTTGTTTCTGGCAAGGCGTGCTAGGTAAATACAAACGGTAAAAAAAAATGTCAAACTTTTACCTTCTTTTTTAGTTTAACAAGCTAAAATTTATTGTATTTTTTATTTAAAAAAATAATTAGTAAATTATAGCAAATACTTTAGGAAACTTTCCACATTAAATGTTTCAAAATTACTCTAAAAAGTAAAAATCACGAGAATTTGAGACTTATAATGAAATTTTAATCCGTTATTATGTTTTAAGTTATCATCACATTATTTCAGTTTTTTCGTCTAAGAACTTTATACTCTAAGGAAGTTTCGAAACTTTAATGAAAGGTTGGGAATAGTATTGCAAGTTTTGAAAGAATATGAATATTTTTTAAACAAGGGAAGAAGTCAAAAAGTTTTTTTTAAAAAATATATAATTTATAGGTTGTTTTTAAATATAACAAAATAAGTCAAAATATTTATAAATATAACAAAATGTCATGGTGCATTAATGATAAAAGACTATTATCTATCTTAGATGTCTATTAGTGTCTATCACTTTCTATCATTGATAGATAATTATATTTTGCTGTATTTAAAAATATATTCAGCAGTTTTGCCATATAAAATAATTACTCATAATTTAATTTAAAAAGATTATAGTGTTACAAAATTAAATAAAGGATTGGAATATCTAGTCTCTGAGAAAGATTTTCATTATCTCAATTAATTAAGTTATACTTAAGTTAACTTGGATGATCAAACTAATTTTTTTTTAACTTGAATATAAAAATGGAATTAATAGACTACATAAAATTCTACCAACAAAACAGTTAAAAATTGTCAAACCAAGTATAGCTAAATTGGCATAGGAATGTGTTAATAATCGTGAGATTTGTGTTTGGAATCCCCCTATACCCCCAATTATACTAAAAAACAAAATATTCACTGTCCATCAGCAATAGACTGTGATAGATTTCTATGGTAGACAGTGAAATTTTATAGATTTATAAATAGTTTTTTAGGTTTAAATTGATTACTTCATCAAATAGATAGGTAAAAAGGGTAAATTTTGTTGAAAAAAAAAAATCCACCGGAAATTGTAAAATGATCGAAAAAGATAAAAGGAAAAGATGGGTATTATGATTATGATTTTTTCAATCAAAGATTAGGATTATTTTGGGGTTTTGGCCAATCAATGTCATTAAGCCAAACAAAAAACATAAAATGCATCTTTTAAAGTGGTTGGTAGTTTAAAGGGAATTTGAATTGAAATAATGAGATGTTGCTTTCATTGCTTTAATTTTCAGCCGCAAATGATATAAATGCAATTCCAATTCTAAACCTAATCACACCCTTTGTTTTTTTTTTTTTTACTTTATTTATTTCTTCAAAAATTTCCATCCCTTTTCTTTTATCCCAACCTCTTTTTCAACTTTTGAATTTTGCAAAACAAATCTTTTGTTAAACATAAAGTTAGACTCAATAAAAGAAAAAAAAAAAAAATCAACTCGTGTATTTTATAGAAATATTGTAAAATGTTTACATAATTTTTTACCAAATGATCCCCAACATGCACCTTAATATGATGTTTATTTGGTTCATCATTCTTCAAATTGAATTCTTTTCGTTTGAGTTTTATTGGCCTTGATACCATATTAGATAAACGTGGAATTTGATTTTAACTAATTGACAATGAGGTTAGTAACTCAAATATTTTATAAAAACTATGAGGTCTCTCTACTTATCCACTTGAACATCCTTAACATGAAAAAGAATTATATTTATAATTTGGCTAAAGTATAAGATTTTGTTCATAAACTTTGAGGTCTATGTCTATATTTTTCCCTAGACTTTTAAAAATGTTTAATAAGTATCTGAACTTTCAATTTTTTATACAATAAAAGAATTCGAAACTTTTAAAGCTTAATTGATTTGTTAGATATAATGCAAATTCCATGTCTAATAGAACCCTAATCTTTTGATTTTATTTTAATAAATATAAAAATTCATGAAATAAATTTGTAATTTTAATTAAAAAATTAAAAGGACACAAACATTATCATTATCGTTAACCAACTAAATTTATCATTTAACCTTCTAATTTATTGGTTCACATCACTTACAAATTTGTGAGTAGGGCTTTTTTTTTGTCTCGGTCCCAATTCAACAAGTGGATTGGATTTTACTTGACTATCTACAGCTTCACTATGTGTGTTTACCAAAAATTAGGATACATTATGGAAAAATAAAACATCCAAATTTTTGGAATGCCCCAAATTTTACTTGAGCGTGTTGGGGTATCGGGGATCGACTTTCTTCAAGCACCTTTGGGCAAAGGCTTCCTTAGCTGAATCTCTCGATTGAGGAGTTACTCTTCTGCTTCTAAGATAAATTCTCCCGTTTGTGCCTTAGAACCATGAACTAAAACATGTCTATGATTAACTAATTGTTAGGGGATTTCTTTAGTGTTCACGTTTATTTATGGCATGAAATAACTCGAAGCATGAGTCTAGTCCATTGATACATGAATATGATAGTGATATAAAACAAATCATTTATACACATATATATAGAAAGAGGAATTGTTTTTAATGACAACACTACTAGAAATATTTTTAAATAAAACAAAATGTCACTATTAATCTGTGATAGATAGTAGAAGTGCAACAAACAAACCATAAAACTAAACCAATCTAAATCGATCCATTAGTTTGGTTTAGTTTTTTAGTAAACACTGGACATATTAGTTTGTATTTGGAGAAAACAAAAAAAAGTATTGGTTTCGATCAATTTTTTATTTGAAAACTCAAGTAAAACCGAACTGAACTGAAGATGTATATACCTTAAAATAAACTCCAACATTAGGTATCTTCCAGTATTTTAATTATTACGGTGCATATATATTTTTAATTATTATGGTGCATATATATTTGTTGTTTAAAAAAAAAAATCAAAAAGGGGCAATTATTATGGCTCTTGAATGTTTTTTATTTAAAAAAGTGCAAAAACAAAAATATCAAATTTCAATCTAAAAGAAATAAATAGACCTAATTTAAATTTAACATTATCAAAAAGATCGAACCAATTCAAAACAAAAGTGGAAATAAAAATAAAAATTTGGGAAAATATAGATATATATATAAAATTGAGAACCAAACTGATAATAAACCAAACCAAATAAAAATCAATCAATTGGTTTCGTTTCTTATTGGACATTAGTTTGGATCCATTCTTGATAAAACCATTGGTTCAGTTTGGTTCTTGGTTGACCCAAAAATCAAACCAATTGTCACTCTTAATAGACATTGATAAATTATTATTTTTTTGGGTGTATTATATATATATTTTAAAGAAAAATGTTTTGAAATAATTTTTTAAGTAATTCTTGAAGGTCGAAATTAAGACGTTAGAGATGAAATTTGATGTGTTATTAAATTTGTCTGACTCCAAGATTTACTGATGGGCAAAGTGCAGTGTGAGTGTGTACGAACGAAGAAGAAATAACAAAACATGTGATAATATTAATTAAATAAATATATTATAAATACAATAATTTTCATTGTGTCACCATTTGTGTATGACATCATTTACTACCACACGAGCAACCATAAATAAATTACATTATATAGTTTTAATGTCTTTCTCAAAGAAAAAAACAGAAGTTTTAATATCACCCAACAAATATTTATGTTTCATTTTCAGCCATTAAAAACAAAAGGATATTTTGTATCTATCTTCAATTTGTTTAGAAAATATTTCATCATCATCATTTGGTATTGAAAATGCTTACAATGTCTCACACAAAAAACATCTATGATATATTAATGATTTGAACCTCTTAAATTTTTTTTTCTTTGTTTGAGGTCACAAATTTACATACTTTGAGTTGAAACAAATTTTCTTATCATTTAAAATTTTTTTATCAATTTTAGTTAGATTTGTTGATAGGTTCAACTTTTTGTAAATTCCATTCACGACTGCTTGTATAATGGTGAAACTTATATAACACAGTAGGTCACTGTTTAGCTTTCCATGTTTGGAAACTTCGTTTTTCAGCGATCTGGCTCGAAGTCCATGCATTCCCCATGGGTGGATGATGCAACTTTTCTACTATTTGTATTATATAAGTTTTTTTTTTTTAAGCTTACTAAAAAAAGAATTAGGTTGAAATTAGTTAAAAAAAATGAATTCCAAAAGTATCATACCATTCGAGGTTTTTTTTAGTGAGATCAAATGTAAAGTAACATCATAGTTTTGCATACTTAAGTTTCGTGTGAACAATATAATACTGTTATAGACAGAAGGAGAGATCTATTATCCTACCAAATAGTATCAAATTTTAAGATTTATAAAACATTATACAAGAGAGAAATTATAAATACCTTCAATTTATATAGGTAACTATTCACATCCAATAATTTTTCTAGATTCATACACTCATCTTGAAAACCCAACCCTTAGATGCTCTTTTTCCTTTTGTTGTATATTTATTTATTTAATTTATTTCCCTTTTTTTTTCTTGGATTGATACATGACAGATACTTTTTTCTTTTTGGGTGGTCAAAGAAGCACTTAATAATTCTCACTTTACTTCTATGGTTTATGGTTTGTTTAATTATCCCTAAAGAAGTTAGCCACTCACTCGCTCATTGAATTATCTCAAAGTATAAGAGAAGTGGGAGATTGCAATTGGCATCCAATTCCTTCATTGCCTCTAACTTTGTCAGCCCCATTTTTGCCTTTTTCTTTGTTGTTGTTGTTCTTCTTCCTCCTCCTCCTTTGCTTCCTTTTTTGTTAACCCACAAAACCAAAAATCTCACTCCAATCTTCCCTTTCCTTCAGCCATTACCAAACTTTACTCATTCTTCCTCTTTAACACTGCCCCACTTCTTCAATTTCTTCCCCTAAATCTCATTCTCTTCACCAATGTCTTCAATCCCACGAATCTTTCTTCTCTTCTCTCTCGTTTTCTCTCTTTTTCCCTCGTTTTTCTCCCTTCCCCATCCAGACCCACTAACAATCCGCCCATTTCAAGTGAACCAGTCGCCGCCGGCGACTATTCCGGCATTCCCAGAACAATCGGATGTTCAGGGCTGCCCACTAGACCTCCCAGACGAGCTTTTCCATGGGATTAAGACGGCTTGTGGTCCTTCAAAAGGGGGTGTCTCCGGGCAGCTCCACCGTAGCCGGTGCTGTCCGGTTTTGGCTGCTTGGCTTTACGCTGCTTACTCCGCCACCGCATTGCAGAGGGCCGGTCGAGCCGGGGTTGTCCCGGGTCGCACAGCGCCGTCGTATGACCTACCCCTGCTGCCCGACGACTCAGAAACTTGCGTCAGTAACTTGGATCAAGCTTTGAATCAAAGGGGTATTGAGCTAATGAAGCCTAATGAGACTTGTGATGTGGTTTATTGCTATTGTGGGATCAGATTGCATCCTTTGAGCTGCCCTGAAGCGTTTTCACCGACCCAGGATGGGATTCTTGAAGGAGATAGAAATGTGAAGAGATTGGAGAGAAATTGCTTGAGTAGTGGCAATGTCAACGGATTTCCAGGCCTTGGTGGCTGTTCTAAATGCTTGAAAAGTCTTTATCAGGTGAACTTTTTTCTCATCTCTTACTCTTTCCCTTCTTAACACCATTGCATTACATTGTTTTTCTGTTTCCTTATTGTTTTCAGTGTCATTAAAAGATTGGGAATGTTCTACTTTCCTTTCTGTATCTTAGAGTTATCAGAACACTACAGGAAAATATCTAATCTGCTTAACTGCTAGCAATGATCTTGGTGAGAATTTACTTTTGGGGTTGTTTCAAATTGAAGGAATCATTTTAAAGGGAAAGCAAAATTATATTTGGAAATGGCCACTTGGTAGTGACTCTTTTGAAGAACCATGACAAGCTCACAAGTCTGTATGAATGACATATTGCATTCTGTGTTTGGCTGATGAAAACTGCAGATCATAGCATTTAACAATACGTGAATTCCTTTTATGTTGATCAATCGTGTATCATGTTTGTAGTTCAAATTTATTGCTGTCAGTGGTAGAAGAAAATAACATAAGCCTTCAGATTTCTGCTATAGAATCTTGTTGGGAATGCTTTCACTATCTTGTGCAGAGATTTTTTTTTCTTTGTTGGAGAAACTTGGAAAGTTCAGTGTCAAATCAAACCTTATAGGTTTTATACTTTACATTGTTTAGAATTTCGATCATTGTTGTTTGATTAGATGTGGCTCCAACTACATGGAATACTATAAACTAATGTACCAAACATATATGATTATGTATTTGGCTATTGAGACATTAACATAATGCAGCTCAACAACAAGGAAACTTTGAATTCAAGCAAGCCAGAGAATAGGACCACCAAGATGCACCACAAGGAGTGTCAGCTGATGGGTCTAACATGGCTTCTTGCCAAGAACCGAACGGCGTATATTCGCACTGTTACGTCAGTGCTTCGGGCTAAAATGATGAGTGAAGATGGGTCAGATCCTCGGTCGTGTACTCTCAACAGCGACGGAATGCCTCTGGCTGTTGATTCGGCTGAGATCTCTGGTTGTTCTGTTTCAATACCTATTCAGACACCATTGTATCTTGGCCTGGTTTGGGTTGCTTTGATGTACAATCTGATCATGTTGGTTTCTACACTATGAGGTTAGAAGTGATTCTGCTTAGAAATTTGTAACTGTGACCCTTTTTTTCCTCCTTTTTTTGTGTAGGTTTTTTGTGCATTGTGATTGTTGTTTTGTATTCATGAGGCTTCAGAAATGATATCTTTTCTCTGTGTTGATGTGAAAAATGCAAAATTGTTTTCTGATGGGTCCTCTGGGTAAGCAACATTTCTGTTTAGGTCCTTGAAATTGGATTTTTTTTGGTGAAAATGTCCAAAATTTGCATGTGCAAAGAGGGCCTATTGATTTGTCATTGATAGCCAATTGTTGTATTATTTTCTGGCCCTTTGTTTGGTGGCATTTTATAGATAAGATAAGATAGCAAAATGCATATTTTCACGGGTTTTTTCTTTTCTTTTCCTTTTTCTCTGTCTCTATATAATAGGAAATCAATATTTTATGAAATTATAATTTTAGTTCCTATAATATATATATATATATATATATATATATTAATTTATTTAGTCAATTTTGAATCATTTCAATAGCATTTCTAAATTTCAAATTATGATTCTATCTTCTTTTCGGTCTCTAAATTTTTGAATAATTTTGATAACATCAGATTATGCTCCTATTTATTCACTGTCATTCGTATTATTAACAAATTGCAAACATGACATGCGTAACTAATCTCATAAAAATGTTATTCATTGTGTTAATGGGAGTAACACTCAAAACTCAAATAAGTATAATTCAAAGTTTAATTTTGTAAATGAAAGTTTCTAACATTCATGGACTAAGCATAATGTTTAAAGGTTAAACTCTAAATTATGGTGTCAAATCGAACATAGCTCAATTGGCATGAGTATGGTCGTAGCCACAAGGTTTGTGATTCAGATTCTCCCTACCCCAAAACTTTTAATTTAGTCCTTGTGATTTAATATTTTATCAATTATATATTTTGTAGTCATATTGGCAAATATAATTCCGTTTAAAAAAGAAACATTGGTTTTGGTTGGGATCATTAGTTGAATTAATTGAATTGGTGATGAAAATGTTTTGGTAGGTAATTCAGATTTTCTTTTATCTTTAGATTGTTCATTGAATACATGTTTAGTAGGCAGTTTGGATTTTGTTTTCAAAAAAATATTTCTAGATTCTATGATCCAAAGTGTTGAAATCCTAAAAACAACATTTCTATATTTTTAGTAGATCTAGATTTTGAATTCAAAATTTTAAAATGTAGAATTATATTAGAAAAGATAAAAACAATAACACATATACTTATTATAAACTCAATTATTTTTGTTAAACTAAGGGAAATTATCTTAAATGGCAAAATTGATGAAAATATTTACAACTAATAGCAAAATATACGGTCTATCGCAGATAGATAGTGAAATTTTGTTATATTTATAAATATTTTGGTTACTTTTACTATATTTGAAAAAAGTCCTTAAACTAACAAAATAATAACTGTACAAAAATTTAACGTATAAAATAAGTTCATAACTTAATTACTAATTAGTTTATATTAAACCTAAGTAATTATAACTAGTTTTATGATTTATAAATATATTTTTAAATACATTTTTAAAAATTGTTTACATTTTTAAATCTGCTACCAAACTAATTATAGATTTTGAATTTCTTGTTTACATTGTTTACATTTTTGAATTTCTTAACTTAAGAGAAATTGAATTTCTTAAAATTGACCCATAAAATTGTTTAGTGTTTACATTGTTTACAATTTTGAATTTCTTGTTTTCATAGTGCCTACCAAAGCTCTCTATTTTCCCTTAACAAGCTGAGAGATCTAGTGAGGAAAATCCGCTAGCCACAAGCATAACATGCCTTAATGACCTCCAACGAACTATACCATCCGCAACAACATTTTGCGATAGACTAGTGTGATGAAAACATTATACCTAAAAGTGTCTAATTTGATGACTGAATTCCATGAAATTTTTTAGACTAATAAATTCATTCACATACTAAATAGTAAATATGTCAAATTCTCTTGAATCTCTATAAAAAGAGGGGGGGAAACAATAGATAATACAACTAGTTAACGGTCAACTTAAGCATAATTCAACTAGTGAAGTATATATTATTGACCCAGATGTGTGTGCATGTCTGTTTATGAGCATGACATCTAATTAACTTCTATATTATCACTAACAAGTTATAAAACATATTTAAAAAATATATAATTATAATTTTGATGGTATTAACCTACGAGAAAAATTGCCGTACTTGTGACATCTAATCAAAATTAACCTAAAATTGATATGTATAGAGATAAGAGACTTCAAAAGACCTCAAATACTCTTTTAATATTTCTTTTATTCTTGCCAAAATGAGTGTAGCTCAACTAACATACTGTATATATTAATAATCAAGAAGTCTGACGTTCGAATCTCTCCCCCCTTATTGCACTAAAAAAAACATTTCCTTTATTCCTATAAACGTTAATCTGGCTAGCAAAGGAATCCAAATTGATCTTTTTTGTGCCTTGTGCAAATAACACCAAAATCTCTATTCATATCATGTGAAAAGTGTCAGGTTTTGCAGGACATTTAACGTCATTTTTTTTTAAATGAGTGTGGTTATATTGTATGATGTTTGGACAAGGTGAGACAATTTGAACTATTGGCACTGGGTCATTGAGTAGAGTTTCCCGCTTGAGATTGAAAAGATCAGATTCATTATAGGCACATTTGGAGGCCAAAAATAAATTGTTGTTTCAAAGAGTTCCAACCGATTTTGATTTTATCGGTACTTCAATTAACAAGTACATTAACAGCACACATCTCTTTGATCCAACTATTATGGCAAAGCAAATATGGAGAATAATTTGTACTCATTTTTGCTTGCTAATGCTAGTTGGACTCCTCCCTTTTAAATGGATGGAAACTAAACACTGCTCTACTTAGGATCCTGCTAGTTAATCTAGGGTGGATTGGGTACTTCGAGATCATCTAGGTCATGTTTGTTTGGCTTGTCTAAAATTCATTTAGCGCTAAAGTTTTTAAGGCTATGATGATTTGCGAGGGACTGACAAGCATTTGTTCTACTAATGTGGGGTAGAGTGATTGTTTGAAAGTGGTTCACCTTTCTAATGGTGTTTCATTAGATCCTTTTAATGTATTGAAGAAGCTCAATCGATAGTGATCGAGTTGAGTATTGTTTCTTTCTTTCATGTGAGGTAGGATTACAAGTGCACTCCTTAAATTGTTGGTTGAGCAAGTGTTATCTTTTTTGCTTTCGGAGTGGTTTTGTAATTTATTGGCGTGTTTAAGAAAAAAAATAATAATAATATTTTAATGGCACATCAACTTTTTTTTTTTTTTTTTCGTGCAATGATTTAGTTGATAATCTTCAATATATGGAGGTAAAATTAGAAGTTTTGACAGTCCAATTTTAAGAATTACCTTAAGATTAAAGGACCATTAGGACAATTATCTTAATATATAAGATCTAAGGACCAAGTAATTTATCTAACACACAAATCAGCTACTTAGTTATCATTAATATGCGACGTGTCAGCAATCAAACACCGCCACGTATTTTTAAAATAAAATTAAAAGAAAAAAAAACGCGGCGACTCTGTCGCCTTTACCGGCAATTGTGTAAGAAGCCCCTCTTTCATCCCCGTTATCGTCGTCTTCGTGCGCTTCACGGTCACAGTTTCAAATGCAAACACCTTCAAATTGACTCTCTTTTTCGCCATTTTCATTTCTTTCTCTTCTTCTTCTTCTTCTTCTTCTTCTTCTTCTTCCTCTTCATCTTTCCGACCATGGCGACGCCGGAGCTTTCTGAAACCTACGCCTGTGTGCCATCCACTGAGCGAGGCCGAGGAATTTTAATCTCCGGCCACCCCAAAACCAACTCCGTTCTCTACACCAATGGCCGATCCGTCATGATCCTCAATCTCGACAACCCGCTTGAGGTCTCTGTCTATGCCGAGCACGGTTATCCGGCTACGGTTGCCAGGTACTCTCCGAATGGCGAGTGGATCGCGTCTGCTGATGTGTCTGGGACTGTGAGGATTTGGGGCACTCATAGTGGCTTCGTGCTCAAGAAGGAGTTTAAGGTTTTGTCCGGTCGGATCGATGATTTGCAATGGTCTCCTGATGGAATGAGGATTGTGGCTTGTGGGGAGGGGAAGGGAAAATCGTTCGTGCGTGCTTTTATGTGAGTTTGTTGCCTTTTTTCTATTTTATTTCTTGTTGGTTGATGTGAGAATGTAGGAATGTAATAATTGATGGAAACAATTGAATTCTGGGGGGTTTATGCGTTGACAAGTGATGAGTGTCTTGTGAATCTAATAGTTGTACTCCTTAAATTAGGGGATGGGAAATGGAGTGGAGTGGGCCTTGTTCTTTTAAATTTTCTTTTGCAAAACTAGGATGCAAATTTTAGTCATGCTTCAGATGCTTTTCTGCTATTCAGTTTTTGTTATTCACTGAAACGAATTGTTATATGTATTCTCTTTATTTTCTCTAAGAATTGGAAGGTTGCCATAAATTTGCGATCTCCTTATTCATCAGTCTCCCAAATCTTCTAATGAATATTTGTACATGTCTGATATGTCTTCTTCCTTCTTCTTTATTTGGCCCACGTAACGAACGCCTGATCTTAAGTTAGCTTTCATCTATAGTAGAAAATGAAGACCTTGCGAGGAATTGAAAATGCTTTAATTGGTTTTGCTTTCTTTCTCGACTGACCTACTATCACTTGACATGATTAGGTGGGACTCAGGTACCAATGTTGGTGAGTTTGATGGTCATTCTAGGCGGGTTCTAAGCTGTGCATTTAAACCAACAAGACCCTTCCGCATTGCCACCTGCGGAGAGGATTTCCTAGTGAATTTTTATGAAGGACCGCCATTTAGATTTAAGCTGTCACTCAGGTTTTGTTGATTGTTATTTCTTACTAAATGCATGCTGTGTGTACTTTCTTCCATATTGATAGAAGACATTATAATGAACTCCAAATGCATCGAGCCTTTCACTTACGGAACTTAATGCTGACAATGGTCATCTGAAACATGAAAGTTTGTGTTGCTAGTTTCTAGAGTTGTGCTTTTGGCTTGTAGTCTTGAGATATATTCTTCTTTTTCTTCTTTGTAGTTATGTAATGTTGAAATATTTTAGGTCGAGTAATCTCTTAGTTGGTTAGTTTACTTTCTGTTACAGCCACTTGTACTTGTTACTATGCTATTTATACAGCTTGCCTTCAATACAATGGACACACAAGTTCTAAAGTTGTTTTTTTGTGTGTGACAAGAATGGGATGCACAAAGATGGTTGCATCTTGGGATGCTCCCAAGTATTGCTCTTAAGTTTGAAAGATACATGGTGACTTATTTATTATTATTATTGTTATTTATTGGTGGAAACATTGGTGTTTAGGGTAGTTAGAACATTTTGACCAATCCTACAAGACATGCTCTTGGCTATCTTTAGATCCCCCTACTTGACCTATACGCATATTGCTTTTTTATTCTTAGATATTTTATGTTTATTTTGTAAGATGATATGTTTATACTTTGTAAGGTTTAGTTATTGTAACTTCAAAATTCATGTCTCTTTTTAAATCCATTTTTATAGCCTTCAATAAAAACCTTTGGGGTCTGTTTACCTTCAGGGACCATTCAAATTTTGTCAACTGTCTAAGGTTCTCTCCAGATGGCAGCAAGTTCATTACTGTAAGCTCCGACAAGAAGGGCATAATATATGATGCGAAGACTGGGGATAAGATGGGAGAACTCTCTTCCGATGATGGGCATAAAGGCAGTATTTATGCTGTCAGCTGGAGTTCGGATGGAAAATGGGTTAGTATAGATTTATTCTTTTGATTTTCTGTTGATTGTATGATTATAAATAAATATTGATAAATCCTCTAATTGTCTGAAAGACAGTTTCTAATCTTTATTGTATTGTTGGAAAAACTCCGGATTTTTCTTGAAACTTTAGTGAAGTCGAAAGTAAATTGGAAATACGACACTTTGAAATAGAATTGCACGATATCTGAATCTTTGTTTAATTGTAATAGTTGGATATAGGTATTACTTTATTCATGTTTTCTACATAATCTTTTCCTATCAGTTTTGTCATTTAATTTTTATTCCGGTTTTGTAGTTTCCTTTGGAACTTTAAGAATGCATAGAACTTTGAATGTTTTTATTATCATTTTTTTTGGAATCAATGTAGGCATCTTTTCTCATACTTTGATGGACATGAATGAATGATTAATTTCTCTCTTTACTGCCAGGCTTGTTTTCTTTTTATTTGAGATATTTCACTATTGGATATACTCATGCTTTAAGCTTTTCTTTTCAATTTTCTCCCCACTGTCTCTTTAGAAATTATGCCTTCTGTTGCTTTTAGGAGGACCTTGGTTACCGCATTGTTAGGTTGAGTGTGCAATGGAAGGTAAACTTGTACTGCTTATGACATGGACATCCTTTTTATTTTGAAGTATTCTGTCAAAGTACATGTACATCCTTAAGGAGACCCCATTGTGAAGGAGAACGCACTTCACCAGATAATTATAAAAAAAACATAGAGCAAACTCTTTTATTGGCCAAGTGTTCCTTTCACCATTCCTTCTGGGATATTTGTTTGTGTACACCAAACTTCACCGGGCTACCTCAAGATCCAAAACTACACCAATTTCTTATCTTTAGACTATCAAATAACGCAATCATATCTGATAAATTGAAAAGATACATAGGTCCTAGTTGAACAGGTGGTGCCAAAAATGATGCTTCCAATTGCATTGAGATATGTATATTCTTTTTACATTCAAGAGTGATCATGCTAGCTTGCGCGTTTCTCAATTATTCTCATGGGACAAGTTGTGACCTTACTACATTTAGTTGCAAAAAAAACTCATCTTAGATTTTAGGTAGGTGGCCACCATGACTTGAATATATTTTTTCCGAGCCCTTTAATATTTACATTGTTCCTATCAACTACTTTGCCAACCTATTGTGGTTTTTGCATTGAGTATCGTTCATTTTTGCACCCTTGGCTATTGACTTTATCTATTTCAAGTAAGAGTTATTTGGAAGGTAATGTAACTTGAATTAATGATGTTCATCTTATTGGTTAAATTAATCTATTCATGCAGATATCTGTCTCATGTTATCCATCAGTATGGTACTTTGTTGGAAAATAAATTATGCCTTTTTCCATTGTCTGACATTTGTAATCGGCGGAGACATTTTCTAAATGAGACAACTTCAGATTTGAGATTTCATTTTGATGTCAGTTATTTTGTGATACACAGGATATTCCATTATGCTCTTTCTTTCTTCCTTAGTTTGCTTTTTAGTCCCTTATATTTTGTAAATATCTACTGATGTTGTGTTGTGATTGCATACTTTAGGTGCTGACTGTCTCTGCCGACAAGACAGCAAAAGTCTGGGAGATATCTGATGATGGTAATGGGAAGTTAGAGAAAACCTTGACTTCTCCTGGCACGGGTGGTGTTGATGATATGCTGGTTGGGTGTTTATGGCAGAATCAACATCTTGTCACAATTTCTCTTGGTGGAACTATTAGTTTGTTTTCAGCTAGTGATCTTGATAAATCCCCCGTCATCTTATCTGGACATATGAAGAATGTCACTTCATTAGTTGTTCTGAAAAGTGACCCTAAAGTTATATTATCCACCAGCTACGATGGGCTGATTATTAAATGGATTCAAGGTATTGGATACAGTGGCAAGTTGCAAAGAAGAGAAAATTCTCAAATCAAATGTTTTGCAGCTCTTGAAGATGAACTTGTTACGTCTGGTTTTGACAATAAGGTGATTACGTGAGTTGAGCAATATCAACTCAATATATATTGAGTCTGGCAATTTCCACTTTTTCTTTCATTCAACCAATCTTAGAGATGGTAGAAAGTAGGGCATTATAAACGAAGGTGTTATAACTTCTGTCTTTTGGTTTATTCTTTATTGAATGAAGGCCTGTAGTTCAGCTAAAATTCTGGTGTGTGTGCACTCTCCATCCTATTCTGCCACTTTTCTGGCACATGTCCAGAAAGTAGATGATTATGCAGTTTCTGTAATGCAACTCATTTAAATCCTTATTGTTCTTTTTTCTCTTTCAATTTTCCAGGTCTGGAGAGTTTCTATCAAGGATGGACAGTGTGGGGAGGCAGAGGCTATTGATGTTGGAAGTCAACCAAAGGACTTGACCCTCGCTTCTCTTTCTCCGGAACTTGCTTTGGTTGCAGTTGATTCTGGAGTTGTCTTACTGCGTGGTTCAAACGTAGTGTCAACCATCAACCTTGGCTTTACTGTGACAGCATCTGTACTTGCGCCTGATGGAAGTGAGGCTATAATAGGTGGTCAAGATGGTAAATTACATATTTATTCCATTGATGGCGACTTGCTCACTGAAGAAGCAACCCTTGAGAAACACAGAGGAGCTATTAGTGTGATACGCTACTCCCCAGATCTTTCGATGTTTGCATCAGGAGATCTCAATCGAGAAGCTATCGTCTGGGATCGTGCATCCCGAGAGGTAACTTATCACCTTCCTAAAGTACTTGCTTTAGACTTCTTGCATGACTTAGCCAGGTTTGTGGATTTAAATTGTTTTATTTTTGACTGCTTGAAAGTCTGGGTAGTTGAATGGAAGACTAGATACAAAGTGGTTTTTTCTTATTCCAGTATTTCTTTACTTATTACCTGCAGGTGAAACTTAAGAATATGTTGTATCACACTGCTCGGATAAATTGTCTTGCTTGGTCTCCTGATAACACCAAGGTTGCAACTGGTTCATTAGATACATGTGTTATCATATATGAAATTGACAAGCCAGCATCCAGTCGTCTAACAATAAAGGGAGCTCATTTGGGTGGGGTGTACGGACTCGCCTTCACGGATGACTATAGTGTGGTGAGCTCCGGTGAGGATGCTTGCGTTCGTGTTTGGAAGTTGATTCCTCAGTGATATCTACTGAATAAAGGGAGAATATGAATGTCAGAAGTATGATGTTCAGGTGAATATTTTCAATCGCTGGGTTTTGTTTTTATGAGCTTAACTCTCATTTAGTGGACTAGAATGTTGGGTTTTAAGAGTCTGCTTCTCTTGTTTTCCTTTTTTTTTTTTTTTTTTTTTTTTTTTGATAAAAGGGTGATGCTTTGAGCTTCGTTGCAGCTTGGAAATGGTTTTGCTTTCTCGTTGTTGGTGTTCAAAGTTGATTTTTTGTACAGTTCAATGATGAATGATTATGAAGTGTACGATAGATAAATCATTGGAAAGGTTTCAGTGAGCCAAGGTTGGTTGATGGAGCTTTTTGGTATTCAGTTTAAAAGTTAGATTTCCATGGACCCACTTTAGGATTATTTTTTATACCATTATCTTCTTGTTGCTGTTGCTGATGTTTATGAAATTTGTAAGTCTTAGAAATATTTTGTTGTTGAGCGAGTGCGAGATGTGTTTATGCAAGTGTTGAAGTTGAAGTGTATACAAGCGGTATTCATTTGGATATTCTTCTAGTATTTGTACAACCTTCATTAATTTATATATTGTTTAGCGGTTGTTTGATAATCAATTGGTTTTTTTATTTTTTAAAAAACAGAGCTGTTTGATTTACAATTCAGTTTTTGGTTTTTTTATTTTGAAAACGAAAAAAAAAAAAAAAACCGTTTTGAAAATCTATCTTCGTTGTAAAAATGCTTGAAGGGTAAATGTCGGAACTTGAAGATCTTGAGTTTGAATCCTATTTGCAGCAATATTTTTCTGCTTTATTTTTTTCTATTTTATAATAACAATTTCCAATTTTTTTTTTCATGAAATCGAAGGGTAGATATTAACACTTTTTTTACTTTTCAATTCTAAATCAATTCTCTCTCTTATTTGTTTTTCTATTATATTATAGTATTTTCCATTTTTTAATGAAATTGAAGGATAAATATTAATTAATTTTGAAAATATTTTTTCACACTTCAATTTTAAATCATCTTTTTTTTTTATTTTTTTATTTTTTATTTTTTTTATTTAACTGGAATGAATTTAATTTTTTTAAACAATCTCAAGATTAAAAAGTTAAAATTGTGAGACAATATTCATAAAAGTAATTTATTTTTCTTTAAAAGAATTGAAATACCACAATCTTGGTAAGAGTTTCAACAAAAGGATGTCTTTTCTTTGAAAGCATAACTTTATACGGTAACTATTTGAATTGCCACAAATAGTCTATAAAAATATAGAGAATTGTTACTTTAAATTTCAATCTATTTTTTCATGGTTATTTTCATAAATTTCAATCTCTTTTCTCATGGTTATTTTGATAAATAATGTTATTCTAATGACAAGAGTTGGGTTGGAAGAATTGACCAAAATAAGGTAGCCAAATCATGGACGAGGTTTACAATTTTCACATGGCATGTAAATTATGGATCCGGTCCACGATTTACCCTCACATGGCATGCAAATTGTGGACTCGGTTCACGATTTTGCCCTCCATATGGCATGCTCCACGATTAGTCAATTTCTTTCTTTTTCATTTTTTCTCTTCTTCATGACTCCTCTTTCCTTTTCTTTTTTTCCCCCTTTTCTTCTTCTTCTCCGATTCTTCTTTTCTTCTCCGACCCTTCTTCTTCTGGTCCAAAATTCGACGCGAACTCCAGTGAGCGAGAGCAAGAGATAAGACCGAGTGAAGGAGGAAAGAAGCGAGACGAGCAAGACGAAAGAGACGAGCGAGAGCGAGAGTGAGAGCGACGATCGATCGTCTCTGTTGTCTCGCTCTCTCTTTCGTCTCTGTCGAGTGTGAAGCAAGTGAGACGAAGGCGAGAGCAAGAGAAGAAGAAGACATCTCGCTCTCGCTCTCGTCTCTTTCGTCTCTCACTCTCATGTTCGCCTCTGTCATCTTGCTTATCTCGCTTATCTCGCTTGTCTCGCTCTCGCTCTCGCTCGTCTTGCTTCCTTCCTCATTCACCCAGTCTCATCTCTCGCTCTCGCTCATCGGAGTTGGTAATGTTGGATTTTGGATCAGAAGAAGATGCAGGAGAAGAAGAAAAAAAGGGAAAGGAAGAAAGATAAAGAGAGTCACAAAGAAGAGAAAAAAAAAAAAAAAAAAAAAAAAAAAAAAAAAAAAAAAAAAAAAAAAAAAAAAAAAAAACGTCAGACAAATCGTGGACCCCACAATTTGCATGCCATGTGAAAATTGGGTCCACGATTTTGCTAACTTTTTTTGGCAATACTTCCAACCCAATCCTACTTTTGTCATTATTTATTAAAATAACATTAAAAAAAAACTTTTTCTAAAATCCTTTAATTGATGTTCTCTTAACATTCTTTTTCGACTCTTTTCATTTCATTAAAAATAAAATAAAAAAAAAAAAAACCTGTAATTTTTTTTTTAATAAATATATTCTTTAATCTTGCTTCCTTTATTTGAAGTCAATTATTTGTAACACTTCAACTCTCAATGCAAAGTTTGGCAGTTTCTGTTTATTCTTGAAATCCTCCAACTAGTGCTAGTGCTCTAGGATGTTGTGCTTCAGTTTTTTCAACCAGTGCCATGTGCTACTTCCTTCTCTTGTATATGAAATTGCTATTTTTGTATTTGTTGTAAGTTCTCTAAAGTTTTCAATACATGAATTTAGTGTATCCATATCGATTAACAGAGTGGTCACACTACATAGATTTAACCAAAGAAAACCAAGGATGGGGCCAAATTTAAAACCAAGAAGCTATGTCAATTAGATTCCAGGTATTGTTGCAAGGTATTTTAATTTAATTCCGAAAGTAAATTCAAGAACAAAAGATAAAAAACGCTACAAATGATGGATGCCAAAGACTCGAACAGACAATAGAAACACAAAATGAACAAAAACAGACATAAGAACATGAACTTTTTATTATGATATAGTCGCTCTAACATAACATTATATTTAGATCAAATGAACACATCACATTGTATTTTTATTATGATATAGTCTCTCATGCACGACTGAAACACAATGAAAATACAAGAACCTCTTAGAGCATTCCCCAAACGTCCGTACACGGTTGACGGTGGCATCTATTCTTGCCATGTATTTGGCGGGGCAGGTTGATTGGAGCCACCACAACTTGGTTTGGTTTGCATTCTCTCTCGTAGTCGGTTGATTCTCCATAATCCATCTGCATACCATTCAAGATTACATATAATAACTTTAGAGGATGTAATATTTGTTATTGAGAGAGAAAGATGTATGGATTAAAGAATTTGTTATCGTTGATCTACCAAACGATTGGGTCTTCCTTACTCTCATCAAAGCCCTTGAAGTTGAAGGTGGAGAGATATGGTGTATGGTTAATCTAACTTTTTGTCGGTGGAATAATCCTTTCACTGGAAGGGAGGAAGAAGATCATAACTAAAAACGAAAAGAATAGAATTCTTAAATTTTGGTTTGAAGAAAGGAGGAGTTTATGATTGTTTTAGCTTTGTTCAGATTATGCTTTTTTTCTTCTTTCTTCTTCTACCTTTTATTGAACAATGAAGTCCAACATCCTAAGATTTATTGCATTGTTGGTGTTCAAAGTTTTTGTGTGTGTACAGTTCAATGATATGATACACAAATTATTGGGAAGGTCCTTCCTGAAGAATCTGGTTTTATATTTGTTTGGAGTTCCAGGTTTAGTGTTTGGTTAACATTTACTTTTTGGGTATATACTTCTCATTCCAGATTTTGCATTGAACTGATAACAAAACAAATATTTCATTTAGTTTTATACATAAACAACGAAGCATTGAAATGCAAGCTCAATATGTATGTACATACATATAATTGCCGTATCTGTCTGCTTATCTGAAGAAGTAGATACATTTTATGCATGTTCATCTTTAAAAAGTTGGGTGAAAGACAGAAAATTGTTCAGGTGGGTGGTCTGAGATACAAGGGAATGTAGTTTGTTGGGTTTGGCAAAGAATCCCAGACAGAGAATGCACTTGAACATCTCATCCACCTCTTTGTCATATCAGGGAAATGCCTATCAATTACATCCTTCAGTGTCTCTGTCTTGTTTACCCATTCTAGGCCTTCCTCTGTGTAGGTTTTCGAGTTGTAATTTGTCGTAAAGAAACGATCAGCCTCTAGCCTCCTGCACATCAGCACCACGAACAAGGTTCGTTACCAATTAACAGCTATAACCATCTTTGTCATTTGGGTTTTTTTCATTAGTCTACTATGCACATTTTTCATTGTAGAGATAAATAGCATGGTCCATACCTTGAAGCAATGAGGAGGAAAATGAAAAAGGCAGTCTCACTGATTGCAAACCCTTTAATCTTCTTCTCAGCATGTAATCCAACAAGTAGATCTAACTTCTCTACATCATTTCCATACACCTCTTCAAGGGCAGTCACAACTTCTTTATCATCTGTTAAATCTTCCCATTTGCTTATGGGGATCATTAATAAATTCCTACGGAACTCGTTGTATCTCGCAACACCCCTCTCTCGATCCCTGAAGACTGATCACCATTACATAATCTAGAGGTTAACACCTTAAAGATCGGCTATAAGTGGCGTAAACTAGCAAAACGAACAAAAAGAAAGTGTTTTTCTTTCCTGGTTGAATCTAAGAGTCTTACTTTCCATGGCAGCCATGTCGACTGGATCTGGTCTGTCATCCCCGTCAACATCATGGGCAATAAGATTTCTCATCCATGATGGATAGTTCCAGAGAGAGAGAGCTCCACACGATTGATGACCCATTGACACCAACATTTGTTCCATTCCTAATTTTGCTAGCCTTTTCTCACCTTCTTTTCCTACCAATTTCTCCATGGGCACCCTGAGAAACCGATATCTTATTCAATCATGAAAAAGTAGAATGTTCTTCAGATTCAAAATTTGTGAAAAGTTGGATACAAACTCATCCTGATTTGAAATAATGCAGAATATAGTTCCAAACAAACAAATGATCTCATGATTGGCAAGGCCAGCATAGCTCTACCTCCCCCATAAAGTTGGAGGTTCGAATCCCCCACCCCTATTTGTTATACTTAAAAATGTCATGCTTGGTTCTGTTTCACAATTTTTATCCGCAAGACAATCGTAGAATTTTGAATGATTTGTTGTATGACAATCTGTATGTTCATGATAATAGTTTTGCCAATAATTTGAAAGAAATTGATTTTCATGATTGAAACTATATCACCTTCTAAGTTTGCTTTTATGAACTTTATCAGCATTTCTAGAGGAATAGGTGAGTGTAGGGAAAAGAAGAAATACTCTTCAATGACAGGAGGGTCACTATAATCTGAGTTGGTGGAGTTCAAGTCTCTGATAACTAATTTGTCAGGTAGAAGACAATGCATTCGGTAGACACTTGCAAACTCTTCTGTTAGTGAATAAGGAATTCCATGATCTCTTGGCTTCTTTAGACCAACCAATCCACTCAGTATCGGTCCACAAATGTGTCCGAACGAATCCTTAAACTTCTTTCCCAGAAATCCATACCTGTATAGAACACGACAAGTAGCTCTTCCATCAGATTTAAGATCGTGAAAACCTAAAGAATTCACAAAGAAGACTTTTTGTAAAAGAAATTCCCCAAGAAAGTTTACCTCTGATTTTCAGAGCACTTGGAGAAATTTTTCTAAGCTAGATTGACTTGTATAAACCTCCTCACTTGTCTTACCAGTTAATTCTCATTCCTGCTAGAAGAGTTTCAGTCTTTAAAAGTTCCACAGTCCAATCAATGGTGTGGATTTTAGCAATTACAGCTGAAGTCACCAATCTGGCATGCCTATAGAGTTGCTCATCATCAAAGTCCGGGTAACGCTCCTGAAAAGCATGTGCAAAATCTCTAGTCTGTTAAATGAAATTTATCATATGGTTTCTATTAATCGAAGTAGATCCATGAAACAATGGATGAGATTTCACAAGCAGGGGTGTTTCTGCAGAGCTATGAAACGTTGGAAAAAGAAGAAATGGTATTTGACACAGCAAACTCGAGTTTCTTTTAAGTGCATTACAACTATTATGTTATAAACAATGGAGTGAGAATTTGAACTTACTTTTAGCATATCACATACAGCATTATGCTCCTTGACAAACAGGGCTTGTAAGAGGGAAAATCCAGCCCAGCAATTTCGAACATCTCCAGAGATGGGAATGCCTTTTTCATCATGCTCAAGAAGCCCATCTCCTGCAATCTTCATTTTTCCATCTTGGAATGTCCTTACTCTCCTCATCCCCTCCTCATTGTTGCCATATATTACACTTCCATCCCTACTCAAAAGTCAGAAGTCCGCGTATTTCAATTGAAATGACCTTGTTTAAGTATAATTCATCTTTACCATTATTTTTAGTCCTTTACGAAAATCAATCGAAGCACAATTTCAAAGTAGGTCAACTCATATAGCATATATGAAATATGAGAGACCATTATTACTCACCACCAAGGTGTTCTTGTGTTTAGAGTCCCAGTCTTGAGGTAAGGGGAATCTGTTGAAACCACCTTGGTCCTAAAGAACTTGAATGACTTCAAAGGACAACCATTTGCAACTTCCTCAGGAGCTGTAAGTTCTACCTGTCCAACTCAAAGGCATCAGTTTAACTAACCCTTTTCTTCAAACTCAAATTACTTTGTTGGGTCGAAGTTCACTTGACATTTTCCCTCCTTTAGTGAGTTCAACAAAGTATGCAAGTGGAGATTTGAATAGTCAAGCGTAAATGTCTTAACCGATTAAGCTATGAATGCATTGTTTACCTGTTTGGTATCCTCCAAATGATCAATCCAGTCATGAATCATGAACTGTATCCATGAGCAAGCAATCATGTTGAATTGCTTCCCATTATCAATGTAGTTCTTCCTTTCCAATAACTTTGTGGCCACCACTGATGGATGAGGATCAAGTACCTGCAGTTCATTGCATACAACAACCAAACACCTATTAAACAGTATCACACAAATGCACCATTTCCATCACGCTCATCACTTACCTCTGAGAAATGCTTATCAAGATATCGGTCCACTGACCGTTTCGAAATCCAGCCAGCAAACCAGAGAAGCTAATTGCCTACTTAAAAACCTAATGGCACGCGAAAATCACAGACACAAGAGTTTGAAGATTACCCCATAAGGAGACTTTGATGGAGGCATGTTGCGGCCAAAGAAAGTTCCCTGGCTACCAACCAAACTATCAAAAGGGTGATTACAACTTCCATCAGCCGTTCTGTAGCAGAACTGTTGATGATCATACTTTTGGCCGTACATAGATCCAACGTGCAACAAATTATACCGCTGATGTAAATGCCTTCTAATCCCCAAATAAGCAAGTCCCATAAACACTGGCATTCTATGCCACAACCCAAGCTTGTCAACAAAATGAACTACCTATCAAGAACAAACCACAAATCCCCAAATGTAAATTTCAGTTCCAAAATTCATATAAGAGAACCCAAAGAGAGTAGTAGAAAGAAGAGAAACTGACATAAAACAATAGAGTATCCAGAAGAGTCATCTTAGCCACAATCTGTTGAAGCTGAGGATGAACAAAAGGAGAAGAAAACAGAGAGAAACCCATTTTTTCTCTCTTTGAGAAAGCTTTCGTCCTCAAATCTCCTCTAAATAAACTGTATGAGCAGAAAATTTTCAGAACCCTTTTTCGATTTGAGAAGCAATGGAGTGTTGAATATATGTACATAAAATATATACACACACAAAGAGAGAAAAATTAGAGAGATCATGCAAACCTGTCCACCGCCTTTGGCCTTCATTAATTGCTTATTGATAACTGCTCCGATTGCAATCTCACACGGCTTCATTTTCCCATTTCAAGAACTCGTTAATCAGTTTCTTCTTGCGTATGTGAGAAGGGAAACAATCAGAATCAGACGTTTAAGCTTAAGAGAGAGTGATAATGGCCTTTTCTCAAAGACCCACTTGAGTTTTTTTCCTCTTGAAATTGCATTTAATTTTGATACTCTCATTCCTTCTCCTTTTTATTTGTGGTTTTCTTCATTTTCTGTGGTAGAGAATTTCAATAATTGATGATGAGATGATGTAGTTTCATAATGTGTGCAGCCCCTTGTCCAAGTTTTTTGAATTTTATCTTTTCAATCAAAGTAGGAAAAATATCTCAACGTTATTGTCCATATTTTGTCAATAATTTTGCTTTTCTTTGTCACATATGAATATAAATGATGATATTTTTGAGGAAGAAACAACTTTGCCATTATCGACCAAACAATTTTGGTCCTATGATCTACCCAACTAAATTTTTTTTTGAATTCTCGATTCTTTTTGAATTAAATTATACAAAATACTCTAAATGTTAGGATAGATTTCAATTATACATCTTTGTTTTTACCATTGAACTTTAAACGTTGTCTAAAAACTAACACGTAAATCAATGTGTGGTGGTTGTGTTTTATAAAAGTTGACTATGTAAATGATTTTAACGGCCATGATAATGATATTTTATGAGATAAATAAAACAGTAACAATAAATAATTTTATGTCTGCTCCTTAATATTTACACAACTATTATAAAAAAAAAAATTAATTACTATACTTTATTTTAACGAATAATTTACAAATTTTTGAAGTATAAGTGAAACTTTACCAAATCTGAACTTGGATATAATTGAAACAATTTCGTATATTGTATTTTGTTCTTTTTACAAATTCATTGTCTATGCAAATTCAATAATTAAGAAGAGGTTTATTTTAACCTTTATTTTTAATTATTGTTCATTTATAGCTTGTCCTCAGCATGCATGCATGGCCACAGTCCGCAAACATGTACTCCAAAAGTCAAAGGCTAGGGAAAGTAAATGAGAACTATAATAATGTATTATATTTTTGTAAGTTCTATTAAACAAGTTTTAAATATGTTTTTTAAAGATATCTTTTGAGATGAACTTTGTTTTAATCAATTTTAACATTTAAAAGTATTTTTAAAACAAATTCGTAGAAATTAAAATTTTCGAAAGTCTTAAAACTATAATTGAAATTCATTTGAGTATTTATGGATTATTTAGATTATAGTTTTATTTATTTATTTATTGTTTCATTTTACAAATTAGTTGCATCAACTCCTCAACCAAATTGAATAAATAAGGATTAATTATAGCCTTACTGCAAAGGGTTGATTTTTATTTTTTGAATTAATATTAAATGTGTAGGTGGCAAATCCAAATTGACAATGTCAAAGCTGAATTGTTTGCCACGTGGAAGAAGAGCATTTATAATGTAGCGTGAAATTGAATGCATGATCATAATCATCACACTCGAATATATCTTCTTTAAAAGTCAAACCATGGTGGATAATTTAGCAAAATTTCCATGGCATTTAAGTAAATTTCGTTTATCTTTGCCAAATTTTAAGATAATTTAGAGAAATTTTCACATTTCAATAGTTTTTTTTTTAAATTAAATTTATAGACATTACTTTTACGTCCAAATTTATTATTTTGTTATTTATTTTTTATTTAAAAAATTAAGCTATAATTGGAAATTTTTTTAAAAAAAATAGTTTTTAAAAACTTGTTTTTGTTTTTGGAATTTGGCCAAAAATTCAACTATTGTACTTAAGAGTGATATACATCAATGTAAGAAATGGAAAGGAAATCAACTTAATTTTCAAAAACAAAAACAAAAAATGAAATGGTTACCAAACGGGCCTATGTTATCTCAGTTTAAGTTTTTAATTTCATGATCTTCATTACAAATAATTCTATAATTTCACAAGTTAATGTCATTTTCGTCAAAGGATTAAGCCTTTTTTATTTACTATTTTTTTTTCTAATTTCTAACTTTTCTCAATTTTTTGCTTTATTTTCGACCCGAAGCTCTCATTCCAAAAGAAATTAAATTTGAAAAAACCACAAAAAATAATCTATATTTATTTTTAACCTCATTCAAACTTTTTTCATTAAATTTTCATATCATTTAACCTCAAAGTTTAACTAATGGGGTAAATAATAAGAATTTAGTTAGATTTTCATTGATTACATATTCTTCCCACTCAGTTGTCCTTTAGTTTCGCCTTTGAACACTCCACCGCTCCTATTTAGCACATTTTGGTGATAAGAGGCGTGTAAATCTTTAGAAACACACCTCTCACAATTGAGAATAAAAATAGCTCTCTCCTTTACTCCTCTCATTTCTTTTGTAAGAGCATCAAAACACAATTATAGATTAAAAAAATTGTGATTGGAGAAGGAAAAAAAACATTTTGTTGGAAGAATAATTGGGTTCCATTTTTGAAAAAGAAAATAGAAATGGCATGAAAATTTTCAGAAGTAACTTTGTACGTTATCATTTCTGTCCAAGAACAGGAAATTAATAAGGACAAAAATTAACACTATTTTTATAAATAGTTTTTGTGCGACACTTTTTTTAATAATTTGTAAAGGGCCACTTTGAAATATAATAAAATAAGTTTAACTATTTATAAATATAGTAATTTTAGAAAATGTTTACTGTCTATTAGCGATAGACCATGATTATAGATAATAGATAGTAAAAATTTTTATATTTATAAATAATTTGATATTTTTTTCTATTTGACACTCATTTTCCTTTTTAAAACTACACTAATCTTCCGCTTAATCTTTTTTATAAACACTTAATGAAAATAAACCCTTTGATCAAATTATAATAGCCAAAATAATTAAAATTTAAATTATAGGTTATCAAATTCAAACTTTACGTTTTGAAAATGCAATGAATATCCCTCTAGAAAGAATGAATTAAATGTTGACAAAAACCTCTCACTACTATTACCTATATGCAGAAAATAACAGAAAAATTGGAATAATATAATAAAACTGGGAACACTAGAATTAACATAGCAAAATTCCAAACACCAGAAAATTTCACTATATAAAAAAATTATTACAATCATATAGAAATTTCTTCCCAGTCCTAATAACAAAAGCAATCTCTCAAAGCATTATACTACTTACAGAACATAACTAGTAAACCAAACTAAGTGCTTCAAATTGAAACGACTTGAGACATAGCCTTAAGCTCCTTTTTATAGTGTTTAGAGCCTATTAAATTAAACCTTTTGAACAACTATTTTTCTGATATTTGGCCAAAAATTCAACACTAAAATAGAATTTAGTTTCAATGAATTTATTTCTTAGAAGTTTTACTATTTATACCAAATAAAATTAAAGCCAATACCTATACCTATGTATACACCAAAGTTGACCTAGACTCTTGATAATTAGGTATAATATGTAAACACCATGGCCCATTATATTAATTAGCTTCCAAAGTCAAAACCACCAAAACCACCTCTTTGGCTTCCCAATCAAACACTTACTTTTCTTCTCCAATGCATTTAATGAGATCTCTCATCAAATCTCAAAGCTTATCTTCCCTACTACAAAAATCTTCCAAAGTAATCACAAATATATATTAATATAAATTTATAAGTTTTACTCAAACAAATTTTATTAGGAAATGTCTACTCTTTGTTGATGGGATGCGACTATTTGAACGTACGTGTCTTTTAAGCTATTTTGCACTTTGTTGATAGAATGTGACTGTTCTAATGTAAGTGTCTTTTTCAGTCTAATAGGTGTAATTGATATTTGATTGGATGTGCTTGTTCGAGATGGAGGTGGTAACACTACGAACCAACATTTTCATTTGTGTATGGGTACAATCCATGTATAAACTTATAAAAGTTATATATATTAAAAAAAAAAAAAAAAGTGTTTGTTAAAAAATACAAACTAAAACTTGGAGTGGTTGATACATTGATGCATTTTCACATATTGCTTCCATGAAACTCCTCCCTTTTGATATTTGACTTCATTTTTTCATAATTGTTTGTAACTTAAGAATTATAATACATATAATTTACTATGGAGGATCGAAGTTCTATGGTGGTATTATATAATATGACTCATTATTGTTACATTCTTTCAATTGGTTTTCAGGTTCTCTTGAAATTTGTTGGAATGCAAGAAAATTCAAAAAAATCTTCTTTTAACTTGTATTTTATAAGATCCTGGAAAGATACACGAGAGAGAGAGAAAAAAATAAAAAAAAATTGACACAATGAAAACAAAATTTTACAAAAACAAACATTTAATGAAAAAAGGAGAAAGTATTTAGAGAGAGAAATAAACTTAGAGAAAAAGAACCATTTTAGAGAAAAAAAAAAGTTAGAATGATAAAAAAAAAAATTAAAAAATTAAAAAATTAAAGAAAAAATGTTAAGAGAGTAACATAAAGGATCTGAAGTAATAAAAAAATTTATGAGCAAATTTTATAGATGAAAGTTATAGATATAAAAAGATGAAGAGTAGATATAAAATATAAAAATATATTTTATAATAAAATATGTGGGTGTGTACCTTCTATATAGTTAAAATAAGTTTATATATAATTAAAACTTTAAAGTAACACGTATTAGTAAATTAAAATAGTTCCTACATCCTTTAATTCAATAAGATAAGTATTTTTCTCAACAAAACAAGAGAGCTAATTATACATATTGTCATACTACACATGCATTAGATAAAAAGGTAAATAATATTTCCATAGTATAGTTTTTATTGTGCCCTTAGCCACAGTATTGTTGTCAAAGACTTTATGGTACATATAGATACCAAACCAACCTCTCTATTGGCAAGCAATCATTTTTATTTTTTTTTTTTAAATACAAAAAATATATATAAATAATAATAATAATAATAAACTTTACCATCTGATTTTTTGTCCACAATAGATGTGTATCAATAATTTTGATTTTATGCAGATAGACAATCTTTTAATATCGTTTATAGAAAAGATATTTTTTTAAGTCACTTTAAAAGAAAAAAATTATGTCAAAACGAGTATAACTCAACTAATATTGAATTTCATCATTCTTATTGAATTTAACAAAAATGCAGTACCATTATTGATTGTTCATTTTCAAAGTTGATAGCAACTTTGCCCCTTTGGACAAATTTAAAGTTCATCAACAAATTAATGCATGGAACCACTAGCTTTTCCATTGATGTTTAAAACCGTCCAATCATGTAAACAGACTATTTATTTGGAGGTCAATATATTCAATTTTGTGATATTAATTAAAAATGAAAACTTGGGTAAAAAGGAAAAAAAAACAAAAAAAACAAAATAATGAATATTATTTTACAATATAGAATGTAATATATGTTAGATCTAAAATTGGGCCCTCAAATCTTTAGGAAGCCCAAATTTAGGCTCAAACACAAATTTAAATATCCCAATTAAGCCCACAATTACAGCTTTTAACAATATTTATGGGCTCTTTTTAAATATAGTAAAAAAAATCAAAATATTTATAAATATAACAAAATTTTACCGTCTATCATAAATAAATTGTGTATTTTATTATTAACTGTAAATATCTTTAGCAGTTTTGTCATTTAAGATAATTTCTCTAAATTTATTTTCTATAAATTTTTGTTATCCCCACGGTACAACATTATCTCTTTTATATCTCTGTAATTTTATTTCTCTATTTTTTAATTTTATTTTCTCTATTAAATTTCTCTTTCTAAATTTCTTATTTTTCTCTAACATTTGTTTTTGATGTAAATATTCTCTTAAACTCTATTTTTTTCTCTCTCTTAAAGTTTTATTACTTTCCATCTAATTTTGTTTATTTTTTCAATCTAAAATGCAATGTTTTTTTAGTAATCTAATCATTCTAACATTGTTTTGAAAACAAACCTTAATAATTTAAAAATACTTTTAGTTGAATTTAAATCACTTATGGAAATGAATATTAACATGGTTTATGACACTTTGGCAAAACTAGTTATAATAAAACAATTTAGGCCAAAATAGTTATTTTAAAAATCAATATGAGACATGGCTTCGAATCATTAAAAATCAATTATACAAAATCACTTTTAAAAGTATAGAACCAAACATTGAAATGATTGTTAATCACATTTAATAAATCAATTTGGTTAAAATCACTATTTCTAAAATGACTACCAAACATCATTTAGAGAAGATTGTAATTTATTTGGAAAGTTGAATTCATTCTCATTTTGAAAAGTGATTTTTACATTAATTAAATAAGTTTAAAATCATTCTTGTCAGGTTCAAAATCAATTTTTTAAATAATTCAATGGTAAAATTCTCCTACGATAACTTTGTATTTTGCAAAAGCAATCCCAAGTAAAACCTTAATGAATTTAGAACTTCCATATTTAACATATTTTTGCCTCATATACTTTTAAAGTTTTTTAATTAAGATTTTGATGTTACTGCATGTGATTGAATATTTAATATAGCTTCTAATTTATATTTAAAAAATATATATCTTTTTGTCCCTAAGTTTTTAGTCTAGTTTCCGTGTGGTCTATAGATTTAAAAATGTTACACTTCAATCCTTAAGTTTTGAGTTTTGTATCAACTTAACCCCTGGGTTTCATAATATCACAATTTTATCATTTGAATTTTGTTTCAATTTGGTTCATAAGTTTCCAAATTTACACTTTTAACCTCGTTTTTTTCACTAAAAACTCACTTTGAGTCTTACTTGTTTTTTTAGCCTTAAGTGTTAATCTTTATTAATTAAATTAATATAATTATAATTAATTTTCAAATATTGTTTTCATTAAAATTCATTTCAAATTTTCATTTAACAACTATCCAAATATGGATTAAAGAATCGATTCATGGGCTAGCCCAATTATAAACATGGTGTCCATATCCAATTCAATGAATAACTAAGCTGGACTGATCAAATGAATTGGCATTACTTGGGTTAGTCTTGTGTTTTGAGCGGTTTGTGGCCTTTTATGTAGTTGGCTTCTAGGTTATAATCACATCTTCGGTTGAATATTAATTGTGATTTTAGATATGGTTCTCTAAGATTTTTTTAATTGTTCTCGTTTTATCTTTATTTCTTGCTAGATCTTGTAATTTTAGTCTCTACTTACGCATCTAATTGCATTGGTCAAATTCATTATATTGGCATTACTTAGGTTAGTCATAGTGTTGTGTTTTGAGAGATTTGGTGCTTTTATGTACTTGGCTTCTTGGTTGTAATTACATGTTTGATTGAATTGTTTTGAGATTTGGGTTGAATTAGTAAGGGCAATGATGCTGCTGCTCACCCCCCAAACCCTTAGCACTAGACTACAAGCTATTGGAAGAGGTAAGCATCCCCCAAGCTGTTGAAGAGATGAAAGTAAGCATGGTTGATCGAGTCTGTCAGCAGCTGGAGAGGATGAATACCCATCAGCAATTTAGAACATATTGCTAATACTCATAGACCACAAGATGATAAAGGTGTCTCCCCTATCCAGCAACATGGAAGACAAGGATGATTAAAAACTCTTGAAGCAAACCATCTAAAATCACAAAAGATACTCTACATCAATTGCAACTAATATTTGTTGTGAGTTAAACTATTAGTGGTGGTGGGTTAAACTATCATAGCATAGATTTGTTGCATTTTTGGAATATTTGAAGGATGAACCAAACGACTCGCCCCTCACAAACCAATGAATTCCAACTTTCTACTTCATTACCGAATTTTATAAAGTATTGCATTAGGAATGATCATGTCTATCATAGCACAAACGCGAGGGTTATGTCTGTTGCAATCTTCTCTTTCTCATACTTTGTCGTCCTTTCACCATGAATATTGCACTGAAGTAGAAAAAAATGCATCGCATTAAGGGTACGATTGACATGGTCATCTAAAAAGCAGCACTCTAACTATGTTAGTAGGAGGTTATATTTCAATAGTTTGTAGTGGACCGGTCATGAATCATGTAAATGTTAGTGAAAGGGTCATTAAAAAAGAACTATTGGAAGCTACAATTTCAATGCATGATATCTGAAGAAGGCTGATGGAAGGCTGTACAAATAAAGCTTCCAAGGCTGCAAAGTGGCTAAATGCTTAACTATAGGTTTGATTATGTAGTTGACCAATATTTGTTTTGTGATTTAGGGGTTTAGCCAATTTTCTTTTGTTATGGATCATTTTTAAAGCTATCTCCCCCGGACAGAAGAGTTCTAATTTTACATTTATACAAAAAGTTTTGATGAATTAATCTTAGAATTATTTTTAAATATAGCAAAATGAGTCAAACTATTTATAAATATAAAAAAAGAATTACTATATATCGACAATAAACTGCGATTGAGATTGACAATGAAATTTTTATATATTTGTAAATACTTTGATAATTTTTTATTTATAATAATTTTCATTAATCTTATTTATTTATTAATTTCCTCGTTACAAATTGGTGTGTTCTTTTGTATATGTCCCGGTTTGGTTTCGTCGTTTTCGATAGTGGATTACAAACTTTTTACAAGGGCATTCATATTTCAGTGGAGTATTTTATTTCTTAAATTGCAATATTTTCAAGTGTTTTTATGAAAGATATTTTTGCTCATACATAAAGTTAGGGGTTAGATTACCAAGTTTAATTCAATCATTCCTCTTTAATAAGTCACTAAATTATTTAATTTATCATGTAAATTAAGTTTATATATCTGTATTTTGAGTGTTTGTAGCATTGAGTTCATATGTAACAAATGCAGGTTATTTTTTTATATATATAAATAATCTGTTTTTATGATGATTGTTTTTTAAAAATTTTATTCAATAATACTACATTACTTTTCTTTATAAATTATAGATTACACCTTATTTTATTGTTTCTTAAGCACATATTATTGAGAGTTTTGTGATGTTGCTTAGGGTTTGCATTTTTTTTTAATTTTAAGCAATCATTTTACAAATACAAATTTGTGTCGAAATAAAAATGATTTTATTAATGTTAAGTTACTATAAAAGAACGATTATAACATAACTAATGAAAAAAACCATAAATTCAACATTTAGATGATACATACTTTTATGTCAACAGATGTGTTTTTATTAACAATTTTGTGCATCAACTTAAATATAAACATCTATTGATATTTTATATGTATTTTTAAATTAATAATTATTTTTAAGATTTAAATTAAGCTTTCACACAAGCATCAACTAAAATTTATACTAATCATCATTTAAAATAATAATGATTGTCAGAGTTAAGTAGGGTGGCCATAAGAGATGGCGGTTAAAATAGACATAGTGTAAAATGTTGAGTTATCTCATCTCTCACCTCAAACGCTAACGTGTTAATGAACTCCCATATTCTACATGTTATAAATTAAATTAAGGCCAAAGGCCCACTAACCCACAATCTGACAAGTCCAAGTCCAACCGACCTCCTTGATCCTCCATTGACACATAGAGAGCCCAACACAACACAATTAGAGGTATACGTGAAATAAAAATTATCCATCAATACATCCGCAAATTAAAAAACAACTACGAATATCTTAAATATTCTTTTATAGATGTTCATAAAACATAAAATAACAAATTGAAGTATTGATATTGCAACAGAACCAACAGGGGAGGATCACAAATCAACAGTACCAAATGATAGAAAAAAGAAAGTCGGATCTACATTTTCAGTATTCTTTTCAAATTCGCGCATCTAAAGGGGAAAAGGTTGAAACAAATTAATATGGAAGCCTTTGTTTCGCAGACTAATTTCAATACAACAATAATATGAAGTTAATCACCTTGTAGCATAGAAGCAGCCATTAACTGCACCTGAAATTAATTCTTGGCTTTTGCCGAAAATCCCAATAATAATTAGGCTTTGGAATGATTTCAGGAACTATCAGGACATATCCATAAACTTATATGGGCAGCACCATCACATCAAAAGCCTTTTATAGAAGCATGCAACTATGGTACTTTTCTCTTAAAGAAAATATAAGAAACTTTAAACCTCTGAATTTTGGCATATCTCAAAGACAAAACATTGTTGACCTCAAAGTCATCTTCAACATTAAATTAAAAACCAAATGATTCATCATCACTCCCAGCAAAACCCTAAAGAAAAATCTAAATACTGATACTTGTAAAGGATTAAGGTTTAACAAGTTTCTTCTCAAATTAGAATCAAAAAAGTGCGTCTGCAAATAATCATGATGGATATTTCTAGTAACGACCAATTCCCCAAACTCTGACGACTCCATCTGTGTAGCCACCAAACAATGTGCTCCCATCTGCGCTCCAGCTCAAACTTGTGCAGTAAATAACCTGCATTTCGAATACAAAACTTTGAATCAGTTATAGACGAATACGTTAATCAAAGGAAGCACAAGATGAAAAATGAATTGACAGCCCGTCATGAAAATAGAAGAATTCGCCTGGTCATCATGCATAAAATTGACCAAACTACAGCATGTGACATCAAAATGTGCAAGTTTCACTTCACTCACAACCATTAACAACGAAATCTTACGAGGTAGAAACATAATTGCAAGACATTTACAGATAGAAAAGAAGACAAAATCAGTAATCTATTCCGGATGCGCTTCCAATGGCTAATGTATAAACAATAAGAAAACTGGGACAACCATTATATGTAAGTGATTCCTCTATAGTTAGAATCATAATAAAGCAATCGAAAGCAGTTCAATAAAACATTTTCATACTTCAGAATAACCAAGCTAAATGTTAATAACATGGCAGACTACTAGTACAATGTGATTGGTAATTGCAGGCAGATCAGCACAAGTCCATCAATAATCAAGGAGTATAGAAAAACAATTGAAATGCCTCAAATTTGCATAGAATTAAAGAATGAATCAAGTACAAGATGAACAGGGGAAAAACGAATATACCTTAATCTTGTTGGCAGTAGCAGCATGGGTGTCATCAGTTTTCTCCGCCTCGGTTTTTAAATCGACTTTCAAGTCTTCCACAATACTTTTGCTCTCCAAATCCCAGATCTTAATACTGCTCTCAGTTGCAGCACAGAGCCAGTACCTGTTGGGGCTGAAACAAAGAGCATGAATAATTGATCCGGCATCCAAGGAATAGAGCCTCTTACCCTCAGCCAAATCCCACAGCAAAATCACTCCGTCTTTGCCTCCGCTAGCGCACAGAGACCCATCCGGCGAAACAGCCACTGTGTTGACATAACCAGCGTGACCAGCGAGAGTAACTCTCAACTTGCAATTGGTCAAGTTCCAGACCTTCACGGTCTTGTCCCATGACGCCGAAACAATAGTTGGCTGGAGCGTGTTAGGGCTAAATCTAACACAACTAACCCAGTCAGAGTGAGCATCACCGTCCTGGATTGTGTACTTGCACTCACCGAGAGTGTTCCATAGCTTGATCGTTCGGTCACGAGAGGCCGAGACGATCTGACGATTGTCGATGGAGAAGGCGACAGAGAGAACATCTTTCGAATGTCCAACGAATCGACGTGATGTAACGCCGGTAGCAAGGTCCCAGAGGCGGAGCTCGCCGTCCCAGGAGCCAGATAGGGCGAACTGACCGTCGGATGAGAGGACAACATCTTGAACAAAGTGGGAGTGACCATTGAGCCTTCGTTGAGGGACGCCGTAGGTCTTCTCTTCCTTGGTGAGACGCCACAAGATGATGGATTTGTCACGGGAAGAGGTGACAATCATATCGGAATTGTCGATGGGAGTGGCGATGGCCGTCACCATGTCGGTGTGAGCCCTCATTGTGCCTCGCAGAACAAGCCCCTCCGCCATTTTTGAGCTCTGCTTTGGTTCTACGCCTTTGGCTGTGTAAAAGATTGTAAATTTGTGAGCGATAGAGGAGGAAGCGAGGAAGATGAGAAGGTATATATAGTCGAGAAAATTAGGGTTTTGGGAAGACGACCGGCTATAGGCGGTTGTAACTTGGAGAACCCTAGGAACTGTTTGGGCCTTGTGAAAACTAAGAAGCCATTTTTCTTTTTCTTTTTCTTTTTTTCTTTTATATTTTAGCTTAACATTGATATATTTTCCAAATTAAAAGATATGTCATATGATTATATGAGTCAATTCATAATTACTTTTTAGGGAATTTTTAAATTTTACTTTTTTCTCAATTTCAACTTAAATTCTTATTTGATAAAATTAAATTATGAATTTGAATAAGAGAAAGAAATTTCTTTTTTTTTTAAATAATCAGTTTATCATTAATAATTAATCACATTTTCATTCTTACACACACAAAGTCTTGTCATGGAGGATCCCCTGAAGCCACAAGGGCATAACAGAGGTCCAAATTCCACACCTTGCATTAGTACAAGCCCACCCAGCTAGACTACAAGCATCAATTCGAAATAATGTAATTAACATCCTCAATACGGGCTCTAACCAACCACTCCCTAATCTCCTCCACCACCTTCAGCCCATGAAGAAGAGCTCATGCCTTAGTAGCAAGAACACCCACAACAATATTCTATAAAAAGGAAAACATAAATCATTGCAACCCCTCAATGATCTCGAACCATAGCACCTAGCCCAATACTCAATGGAGATACACACGATGCGTCGACATTCAATTTGAATCCCGATCAACTTGGCAGAAACCACCTATCCATCGAAGAACACGCCACCCACTTAGCTCCCCATCTGGCCAGACAAACGATTTGCATATTGGAATTCATGAAGGTACTCTTCAATCTAGATCACCCGCTTCATCACCTCCCCAATCAGATTTCTCATATTAACCATATTCCTATCCGACCAAATCACCAGTAACCCATACAGAATAGTTTGAATTCCCCTCTCGACAACGATGACGCCATCTCCACGCGCACACCTTGAATGGTAATATAAATAGAAACAGATCTCAGCACAATCGAGACAATCAAACTCCATAAGCCCTTTGACCTCTTGCAACGAATAAAGGTATGATCCAGAGTCTCAGCTTCTTTCCCACAACACACACATCATGGATGTGTATTAATATGTCTTTGGTCTAAGATAAACTTACTAGGTAGAATATTCTTGAAAATCTTCCACATCAATAACTTTACTTTATTTGGAATATGCATAGACCAAAATGAGTATAACGAACAAATTGAGTTGAAGAGTGTAGGCAACTACCTAATGAGAAAGGTGACTCCCCTAGTTGACCACAACTTAGCTTAGGGGTAAAAGGCATATGAATTGAAAAACTATCTTGTTTTGAATATATGACCTTGTACACCAACTTAACTTGAATCAAATTCCCATGAATGTAGATGCTCGCTAAAAACAACATTGTCTTAAGTAGTCTCTTGATTTTGTTGAAAATGGTTGAGGTAGAATTCATTTCCATGGGTCTGCACGCTGGAAGAGCTGCAAACCAAAGGGAAAAAAGGGTCTAGTGATAAGTGAACCGAGCTAAGAAGGAGGAATGATTTATTCACCTATATTATCTAAATTTGATCAACACTTTGAACATTGATTACTAATATGCGTTAAACAATAGTCACTTCTCTCAAAGCGAAGAACCACCCCTATTTCCAATCTTAACTGAGAAGTGGCTCCCGAAGAATTGATGTTGCCATCCCACACCAAGACGTATGAGGAATGAAGGAGGTTTGATGTCCACTTCACGATGGGTTGGCAAGCAAATCCTCATTGGTGAAGGCCCCCAAGCATAGAGTTGCCTTTAATTAATTTTCATCTTTGAAGTGTTAAGTTAAGTATAGGTAATTAATTATAGGGGTTACAAAACTTGCAAATAATGGGCATGACTTTACTTTTTTTTTTTTTTTTCAATTTATTTATTATTATTATTTTTTTTTTATGGTATATGAAGGGTTGGGTTACCTTTAACTGGTGGCTATAGAAACCCATGAAATTGGAATGTAAAAGATCAGTTTATAAATTTGAATGAAACATATTATTCAAGTTTGAGACTTCTACCTAGAATTCAACAACAACCTTTGTCTTTTCTAAATTTTTTTCTTGCAATTATTAAGACACAAAATGAATGTAAGTCATTGTCAAATTTGATTTTGGAGTAACACGATTTAAAACAAGGTTCAAATCTTGCTTTTAGATATTTGATCTAAGAGATACTCGAATTCGCTAGCATCTTATCTTGATTGATCTGAATTTTGTATAAGAAGATGTTAGTTTCTTAGATTCAAAGATTCTTGTCTTGACAAAACCTTATATCTTTGGGTTGAGGATTATGAAAAGCTGCTCAATCGTTAGGAGCGATCTAGGTCGGGGACAAAACAATTTGATTTAGCAACTGCCAAAATATGGAATTAGGTGAAGGGAGGAGAACGAAAAAGTTCATTCTATTTTTTTCTTTATTATTATTATTATTATTTTGGTAATTTAGCCCATGTTTTTTTTTTTTAATTAAAAACGTGTATTTCAACTCATTTTAATTTAGAGATAGCAAATAAAAAAAATCACTTGAGGTCCATTTAAATTTAAAATATTTTAAAGTTGAATTGACAAGCTCAAAAAAACAACTAGTAATATTATATAATAAATTTTAGGTCTTGTTAGATGACTATTTGACTTTTTGAATTTGGTTTTTAATTTTTTTTTCAAATGATGTCCATTTTGATAATGAAAAATATTTGAGTTCTTTGTCAAGTTCTTAAAAGCTATTTTCTTATTTTAATTTAGATTTTGAAAAAGTCTCTAAAAAGTAGATAACAAAATAAGGAAGACCACAATTTGATTTTGCAAAAACAAACCATTATAAAAAAATAATATCTAGATGCTTTTCTTTTTTATTTTCAACACAACAATCTTGGAAATAGGGGATCGAATCTTCAACCTTCAAAAGCTCTCTCCCTTACCATATTATTTGACTATTAGTTTTAAGATTGGGCCTTCCACCCGTTGATTTAGGGTGCAACAATTACCATTCATGGTTCTTTTATACCGTAACTCAATGATTTATATGCAAAATATTTGCCACGTAACTTGACATAAGTAAGGTTTTAGTGAATTTAGTTTAATGATTATTGACATGTACCTTTTCTTGAGGTTTGAAGTTTGATCTCCCTATATCCACAATTGTTATAGTAAAAAAAAAAAACCAAGACTATTAAACATCCTACTCATGGTAGTAGACAAATATTTAGAATGGAAATGTTGATATCAATGAAATATGTAGATGTTATAAGAACAATTGTTAATAGAACTTAAAATAGGGTCATATGTCACACATAATACACTTGTTACATGCACTGTTTACAATAATGGCCAGGACAACCAGTAAAAAACAAATAAAAACCTAAAATAGTAGATCACAAAGTTTGGTAATCTAATTCAGTGTAATACCACCTACATCTAGAGGCAGTGTGCTCGAAAAAGATAATTTCACTAATATAAAATCAAGGAATTACAACGTTGTACTTATTTGTAAATAAATGACGATTACAATGACACAAGTAACTTATTATAGAGTCACTTAGGCTCCTTGAAATCGATCGTTTAGGTATCAAATTATTAATTATATTTTATTTAATAATTTCAATGTGATTTTCTTATTTTTCAATTTTATCCTTTCTAAAACATATTAAATAAATGTATTTTTGCTATTATTTTAAGGTTTATAATATGGCACACATTAGGGTTTTGGGAGGCTATATAAAAGCTTGATCATTAGTGCAAGACTTTCTCTCAATGAAACTTGAGCTTCCCCTTAGTATGAAAATATTAGTGAATGATCCCTTAAGCCATCCTAAGTGTGAGACCCCGTCTCACCTAAACTTTATCTTTTCACCTTCAAATGAAGACAACTCTCCACTTGACGAACTTAAGCTCCCCGTAAATATGTTTTGAGAATCTCTTCTTAAGTTGAAGAAAAACCAATCAACAAGATCGAGAAAAACACTAAGGGACCATTTGGGGCATCAATTAGACGTTGGTGGAGTGGGTTATTACATCCCACTCCATGCTTAGTACACCAAATATAATATAGTGGTGAGCACAACTATTTATAACTTACAATTATGTATAACAAATACTATTTCAAAACTCTTTTTACTATTTGCTACAGTATTTATTATTTTTCACTCATCCTATTCTTTTTTTCTATAGTGTTTACTATTTCGTACATAAACAAAAATAGTTTACACTCTAAACACAAATTATTATAACCATAATTAAAATAGTTTGCACCCTAAACACTAACTATTATAACCTACTAACTATAATAACCAACTAATTAGCGCCCCAAACGCCCCTTAACAATCAACATCAGCAAAAACTTCATTGTTGCAAAGTTTTACACACTTGTTGTTTTTGACAAACTCACAAGACAACTGGACAAAACAATCTTCAAAATGGCCAACTCTAAAAAGAGAATAACCCTTTCTTAAATATGCACAACGGATGAAAAGTATTAGATCCACCATAATTAGCAGAGCCCCAATAAGGAAAAAGTTTTGAGAATAAAAACCAGTATTTTCCAAATAAGTAAAAAAACAATCTACATAATCAACATTTTGAGAGACATCATGTAGGACAATTCTAAAAATAACCAGCCACATGACTCACGAAAACAAAACCAACAACCCTAAACAAATATAGTCAATATCAACTCTCTAACGAAAACTAAAATTTATAAAATTTGTGGCAATCAACTACTTTCGATGTTTTAGCTAATATGACAGAATACTTCAAGTGTTAGGGGTAGGAAAATCACGTTCATGAGAGCGAATCCCAAGTTAAGGAACTTGAGTGTGGGTATTTATCGAAATGGAATGACCTTATCTTTTGATTTTTTTTTTCTAATTCATTAATTAACAAAATATGTTACAATTGACTATAATAATATCAAAGTTGATACCATAACAATTCATTCACAACTTACATGTTTATCCATGTTTTGTCAAATTATCACATTTACACTATTCGTTACCTTTGAATGAAAGATCGGTTTCAATATGTGAGGTTCTAACAAGTCACACATTAATCAATCGCTAACATAAACATGGATGTACCTTAAAATATTATTTATTTACAACTTATGAAAAGAACGCAAGGTTAATATGCGTTTTTTTTATTTTAAAGTAAATGGACTATGAATTATCGTTAATTATGAGAGTAACTATAAATAACTAAGCATGTTGAGTCTTTTAAATTTTCACCAAAAAAAAAAAAACACATTTTATTAAAAAAATAAAAAGAAAACAAAAATAACAAAGAAGGTATGCAGCTAAACTATGAAAATATATACTCATTTCATTGAAGTAAAAGTCTATATTTTCAACTATGACACTTTTCGTATTAATATATGCCTAATAGATTTTTGACAAAAGGTGCATGAGAGTCAAATGAGGAGTTTCACTTTTCCATTTGTCCCACATTGGAGAATTAAGGAGTGACGAGAGATTATATATAGAAGACACTTGTTTAAACTTTTAAAGGTTGAGAAAGTGGGAGTTAAAAGGGTTTTGTTTCACATCTGCTAACCCAATCAACACAATAATTTTATTTATCAAACAATGAAGGTTGTTAAGATTTTCTAAAAATTACTTTTTATAATTGTAAATGCACTACATTTGATCGAAATGCTATGGGTTATGTGGTTGGGACATTCCACTACCAACGAAAAGGAAAGAGGAGAAGTCTACGAAGACCAATACATCCAAACGTCGAACTCGAAGAGGCAAACAATTAAAAACCAAAATTTATTAACATATTTAATCCATCAAGCAAATTGGCCACTCTCTTTTCTTAGCTTCTAGCTTCATTGCCATCTTCAACCTCCTAACCCTCAAAATTTCCAACCCAAAAGAGACTAAAAATCTGTATTGATTCAAAGGGAAAGACCTGCTTCCTACTTTGGTTATCCAGTTGCTTCCCATTTCACCTTTTCGCTTTTTAACAGTTGGGATTGTTTCGATTTTTCGGGCCTTATCGTGAAGTTACGCGTTTCTCCATTTTTTCCTTTCTGGGTCAGTGATAGTATTGATTTTTTCTAGCTTATTTGATATCCGTGTTACGTTTTTCTTTTTTTTTTTTTTCTGACTGTGTAGATAGTATTTGTTCTTATCTCAATCTTGGGTTTGTGCAGACGAAGAAGGCATGGTGATGGATATTCGGTTTAATTCGTGACATCAAAATGTTTCCTATAAGGTCGGTTCTCATGTTTCTGCTGCATTATTTCATATGAGTCCCTTTATATTGCTATTGATTGAAGGGTCCTTCTTCTGGGTAGTCTTCTTTTTCCATCGATTCTACTGCCTGGAAACTGAATTTATAAACTTGCGGCTGTTTTTGATAGCTGATCTATATTTTGGTTCCCTCGCTATCTTCTTTGGTCGGAATGCTGCTGTTCTCTGATTTGAGACAATTGAGATTAGGATACGGTGGTTGGTTTCTAATTGATCAATATAGAATGAATGGTTTCACACTCTTCGATGACAAAATTGATTCAGAACGAGTGTAACTTCCATTTTTTAATGAATATTTTCCCGGAAAGGAACAAAACTATGGTACTTTTACCATTACTACTTTATCAAGGATAAGAATTAATAGTTGTGTCATGTATGTGAATTGAAAGAACTGAATGAGCAAGAACTTCTCGAGGAGAAGGGATAAACTTGGGCCTACCTACCGTTGTGAAACATCCACAGAGGAAACATTACTGGTTGTTTACGGTAGAAAAAGAAAATAAAATAAAAGAGAGTTCATTGGGTTTTACAGGTAGATCACAAAACAATAGAAATAGTTAGTAAACAAGCATAAAGGAAAAAGAACAAAAAACCAAAATCAAGATCGTTATTAAAAGGTTGTATAAACATGAATGTCTTGGCCAACTTAGGTGGGCTCCACTAACTATTTGGGGCAACTGTTTGACTAGCGTAAAGAATCTCATAAAACGTTTGATATCTTAGTTTGTAGGCATCATGGTTTGCACACATGGCCTCTAAGGCTCTAAAGTATCCCATTTGCACCTTGTCCTTTTGATTTTTGGGCCAACCTACCATCACTTAATATTTAAAACCATCTTTTAACTTCAACCTATTGATCTCAAAATATGGTTTGGAGAGCAAATTGATGTTGAATGAAGATTCTAAAAGTTAGCGGTTGATATGGAGCTGTGAAAATTGTTTGGTTTCTAATGTTTCTCCCATTTCATCATGTCTTATTATATCTTACATTGTGCGAACAGGGATTTCTGGAAAAGGCATAAGAGAAAGATTTTAATTACAGCTGGAGTTTTAGGAAGTGGGTATTTTCTTTATCGACAATATGATTATTACAGTCGAAGGCTTCATGATATCCAGAGAGAATTGGCTAATGAACGTGAAGCAGATGAGCTCATTAAAGCTCAGTTAAGAGATGCTTACTTTTTCTTCCCTTCTTTTTATCAGTACCTGTTTTCTGAGTTCTTTAACTTTTGTGTTTGCTGGATTTGTGCTTGCAGAATACAAGCTCACTTTGAGAACATTCAAAGAATAGCTGATACAACGACTCTGCCTCATGCTATACAACATTTACATAGTCGGATAGAGGAAGATTTGGATCTTTCACACCTGACAGAGAGATTAATGATGGGGAAGGGTCAGCCAAACACTTTGACATTAGCAGAGAAACTTGATTTATGGGAAAACCTCAAAATACTAAGTATGAAGCTATCTAACTTTGGTGTTTATTTATTTTTTGGTTTTTAACTGTATAAAACAGACTTAGATCGTCATGGTTGGAATGTGTTTTTCCAGGCTTCACAAAGATGGTGATATCACTCTGGGCAATAACTGTGCTAAGCTTATACATTAGAGTTCAAGTCAACATCTTAGGAAGACATATGTACATCGATACAGCCCGTGGTCTTGGTAGTTCCCACTTGCTTGTAAGGCCTGCTATTTTTGCCATTTCATACTTTTGTGAACTGTTTTCAGCACTGGCACTCTTGGAATTACTATGATTCTTTTTGATAGCAATTATGTTGTTAGCTTTTTGTTTCTGAAAATTGTTTTTCTTTTGCATCTGCTTTTGGCCGAAGCTTTAGGAGAAAGTGATATTGAATATGTGCTCTGAAGAAAGAACAATTAGGATAGGTTTGGGGAGCAAGTGGTATCATAATTTGGTATTTCTCCTTTAGAAGAGAAAGTTACACCACCACATCCTGGCGTTAATGATTGGGAGATACAAATTGTTTGTTACTTTTGTTTATGTTATTCTTCTTTCATGAATTTTGTTTATGTTATTCTTCTTTCATGAATTTTGAACACCTAGTGTTATGTATTTTTCGAAGGAAAGCTCGCAAAGGGCCTTCGGTTGAGTGTGAAAACTTGAAAGAAATCTTCTATATTCTGAACTTTTATGAATACAAGTAAGACAGTAAATGAGATTTGAAGGATGCACCATGGTCTAACAAATATCCCTTCCATATTTTGAAGAGGTGTCAGTTTGCTTGGTCTCTTTAGAAACACATTTGGAGTCTTTGGGATGTGTTTGGTGCGTAGCAAAAATTGTTGAGATAAGGGGAAAAGTCCTATGACATGCTTGTTTCTTTGCTTTTTTTGTGAGGTATTTAGCCAAAGAGAAATAATAGGATCTTCTGAGAGTTTGAGAGGTCCTAGGAAGAGGTGCAGGATATTGTTAGATTTAAATCCTTTTTGTAGGTGTTATTTATAATTAAAATTTAGGTCTTATTCTTTTAGATTGGAGTTTCTACTTGTGTGGTGTGTGGGGGGGGTTTATAACAAAAGCTTCACTTCCCATAAAAGCGTATGAATATAAGTTAGACATTGATGAAAATGGAAGGATAAGCCGTGGTCATTAGGAATATGCTTGAAGAACTACTTCACTGCCATGGATTGACTCGGTTGTCAAAGGAGTCAGCAGTTGTGAACGCAAGTGTTCACTGGTGTTCATGCATGGTGACCACTTAAAATAGTAGCAATCCTCTGGTTTCTCAATGGTAGGGTCATATCCATGCAACTGTCTGTGAGATTTGCTAAGGTGTATTTAAATTTGTTGGGATATCCATGGTTATCAAAGAAATGGGAAAACTCAACCAGTTACATTGTCTTTATGAATGTTCAGTAACAACAAAATAAACAAGTTTACAAGTGTTTGATCCCTACTGCCAGTTAAAGAGCTCCATGATTCGCTCATGCTGGCTGCTAGGGCCTTGCCATCCTTCATCGTCTCAAAATGTCTACACTACAGTTTAGCTTCAATTAAATTAAAATGTCTACACATCCAGGGCCATTGTTGTTTTTCTACATTCTATTTTTTTCATTCATCAAGTGGGTTGACCATAATACCCAATAAATCAGTAGTCAACATATATGTCAATCCTTTGGCCGGCTGAAGGAAAATATGTGATATGAGATATTAAATTTATTTGATATCATAACTTGAAAGGCAGTGTTTGTTGCTGTTTAGTTCTTTTTTGACTTCTTGTTCTCTTTTCTTTAATATTGGTCCTCGTGGTTCATGATTCCGCAGGAGGAGGCTGATCTCATCGATAGAGATGACCAACAGAAATTTCTAGCAATCTCCGATTTTCTCTGTAATTATGGCCTGAATGCCTTGATTCCTAAATTGCAGGTAGCAGTAGGAGAAGTTCTCAAGAGGTAAAGGCTTTGTTCGATTATAGCTTCAGATAAATATTTTTTGCTTGAAATTTATGTGTACATCATATCAAACATATTTTAAAAATCTGACGTGGATATTGTATTTTTTAATACACATGGACACTATCAAAGAAATTACAGCTGTTTGCAGTCACATGACCTTATATATATACATATATATAATTTTTCAATAAAATTAAGTATTTTGTCATTTTATGATTATGCTTTTACTTTGATTTTATAAGCAAATGATTGATTGGAATAAAATCTGCTGGAATTCCATAATCTCCTCATCTTTAAGCTGTCTTCGAAATGTTAAATTCCAATAATTCGTGTTAAAATCCCAATGATCATAGATACTACCCATTTGGAAATTTAGCCACACAAAAAGTCTTGGAAATTTTTCTTGAAATGAGATATCTGAGCACCAACCATCAATCCAAAAATATATGCTTCTGCCAGTCCCTATCTTAAAATGTGCTAAGGAACCAGAATTATTCCATAGCTTTGATATACTAATCCAAGGGCTTCTCAAACTCAACCCAAGTTTTCCGGATGTGTGCCAACTATGAGCATCCGAACCATGTATACTTTTAACCATCCTACACCAAAGCGAGGCTTGCTCCTTGATGAATCTCCAATTCCATTGAAAAAGTAGTGCTGAATTTCTGTGCTTTAAATTGCCGATACTTAGGCCACCATCTTTGATGGCCCTTATGGCTAGATCCCACTTTGCTAAATGATTTAGCTTACTGCTTCTTTGACCTTCCCATAAAAATCTGCACAATCCTTTCAATTTCTACAAAAACCGAGACTGACATTTGAAAAATTGACATATATAAGTGGGAAGGTTAGCTAATACCGAATTACAAAGGGTTAATCTACCTCCTCGTACAAATTGCACCTCTTCCATCTGTCAAGCTTCAAGTGTACTTTGTCAATTATTGGTTGCCAAAAAGAATATTGCTTTGGATATCCTCCAAAAGGCAATCCTAAGTATAAGAAAGGTAATTTCCCAGCTTGGCACTTCAATCTATTCGCCGTGCAATTCACGGTGTCTTCATCAATATTCACACCATGAAGGCTTGATTTTTCCCAATTAACTTTTTGGCCTGAACACCATTCATATAATCCAACCGTTTGTATTAAAGAATCCAACATACCTTCGTCATATTTGCAAAAAAGAAGTGTATTATCTGCAAATTGCAAGATGGACAAGTGTACCTTATCTTTACCAACCAAGAAGCCATCAAACAAACCATTAGAATGAATTTGAGAAATTAAAACTCCAAGCAATTCACTAATGATAAGGAAGAGGAAGGGTGATAAAGGATCTCCTTGGCGAATTCCACAGGTGGCTTTAATACGCCCTCTTGGCCTATCGTTGATAAACACCAAAAATTTTGGATTTTGATCACAACCCCTAATCCATTCAACCCATTCGGGATGGAATCCCATCAAAGCAAGATTTTTTTTCCAAAAAACTCCAATCCACATGATTGAAGGCCTTCTCCATATCTAATTTCAGAATCCACCCTTTTTTTCTTTTTAGCCCTGTAATCTTCCACAGCTTCATTGGCAATTAGGACCGGATCCAATATTTGTCTTCCTCCAATAAAGGCGCTTTGTGTGTTAGATACAATGCTTGGCATAACTCTCCTTAACCTCTCAGCCAAAACCTTAGAAAGAATTTTATACATAGATGTGGTTAGACTTATAGGGCGGTAATCTTTGATGTGTATTGAATCTTCCTTCTTTGGAATCAAACATATAAAATTCTCCTTTATGCAAGCATTTAGCTTTCCATTCAAATGAAACTCATTGAACATTTTCTGGAAGGTATTCTTGAGAATCGCCCAATATCCAATAAAAAACTCCATTGTGAATCCATTTGGGCCGGGTGCTTTGCTCTTACTAAGTGATTTGACAGCCTACAATATTTCTTCAATCCGAAATGGAGCTATTAATGCATGGTTCTGTGAATAGAGACTTGCTGCCAAGGCAAACCTGCTGGAATGAATCTGGAGCCTGGAATTTTAGAGTATAATCAGTGAAATACCCCAATATTTCAGATTCTATATCCCGAAAAGAATGCAGCACCATATACCTATCTGAACTCAATTCCGTAATCATATTTCTTCTTCTTTTTGCTGAGAGGAATCTGTGGAAGAATTTAGTATTTTCATCCCCCAATTTCAACCAATTCAATTTACTCTTTTGAATCAAATTCCTTTCCTCTAGAAGGTATAAATTCAATAAATCTACTTTAATGGCCAGCCGAATATCCATCTCCGTTGTTGAAAAATCTTCCATTTCTGTTTTCGAATCAAAGAATTCTAGCTTCGATAGCATATCCTTCTCCTTTCTCTTCATTTCTGTTTCACATTCCACAAACCAACCCTTGATTTTTTCTTTTACCATACGGAACTTTAAACTAATTATGAAACCTAATTATGAAACCAGCCCATCCATTTGATTGTTCGACGCTTAAAGTCTGCTTGATGAGGGTTGAACAATCCTTGATTAACATCCAACTATTACAAAAACGGAAGGGAAAAGGCCCCCAAGCAACCGCACCAGCTTCTAGCAACAAAGGGAAATAATCAGAAAATATCCGTGGTTTTCTACGTACTCTTGACTCATTGAATATCTCATCCCATTCCCTATTGATTAAGATCAATAAGTGAGTGGGAATTGGTAGTTCCTTCTCTTGACCACGTATAACCTTTATTTGATAACGGTACCTCCAATAAACCAACCTCTTCAATAAATTTATTGAATTTTTTCATCCCTCTAGTAATTCTTCCTGTGGGAGAACATTCATGGATCCACCTAGTGATGTTGAAATCCCCTCCAATGCACCATGCTTCCACAAAGTAATGAGACAACGATGTGAATTCAGGCCAAAGGAATCTTCTTTCTCTATAATCTGTTGCTTTGTAAACGTTTGTCATCCAATACACATTTTTGCAGTGAGTCCTGATTTTTACGGAACGTGTATATCCACCTTTAAGGAATTATAGAGGTGTAACTTTACTTTCTTCCCACATGATCAACATTCCACCTGATTTCCCATATGCCTCCACAGATGTCCAACCAAAATCTTTTGAACTCCAAATTGATTTGATAAATTATTGATCAAAATTTGGCTTCTTGGTTTCTTGTATCAACGCTAGATCTGGATGTTGATTTTGTAAGAATATCTTCAGAGCTGCCTTCTTAGGTTTATCTTTAAGACCTCTAGTGTTCCATGATATGATCTTCGTGTTCAAGCCACCCCTTGGGAAGAGGCAATTTTCTGCAATTGGAAATAGAAGGGTCAACAACAATATAGATTCTTGGGTTTGGTCATTGGAGGCATCGGGAAGGTTCAGTTAAATCTCTTGCTAAATATTTGAATTCTTTTATGCCCATTGACAAGGAGCTCTATCAAGGCATTTGGACATTTGGAGGCATCGGGAAGGTTTGATTTGAATTTTGCTATATGGATCTTTAAACTATTCGGCCACACTACAACACAAACTCCAAAATCACTGTTTACTCCCATCCATATGCCCTATGTGTGCAGCAAATGAAGAAAACCTTCAACATTTATTATTTGATTGTTCATATGCAAGCAATTGTTGGTGGAAGTTAATCTCCTTGTTTAATGTTTCATGGGTATTTGGTAAGTCATTAAGAGAAAATTTGCATCAAGTTCTGGTGCCCTCTTCTCTCGCCCAAAGCTCACATTGTTTGGTCAAATGCGGTTAAAGCTCTAATTTTAGAAATTTGGTTTGAGCGTAATCAGAGATCTTTTCATGACAAACCTTTGGATTGGTCGGATCGTCTTAGCTCCACTCGTCTTCTAGCTTCTTCATGGAGCTCCAAATTGAAACTTTTTGCAGATTATTCAATTCAAGATATTTGTCTTAATTGGAATGCTTTTGTTCCTCCTATGTAATAATGTACTTTATAGTTTATTATGGAAATCTCTTGTTAGGACGTGATGAGGGTGCTAAGGTGGTGTCAACCTAGTTGAGATGACCTGGTGCATCTACTGGTCCTTTTTTTATCAGTTTTATTGTATAATTTGCTCTTATGTATTTTTGTACCGAGCATTTGTCTCTTTCATTTCATCAATGAAAGTTTATGTTTCTGTTTCAAAAAAAAAAAAAAGAAAAGAAAAAAGCAAATGATTGATATAAAATATCATGTTTCTACCTTATCTTTGCATTGCTCAATTGGCTAAGATATATATTATCAACCAAAGGTTCAAATCCCCACCACTAAGGAAAGACTATCTTGTTTAAGTATTTGTCTTACATTTGAATCACACAGGTGCAAAGTCCTTTGATTACTGGGAACTGAAATTATTTCTTCATAGAACTTCATGCTAAGACCAAATATGTTGGGTTCTATAACTTTATTGCATGATTTGCTCAACATACTTCCACTCTTTCATTTGACGAATGAATCACATGGGGCTTAAGGTACTCTTGGGGAAATGAACTGATATTAGAAGACATTTGTATAGCAGGCTTCACGTGAAATTGCCTTGAGAATTAACAAGGAACCTGGTAGTTGACATATCAGGGTACTTTAGGAGAAAAATGTTTTTCAGTCTGAGCTCTGCGGTCAAGTAAACTGGAAGCATAGTTCTCCCAAAGCTTTGCTTGAGAATGTTTTACAAATATCTTGTCTGATTACAACCATGTCTTGTATATCCAGCTATTTCAACACGTTCTCAGACGTGATTAGTATTCTTTGTCAATTTTCTTGGTTGCAGAAAACAATTGCGAGATGTCTTTAATACAACTGTACTTCGCGAAACTACTATACAAATAATTAAAATCTTCATGAGCACCGGAAGTCCCCATCATTGGTTGGACTACTTGATGCCCGGCGACAATCAATCTAGTATTGCAGACACGCCCTCCACCGATGATGATACAGCTGCCCCAAATTTCAATAAGTTTGACCAACTTATGATGGAAACTAGAGCAGTACTGCTAAGGTATGTGGATTATAAATCAACAGTCACCATTCTGAAGATAGTCAATCTCATTAGTTCACTGCATGGAATATTGAATGGGGATCAAGTTTGTTGTGCATCTGAGACTTGAGAGTCAGAATTGCTTTAAATCCCTCTTTTTTGCAGTCTTCAATGCTTGCTTAAGAATGCATTTCAGCTGAATCATGTTTCCTTGATAATGCATGGTGTCGATTCTACATAGCCTCTTGTGAACATATTTCTTTTAAATTTTAGAATGCAATATCATCAACCAGGTATCCATTTAGACCAATGTAAATTATTTTATTTATTAATTCATTTTTTTGAGGCCAACAGATATAAACTTTCCATGACATTACTTTCTGTTAAAGATAAAACTTTTCTATTCTTGTTGGAATGTCTTAAATTTGTTATTTGGCGCTCTGAACCAAGTACATGAGTCGCCTAGGATTTATAGAGGTGCCATATATAAACTCTTTAACCCTATTGGCGTCTCTATAATCTGTATTATCTGATATTCCTCTATTATATAACTACTCTCTCCCTCCACCCGTAGACATAATTAACACATTGTTAATAAACCAATATAAATCTCTGTATTGATTTTAATTGTTTACGCTTTCTTGCTTTCTTTATTTGTTGATTTCATATCAATTCTCTTTTTATGGGCTCAGTGCTGAGTTTGGGAACATCTTCGAGAGATCATTAGAAGTAGGAGTCGGTGGGTTGATGGAAGAAATGGAGGCTTCACTTGCTGGAGGCAGCAGCAGAACATCAGGAATACCACTAGCCAGACTTGTGCCTAGAGTTGCTCAGATGGGGCTATTGCTCCTTGAAGATCCAATAAAAAGTAGATTCATCCAAATGATAAGAGGTATACCAGAAGTGGAAATCTTCTTTACTCTTCTTTATGCAAATATGCCTGCCTCTTAGAAAGAAAGATCATAGCATGGCTTGTTTGCACATTCTTGCCATTTCATTAGGTTCTTGTTTTTGTTGCGGGGTTACACATCCTTGTAAAAAAGTTTCTGGTTTGGCTTGGATCCTTGAACTTTCACAATTTGAAAGAGCACTTGGGGTAATATAGTGACGATTTATTTGATAATAATTTGAAATTCTTTACATTTAATGTTTCTTGGTTCCATACTATATTGATATGAATTTATATTTGTTGGTCCGTTTTTATTTATTTATTTATTATTATTATTATTTAAAATTTGTAACAGATCTTTGTAGTTCATTTCTTAAAAACAATGTCCATCCTAAAGAGTTGATGAAAATAATGTATTTTTGTTGTGGGAAGAGAAACCTGTCTACCCCTTTAAACCATTTACTTCATAAATGGCTTTGTTGAGTAGATAGAGTTTGCAATGTAGAGATAATTTGTTTTGGCTTTAAAATGTGGATTTATAAAGATAGTTTAATTGTTTAAAATGTGAATTTCAATGTTAAAGTGATTATAATTCAACTAAGACTGATCCGTACATGTTATGTTAGCAATCAAGAGGTTTATAGTTCAAATATCTCTCAATCTTTTATTATAATAATTTTTTTTAATTATTATAATTCATGAGAAATAAAATAAGATATGACATTAACTTACTAAAATATATGAGTTTGTATAAAATTCATAGTTTAATCAACTTTTTTTTTTTTTTTATTGAAAAACATTTTTATTTGATGAAGATTTCTTGCTTACTACTAATACTAGTGAGTAATACTAAAATATCACAGTAATCGGTTAATTGTGGTTGTATATTTGCCTATATAATTTTTTTTCATTGTGACAAACATATAAGTTGTATCTTATTATTATTATTTTTGAGAATCATATAAGTTGTATAATAAACCTTGTCTAAATACAATCATAATTGTATTAATAATTAGGGTGAACATTAATTTATATTCCTAAACTTTGAGGTTACAACAATTTAAATCCTAAACTTAGTTGTATCAACTTAAACCCCAAACTTTTATAAGTGTATCAATTTAATATTTGTACTTTCATAAGTATAATCTCTAACTTTCATAAGTATATCAATCTAAATCTTCATTATGTTTTATTTGGATTCATTTATGAAATGCTAGGGTTTAAATTGCACTCTAATTCTCTTTAGAGCCCATTGGCAATCGAGATCTCAAATGCAATTTTCAAGGGACAAGGTGCATCATGATTTTTTATAAAAATACAAATTCTCGCCCATTGTAAAAGCTTGGCAATCTTATGACTTTTTTTTAACATGAAATCTTTATGGTTATGTGTAAGAACTCGTGTTCACAAATTGACAATTTAAGGTTTATAAGTGATTTATGAGATGAGTAAAATGTTAATTTTCATTATTTTTAGAATCCGAGTTATGTGAGCTAAATCAAAATAATCAAATATGGACTAAAAGTGTTTTTTTTTGTTTTAAAAAAAACTAATTTGGTTTTATTTAAATCATAAAAAATTCCCAGCAAAAATTCAAGTCCAATCATATTCATGAAATTAATTTAAGTATTGTTGGCAACCATGACATACAAGGATTTAATCCGCACCAGATATTCATTTGTATGGAAGAAAGGAAGGAAGACGAAGACAAGTCAGACGAAGTAAATAACGATGAGCTCACTCACAGTAGCGGCTTCTTCTTTGAGCTCCTCGCCCTTTACCCAGTTCGCTTCGAGTTCATCCAATAACTCTCTCAATCACCCAAAACTCTTACTCAAAATCCTTTCTAATGCTAACGCGCAATTTCCAATTTCATTCAAATCTTCAAGTCGGCCTTCAGTTTACAGGTTACCGAGATTGAAAACCTGCGCAGCTTTAGACGAAAAGGACCCCAATGGAGCAACCCCAGTTCTGGTAGAGCAAGAGAGTTCCAGCAATGTATGCAATGTTTTTGCTTTTGATATTTCTTTAGTGGCTAAGATTTCTTGTTAGTATGTTGATTTTCTCCTTAGACATTCAATGACGTTTTATGAGTTCTATTGAAGCTCTGTTGGGTTATCGCCGAATTGCACGAGGATGATGTCTTTTAGGAGTTCAATTTGGAAGCGAAAGTTCAATTATGTTCTATTGAAAACTTGTTTTGGAGAATGAAGTGTGTTCTGTTCTTTAGGCTGTATGGTCAACATTTTCTTCATTTCTTTTTTGTGTTTTGGTTAGATGATGTAATATTAAATATTACCTTCATCCATTAGGCTAATCAATTATTTAAAATGGGATCAAAGACTATGAAGCTCAAACAGTATTCGGTTTTTTAAAATTGAAATTCGATCCAAAAATGGTAATCCTAAAGAGGCATGTTGAGAATCCGCATAGGAAAAATCAAGGGACCTCGTAATGTTTATAAGATAGATGGACTATTCTATTCTCTGCCAATTGATTTTAATATGAAACCTTGTGTTATTGTGTTATCTAATAGTTCTTTTGTAACTTCATAGTTCAAATATAAGTCAACTAGCACTGTACATAATAGATAATCTATATGACCAATTGATTCGTGTAGATTGTGGATGAGGAAGTGGAAAAGAGTGTCAAAGTGCTAAAAAATGCGGCAAAGACAAGAAAGGTAGCAGCAGAAGAAGTTTTGTCTGCTCTTTCTGTACTTGAGAAGGCCAAACTTGACCCTTCAAAGTTCTTTAATACACTTGGTGGAACAAGCTCTCCTGGTAGAACCTGGATGCTTATTTTTACTGCCGAGGTTGGTTTTATTTCCGTTTCTTTTGCTAATTAAGAAGATTTAATCACTCTCGTTTTCTAAATACTGGATTTTAGTACTGAATTGCAGAAAAAATTGGCAAAAGGGCGGTACTTTCCTCTCACAGCCATCCAGAGGTTTGATGCTGCTGTAAGTATATCTGGCTTTCTATCTGGACTTGCTATATGATTGCTACATTTTCTCTTTGAAAAGATTGCATAAATTTATGACTTAACAAACCTTAATGTGCACTAGGAACAAAATCCTAGGAATGCTCTCATTGATTTTCCAGATCTTTTTTCTTGAAACTAATTAATCATTGCCTGGATTTTAGGGAAAAAGAATAGAGAATGGAGTGTTTCTGGGACCTATTGGAAGCTTAACATTTGAAGGTAGACTTTCGTGGAAGACGAGAATATTAGCATTCATTTTCGAGCGAATTCGAATAAAAGTTGGACCTTTAAACCCTTTAGAGATTAGTCTTGGTCAAAAAGAAGAAAGGGAGCCGAGCAACAAGGATCCTTTCTTTATCTGGTTTTATGTTGATGAGGAAATAGCTGTTGCTCGTGGTAGAAGTGGGGGAACTGCATTCTGGTGCCGGTGTCGCCGTGTCAATACTTAGTTATTCTCCATCAGACATTTGACCTTCTGCTTTGTACATGTCGAATATGTATGCTTGTATCAAATTATCATGTAGCTCGACACTGTCATATTCAAATGTTCAGTGTGCTATATTATTAAGAACGTGTTCATCCTTTGAACTACCTTCTCTCATCTGAAAGGTTGCAATTGTCATAAATCTTCCAAACCGGTCTACATGAATTTCACTTCATACTGTCCTATTTGCCAACTCTGAACGTAACAATTATTTATTTATTTATTTATTTATTATAGAGCATACTATTTGCAGCAGCAGAAAGTTTCTTATGATTTTCAGGCTGCTTGTTAGGTAACTGCCACTTCTCTTTGGATATTTCTTGGAGATACAGTGTTTGAATGTAGCTTGGACAGCAATCAAGTATTGATTCTGTTAAGCTCACCTTATCTTTCTCTTTCTTTCTCTAGAATTTAGTGTTGGAGGCTGGTGCCAATGATCGTCTATCATTTTGGGGGTTCAAGTGTAGTTGAGGCATCCTTTTAAATTTTATTTAATTGTTATGGCAAGTTGACAAAATATCTTATAACCGTTGAATGATTTATGTAGACAGCAACAAACAAACCTAGAAATGCTCAGCTGTCCGACGAACCAACAAATAATCTGCTCTTCTGAGTTCTGCGGTGATTTCATCTTGAGGAGTGAGGGATAATTTAGATGCAGTCAGTTCAGAAGGGGACAAAGGAGTTTGTATTTTACTCTTGTTATTCTAGTTTCTTTTATTAATCCATGCTTTTGTATTAATTGATTAAAATGGCCAAAAAGAAAAAAAAAGAAAAACAAATATAAGGAAAAAAAAGGTTGAAGAGTTGAACAATCGATGAAATAGATGCATATCACTCCAGGGTAGCAAAGAGTATTCAAACACAAACACCTCCTATGATTTTGAAACCTATGAATTTGTTTAACGTTGACCATCTGTATTCTTACTGATTCCTTTGACTGAATAAACTTGTTCGTGATGAAATATGGACCTTGGATGAGACATATTATTACTTTTTTGCAGCTAAGGACCGGACGTAGCTCAGACTCCCCTTGAAGTAGTTGACAAGATTTTCTCTGGGTGGAAGGGATTCTTTGATAACTGGAATCTGGATGAAGTTTTGAGCCCATTCATGAAGGGATGGGACCCTCTCTTTGTCAAACACATTCATTTCTCCCACTTCATCCAGAACATTGAGCCAGTGGCAGATCCAACCTGCAGCTAAATCTAGATAACCAATTTGCTCTCCTCCAAAGAATTTCTTTCCTTGGATTTCTTTGTCAAGCAGTCCCAAATTTTGTACTGCAGCCTCCACAGCCTTCTCCTTCTCTTCTCCTTCAGCCTGGCAAGCTTCCCACGCACCGAACACGCCCTGCGTTCAGAAAAGTATGGTGAGTATGTTAGTCTGATGATAAGCCATGATCTTGCGAAGTTGCAGATTTGAAGTGCAGACAGTTTTGTTGTCGTTATCTGAAACCACCCCATTTAGTTTGAAGGTCTAAATTTTGCAAAACTAAAGCTTTGCTGGATAATCATTTGGTTTTTAGTTTTTGAAAATCAAGCTTATAATCATTCCTCCCACCTATAAGTTTATTTGTTTTGTTATCCTTTTCTTACCAATGTTTTAAAAACCAATCTAAGTTTTGGAAACTAAAAAAGTAGTATTTTAAAAGCTTGTTTTTGCTTTTGGAACTTGAATAAGAATTCAAATGTTTCTTAGTAAAGAAACTAGGAGGAAACAAGCATATAAATTTCAAAAATAGAAAAGTAAAAAACGAAACCGCTATTAAACATGGGCCTAAACTATTGTGTTGTGTACCCGAATTCGTTCATAGAACCAACAATTTTATGCTATCAGATTAACAAACTTCAGAACATGCTATCGCTGAATCTTTATCCTAAAAACTTCTTTCAATTTAAATTTCAGGACTTGGAAGCGGGAAAGTGCATGGAGCAAAAGGACTATGGTTTGGTTACCTTCTCATCTAAAAACTTAGCCCAGAAGCGAGCATTGGCTCTGTCATATGGATCTTCAGGCAATATTGGGTTCTCCTTCCACGTCTCGTCGATGTATTCGATAATGAGAAGCGACTCGGAGATGGCTTTGTCATTGTGCAAAAGCACCGGTATTTTCTTGAGCACAGGGTTGGACTTGAGAAGCAACTCACTTTTGTTTCTCAAGTCTTCAGGTATGTACTCGTACTCAATTCCTTTGAGCTTCAAGGCCCATTCAACCCTTATGCAGAATAGGCTTGAAGCTGACCCAATTATCTTTGCCTCTGCCATTGTTGGTGATCTTTGCATATCTCCTTAGGCTCAAATCTCTTGCCTTTTATAATCTGTGTTGCTTCTGGATGATATTATTATTATTTTGTCTAATTTTTACCTTTCAAATGTAGGAAATGGCTTCTTTGACTAGGATCTGGAGTCAAAGGATTGCGTTAATGAGTTTTTAAATGAGGTCCCATCTTCTTTGAAACAGAAAGCAAAAACTTGTTTTTGAAAGCAGCCATCAAATGAATTACTTTCCATTTTCTTCTTCAGAATGATTATGTTTACTAGTAAACAATCTTAGTTTTTTAAAAGTAAATTTGCAATTATATAAGCGGTAAAAGATCATGTAGAGAATTGATACAAAATATATGGAATGAATGAAAATTGGAGCTCCTAGATCTGATCTGTTAAGTGTTACCCTTGAAAGATTCAGAGTCAAGCATGTCCATTTGATAAAGATATGTTTGAAATTTTGATTCTTCATTGCAACGTCATTGCTTGCGATATGATATTTTGCTTCTCTCTCCCTTCTGTCACTTTTACATGTTTGTTTGAAAAAGTACTCGGTGACATTTCATTTCTAGCGATAGTTTTAAATTAATCACTTTTTATAGGTTAAATTTATACACAAAAAAAAAAAAAAAAAAATACGTCTTAAGTTTTTATAGGTTAAATTTATACACAAAAAAAAAAAGTACGTCTTAAGTTTTGAGTTAGATTTAGATTTTAATTATGCTCTTTTACTTTTACTTTGAGAAGTTTTGTTTTTACTCTCCTCTCTTCAAAGTGTACTTTTGAACTTTTTGAAATTATTTTTTTAGATATATCTTTTTTTGGTGAAATAAAGAGTGAAAATTGACTTCACAATTGATCAATAATTTGGAAGGAAGTATGCAATATTATATATAGTTATATAGAAGATTGATTTGTTGTTAAAATCATTTTCCTATCGTGTAAGCCTATTAGTGTTCACTTTAGTTGTAGTTTCAATTTTCATCTTGAATTAAAGAAAAAAAGTGGTTGAAGGTTGTTGTCAGAGTTTGATTTCAAAAGTGCCAATAGTCGTTGACGCCAAATGTTGCGGGAGTTAACATTAGTGGTGGTCGTTAAGGCATGTTGTTGGCGATAATTGTCACAGGAGTTAGTCGTCGATAATGACTAGTAAGTAATAATGAAACGAAAATGCTATAGAAGATAATAATAAAAACAATCTTTAAAATTGTATGACTTAGTTAGTAGATTTATGAAAAGTAATATAATACAATATTTCAAAATTCAAATCAAAAATTGAAAATAGAAAATTCTTTAGATATGAATTTGGAGAATTTTCAAACTAAAAAGTGCAATTAAAGGAGCTGATAAGGGCATTTTTTTTCTTTTTTGATATCTGTTACGTGCACCTCGACTAATCTCACCGGACAACCCGCCTGACCCTATAACATTTCGGTATGAAGGAAACTCATAGAAAATTAATTCCTAGGTAGGTGGCGACCGTGGATGAACCCTTTGACCTCTTAGTCATTTATTGAGACTATATCTCCTTTATTAACAAATATATATACATGTATACTCGTACATTTTGCAATAATTCAAAAGAATGATGTGTTTTGCTATATATATATATATTTTTTTGAAAGGGAAGTGTAACGAGTGCAATAGGATTTGATTTTCCTAAATAATAATGACATGGGCCGTGTGCATCGGCCCAACTTTTATTCAAATCAAATGAGAATGTAAATACTATGAATCCGACTTGCTCCATTGGCGTGAAAAAAAAAAAAAAAAAAAAAAATCCTTGAACAAGCCGAAAGTGGCTGCTTTACCACGCTCTCGTCTTTCTCTCTATCTTCAACGGCTTTCTTTAAGCTACGAACTGAACTGCACACTCACCATGTCCAAACCCTAATTTCCTTCGACTTCCTTCCAGAATGGTGCCTTTGAGAATTCTTTTCTCTGAACCTATGTGTCTGGCATGAGAAGGATACCGGAGGAGGTAAGAAGACGTTTTGAAGGAGTAATTTGGATGCAGCAATGGCTGAGTTCGATCCATCAAAGAAAGTGGCCGATAGATATTTAAAGCGTGAGGTTCTCGGAGAGGGTACCTATGGTGTTGTATATAAAGCCATTGATACTCAGGTAGGTCTCTGCCCACCCTTTTTTAATACGATTCTGCATCAAGATGATATGCTTTCTTTGCGTGAAAATTTAATAACGCTTCGATGACTTTGGAAGAAATATGTGGGAATAGAGAAGAGACGGGTAATTTGAAAAGTTGTTGCTAAAATTAGCTGTAATTGATTTGACGATAATTTTGAGATTGCTACGGCAGCTAGGAAGGCGGAATATGGCGATGGCTTCTGGAGCTATTTGGTGTATTTTTTTTTTTTTTTTTTTTTTTTTCCAGTTTGGTCACTTTGGTTATGTTTCAATGTGGTGGAGTGTCCGGTTCTTTTGCCCTAGGATATACTAAAAAGTAAAATCAGATTTGTTTACCTGAAGTGTATCCAAGGTGTTAGTTCTTTTGTTTACTTGAAATTCTGATTGTTAGGTGCTTGAAAATCGAAAATTAAACTATATACTCAGTTTCTATTAAATCAACGAAATAGGGTTTTCAACTTGATTTTCCAACTTCCTTTTTTACTTTCTAGACAGGCCAGACGGTTGCAATTAAGAAAATTCGGCTTGGGAAACAAAAAGAGGGAGTAAATTTTACGGCTCTTCGAGAAATCAAGCTGCTTAAAGAGCTCAAAGATTCAAATATAATTGAGTTAATTGATGCATTCCCTCACAAAGGAAATTTGCATCTTGTATTTGAATTTATGGAGACAGACCTTGAAGCTGTTATACGCGATCGAAACATATTTCTTTCCCCAGCTGACATAAAATCATACCTTCAGATGACTTTGAAAGGCCTTGCTTATTGCCACAAGAAATGGGTTTTACATAGGTATCCAAATTTTTTATAATACTATTAGTATTATTTTTACTGTTTAGCCCGTTCAAATTATTTAGCATCTGGATACCTGTTCTTTACTTTCTTTTTATAATATGCCTACTTGCACTTTACAGGGATATGAAGCCAAATAATTTGTTGATAGGATCGAATGGTCAACTGAAACTTGCAGATTTTGGTTTAGCTCGGATATTTGGGAGTCCGGATCGTAGATTTACTCACCAGGTATACTTCTTCTCCCTCTTTTGCATTATTGATAAATGCAGGTAAAGATTTCTTGTTTGAAATCCCTCAATCTAATTTGTTATGTTAGTAGCTGTTGCTTTTAAAGCTGATCGTATTAAATGGCCTGGTTATGTATTAACTATTATGGACGGAATTGTTTTTTCAATATAGAATAGTACAGGCTGAGAACCCATCCTCATTCTATTGTGGTCAGATATTTCATCACAGGTGTTTTTTAAAGCACAAGGCGCAATAAAGCTCAATAGTCTTCTGGGGCCTAAGCACAAGGTGCAAAAAAAAAAAAAAAATGCGGACTTTTTATTATGAGGCGCACTATGTGTAAAAGTACTACATTAAGAAGAGAAAGCATAGTTGAAGTTGAAATATGACAGAAAGACCCCTAAACACAAAAAATTTTGCATTTAGGCTCAGTAAATTAGATTTTTCTAGTTAATAAAAAAGGAAAAACCCTAATCAATACTATTTTTAAAAAATAATGAAAAAGCCCCAAGGCCCAGGACTTAGAACCTTGGGGCTTCACAAAAGGTGTGTGCCTGAGGCGCCCCTTACTTTTTGAACCTTGCCTTTTCAATGTGAGGTGCTAGACCTGTGCCTTGAGCTTAGGTGTGCGCCAGAGAGAACTTTTTATAAAACTGTTCATCACCATCCCCTGAATTTTCATTCATCTCAATCTTAACACATATATCTGCAATATTTCAAAATAGGTGTTTGCCCGATGGTACAGAGCACCTGAGTTATTGTTTGGCACTAAGCAATATGGTTCTGCAGTGGATGTTTGGGCAGCAGCTTGTATTTTTGCGGAACTACTACTTCGTCGTCCTTTTCTTCAGGTATAGACATATTTGTAAATATAAACGATCCACATGATGCTGGCTGATGCGGTGATGTCTATACCATGAATCATATTTACTCCTCCCTTTTTCTGCTTGTGATATGCAGACTTAACCATGTAAATAACTGAAGTATGAACTTAGTCTCATGTATTAACTAGTCTTTCTATTCGTAGTGGTTCCATGTTGGCATTCAAATTGGGATGAATGATGCAAAATATGAGAATTTCATGTTGTGCTCGTTCTGTTTACTCATTTTATTTTTTTGTACCAGAAAACTCATTTGACTTCAATGCGAGCCCTCTCTTAATAACAACCAACCAACCAATGTATATTTTGAGCTTTCGAATTAAGCATGGTACATCCACATGGTTGTGTACTTACAAATCAAGCTTAGAACTAGTTGCATACAATAAATTATTAAGCTTCTATCTATTTTGGATAATAAATTGTCCCGTGGGATTCTTGCTGAGTATGAGTCATATCCTATGCCATGATAAGAATGTTTCTATAAACACGGAGAGTCTTGCATTGCCTACAGTGCATTAGACTTTCCAAGTATATTTTAGTATGAGAACTGATTTTGCTAATACCAATTTAGCTCTCAAATTTAACAACCCTTACCCTCTTAGTTTATTAAGCTTATAGTTGAGCAGCCTACGTCTACATAATCTGTGTTTAGTTTCTTGGAAGAATGGGCTGTAGAAACCTGAGTTTTGTGTAGATGGTGTTGTTAGGATGTGGTATAAAGGTAAGTTTCATAACTTGTAAGTTTAACTAACCCATTTTTTCTTAACTTCAAGTTACCTCCAGATGTTATTCGTTTGTCCATTTTTCGATAACTATACCCTTCTGAGAGCCCTAATGCTTAGTCACTGACAATTATATAATGTTCTATTTTGAACCTGTACTTGCATATTGTTCTTGGATTTGTATCATTATGTAAAATAGACTTATGTTCAAATTTTGGTTTCCTGGTTTTCTTTTGATTGTATCTTAAATCATTTCTGTCATTGACAGGGTTCAAGTGACATTGATCAATTAGGGAAGATTTTTGCAGCATTTGGAACTCCTACGCCTTCACAATGGCCTGATATGTTATACCTACCTGATTACGTTGAGTTCCAATATGTTCCTGCACCTCCTCTACGATCATTGTTTCCTATGGCTAGTGATGACACGCTGGATCTCCTATCAAAGATGTTTGCATATGATCCAAAATCTAGAATTACCATTCAACAAGCATTGGAGCATAGGTTTCATTTTTAATATATGAAAATATAATTTAGAAACCTATAATTGTTTTGGATACATTTCTTACAGTTTTTCCTTTTTAGGTACTTCTCATCTGCACCACTTCCCACAGATCCTAGTAAGCTTCCAAGGCCTACTTCAAAGCGTGAACCTACGAACTCTCGAGTTTTGGACTTAAATTCAAATGAGGGTCCTACTGTCCTCTCACCTCCCAGAAAGTCGAGAAGAGTAATGCCAGAGCGTGAGGCTTTTGAAGGAAATGCACATCGAGCTGATAGGCTTGATGACCATGTTAATGAGGTGCGAGAGGTAGCTGCTGGAAATTCAAGCAAGAATGAAGCAGTGCCTATGTCGTTGGATTTTTCTATTTTTGGTGGAAAACCTCCAAATAGACCTACAATTAACAGGTAAATTTTTCTCATTCTGCAACAATAATTTTCTTGTGTAAATTGCTAAGCCGATTGTCTGCCTTAGCTTGAAAATGGTTTTGAAGCCATGGTATATAGGTGGTATGGACCTTGCATGTAATCTCATAGTCTGAGTTTGAATTAATTGAACTATGAAACAGTGAAAATTCTAATCATATTGACAATAGGTAACAACTTAAGGACAAGGTGTGGGGAGAACCCTCCCTAAGAAAAAACTATCATGAAAAGCCTTCATAAAGTCAAGGCTATAGCCTATAAGAACGCCCAAAATCATGGGATAGTAATCTTACAGGTCCCCATTATCAGAGATACAAGCTGGATGTTTTTCTTAGATAATAATAAACAGTTTCATCGATTGAATAAAATTTTTGAAAGAGATGTTTTAAGATAGTTGGACCAAGTTTTATTGTGTTTTGATTGTAAGTACCTTATTGTGCAGCATGTAGTGTATTTCTTTGATAACTAACTGCAATATCAACATGTTCAATTTTTCATTAGTGATATAGGTAAAGAATTGGTCATGTCCCTTGAGCTGTTTGCTTTGAGTTTTTCTCATGGGAAAGCATATAGTAATAGTTCTTGAATGTGCATGGTTGCTCCATGTGGATGGCGCGTCCGCATGGGCATAAAACCCCTCTTTGGGTAACTTGTATACCTCCCAAGTCCCAACATGGGATGGGGGAGGTGTTGTGAAATCACAACCCGTGGGCATAATATGAAGCCCACATGATCATAAATTTAATAACTGATGTATTTGAGGATTAACTAATTCTTTTTTAATTAATAAATGGTGACAAATTAGTTCATGAATCAAAGCCTACCGAGAGGAAAGATGCAGACTATTTTCATTTTTTTTTTTTTAATAAGAAACTAAACATATCATATATCATTTAAGCATGCACGTGGTTTCAGGACACCTAGAATTCTGAATAATTTTTTTATTCCCCACCTTTTGCAGTGCTGACAGATCACATCTTAAAAGGAAATTAGATCTTGAATTCCAGCAGTAAGGAGATTTTGTATCAGTGTACTGCAATATGAATTCGGCCTTTGAATTGAATGCTAGCCTGCATTTATGAGGTACAATGTCTTTCGAGTTTGTTCGAACTTGAGTTATTCTGTAGTTCCCCCCCACCCCCCACTTTCCTCTTCCCAGCTAGCTAGTTTTTTAAAAGGTGAGTGTTCTTCTCGATTGAGTATGTTTAAGCAGCTTTGTAACTCTGTTAATAATGCATCTCTTGTAATATTTAGATCGGTTCAAGATTTTTGATGTCTGATATTCAATATTCAGTATCCCTCTTTAGTTGGCTGAGTTAAAAGGAATTTTGCTGAATATCCTCACGTGATTGCTATTTGATTGTTTTCTAGGGCAAATTGTGGAATTACTTCCCAAGGTAAAGACTGCCGGATCGTTTATCTTTTACCCTCTTATCCCCTTGAGCGACTGCTAAATTATACCGGTGTTTCATCATGTAATTTTTACATATAGTTAACTGAAGTTGATTCATTTGATCTCTTATCAAAATATTTGATGCCTCTGCCTTTGGACCATTTCTGCTACAACTCGGTTTTGGGAAGTGTAACACTTAACAGCTTCGAAGCAGTATTCAGTACACAGTAACAGAAATGAAATAAAATTTATACATTGCAAAGATTCACTGATTTTTCTTCTATCATATGTGTGGTGATTACTATTTGGTTAGTTAAGGCACTTGGAGAAAGAACTTCCACAAGGGTTTAGAAATCATTGAGAAGCTTGCTATGTTTCAATAGGTAAGGGAAACGAGAATTATCTATACTGCTTGTAAGACTGCCAAAATCTGCACAAGGTGAAATAATTTCGAATCTTCTAGAGGCTATTATGATTATTATAGAAAGACAATTTGATTTACTTCTTACATGGTTATGAGTAGTATTTTCCCCTCATATTTATTAAATATGTTGTACTAGAAAATTGATTGATGACATGTTTTGATATGCTTATGAGTTATTTTTTTGAGGTTTGAAATTACTATGGAGCACACTTTTTTATATGGAAATTGTGTTGGAAATTGTGTTAGATAACGTGTTTGAAAGTGTAAGGTGAAACATTAAATTAATTTTAAATGATTAAAAACATGTTTGAAACATTAAATTAATTTTAAATAATTAAAAAGCATGTTTGAAAGTGATATTGAAGATTACTCTCAAACATGCTTTTCTTGTAGGGACAATTGAATGAACCCTAAGTTATCTAAAGCAAGGATCCTTGAGAAAGTCCATTTTTTTTATTATTTTTTTCTTCATATAGGAGATAGCGTAACATATCTCGATGAAATTCTTAACTCATCTTTTGCTCCTTTGATAAAATAAATATCTCAATTTTGTAAAGATAACTTTGTCCCGGTCTTGTCCACCTTAGCATTAAACAGTTTCTTGAAGTGGGCAGTTTGATCATATGAACTTCGATAGGATAATCAATAATCAGATAACCAGAAAACAGATCTTTGTAATACATAAAGGTCGCTCTAGAATTGAAAATGTTCCTTTCAGAATGAAATTTCAAACTCAATACTGCTGAAATATTAGGTTGACTTCAAATTGTTCAACAATGACATGACAATGATGTTCCTTGTTAACCTCATTTGTTAACCTCATTGTGCCACATACAGAGGGACACTGAAATCCTGGCCTCTGTTTGTAGCCTCTTCAGCCTGAAAAAGAAGAACTTAAAAAGATAGCAAGTTTGAGGGAGAAAACTCATAATAACCAATGAACAGTGGTCAAGGTTCACCTGTTTGTCCCAGTTTGTGCGAATTGTTATTCCAAGAAAAAGCACCACTTGCACTAGAAAAGCAGATACAACACCCAACCAGAGTCCCTACAGAAGAAAATGGTTTAGGGGCCAAAAACAGAGTTAAAAGATTAAGAATATGGGAATGTCTATGAAAGTGAAAAGTTGATGGGAGAGACAAGGAGAGACAAGGTTTCTACCTTCCCTTTCATGTTTAAGACAAAAGCTAAAGATATGGAACAAGGAATTCCCACTAGGTAAAAAGAAGCCAAATTGATATATGCACCCATTTTCTGCCAACCACATCCTCTTGCAACTCCTGTATATATGTAACAAAACAGTTAGCATAACTTGTAATATTGAGTTTAATATTTAAGGGAAAAGTTTGGAGATTATCTTTGATTGAACGTAATCTGAGGCAATTTTACCGAACCTTCCCATCATATAGTTTGAGCCAGACACATCTTTTCATTCTTTTTCATTCTTTTAGGTAAAAAAAAAAAAGTGACAGTATGAGAATTTAAACCTCCGAGTTCAAGAAAAGGAGGACATGTCAATTATTGTTGAACTACGCTCATGTTGACCATAAGTTAGTCACATTTGTTGTCCTAACAAAACACAGTGCTCTGCACTATAAGGACAAAGTTAATAATGTTTTAAATGTTTAACAAGTGTTACATTGAGGCTCAACTAGAGAATTGATTTTGTCAAGGAGGTAAGAGACCAATATTGAAAGTTTGAAGAGATCAACCCAAAAATAAGATGATCATTGTTGGTTGATATTGAATACACCTTTTTAGGTTAAGTAATTCAATACTGGATGTCTCATAGCTAGCAAAGACATTCATGTACGTTAGGATTGATTTTTTAAGTGTTTAAAAAAGAATTTTTAAGTGCAACCAAATGTCTTCAAATAATTTGAAAGTCGATACAAACAGACCCTTAAGCAATGACATTGTCTTGAAACTCCACAAGTCATATCAGGCAATGCAACAATGTCTAAGGCAAGCTCGCACAATGGGAGAGAGGTCTAGTTTAGCCCATCCTTTCATTGGGACACATGTCTGCTAGTGCTCTCAATGCCGAGAGAAGTAGTGCTTGTTAAATTACTAATCTAACCTAAAAGTTTAAGTTGATGGATTATAAGAAATTTAATTATATTAATAGTTCAAAACTCTCTTTCACTTGTGAGCTTAATTTGAGAGACCCGAAAAGTGAGAACTAATATTAACTAGAGAGAATGATGTTACAAGGTTTTGAACACAAAACTTCCCCGCTAAACAAATGAAATACAATATCATTTTCAGTGACGTTGGGAGCCAAGGGATCTTCATTTTGGCTTGTCCTCAACTAATGCATCTTAGTTCTTCTAGGCACCTTTATAATTTGAAATTTGGTGTTGCAATTTTATGCCTCTATGAATATAACTCACTCTTGAAAACCAATCAGAAAGGGATGATATCTAGTGTATAAGCCCAATTATTGTCACTTTGGGACACATGCGGATAGCCGCCCTACCGAAAGGGGTCTCAATATTTTGCCACATACGTGGGTTCAGTCCTCTAAGGCCTGTTAGAGCTCTCTTCAATCTGCTCATGGCTAGATCTATCTATTTTGAGTCTAATAGGAAGCCCTTCCTTTTGTAGGCTACCTTGTCCCATCATCCTGAATGAAAAAGTGAAAGTCTCTTTAGTGTGTAAGACTTAGCTTGATTTTTGCTATTTCATTCTTTTTAGAAGAGAGATTGATGTCAAAGAGAGTCTTTGTTCCGTGGATGTCTGACTGGTGGGTGAGGGTATGGTCCGGTCATTCTATCAAGACATGGTCACTAATGTGTGGCTTAATCGAGTTACTACATCTCCTTTTATTTGTACACATTAGTGGGGTCATATTTCCCCACTAGGTAACTTCTTAGCAAATATTATCGTCTCTTGCGTCAACACGTTCACGGCAAAAACCTTCCTCCAATATCAGTGTCTTTTGCACATTGAAAACCAGTTTGCAAGGTGAAGGTGCCTAAATGCTCAATAACTAATTTCATCCTTTGTTTAGCCACTTGAGACTCCTTGCTGTATCAAAGATTCAAAGGTGACATGACCATCCAACAGGCCAAGCAATTTTCAATTCAAGAGCCTTAAAAATGATTTTCTCATCAGTTGACAATTTTCTGATGCCTACGAAGTCAAAAGTTTAGAGTTGAATAGTTGACTTCAACTTAACTGGAAGACACACACACACACAAGAAAAAGAGCAAGCACATGATAATTAATAGGTAAAATTAGCAAGAAGTTTTTACAATGGATTTCCAAACAATCTAATGGGATTTCTTAATGTTAATGCAAACTAATATCGATGAGTACCTGAAAGAACGCTCTGGACACCATCTAAGAAGCTAGAAATTGCTACAGTTGGCATCATAGTTGCAAGGTATCTGATAACTTCTTCTTCTTCACTATAAACTCGACCCCAGAAGTCGCGAAGCAGAATCATGAGAAATCCTACCAGAACACCTTCTGCAACCACCATTATTAACGCAACATATGCCGCAGTACGTGCTGCTTGTGGATGTCCAGCCCCCAACTCATTTGATACTCGGATGCTATCATTCAAAAACATGTAAAAAAACAGGTTGAGAAAAGAGTATTTCATAACATAAGTTTTGGTTTACATGATGGCTACTCATGAAATTCTAGCAATCATCATTGTAAACCACAAGGCTTTGGTTGGTTGAAATATGAAAATTAACAAAGGAGAAGCATAAGCAAGGATGATTACCTTACAGCCGCACTAAGTCCAAAGGAAATCATCCAGAATAATCCAAATATATTAAGGCTGGAATAAGAAATTCATCTTTTTAAGGACTGCACTGGGTGTTCATAATGATTAGAAAGAATTACTTATCAGTCCTTGTAGGAAATAAGATCTGCAATAAAATACCAACCAGATAGAAAGTACTGAAGTTTCTAGCTTGGGGTTAGGGAGAAGACCAGAGAGGATAACTATCATCTCAAATGTCCAAACTTTCAAGCTGTTGAAATCATATCAGCCCACTTATTAGATTAAATGACCATTTTGGCTAACAGATTACAGAACCTTGGAACTTAGTGGTATGAATATTTCATTATAATTCAAATCAAACTAGAGTTAAGAAAGTTACCACAGCATAATAGCTGAAGGAATTGAAATCCTAAGGAAAGCAAGCACATTCTGCAGAGCATCTACTGTAAAACCTGTCCATGTTTCTGAGCAACAAGAAGAGGTCTTAACATAGAGTGCTATCAGAAATACATTAATCCAATAAGAGATTGAATTTGCCAGAGCAGCTCCTCTAATTTGCAGTTCAAATTTGAAAACAAAAATCCAGCATAATAAGATGTGGATTAAAGCTGCAACTCCAGAACTTAGTACCATGGGAAAGACAATGTTTTGAGTTTGTAAGAATTTCACCAGACACTGAAGCTGACCATATGCAACCACACTTGGAATCATGTAACGGGCATATAATCCAGCTCCTTCGGATATCTCTTGATCTTGGTGCAATGCAATTAGAACCAGTTTTGTGTTTGCTGTAATAATGGCAAGAAATATGCTAACAACTAAGAGAACTGACATCGCACATTGAGTGTGTATTCCCAGCATATGATATTGCTTTGCACCGAACAACTGCCCGCATAAGGTATCCAATGCACTAGCCATTCCCATCTGATTATACAACAGAGATGCAGTGAATTGTTATAAATAACTTGGTTAAGTAACAATTATGTGCACAGTTCATGGAACACTGTAGAAAAGATGGACTACCCTATATTATGCATTCCTTCAACCTACATTAGTTCAGCTTTTACTTTTTACTTTTTGATGATGAACTAAAATGAATAACGGGATTTGATCAGGCTAAAACATATGTTCTGGCATTGTTATTCGTTCTGGAAACTCAAACAACAGATGTTGAAACCACAAATTTTGGTTCTTCAGCGTATAGGTAAGGAGAAATAGAGCTCACCAGCAAGCTAAAACCTGTGACTGAAACAAAAGAAGTTGCCATTGAAGCTGCTGCCAGAGTCAATTCACCAAGATGACCCACAAACATCAAAGAAATTATCTGTAAACAGTATTGTAACAAACCGACAGAAAATAAAGGCCCGGCCAACAGTATCTGTCTTTTCACTTCTTTCAAAACTTCTACTCCCTGAATGTCCATCTTGTCTCCTCTTGCTTCATTAAAACCATTCAAAGGCTCGGTCAAACAGTTGTAACAAAGAACTTAGAACCACCCTGTCAGAGTCTGAAAGAAACAAGATGGAGAATTAGAATGTCTATGAATCAATTCAGAGATTCTATTCTACTTGGTCATCAAGCAACACTTTGCACTAATAACATTGACATGCCACACATGCACGATTTCATGAACGTTATACAAATATTTTCCTTGTTCAGAATATACAACAGCAAGATCCAAGTGCAGTTTCAAATCAAAGTATTTAGCACAAGATCAAACCGCACCCCGTTTTCACACAATTTTTTGGTTCCTCTGGCTAGAAAGGAATGGTTGTCTCTTCCAGATTCTTCTTTCTCCAGTGATAGTTTTATGAATTTGATTTTGTCTCATGCTTTGTATTGGTGTAAATGTTATCGACTTTTTTCTGATTATAGCCTTTTTGTTGAATTTCCCATTGGATTTTTTTTAATGTAGTTTCACCGTTAGGTGCTTTTGGAGTTTCTACTCCTTTATTTCATTCATCAAATTGTTTCCCTTCTCAAAAGAAAGCATAAAATCTTTCAAGGTTGTGTTAACTTCAATGAGGAGGGGAACATAAAGATTTGATAGGAACTCAAAGATGCTGTTCCAATTCACCATAACTAGAAGGAAAAGGGGAAAGAAAATAGGGAGTGGTAATGATTTAGACGTGTCAACGTAAATATGGCGATGGGGTTAGGGTCTTTAGCAACTATTAGAATATGTCATTTGTTAGATGATATAATATTAAATTTACCTTCACCATAAGCTTAAGCTTTTGGGTCAATCTATGATTTAACATGGCATAAGAGTAGGAGGTCCTGTGCTTAAATTCCTGTCATGTTAGTTCCTCCCCAATTAATATTGATTTTCACTTCTGGGTCTTCTATATATTTCAAGCCCAATAAGCCCAAAATTGAGAGAAGTGTTAGATAATATAATATTAAATTTACCTTCACTCATCAACTTAAGCTTCTAGGTCAATCGGTGATTTAACATCATCCCATATTTCTATGGAAAATACAAAATGCCTCGTATTAATAAAGATGTTGTCTTACTGATATGGGACAATACTTGCATCCTCAACTTGTATATAAAGAGTTTGGAATGAGAAAATCTAGTCTTGAACAGGAGTGGAATCTCTTGAAATTAGAACAAACCCCACAAAAGCTTGGAGAGAATGATACTCCACTGGCTTCTTACAACTATTATGCTTAACTCTTTCCCTAGTCCTGACTCCTGAATTCCTCCTAAGAATTCCCTTTATGAAGAAAGATATAGATTTTACACAAGCAGCTGCAAAGCATGAGACAAGAAGAAGCTATTTTGGCTATAACTGCTCCAAATCCCATCTCACCAGATATGAAAGATTTATGAAGCATGATTGCAAATTCTTGGTCATAATACTTGGAATCAACCAACTTATAGTGGACTTGAAATAGTAAATAAAAACCATAGATTTATCTCTCAAAGAACACAAAAATCTGAAAGAGGAAAGGTCCTTCTCAAGCAGGAAAAGGCAGAAATATTTCACACGAGATTCTTCCTTCTAGCTTCTCAAACCAAAACATGAGAAAAATCAAGTAAATTTATAATATTTTATGTTAAATGTCTACCCAAAACAGGACTCCAAAGTACTCACCATTAATGTATAGGGACTTCAACATAAATGCTCACCTTTGGCAGCTAAAGGAAAGAAACAATAAGAAAGAGGTTTCTTACCCTGTTGTTGTTAAGCAAGCTTGGTGCCCTCTATTTCACTTTTTCTTTTTTTCTTTTTTTCATTTTCCATTACTAAAATTATTATTTTATAAATTCTCACTCATGCACAGCACCAAGTGTCCTAGTTTAGGGAGGTGTGCCTTAACCTGAAAAATGACAAAACTAAGATGATGACAATTTTCCAGAAGTACAGGAGATAACTGCAATTAGAATGATGTGTTTGGTTGTTTAGCTTTCTTTTCTGATTATTGATTTTATCTAGTATGAATAGAGTATTAATCCACAACATTCTCTCCCTTTCTATTGGAAATATCTCAAAGAAAATAAGCATTTGGATATATCTTTTATTGGTGAGATTGAAGTTATAACTAAGAATGATCATCATATAAAGATATATCTTTGAATTTTATAAGCTTATTTAAGTAACATTGACTGCATTCATTGGTTTTCCAGGGAGGATTCATTGAAAAAATTCTCTACGCCATCAAAAAGTTTCTTTGAACCTCGAAAAGATCAAAATAATCCAGCAAATGATCACAACCTACCTTTATTCATAAGGGAAATACTCCAACTTCCATATACTTGCTGTTCTCTTACAACTTACTATCCACTGTGATCTGATGTTTATCATGTTCATTATGTATTGAATTTAAATATAATTGTACATAATTTCCCGTGAGCTTTCATGAGTAGATAGAATGATTTCCAAACACATGGAAACTGAGAAACCAACTTCGAGAGCAAGAATCTTTAGGTAGTTTTCGTCCAAGAGTCGTATTGCAAATATGAGGCTTCTGTACTCTCATAAGGCAAGTAACTTCACATCAAGAGATTAATCACAGAGCTTCTCCACCAAAGAAAAGCTTTAGTTTCATGAGATGGCATTCACTGGAATTACTGCATCATACACTCGTTCTGTAGCCATCTTTGCCTGAAACAATGGATAAATGCATCAGAAATATCAAATTTCAAGGGAACGAAGGAAAGTTGAAATTTGTGTTTAGAGTTGTACTTCTTGGTCCCAGTTAGTGCGGATGGTAATGATAGCAAGAGAAAGTGTTTGGACAGCAAGTGCACTGATGATGCCTAACCACAACCCCTATTAAGGAACGTTTTCAAGGTTAAAAAATTGATTAGTAGTAATTATAGGAAATGAAGTAAAATGGTGAAAATGAAGAGTGGAGATCACTGTGATTTTCATTTTTACCTTTCCGCCGACGTGCAAGACAAAAGCAAGCAAGACTGCAGATGGGATTCCCACAAGATAATATGATCCAAGATTGACATATGCACCAATTTTCTGCCAACCACATCCTCTAACAATGCCTGCATTTTATTTAAGCATATACAAACAGATTCTTCAAAATGCCATTACTTTGTGTAAGTAAAATGTGTATGGTTGGATCACACAGGTTAGAAAAACATCGTACAGACAGGAGGATCAAGCTATCTGCGACTGTAGAAATGTAATCCCAATTCTAATATTAACAAAACGAAGAACAGAGAGATTTAGCAATTTACTCATGTCAAAGGAGACTGGCAAACAGGTTAAATTCATTGGATTCCGTACTACTTATCAAGGTTTACCTAAAAAACTCTAATATTCTGTAAATAATTTGCTGGTTTCCTGGCAGAAAATGGAGTTTCAAAAAGATGATGTTTGATTTCTTAGAAACCAAATCGACACAAGTGGTGTTTTTTGGAGAATTCCTCTTTCCTTTCCATTTCATGTCTTAATACCCGACTAGAAAGTTTCAGTTTTAGACAACTTGGTTCGGAAGTTGATTTTAATGATAGGGGCTAATGACAGCCACTACAAGCTAGCTACTGGTAGAAAAGATAACACTATAAACTATGATGTTTGTTGGCACATGGTAACGAATTCAAACTATGATGGTCACCAATCAATGATTTCAAATATCTCATGAGTTTTTAAGTGTTATCCAGTTAGATTAGTGATAGCACATGGAAGCTGTGAGATTAGTGTAAATGCATGCAAGTTCATTCAAACAGCCATGAATATCAAAGAAATCAGAACTAATGACAGTAAGAAAATTCAATCTTTGAATTAGAACTTGCCCTCCCAATAATCGAACGCTAGCAGAAGGCAGTCTAACTCACAAGTCACAATCATTGGATTCCACCTCTACAATTTTCAATTCAAGGCTAGCAGGGGGCAAATGAAATGAAATACATATAGAGAAGAAAAATATACGATTGTAAAAGAACTACAAAATATGAACCTGAAAGAACACATTGGAGTCCATCAAGAAAACTGGACACTGCAATTAGGGGAACTATGTCCGCTACATATTTAACCACTTCTTGTTCGTTGCTATAAGCATAACCCCACACATTTCTTATAAGAATCAAGATAGTCCCAAGCAGTAGCCCCTCAATAACAGCTATTGTCATAACTACACACCCTGCTAGTTTTGCTGCTGCAGGACGACGAGCTCCTAGTTCATTTGAAACTCGAGTGCTTACAAAATACAGTAGAAACACAGAAATCTCAGTTATAAATGTATGCTATCTATTCTTAAAAGAAATGCAAGATTCTCAGTTACCTAATTAAGGAAAAATGGAGAAAGACATGAAAATGATCACTTTTAAGTTATTGGTAGAGAAAATCGATATTCTTATGAGAAACAGTGACAATTTACCTAGCAGCAGCACTCAGACCCATTGGGATCATCCAAACAGTTAAATCTGTATTAAGGCTGGTAAAGAAATGTGTTGGTCAAGCTAGAGGTGGTTAGATAAAAGAAAGAGAACAAGTTTGCTGCTGAAGAACTTATGTAACTAGTTTATACCTAATAGAAAGCACTGATGTCTCTAATTTTGGATTTGGGAGAAGTCCAGACAGAAGAACCACCATCTCAAATGACCACAATTCCAGGCTGTTGAAAATCTTTTTGCACATTTTTAGAGAACTGCATCTTTGTGATTATGATAAAAGGAGAAACAGTAAAAGTGAGAATTACCAAACCATGACAGTTGAAGGAATTGCAAGTTTAAGAAAATATGGGATGTTGTGAAAAGCCAGCCCTGAAAAGCCAGTCCAAGACTTTGAACGTGAAGAAGAAAACTTAACATAAAGTATCAATATAAATGCATTGATCCAATAAGAAATGGAGTTTGCCACAGCAGCTCCGCGAGTTCCAAGCCCAACTTTGAATACCATAACCCAACAGAGGGGGATGTGAAGCAAAGCTGCTATTCCAGAACTCATCATCATTGGGAAAACAACGTTTTGGGTCTGTAAAAATCTGTTCAGGCATTGAACAAGACCATGTGCAAAAAGGCATGGTATCAAGCATTTAGCATATTTCCCAGCTTCTGCTGAAATTTGAGCATCTTGGCCAAGTAATTTCAGGATTTCTCCTGTGTTAGCCCAGATGACTGAAAGAGGAATGCTCACAAGTAAAAGGACAATCATTGCTCTTTGCATATGGATACCCAACATATGGTACTGCTTTGCTCCATAAGATTGGCCACAAAACGTATCCAGAGCACTAGCCAGCCCCATCTAGAACATGTATTCATATTAAGACCATTTGAGGCATCATTCTCAATTAAACCATGATTGACTATCAATATCTGTTATATATGAGACATCATGGATAGAACATAAAATTGCAATAAAAATGTTGGAATTCCTTGTATTTGTATTTATCTTATTTACACTTTTAGCCCAAAAGGTTAAAGGAATGCACTATATATATACTCTTTAACTCTACTAACAACTCCATAGCCTGTAATCTAATATTTTCTCTCTAATAATAAACTCCTCTCTTTCTCTGTGAACATAGCTAACACACTATTAGTAAGTCATGTAAATATCTGCGTCGATTTCTCAATTGTTTACGTTTTCTCACTTTCTTTGTTAGTCGATTTCATAACATAATGCACACAGCTTCTTTGTTCGCTCTGTGATGCGAAGTAATAACAAATAATTTTCTTCTAAAATAAGATAAGACCTCCACCTTGTGAATGTAGCCCTCCGGAAAAAGTATGAAGGCATAAAATCTAAGTAGATAAGTCACCCATTACCATTCAAAGACTGAGGGTTCAATCCTCCACTCAACAATGATTGAACTCAAGAAAAAGAAAAAAACAGAAACAGCTAGAAGATGTAATTTTCCCACGAAACAAACAGAAACCCAACTCACCAAGACGGTGAAACCAGTCACCGATGTAAAAGAAGCAGCCATGGAAGCACCGGAGAGAGGCAATTCGCCGAGATGACCCACGAACATGATGGAAATCATCTGCAAACAGTATTGGAGAAGACTGACCGATATTAGAGGCCCTGCTAGCCATAGCTGCTTCTTTACTTCCTCGGCTATCAGTTTCCTTCTGATATTCTTATCATTTATCTGTCTCTCATCTTTCGAATTCACTTCATCTTCAGATGTGTGGATAAGGGGTGAGTTCAATGACGAGTTCTGATCTTCCTCCTCCATCAGATTCTCTACTCATGGAGAGAGCAGGGGAGGTTGAAGATGAAGGTTCCTTATAAATTACATATGAGTGCAATACTTAGCTATGCACCTAAGTTTTTCCATTAATTAATTATTAATAATAAGTGTAATAGAAAATTCAAACGTTGAATGTAAAAAAAAAAATTCTAATTTACATATTTTTAACAGTTTTATTTAAGGAAAATTATTACAAATAAAAAATATAAATAAATAGCAAAATAATTTTACTTTCTATTTGGCATAGGTCGTGATAGGCATCTATTTGTGTCTTATATTTGTAATTATTTTTAACCGATTTTTTATTTTTAAAAATATTCCTTATATTTTTTTTTTTGGCTCTTTTCAAATATAGCCAAAGAAACTAAAATATTTACAAATATAGCCAAATTTTATTCTCTATCTGCGATAGATCGCAATAGACCGTGTATTTTGCTATTAGTTGTAAATATTTTTAACAATTTTGCCGTTTAAGATAATTTTTCATTATTAAATGACTGACATACAAATTACTTTTTTTTTTTACTACAAATAATTAGTTTTAGGGAAAATTGCAAAAACTACCTCTAAAGTATAGTGGTAGTTGCAATAATACCTTTAAACTTTGAATTTAACAAATTAAGCTCGCAAATGAAACTTATATAAATATTAAAATTGGATCAAATTAGACATTTAAACTTACATAATTGTATAGATTGTAAAATTTGTATAAATTTTGGGTTCAATTTTTATCAATTGTGGGCTCAATTTCTACAATTATTGTAAACTGTAGGGTCTAATTTAAACACTTGTAAAAATTTAGAGTCCAATTTTTACAATTAAAAGTTTGAGGGACAATGCAATTGCAACTACTACCATAATTCAAACAAAAACAAAATGTTTTTAACAAAAATAACTAACCCATTATGCTTCTACATATTAATCCATATATAGATATTATTTATACACAAGGTAAATATCACATGAGTACAATAAGTTTTCAGCTGAAGTGAGGATTTTATTTAATTTCTTAGGGTGTCACCAACCAAATATGTTCATACTTTCATGTGAAACAATGAGTTAGGTAATTTGGTTGCGACCATAATACTAAAGATACCCATAACACCTGTGTGGTTTTGTGTTGGATCATATTTGGATACAAGACTCCCCAATTCTCCTTTATTAATCTTCACATCACCCAATTTTGGATAACAAGTTGACATTCCAACAACATACCCATCTTCATTTCCTATTTCATCTCCTTTTCCATAAATTGGTGATGAAGAACATAAAACTCTCCCATCCTGTTACAATTATTACAATCCAATTAGTTTTGGTTTCAATATTTTGTAGAACTCGATTATTATTAAAACAAAATCATTTGGTTATCAAACAACGTCTAATTAATTACCTCTCCGTAAAGGGTTGCACCAATCCCACCAATGTGCTGATGAGCCACTCCATACACAAGAAACCCATTGTCTTCGAACATCACCTTAGATCTTTTGATAGCACCACACTCACCATCCAACTTGTTTGTGAGGGAGCAAGATTCTACATCATACTCAACCTACATACATATACATAATTAACAACAAGTTTAGTCGCTCAAGTAGCAACTTTTCAAACTTTTTATGTCGTAGGTGTTTAATAAGTCCTTAAATTTTCAATTTTAAGTTTAATACTCAGTTGTTTTTAAAATTTAAAAACTTATCCAACACAAGATTGAAAGTTTAAAGATTCATTACACACTTTTGAAAGTTCAACCTAAAACTGGAGCAAACTAAAACTATCCATGTGGTTTTGAGTCCTGATCATAGGCCAGGAACAACAACACAATTATATACAGAGAGTACTCTATATACTACTAAGCTAATAGCCCGTCGTGTGGGCTTCGACTAAATTCATGGACAAAACTTATAATTTAATCTATATATAAAGATAATTTTTGTGCCACAAAGTTTTTCTTAATAAAATAAGTTAGATGCACGGATGATAACTATATTTATTATTTTTTTAAATCAAGTTTATAAACCCTAGTTTTATACCTATACAATACTTATTTGTTTATCCACTAATAACATTCTCAAAATCTAAATCAAAGTTTTGAGAACTGAAAAAAAAAAAAAAAAAATACGTTTTTTAAAACTTATAACTTTTTAGAATTTACTAGGCATCATATTCAAATGTCTTCTTAGGCAAGATGAAAAGGAATGTAAAGAAATGGGTAAGAAAATTAAATAAAAAAGATAAAATCAAATAGTTATGAAACAAGACATTGATCACTTACATGACAGTCGTGTTCTTGAGATATTCGTCCTGTTGAGTCCACGAATGGCTGCCAAGTATCAGTTGCATCAAAGACATAAACTTTGACAGGAATCACAAAATCATCATCCCAATCAACCCATTTCACTGTGTATTTTACATACAAATTCCGTTTCTCTCCTTCATAACCTTCCTTCACTTTACACTGAGTTTGATCGTAACAACATCTAAAACCTCCTTTATAATCTCCTAAGTCATCCTTGTTATCATTATCATACAAATGGCATTTACACTCAAGGCATCCAACTCTATCCTCCACTCCTCTAGTATCAATGACATGTACATTAAGCATCCATTTCTCTTGATATCCTAAAGGAACTTCCTCTTCATTTCCAACTTCAATTCCGTATGGGTTTGGAAGAAAATTTGATGTGTTTCTCGATTCAGTTCCCATACCATAGAAATAGGATAATGTATGTGGTTGGCAAACTCCATTGTTGCCGGCAATAATAATGGAGTCTGCGAAATCAGGATGTGTTGCGGTTTTGTTGTGTTGATAATATCTCACGAGTGTCCAGTGATGGAGATATGCGTCGAAAAGTGAGACGGGATTGGATTGTTGGTCCACAACTTCGGCGTCGAAGCTCTTTATTGCAATATGGCCTTTGGGAAAGTTGATATCGTAGTAGAATTTTTCAACTACTGAACCAGGAGTTAAAGTGAATAATGGGGATACATAACTTTGCGTTTTTATGCTTTGCTGGTTTATTTCAATGCCTTCCAAGTTTGGGAATACTGTCACTATGACCGCAATTGGGAGCAACCAATGCTGAAACAACATTGTTATCTGAAAAATATATATTATCAACATAGTCAAACAATAATATCAAAACGTAATAATAATACTAATGGAGGCCCACTATATGTTGAATATCATACCAACAAAAATCTTTATATATTTTTTAAATTTTACTCTCTCATAAATACGTGATATTTTGTTATTATTTTTAAATATTTTAAATAATTTTTTTATTTTAAATAATTTCTCTTATTTTTATAATTATATTAATAATAAATGTAACAGTTTCAATTTAAAATTTTAAAATAGTACTTAACTGTCTAAAAAAATATAATACAAATACATGATAGATATATATAAATTATTTTCTTTTCTAAAATTACAAAAGGTAGAGGGTCAAACAATAATATCAAAAGGTAGGGTCACTAATTTCAACAAAATAATAATAATAGGGCCCACTGTATGTTGAATATAAATTATTATTTTTTTTTTTGGTAAGTTTTGTTTTTTAAACTTGCAGATTTGTATTGAATAGGTACTCAGAAGTTTGAAATGGAAAGTTTTGGATTTTTTTTTTTTTTTAAGACATAAAATTAAATTGAATTGCAATAATAAAATTTAATGGATGTTTAGAATATATTTTCAAATTTTTAATTTAAAAAATAAGTCAACCATTCAAAATAAATTTTAAAATTTATTTTAAACCGTCTTGTCAAAAAAATTTAAATAAAAATGAAGTTTTTGAAACACATCTTTTTAAATCAATCCAAATGGCTCCTAATTTATATCTAATAGATTTCCTAATTATTTTATATAATATTGAATATATTAGAGGACTTAGATACAAAATTAAAAGTTGAAAAATATATTATTTGACATTTTTTCAAGTTCAAATGACCTATTATATACAAAATTGAAAAGTTAACGGACATATTAGAAATTTTTAAAGTTTCTAAATCTATTAGGCACAAAATTAAAAATTGATGGAATTAATTTATTATTTGACTATTTTATTATCATTATATAATATAGAAAATGTATAGTTTTAGTAAGCTTTGGAATGGTAAGGGAAAAAGATAAGCTTTAAACTATTTATCTAAGATTGGAGAAACTAGTAAAATCAGCCGCATTAAGGAGCACGATTGAAAGAGTCGTTCGAGCCTCATAGTTCAGTACACTTTGGAGAATGTGTTCTTATTCTTTTTATCATTTTTTTTTTTACTATTATTATCGTTGTTGTTGGAAATATTTTTAAATTTAAAAAAAATAAACTAAACTATTTACAAAACATAACAAAATTTCATTATCTAATATGGGATAAATTGCAATAGACTACTACTATTTATGTACACAGATAAACTATGGCATTTATAAATATTTTTAATAATTTTGTTATTTAAAATAATTTACTTTATTGTTTTACTTTTTTTTTCTTTAATCTAATATTTAGATGCATCTTAATTTTTGTACTCTCTTTTTCTACACATAAAAAATAATTTTTTAATAACTTTTTTTTGGAAAAATTTAATTATCATGTGTAAAATTTTTGATTGGGTTGCATTAAGAATTCACAATGAATGGTGTAACCCCACCACACTCGAGTATTTCCCCCCCTTTTTCTTTTTTTTTTTTTTTAATTTTTTCTCCGTGAGATCTTCTCTTATCTTCTTTCATCTTCTTCCCCTCCTTTTTCCACGAAATAAATAAATAAATAACAACCTTTTTCCATATTAAAAAAAAAAAAAAAAAAAATCAAAGTTTATCATTAATCAAAAACTTGAAAAGTCGAGCAGATCTAAATGCTATACCAAATCCAAACTTCATGAACCGAAAATATATAATTTTTTTTCTATAACATAATATGAGGCGATTTCTTTATATATATCTTCTCAAAGCCAAATATATATGTTCCAGTTCTATAATTCTTTTAAAAAGTTTTAATTTACTCTCTTTTAGAAATTATACTTTTCTTTATTGGTGAATAATATTAAAAAGATTTTTATATGGCATAATTTCTTCTCCAAATTTCAATTGACTCACTAAATATCAGTTTATCATGAATCAATTTTAACATCAACCAAACTTGAGAAGAAGAAAAAAAAAGTAATGAGAAAAGTGAGTTTAATTAAACATACCGTAGATATATGAAGGACGGCAGTGGAAGAAGGGAAACCCAAGCACAGAGAAAGAGAGAGTGTGTTGTGAATTAGTTTAAAGATTTTGAAAATGTAGGCTGATGAAGATGAAGGATATTTATATATTCGTCACTTTGCTTATTATATTCCATGGCTTTATTTTCTTTATTAGCTATAAATAGTATTTGTGTCCCCCTAATTATTGCCCTCTACAGCTTCTCTTTTACCCCTTTTCTTTTTTCTTTTTTTTTTTCCTCTAAAAATATATATACACATAAATGTTATGGGTCAACATGAGATGAGAGAGGAGGATAATAATAATAATAATAATAATAATAATAATAATAATAATAATAATAAATAAATAATTATAGGACAGAGAGGAAATATAATTTTTTTTTTTTTGACACTTGGAGCTATTTGAGAAACTGGAATGTAATAGGATTACTCGGAATCAAAAGAGTATTGAAAATGAACATTTAAGGAATAAACTAAAATGAGATCACGAACCATGAAAACGGTGAGAAATAGTATTTGGTTGAAATTTGTCAGAACAAAATGACTTTTCTATTACAAATAAGACGATCAAAACGTTCAATCCAAACATTCATTTTGGATTAAATTACAATAAGTCTATCCTATTACAATTCCCCAAACACTTTTGTAATGTATTTGTAGAACAAAAAGATAATTTCCCTACTCAAAAAATATTAAAATTCAAAAAAAGGTTGAAATAGCAAATTTTAAAATTTCATCGGAAAAAGTTTGTACATAAGAAAATGAGATGTTTTAAAAAATAGAAAAATTGTTGAAAATAATTACAAATACAGCAAAATTTTACTTTTATTTGGGATGGGCTGCGATAGACCTAGATAAACATTTTATCACTTTACCAAATAGACATGGATAGATGTATATTTGGGTTTAAAAAATGTAAATAAACTAATAGTTTAACTAAAATAAATTTAACTAAACAGTAATTGGTATGATAACTTCTCTACCTAAAGATCAAAGGTTCAATTTTCCATCGTTATAATTTGTTGCAATACTTGTAATATAAATAATAACGTTGTAAATGAAGAAATAATTTTACCAAAATGTTTTGTCCAACATTTTAGCTCACAAATTCATAATATAATATATAACCATATATTTTAATTTTGTTGGGGAAATTTTTGTTTTTCCTCCAATTTCAACGAAATTACGAGATTTTTCAAAATTTTGAGAATATTCTGAATCTCCTCATTTTTACAAAATTTCGAAATTTTGAGAAAGTTTCAATAAATTTCAACTTTTTTAAGAAAATTTGATTTTTTTAATTAACTACATCAGCTCAATTTAAGTTTTTTAATTTTATAATATTGATTACACACAATTTTATAGTTTCACACGCCAATGTCAATTTCGACAAAGGATGAAACCTTTTATGTGCTATTTTGCCTAATTTCTAACTTTTCTCAATTATTAACTTTATTTTCAAGTCAAAACTTTCATTTCTAAAGAAATTAAATTTGAAAAAAACTAAAAAAAGAACCTATATTTATTTTTAACCTCATCTAAACTTTTTTCAATAAATTTTCACATCATTTTACCTCAAAATTGAATTAATGTGAGTTTTTTTTTCTTTTAGCATCCAAAACTTTTATAATTTCCACATCATTTCACCTCAAAATATTCTTAAACTTTATATTATATTGTAATTATTCTTCCATTTCTTGTTAAAATTTCTATTCTTGCATCAACTTTAACAAAAACATTTATAATAGACATTTAAATATTTTCTTACTTTATAGAAATTGTGATTAAAAATGGTTAGTTATAGTCTAATTAAGTAACAATCAAAGTTTCATTACTTAGTTATAACAAATTTTCATCGATATCTAGAATTTTTTTTCAAAATTTTTATCGATATCGATATTTTCATAAAATTAAAATGTTTGGGTCGATATTTTGAGCCTAGTCCTATATGCTAGATTGAACAAAATCACACCTCAAGCTTCTAATTTCAATCTGTCCAAAATAGATATGAAACTTGGAACCAAAATAAAAATCTGAAGTTTCAATGGACAGTTTTTGAAAATAATTAAATCCAATAGTAGATTCTTTTATATATATATATATAATCTAATGGTAGATATTAGTGCAATTGAATTTTCTAGGTAAAGCCATATACCTAGATATTTATAAATAAAAAACTATATCTCTTATTTTTTAGACAAGTTAAAATATCTCCTTATAAGATGATACTTTGAGTTCATAATTTTTAGATCGGTCAATTTCAATTTTTACTTTTCAACCATAAATTCATCTAAAATTATTGGACTCTGATTTTATATTAGATAACATGAAATTACATCTTAAAATGCATAAAAGAGTAGCAGATATTTCATTAAGACTGCGAGATCTCTTTAATTTTTCTAATTTAAAAAATTTGTCATTTTCAAATATTCATAATCATATATTGTTAGATTTTCCCCCAAATTATTTAACATATATTATTTGATTTGAATATGATTGGAAATTCTGAATAAAAAATTAATTTAGATTATTTAATCGTATATGTCCATCTTTCTTGTAAACGCCAACAAAAACAAGTTGGAAAAAATTATTTTTCCGTCCCTCATCTCTATCTCCTACCTCGGCCGTATCACCATTCACCCTCGCCTATTTTTCCTCTTCTTCAACCTCTGTTCACACGTGGAATGTGTCATCTTTTTCCATCTATTTATTTATATGGAAGAAATATAAATAATTAAAAATAAAGTAGACATTAAAAAAACAAACACCTAAATAATTAGGTTAAATCGTAAATATCTTGTTTCTCTCTGCAATATGTATTGAAGATACAACGACCCAACTAAAATGTTATGTAGCTCAAACAGAGTGAAAGGTTATACCCGAAACTCTATAAATAATAATGCATTCTTTTGACCCATTGCTTTTTAAAAGAGCAAAGGAGAGAAAATGTTTGTTAGTAAAACTTAAAAACTGTTTTTTTTTTATAGTAAAATGTTAAATCGAATATTTAATATATGTACATAATAAATAGGGAAATTATCTTAAATGGCAAATCAGTTGAAAATATCTAAAATTAATAGCATAATACACAGTATCTGCGATAGATCACGATATACTACTATTAAATACACAGTCTATCTACAATAGACCGCAATAGATCACGACACAGATAGTAATTTATCGCCATCTATGGCAATCTATTGTAGATATACAGTAAAATTTTGTTATATTTGCAAATATTTTGGTTTCTTTTTCCTATATTTAAGAACAGCTCTAATAAATAACATTTATTGATCAATTTTTTTTTTTTTTTACCTAGAAAAAGAACTCTCTTGAATTCAAATAAACAGTCAAAATTTAAGAAAGTTATTAAATATTAAGAAATATAACAACAATTTATACTCATGAATTTTGCTAATGTTGATAGAATGTATGGATTATCTTCCACATTTGAAATTAAAATGGATTTGTGGTCAAGTTTTGTATAAATTATTTATACCTATAAAATGTTAATATTAATATGGGCTTCTTTCTCTTTCCCCTTCTTGTGAAGAAGCCCATCAATATGGCATTCTATTAAGCCCAATTACTATTACAAATGTGAAAGTAACTTCTTCCCTTCCTTTTTGGGAAAGCATTTCAATGTATCTACATGAAATTCAACGTTAGACTTGTTGGACTTGGATTATGCTTATGAAGGCTTCAAATCCAAAATCATGGATTTATTTAACACGTTATAAATCTAAAATATATACTATTTAAATCTAAAATCATGTTAAAAAAATAAAATATAAATTTAAATCTAAAATCTAAAATAGGATAGGAAAAGATTTAAAAAGCATTATAAAACTCTACTATATATATTTATATATATTTTTTTTTTGAATAATTACAACTAATTTTATCATTCATAAGCATGTTATAAAACACGTTTTGAACAATTATATTTAAATTGGAGTTTAGTTTTTGAAATTGCTGTCGAACATATATTTAAAATAGAATAAAATATAATTTTTTTTTTAAGGAAAAGTGCTATTCATCATTTATTTTCTTGCTCGATCCACAATGAAAGTTTTCTTTTTAATTCTTTCTCAAAAAAGGAAAAAAAGTTTCATTTTAATTACCTTAAAGAAATTTCCACCTCAAATATATTGATAATATGCTCATTTAATTTTATTGTCCAATTTTAAAGCTAAATTAACAAATTAACAAGCTTTGTGCTAATAAATGTAATATATTTTGACTTACTAAATTTATTATATTCCCAACTCATACTTTCGAACATAAAATTAATCAAAATGCTAATATCCTCATACATTTAATAATATTGCACATTCTAAATCTATACAACTCACATGAATTTCTTCTTATACTCTTATCCTAAAGGTGTCAAAATGTTGTTCCCCTTCCTTTTAAACATGTTTAGGGCAGTGTGAACATGGAAAAAAAGTGAAAGAGAAGTTTCATTCTATTTTTGTTTTGCCTCTTAGTCAAGTAGTAACCATAAATTATTCGATAAAGTCATCACAATGTAGCTAAATATTTTAAAAAATTATAATAAAAAAGAAGTAGAATTTTAAGACTGTGTTTCGTAACCATTTGATTTTTGGTTTTTGAAGTTTGAAAATTGTGTTTATTTACTCTTGATTTCTACCATGGTTTTCATGTTTCCTAAGTAAAAGAGTTGAATTCTTAGCCAAATTGCAAAAATAAAACATATTTGTTAGAATAAAATGATATATGTGAACTGAATACACTATTAAACTCAAGATATTGTGGAGGTGTCAATAGATAGTCTTAATTTTTAAAAACCGCTATAATGTTTTTAAAAACCAAGTCAGGTTTTGAAAACAAGACAAAATAGCTCCAAAAAAAAAAATTAGTATTACCAAATTGGAATTTAGTTTTCAAAACTTGAATTGGATTTTTGAAGACATTGGTACGTAGAAAGGAAGCAAAGAAATCTAGAGGTGGAATGAGGGCTTATAAACCTAATTTTCAAAAACAAAAAATAATAAAAAAATAAAAAATAAAAAAAAAACCTAAATGGTTACCCAACACCAACACAAGCATAACTCAACTGACATGAACTTATATTATCAACTTCGAAGTTTGAGGTTCAATTTCCACAATTCTAAATGATTGTCTAACAAGACCTAAATAATTTACATCTAACATTTATAATAAGACAGTTCCATTATAACGATTGCATTGAATAATTTGTCCATGATAACTTCTTATCGAGCCTTCTCACGTCAACTTGATTGGACTTAGCCTCAAAAGAAAAAAAAAAAAAAAAAGTTAAGTGAATAGAAAAGGGACGACTTATATCCTTCCAACAAGCATAGAAGAGATTTAAGAATAGAAATTATACGATTGGGTTTATCGGTATCTATCTCTGTGGGAAAAGGTATACAAACTTTGAGAGATTTGATAATGCATTCCAATTTTGAATATATAGACAAAGAGTGATCAAATCAAAGTCCATCCAGAAATGGGAATGCAAATTAAAGGCCCTTATCAACTAGTCAAATCCATTATATTATTTCCGAACACTGGGAATCTCAATTTAATTACCTCCCATACTTAGCAATATGGATAAGATCAATTTGTAAGAGAATAATTAATATTTATGTTTGTGAGGAATAAAAGATTTTAAGCCCATTTCTACTCCTTTTCTTTTTTATGCGTTACTTATAACCTCTTATAACAACAACCTACTTTTAAACGCAATTCAATACAACAATTCTATCTTTTACTCTTTCGTCATTCTCAAAAAATTAAAAAACAAACTTTGTCGGGTCATTACGACTAAAGTCAATTTTATTAAATTTAGGACCAAGTAAAAATTATTATGTCCCAAAATTAAAATTTAGACACAAACAAATGAAGAATTAAAAGATGTCACGTGTCTTCAATATGGTCATTTGATTACTATGATAGACTTATCAAATTCAATCAAGTATGAACCACAATCTATAAATTTGGCTAAACGTTTTTATTTGGCCTGAATTATAAATTGGATCAGGTTGAGTAATTAAAGTCGGTTAGGTCAAAGTCCAACCCAATTCAAGTCCTGGTGGAAATTTGGGTCAAAGAAAAGATTGAGTCTAAGTCTAAGCCTAAATTTAGGGCCCAAGCTCATGTAAGACCTATGAAAACTTCTATAAATAGAGGTATTGCACTTCATTTTGAAAATGTTTGGAAAAACTAAATGCCAAAGCTTCAAGATCTAAAGTTTCAAACATAGAAGCTCTGATGATCTAAATTTGTGGAGATTGAACCTTTGAAGATCTGAAGACTCAAATATTGAAGCTCTAAAAATATGAAAAATATAACTCTCATAAAGCTCTAAAGAGAAACTATAGTTTTGAGAACAAGCTGAAAAGCCCTCAAGACGAATCTACATTTGAGAATAAACTGCAAGTCTTCAAGACAAGTTTACTTTTCAAGAGAAAATATTAAAAGACCATTTATTAAAGATTATACGACTCACTATATCGAAATTAATACAAATTCAAAGTTGATTTCAGCTAATTCAAGTTCTTTGAAAATCTCATCCAACAATGAGTTAAACAAATAGAGATCTTACAATGGAACTAGCATGTTTATCTTTGTTGTGCGACAGGGATAAGAAGAATTTTTAAAGATGATCCACTACAACAAAATGAACATTCCATGACACATGTATAGTAGCAAATTTGGATAACAGTCATTAAAGTCCAAAACACGTGTTTTTTTTGGGAGAAATAATGGAGTTTTTCGGATTTTCCAAAATATATGAAAAGTTTTACTACCTTTAAAAGAAAGGAAGACTAAAGATTCATAATATTCGGCCAATTGGGAAGAAGTTATTTCTATCATAAGTTGTGATCGGAATAGTATTGATATGAGGGGTTGACCTAAGGTTTTCGATCTATTTTTCAAATTAGACCCAAAGAAGTTGAATCGAGCCGGAAGAGACTCTCTAGGTTTGGAGACATACTTGAGGCATGTTTAGGAGCTAGGGATTTTGGTCACCTTGGTTGAGGTGGTCACTTGGGTTTTTAACCAATGTCATGACTTTTTTAATATTTGGGGGTGTGTGCTTAAGGCACAACCTATATTGTGTTTGACGTCACTTCAGTAAGCTAAGGAGTCCAAATTGGGCCTTTGACCTGAACTTTTGCAATGATTATTGGACCCTTAGCATCGTTTGTTGGATTTGAGAGAGTGATCAACTAGGAGGGCCAATACAAGAAATTAAAATTAACTTCACTCGACGCTTATAATATTGTCAAGGTGAGAAGGGCTCTCCAAAAGCCATGTTAACGAGTGTTGGAGAGAGAGCATCATGAAGAGTGAGCCACATAGGTTATAAATTGGCACTGGAAAAAAGGCTTTTAAAAACCCTAACTCCCATCTTCTTTCTTCAACAACCTCTCCTTCTGGTGATTCGTCAGAGATATTTTATCTGACTAAAAAAAAAATCTTAACTTTTATTGTGTTTGATCGACCATGAACCCAATGCGAATTTGTGTAGTATGTACTATACATCCTCATTTTAGCCTTAGACATGTTGTACTAAATTTAATATATAATTTGAACTCATACCAAAAAAAAACCAAACAAATGGAGATAGATATATGTTTAATTTTGTTTATATAATCATTATGTTGTTGAGTTTTATTTATTTGATTTTAAGTAACTAAGCTATCAATGACATACATTGTGAAGGGGCATGTGGTTGAGTGAATGATGAAAGGTAAAAGTGGGGTGTCGACACGTGTTGTGTTGGAGGCTTTGGATCATTTTCTTCTTCCTTCTTTGGTTATGTGAAAATGACACAACCACCCAAATTTCACTTTATTCAGTAAGCTAAGGTGTGATTAATAGACCGACAACATATCATCAAAAATCTAAGATAAGAAAATGTGTGTTCAGAGGATGCCCTTTGAATCTTTTAACTTTCATTTTCTTTCTTTCTTTCTTTCTAATTTCTCCATGTTTTCAACTTAGGAATTAATATGGACATCTCTCTGTCTCCCTCTCAATGAGGGAAGATGCTAAATTCATATATACCACAATGTTTCGAGATAATATAATATAATATGTATTTATCATTGGTCCGCCCGTTTCATAACAATCTTGTTTTTAGTTTTTAGTTTTTAAAAATTAAGTATATTTTCTCTTAATTTCTTACCCTAGTTTGTATCTTTGTAATACAGAGTTGAATTCTTAACTCAAATTTCAAAAACGAAAATAAGTTTCTAAAAACTATTTCTTTTTTTAGTTTTCAAAATTTGACTTGATTTTTTAAAATATTGGTAAAAAGTAGATAACAAAACAAGAAATTTAGAGGTGGAAAGAATGTGTTTAAGCTTTTTTTTTTTTTTTTAACGAGTTACTAAAGAGAGGGATCAGTAGATGTACCGGGATATCTCAACTAAGTCGACGTATTCCTAGTATCCTCATCATACCCTCATCCCTAGTATCTTCATCTCAACAGTCAACATGGTTTTTAGGCTTAATTTTCAAAAACTAAAAACCAAAAATCAAATGGTTACCGAACAAGGTTTTAATTTTTGGTTTAGTTTTTTTATTTCTCTCAATTTCTTAAAATAGTTTGCATGTTTCTTAAGTAAAAAATTGAATTCTTAATCAAATTTCAAAAATAAGTTTTTAAAAACTATTTTTATTTTTTAATTTTCAAATCTTCGTTTGGTTTTTCAAAATATTGATATTTTATGCGTACCAAAACAATAAGGTTAATTTAAAAAATAAAAAATAAAAACCAAAAACTAAATCGCTCCAAAAACCGGACATAAATCATTTATTCTTATAATTTCGTGTGTTTTTAGGTTTAATGGTAATTTAAAACTTAGTTTGTGTACATGCATTTCTAATTACTTATAGCGGACTAAAATTATTGTATCATAGTGTTTGGCTGAGAAAATCAAATTTGCTCATAAGCCCTTTGGAAGAAATTAAACACTTTATTAGGCCCGTTTTTTCTAATCATTTAATCTCTTTAGGAGCGTTTTCAAAATTTTGAAAACTGAGGGAAAAAAAAAACTTATTTTTGAAATTTAAAGTTCCAATGTTAAAATAGCAAACTTTAAAATTACCATGACTAAGAAATTTTGTAAAACTAAGTACAATTTTAAAAAAATAAATTTATTTTTTGTCGTTCGCCGTTAATTTGTTAAAAAAAAAAAAAACTGTATGTGAGAAATATATCGAGAATACTCTATTGGATGTATGGGAGATTTTTTTTAAAAAAAATTACTTCATTTTAAAATATTATTTTTAAAATTGTGTTTATTTTTTATTTAGTATTTTTTTTTATAAAAAACAAATTATATATATACACATATATAATTTGACATAGGTTTTAAAAATATGGTTAGAGGGTAGATAAAAAAAAAAATAATAAAAGACTTATAAAAATAGCATTAATAATAAACTTTTAAAATATAAAAACAAAAACTAGGGTTCATTTTGTAACTATTTCGTTTTTTATTTTTGGTTTTTAAAAATTAAATATATTTTCTTCACATTTTTTACCATGATTTGCATCTTTTTTAAGTGAAATAGTTGAATTATTAGTCAAATTTCAAAAAAAAAAAAAGTTTTTAAAAGCTATATATATATATATATATATATATATATATATATATATTTTAGTTATTAAATTTTGGTTTGATTTTTTAAACCATTAGTAAAAACTAGACAACAAAAGAAAAAAAGTTGGAAGTGAAAGTAATATCTATAAGCTTAATTTTGAAAAACAAAATCAAATATATAGGTATGTCACATATAAAACAACACCTAATTTGATGTACTCTTAAAAATGGAAAAGAAAAGAGTTTGGAGATTCTTTTTATTGAATAATAAATAATTGTAAATTAAATAGAAAGGTTCCTAGTGATAGGTTCAGACCACCTTAATGACAAGTTTTATTCGTTGAGTTCTTGTAAGAAATTGGAAATTAAATTAGTAAAAGTTTAAAATATTGTATCCTAAACCCTAATTATTGAGGGAGTGATTTAACAAGACATTCCCCACTACAAATCTCTTTTGAAAGCATATAATTTGAGTATTCCATCACACTATTCTTAAGGTCTCCACTCGTTCACAAAGAATAATATATTTATCAAACAAAATAATTAAACCACAAAGGAAATTGAAAATGAGATTAGAGTAACAAATTTAGTAGCTCATTCACATAGTTTATATATATATATATATATATATGAAATTTGATGATTAATTAAGTTAGTTAATTAGTGGTTAATTATGATGTGATGAAGATGATGGTGACTCCTCGAACCATCCAATTAAAGTTGACAGTTGTGTTTTGTGGGTGATAGAATGTGGCTGGGTCCGACGTCTAAAGTTGATTTACATCTTTGCTTTGCTCATCAAATAAGGTGCCTTCTTTTAAATTTTTCTTCTTTCAAGGAATAAATTCAAACTCCCCCCCTTCCCTTTACTTTTCTACAATCATATTTACATTATTTCCCAACAATCACAAAAATATAGCGATATAATTCATTTTTTAGTTTCGAAATTTGTTCAATTTTAATCTACGTTACTTTCGATAATTCTTAAATTTAGTTCCTCAAAATTAATTTTTACTTAAATTAGTTAAATAATAATAATAATAATAATTTTTATGCAAATAAATATAATATGTGAATAATATTTTCAAAAGTTGTAGTAAAAATACTAATAGATTACAATTTTTTTTAAAAAAAAATTAACAATAAATTAGCATTAGGAACTAAATTTAAGATTTATTGAAAGTATATAGATTAAAATTAAATAATTGAAAATACATGGACTACAATTGAACAAATTTCAAAGTATGGGAACCAAAATGATATTTTAATCTTAAATTTACCATAACCCTGCAATGTTTAAGTTTTTTGAATCAATTGGTGGCTTAGCCTGATAGGATCATAACCTACAAAATCCAAATGAGCATTAGGTGCGAAAAAAAAAAAAAAACAAATAAAATTAGGTAAACCCAAGGAGAAAACATTTTTAGAGGCATATTGAGTAAAATTAAGAGACTTCATAATCTATATAAATGCATGCGTTACTCCTCTAGTTGCCAATGGATAAAATTATCAATATTTAACCCATTTATCTATAAGCTAAAATGTTATTGTAAATTTAATTATATATCTATTATTTTTAAATAAAAAAATTAATTTTCTCTTATAATATGTTTTAAGATGGGGATTTCCATGTATATAAACATACATTTTCTTCTAATTCAAAGGTTCGATGGATTCACTCCTCCCCTATTGTCAAAACAAACTCTAGTAAAGCACCACAACAAGCCAACGAACCGAACCAACCCTTCTCTAAAATGTGGGATAAAATAAAATCTTTACACAAGAAAGCCTCAAAGAAGATTTCAAAGTTTATAGAGTTCTGTTTTCTCTAGAAATTTTGCAAAAATGGATAATATTAACCAAATTAAGCAAAGAGAAGAGACTCCTTCATAAAGAATCAATGATTGAAAAGCCTAATAACTTCACTCGAATCGGACACAACCAAAACCCTAAGTTTGGTTATTTGTGATCAATGAAAATGTGGTAACTTTGATGTGTAAACCCTAGATTAACCTATGGGTTTTATTGTTGACTGCATTAATTCAAGTGGGTCTCACTCACTGCAAAGAATGAGTCAATAGAAAAAGAAAAACAAAATGAGAATCATAACAAACTATTTTGGATCAGATTTTATGGCAAAAATCAGTCTGTACACACACAGTACATTCAAGATTTCATTATTGTTTTATTTTTCAGCTGAATTGTTCAAATCAAATTAAACCCTTTTTTCCTATCTACTTCTGTGTGACTGTCTAATTTAATTAGCAACTATGAAATGAAATAACTTAAACTAGAAAGAAAAAAGAAGAAGGAAAAACCTTTTTTTCGTAAGTTTTTGGGTTTAGTTTTCATTTATTTTCTAAGTTTGAAGAGGTTACGCATTTACTTTTTAAATTTTGAGTTTGGTTTTTGAATTTTGTTTGAATTTGGTAATAGATTTTAAGATTTACAATTATAACATCTATTTTTTTTTCACTAAATACTCAGTATTTGCAGTTAATGTCTATTAATTAATTTTTTTAAAAAATAATGGAATTATAATTTAATTAAGTTTCACTATCCTTTATCACTAGAAATTAATTTTAAAATTTTACTTCATAATCATTGAAATTAATTAAGAAATAATAACACCAAAAACTAAAAATGAGTATTTGCTCAAAATTTAAGGTTAAAAATATAAATTTTGAAACATATGAACTAAATTGAAACAAAATTCAAACATGAAAGGTAAAATTTTAACATTTTGAAATTTAGAAACGAAATAAAAACTATACCAAAACTCATAATCCAAAAACACAAATTTTCCAGAAAAAAAAAGTATTTTTTAGATAATTGCAATGATTATAGTGACATTTTTAAAGAATTGAAAATATAACAAAATTTATCGACAGGTAGACTTCTATTAGTGATATAGTCTATCACGGATAAACTCCATGAGTTAAATTTAAACTTTGCTATCTGTAAATTCTTTTGTATCGTGTTGTATCTACTAATATTTTGGACCTAATCTTTATATTTGCAAATGACCTTTTCTAAAAACAACTAGAATAAAAGATCAAACATCTAATCTCGAGATTAATATTACAAATTTAACCAAATGATGGTGATCCCTTACACTCACGTTGCAAAAGAAGAAGAATTCAAGGGTTGGTAAGATATAATTTAGTACGTAAAAAATAAAAAATAAAAATAAAAACAAAAATCTTTTTTAGAAGATTTTGATCTCGTGAGAAACGGTTAGAATTTGCTAGGTGTGTGGGTGTGGGTGTGGGTATCCTTTTAAAAAAGAGAAAAAAATAATAATAATCTTTTTAAGTTCTTTTTTTTTTTGTTTTTTTTACTAATATTTTTCTCAAATTCTTCTCAAAATTTCCTATAAATAGTGACCATTTGTGTGGAGTCCTTTGATAGGGTTTCATTAATCATCCTCCTCTTCTCTTTCTTTCAATAAATATATCCTCTCCCTCCCTCTCTCTCTCTCTCTATTTTTATTTTATTTTTTTTATTTTTTTATTTTTTTGTTTTTTTGTTTCCCTAAAATGAAGTTGGGGGCAAAAGGAGGAACATATGTGATATGTTGTTGACAGAAGATAGAGAGCACTGATGATGATATGCAAATTCATTATTATTATTATTATTATTATTATTTGTAGACACTCAATGCATTTCAATCCATTTGTGCTCTCTATGCTTCTGTCATCACTCTCTTCACCCTTCCTTTAATATCCCATCCTTCACTTTTTTTTTTCTTTTTCTTCTTTTCATTTATAATCAGTTTTAATTAGAATTATATGCTCTCAATTTTATGTTTTATTTTATGTACAAGTGTTACAAAACCCTCCAAACATCATATCATCTTATAGATTAATGTTGTCAATTTGTCTCTCTCAATCTTTAATTACATACATATATGTGTGTGTGTGTGTATACATGTGAAATTAGTTCAGTTATTTAATTAATAGCCCTAAGAAATTAGATGTGTTGATTTTTCTATGTTTAGGTGCTTTGTGTTGCAGTGTCCAAATAGCTAGGGCAAGGGGCAAATTTTTAAGCCTTATTTGGTAAGGGTTTATATGTTTAAATTAATTATATCTTGCAACTTTTTTCTTTAAATTGGGGTTTTCATTCTCACATTCTTTTCATCAAATTCATGCTAACTACAAACTCTCAAAAACTCAACCTTTAATCAAAAGAACTCCTGATAAATTTCTTTTTACTTTGAATTGTTTCAAAATTAAAGAACCCATTTGATAAAGTTTCAATTTTTGGAAGATGATCAAGCTAAGAAGAACATAAATGGGGGGAAAAATACTAAGTAATTTTTAGGGTAAATTCAGCAGAGAGAGTTTCATTTCCTTCCAAATTAATATGATCATAATGTTCTTTTCCATTTTTGTTTTGAAATTAATGCAGGAAATTATCACCAAGATGCTATATTATGCCATGAGATATTGAAAGAGTAAAGTGAATATTCCTCAAAAGGAGGAAACGAGGCTCACACTGCCACTTGCTTGATTGATATTTGTGGGTGAGAATGGCCATTCATCTTGGCAAAGATATATGTGTAATGTTTTTGTGATAAAAAAAAAAAAAAAAAGAAAAGATTTGGAGGCAAAGAACAAGGGACAACTGAGAGAGAAGGGGTTTGGAATAAATCCTCATACCAAAGAATGAAGCCATCACTTTTCATCCATTCTCATAGATTATTCCCTAATTTTCCACATATTCTCTAACATTTTGGTCCATTAGGTTTGAAATTAACAAGATTGAAGGAACAAAACTAGGTTTTTTTGGTACTAAAATTGTATTCAATTTTGGATATAATGTGATCAAGAAAGTAAATAAATACAATTTTTTTTTTCATTATTTGGAGCCAAAACTAAATCGTAATGTCTCTCACTTATTATGTATATGGATTCAGAGATGCAATGTAATATTATTCTTTGTTATGGTGAAATTGATAATTGTTTAATTTTCTAATTAATAATGGAACTTTGGCAGCTTAGCTTTGTTATATTGTAGATTTTAATTGACAGACATACTAATTCTAAAACATAAGTTAACATGATTATCATACAAGATGTGGGTTGTTGTTGTTGGTTTTTTTTTTTTTTTAATATATTATAAAAAGTACCCAACTAGAAATATTAGGGTTTTTATGAGTAAAGTCTGAACTAAATATGCATTTAAATTTGGCAACATAAATACTCTTAACGAATAGGTTAGAGATTTGAATCATTCCACTCACATATATGTGCATATTCAGAAAGTAGAGAATTTTATGTTTAGAAAGGGCTAAATAAAGTTTTTATCTTTACAATACATATAATTAAAAACCCTAAAACATACATGACCAAAACATTGGGTTTGTGATTAAATGGAGATAAATCCTTAATGTGAGTTGGTAAGAAGGAGTAAATAGCTGATTAACTTATTAATCAAATCTTTCAACCATATAGGAAAAAAAGAAGGAAAAAAAAGGTGAAAAATAACAAAATGATTGGATTGGAATGAGGGGAAAATATCTCCAATATATGGGATAGGAGAGATTGAGGTTGGTATTTGAGCATTGGAGGGGTGGGTGGGCAAGTGGGGCAATATAGTATTGTGCTTGTTCATTCATGTGCATAAAATGGTGTAATATTTGAGCTTAAAATTACAAAGTTTTTTTTTTTTTTTAATTTTTTGGTTGAAAGCTGACACTGTACAAATTAAAGAAATAATTCAACCAAACTAATCTCTCACCTCCTTTTATCACAAATGAGAAGAGATATAATCGGAAAAGATGTTTTTCTCAAATCAAATAACAATTTTAAGAAGAAGCCATAGCTACAATAGCATGAGGAGATTTTGTTTTCCTCTTTAGGGTTGTGACAAAAAAGGAGAAATGTTAACATAAGGTTCCCAACAAGACTAATATTCTCAGTGAAGACTCCGAGAAGTTATCTACTTGAGGCTCTTTGGTGTTCTAAATCCAATTGTCTTTTTAATTATGATGCATCCTCTATTGCTCTAAATTGGATGGTTTTTTTCTAGCCTTCCTCCTTGTATTTTGTTTGGACTTTAAGCTCATACTTTTTTATGAATGCATCGTTAGTGAGTATAGAGATGATGAGGACGCTAAAGATGTTAGATATGATAACCTAGTTGAGATATCTCTGGCCCGTCTATTGATCCCTAGTTCCTTATCTTGTTTTAAAAAAAAAAAGATGTTAATTACTTCCAACGCATCAATTCTCACATCAACACCGACAAATTAGTTTCAGGTCATTCTCGTTCAACCCAAAATTGATGAGGATTCACAAGTTTTTGTTGCCTTGATAAGTAGTTATAAATGAGCCACTAACACAGCCCATGTCTTGTTGAAGCAAAGAAACACACAAAAGAGAAGATTCCACTTGCCTATGCCCTTGCCCTTGTGGCCTCCCCCTTCCTTCCGCTATCAACCAGCTCCCTTAGATACACATATACCCTTTCCAACTCTATGCACATTTATTTTATTTTATCGTATTGGAAAATGATGCTTTATATAAAGCATGTATGCAAGGATACAACACAAAAAAGTTACGAGAATAAAGTTAATGAGTGCCAGTTGAGGGTGTTACAAGAGTATATGAATAATCGACAAAAACGACAAGATTTTAAAGACCAATATAATATAGTCTCCCAAATAACGTTTAAGGATATTTAGTTGTTATTGAAGATGGTTGTTGTTTTGCAAGAATTGTCTACTGCGTGGAGGGATTTTTTTATTTCATTGTGAACTCATATCATTGTTTAGTTTATTATTTTCAATCATGAAAACTCTCCTACTTCAAATATATGATTTGTTCAAGGAATTTTTACATCAAAGTAAAGAATGAATTAAATTGTTTGTTAGACTAAGTTCACATCACATGATATGCAACATTGAGCAACTTGACGCTAGTTAACTCAAAAGACACTCATCTTAAATTAAATAACCTATACATTGATTCAACTTCAACCTCGAGTAATGTAACTTTATTCTTTCCTTTCTCGCTCTCTAGCAAATTTGAACTCTTATCACCGTCATTTCACTTCATGGGCATCAAAGAAAATTTACAACAACGCAAGACAATTTCCGACAAGTTTCTCTTCATTTTTCAAGCAAGAAACAAAATTACAAGAACGATCTTATGAGTCATTGGCCTATGTATACAAGATCTTTATGAATTTGTTATATGATTGATTTGTTATTAACCCTAAAAGCATCACAACCGATGTCTACAATGAAAGTTGATACAAAGATTTAACGAGTTACAAGTAGCAACACAAAAGCTAAGATGGTAAATTTTTAATAATAATAACAAATATATAGATAGGCTACATTTTAATAATAATAACAAATATATATAGATAGGCTACATATGTAGGCTCATCAATTTAAAAAAAAATGTTCAATTCTGAAAATCAACTCTCTTTGGCCTTGTTTGGTAACCATTTTGTTTTTTATTTTTTATTTTTGAAATTTAAGCCAAATGTCATTCCACCTTTAAATTTATTGTTTTGTTATCTACTTTTCACCAATGTTTTAAAAAAATCAAGCAAAAATTTGAAAACTAAAAAAGAATAGTTTTTAAAATCTTGTTTTTGTTTTTGAAATTTGACTAAGAATTCATATGTGTTACTTGGGAAAGATGAAAACTATGGTAAAAAACTAAGAGGAGTTTTCAAAAACCAAATAGTTACTACGATACTAATTGCCAAATGTGTAAAACAACTACATTAACTGCCAGTCAAACCATAATGACACATCTAGCAAAATAGCAAATGGTCTTACCCAAAAGTTCTCATTTGAGTTTCCCATATTTAACCTAAAAACAATAAGTGCTCCACTATCTAGGCAAACACCACAAAAACAACCCCAATATCAGAGTTCTACTCCAAACTTGCACACATCAATATTATACCTATCATGCAATAGCAATACATTCAATAGCTTGGGCCACTCCATGAAAATAGCTTGGAGATGATGATGATAACATCGACAGCGCCAAATGGACTTTGCCGAGTCAGGATCACAGAGAATGTGTATGCTTCAGCAGAAAAAGATGAAAAAAAAAGCTTGACTGCTTGGCTCTGCACAGGGGCTTGTCACACCATCTTATTGGCTCTGCCAAAGCTGGCTGCAGTGCGCTGTGGCACAGTGTTGTCAACCACAATGCCTGGATGGCTGCATTTGGCCATATTAGGCAGTTGAGTAACTTTATGGAAATGGAAAATGAGACAGATTGTTCTGAATTCCAATAAAAGAAAACAGACAGAGAGGCATCCAAATTGACTTCCACACATCTCATCATTGCACTGTGTATTACTCACCCAGTTATGTCCTTTAAATCACAAACACATTCTGTTGTGTTATTTTCAGCTTACCTGGCGTCTCTCTCTCTTTATCTCTGTCTTTATCTTTATGCTTTGACAATGAAAAGCAGATGTTACTGTTCTGTACAAATTAAGCTTGGCCTTTAGTGAATGTCTACTAAAATATAAACCAGAATTCAATGGGACAAAACGCTACCAAATTACAGCCATAGCTTTACCTGTAATGGAAGCATGATAAAGATGAGGAGGTAATTGCACTCTTTGGAATCGTCAACCGTATACGAATGGTATTCATCTTGTAGAGAAGTTGGGAGGATGTTCAAGAGGTTATTTTTGAGTTTGACTTTGTGTATGAGAGTTTGAATTCATATTGTAAGATGAAGTCAAGATTTATAAAATTAGTGTATGACTTGAAAGGTAGGTTCTAAATTTATTAAGTTTGGGCATATAGAAATGTCATATCAGGACAATGAGCTTCCTTCGATTGATGATGAAAGGTGTGATAGCAGAGGAAAAGGCTAATAATGTTTTACTAGATGGAACAATGAATGATAGAAACAAGACTAGTAACTGCAATTTGAAAAGAAGCATTAAGAAGAAATGCATTCAAACATATTACATTCCAATTTGAAGGATAAAACCAGCCATCCAATTTCTTGGCACTTCTTCCAAACTTGTTATATAGACAAGTTAATCTATAGTGTCTTCGGCGGAAGCAGACATCTTTAATGACTATATATGAGACTATGATGGATATAGGTTAGGAAACATTGAAAAATATACATTTATAGGACTGCATAGATCAAGGTATTATGAGACATCAACATTACTTACGACGCTTGATGAGGTGATTCCAGATCAACTTCCTGGTCCTCCCTCAATGAGCGACTGTGAAGATGCCGTGTAAAACTGGTCGTTGTGTCCAAGAAATAAAGAACGCATAACATTATACAGCAACAAGCAAACATAGGAATTGGCCCAAAAATCCAGAGAAAGAGGGGGAATGAGAAGTAGAATGATCGCAATCCAACGGACCAGAAGTGGCTGCCTCGATTCAAGTTTCTGGCAACATACTGAATAGACTCTTTCTGATCTCTCCATGTAGGAACAGTGGCCAAGAAACTTACATGAGCATAATATCTTATTGACTGCACATTGCATAGGAAAGCAACAAGGAAGCACAGCAAGATTGAGAAGTACTTAATTGAAGTACAAAGGGCAGACTTGTTGCCATAAATTAGATGCAGTTTTGCATTACTCATGTCCGATGAGCTGCTCACAAAAACACCGATTAATGAACTGAGAGTTATTGCTGTTGTAGCTAAAAGTGTAGATGCCATTATGTTGTTTCGTATTGTCTGAACAGCTAAAACACCATTCTTCAGTGGATCCTGAAAATCAAACATCGCAACATGTTAAAGCCTTCATACAGAACAGAAATCTTGAACTGAAGAAAATAAACTGCCGTTATCCAACATACAAATATATATTAGTTATATCGAAACAACATTGCAAACTGTAGTTTCTGCAAAAATAAGCAATTCATTTAATGGTGAACATCAAATTGTGAGATCTACTTTAAAGGAGCCATGGACCTCTGTCAAACAGTACAATTGCTGCACAAATAGTGGTACATCTAAACATCTGGATTGTCGTTGTAGAACTGAACTTAGAAGGAGGCTAAGTTAGTATTGCATTGAAGAACTTTCAGTTTCCCCATGAACTTGTGGTTTTACTAAAAAAAGGAAACATCCGCTCATGAAGATGATTTTCCCATGATGTCATCTGTATTTCATAAAATTATGGCCTTATAAGGCTTGTTTGCTTGAAATTACCTATAGTTTCATCTTATATGTGTAAATTGCTCCAAGGGTAACAAAAAAGAACGAGAGAATGAAATTACAAGAACATTAACTATATAAAATAGATAGAAAAAAAATATGGAACAACAAGAAATAAATTGTGAAACATAAAAGCTACACTACATCTCAACAAATTGTATATTGTATATTTCATTAAGAAGCTTAGCGGGATGTATTTCTCAAATTATACCACTGGTGTAATTCATACAAAAAGAGAGCCATAAACAGCTAACTCAAAGAAAAAATAAAATAAGAGCTCCATTAACATAAAATGATAAAGGTGTATGCTTTCTTCCATACTACTCTGCAGATCACAAAAGTAGATAATAACATTCTTTGTCTTCACCTGATCTTCCAGAAATTGATCTTATGTCCAAAGAAATTGCATAAATTGTCAAAAAAATCCAAATATCTCACTTCACTAGAGCACTCTGCATAATGAATACTGGAAACCTTAGTTTTTCTAATTGGCCAGGTTGACCTGATTGAAACTTGTATTGTATCATTAAACTTAGTGGAAGTTCACAGGGAGATCCTCTATGATAATTAAACCCAACCATCATGAGGGAGAAACTTATTTGAACTTCTATGCAAGATGTCCTTGGACTTGTGTTGCTATCTCATTAAAAGTCTAATTTGACTGGGTCCTCACAACAATGGATTTGAGTTCAAATTAAGCAACCAATCGATGAGGTTGAAGTTCATGTTCTATACTTTTTGGGAGTAGGGGGGAACTCAAGACTTTTTGGATAAGGATAATAGACACTTATGGCTTCAACACGGGTCTATGTCGTTTCCATTTTAATCTCAGTCACATGGAGAAACAGTCCTAGCTAAAGCAAGCATGCTAAAGAATTGAAAAACGGTAGCATAAACAGTAGCATCATTATGGAAAACTCCGCTGATGGTGACATAAAAGAACAATTATCTTCATTTTGGAAAGAACATATCTATCATTGATAAAGACTGGTCAAAACTGGAGTTCGTTTAAAGTTCCAAGCTGACTCAACTTAACAGCTAACGAGATGTTGAACTCAAATAATGGAGAAGGCGGTGTTGAAAGAGGACATTCACCTGTCTTTTTCTCAAATACAATTTCATGGCTATAACAGTGACCAGCATGAAAAGAACCATTAGGAAATTATAGTCATTCAAGGGATAAGATTTTCCATTTGCTAACCGTCCAAGGAATTCTAAGTACAAGCCAGTACCAATGCCCCCACCAAAAACAGAATCAAATCATTACCCAGCAGATTATAGACAATTTACCCATCATAATTCAATTGACAAAGCACCTAATTCTCATATAATTGTGTAATTAGATAAAGATAATGTTCATATCCCACAATTGCCAATAACAATTCCCACCCTTCAAAGAAGTTTTTGAAACTCAAGGAACTTACAGTCATCATGCAAAACACCCATTGCCGGCGGGACTCGGCGTTGAGGCCAATGACCGTCCGTCTGGGATTCCGATAAATGGTAAGGACCAGCCACAAGTGATAGACAGCCAACAAACAGAGACCTAGAGGCACCAGCAGAAAGTCAATGGCAGCCTCCTCCATTGAAGCTCAACACTCAGATTTCTCTTCTCGCTATCTCTAAATCATGGAAGGTAAAGAGCCGAATAGAATAGACTGAGATTGAAGCAAAGGACAGGCAAAGCTTGCTGGAAAAGCCAGTCGAATAGTTCCTATCGAGAGGCTTCAATTCACAGACAACGGAATCAGATCCAGCTCGCTCGAACAAGAATCGCCTATTTTAAATTGGAAAGAAGAATGTGCAAAACGATTTAGTTTTAAAATCGTGATGATGATATTGATCCCGTTGACTCATTCATCCAGTAACGAAATGATTCTATAAAGCTATCTACACTACAACAACTAGTGGAGATATTTCATATTTGAGCACAAGTATCAACGTTGATTCTTACACCATTTTTTAAGAAGTAAAGAAGTCGATTACTGTTTTCATGGCGACACCCTACTGTCGATGATCTTCAACGATGGCAATGAAGAGACTCCCACAATTCGTTCAACAGTCGCACGAAATTCTCGAAGAAAGCTGGTATTTTTGTACGAACGCTTTTTTTTTTTCTTTTTTTCACTAGTGGCCAAAATGAGCAAAATTAGTTAAATTAGTACAAATTCTTTAGTTTTGCAAAAATAGAAAAAAAAAAAAAAAAGCTCAACCCACGTTTCACTTCATACCGCTAATATACGTTTGATACTTTGATATACATTACTAATATACATTTAAGATTTTAAAAAAAATAATTGTGCAATCATGTTGTACAAGCCCACTAGCATCCAATAAAATTGTGTCACCTGTCACGTGGCATAATTTTTTAAAAAATAATTATTTTTTTAATAGAAAGATGGAAATATGGGAATAGGTTCATCCTTATTCTCCTTTTTTATGGTTAAATTATAAAAAAGAATGTATTTGAAATTTCTACTTTTTGTCAAAAATATCTCTAAACTTTCAAATATTTCAAAAATACTCTTAAACTTTTAAAAAGAGTTCAAAAATACCTAGTTTTTGATGGAAATCGATAGCGTTTTATTTCACAAATACTCCTAAACTTCCATAAATTTCAAAAATACCCTTTAACATAAAAAATTTTAAAAATACTCTTATGGTTAAACCATTAATATTTTGTTGCATAAATAACTATAATATTTCAACAACAAAAAATAAAAAAATGCTCCTACCCTTAGTATATTAATCAATTTGTTTTAGTTTTTCTTGAGTTCAAAAGAAATCAATTTTAAAACAAACTATATAGATGTCTTCATTTTGTCTCATATAAATATTTTCATTTTTCTCTTATTTATTCGATTCTCACGCTAATACTCTTAGCAACCAAAATAAAAGCCAAAACTTTAAGTTAACATATAAAATCCCACAACTTATCACAACATTCCAAAAATAAAATCTCCCCTTAAAACACACCAAAACGATAAATAGCCAAATACAAAAAAAAAAAAAAAAAAAAAAAATATCTTACTAACGTACAACCTTGTTAAAATATTCAAGTTCTAAGATCTCTTGGTGCTCCTCCATTATTATATTTCTTCGTGTTATAGTCTATATATTTTAACCAGAGTTGACAATATTTTTTTAATTTTTTTTTAAAAAAACATGTAAAACAGTTAACAAAAAGAGAAGGGGAAGGGTATTGAAGTAGAGAGGGGGAAATAGGGAAAATAAGGAAGCAAGCATATATTAATAGCTTTTTTTCATATATTTTTTAATTTTTTTTTAAGTTTTAGGATATTTTTTAAACTTTTGAAAGTTCATATTTTTTACACAAAACACAAGGGTTTCCATCCAACTTAATTTCTTGTTCTTGTTTATTTTCTAGTTTTACATATTTGATATTCCTCTCATTTTTACTTACTTTTTCCTATTGCTCTATTTATTATTCACTTTCTTACTCTTTACACTTAGTTCATTTGGTATAAGTAAACTTTGTATGTTATCACCACTCATCACAAGTTGACAGAAAGAAGAAACAACCCCACTATTTCATCGTTTGTTATTGCTCTAGCAGAATATCGAAAAGGAAAACAATTTACTTAGGAAGATTCTAATAGGATTCATTTAGTTCAATTGTTTTTTTAGAAAGAAAAACTAAATTGTAATAATTTTCTTCTTGCATTCCTGCCCCAATTTCTACCAAATTTAGGGTAGTTAAATATGAGGTTATAATAGAATATTGTTGGATTGCATGCTATTCACATAGTATTTATTTAGGTACATACTATTTTAGTCTTAGTTCAAAAAATTGTGATTGTGAGTAAATACGATTTTAGTCGTATTCAGGGAATGTGTTTGAGGTGTAGATTATTTTGGTTATGAGTTTAGAGTTTATGTGTTTAAACATCTAATTTGCTTAATATAGAGTCTTTATGAGTTTAAGACTTAGGGTTGTTTTCAACTTTTTTTTTTTTTTTTTTGTTAAAAAAATGTATTGTATGTTAAATATCATATTTTGCAAATAGAAGTAAAAATATTGGTCCCACAAATTTTTTAAAAAATGTGTTGAATTTTAAATTATGTTAGTTTTCGTTCAATCGGTCATTTTGGGATTTATCAATACTATTGAACTTGAACATGCACAAAATACATAAGATTAGACTAAAAATTCATATCATTTAATTAAGTAAAAAAGATACATATTTGGAGGTAGACAAAAGCAAACGATTATGTTCAAAAAGAGTTCAAGAGGAATGGTTAATTAAACATGTTTTTCAAGAAGGAACCGCAATGCTAAAATAAGTTATTATATTATATAACTTGAATTAAAATGTATAAACATTGTAAAAGATTCCTTAGGGGATTTCTTATTTTATTATTTAGTTCAATTTTATGAATGACTTTTCTTCCCTATATACATAGTTTTCTTGCTTTAAATTTTGATGAGACTCATGAATCAAGATATAGATTAGGTTATATTTGGATTGTCTAGACAAAAATGTTTTTTTTTTTTTTCCAAAAAATCATTTTCTTTTAAACAATTTTTATATCTAAAATAAAAACAAACCTATATTCGGTTACATTTTTCTCAAAATTATTTTTTATACACAAGTTTGTTTGATTTACTATACTCAAAAGTGTTTTTTATCAATGTTAAATTTTTATAAAATCCATACCTATATTTGGTCCAACCTAGCTAGTTGGTGTGTATATATATATATATATATATATTTTTTAGCCTTTTAAGATAGGGAGTTTTAATTTTTCTAAAAAAATAAAATGAAATAGAAAATAAAAAATGGAACGGCCGTCGTCCCGGGAAGTCACTGTGACAAATGGCATCACAAATGGCTTCTTTTCCGGTGGCGATCCTGAGATAGGGCATTTTCTTCAGTTGAGTAATTATTTATATCTTCTAAAAGTTTCTTTCTAGTACAATACAATGACCGATAGCGCTAAATCAATTCTCGAAGAGGAGACTTCGAAGCTCGAAACCAAGTCCAAGCGCGGCTCAGATGTCGAAGATGCTGATGTTACTGTGAAGAAGTTTAAAACGGAAGCTTCTGCCAATGAAACTGGACTCTGTACCGCTAGAAATTTGGAAGCTGTTAATGGTGAAGAAGAACTTAAGGTCATCAGGAGGGGACTCGAGTTTGAAATTGAAGCGGATGCGGCCGAGGATAAAGGGTCTAGGCATACAATGGAAGATGCCTGGGTTTTGCTCTTGGATGCCAGCTTGGACTTTCCTGGGAAATTGAGGTTCTTAGTTGTTCGAGTTATTTATTACGGTTGTATTGCATTTGTGTGTGCTGTGCCCTTGTTGAGTTTATATTATATGCTTCATCGGTTTTATCTTGAATTGACAAACTCGGAATCTTCTGGACACATATCTTCATCATCACCGGTAGTATGATGGAATTGATTTAATCATGAAAATGTTTATTGTTAGCTAAGGTAGCGTTTAGATGTGCTACTTCATGAACTTCAGCGGTTTATTCTGGAAAATTGGGAAGCAAAAATTTCAATTAGTTCTTTGTTTTTGTGGTCAGATGTGCACATTTTGCTATCTATGATGGACACGGGGGTCGGTTAGCTGCCGAGCACGCTCAAAAGCATTTGCACAAGAATGTTCTCTCGGCCGGGTTACCACGTGAGTTGGTGTGTCTTGCCTAGTCTGTTTTTCTGCAAATTAGATTAGTACATCATCTAGAAACAAGGACCTCATAAATTAAACCTGTTTTACAATGTTTATATTTGCTCATGCCAAATGGAGGAAGTGGCTAACTTCGTCCATCTAGAATGGATATTAGAGAATATAATAAACATATTGATTAGTCTCTAACAGATAGCGTTTTTTCCAGTATAATCTGAATTTAGCTGCAAAATAGTTATACTACTTTGATAAATAACTCAAAAGGCACTCTGACTTACATGCTAGTATTTTTGGTCATGGCCTATTTTTTAATCACCAATTTCAATTTTTGGGTAAGCTTTAATTGATATCTGGCTGCCTGGCCATGATGTCCTATAACTTTTTATCATATTATCAATTTCCTTGACAGTTTCTATACCTGCATTCTAATCCTGCAATGTACATGGATGTTATTGAGATTATTGTGTCATCTTTTCCTATTATACTAGTGGTGCCCTGCACCTGACTATATTCACATTTTCTGACTTCTTGCCTCTATTTTCCCTTGTTCATGTTGATCAGTTGGATGTAAAAGCAACTAAAAAGGCAATACTTGATGGTAAGAATGGTTCTTTTTGTTTTTGTTTTCATCAACGACTTGGAATTTGTTGTGTTTGCAACTTGATGTATTTAATTGGATTTATATATATCATATATTTGTATTGCAGGGTTCCGGAAAACGGACGAGGCTCTTCTTCAAGAAAGTTCTGCAGGTGTTCGTAACGTTTTAAGTTGTGCTGGCTGGTTACTTTCATCATTATGTTTATACTATAAAAGAAAGCTTAGCTGTCCTATTCGTATCCATGGGAGTATAGAAGGTTCAATCTAATTGTCTGCTAGTAATAATCATGTATAGGCATTTTTTCTTTCAAATGATAATAAACAAAACTCATTAAGTAAGAAGATAAGATTACCCATCTCTGAGAAGGCAAGAAGTTATTAAAGAAAAAAAAAAACTAGAATTCATTTGAATAACAAAAAGGTGTAGTTGAGAGAGGCCCCTCTTCAAGTCAAAGAGGTACCATTCACAATCTCATGAAAATTGTGTTTCTTATATAGTTATATTAAAAATAAATAAATAAAGTTAAAGGCACACCGATCATTTGATCACTGAAAAACATCTGTCTACAAGTCTAGGCTAATTGTATACAGGCCACGCTTCCCAAAGCACGTGTCTGTTGACTGGTCTACAGGACTTTTGGTTAACATGAAAACCACGGCCCGAAGGCAAAGGCATTGAGCAGAAAATCAATTTTATTCTCAGCAATTATTTTGAAAAATAAAAAACACGCAGCTGCATTACTGTGATCCTTAATTGAGATAACTTCTAATCATATTCAAACTCATGGTCTTTAAGTTGTTTCATCAGGCTGCTTAACGTTGATATAATGTTTTAAACTGCACTCTCGAAGAGATTACTCTGGCCCACCCCCACTCTCTACAAAATAACTAACTCCAGTTCCCTCTTTATCAAAAAGTGCCTTGTGGAGAGCAAATCCAGGTGCTTGAAGATTTCTTAGGCTATGGTTAAGAGCCTTAATTACATCTTGTTGTTTGACAAATTATTTCAGGGGGATGGCAGGATGGTGCTACTGCTGTTTGCGTTTGGGTCTTAGGTCAAACAGTAAGTTTATTAACTGTTTTACTATTGACCTGCTAGAAAACTAAATATTTTGAAATCAAATCCATATATTTAATTCAGATAGTTATTTTCAAGTGGAAAAGGGTAGATGGTATGTGTTAAGTTGCTTTGAACTCGAGCTCTTTAAGTAGATTCTTCAAAACTATTTGCCTTCTACAATCGTTGCTACTTGGAGACTGTCTATCTAATCTATGTTCTTCTTAGAATTACTTAGAGACTGTCTCATTTTCAATCAATTCCTATTTTCACATCATTGCAGTTTTTCCCCCTTCCTCAGAAGGATTTGGTTAAAATAAATTGATACAATAAGGATGAATTTGAAAGTTTTTAATAAATAAGGACGAATTTGGACAATGCCATATATATAGGGACCAATCTATATATTGCCTGAATGGTTTACTAAACATAGGACTAATAGACACCTGGGATTTTCTTTTGAAGAGAACATTCTTTTGGAACTGCCATTTTGTAATCATATATGTTATCATCCTTTTTCTTTTAATGCACACGCAGCTTGCTTAAGTTATTGTTCTTTCTGTCTTTTATTGATTTCCTTGATTTTCAAGACCGTTTTTCTGACGGAATTTTGTAGGTGTTTGTTGCTAATGTTGGTGATGCTAAAGCAGTTGTAGCCCGATCTTTGACTACTGATAAATCGACGAATAATCCTAATGGTGGAAGCTCTTTAAAGGCTATTGTTTTGACAAGGGAACATAAGGCAATCTACCCACAGGAGAGAGCTCGCATTCAAAAGGTGATATCCTTTATTCTTCTAAAGAAACGGACATTCAAAAGGTAAGAACTATGAAGATGGAATATATGTGTTACTAAAGAAAAGAACAAGAAAAGAAAAGAAGGCACTAGCTAGAAGGGTAACAGCAAGCAAGACATAGAACAAGCAAAGGATTTATGCTTCAATAGCATTATAACCTTTGTGTGGTCAATGAGAGATATCATCTGAAGATTCAGGACTATACCATACTAATAGATAGTTGGAGCGTTGTATCAGATATCATTTAAGTTTAAGGATTCCTTTTATCAGAAACAGGAAAGGTTCAGGATGTCTTTCAGCCATTTATTCCATACACACATCTGTTGGAGAGCTTAGCATATTTAGTAGAAATCTTATGTGTTCTCATGAAAAAAACAGCCTTAGTAACGGTTTAGGGTGAATACTCGATGTTGAAACAACATCCTTAATAAGATGTGTGAATGTGCGATACAATTCTAGATGTGTATGCAGCCTGGTTAGTGCATTACAGAATTGTTACCTGCATTTATCATTGCACATCAAATTGCACCAGTTTTTGCCATCCTGATTAGAGCTAAAAAAACTGAATTATTCCAGGCTGGTGGCGTTGTTGGTTCAAATGGTCGATTGCAGGGTCGTCTTGAAGTTTCTCGGGCATTCGGAGATCGCCAATTTAAAAAGGTTTTAGAGCATTGATTCATACACCCTTATATTCATTATCCTGGTTTTAGTTGTTTATAAAATCTCATGGCAAAGATTAAGATGGATGAGAAACATAGCATCTTGAAAGAAATTATAACAAACTGAAATCTTTTAATTGATAACCTTTTTTCTGCAATAGACCCCAATCCGAGGTTGACCATTTTCCTGTATGAGCTATAACCAAATGATCTCTTTTAAGCTGCCTTTATGCGTAGCATTAAGTAAACTATAGCCAAACATTCTATGTTTGCCATTATTTTTTGAACCGAAATCTGAGCAGCAACCACATACTACTTGCAGTTGGGCGTTATCGCAACTCCAGACATTCATTCTTTTGAATTGACTGATAGGGAGCATTTTATCATTCTTGGATGCGATGGACTTTGGGGGGTTAGTTTGACTTTCAGCGCCATTAATACTTTTGTTCCATCATTCCGGTTACTGTTGTCATTTTCTTATCTCTTTCCTCTTTTCTTCTTGATTTCTTTCAAAATTGTTTCAGGTTTTTGGACCAAGTGATGCCGTTGATTTTGTCCAGAAATTATTGAAGGTAGGGGCATCCCTTTTATTTTATTTTAATATATTTTTTTTTTATTATTTTTTAAATCAAGAACCTAACTGAGTGATAACTTCATTGTCATGAGGAAGTTATCCATTTCAGTGTTTAACCTTGCTTTGAGGCACCAATTTTCACATTAATCTTATCTTCAAGCAAAGTTTCCGTTATTCTAACAAATGATATTTGGTGGGCTACGTCAAAGTAAAACTATTGGCGCAAATTTGGCATTCTTCTTTTTCTTACAAAATATATTTTGGCATTCGTTTATGCCTCAATCAACAGCAGGTTGAGTTGTTGCGTAGATGAACTTTATTTATTGTTATTGGTTGTTTTTAATTTATTTTACTCTTTCAAATGTCATAACTTTAATGAGGAAAAATGAACTCTAGGTGGAGGTTTTATTTATTATTTATTATTATTATTATTATTTTAAATAACGGAGATGCTCATTTGATATTTATTTGAAGACATTTGTTTTTCTCCTTTCTCTGAAAAATTTAAATGTTTAGTTGAAACCCTTAAAGTTAATTAAAGATGAAGGCCACAATAAATGAAAGGTAGAAGGACCCTATTAGCCAAAAGAGTTGATAAAAAATAGAAAACCTCTTTAGTTGACTTGGATATCACAATAAGAATGTTCATCAAAATTCTTAGAGAGCATACACTACCGAATGGTCCAAAGGTAACCCCAAGGTTTGTCGAGGTCTGTCGAGTTAGTTGAAATTTTAGAGATAATTGTATAGTCGACCCAAATCTTGGGCCTAAAATGAAATATGTCCCACATTTTAAAACTTCAAGTTTTTTGACCTTTTGCTTATGTTATCATCTATGGAAAGGACCAAAACGACTTTATTATGTGTGTGTGTTGGGCTCTTGACGCTCGCTCTTTGCTTCATTGTGTGGCATGGGAGGGGAGGGAAACGTATTTCTAGGAAGATCGTTGGGTGGGGGAGAAATTGCTGGGTGGTTTGTTCCTTCGTTTGTATCATTTGTCGGCCCTTTAAAATCATGTAATTTCTGATTTTATTGTGTGGTGAAGGAGCTCTTATTCCTTCTCTTTTAGGTTCTCTCGTCCTCTTTTCGATAGGGAAGCGGCGAACGTGGCTGCTTTTCTTTCTTTACTTGAGAGCCACTCATTTAGAAGAGGGAATTATGATGTCAGATTTTGGAGCCCGAAACCTTGGGACGGGTTCTCGTGTAAGTCGTTCTTTCATTGCTTGGTGGTCCTTCTCCTATTGTGGTGTCAATCTTTTCGGTTCTTTGGAGGATTAAGATACCTAGGAAGGTTAGGTTCCTTACCTGATAGGTTCTTCATGGTCGTACTAACACGTTGGACCGGCTTGTGAGGAAGATGTCGTCGTTGGTTGGTCCTTTTTATTGTATTTTGTGTCAAAAGGCAAAGGAAGATCTAGACCATATTCTCTGGTACTGTGATTTTGCGAGTCGAGTTTGGGGCTCTTTTTTTCAAACGTTTGGGATGTTGTTTGCTCGTCATAGAGACAATAGTGATATGATTGCTCCTCAATCCGCCTTTTGGGGAGAAAAGCCTCTTTTTGTGGTGTGTAGGGGTGTGCTATTTTATGGGTGCTATAGGGAGAGTGAAACAAGGGTGTTTGAGGAGTGGATAGGGATCCTTTGGATGTTTGGTCCCTTGTTCGTTATCATGTTTTTTTGTGGGCTTCGATTTCAAAGGTTTTTTTTGTAATTATTCTATAGGCATAATTTTGCATAGTTGGAGTCTCTTTTTGTAATGGGTGCTCCCTGTTTGTAGGTTGGTTTTTTTGTATGCTTGTGTATTCTTTCATTTTTTCTCAATGAATATTGTTTTTTTTTATTTAAAAAAAAAAGCGAGAAAGCGAGAGTGAGAACAAAAGAAAATAGAGAAAGTGGGAGCGAAAAAATCCAAACCCAAAGGAGTTTGAGAAGGAATAGGAGCGAGAGCAAGAGTGAGAATGAGACAAAATAGAGAGTGATGAGCTGAAAAACCTAAACCTAAAGCAGCGAGAGTAGCAAGAGCGAGATCCTAATATGCGTGCCCAATGGTCCGTTTTGGTAATTTTACGCTACGCTAAGATGATGTAAGCAGAAGTTCAAAAACTTAGGTTTTAAAACGTGGGACATTTTATTTTGGGCCTAAATTTTCAGTCAGTCATACGGAAAACCTGAAAATGAATCCTCAATAGTTATTTTGTTCATTCCAACAAAATAATGCTGATCATAGCCTTCTGAAAGGTCCCTGTCATGTCAAAAAGAAAAGAAAAAATCCCCAGCCGTAGATGCTTTGAACAAAGAATTACTACTTTGTTGGAGGGGAACAGCAATGGAAATTAGCAGTTGAAGAAAATTGTTCCATATGGACGTCGTAAGGGGACAAGTAACAAAAATATAATTGATTCCTCCCCTTTTGACAAAGAACTAAAATGGCAAGAGATGCAGATTTGGATTCTTCTTTTATAATCTTATTCTCTGTGTTAATCTTGTGAGTGAAGAGTCTAACAATTGAATCTGGCTCTTTCACGATCTTCCATCAAACCCTAAATTAGCTTACAATTCCTTTTGGATGTACCCAAGATATGTCAAGAATATGGTCGGAGTGGTCTTCAACCAAATTGCACATGATAACCTGTAGGTCAACCGACTTAAGAATATCTTCCACAAGCAGCAAAAGTAGTGGTAGTTCATTTTTTTTTCCCTCACATTTTCCCCTTCTTTTTCTCTTTTGTTGCCTTACTGTGTACTAGTAAGGAACTATCACGTTCACGGTGTTTCTGTGACGTGAGCATAAATAAACTTGAGCGTTATATAGCTTCAGAACCTTCATTGTTTCCAATTTTTACTCAGGCCACTTGTTAATTAAATTTTCTTGAGAATCATGGTTTACGAAGTCAATGTAGTATCTATTCTTCTGACCTTTGCATGAGCGGCCGACTATGGTAAGTTGTTTTGTGTTATTAAACACTCACGTTGATCAAGGATTACGAAAGATATCCTTATTGAACAGGATGGCCTGCCCATAGCATCAATAAGTCGACGTCTCGTGAGGGAAGCAATTCGTGAACGGCGCTGCAAAGATAACTGTACCGCAATTGTCATTGTCTTCAGGCCCAAATGATAAGGCTAGAAATAATTCCGAGTCTGAGATTTCTGTGGTACTGATGCTGAGATGCCAACTTTTTTGTACAAGGGACTGCTTTGCGAGTTTATGGAGTTCCCTAGAGTTAGAGATATATGGAGGGCTTGGAAACTGATGTGGAAACAATGACACCCAGTGTATAAATCAGTTTCAAGATTTTGTAAGATACTGATGTTATTACCTTCCAGCAATATTGTGCAAGTAAAGATTTTCTTAGTTGTCTGTGGAATATGTATAAACACAACTATAGTCTTGATTTCATGCTTAGATATGTATTCTTGTCTACCAAACAATCAGGAGTGATGATTTCATGATTGGAATCCAATGTTTTTCGTTACTCAAATCACTTCAAAGTAGGGACATGATTGTAATATTGCATTCAATTTGTGTACCTATATTTCCATGCTTTGTTTTAAGCTTGTGATTGTTAGGTTGTGCTTAAAGTTCATGATTCTGTTTGTTGTTTTGTAATAATGGCTTCCATTGGGCAGTTGAACCAATCAGGATGGCTGAGATTGTTATGAATAGTTTAAAGTGACTGATTGTATAATGCATATCAATCTTCTTCCCATTAATGTCACATTGATCTTTCTCATATCAAGTTGTTTTGATTTAAGTTGCATTTCTTGAATATGCTTTTCTCTTGGTGGAAGAATCTCATGATTGGAAAGGTAAACAATTGGTGGAGATTCGTATGATTTGTATTGTAATAAAGAGATCTATGTGTCTCTTACTTGTCATCACATGAATTTATTGTATGCATTTCTCTATTGTATTGTTTGATATATATATATATATATATATATATATATATATATATATATTCAAATAGATGGACCATTGAGAATCACTTCTATTAATTAAAGGGATTATAATTATAGACATTAAAACGTCTAGTAGTTGCATATGCATGCATCATAATTAAAGAGGTCTTTCATATTTTCGTATTATTTTGAAGAAAAACTATAAGAACAGAGGATTTTCTTTAGAAATTGTTAGAAATAGCATTTAAACAATTTCCTAATAGTACAACTTTTTTTTTTTTTTTTGGCCAATTGTTTTAATGACTATTTGCAATGCATTTCAACTAGGATGATACATTCAAACCAATGATTTTTTTTTAGCTTTTGATGGTATTCCAATTAGGACGAAAATATTATTTTGTACATTTTATACATAGTACTTAAAATAATTGGCCAAAAAAGGTGCTATTTGTGAAATGTGAAAAAACTTTGAGTGCTATTTCTAACAATTACCCAGTTTTCTTCTCTTTTTATAGATGAAAGACTTGCGTTAATATACTTCTTTTCTATGAGTTTTGAGAATTAGATTAGAACTGAACGCCAGTTGAAATTGTCTTGGTTCAAGTGATTAGAAAATTTTACTTTTTATGAATGTGTTCGAATTTTTTCTTCCTCAGAATTTGAGGACAGTCGTCCAACTTATGGAACCGAGATTCTAATTTTGTAAATAAGAGAGGAAGAAACCTTTTAATTCCCTAATTTAGTAAAAAAATTTCATCCTAAATTTCCCTCTATAGTTTCCTCACAGATTTACATAAAGTAAAATAGCAACAAATAAATTGTCCAAGAAAATAGGAAAGAAAAGAAATTGTCCCAACAATAAAGAAAGGAAAAAAAAAGAAAAAAAAAATTGTCCAATCAATAATCACAAGCACATGCCAATCCTTGGTTCTTCCCCTCATTTGATTCGTTCCACTAACAAAAAACCAATTGATCAATTTTCTTCATTTTTAACAAGTATCATACGCCAACATCACAATCAATATGGTTATCCTAGTTGCATAATTCAACTGTTATAACCACAATTATTGATAATATTACATCATGTTTGCTTTTATAAATAAACTAATATTCCTGTCTAGAACAACAATTAGATTGATAAGCAGCCATAATTAGCTAATTATGATAATACAAACACATTAGGAGACAAGAGTCAATATTAAACATATATAAAGATAAAATAGGTAGTGGGATCTTGCTGCCAAGCCAAATGAAAACTGAGATCGTCCTCTCTTTCATTATCTGGCTAACGTGCTTAATGCCAATACTGTCTCCCCAACAAAATCCATTTCAAAAGTCAACATACGCAATTTTTTTTTTTTTTTTTTTTTTAATTTTAATTTTTGGGGATGTTTCAATCACAGTTAGAACCTAAAATTCATGCAAAAGATCAATTTTTTTTATGCCAATGGATATTGCCAATAATGAGCAGATTCATGATTGTGACAGGTCTTTGCATTTTGCCTCATTTTGGTAGTTGCCTAGTTTTCAATTATCAAATAGTATATATATAGGGAGTACTTTTGTCTTGTTTATTGTGACTGTTAAGGCAAAAGAGAGAGTGAAAAACAAGCAAATATGGCAAAGGGAAATCTTGTCTCTGAGAAAATAAAGCTTCTTCTTGGATTGATTGCTTTGCAGTTGTGTTATGCAGGATTTCACATTGTGTCAAGAGTTGCTTTAAACATTGGTGTTAGTAAAGTCGTTTATCCGGTGTATCGAAACGCGATAGCCTTAGCTCTGTTGAGTCCTTTTGCTTATTTTCTAGAGAAGTAAGTTTGTAAATCTGTTGTATTAAGTTATTTGATGTGATAGTTTATCCTTTCATCCGTAGTGAATGTGGTTTTATTGGTATTTTCTCAGGAATGAAAGGCCACCTCTTACTTTCTCTTTGCTGTTTCAGTTCTTCCTTCTAGCTTTATTGGGGTAAGAGATCAAAAAGAGCTTTCCATTTCTTTGGATTTCTATTTCCTTTTTGATCTTATAAAATGTATGAAACTTGCCTTGTTTCAGAATTACTGCCAATCAAGGATTCTATCTCTTGGGGCTAAACTATGCATCTCCAACATTTGCTTCTGCAATGCAAAACTCAGTGCCTGCTATTACCTTTGTAATGGCTTGTGTTCTGAGGTACACATACACACTACACTTCTTTCCTCTAATGGAATTTGCTTTTCTTTACGTGAAGCGTTCCATTTCTTTGACGAACTAACTGTTAGATGATATAATATTGAATTTACCTTCACCCATCAGCTTAAGCTTTTGATTCAATCGGTGATTTTAACGCTAATGTCTTTTGTTTCAACTTCCTCAGACTTGAGCAAGTCAACTTCAGAAGAAGTGATGGTTTGGCAAAGATTTTGGGAACCATTGGGAGTGTTGGTGGTGCAACTGTGATCACTCTCTATAGAGGCCCTCCACTTCTCCACAACAACTACCTAACTCAAGGAAGTAGCATCTTAGAGATGGATGACCCAACAATTAAAGTGCAAAATTGGAGATGGGGTTGTATTTACCTGCTAGGTCACTGCCTTTCTTGGGCTGGTTGGATGGTTTTTCAGGTTATATTCATTTTCATTCCCAAAACCATATCCATATCACATCCTGACAGTATAAAGTCAAACTTCATATCGGATAAGGGTTAGGAAACATCACAGATTTGTAACTAAAAGGCAACATTTTCATTGGTTCAGATGATTTAGGTAGAGTTCAAAGGTAAATCTATGTTAGATGATATAATTAATATTAAACTTACCTTCATCCATCAGTTTAAGCTTTGAGTCAATCGGTCATTTAACATGGTATCAGTGCAGTTGGTCCATGAGGTCCTCTGCTCAAACTCCTACAATGTTATTTCCCCACTCATTGATTTTGATTTTCACTTGTTGGGTCTTCTACATATTTCAAGCCTACGAATGAGGGAGAGTGTTAGATGATATACTATTAAATGTACATTTCACCCATCAACTTAAGCTTTTTAGCCAATAGGTGATTTAACTATTCAAAACTGAGCATTTTCATCATTTTTTGCAGGCTTCTCTATTGAAAAAGTATCCAGCAAAACTAACAATAACTTCATACACATGCTTCTTTGGACTGATCCAATTCCTAGTCATAGCTGGCTTTGTGGAAACAGATTATCAGTACTGGAAAATCCAATCTGCTGAAGAACTCTTCACAATCTTATATGCTGTAAGAACTCACTCTCTCCAAACTCTCAAGTCTTCCATAAATTTCAATTCATTGCTTTCCACTATAAAACCAGATGAAAACAAGCAATAATCTCCCAATTGATCTAAGCTTGTTCCTTTGACTTTTGTAGGGTGTTGTAGCTTCTGGCATTGTCTTCTCTCTCCAAACATGGTGCATCCACAAGAGTGATCCTGTTTTTGTTGCTGTCTTCCAGCCTCTCCAAACTTTCCTAGTAGCCATCATGGCGTTTCTCATCCTTGGTGATCGGTTATTCTCCGGCGGGTAAAATAGACTACTCGAAAAACGAAAACATAACAAAAAGAAAGATCTTTTCCATAAACATTATTAATGGAGACTAATCCATTTTTCTCATGATTCAAATGCAGGGTTATTGGTGCTGTTCTTATAACACTTGGGCTTTACTCAGTTCTGTGGGGAAAAAGTAAAGAAAAGGCATTGGAAGAAGAAGAAGATAAGTGTTTAAAACACCCCCTTTTGGATGCTCAAAAAGGAGACAAAGAAGACAATGTTGTTCCAGACATACCATGAACATGAACATGTAATGTAATTTCATGATATATCTGAAAAATCTATACATAATTTACCAGAAAGAGTTGTGAAGAAGAAGTGGCTGATCCTACAAGATGAAGGATGTTTGTTGTCTTGTTAGAGATAAAAGGCCAGAATTTTTAACTTGTAAAACAAACTGTTTCTTTTTCTGTTTTTTTTCAAAACAAGAAACTGGGAAATGTTGTTTGTATCTTAAAGCATACTCAATTGTGAAGTGATTTTTTTTTTTTTTTTTTTTTTTTTTTTTTTTTTTTTTTTTTTTTTTTTTTTTTTTACATTCATCTTTCTTTCTTCCTCGTCTTTTTCATTCTGTTTCATTATTGTTTTAAAACGACGGAAAAGTATCCTTTTAAAATTTTAGAAACTAGGAATGTTCAAATGACCCAACAATTCGAACAATCCGGACAACCCATCCGAATAAGGTTGGGTAGGGTTAGTTTAAAATTTGGGTTGGATTGGGTTAATTTTTTTTTCTTTTTTTTTTTTTGTATTTTTCGAGTTGGATTGGGTCTCGGATTACAATTTTGAAAATTCAACCCGACCTGAATTTCTAATATTAATATTAAAAAAAATATATATATATATATTAGTTTAAGTTAGTGTTAAGAACTATATTTTTTTTTTGGATCTATGTATTTTATACCTTATCTTGGATTAATGGATATCTTGGATCAATGTGTTTTATTGATATGACAATGTGTTTTACTAAAAAATAGCAAGAAAAGAAAAGAAAAAAACACACACAACCAGAAAATCCAACCCAAATTTTAAGTGTTGGGTTGGATACCCTATTTGGGTAGCCAACCCGACCAATACGAATTTTTAGGTTAGTCCAAAAAAATACCCCTAACCCAACTGTACACCCCTATCAAAAACTATATAAACACTAACAACTTTGAAGACCGAAAGTGCAATTTTTTCTTTTTTTCAATCTTTTTTTTAGATATATTTTTTTTTAAGTTTTCGTTGGATTTCTTCTAACTCATATAACGGTACATATGCGAATAAATCAGTGGATACATGCATAGTAATTTAGATATTAATATAAAGTTAAGTCTAGCTTATGCATTAAACAGATAGATATCATACATAAATGTTTTTTATAGTGCAATAATCGATGGATTAAATCATAAATTTAAAAAATAAAAAATAAATAATATATTAAACACAAATTCGAAAAGTTTAAGATACCTATTTGATATATTTTTAATTTATTACTAATTTAAGTACCAAATATACACCAATCCAAAAAACTTAGAAACTAAACTTTAATTTAACTTTATCAATATTATCTAAATTAAATATAATATCAATTCATCTAAAATTAGATAGATATGAACTTGTGCCCCCGTGTACCGGGATTGGCAATGCATTTTGAAACCACCCATAACAAAAACAGTGAATATGTATATAAACTAAAAAAATCTGAAAAGATATGAAAAACAGACAAAAAAAAAAAAACCACAAACAGTGACATCCAGACTGTGAAGAGTAGATACCACAGAACTAATTGCACTATTTTTCAATAAATTTTAAATTTTATCTTTTGAAATTAGACAAATAATGATAATAATAATTTTCATATAAGAAAGTACCATTGTTATAAACGCCTTTCACTTTTGTGATGAAAAATCATATCAATTATCACTAAGTTAAATTTTTAGATGACTAAATTTAAAATCTATTAAAAGTGTAGAGACTAAAATAAAATAAATTTTAAATATAAGAACTAAAATGATATTTTATCATAATCATAAACATAATTGAATCAATTGATAAATTATAAGATCCATTCAAATCCTCTTCATTCACGCAAAGATGATTAACTAAAGTTTTTAAAATCTGAAGAAAATATTAATTTGGAAGTCGATAAGTAAGGGGGGAGAAGATATTAAAAAGAAGAGGGAAGAGGATACCTAAATGATGAAAAATATAGGTAGAATGGTTTGAGCGTTGGAACGAACTAAACAAGTTCCGCTGAACAAGAACAAGAACAAGAAGAAGAACAAGAACAAGTACGTGGAGCTCCAATCTCATCATCTCTTGCCTGCCGGAGCCTGTCTTCTCTAACTATCCCAAACCCCAATTTCAGAAAATGGTTTTCAACTTCTGCAACTAGATTTTCCCCCTTCACTTCAATGTCTTACTCAACCATCTTCAACGCCTATATCAGGACTTCCATGTCCATCTCCATCTCTTCCAGACCCACTTCTCCTTCTTCATTTTCCATTTCTTCAACCCGCTTCACACCTTGGTTTCCTCATCTTTTCTCCCGGAGGAACCTTTCCATGGGCTTTGTCAACTTCTACTCCCGTCCCGGCTCCGTTTCTGGTGTTCGTTCTACCTCCCAATCAAAGTGGGTTGAAGTTCCCTTGAGGGAGAAACAGCTGGACCATCTCAATGGTTTCAAGCAGAGGAATCTCGCCTTCCCGTTTTGGCAGCATCAGCCTTCCTCCAATTATGGTAGGTTTGCGTATGAGGATGTTTCCAGTGATGATTCTGATGTCGAGTTTGGGTCTCCTCCGGGGCAAATGGTATGTTCCTTTTCTTTGCCGTCTTTTGAATTTCCAATGGTTGCTATTAGTACTAAAGTTTGGTAGAATTTTATTTAGCCCCCTCCATACAAATAGCAAACACATGGAGAATAAGAATGACAAATTAATGATTACCTTATGAACAGTGTGTTAAGTTAAGTAGCTAGCACAACAATCCATAGGTTGGATTTTGGAATTCCCAATGTGTATATATATTTTGCGAGATTCAATTCCTCAACAGGGGAATGCTTACTTTACTTCTGGCTTTGTTCATTATACATTCTCTTCATGATTTCCAGAGTTCATCAACCCTTGATAACGTAGATGAGTGGAGATGGAAGTTAACCATGCTTCTACGAAACAATGATGAACTTGAAGTAGTGTCAAGGGAGAAAAAGGATAGACGTGATTTTGAGCAACTTTCAGCCTTGGCAACCAGAATGGGTTTGCATAGGTATTTCAAATTTATCCTTTTCTTTTGAATACTGTTTACATATTTATTTCAGCATCCATGTCATATGACGCTTATTGACATTGTTTTCAATTACTCTGGCAGCCGTCAGTATGCGAAAGTTGTGGTATTTAGTAAAGATCCTCTGCCGAATTACAGGCCTGACCTGGATGATAAGCGACCACAGAGAGAGGTATTTATTTTTTCATTCCCAATTTTTCTCATATTGTTTTGAGTTGCAATGAGTATACTAATTGAGTGTACCTTCTTCTTCTTCCTTTTTCTTTTGTTGTTATTTATTTATTTTCTATCCATCTCTGGTGATGAGCCATTGAAATTCATTGTCATTTACAGGTGGTCTTACCTTTTGGGGTCCAAAGGGAAGTTGAAGGCCATCTAAGATTGTACCAATCTTCTCATAAGTCTGTGTCAAGAGGATGTTTTTCAAACAGTTACTTGCCAAAATATGGCATTGCTGATAACTGTGCTAACAATAATGGGCCGTTAGAGCACCAGGAACCTTCGACAACACAAAGCGTTGTCATGGAGAAAATTCTTCGCCGCAAAAGTTTGCAACTGAGGAATCAACAGCAAGATTGGCAGGTATTTTATTTTCCCATTTTTATTTAGTATTAGTATGTTTTAAGAGTATAACTCTGTTAGAATGTAAAAGTTACATATTTTTATCATCGATTTGCTAAATCTCGCTCAATTTATTTGAACTAGAAACTGAAAGTTTATGCTCTTTAAGTATCCTTTTCTAATCTGTCTTGCTGGTGATGGATGATGATATTTGAGGTTAGCTATTTCAGATGATAACTGCTCATACATTTCTTTGTCTCTTGGTCTGCTTACTTAATCATTATTGTTAATAAAGGAAGTGGTAATTTCTCATGTGGTATTATTTGTTTGGAAGTTACATTGAACTAGAAGTTAAGTGGAAAGGCATCCTTCAATCACAAAGCTAATTTCAGAAAAATTGCGCATTTCAGATGAGTGAGGTAGATGTAGGGTCTAACATTACTTGAACTAATCCCAGTAAACTAATGCAGGCTGAAGGGTTTCTTGTATTAAAACTGTTGACATTGATGGTAATTTCATGGATGTGAATATTGTCCATAATAGAAGTTGAATCCTCATTGCACATAAATAGGTTCATAGCTGGGTTTCATGTACAATCACTCATGATTCATAGTTTTGGATTATCCCCTCTCTAATGGGTCTCTTTCTTGTTGGCGTTGGCTTTTCCTCCTAATCAATTTGTTGAAGTACTTGCTTGTTTGACATGTGATAATTCTGTAGGAATCTCTTGAGGGCCAAAAAATGATGGAATTTCGCAAAAGTCTCCCTGCATTCAAAGAGAGGGAAACATTGTTAAAGGCCATTTCAGAAAATCAGGTACATGGTCAAGTTAAATGATTAGCACAATTCATGCTGAGGTTTAAACATGTTGCTATTATGAACTGACTCAAAGAAATGATATGCAGGTAGTTGTTGTCTCAGGTGAAACTGGTTGTGGCAAAACCACACAGCTTCCTCAGTATATTTTAGAATCTGAGATTGAAGCTGCTCGTGGAGCTTCTTGTAGTATTATCTGTACTCAGCCTAGACGTATTTCTGCCATGGCTGTTTCTGAAAGAGTTGCTGCAGAACGTGGAGAGAAACTGGGAGAGTCTGTAAGTTGCCAAAATGATGTTTCGATTTTTTACTTTTCTGGATAACATTTTAACTTGCTAAATACTGGAGTTCTATTTTTTTTCTGGATAAGGTTGGTTATAAAGTTCGGCTGGAGGGTATAAAAGGAAGGGACACTCGTCTTCTCTTTTGCACCACTGGTGTACTATTGAGAAGATTGCTTGTTGACAGAAATTTGAAAGGTGTAACTCATGTTATTGTTGATGAGATTCATGAACGTGGAATGAATGAAGGTAATATTAAAATATTAAGATATTGTAGCCATGGATTAACTTTTTGAAAATTGAACCAAGTTATATCTTTGTATTTTAATGAAGGTGACTTGATTTAGATTAACCGGTTTATATTTTTCTACTAGATTTTCTTGTTATTGTCCTGAAAGATCTTCTTCCTCGACGACCGGATTTGAGGTTGATCTTAATGAGCGCAACTCTAAATGCAGAACTTTTTTCTTCTTATTTTGGTGGTGCTCCAACAATGCATATCCCTGTAAGTTTATATCAATTATAAGCTTTAATGGATAAAACTTTCTTCCCCCCCAGGTTTTAATGTTCTAGGTTCAGGTTTCCATCGTTACTTATCAGATAAGTGTAGGATATTCATGACTGTTTACCCCGCTTATTTGCTAGTGTTATAGTTAAAAAATGGGTAGAACATGCCTAAATTTTTCCTTGATGCTATTTCCTCTTTTACTATATATATTATATATATATGAACAGAACATTGAAAAATGGTAGTTCTCTTTTGTTGAGGAATTCGTTTAGTGTTCTGTTATTGTTTATATTATGCTTTTTGGCTTTAGCTCAAAGTTATCTTATCTCAGTTTCCTTGTACGCATTTTAATGTACGGGCATGGTGTTGTAACTTGCATTACCATTTTAGGGCCTTTTGTTTATGCTTATTAAAAATACTCCTTTCAAATGATATATTATTTTCTCTTGGCTCTTTATTACACGAGTCCTTTTTGATAAAGATTATTACACAAAAGTGTTTTTAGTGGGATTTGGACCTTTACTGGTGATCATGGCTAACTTAGCTGGTTATTATAAACCAACCTTTCATTGAGATGAAAGATGAAAGAATACAACACAAGGGCATCCAAAAAACAGCCCACACAAGGAAACTTTCTTCTAACACATTAAACGTAATGCTCACAGGAGTAACTTTCTTCTAACCCATTCTATTTTCAGGGTTTTACATACCCAGTTCGTGCACACTTTTTGGAGAATATTCTTGAGATTACTGGCTATCGGTTGACTCCATATAATCAAATTGATGATTATGGTCAAGAAAAGGCATGGAAAATGCAAAAACAAGCTCAAGCTCTAAAGAAAAGGAAGACCCAGATTGCTTCATCTGTTGAGGTATACATACATTCTCCCTCTCATATATCGCAGTTGATGGAAATTCCAGCAGCAGATGGCTCATTCTTATTTTCTCTATTCTTTTCTGCACATGCTAAACCTTCTTGTTTTGACATAGGATGCATTTGAGGCTGCTGACTTTTCAGCATACAGTCCTCGGACCCGGGAGTCCCTATCCTGTTGGAATCCTGACTCAATTGGTTTCAACCTCATTGAGCATGTCCTCTCTTACATTGTCAAGAGGGAGAGGCCAGGTGCTATATTAGTTTTTATGACCGGTTGGGATGATATAAACTCTTTAAAGGACCTGCTCCAGTCTCATCCTTTATTAGGGGATCCTAGCAGAGTCTTGCTCCTTGCATGTCATGGTTCAATGGCCAGCTCTGAGCAGGTAACTGTATTACTTGCACATGTGATTGCCAGTAATATGAAATACTGCTTGGCATCTTTGAATTTGAAAGCTGCCTTTCATCTGACAATAACCTTTTGATATATTTTATCATCTATTGAAACAGAAATTGATATTTGATAAACCTGAAGATGGAGTTAGGAAAATAGTCCTAGCTACAAACATGGCAGAGACTAGTATCACCATCAATGACGTGGTTTTTGTTGTTGACTGTGGAAAAGCAAAGGAGACATCCTATGATGCACTAAATAACACTCCTTGTTTGCTTCCATCCTGGATCTCCAAGGCTGCTGCACGACAAGTAAGAATAATTTGATTACACTTGATTGTATTCATTGGTGATTGGTCTGCCACTTCAAGTTCAAACTCATGTCCTAGTTTAATTTCATATATTTTTTTCCTTTACTATAAAATTTTGGATAAAATATGTAACTATAAACTGCAACACAACGGTTAAAAAAAGAAAGGAAAAGAAAAGGGATTTCAATCAATCCATATCTTTCTCACTTTTCTTGGCCGCTTCAGAAATAAAAAAAATGGATTCCTGTTGTACTGAATATAGTGTTGCTCTTTTGTTTTGTGGATAATTTAATAACATTTGCATTAATCACTGACTCGGTTGACCTCCTTCCCCCACCAACCAGAGAAGAGGCAGGGCTGGTCGTGTTCAACCTGGCGAGTGTTACCATCTCTATCCCAGATGCGTATATGATGCTTTTTCTGATTATCAACTGCCAGAACTTTTAAGGACCCCATTGCAGTCTTTGTGTTTGCAAATCAAGAGTCTGCAACTTGGAAGTATATCGGAGTTCCTATCAAATGCATTGCAGCCACCAGAGGCTTTGTCAGTAAGTCCAACTTTATGAATGAGCCTCAGTATTATAGTAGTGATCTTACATGGAAGATAAATTCGATGAGCCTTTTCTATAAATTTCTTGGAATTTATGCTTCCACTGACTATTACTTCTACTCTACCTTGCTTATGTGTTGTTTTGCTCCTTGAAGGTTCAAAATGCCATAGACTATTTGAAGACAATTGGAGCTCTGGATAATAAAGAAAATCTGACAGTTCTTGGTGTGGATTCCGTCCTCTTCTCCCTTGTGTTGAAAAGATATTTCTAATTATTTCTACTTTTACTTGTTTTTACTTCAAGAAATGGTAGAAACCTTGAACTCTGGTTTGTCATCCTGCAGGGCAACACTTGTCAGTTCTTCCAGTTGAGCCTAAACTAGGAAAAATGCTTATATTAGGAGCTATTTTCAACTGTCTTGATCCAATTATGACTATTGTTGCTGGTCTTAGTGTCAGAGATCCTTTCCTTATGCCCTCTGATAAAAAGGATGTAAGTTTGCTAACACATAATTCTAAAGCATTTATTATATGAGGGGCTGTTTCCCTGGAGTGGCTGTAACAAACGTAATTTGTTCCAATCATCTGTTAAAGCATGATTAAAAATTTTCTTAATATCAACAATTATTGACAAGAGGAATTGGTTTTAATTGGATTCCTTTTCTCCTGATTCAGTTAGCTGAATCAGCAAAAGCACAGTTTGCTGCACGTGACTGCAGTGATCATCTTGCCTTAGTTCGAGCTTATCAGGGTTGGAGAGATGCTGAAATACAGCAATCCGGTTATGAGTACTGTTGGAGAAACTTTCTCTCCATGCAAACTCTTAGAGCCATTGACTCTCTGAGGAAGCAGTTTTTCTTTTTGCTGAAGGACACCGGTCTAGTTGATTATGATTCAGAAAAATGCAACATCTCAAACCATGATGAACACTTAATTCGTGCAGTCATCTGTGCTGGTTTGTTTCCCGGAATTTGCTCTGTTGTGGTAAGCCATGTTTGATATATTCATGAAATTACCTGGTTTATAGCTTTAATTGGTTTGATTTTTCTTTTCAAAAGAAAAAAAAAAATTAACCTTCATAATTATAACTATATTTGCAAGAGACTGCTAACTTCAGAAAGCTTTAATCATCTAAGTTAGGTAGACACTGATTAGAATAATTTTGAACAGAACAAAGAGAAATCAGTAGCTTTGAAAACAATGGAAGATGGTCAGGTTATGCTATACTCGGTATGTTTTTCTCATTCTACCGTTTTATTAAATACAGCATTAAGAAAAACGATCCATTTAATTTTGATATATTTATTTATTTTTCTAATCGAACAGAACTCAGTTAATGCTAGCTATCCAAAAATTCCCTACCCTTGGCTGGTGTTTAATGAAAAGGTGAAAGTCAATTCAGTCTTTCTTCGGGATTCTACTGGGGTTTCTGACTCTGTCCTGCTTTTATTTGGAGGAAATGTTTCGAGAGGAGGACTTGTACGGGTTCTATTCTAAACTTTGCTTCAGCATATTACTCTTTCATCCATTTCTTTCAAAATCAACACCTGCTCAACCTATTATTTAAATTTTATAGGATGGTCACCTCAAAATGCTGGATGGTTATTTGGAGTTTTTCATGAAACCTGCATTGGCCGAGACTTATTTGAGCCTTAAAAGGGAGCTTGATGAGCTTGTTCATCAAAAAGTAAGTTCATTTTTGTTTTGGAACTTCATTTTTTGTTCCAGTTTTCCCCTTTACTCCGCCACATTTCTTAATCCCAGTTGTGAGGAATGCTGTTGTCCTCTTCTCAATTTAAGTTTTCTGTCTGCAGCTTTTGAATCCAAAGTTAGATATGGAGCCACACAATGAACTACTATCAGCTATAAGGTTGTTGGTGTCAGAGGATCGCTGTGAGGGTAGGTTTGTCTTTGGTCGCCATGTGCCTGTACCATCAAGAAAAGGGTTGGCCGACAGTCTACCACGACAGAAAAATGGTGATGGAGCTGGGGGTGATAATTCCAAGAGTCAGCTTCAGACCCTACTTCTGAGAGCTGGACATGAAACACCAACTTACAAAACTAAGCAATTAAAAAACAACCAGTTTCGCTCCACTGTTATTTTCAACGGGTTGAACTTTGTGGGCCAACCCTGTGGCAGCAAGAAACTTGCGGAAAAAGATGCAGCTGCTGAGGCTCTGCTTTGGCTACAGGGTGAGACACATTCAACTTCACAAGCTATCGATCACGCGTCCATACTTCTGAAAAAGAGCAAAAAGAAAAATGACAAAACATCATTTCGTAGTGCCAAATGGAGTTGATTGGACAGATACAGAGTACAAATGGACTATAATCATGAATGACTGTTCAACTCGCTCATGTTTGAAGTTATGATATTCAAGACTGAGGAGATCAATTTCCTGGCCATGGCTAGGCAACAGTCAATCTAGTTCGATCGCTAGTACTAAATCTTGGCATGGAACCATCCATTTACAGGAGCTCATTGGGCATTATTCTTCTCAAATGAAAAGTGTTTAACGCGATTTGAACTTTGCAGCAAGTAATCTGCCATGCATATTGAGTTACAGTAGTGGCAAGAATTTGCAGCCATAATTTTGCACAATGTTAACCCTCCTTAGATTTAAGGAATAGGCTATAGAAATCTACCAGACTGAGTAATTAGGTAGATGGTAAATTGCCTGCTTGAGAAGCCGTTGTTGTATGAGCTGCCCTCGTCGTTTACTTCTTCACAGAAGCCAATTCTTCAGGTTCTATCAACTACTGGCAATGCCCTTAAAAAGCTGCACCAGATTTGGTCGTCTGGCCGTATTAGTTTGTTGTTCACCATATTTTGCTGGTGGTCTAACACCTCTAAATTTATGCTAATATTATACACAGGGTTTTGTTCACTAATAGATCTCATCTGGGTTGTTTTCCAGCTTTAATACTAAAGGAAAAATTTTCCTCACTTTCCAATGTACATACATATTCTTTTCTTTGCTATTCTAGTTTGGGTAGAGATTTGAACTTTCGAAGACTTTTTTTTTTTCCTCTCTCGAAGGGACATACCAGTTAAACTATGATTGACAATGATTTTGAATATAAATGAATGGAATTGAGAATTTATCATAATATACCAGTCATTTTACTTATCTTGAGTAATAGTGCTTGTCCAATTCTTGTGTTGGAGTTCTTTTTTCTAACAACTTCTTCCTTTATTAACAAATGTTTTGGTAGCTAAGTGAACTTTAGCTCAGTATTAATTGACATGACTTTTCATTTTAAGGTAGAAGGTTTAATCTCTTATTTCTACAATTGTTGTACTGAAACAAATGTTTTGTGTTTGTTTTGCAATATTGAAAATGTTTGTGTTTCTGTTAGTTATTTAATTTTATACTTCTCAAAAATATTTTATAGACAAATTATTATAAGTAGAAGAAATATCAAATTTTTCTATATTTGTAAATAATTTGGCTCATTTTGGAAAATATGAAATAATAAATTGTGGATGAAGTTAAAATACCTCCATACGATTTATCTAAAGATGGCATCTACTTTTCAATTTTATCTAATTTATTTACAATTCAGTTTTTAATATAAATATTCGGACTAGGGGCTAAAACAGGGTACTTAAAAGAACTAGCAAAAAAACAAAACTTCGAAAATCTTTGGGTTTATAAATAATTTTGAGACAGAAAATTGATTTTGATTTTAAATAGAAATAACTGGGGGTAAGTGGTCATGAAACACAAATATTCATTGTTGATTTAATTTTAGAATTTTTTGAAAAAATAATTCTAGAGGCTTTTTTTTTTTTTTTTTTTTTTTTTTTGTAGAAAACTCGCTTTCCACACAAAAATAAATTTGATTTTTATTTTGATTCTCAATTTCCTTGGTCAACATCAAATCCTTTCAAAGTTATTTCAAAAAAAAAATTTCTAATATTGGAAGAATACCATACTCTCTTTGTTTCCACCATAAATTTATGGTTATAAATATTAGTAAACCGCATATTAATCTTAATGAATCCCACATTATTTTTAAAAGCATGTTGATGCGACATACTTCCGTAATTTAGGAGAATTTTCCCCTTTTTTTTTTTTTTTGGAGTTCTTGGGTGCTACCTTTCTCCTTACATTTTGACCCACCCTACCATTTTCTTTCGTTTGTTGATTGAGGGGTGTTGTCATGTAGCAAGTTATATTTGTTCAAAAGATGCAACTTTGTTATTGTCAGAAAAAGAGTTTATATTTTTCAAGTAATTTTAATCGTAATAAATACAACGCAATTTAGAGAGGTGGGTATCCATTAATGGATTAATTTTAAGGTTATTTACCTAAATCTGCAATGAGAATCAATTGTGAGATCTCGCCATAGGTGGTATTCTTATTACAGAATATATGAAATCGATACCATATTTTTTTTTCTCACTTTACACTATTTACCCTTTCTCTCTCCTATGATATTTTATTATTCATCATTTGTTAGCTCTCACTCTCGCTTCCCCCTCTCGTTTTCCCAATTTAAATTTTTTTTAAAAAATGTCGACTTATCAAACTTTAAAAATCCTAGTAATTTCTATGAATCTCTCCCTTGCTTCTTTTTCAATCCCTATATTAAACTCCTCATCCCTACGACTCTTATGACACCATCAACAAAACCTTCAAAAGCCATGAAGTTTGGGCTTTTAATCTCAAAATTGAGTTTTAGTTGATCCACGATTTTATTGATCAATTCCTCTCTTGCTCTCCATCACGCTCTCCCTCTTGCTCAAGCTTGATCTCGCTCTCATTCATAATTGATCTCGCTCCAACTCTTGCTTTGGGGCAAAACCAGACATACAAGGTACTTCTCATTTTTGTTTAAGATTGCAGAGCAAATTTATTGTTTTTTTTTTTAATAAAAAATGATATATTATTCATTATATATATTTTATAAAATTAAAGATTTTGTTTAAAAAATATAGTATTCATATCAAGATTATTTTGAATTAAAATTTGAATTAGGTTAACAAAATTTAAAATAATTACTATTTATTTCTTTAAAATCCTAATTTTTATTGTTTAGGTATTAAATTTTGTTAAATATAAAATTTTAATTACAAACTGTAATAAAAAAATAAATAGGATATTTTAATTAAAAATATAAAAAGGTATTCCGGTAATCATTCAAATTTTATTCCTATTACACATAAAGTAAACAACACAAATGAGTTTTTTTTTAATTTTTTTTTATTACAATTGAACTCCATGCTACTAAACACTATAAAAAGTAATTTGATTATTATTGCAGATCATTTCCTTTACAACGTAATTCAATTACAATTACACTCTAAATCGCAAATGGATAAATAAACACACTCTCAATTTATATTATTATTATCTTTTTTTTTTTTTTTTAAAAGTATAGTAACTTCCCAAAATAAGAACAATTTTGAAATTAGATACTAAATTGTTACTATAAAAATTTAGCAAATCACAAATTGTCATATCATTAATTTAAATTAATGATCGATAAATTTGAGACCAATTGAAAATTTACACCTATCTTCAATTTAAATTAAAAGACAAAAAAGTTAGACAAGTTTTTATGACACAACTTGTCAAAGCATTGATCCGTCGGACAATGTCCATCTAATCAAATTAAGCCATGTGGCAATTAAGCAAGAAGCTAGGCCATCTTCGGTTTATTAAAATAAACCGGGTCAAACTTAAATAAAAATCTATAAAAAAAAGATTAATTTAAGTTCAAGTTCAAAAGTTGGACCCAATGTCAACTAGGCCTAAGTCTGTAGGGGGGTTCTCGAAATTCTATAAATAGAGAGGAGGTGACCTTTCATTTGAGGGGGGAGGCAAAGGCCAATCCAAGTCGATCAATAAGTCATAGGGAGATCATCCAAAAAATTAAATTTTTTTTATTGAAATCTTGTGTGATTATTAGATAAAAATTGATTTTTTTTAATTATTATTTTTAAGACAATAAATAGAAATAGAAATAGAAATTGAATGTTTAGTTTTGTGAAATTTGATGGTCAATTATGGCCACTGCTGGGCTCTAATGTGGTCGGTTACTGAAAAAAAAAATATATATATATATATAATATATATTTTCCTCATTTTTTCCCTCCTGTTTTCCAGCTGGAAAGTTTTTTCTTCTTCTTTTATTCCTCGTTTTTTTTCTTTTTTTTTGTTTTGCATGTACTAATTTCCTTTTACTGTCAGACTCATTATTGATAAATTTAAAGCGTGTCCCTTAACTTTCTATGTTCTTTATGCCCGACATTCAATGAATCTACATGTCATGTCACGTGGGAATGCCTCTACAAAAATATTTCGCCTTCATGCCTGTAACACGATACACGTGTTGGGTTGGGTTGGGTTGGAGTATGTGTTAGATCAATCCGTTCGGATGGGCTATCTGAATAACTCGAATAGGGTATCCAACCCAAATCTTAAAATTTAGGTTGGATTGTGTGTTTTTTTCTTTTTCTTTTTTTTTTCTCTTTTTTTTTTTGGTAAAACACAAACATATCAATGAAAACATATCCATTGATCCAAGATAAAGTATAAACATTAATCCAAGATAAAAGTATAAAATAGTTATTAACTTTAACTTGAACTTATATATATATTTAATATTAATATTAGAAATTTGGTTGAGTTGGGTCAACCCGATTTTTTCAAAATTGTAACCCGAGACCCAACCCAACCCGAAAAATACAAAAGAAAATAACTCAACCCAACCAAACACAACTCTTATTATTTAAGTTGGGTAGTCCGAATTATTCAAGTTGTCGGATCATTTGAACACCTCTATTTATATCTCTCTTCAAACCTCAACTCTGAAAAATTGCCAAAAATAAGATTATTTCAAGGAGTGTAAAGACTTTTGAGATGTGTTTTTAAAATAAAGACTTTTACCACAAATTTGATGTGAAAAGTTCAAATTACCCTTAAATGGAGAGAGAGAGAGAAAAAAAAAAAACTCATTTTATCCTCATTTCCCTAAATAAGTTTATTTTAGTCTTTTTCTCCCGCCTTTTCTCTCATTTTTCTCCAACTTCTCTTCCCTCGGGCTCTCTTGAACATTCTCTTCACTTCAATATATTTATGGTAAGATTTTATGATTTTTTTTTTAAAGTATCATAGATTTTTTAGTCCTCATACTTTTATTCCTATGTTGATGTTGGATTGAGTTAGGATGGTTTTACACATGTTTTAGTAAGTTGTTTAGTTACTTTTTTTTTTTTCTTTCTTCTTTCTTCTAATTTCCTATCTTCAAATGCCCAATCCCAAATCAATTATATATTCGATTTAGGTAATTTAGGGAGGTTTTACACATGTTTTATGGAGTTTTTTAGCTATTGTTTTTTTTATCTTGCAACCATCTCGCAATTTTCTATCTTCAAATGCCCAACCCTAAATTAATTTTATACTTGTGTTAGGTGATTCAGGGAGGTTTTTACATATGTTTTATGGAGTTTGTAGCTACTATTTTTTTTTTATCTCAGAAACATCTCGCATCCATCTTGCAACCTTCTATCTTCAAATGCCTAATTCGAAATCAATTACATATTTCATTTAGGTGATTTTGGGAGGTTTTACACATGTTTTATGGAGTCTTTTAGCTACTGCTTTTTTATCTCTCAAACATCTCACAACATCTTGCAAACATCTTACAACTTTATACTCGTTCTAGGTGATTTTGGGCAAGTTTACAAATGTTTTAATAGGAGTTTTTTAGGTAGTTTTTATTTTATTTTTATTTTTTATATATATCTCACAATCATCTCGCAACGATCTTGCAACTTCCTAATTAGAAAACTCATATGGAGATTTTTATACTTTCGAATCAACTTTATACTTGTTTTAGGTGTTTTAGGGAGATTTTTAGCTACTGTTTTTTATCTCACAAACATCTTGCAACATCCAAACTTTAAATGACCAACCCCAAATCAATTCTATACGTGTTTTAAGTGATTTAGGGAGGTTGTACACATGTTTTAGGGAGTTCCATAGGCATTAGATTTTATCTCAAAACTATCTTCCAACTTCAAAACTTGAAACGTCTAACTCCAAACTATCTTAACCATATTCGGGTTGGGTTGGGTTGTTGGGTTATAATTTTTTGTTTTCTTATTAATTATTAATTTAAAATACCTAACACATAACTAATAACTAAAATCTCATAAAATTTTAAATGTTAAATACCAAATATTTATGATATTTATTACAACATTTATACAAAGACAAACATCATAATAATTTTAAAATAAAAATATTAAAAGTTGAAAAATTCATCAATCTAAAGTAGTTGAACTTTAAACGAAGAGAAATATATATATTTTTATTAATAAATATGTAATTTCGAGTTGGGTTGGGTCAACCCAATTTTTTTTTTAACCAACCCAACCCAACAAAAATATAAAAAATTCAACCAAACTCAACCCAAGAACAAAACTAACCCAAACCAACCCTTAACGTTTGGGTTGAGTAGTTCGAGTTGTTTGAGTTGTCGGGTCTTTTGAACACCTCTACTTAATTTTAGATGTTTGTTTGTTTTAATTTTTTTTCGAATTTTTATAAGAATTAAAGAGTTTTCGATAATTTAAGGAATTAAAACATATTTCTTCTCACCCAAAACAAGTCTAAAAGTCCGTTCGAGTTAGGTATTTCAAATTTGGAAGTAAGAAGTTAAATAAAAGGTGTTGTGAGATAATTGCTAGATAGTTGTAAGATAAATAAGTGAACCTAAAATGATGTTAAAAATCTTCTTAACTTCCCGTAAACCCACCTAAATCACTTAAAACATGCATATAAATATGTCACAATGAATTAGAATTGGTGGCGGCAAGTTTTTGTGTCGAAAGATAGGTGTGAGATACTTGGAAGATTTTTTTTTTTAAAAAAATGGTTGATGTAATAGAGAAAGAAAAAAGAAAAATAAAACGGTACATAAATTCTCAATATAAACTATTTACAAGATAACATATTAATAATACAATGAAGAGGTCAGAGGCTAATTTATGTGTAATGTTTTAATCTTATTAAACTATGTTATTAATAACGTTAAATTGATCATAATCTTATTTTTTAATGTTGTTTTTAATCTAAGACAAACTAAGAGAGGACACATCTTCCAATGGTTGCGAGGGCAATTACACTGTGTGTATATATATATAGTGGCTTTTTGGAGACTGTAATGGAATAATTTTGTCATGTAATGCAATTCAAAATCCATGTTTGAATTGAGCGTTTTGGGCTCGATTTGTAATACCAAACTCATTCCGTTTCCAGTAGTTTTCAACTTAACTCTCTTTCCCATTGTTTTCACGATTCACGATCTCATTTTTGTTCCGCCCTCGATTCCTCCCTCATTCCAACACTCTTCTAATTTCCAATAATCACGATTGCATTCTAGCTTCACAATTTTTTTGTTGAAGAGATATACTTCAACTAATAGAGCTCCATCAGGATTGACAATGACTTTTGAATATAAATGGATGAAACTGACTTGATTTAATTAAATTTATCATCATATACATTATATTGTAGTCATTTGACTTGTAATAATAGTACTCGTCCTATTCTTTTGTGATCCTTTCATAAGGAGTTGAAAATGAGTTGAATTAAACTAATATTTATCAAATTTTGAGGGGTTGTTTGGAATAATGAGTTGGTTATAATAGTCTACAGGAAGTTCGTGTTTAGGGTGCAAATTATTTTAGTATGGATAGTAAATAGTGAATATCATAACAAAGAGAGAGAGAAGATGAATAGAAAATAGTAAACGCTGTAATAAAGAAGGCTTTGAAATAGTAATACCGTAGTTAATTAGCTAGTTGGAAACACCATTTATTATATAAATAGAGCCTTCAACATGAGGTGAGTTATAATAGCTCACTTGCCAACTTGAAATTGAGGACCAACACCCCTTTGGTGTTTTTGTTTAACTATAATTTTATACTTCTAAGAAATATTTTATATATGAAACTATGAAATAATAAATTGTGAACGAACACAAAAACCAAGTGATCTAAGGTTAATTTTAACATTAAAATCATAATTTTTTAATCAAAGACAAATCAAAAGAGGACACATTTTGCAGTGGCTGTAATGGTAATTTCAATGGAAAGTAAGACCTTTTAATGGAATTGAATTACTCTTCAAAAATAAATTACAATACATTTCTTTATTTTATTGAATTACTTTCAAAATTATAGACTTAGCTGTCAAAGGAAGCCAGTTAGATCCCCACCCAAAATTTTCTAAACTATCTCTTCCTTTTTCCTTATATTTTTGACCAAAAACATACATAGGATTAGGACACTACACACTTTATTTAATTCAATTACTTCAAAGATTATTTTCTAATGTTCACACCTAATTAACTATTTAATCTATCTATTTTCTAACTTTTATTTATTTATTTTTAATTTTTAATAAATAAATGTCAATCATTTCAATTTAAATTAGGTTAGGTTACCAATAGTAATTATTTTAAATGACAAAACTGTTTGAAATATTTTTAAATATAACAAAATGTAATTGTCTATCACATTGATAGATATTAATAGACATCTATCCATATCTACCACTAATAGATAGTGATAGATGATAGTAGTCTGTGAGTGTCTATATATGAGAAATAATGACATTTTGTTATATTTGTACCTATTTTTTTTTTTTGTTTATTTTGCTATATTTGAATACAACCCAATTACAAATTTGGTCTCTATGGTTTAGAGAAAGTTAGAATTTATCCCTTATGAAAATTTTTAATAAAACTATTGAGACCAATTCTAATTTTTTTTTTCAAACCATCAAAACTAAATTTATAATTTAAACTATTTAATTATAGCTCGAAGTTAGACGTCAATCCTTCATTTTAGATTAAATGTTTTCCTCGTTATCTATAATGTGATGCATTATTCTTTTGCAAATAAAATTTAGTAAAATTAATTTTGTCTCTATGCATTGGAGAAAATTAAAATTCAGTTTTAAAAGTTTAAATTTCATCTTTATGGTTTGATATAAGAGAATTTTCAATGAGTGGCAAATCTAAAATATATAATTAGAGGCGTGTCTTTAACATATGAAAAATTACAGATATCACAAAATTCTCAAATTTAAATTTTCGTTTATTCAGTCAACTAATATATCACATTTAAAATATATCAGTTGTGTATTTTTTCTATTGATTTGTATACTTTTTGTATTGTTTGTTTGCAGCAATAGGAGTTATTACTTTTTATATTTGCTACTTTTTTTTTTATCCCTTTTGTAGTTTTTTTTTCATTTCTAAATGAGTTTGTTTCTTACATTTTTATGTACAAATGTACAAATAAGTCGGGAAGATTCAACCTAAAACTAACTAACACTTAGTTTAGTACTAGTATACTCACATTGACAATTTGGTTGTGTTTGTAATAATTAGAGAAAAAAGTATTTTTTTCAAAAAAATTATTTTTATGATTTTTTTTAAACACTTAAATAACTAGTCATTTTCAATTGTATATCAATAGTATATCAAGTGTATCAAATGTATCAAGTGTCTATCAATAGTGTATTAAGTGTCTATCAAGTATTTATCAATAGTGTAGTAAATGTATATAAGCAATGTGTATCAGGCGTATACTAGTAGTGTATCAAATGTATCAAGTGTCTATCAATAGTGTATTAAGTGTCTATCAAGTATTTATCAATAGTGTAGTAAGTGTATATAAGCAATGTGTATCAGGCGTATACTAGTAGTATATCAAATGTATCAAGGATACACGTATATTAAGCATATCAAATGTATATGTATTAAGTGTATATCAATAGTGTATCAAGTTATCGAGTTTATTAGGTATATTGGGTGTATCATGTGGGTTAGGCTTTTTTTTTTTTTTTTTTTTTTTGCTATTTTTGCAAAAGTAATAAGTTTGGGCTATGTGCTTAATTTTTTAAATTTATTTTATCAAATTTGCAAGAAGCCTTTGATATAACTTCGCCATAAATTATTTACAAAAATTTATGATAAACTCTAATAATCAAATTATAAGAACTAAATTGTAACTTTCTGCTCGACTCCAACAACTAAATTGGTAATCAAATCCAATATTATGTCTTGTCTGGGGAAAGTTGTTCTGTTTTTATTTGAAAGGACTACAAAGTGCATGTGAAGTGTTGATAATATTGATATGTGATACCAAACAAAAATGGTTTTTTTCCAGATTGGATTCTTCCCTTTTCTTTTAATTTATATTTATTTTTTTAAAGGAGTTAAGTTAGTGGCCCCTTATATCATTGATGAGAAATTAAAGTAGTAGTTGGGGTTAGTTTTGTGGATTAGTTTGTATCTATTTTTAACCTAAAAGAAAAATAAAGACAATTGAGATGACAATTCTTCTTTCTATGCATTAATTGCATGGGTATGGAATAAACTCTGACCTCAATAAAAACAAAAATATCTCAATTAACAATATTGTTTTTTTTATTATTATTTTTTGAAACAATAACCCCTAACCTACAAAATTACCTTAAGGGATAATAACATAACCATTTTTTTTTTCTTTTGAGGCCAACAATGGTGGGAACAAGGAATCGAACCTCTCATTTTTAGAATGAAAAGTCGTGTTCTAAGCTCGCTTTGGCACAAAACAAACTACTTCGTGCAAGGAGAAAGAAGAAAATAGAAAGTATACTCTTCCAATGTTGTTTTTGCAAGGAAATGAGTCAACGTATATAAGAATAAGAAGATGAACAACCTCTAGACAATTTGACTCAACATTACTATTTGTAACATTGATATATAAAATATTATATTCAATCCACGACGCATAGTTATTGGTTCAAGAACCTTGATCTAGCTTACTATATAAATCATTTTAATTTATTATTTTAATATTACAATGTACGACAATCACTAACTGCAATTATAGATCATAGAAACGTGTTGATCTTCCTTAGAGATAGAATGGTGAGAAGAAATTAGTCCAATTTTGACTAATCTTCCCTTTTTTTTTTAACTGCCCCACCCCCTTTTTCTCCCATCAATGGACGTAAGTTTGAATGCAACCAATAATTAAGGGGAGAAAGAACGTGAAAGTGACAGAATAAGAAAAAAAAAAGAGAGAGTGAAGAATAAAGGAAAACTTCAATTAGTTAAAGACAGACGTATATTTTCAACCAAACAGTAATGGTTGGAATCATGGTTCGAATTCCTACATCGAAAAATGTTGGACACAAAGAACAATTAATTTACAACCATTCAGAAGCCCGCTTCAACTTTTCCACCGCTTCCTTTTTTAACATGTTTATATGTAGATGGTAGCTTCTCATTGAGTCTCTGTCCTTCTCCACAAGCAGAGAAATAATGGAGAAAGACACGAGCTCGTCATTGAACTCGCCCCTTCTTCACATTTCTGAAGATGGGTTGATTTCCAATGGGGAGAGACGCGCAAATGATAAGAACTATAGAAGGCAACAAGTAACAGAAGAGATAAAGAAGCAGCTATGGCTAGCAGGGCCTCTAATATTGGTCAGTCTTTTACAATACTGTTTGCAGATGATTTCCGTCATGTTTGTGGGTCATCTCGGCGAGTTGTCCCTCTCTGGTGCATCCATGGCGACTTCTTTTGCAACCGTGACTGGTTTCAGCTTATTGGTGAGTTGGGTTTCTGTTTGTTTCTCCAAAAAAACTCATTGTCTTGATGAATATTCATTAATGGGTTTATTGAGAACGATGCACTTTGATTTCTAAACTAGTTTTGGGCATATACCCTGATGATCTTGTTTTTTGTTTTACCCAAAAGTCTCGTACCATTGGAGATATATGTTTAATCATCTTTTTATCTAACCAATGTGCGACCTTGATTGGATCCTTATTGAGTTTTCTTACGTATAATGGTCTTAGTTAGCAAATTGAGAATGGTGCACTTTGAATTGAATTAGAAATCAGCCATGTTACTTAAAATTGTCTTAATTTGAATATATGTATAGATGGGGATGGCTAGTGCTCTGGATACATTTTGTGGTCAATCTTATGGAGCAAAGCAGTATCATATGCTGGGAATTCATATGCAGCGAGCAATGTTTGTTCTTTCACTTGCGAGCATTCCTCTTGCAATTATCTGGGCTAACACAGGAGAAATTCTGAAATTACTTGGCCAAGATGCTGAAATTTCAGCAGAAGCTGGGAAATATGCTATTTTCATGATTCCAAGCCTATTTGCATATGGTTTACTTCAATGTCTGAACAGATTCTTACAGACCCAAAACGTTGTTTTCCCAATGGTGATGTGTTCTGGAATAGCAGCTTTGCTTCACATCCCCATATGTTGGATTCTGATATTCAAAGTTGGACTTGAAATTCGAGGAGCGGCTATGGCCAATTCCATCTCTTATTGGATTAATGTGTTGATGTTGATGCTTTATGTTAAGTACTCTTCTTCATGTTCCAAGTCTTGGACTGGCTTTTCAGTGCAGGCTTTTCAAAACATCCCAACTTTCCTTAGACTTGCTATTCCTTCAGCTTGCATGGTTTGGTAATTCTCACTTTATTATTACTCCTTTTTATCATCATCATAAAGATGTATTAATTTGTCTTACAATGTTTAACAAAATGCTCTCAACAGCTTGGAAATGTGGTCATTTGAGTTGATCGTTCTTTTGTCTGGACTTCTACCAAATCCGAAATTAGAGACATCAGTGCTTTCTATTAGGTAAATAACAGACCACCAGTTCTTATGGAGTAAGTTCTTTTTTCTACTTAACTAGCCACCTCTAGCTTCACTGACTCATTTTCTTTACCAGTCTTAACACAGCAACAATCTTTTGGATGATACCATTTGGTATGAGTGGTGCAGGAAGGTAAGTTTCATACAAATTTCTCAATAGAATCTCCATTGTCTCTATCAAGCACTTTACAAATGATCACTTTCACATGTTCTTCTTCCATCTCTCCCTGAATTTCGAAACTGAAACTTTGCATCTGTGACAAAAATGGAAGGAATACAAATGTAACTGAGATTTCGATGTTTCTGTTTCATTTTGTAAGCACACGAGTCTCGAACGAATTGGGAGCTGGCCGTTCTGCAGCAGCAAAGCTAGCTGGGTGTGTAGTTGTGACAATGGCCACTATTGAGGGGTTACTACTTGCTACTATCTTAATTCTTATACGTAATATTTGGGGCTATGCTTATAGCAGCGAACCAGAAGTGGTTGAATATTTAGCAACCATGCTTCCTATAGTTGCCATTTCCAGTTTTCTCGATGGACTTCAATGTGTGCTTTCAGGTTCTCATTCTATCTCATTCTACATTTATATGTTTCTTTTTTTCTCCTAATATGTTTCATTTCATTTGACTCCAACTAGCTTTGGAATGAAAATTGAAGTAGAAGTTGAACCAACGTACATTAGAGTTTATGATTAACCCTTTTCACAAGTAGGCAACTCATAATGATTGTGATTAGTTTCTACTATTAATATCTATTCCTAGAGCCAAGTTGTTTAGATGACATTTTTGTAGTCAGGCAATAAGATGTGCATTCCCATAAGAACATAGACAAAAAGTACCACTTGTGTCAAGTTTGGTCATAAAAAATCTACAAAAAGTACAGCAAGTCTATACAGGATATCTGACTTTTTAATGCATACTTTGTATAGACATGCAGCCCAATGAATTTAGTCTATCTCTCTTGGTCATGCTTGTTGCTAAATATCTTATTTCATTTAATATTAGACTTGGGATTACATGTCTGCAGTCTGTTATGTCTTGACTTTGTGTCTGCACTAAGAATTTTTCTACCCCTGTGGTCTTAACCAGTTACATTTTTCTTGCTCAAAATGATGATATTTCAAAGGATTTACTTGTGTGTTCATAAGTACAATGCAGGCATTGCTAGAGGTTGTGGTTGGCAAAAGATTGGTGCATATGTCAATCTTGGATCATATTATATTGTGGGAATTCCATCTGCAGTTTTGCTTGCTTTTGTTTTGCACGTCGGTGGAAAGGTAAAAATGAAAATAATGATGACCACATGACATTCATTCTTAGCTTGAATTATACAAAATACTCATGAAATTAGCTATTTGTTTAAAAAATTACTCTTATTCTTTCACAGTTGCAATATTACTCTTGACCTCTTATAAACGTCTACAAACTACCTTTGGAGTAGAAATGTTTTAGAATTCCAAACGAAGATTGGAACTTGAAAGAGTGTGACGGTAACCTAAAACGATGTGCTGATTCAAATTTCCATTCTAAGTCACTACCCCACTATTTCAAGTTGCAATTTTTGTTTTAAATTTTAAAGAATTTCTACTTCAAATGTAGTTTCGAAACACTTATTAAAAGTCAAGGGTAACATTCCAAGTTTTGAAAGAATAAAGATGAACAAAGTTCATTTACATTTTTTTATTTATAATTTAACCCAATTCTCAGTGACCATAATTCTTTTCTAATATTATTCCTATTGTAAATGACCCTTCATAGGGGCTGTGGTTTGGCATCATTTTTGCACTCATTGTCCAAGTCCTTTCTCTTGCTATCATTACCATCCGCACCAACTGGGACCAAGAAGTACAATTCATAACTCAAACCTCAACTTTGCTTTATTTTATAATTCCCCAAATTTGATATCTCTAATGTATTGATTTGTGCTATTCAGGCAAAGATAGCTACAGAACGAGTATATGATGCAGTAATTCCAGGGAATGTTGTCTCATGAAACTAGAGTTTCTTGGTGGAGGAGATTGTGATTGAGCTCTACTTTCTTTTCAAAATCATTGAATTGTGGAAGCCAAGCCTGAAAGCTTCATTTTTGCAGCATGACTTTTGGTCAATGATAGGTGAAGATTCTTTCACTTGAAGTTGATTTCTCAGTCTTCATGTGTAGAAATCATTCGATCTTAGATTAAATTTACGAATTTAATCTCTATAGTTTGAAGAAAGTTAGAATTTCATCCCTATAACTTAAATTTAGTATTTCAATTTTATATTGTGGTATGGTAAGTGGAGAATAAGAGAAGAAAAATATAGAATTTGGAGTCATGTCCTTGAGGGTCAATTTTGGTCAAGGCCAAAATTATTTTGATTCTTCCTGGTTGAGAAAAATCTTTGAGGATCATTTTTGTTGGGTTATTACTTTTGCATAAATTTATTTTATAAAAGAAAGAAAAGAAAAACAGGGAATTATTAGTTTGGGATTTTAAATTAGAAGAATACGAGAAGATGAAAAATTATACTATTCATTTTATTCAAGCTTTTTTCTATAATATTTTTAATTTTAATTCACTTATGAAAGTTTAGAGTTTTAATTGATATAATTACTAGTTTGAGGTTTTAAATGATAAAACCTTCAAAATTTAGATTTATAAACTTTTAAGATTGAGTCTTACAAATTCTTTAAATTATCAAAAGTGTCTAATATATAATGAAATTTCAAGTTTGTGTTTAAAATGTTCATAAACTTTTAATTTTGTATTCAATAAATTCATAAACCAATTTTCAATTATATATCTTAATAAAAAGACTAATCAATTATATATCTAATAAGTCATGAATTTTATAAATATTAAATAGGTCATAAATTTATTAGTGATAAAATTGAAAGTTTAAAAAACAATCAATGGTTTTGCATTTTAAAATTTTATAAGATACATAATTAAAAAGTTTTAAAACTTTACATGGTTTTAGCATTTAGGACTAAATTATTATTGTAAACTTTTTTTATTTAAAATATATATAGAGAGAGAGAGGCTATATTTGACCAAAATGTCACTTAGAGACGTATTTCAACAGGAAAAAAGTAGAAAAGAAAAAGAAGAAGAGAATTTGTTGTTGTTCCACATTTCAGCACATGTCAAGAAAAATTGGTTGTTACAGCCAAAAACATTTTCAATATTGGAAAATAAATTCGCAATAAACAAACAAACAAATAAAAAAGTCTAAAAAAATAGAAAAACAAACAAACAAGAACAACATCCCCTTCTGTCCTATTCTTTTCTCATTCGGATTTTTTTTTTTAATTTTTTTTAACCTTCATCCTTTCTATTAGAGGTTAAAATTTTATTAGGCTAAATTATACAAAATATTCCTAAACTTTTGTATTTTGTGTTAAAAATATTTTTTTTGAACTTTTAAAAATACTCTTAAAACTTTTAAATGAGTTCAAAAATATTTTTACCGTTAGTTTTGGATGGAAATTATTAGTGTTTTATGTCAAAAGTATCTCTAAACTTTTAAAAGTTCCAAAAATATCCTAAAACTAAAAAAAAAAAGTCCAAAAAAACCCTTACTATTATACGAACAGAAACGGTTAGTATTGCCTTACTTTTATGTTTTCTTTTTCTTTTTTTTTTTTCCTCCCCTCTCTTCTTCAATATTTTCTTACTCCCTTTTTGTTTACAGTTTTAAATTTGTTTATCTAAAAATAAATAAATAAATAAATAAATAAAACTGCACTTTAGCATTAAAACATATAGACTATAAAAAGAATAAAGGAAACACCAAAGAATTTTAGGACTTAAATATTTTATCAAAGTTGCACATTAGTAGTTAAGGGGAGATTTTCATTTTGGAATTTTGTGTGATTTTGATTTAGGACTTAAATATTTAACAAAGTTATACTAAAAAAAACTTCACACATATTTATCACTATACTAGTAGTAGGAACATTTTTACCTTTTTTTTCTTATTTTTTTTATTTGCAGTTATTTTTGCAACTGAGTATTAATAGTTTCTATTCATATATTAATGTGAGAATTTTTGAACAATTTTTAAATTTACAAGTATTTTTAAAATATTTAAAAATTTAAGAGTATTTTTGAAACATAACTTTAACTGTTTCTACCTAGATAACGGGAAGAGTATTTTTAAACTCTTTTTGGAAGTTTAAAAGTATTTTTGAGACTTTTCAAAGTTCAATTACACAAAGTTTAAAAGTTGAAGGATATATATATATTTTTTTTTTACAAAAATAATTTAGCCATTTTGTTTTTAAGTAAAATGTTAAATTTATTTATTTCCAATTACTGAATTAAGATTTAAAAGGTTACATTTTATAGGCTTAAATTTTTTAAAGAATATTGGAGAATAAATAATTGAAAAAAATTATGAAATAAAATAAAGTTAAAATACATATAAATCTACATAATTGTATTGTAAGCAATTTTTTAATATTTAATAATTTTAGGTTTGTTTTTAGTTGGCTTCAAGTTAATTTTAGGCGAATGTAAGAACCAATCTAACCCATAAAGTTTTGATTACTTATTTGAACCTAGTCCAAATAAGTTAATAATGAATCCATACCATACATGTTCATTGGATTGATTAGGTTCTTCGAGTTATCGAATTTTCTTGAAAGCCCCAACTTTTAACAACTATCTTTGTGTTTATTTTGTGATACTGAAAATGATCTATTTCAAACGAATATTTATCATATTTTTTATGTGCTTTGTCAATGTTTAACTATTTAATTTTTTCTCACTAAAAAAAACTATTTCATTTTTCAATTTTGCTATATTTGTAACTAAAATTGGTTCATTTTGCTATATATAATAACAACTCATAATTAAATTTGATAAAAAAAAAAGATGAATTTTGACTAAAAATATATTTTAATAGAGGAAAAAGAAAGAACAGAGTACCTTAATGATTTCTGTTGCTGTATATTTTAATTTTAGAATCATTTCTATTAAGATATATATTTTACATACTTTATCATTTATACATACGTATATATTTGAAATTGAAATGTATATTTAGTTATTTCTCAAATATATACTTTATCTTTTTTTACCGATTTCATATTTTAAATTAAAATTTAGAATTCTCGATTTTTGTGAACTACATTTAATACATAATTATGGTTACAAATCTTTGTTATCGTTTATGTTTTTTTTTTTTAATGTATATATATGAGGTTTATTTAAAATATATACGAGGTTATTTTAAATGCATTTAGAACACATACTAGTGTATATTCCATATCTTAATTTTAGTCTTGTTTCTATTTAGATATATATTTCACATAATTTTTTATATATACATTGGTATATTTAGTATATTTTGGAAATATATACTTCATATTATATAAACAATAATGCTAACACAATCAATTAGGAAGAAGAGAAGAGGGGAAGATGTAGTAGGTGGTGGGTGAGAGAGAAAAAAATAGTATTTAAGGAGGAGTGAGAAAAATGAACAATTTTGAGAAAAAATCAATTTAATGCACACAATTTACATATATTTCCTTATTTGTGTAGTTTTTTTTAAATGACGAGAAATGAACGGGGTGTTGTGAACTTTTAGACTTGATTTTTATGTAATATTATAACCCATTAAGCTATTCATGGAAAAAAAGATAGATTTGAGACATTCTTGTAATTTGGCATATTTAATTAGGCTATTAGTGTAGATAACCCTTTTGAAAATTAAGTCTACAAACACTCTCTCACCCCTAAATTTCTTGCATTGTACTTTTTATCTATATTTTCAAGAACCAAACCAAAATTTGGAAACTAAAATATATATATATATATATATAGATTTTACAAACTTGTGTTTTATTTTTTTATTTGTGTAGTTTTGAATTTGGAAACTAAATTTAACTCTTGTACTAAAAAAAGATGCAAACCATTGTAAAAAAAAAATGTAAGGAAATAGGCTTAATTTCAAAAACCAAAAACAAAAAATGAAATGGTTATCAAACAAGGTCTAGAAGACTCATTTTCCTCCCCCTTTTTCCCCTCTTCTTTGCCTGCTCGATAGATTATTATTATTTTGTTTTGACCTATCGGTATACTTTTCATCTAACAATTTTGTCGTAAAACAGAGGAGAGTTTGAACATCTAACCTAACAAAAGAATGTATGTATACCATTGAGCTAAATTTACTTTGTGGTTCTATTTTTTTACATGTATTAATATCCTTTATTTTCATACTAATTTCTAACATTTATATAGTTAAAATGTATTGATGAAAATAATTGATGTAAATAAAAGAACGAAAAAGGGAAAAAAAAAAAAAAAGAAACAAACATGAACATAGCTCAATTAGTTTATTCATAGTATAGCAACTTCGAAGTTAAGGTTCGATCTCTCTATCTACCCATATTATCAAAAATAAATAAATAAATAAAATAAAACACTGCATCAAATGTTTAGAATATTCGTATTTAATTATTCTATTGAAAGATTCATATTACGATTCAAGTAGGGATTGAAATGAGCATCGATACTTTTTTGTCTTCCATACAATTTTGATTTTTGAATATGGGGAGAGAGAATACCCTTGTCCTTTCCACATTCATATATTCTTATCAACTTTTGCCTTCGTGGATTAATAAAACGATTAATTAATTTATTGATTTTAAAATGATTTAAAACAATAAATTCTTTTTAATAAAATAATTTTAATACTTTTATATAGTAAAATGATCCAAATTATTTATAATTATAGAAAAAGTTTCTATCTCTCCGATAGAAAGATATTTTTTCTTTTTAATATCTATAAATAGTTTGATATTTTTTCTATTTATAATAATTTTTCATAATTTTATCTAACTTTTTAGTTATTTTTAAAAAAATTATTATAAATAAAAAATATCAAACTATTTATAAATATAGAAAAAAAATTTATGTCTATCGACCGTAATAGACTTCAATCACCTAATTGCTTAATAATTTATTGCTTATAGATATTAAAATTTTTTTATATTTAATAATAATTTGACTTATTTTGATGTATTAAAAAACAACTCTATTTTTTATGTTACGTCACAGGTAAGATTTAAGACATTCTAATAAATACGACCATCTATTAAAAAGCTAATTAATGGTTCGGATCTCCACCCCACTTGTAAAATAACAACCAATCAAAGATAAAAATAAGAACCAATCATTATTCAATCAATATTCTAGGAAGCCATCTCCAAATTTTCCACGCCTTCCTTCGTTCACATGTTTATGTGCACTCTCATACTCTCCAGGCCTTCCTCTGTCCTGCTCTGCAAGCAGAGAAATGATGGAGAAAGGTACCGGCTCATCATTGAACTCGCCCCTTCTTCACATTTCTGAAGATGGTTTGAATTCCAATGGCGAGAGACGAGCAGATGATAAGAACCATAGAAGGCAACGAGTAGCGGAGGAAGTAAAGAAGCAGCTATGGCTAGCAGGGCCTCTAATATTGGTCAGTCTTTTACAATACTGTTTGCAGATGATTTCCGTAATGTTTGTGGGTCATCTCGGTGAATTGCCCCTCTCTGGTGCTTCTATGGCGACTTCTTTTGCAACCGTCACTGGTTTCAGTTTATTGGTGAGTTGGGTTTCTGTTTGTTTCTCCAGAAAAACTCATTGTCTTGCTCAATATTCAATAATGGGTTTATTGAGAATGATTCACTTTGATTTCTAAACTATAATGATCTTAGTTTGAATATTATCTAGCAAATTCAGAATGATGCACTTCGAGTTATTGGGTTAAAAGTCAGTAATGTTACTTAAAATGGTCTTAATTTGAATAAATGTATAGATGGGGATGGCTAGTGCTCTGGATACATTTTGTGGCCAATCTTATGGAGCAAAGCAGTATCATATGCTGGGAATTCATATGCAGCGAGCAATGTTTGTTCTTATACTTGTGAGCATCCCTCTTGCAGTTATCTGGGCTAACACAGGAGAAATTCTGAAATTACTTGGTCAAGATGCTGAAATTGCAGCAGAAGCTGGGAAATATGCTATTTGCATGATTCCAAGCCTTTTTGCATATGGTTTACTTCAATGTCTGAACAGATTCTTACAGACCCAAAACGTTGTTTTCCCAATGGCGATTTGTTCTGGAATAGCAGTTTTGCTTCACATCCCCATATGTTGGATTCTGATATACAAAGTTGGACTCCGACTTCGAGGAGCGGCTATGGCCAGCTCCATATCTTATTGGCTCAATGTGTTGATGGCTATGCTTTATATTAAGTTTTCTTCTTCATGTTCCAAGTCTTGGATTGGCTTTTCAGTGCAGGCTTTTCACAACATCCCATATTTCTTTAAACTTGCCATTCCTTCAGCTTGCATGGTTTGGTAATTCTCACTTTACTATTACTCCTTTTTATCATCATAACAAAGATGTATTTGTCTCACAATATTCAACAAAATGCTCTCAACAGCTTGGAAATGTGGTCATTTGAGTTGATCGTTCTCTTATCTGGGCTTCTACCAAATCCGAAATTAGAGACATCAGTGCTTTCTATTAGGTAACTAACAGACATCAGTTCTTATGGAGTAAGTTCTTTTTTCTTCTTATCTAGCCACCTCTAGCATCACCGACACATTTTCTTTACCAGCCTTAATACAGCTGCAGTCATTTGGACGATCTCATTTGGCATGAGTGGTGTAGGAAGGTAAATTTCATACAATTTCTCATTAAGATCTCTATTCTCTCTACCGTGAACTTATAATATGATCACTTTCACATGTTCTTCCATCTCTCCTGAATTTGGAAACTAAAAAAATTTGCATTTGTCATTTGTGACAAAATTGGAAAGAAGACAAATGTAACTGAGATTTCTATGTTTCTACTTTATTTTGTAAGCACGCGAGTCTCAAACGAACTAGGAGCTGACCATCCTGCAGCAGCAAAGCTAGCTGGGTGTGTAGTTATGACAATGGTCGCCATTCAAGGGCTACTGGTTGGAACTTTCTTCATTCTTATACGTAATGTTTGGGGCTATGCTTTTAGCAACGAACGAGAAGTGGTTGAATATTTAGCAAAGATGCTTCCTATAGTTGCAGTTTCCGAATTTTTCTCAGGACTTCAATGTGTGCTTTCAGGTTCTCATTTGATCATATGCTACAACTATATATATATATATATATATATATATATATATTTTTTTTTTTTCCTTTATATGTTTTATTTCATTTGACTTCAACTAGCCTTGGAATGAAAATTGTAGAGGTGGAATCAAATGACTGTGAGATATATTACTAGCAAGCCTTGGAATGAAAATTGAAGTAGAAGTTGAACCAACGTTACGTGATGGACAGAGTTTATAATTTACCCTTTTGGCAATTAGGCAACCCATAATGATTGGGATTAGTCCCTACCATTAACATCTATTCCAGAATCTACAGCCAAGTTGTCTAGAGATGTGCATTCCCATTAATACATAGATAAAAAGTACCACTTTTTATTGCATATTTTGGTAAATAGATATGCAGCCAAATGAATTTAATCTGTCTCTCTTGGTCATGCTTATTGCTAAATCTCTTCTTTGTGTTAATATTAGACTTGGGATTACATGTCTACCGTCTGTTATGACTTCACTTGGTGTCTGCATTAGGATTTTCCTACCCTTGTGGTCTAACCAGACAGACTTTACTTGCTCAATTGATAATACGTTGAAGGATTTACTTGTATGAGCACAAATACAATGCAGGCATTGCTAGAGGGTGTGGGTGGCAGAAGATTGGTGCATATGTCAATCTTGGATCATACTATATTGTGGGAATTCCATCCGGAGTTCTGCTTGCTTTTGTTTTTGACGTTGGTGGAAAGGTAAAAACGATAATCATGATCAACATTTGTCATTCATGCTTAGCCTAAATTATACAAAATACTCAAGAACTTGACTCTTTGATTCAAAAATATTTTTTTTCTTTTAAAAGTTGCAATATTGCTCTTAACCTTTTATATGATCTCAAAACTACTCTTGGAGTAGAAATAATTTAAAATTTTCATGAAAATTGGGATTTGAAATGGTGTGGCGATCTAAATTTCCATTCTAGTCCAATCCCTTACCATTCCAAGTCTCAATTTCTGTCCATGATTAAATTTCCAATCCGAGGGTATTTTTGAAACACTTGTAAAAGGCTAACGGTAATATTGCAACTTTCGGAAGAATAAGGATACTTTTTGAAACAAAGGGAAAAGGTTATAAACATTTTATATAATCTAACCTAATTCTTACTTACCAGAATTCTTCTTTAAACCTTTTTTTTTTTTCTTCCTATTGTAAATGATCCTTAACAGGGGTTGTGGTTTGGCATCATGTTTGCACTCATTGTCCAAGCATTTTCTCTTGCTACCATTACCATCCGCACCAACTGGGACCAAGAAGTACAATTCATTACTCAAATCTCAACTTTGCTTTATTCCCTTAAACTTGATGTTTCTAATGCATTCATTTTTTTGCTATTCAGGCAAAGAAAGCTACAGAACGAGTATATGACGTAGTAATTCCAAGGAATTTTGTCTCATGAAACTAGAGTTTCTTGGTGGAGGAGCTTTCTGGTTGAGCTCTACTTTCTTTTCAAAATCAATGAATTGTGGAAGTCAAGCCTGAAAGCTTCATTTTTGCAACATGGCTCTTAGGTAAATAATAGATATCTCAATCTCCATGTGTTTAGAAATCATCCAATCAATCCAGTAGCCATCAAAGCTCAGGAGATACCCTGTGCAGTTAGACTTGAATTCAGTATTGCAGTGTGTTATCTGGTGGTATTTTATGCTTTGTATATTGAATGAACATGTCAAACATTCCAGATGCCATAAGCATTGCTAAGTGAAGGTGGAGAAATAGAAAAGAAAAATATAGAATTTGGAGTCTTGTTCTTGTCCTTAAGAATAAATATTGGTGATGATTATTATATTGATTAGGCCTTCTTTGGCACATGTGACTGGTTTCAGCTTGTTAGAGAGTTAGTTTTCTGTGTTTGTTTCAAGGAAAAAACATATCCTCTTGCTTGCTACCGTTAGAAATATTGAAAAAAAATTATTTGTCGGAAAAAACAAGGGTCAAAAAAACATTTTTGGTTTAATTTAGTCTCTAAAATTTAGTTAGTAACTATTTTGTCTCTATATTTTCGAATTTGTAACAATGTAATTCATGTGCTTTACAATTTGTAATGCTTGAGTTTATTTGTAATACTTTTTATGATAGAGACCAAATTATTGCAAATTGTAAAGTATAGGGACTAATTGTTACTTATTAAAGTTTAGAGATTAAATTGTTGCAAATTTAAAAGTACAATGACTAAATCATTATCAACTAAAGTTCATGAACTATATTGTTACTTTCATGAAAGTTTAGGGACCAAAAAATATAATTCTTTTTTAACTAAATTAATTTATACCTTAAAACTTTGGAGTTGTAGCAATTAAAATCTTAAACCACTAATTGTATTGATTTGAACTTTAAACTTTCTTAAGTGAATCAATTTAGATTATACATTAGTGATTTGTGGTTATATTTATTTGATTCCTTTAAAGCCAACTCAAAATCACTTGACAAACTTATTTTTCTTCCAAAATCCTATTAAATTAGCCAAAAAAGAAAATGATATAATTCTTCATAAATAAGTCGACAAAACTAGAAGAATACAAGAAGATGAAAAATTCACGACCATCAATATGTTTCAAGGAAAAAAAAAAAAAGTTGTGGCACTTGTGAACATTATGTATTAACGATCTAAAAATAAAATCCTAATAGATGATTCAAATTAATTCGGTTCAAATTAATTCGCTTGTGAAAGCTTATAATTTTAATTGGTACTATTATTAGTTTGAAGTATGATAGTATAAATGTTTAGGTTTGGGTCTTAAAAATCCTACAAATTCTTAAAAGTGTCTAATATATAATAAACTTTCACCTATATGTTTAAAATATTCATAAACTTTCAATTTTGTATTCAATAGATAATTCATAAACCAATTTTCTATTATAAATAATCTAATAAGTTTATGAACTTTAGCAATATTGAATAGGTTGTTGATTTATTAGAAATGGAACTATATATAAAATTGAAAGTTTTTTTTACCTATAAGACACCATTTTAAAAGTCAAATGACCAAATTTATAAGGTAAACTTTTCTATTTGAGAGAATTTTATAAAGACTAAATTTGATCAAAATGTTACTGAGAGACAAAACACAAAAAACATAGGGGAAATTACATTTTTTGTCTTCGAGTTTTGAGTATTGGGTGCATTTAGTTCATAAGTTTTCAAAATGTATCTCTTCAAGGACCAAACACATCTATTTTAAAAATTCGAGACTAAAACAAGTACATTTTCCAAACTTAAAGACTAAACACACTTATTTTTCAAAACTTGGATACTAAAAAATGTAATTTTTCCTTACAAAAATATCTCCAAGGCCACCTGATTTCTTTCTTGGGATCAAAGAATGAGTACAACTAAAGACTAAGGATGATTGGCATTGGCTCGCCAACTCATCAACTGCATACGTTGGTGTTAAACAACTCAACTTCAATAGTGTAACACTATTGAAATTCGCACATTTATCGAGGAACTCTACTTCCCCTCTTTTTTTAATTTGCACTTTTATCAAAGAATTTCATCTTATAACCCTACACTTCAAATATAGATTTTCTAACTCCAATATATTAAAATCCAGATTTCATAACTCAACTCAGAGCTCCAAACATCCCTAAGAGTATATTAGGTATGTAGTTTTAATTTTGTTTTATTGAATTAAATGAATTCAACAAATATTTGTTTAGTTGATGTGTTTTTAAAAATGGGTTTTGGATTATATGATTCAAATAGTGAAAATATTGGAAACATCATATAATGTCTCTTGTATCAACAATATCAAGACCAAAATGTAATAATACTCCAAATATATGGACCAAAATGCTATTTTAACCCAAAAAAGAAATATTATTAAAACCCTAAAAATGTTATCTAAAGCAATGATGATTTGTCAATATGTCGATATATGCACAAGTCAAATGGTTCAGTATCAATATTAAATATCTAGGGAATATCTCCCACATTTTTTTATAAATGCTCACAAAACATAAAAAAATCTCATCTATTTAGTCCAGTATGAGTATGAATACTAGTAATAATATTCATAATATAGTTTGGGAGTAAAAACAACTTAATTATTAATCTAAATAAATTTTATTATTGTCATGACTTACAAAAAATATTTGACGATATCGATATTTTATCAATATATCCATAAAATTGAAATCTCGATATCGATAATGACTTCGACATTCTAATCGGGGGCTTAAAATGTTTGGGAATTAGAAGTATATTTAAAAGAAATATAGGTGCAGTCAGGCTCCACCTATCTATAATGTAACCCTCATCTGCACACAATTAAAAAATGTCACGTGCGGTTTGTTTTTTTTTTTTTTAAATATTAATTTTTTTTATGTGGGTAGTAAAAAGGGTGTATAGACTTAGGTGCAACCTAGCTCTTAATTAATTATATACTATATTGATAGCTAATAATTAATTAATTATTTAGTGAATTAGTAAATTAAAAAGGACAAAAATGTCCAAAAAAGTTTTTTCGACATCCTTATTTTTTAAAATACTAGTGAGAAACATATGCAATGCACATGAAATGTTGTAGTTTAATTTAAAGTTAAACATGAATTTTAAAGTAAAGAAGAATGAATAAAATTAAATTAAAAATTATTCAAAAGTATATTAAAAAAAAAAGTTGCATGCATGATGTGAGCTTTTTTGGTGTCTTTACCCAATCAAATAATATTTATAATTATACTGATCTTTACAACTATTACTACTAAAACGTAGTACTAGTGACAAGACTAGGTCGATCCGCAGGGAAGCACAAGGATTAGTTTATCAAACCTAACCATTTAGTTAAAGCAACAAATTGGGGTTTCGTGTGGTTTGAGATTTGAATATGCATGAAAATAAAGTGCAAGGAAAGTAAAGGATAGATGTGCAATCAAACAAAACATTTTAGCTTAGGGAAACGGAATCACCCAATGTAATTTTGATCATCGAATTATCAATACATGATTTTAACTTCTTAACTATGTTTAGCCCAATTGATTGGAAAGGCTAACCAATGGTCCAAAGTATCAAATTAGCCAATTTGATTAGATGAAAAACATCCTAATCAGTTTAACTAACCGCATTACGCTTTAGGGATTATGCTAGAATAAATTTCCAATTGGAAAGGCCTAATTAGAAATTTAATACGGTTTCCACAAGGTCTATAGAACAATGCTCGTTGTTGTCGACCACAAATCACAAGTTTATCTAATCTTTTGTTTTTTTAGAGATTAACCTATAATTACATGCCACATATTCTATGTCAATCTAAAGCGTTGAATGACACAATCAAACATTGATTGTCAATCAATAGCAATAAAATGTCATTCATAATCAATAAATTAAGAGTAAAACCTATAGACAAGAAAACTCAATCATATTATCAAAATACTCTCAAGAATACAATGAGTTCCTTCAAAATCCTCTAAACTAGAAAACTATATAGATCTTACCTTCCCATGGTGGTGGAAAAGATAGAACTCATTCTTTCTGCTTGATTACAAGAAGAAGATGAAAGAAAACCAAAAACTAATGATGTAGATGGATAGAGGGCGGAAAAACGAAGAAAACAAGTGGTCATGTGCCCAAAACGACCACCCAGATAAAAAGATATGACCTAATTAACGAAGTGCAGATTTTGTATCTACGCGCGCTATCAAAATCGGTTGTATATTGTTTTTAGCGCCGCGAAGAGGTCTTTTAGGGGCGTTTTGATCTTTTTAGCTTCCATTTCACCTAATTGATTCATTAGCATACCAAATTGGTCCATTTTAGCTCCGTTTTTTTTTTCTAATGCTCGATTCTACCTTTTAATAGCTCGATGCCTACAAAATAACATTTTTAACACACCAAATAGTGCAACTATCTCGAGTTAAGCTGACGAAGATAACACATTTTAGGTGCTATCAATGCAACACACTCATTCTTGACAAAAGAAAAGATGCCAATTTTGAATGAACTTTTTCCTGAGTGATCTTTCTTCTTCCTATCTTGTGAGCAAAAATGTTCATTTTCTCCCTAGGGATGGGGAGAAATTCTCTGTTTAGTCGGGGAGTGGGGAGGAATGCATTTCTCATCTTTGTTCCGTTAGACTTTTTTATTTAATTATTATAATAATTTAATGTTGTGTCATTATTATTAATAAATATTTATATCTAAATTCCAAATTTTATTGTTTAATGGTTAAGATATTGTATATATTTGAATTTTAACCATTAAATTTAGATTATATTTATGAATATCTCTATTGGTCACCCATGTCTAATAAGCTTTGTAAATTTCAATGTAAACAAAGACAACACAAGTTTTTTTTTCTTCTTTTCATGGGTTTAAAAATTTAAAGATGAAAGGCAATCAATAATTTAAAATTTAAAAAAAAAAAAAAAAAAAAAAAAAAAAAAAAAAAAAAAAACCTAATTTTTTTTGTCGAGTTATCTTCTCATTTGCATTCCTCAATGAATAACATAAGAGACTTCTCTGCATTTCTCAATGAATGACATAAGAGAGACCTTGTTTATATTCAAGCAATAAAACCTCCATTTGAGGCCCCAAGTCATTGATAATCTCTGTATTTACCTTGTTTGTTTTCAGACCTCATTTTATAGTATATTTATAATAAGAAAAATATGTGTAGAAGGTGAATGGTCTTTTTCAAACCTAAAATGGAATGAGTAGTATTAATGTTTTTTTTTTTTTTTAATTGCAACATTGTATTATAATTTAGGAAGATGAAACATTAGGTAAGGAAATAAATGGATATTTAAAAATTTTCTTTCAGAAAATCATTCAATTCTTCCCTTTTTGAATTATTCAACAATTCAACTTATAATTATGTTCTTTTTCTTCCCATTATTAAAAGGGTCATTCATTCAAAGAATTTATTGGTGGCCATTTTTCATCTTTTTCATGATTTTAGATTCCGTTTTTTTTTTTTTTAACTATTTAGTTTTTTGTTTTTGTTTTTGTTTTTGAAAATTAAGTCTATACACGCTACTTGCACCTTCAAATTTATTCCTTTAATATCTACTTTTTACAAATGGTTTAAAAAATCAAGCCAAAATTTGAAAACTAAAAAAAATTGTTTTAAAATTTTGCTTTTATTTTTGGAGTCCGGCAAAGAATTTAACTATTGTAATTAAAAAGAGATGCAAATCAATGTAAGAAATGAACAATAGGGTAATTGCCCATGGTAACACTAGCTCTTATAATTAAGGGTATAAACATCATTTTTAAAGAATCGCAAATATGACAAAATCTATCCATGATAGACTCGGCGACATAGTTTATCATTGATAGACTTCAAAAACCTATATCTGCTAATATTTTCGATTTGATTGTTATATTTACAACTGCCTTTAAATAACAAACGATAGTTATCCAATCTATCAATTACGGCAGAGAAAGCAATAAAATTTGGTATATCTTTATACATTACAAAGCATATAGTATATTATGAAAGGCAATATTTTCAAGGTTGACTTGCAAGCCATAACTTGTAACCCATACAAAAGACATAATCTAACATATATTTACACCATTATTTTAACACATAGACATAATAGAGTAAATATATATAGAAGAGTAAATTTACTTTTCATCCCCTCCTAGCATATAAGTATTTACAATAGGAAGTCTTACATGATGAATTGATGATTGTGTTGCCATCTACTTTTGAAAGCGATGATTTGGAAATTATTTTGTCTGCAACTATAATTTGGAAGATACTCGTAACTCCAATGTGATTATGGGTAGAATTATAGTTAGATATAAAAGTTACCATTTCTTCATTATTGATTTTGATTGAGCCTGGTTTTTGGATAACAAGTTGTCATTCCAATCGCATACCCATCTTCATAAATGGGAGATGAAGAGCATAAAATTCTTCATCCTCATACATAATTAACCAAACTAATTATCCATCTAAAAAATCCTCCAACAAAACGACCCCTTAGGGTGTTTGGGCCAAGGAATTAGGAAATAAAGAGTTGTAGGAACTCCATTACTTATTTGACCCAAGAAGTTTGTAGGTCACACGAGTGGAAAAACATCAAATTTATACATAATTTACCTAAGGAATTTGTAGGTCACAAGAGTTCACAACTCCTCCGACTTTACAACTTAACTCCAGGGTCCAACGCTTCCTTAATTAGTCAACAAATTAAAACAAAGCAGTGAGAAAGAAAAACGGTATGTATCAACAAAAGAAGCTTAGAATTGAAGAACACAATTATGGAAGCTATAGAATAACCTTAAACCTCCTCCATAGCTCCCTGAGCGATCTCAAAAGAAATGAATTGCCTATCCGACAGCTGACAGAGGAGCATCTGTACACTAACCTCTTTTTGAGGTATTCAAAATTCAGCATCTTTATTCATCCCAAAATAATACACTACTATTGGTATTTTGGGAGGGAGCATTATATATATTGGAAAGGAACGTTTCAATCATTATTACATAACGATGGTGTTGTCATTCCCAACTTCTTTTGAAACTGATGATGGTTTGATCAATATTCTGTCTGCAACTATGATGTGAAAGATACCCATAACACCCATGTGATTCTGCTTGGAATCATAGTTAGATACAAAACTCACAATTTCTCCCTTATTGATTTTGACTGAGCCTGGTTCTGGATAACAAGTTGTCATTCCAACTACATACCCTTCTTCATTTCCTTTCCCATGAATTGGAGATGAGGAGCACAAAACCCTTCCATCCTAATAATAATATCATTTACCAATTATATTTTGTTTTCAAGCTATATATAGAATTAGTTAATTTATTTATTTATTTACCTCTCCATAAAATGTTGCACCAATTGCACCAATGTGCTGGTGAGGCACTCCATAGATGAGATACCCAGTGGATGGAAACATTGCCTTTGACTTTTTCACAGCATTACACTTACCATCATCAACCTTATTTGTGCGGGAGCAAGACTCTGCATCTACATCGTACTCAATCTATATATACACACAAGAAAAAAAAAAAAAAAAAAAAAACTGGTTATATATATATATATATATGAATAAGGTCTGTGAAAGTATATTCAAACAAATAAAAAAACAACTCCGAGTGTACTTTACCCGGCAATGATGCTGTTGAGAAGCTCCTGTTGAGTCTGGCAATGGGGTCCAGGTATCAGTTGCATCAAATAAATAAACTTTTACAGGAATCACAAATTCATTCCAATCCACCCACTTCACTGTATATCTCACATACAAATTCCTTTCCTGATAATCTTCTCCATGACTTAGACTCACTCTACACTGTGTTTTATCGTAACAACATGCTAAACCTCCTTTATAATCTGGGCTCAATGGCCTTCCAAATCGATCTTTAGTAACATTATACAAATGGCATAGACACTCTATACATCCCAGCTTGTTCTCTGCGCCTCTAGTATCAATTGCATGAATATTGAGGCTCCATCGCTCTTCATAGTCTCTGGGAATTTCTGCTGGGTTGCCGACCTGTATTCCATATGGGTGTGGGAGAAATGTCGATATTGTTCTTGATTCAGATCCCATGGCGTAGTAGGTTGGTAAAATACCTTGTTCGCAGACTCCATTGTTACTGACAAAGATAAAGTCTGGTTCTTGAAGATTACCATAGGAAGTATTTATTGTTGGGTCTGTTGCATTTTTGTGTTGATAATATCTCACAAGTGCCCAATGATGAAGGTAAGTTTCTGGAAGTGGAACTTCATTGCCTGCTTCATCTACAACTTCAACATGGAAACTCTTCATGCCAATATGGGATCTTGGAAAGTCAATATTGTAGAAGAATTTCTCAATTACTAAACCAGGTGTCATGGTGAATAATGGAGATGAAAAAGTTTGAGTTTTTACGATCATGGGATTATTATTGTTTGTTGCAACAGCTTCCAAGCATGAGATCATTGTTGTCACTATCAGTGCTGCTAAAGGGAGCAACATTTACTCTGCAAAAAGTGAGAATTAATGTATAAAAATGAATGTAGGTGAGTTGAGGTAAAATTATTCGAGGAAGCTGCCACAAAAACGTGGATAGTAAAAGTTCCTTTGTTATAAGATAGTTATATATTGTGGTTGCCATATTCATAGGTTTAGTCAAAGGAAGAAGATGTAGAATCTCTTTGTGGCCTTTCTTGTTCGAGTATATATATATTATTGTAATTTTTGCAGGTTGCTCTTTAAAGATTGTAAAACTCGCCATTAGAACATAATCTGTGAAAGGAAAATTTAGAATTATATAGTATTTTGATATTCTGCATTAAAGTATTTTGATAACGACAACATATCTCTTTGATAGGTTGGGAAACCAAACCACATTAAAAACATTTTCTGTCGTCTCTCTTCAATTATACTAAATTTTGAATTCGCTGTTACATTTTGATTAATTTTCTAAATATTCATTAATTGATAAGTTAACATTTCAACACTAATTAAATCGTTTGGGACCCCAAAACCCAAACTGGGGCTTCTTTCTCCATAACATATATGAACGGGGTCATGATGCATAATCCCAAGTTTCCCCAAACCCCAAACTCCTACAGGCTACAGCAGAAGTTAAATTTGGTCGTGGCATAGTTTCAATAATAGTGATAACAAAGATCCAAGAACTTAATTAGAGGAGTACTTAAGATGGGAAGTAAGTAATGATTTAAATGAAGCAAAAAAGAAATTGGCGAGTAGTAGTAGTAGTAGTAGTAGTGACAACAACAACTATGGAAATTAAAGGATGCTTACATATTGGAGAAGCTTAAACAAGGTTGAATTTGTTGAAGCTGGCTTGCTGATGCTGCTAGTTGTGAGTTTAGAATGTATTAAATAGATCTCAAATGGACTTTTGAGCATTCTTTTTCACCGTTCTAGTACCCACATGAATCTCGTGTACTGTCCTCCATATTGTTATTCGAAATGTTAATTAATGTAATTATACTATTTTATTTGGGAGTTGGGTCAGGAATATTCAATTTAGTCCACATTTGGCGTTACATTTTTCCAGTTTAGTACTGATGAGAAGGACACAACCATTCAGCTTTGGCCACGTTTTGAAATTCTGGATTTGGTTGAGTATGAAGATAAACAATCAAATATTATAAAGGAAATTGACAATGAAGCCCTACACGTGCCACAATCCCACCCATCCTAACTATTAGTAAATGTTACAAATTTATATTTTTCCTACTCTAATATTATACTAACACTAACCGTAACTATAATGTAATTTCAAAATGCAAACAGGTTGATCACTCTCCACTTGTCAATCAGTTTGCTTTTTTATTATTATTATTATAAATTGAGCAGTGACCTCACATGTCAGTCCAAGTACAGAGTATAAAGTAAACAACAACAAACTTAATTTATTGGAGCCCACTTTTCAAATAAAAATCTAAGTGTAAACATGACCTAACTCTAATTTGAGTCCGACAATGAGTTTGCTTTGCACTTATGTTCTCTAATCTTTTTCTAACCTTTTGTCCTTTTTCGTTGAGTACAAATTCAAGTATAATAATCATACTCCAAAAATTATTGAGTAAAGTTTTCAAATTAGTTAAGTGTAAATTCTTTTTTAATGTGGTTGCCCTATACTAAGCGTAGGATATACATCAACAATCAATCATACCCCTGATAAATCATTAGAATAATTCCGAGGTGATTATTTTTATACATTCAAAAGTAAAAGCTATAATCCAATATTTTCTTGATGGACATGGAAAATGAGAGATTTATTTTTTAAAAAATTTCCACCTCAGCCAAGCATTGAAATAATAAAGAACAAAAGGAAACTAACTCTAATTTTAGAAATAGTTTCAAGAGGGCTCATATTTTTGCCAATTTTTTTTAGGAGTCCATTAGATGGGGTAGTTTTAGAAAAAAAGAAAAAAGAAAAAAGAAAAAAAAAGGTGAAAATGGTCATTTTAAAAAAAAATTAGAGAAAATGGGTAGTTTTTTTTATCTTTATATGAATAACAAATAGTCAAATGGTCAAATTGAATGGAAAAGTGGAAGTCAACGGCATTATGATATTTTTTTGAAAAAAAATTATTTTTTTAATTAACAGGAATCAAGACAACACTTTACAGGAAGAAAATAACATTGCAGGAGTTTGAACATTGAAATTCCTAGATCACATGCATTGATATTAATTCACCGATTGATCCAAAAGCTTAAATTTTGGGTATGAAGAGAAATGGGTTCTTAATATACATGTGATTGATACTAAAGGTATCGAAGATAGAGTTGGATGCATTGAATGTAAATGCGATTTGTACAATAATGATGAATTAAGAGATTATAATAAAGGAGGTTTTTGATGTTGTTATGATCAAACTCAATGTAAAGTGAAGGAAGGTTATGATATGAAGAAGAGGAAAGGAATTTGTATGTGAAATACAGAGTGAAATTGGTTGATTGGGATGATGATTTTGTCATTTCTGTTAAAGTTTATATATTTGATGTAAGTCAACTAATTATTCTATTACTAGTTATTATTATATATAAATCAATATTTGATGCACCCATTCTTATAATATGCAATATCTCACTCTCATCACACATATAAAAAATTAATTAAAATATTTTAAAACTGAAGTAATAAGAATTTATCATGTAACAAATTATAATCAGACAATTTGGTAGGATATTGCATAAAGACTAGTGCTACTTAGATACAACTAAGTATTTTCCTTATATATATATATATATATATATATATAAAACATTAGTATTACATACGTTTCTATATTATTCCTAAACTTATATAAATGTTTCAAAACTACCTGTGTAGTAGAAAGTGAGCTCAGCAGTGATTGACATAACTAAAATTGGCACCTAAATAGTGTGGTAACGACCTAGAGTAGAAAATTGGATCATCACACACTATTTTAGGTCATCGCCACATCGTTCCCAAGTTTTGATTTAAGGATTTCCGTAGTTTTGAAACAATTATGAAATTTCAAGGGTAATATAGTAACGTTTTAAAGTACAAAACTATTTTCGAAACAAGAAATAAAGTTTAGTGGTATTTTTATAATGATAAAAATATCATTATGGTACTTTGAACTTTGTTTAATTTTAGTACCTAAATTTTCAAATGTTCAATTTTGGTCCTTGTAATTCAAATGTCTAAGTTTGAAAACATGTTCATATATTAAATTTCTTGCATGAATTTTTTTATTATTATTTGGCCAGTTTCAATAAAAATTAATTTTGAAAGACAAAATTTAAGATTGATTAAAAGTACAGGAACTAAAATTGGACATTTGAAAGTACATAAACTAAAATCTCTTTTCCTCTAAAATTAAAATTTACATAAAAATAATTCAAAATTTTTTTATATTTATTTTAAAGATATTTATTAAAAATAAAAAATAAAAAAACGAAATAATTACTAAATAGAGTGTAAAAAACCGTAATAAAAACAGGTCAGTAGATATTATTTTGTGGTTTGTGTGTATAGGTGGAGTATAATGTAGAGTCTTGCTCTCCAACAAACAAGCTTGGTGATGAATGTAATGCTACCAAAATGGTGAGGCTATTTTCTCCAACTTCATCTACATATTGGTGGTCTTGGTTCCATGCTTTATGGAGAGGTAATTAATCTTTAATTTTGGTGTTAGTTCACTAATAATTGGTCTTCATCATTTCTAGATTTAATATTAGTAACCAACATAATATCTACTATTAGCAACTACCTCAATACCAAAGAATTTACAGAAATAACAAAATTTAAATACAAATAGATATTTGAAGATGTGAAAGTAATGGGAAATGGATGAGAATGAAGGCTGAAGGTGTTTTGATGTCATGCCTTCCCAATGAACTCCACATCAAATAAGAGAACTGAGTTAGGAGGAATGATACATGACCCTACATTAGGAATCAAACAAAAATCACTATCAAAATTCAAATTAAAATTAACATTAACAATTAAGATTATAAAGTAAATAATCCAACAATTTCACTGTACCTCCTCTGCATCCAGCACCTCTTACACCATACCCAAGTTCTGGAGGAAGCTTTAGCACCCGCTTCCCTCCTTCACAAACGTATGAAATTTAGAAATGAATATCTCTAATGCAATAATATATAGTGTATATTGATTTAAGCAGAAGATTAGATTTCATAAGTTTGTGGAAAACATACCCGGAAGCATTGCCGGAACTCCATCGCCCCCAAGAATACCTTCATCCCAACCTTTTATAACCTGTACATTTTTACATTACTTCCATCAGTTACTAACTCCTTCTCATGTTTCTTTAAGTGTGTGTATATATATATATACCTCACCAACCCCAACTCGAAAGGTTAATGGTTTCCCTCGATTGTAGCTGCTGTCAAACACCTTTCCGCTCTCTAATTTTCCAACATAATGAGCCTACCAATAACCAATTTCTGACTTCAGATGGGTAATACAAGACCAAATTACGACATCAATAACATATGCACACACTTGACATATATATATCAACTCTAATTTGAAATCCTTCAATCTATGGTAGAAAACAAAGAGGTAAAAGTGATTGAAGGGCAAGGGCATACCTTGATTAGCTGTCCTTTCTCAGCCACAGGGCCTGTCCCGACAACTTTATCGCAGAATGCAAGGCCCGAGGGAGCTGTTGTGAATTCACAAGGTGTGGCTTCAGCAGCTGCTGGGAGTGGTTGTAGGAGAACGTTGGCAAGGCCAACCATAAATCCACAACCAATTGCTTCTCTTCTCCCAAATGAATTTGGGTTGTCCTTCACTTCCAGTTGTGGATGAGAAAAAGAGATTTTTTGGGCAGATTTGGTTGTTGTTGGACATTTATGAGGTGAGATGGAGGTGAGTGTTCTGGGAATGGGAGCCCCAACTGAAATTGTTGTTAGCGACTTCATATCCAACAAACACTAGTTTCAAGTTTCAGAAGAAGATAAAACAAAACAGGATTAGATATGATATGCCCTTGTTGCTGCTGCCATGGATATAGAAGCTAATGGCATTCACTGTTGGGCATTTGGGCCATTTTGAGCCCATTTGTGGTAGTTTTGTTTACAGCCCGGCCCAACTACAACTTGTGTTGGTTATTGTTATTTCCCACCATGCATTATTATTTTTTTTTTTTAATGTGATTTTTAAATGTCTCATATTTTATTAATAAATTAATCACTAAAGAATATTAAGGAATCAACCACATAAATCCTTAATTTTCGTTGTAGGAAAGTTCAAATAAAAAGATATTTGTAAAAAAATCTTGCAAACCACTTTTCTTAATGAAAAATATTGTTTATGAAATCCATTTTTATTTAATTTATTTATTTTTAAAAGTATGAATAGAAAACTTTTAAGATGATCTTGAATTCCTTACTTTTAAAATGATCAAGTGTAATTACTTTTTTTTATGGAGAAAAAAATTATTGAATAAATTATCAAGTGTTATCAATTTTATGATTGTGTTTACTCATAAAATTCTACCGCTTTTATTTGTAATCTTTAAAATTGTAAACGGGTTTATTAGATATTCCTTAGATTTATTAAATTCTCATGATTACGGTACAACAATATTTGCTATAAAAGACGTTATTATGGTTGGTGACAGTAATGTAAACTCTGATAATCATGGAGCCCTTGGCATGAGTTCTAAGATGTTTTGTCATTGTGGTCGGAAAAATACTAAATTATTTTGTTGGTATGGTTCCAATTCTTTTATTTGGTCGAAGAAAAGAAAAAGAAAGAAAGAAACAACACACAAACATATCTATAAGAAAAATAGGCCCAACTATAAAGAGAAATAATAAGAAAATTAATATATAAAGAAAAATGGAAGTGTTAATTGGTTGATGGGTACCATAGAAAATAAATAATCATATATATATATACACGAAGGAGAGAGATTCTAAGTTGGTGGTACCATTTCCAAAAGAGAAAAAACTATAGACAATAAAAAGGATAATAACAAAATATATATATATATATATATATATATTGTTGTTTAAAATAAGTAGAAGATGACAATGGAAAAGTGAGAGGAAAAATAATACAAACATAAACAAATATAAAAAGAATAAAATAATAGTATTTTTATTGTCTTTTACAAGTCCCTCAAATATAGTTGGTGTATCCATTCTAATTATCTATTTTATTAATCTGTCTTTTGAATAAGTTTACAAACGTATAAGAATTGAATGCATTGACGATTTTCGTATGTACTCTTAATAAACAGTCTAATCTAAATTCATTCACTTATAATAATTTAGAAGTTTCATTTGAAATAGTTATATGTTTTGCATGATATTTTTTAAACTAAGTCTAAAGGAAGGTGTAAATTGATACTCACAAAAGTTCAGAATTTAAATTAATACAATTACTAGTTCAAGATCTAAATTAAAACACCAAAACTCCCCTCAACATATATTTCACTTTATTTATTTATTTATTGTTATTATTATTATTATTATTATTTCTTTTTACTATTTTGACCCCTCAATTCTCTTTACTGACAGTGGTTAACTTCGGTTTAGAAATTTGAGTCTTTAAAGAAAGGCATCCATGTTCGAACTTCTGTATGAATATAATTAAATTTGCTTAAGCTTTTAAGTTTGTTGATGATTTAACATAGCAACAGAGCAAAACTTCCTATAGAAAAGGTGAAGAAGACCTCACAATCTTTAAAAGATAGATGAGTAACTTCTCTATCTAATTGTCCATTGGTTAAGATTGAAACTCATGCTTATCTAATATGATATCAAAATTCAATGAAGTCCAAACTAATATTTCAATTCGAAAATGAGACCTGACGAATGGTGAACCCAAAGATGCACCATCTTGAGAAGGCATCAAATAGATTATTGATCTTATAATTGCCAATTGATTATGAGATAAAATGATCAATGTTAATCTAACACTCTAAATATATTAATTCATGTTATATGGATAATATCACATGATATAAAAAACACATAACTTTGTATATAGACTAATTCAAAGTGTCATTAGAACTATTGACCACCAGTAATCATCTGAAAAAGATGATGTCTCTAGCAAAAGTCAAATCACTATTGCAAATTATAGTTGATGATAAAGTCGGAGCACAAATTACTTGTAGTTCAACTCTTGTAAAAAAAAATGGAAGCAAGTTATTTTTTAAAAATTATTTAAAAAAAAAAGTGATGCAATAAAGAAGAAAGAAATAGGGAGAAATTCTTTATTAAAAAAAATACAAGAAGTTTTAAAAAATTGTTGCAAGAAAAAAAAATAAACGCATAAGAAGAAAATATAGTGAATTAAAATAAAACAAAATAAAATAAGCTCAAATTCAAGTTTTGTTCGTATGAGAATTAAAAAAATAAATAAATAAAATAAGGACCATTCAAGTTTTTAGGAAAGAAAGTACGTAAAACTTCTTAAATTGTAATTCTAAAGAAAAAAAAAGGTTAAAATTGTTACAGGGGTCATTTTGAAAAAATAAATAAATAAAATATCAAAACTAAAAATTTTCTCATATATACAAAATTTGAAAGGTTGAAATCATGCTTGCAAAATCATATTCGTAAATTGCTATCCATCACAAATTTCCTACAATTTAAGTATAATTTTTTGTCTTTTAAATATTAAGTTTTGTACACTAAGAAGTTATACATTTTTTTAAAAAACTTTTTAATTTCATAGCTAAAGTTTCAGCAATATTTAAAATAGGGTTTGTGCAGGTGGGAGCATGGAAATGCATTAATTTCATTGGAAGAAAGAGAAGTAAGAGCCCACCCTAAACCCTATACCCAATCGTCAAAGTTTTTTCAAGATTCCTCAAGTAATAATAATAAACACATAAATAAATAAATAAATGCATTGTTTTCAAATATTAAAAAAAAAAAGTTAAAATATTTATAAATATAAAAAAAATTTATTGTGTATCATACAGTGGTAAAAATCTATTACATCCTATAGCTTAGAAAATGATAATTTTCAAGATTTGTAAATAGTTTGATATTTTTTTAATTTATAATAATTTCTCTAAATAAATAATAATAATAATAATAAAATAAGTGTTTTCAAGCTGGTTTCAAGCTGCTATGCATTTCCTTCATAAATCCTTTCTTCTTAAATGTCATGCCCTATAAGTTGGTGAAGTTTTCACCTACTTTTATGCACTCAAGTTTCATTTTCTTTTTAAGTACAAATCCACACTAAATGTTATTTAAAAAATAATAATTTTCAAAAACTTGACTTTTTTTTTTTTTTAAATATGACTGGAAATTCATGTATGTTTTTTTTAAAAAAAAAAAAAAGAAAAAAGATGTGAAACCACATTAAAAAAAATAAAGAAGACCTACCAACATAAATTTCAAAAACTAAAGAGCTAAAATGAATTGTTATCAAATGGAGGTCTTGGTGTTTGATTCAGGACGAATTGTTGTGAAGCAGAAAAATATTATGTTCACACCTGAGTTTACTTATAATATATGATATGGATGAGTTATTCTCAAACAAGCTACATGAATTTTAGCTTTTAAATTAAGTTAGTAATTTTGACCGAAATTAGAATTTAGTCTCTATAATTTTAAATGTTAAAATTTAGTCTTTATAGTTTGTAAAATCTCATAAATAATTCCTATAATTTGATAAAACTCTCATAAATATAGGGACTATTTATTAAATCATTTATGAGGCTAGGGACTATTTAGGAGGTTTTTATCAAATCGGACTAAAATTTAAATTATAAAATCATACAGACTAAATTCTAACTTTGTCCGAACTATAAGAACCAAATTTGCAATTTAACCTAAATTATATTTTTTAAGGTCACACACATCATTTACCTTTACAATTCCCATACAAAAACGAAATTACATGTTGAGTAAACTAAGATTGATGTAATTAGACGGGAAATTTTCCTATATTACAGTAGTATGGAAAATTCTCCATACTACGACCTCCATTTATTTTGTTATGTTAACACACTTTAAAAAATATGGTGGGACCTATTGATATTATTGTGCGATCCATAATACTAATGAAGGCAAATTAATATAGTGTGAAAACATGGAGAGTATGGTACTATAGGAGTACTAGAAGTTTTTAATAATTAGACTAAATAAATATATACTTTTTAGGGTTGTTTTCAAATATAGAAAAATGAACCAAAATATTTATAAATATAGCAAAATTTCACTGTCTATCGCTACTATCTATGTCATGATAGACACAGGTAGTAGACTATCACAATCTATTGCAGTCTATCACAGATAGACAGTGAAATTTTACTATTTATTTATAAATATTTTCAACAATTTTGTGATTTAAAGTAATTTCCTTACTTTTTATAACCTCAAACTACCACAAAATATGTGCAACTAATTAAAACATGATGAATACATAGTTAAGTTCAATAAATCACTAAGGAATTATACAATATAATTCCTTATTTTATTAATGTAACTTGATGAATGATACTAAATTTGGTAGTTGGCATGGATATAACCACTCATTAATTATGATAAAAATTTTCAGCATTATTGCTTTTCACTTCACTTCTAGGCTAGCTAGGCATTAAATACAAAATTAATGTGATCAGTTCACAGTTCTCTTTCTTGAAAAAACCAAAAGCAGACAGTAGAAGAAAAGGAGGCATTTAGCTGAAGTTGAATATCCAAAAAGGAATGGGGAGGAGAAGATATGAAAGGCTAAGAAGTGAAAATAATGGTGAATTAGTTGATGAACAAAACAACACCAAGAATCCAACTATAATACTTGGAGGAGGAAGAAGAAGCAATCTTGTAGAGTTATGGAAGAAAATGGAAGGAAAAGCAAAATTAGGACTGCCCTTCGGGAGCTTTATAGCAACTTATGAAGCAATGATGCTTTGCTTTGCCCACAAGTTTGTGCTGCCTCAACAATGGTAATCTTTCACTTCTTGTGTTTAATTTAGGGTTTATAAGCTTATTTATCAGCTTATGTGCTAATATTTACTTTGGTTCATGTTTTGGAACATATATATATATATATATATATATTTCCTTTTCTAAATTCAACAACATACGTGCTAAGAATTTGAATCTCTGACCTTTAAATACATACTTTATATTAACTTCCAACTGACATTTACTTGTATAAGCTTATTAATCAGTAAATTTTAATTTTTGTTGGATGTATAAATTGGTAAGCAATCGTGGTAAAACAACTAAAAATCAATCGGAGTAAAAAATAACTAAAGAATAATTGATTGACCTTATTACCGGTATTTATATATTATAATCAAAAATTTATTGGTAATCGAAAAAATATGAAGCATGTTCAACTTCTTTTATTTTGGTCTATTGTAACTTAGGTATGTTTTAGGTTACACCATTTTTTTTTTTTTTTAACTTAATACTATTTATGCATGTAGTAAAAAGAAAATTCAAAAACATTTAAAAGAAAAAAGATGAAAAGAATTTGTCTCATAATAATCTATGTTTAGATCATTGAAGAAGTTGTAAAAAGATATGGATGCAACAATATACTGCAAAAAATGTAGGTACAGTTCAAGATGCACTGAAATATTTGTCGTATATATATCTATTTATCTACGCAAGCTTCAATCTGTCTAACTTAATAATGTGGTTTATTAATGTTATTATTACGATTTTTACTTTGTCCAGAATGAGATGACCCCCCAAAATCAATAAAGTGATTTTTTCCTCTTCAATCTAACTAAAGTAAATAAAATGATATTATTATTTAAATGCATAAGTAGTTATCAGTGAACATATTTAACTAAATCCACATATTTTATGCCTTTTGAAATATTAGAATAAAAAGAAAAGACTTTAGCAATGAATACTGTATTGCATTGAACGCATATACTTAATTATTAAAAAAAAGAAAAAAAAGAAAAGAAAAGAAAAGAAAAGAAAAAAGTAGTTTAGCCTTTGGACTTCATTAAGTTCGAAAAGTTGAAAAAAGAAAAATAATTAAGAGTTACCACACGGTGTGTGAAGCACCGAGTTGAGTCTTGAAGTTTAGAGTTTATACGTATGTGATATTCATATATTTGTATTTGCAATGCAAAGTTATTTTGTCTCAATTAAGAAATACGTGTTTGGGATGCTTAGTTGAGTTATGAAATCAAAGATATCTAGTTTTTTTTAACCTAAATAATCTGTTTTTCAGGTGACTATTTCTTTTTTGGAAATATTTTTATTTTTCAATAATTCTACTTATCTTTCTTTGAATAAAGTATGGATTGCTTTTTTTTTTTTTTTTCTTCTTAGAAGTACACATGTATATATTGTTGGGAATTTTGGAAAATATGTTTAAGGCTTACTTTTGGATCATGCATTTCAAAACAAAATATAAAAAAATAAAAAAAAAAAATCATTTTACAAATTGGTACATGTGACGTTACTAGTTTAGTTGAACAAAATTATTTGGATTCATAACAACAAAATAAATTTGGACTTATATAATACTTGAAATATCCTCAAAATGTAACTAGACTATAATGATCCTATTAAGGGTGTCATGTTAAATGGTTCACACAAACAATATTTAATAGCAAACATGTGAGCCCTTTGTTATCTATTATGTATATTTTTTGTGTGAACCATGTAACAGACAATTAATAAGGTTATTATAGTTTCGTTATATCTTAAGAATATTTCACTTACAATATAAGTCCAAATTTGTTATGTTGCTATAAATCTAAATAATTTTGTCCAACTTAACTATAAATGTCACATGCACAAATTTGTAAAATGATTGCTAAAAAAGAATTGAAATATATGATCCAAAAGTAAACCTGAGTCCACATTTTTCTAAACTCACCATAATACAGGTGTACTTCTAAAAAAAATGCAATCCATATTTTAGTTAAAAAAAGATGTAAAATTATTTAATAAAAATATTTCCCAAAAAATTAAGTTATTTTGTTCATAAAAAACTGTATCATATACCCCTAACTTTATAACTAACTTAACACCACAAACAAAGACTTCCTAATTTAATCTACATCCCAAACATAGACATATAAACTCTAATAAACATATAAACTTCAAACTTCATAATTCAGCTTAGAAACTATACCCAAAACTTTGAGGCGATTGAAAAGATATTTTTCTTTAAATTTTAATAATTCTACTTTTTTCCTCCCTCTTTTTCACCTCTCTTGTTGTATCTCATATCTCAATCACATGATCTATGTATTATTGTACCATTATTCTCCTCCTTTTCTTCCTCCACTTTTAATCTAAATTCTTTTCACATCTAAAAATTCCAAATCTAGAAAATAACAAATTAAAGAGTGAGAAAGGGGAAAAACAAACGAGAAAAATATGAATTTAAATAGTACTTTAGTCTCTATACTTTTGACTTTGATTTTTTTTTTTTAATTTATATACTTTCAAAATATTCATTTTAGTCATTATATTCTTAATTTTTATTATTTTAAACTCCGTATTTTTAAAAATTTCAGTTTGTTTCCAACTGTGAATAGGTAGACCAAATCCAAAAAAATAAAGTAAATCTAATTATTAACTTAAAAAAATCATTGAAAATATAAAAGAAAATGAGAATGATATATGAAATCGAAATATTGTTCAAGAAAACTCTGGAAAAGCATATAATAAAGTAAGATTCAAAATGGGAGTTTGTATTAATTGTGACTTTCTAAGACCCATCATGTGACTGCAAGACAAAATACCGAAAATGCCATTAATGATCATATGAACACATGCTGGCATTAACAATCCGAATATTCTTTTAAATTAAAAAAAAAAAATTAATATATTGTTAATATGTACCGACATCAGTTTTATTGCACTTCTATCCTTAAAAATTTTCATTAGAATGTACATTTTAATACATTTAGTTGCTGTATTATTTGTTTGAAATATAAGGGTCTCAAATTTATAAAAATATTGATGTAAATATAAAAAAATGTCTAAGTGGATGAATATTTTAAAGAAACTATAAAAAGAAAAAGAAAAAAAAAATACGTTGTTTATGCTATAATGAAAAATGGGTTTTGGTATAGATAGCCAGTTCTAAATATGATAATGAAGAATGACTCAATTCTAAAAACTAATTAAAATTAATCTTCTGCTTTGGTGACAAGCACTTAACAGCTTGAAACTTCTTACGGTCATAGCTTCTCACTCATCGCAAAATATGCAGATCTTTAATTCGATTTGTTGCCACAGTTGCGGGTAGCCAACCATCGCGAAGTTATAGCAAAAGTCGAACGCAATTTTAATTTGTCAAATTAGAAATTAGAAATAGCAACAACATATTAAAATTGCGACTCACGGTGGTTAGACGTCGGCGACCGCAAATGGCCAACGAGGGATCCGCATAGTTTAGATGAGAAGTCGCGACCACAGGAAGAAATTACAGGCTATTTATTGTTTGTGACATAAGCAGAAAGTTAATTTTTATTGGTTTTCTAGGATCAAATCATTAGATATTAATGTACTTAAGATTGGATCAGTCGTACAAAAATCTCTAATAGAAATGTCGATTCATCCTTTGTATTAATGTCAAATCTAAAGTAATAATGTATAAAAATAATTATATGTCGATAAAAATTTAATATGCATTAGATCGAAATCAAATTTTAATAATTTATGTCATATAAAAAATCAAAAGATAAAACAAACACTAAACTATAGAATTAAAGAGATAATTAATGGTAAAGCTATAGAAATGTAAAAAATAATTCAATGAAAATTATATACATATAAAGGGCAAGTTGGAAAGTGGAAAGGAAAAAAAGGGAAAAGCAACGTTAAAATGACGAAAGAGGAAACCTAAAGATGTGTATAACCTCTTCCTTTACTCCATTTCCCATCAACTTGGAACAATCAATCGAATTGTAAATGCATGCATCCCATTCAACTATGCCTTAAAACTCTCAATTTTTCACTTTTTACTATGCTTAATTTAGTTCATGACCATTCTTATTTCCTTCAAAATTTTGATTTCCTCGTTTGTTGGAAATCATAATCTCAATGTTATTTGTTTCATGTTGTTTATTAGAATGGTAATCAATGATTCATTCATCTTCGTTTTATTTCAAATGGTTTATAGTTGTTGGATGAAAATGCTATCAAAGTCCTTCATCGGTTTATAAAAGGACCCATTTTGAGGTGAACCCAAAAGTAAAATCCTTAGAGTTGTGCCCAAAGTAGACAATACTATACAATCGTGAATATATTTGGAGGTTTACTGTTCCTAACGATAGTCACCATATTTAGTCTTACTTGATTTTATTCGGAACATATATGTTTTTGCCTTTATAATTAATTTTGGTATTTTTACTTATTAATGAAAAAAATATTAAAAAAAACAAAAATAGATATAAACTTTTTTTTATGACGGATAACCAGTAAACATGATTGTCTAATGTTCTTGTGTGAAGAAATTATTTTGAACTTAAAAAGTAAATTACAAAATATGTCTAATGATCTCAAGTCACTCATAATTATTATCATTGGACATTCGAAAATTAATATACAAATAATTTTTTTATGTAAACCAAGGATTAATAGGATAGTGTAGGAGTGCTAACAGCTTCCCAACACTCCAAAGACGATTAATGGCAACTTCAATCTACTCACCTCCAAAGAGATCCATAAATAAGGATTTTGACTGCCCTCTCAGTTGTGAAGACATTGTATCACGATTAAAATTGAAACAAGGAATCCTACTTGAGACCAACTAACTTTTTTAACTAAATTATATTGCTAATATAGCTCTAATTAACATAGAATACATAAATAATAAATTTCAATTTATTTGATTACTATTTTATTTTAAAGTAATTTTGCATGCTAACGATTTATTTAATACTAAAAATAATAACTAATTAAAATAAAATTAGACGAACTAACTTTTTTATATTTATTTGATAAAAAAATATAATTACTAACTAAAGTAAAACTACATTGACTAAAGAGACACTCTAGTGCTAAAGTCATATTTAACTAAAGTTCAAGTATAGTAGAGAGTTTAACTCTAGTTCATATAGTAAGGTCATGTCAAACACTCAGCTAACACAATTAAAACTTCTATAAATGTAAGGTGTGTGGTACCATGTTATTAGTTAATACTTTCATGATACAATGTATTATATAATTGAGATAGGTTATACATACAAAATAATAATAACAACAACATTTCATTTGCACCCATTTTTGGTGTTTTTGGATTTTTTTTTCTTCGGTATGTGAGTAATTTTAAAATCAATTTTGTCATTTATAAAATCACTACAAAGTCTACTTTTAATGATTCAAAGTCAATTATGATAAAATGAAGATTGCATATGAAAATGCAAAATTAAATATTAAATTAATTTTGAATGATTAAAAACATGTTTTAGAGTGATTTTAACAATTTCATAAACATTCCCAAATACTTAGGTTGTCAGTTCATCCAATATATTAACTTATTTAGGTTATCAATTTTTTTAGTCTTTTTTTTTTTAAAAGAAAAAAAAAGTCACTAGAAAGCGTATTATTTAGGTCTAAAAAAACTGCATCACATACTTCTGAATTCAAAAATCAACTCAGCACCTCAAACACAGACTTCCTAACTCAAACAAAATAATTTTGTATCCTGAACATAAACATATAAAATCCACACAGACATATCAAACAAAAGTTTGTTTTCTTTTTAAAAAACTTGATTTTGAGAAAGCGAATTAAATCTGATTAGGACTTTATACTTTATAGGATGAACCCTAATTCCCAACTGTGAACAGGTAGATCAAATGGAATGAGAAAGTCTAAGTCAAATCTAATTATTAATTAAGAAATGGTTGATAAGATAAAAGAAAATGAGAATGATAAATTAAATCGAAATATTGTTCAAGAAAACTTCGCAAAAGCATATAATAAAGTAAGATTCAAAATGGGAGTTCGTATTAATTGTGATTTTCTATGACCCATCATGTGACTACAAAGAGTGAAATACCAAAAATGCCATTTATGATCACATGAACACACGCTGGCATTAACAATTAACAATCCGAATATATTTTTTTTTTAAATAAAAATATTGTTAATATGTACCGACATTATACACTGAAATTTATGCACCTTTATTCCTTAAAAAAACTGTAAATAAAATTTTAACTTGAATTAACCCTTTATTACAAATTTACAAGGCCTACCCTTGGAATCTAAATTTTAACACATTTAGTTGTGTTATTTGTTTTAAATATTGAGGTCTCAATGTTATGAAAAGATCAAAATAAATTAACATGTTTATTATTTATGTTACGTTTACATTATAGATTAGTTGCATAAATGATATTTAACCTCAAAATAATAGAATATGTAGCATAAGAAATAAAATATTTGCATATATAACACAAAAATTAGTAAAAGACTACAAAATCCACACCTGGCTACCATTTCGAGTGCTTCTTCCTGATTTTCTCAAGTTGAAAGCTATTATTGATAGCTGCTATGCTATCACTAATAGCTACTAATTGCTTTCAATTTGAGAAATGTGTTATTAGTTGTCACTGTAGCGGTTATCAATGATAACTTTCAATTTGAGAAATGTGCTATCAATTGTTATCAATGATAGTTTTTAATTTGAGAAATATCAAGAAATCAAAACCTTCGACTCGTCCCTTCCCTCCTCTCGCAATCTCTGCTAACTGAGTCTTTCCCATTTGAACCTTAAAACTCATCTTCTCTATCATGCGCATGCTATTCACCGCCCCCCACAATTCGATTTTCTCGAATTGAAAACTATCGTTGATTGACTTTCATGATATTTAACGTTTTGTCATAATAAACGATACTAACCACTAGCTTGTTGGTGTTAAGGCCATTATACAAATAATTGTACGCTCTCAAATCGTGGGTTTAAAACATATTCCCATAGTCCTATCTGACATTTTGTTGGTTATTTTTACTTTTGTTATCAATTGATCTATTTGGTTCGAAAAAAAAAAAATAGTGGATTTTATTGTTTTTTATTATTTTTATTCTTCTTCCCATTTTTTTCTCCTAAATTAACGTCTTCTTCTTTCCCCAAATTTCTCTCTCTTCCTCCCTATTATTTCTCCCACTAACCTCACTTCCCTCCTCTTTTTATGCCATTTTTCTTCAGTCTTCCCTATAAATTAAGACTTCCATTCATTTAAGAAAGGGAGGGGAACCGAAAGGAAAAACCAAACCTACCACCGGCGAACGGAGGACCCACGACCTACGGAGACGGCCATACCCATTCCGCTCCGCCAAACTAAACTCCACGGGCGGCTGCACAAGATTCCGGCGACGGAGTTCCTCGCTGGAGTGTAGATCCGTAGAAGCATCACGAACTGTACGCGCCGCGATTCCATTCCAGACGGAATAAGGGTCGATTTCGACGAACGATTTGACTCTGTGGAGGCTGCGACTCACTGCAAAGAAGGAAGAAGAAAAGAAGATGGGGATGTTGAAGGAAGATGAAAATGGTAGAGAAGAAAAGAGAGAAATTACAAATTGGTAAACCACTTTTATTTTTCTCTTTAAAATCTTCCTTTTCTCATTTCTTGTTATTAGTTTCCAATTTACTTGGATTTCTCTAATTAGATCTCAAGTTGATGTTAATTGATTTTCTAATTATAATTTATTACTTTAGAATTTTTAAATAATATCTTTAATTTGAAGTTGGACCCTTTGGCCTTTCTGTCAAGGCTTAGATACTTAAGTTGATTATTTATGCCTAGAATTGATGTTGAGTTGAATTAGTTTTAACCCTCCAAATTTTTAAATTTGAGTTTTGTCAATGAAGTTTTAAAATAAAATAATTTATCTACCTTCCATGAATTTCTTAAACAATAACTTTTGTTTTCAAATTCATTTTAAAATTTTAACTCAAATTTACATCTTCAAGTTTTAAAATAAAAATTTGTTTTGAAATGAATTTCTAAACTTGGAGTAAAAGTATTGTTTTCAAGGTAAGTTCCTTATTACTGACTTGGAAGGGAGTTGGTAATATTCAATATTGACTCTGACTTGTGCTCAATTTGGAGATAGAGAAAGAATTTGTTCATCCACCCATTTCTATCAAAAGTTTCGCCGCACCAAACATTAAGATTTTTATCCTATCTCCCGCCCGGGTGAGATTGCGATCGAGATCTATGCTATGTTGGTAATATTGGGACATTCAAAAACAAAACTCAAAAACACTTTCTTTTTTAAGACTAAATAATAATGGGACAATTTTAAAATAAAATGTGGTAACCCTCTGGAGATGCTAACATCTTCGCTACACTAAATTGCTACTGCAAATTTTTCACTTCGAAAGAGACTAGGACACAGTTCCAACATTGTCTATTTTTAAAGTTTTAAAGACGTATTTAAAATTATTTGTTTGAAAAAGTATTAATGATTTAAAAGAAAAAAAAAGTTATTAATTTGAAAATGCAAATAAATTCATCTTTTTAAAAAAGAAAAAAATAACAAAAATATGCAATTTTCACCTCTAAGCCATGCTATTGCCTTAACGTTACGCAAATTTACCTTTCTTGTAATGTAAGAAATTTTCTCATATCATATGGTAAAATTTTTAACATAAAATACTTTAAATTTTATAGTAAAAAAATGGGCAATTTTAAAAGTTTTATTTAATAATGTACATTTTTTTAGGAAAAAACAACATTTATAAATGATTAAATAACACTCATTCTTTAATTAAAGTGCAGTATTTCATCTCAATCTGGGAAATTGAATTCATTCGTGGATTGATTATGATGGATCCACCACCTCCGGCCAGTGCAACAACGGCCGCCGCTAACTTTGTAGCAACCACCATGCAGCTGCACAACAACTACCAGGATTCCATTGAATCCTCACCTCGTTCCCACAATGCCGATTGGGACGACCCTCTCCCACCAGTTCCCGGTGCCAAGCTCCGCCTCATGTGCAGTTATGGCGGCCACATTATCCCTCGTCCTCATGATAAATCCCTCTGCTATGTCGGCGGGGACACCCGTATTGTCGTCGTCGACCGTCATTCCTCTCTTGCTGACCTCTGTATGCGCCTCTCTCGAACCCTCCTTAATGGCCGCCCATTCACCCTCAAGTACCAACTCCCTCTTGAGGATCTCGATTCCTTAATCTCCATTGCAACGGATGAAGATCTCGAGAACATGATTGAAGAATACGATCGAATCACCATGGCTTCACCTTCAAAACCTTTGCGAATCCGTTTGTTCCTCTTCTTCACTAAGCCTGAAACCGCAGCTTCGATGGGTTCGTTGCTGGACGATGCGAAACATGAAACGTGGTTCGTTGATGCTCTAAATAACTCCGCCGGGATGATTCCGAGAGGACTTTCTGATTCGGCTACTATGGAATGTATGGTGAATCTCGACGCAGTTCATGCGAGTGATTCGTGTAATGATTTGGAAAATCAAGGTCATGATTCTATAGGGCATATTGACAAACAAGTTGTGAAGAATAGTAATTCAGCTCAAGATGTGCAATCGATTCCTGACTCTCCTGCTGTGGAAAATGATTCTTCATTTGGTTCGTCTTCTTCAGTGCCGTCAATGTCCAATTTGCCGCCGATACGTGTCCGTGTGGAAGAGGCAGATCAGGGCAGAGTTCAAGATCCAAAGATGGGATTGGAGGAGCAGTTTGGGCAGATGAATTTTGGTGTTCCTCCAATTCCTACGTCGTTGGCTGGTGTAGCAACTATTCCATTGGGTGTTATTTCAAATCATGAAAATGCTAATCGGGTCTTTCTCGATGATGAGAGATCGGACCAGGGCGGTACGGTGGTGTTTCGGAAGCCTCCATTGCCATTGCAGACCTTGCAAAACAGGGGTGTTGCCAATCCCATTGTTAGCGGTGGTTATGGTCTACCGTCGCCGGATTCTGTTGCCAGGTATTGTATTACTCCTGTTCAAATTAATCATTCAGCTTGAATCTGGATTTTGCTTTTCAAAATTTCACTAGTTAGCTCGTTCAAATGCTTTTTTAGAAAACCTGTGTTAAGCTTGTTAGTTTCCTAGTTTTTCGTGGAAATTTGTTCATAAGGATGATATTAGCTACTCGTGTGATGCACATATAATTATTGTTATTTTGATCTTCTTCACCATCATTATAAATTGCTCTGCTCTAAAACATGTTCTTCTATAATCTCCAATTGGGAATTGTTTGTGAATGCTTGCTAGCAATATGGTTATTTTCCTCCTGATATTATGAAGATTAATACATACTTCTTACATTCATTTTTCGAAATTTGAAAACTAAACATGAGAACCATCTTCAAGTTAATGAATGCAAACTATGCTTGCTACTTGATTTGTAATTGGTTTTGAAATGGTTCTTCATTAAAAAAATGTTTTTGGTGTTTGTAACAGCGACAGTAGCATAGCATCTGCAAATTCTCAGTCCAAACCCGTATATTTTCAAGACCAAACTATGAGAGACAACACAATTCCGGGCATTCCCATTGCTGAAAGTGATGGTTTCCTAACAAGTCAACAAGTGCCAATTCAACACCTCCATGATCCTGCTTATCTATTAACTTCACAATTAGATCAGAAGCAACCACAACAACCGCAACAATTCGTCCACACCACCACCCATTACATCCATCACCACCACCCTGCAGCTGCGGCTGCGGGACATGTCCCCGTTCAACAATATTATCATCCTATTTACACAACACCATCTCAACAACAACTTCATCATCCAATTGATCAACAATATCCTGTCTATCTAATGCCCATTACACAGACTCAACCAACCTACAATATGTCTGTGCAATCAAGTCCGGCTGAAACTCCCTTGGCTGTACCCAACAGACAATCATCAGCTAGTCCTGCCATGGTCTCTTCTCCACTTATCTACAATGATAGTAATCAACCATCCCTTTATCCTCAGAAAGTTACTGCGGCTATGCCAGAAATGGCAGCGAGCGTGTACAGAACTGCGGTGACGTCGACTCCTCCTCCCATGTTACAGGTTCCTCACAACCAATACCAACAACCATACATGGGTCTTCCCCAAATGAACTATCCATCTCAATCTATAGGTGTTGCTCCTGCTCCCTCGGGCACTGCTAACTATGGTTTTGACTACACTAATGCTCCACCCCATAACATCCCGGCTACCCCGATGGCTTCTCAGTACCAAACAATGACCCAGGCAGCGGCAGCCGCTCTATCTGATGCTTCTAGACAGCTTCCTGCAGATGGCTCACAGCAGCAGCAGATCAAGAATTCATAGGCAGTACACGCAAAGCAGGTAGGACAAGAAAAATATGTTATGTTTTGTTCCCCCTTCCTAAATCATTATAAAGTTAAAACTTATTAGTTTTGATGCATTTGATAGAATATGAATAATGCAAGCAACTCTATTCTTGTTGCTGTATCCTATGCTTTAAACGGAGAAATAGATGACTGGTATTATTGTTGAAATTTTGTTCTACACTATTACTCTACTTGTAGTACATATTGTAGAAGAAATTTAGTGCATGTTCAAGAGTAAATTTTGTTTTTTCTATGATAAATCTTAATACAAATAACATGTGTAAAACTCATCCTCAAATTATGACAATTATTTGTCATAGTTTAAGATTGGAGGTTCAAATCTTATAACCTCTCTTTTGTTATACTTTAATTTTTAAGTTTTGAACTTGAAAAGAATTATAGTATTCCTCTTTTGAGAACCTCTTGTTCATTTAGAACTTCAATATTCATTCATCTTGATGAATGGAAAACCCCCTAATTAAGATACATTATTAATTCCTAATTCCTAGTCTTAATAATAGTTCCAAGTAACATAGCTATTGGTGACAAACAAAAATTGATGTGCTAGTCAAAATCTTACGTGGCATATCTTTTCTCTTCCCTTGGCGACTAAATAGACATGTTTATTTTCCTCACTTGTAATTTTTCAACTTCTCACTGAGACCCAATGGAAAAAATAAAAATAAAAAATAAAAATACTACTTTAAAATATGTTTAGTGTTAAACTAGGTTTAAAGTGTTCAATGTTTTTTCTAAATTTTTTCAACCAACATTTACGAATTGTATAAAACCCTTTTGGGCATTGGGAGGAGGTAGGGGATGAATATTGGTCGATCGAGGTCGGTTTTGGCCGGAAACCGTCTTCAGCCACCGACACCTCGATTTTCATCGAACGGTTTCTATCGGTCTTGGAAGGGTTGAGAACACCGAACGACCGACCACACGGGCGGGGCGGGCTGTTTTGTCGATTCTGTATTTTCGGCCAATTGAAGAAAAAAAATAAACAAAGGAGAAGAGAGAAGAAAATGAAAGTAATGAAGATAGAAAGAAGCTGAGAAAAAAATGAAAAGGAAAAAAGAGAGGGTGAAAATAAAATAAAGAAAATAGGAAAATGAGAATCGAGATGGTGAAAGAAAAAGATTAAAAAAATTAAGTGCAAAATACACTTTTAATTACTAAAGTTTAAGGTTAACGTCTATTTGATACTTGAGATTTCGAAACAAACATGTTAGTTACTTAGGTTTGGTGAACTATTTTAAATAGTAATAAAAATATTAGTTGACTAAAAATATGACATGTAAGTTAAGTTGTTGAGTGTGCATTGATGAGTGGACAATTATGTTAATTTAATATTAATTTTAATTTTGAGGTGGCTCATTATCTCTCAGTGTCCTCCTCCTCTCTCATCACCATGGACAATGCAAAAGATTGTTCAATACTATCTGCAAAGGTAGAAACGAAAAGCAAATCCAATAGGAGAATGTTGTGGTTGAAAGTGAAATGGGAATTAAATTCAAACTTGTAATTCCCCCATCGGAATCTCTCGAAAACCAAATCCCTACATCTTTCCTTAACTTTCTTGTGGTAAAACTAAGAAATAATTAAATAGTTGTGGGAGAGAGAGGAAGTCTTCTGTTGCAAAATTCTCCCCAAATTAATTTTTATTTCTCCCTCCACCATTATTTCTAATTTCTTGTTGTTTCTGCAACATCACAGAGAGTAAAGTAAACTAAGAAAAGAAGGAAAATTTTGGGCCATTTCTTGTTCAATTCTTTAGAGAGAGAAACAAAGGGAGGTTTCTGTGTCTATGTAACTTTCTGGAGAGATATATATGAAAGGGGAAGATGAAAAAAGAAAACCAAGAGAATAAAGAACGACCCAAAGAGATGAGAGTGAAGAAATGGGGCAAGTGGGTTGTCGAGAAGGGAGAAGGAAAAGAGACGGGTAATAAGCCACCTCACAAAATTAATATTAAATTAATATAGTTGTCTGCTCATCAATACGTCGTCATCAACTTAACTTACACGTCATATTATGTTTATTATGATTTGGTTGGACATTATCACCATAAAACATCAACAAATTAGTAGCTTCTGAATTTCTGAAATCCATTTTCTTATCATCTTTTTTTTAAAGGAAAACAAAACTTCTCAATTAGAGATTCACATTCTCAACGGAAGGTTAATTACTATGAAGCATAGACACCTTCATTTTTTAGAAACTAAAATACTAATCGTCAAATATACATTTCTTTTCCTTAAAAAAATCAAGGATATAGGTAAATTTAACATAAAGATACTAAATGTAATCCACTAAAAATCATAAAATGTCAAGTTGATGATAGTACAAAATACAATACAAAAAGCAATATCAAAGATATTGAAGTACAATAGTCAATATAGAATGTAATAGAAAAGGGACTCAAATTGATTAGAGAAGAAGATTGGAGGGAGAAGTATGAAGATAAACAAATAACGTCATAGGTTGCTTAATTTTGGGTTGAGCAAGATTAGATGAGTTGTTTATTTCGTTTCTTAAAAAAAAAAAAAAAAAGTTAGCGCGCACACATGTTTGATATTAAAAATAAAAATAATAAAAAAAAACACCGCCAAATCACATGTCAAATAAATATATGGGAAGTATCCGAGAGTATCAGTATCTGATACAAATTCTTTGTCTCACATAAAGTATATGTGCTTCTTAGGTTAGTTACTATAGCTACACACCTCTCCATTGCCACCTTGTTAAGGCTAAACAAAATTTAACACAATATGTCTACCACAAAACAAAGCTTTATGAAAAAGGGAAAAAAAATTAATTCCCAACTACATGAGGGGGTAATAAGTTAATTCAGAGGGAAAAAATTGGTAACAATCACCTTATGGTTTTCTACAAATTCCACTATCTTTAACTGAATTGTTCCTTTTTCTCACCCATTGCTCCAAATAGTGACAACTAACTTGGTAAGAAAATGTTTTAAACGTTACCAATCATTGGAGGAGATATCATCCAGAAATGTTGTACCAAATCTATATTTTTGTTTTCAACAGCATGACAAATCAAACAATCAAGCAGGTAGAGGGCTTGGTACTTGTGCACCCATTTTCTTGGCGCGCAGCCTCTCCATAAACTGGGGATTCGCCCGCAACCTCTCCTTCACGTACAAAGTTCGAGCATCCTCTACAAATTTGTTGGCTTTTCCAGCTTCCTCAATGAGAGAGAGAAGAGTCCTAAGGCAATCCTTCCTATTTTCCTCTCTGTGTTCAAACCTGAGAAATACAATTGAAATTAGAATCCAATGCAAAATTTACATTAACGAAACGTAAAATCGACAAATCATAACATTGGCTGCGAATGTTCAGCAAGATTCAAGCGTGGATCATGGTCAAGATTCCTCAGGTGGGGGAAATGATTAGAAAGTCAAATTGGTTTACACCCTCGCGTGCAGATAAGTAAGAAAGAGGAACTACAATGATAATGATTTCTTGGAGTGGTCAAAGAACAAAGAAACAGAGCACAAAATGGGCAAGATTTGTCCTATTATTTAGTGTCATCAGAAATCGGCATCTCTATTAGAAATGTCAAAGAAACGTTTTTGTCCTACTAAGATGGGTCCAACACCAAAAAGTAGTTCAAGGAGAAGTATCACCAGAACTAAACATTACAACATACAACTGTTGACCTTACCTCTCACTAGTAATTGTAAGCTCATCTTTCCCAGGATGATAGCGTTTGCCAACCAACTCCTTCAGTCGACGAAACTGGTACTTTGATAAACCAAGCTCCTTCACAGTAACAGATAATTTTACTTTTCGGTTTTTCGGATGCCATGCATCCCCACCTGGTGCAAACACAACCCTTGTTTGCCACCTAAGAATTGGCCCTTCACCTGGCGGGTCATCCAAGTCCTTTTTATTATCTGGCACATCAGTTTCGTCAAACTGCGGAGGGCCTTCTGCCTCCATCATCTTTCCATATTCCATGACCATCTGATCTTCAAATTCTTTAAACAGATTGTAAGCTTCCTCAGGTTCAAGCTCCCCGTTTTCACACAAATCCCCCAGCTCATTGAATTTTGCGTCTACTTTTTTCTTCATATCATCTAAAAAATGCACAGTCAATTACCAAGAAATAGAAAAAAGATTCATTGGGAGAGAATTTATTCAAGACGGTAATGATTACCATGCATATTGAATACAACACAAGATAACAATGATAGATGATTGCACATGTTAGACTGAATGGATTAAGCAAATATAATAATCACCTTAAAACAACATATCTTGTTCCTCACAAGACTTGAAATTCCATAGGTTTGAACAAAAATTTAAATAATTGGATAAGGAAACAGGATATAAAAAAACAATATTACAACTAGTTAGTATAACTATAATAGAAAATGAAGCAATACATGAGAGAATAGATCATTTGCAATAAGAAAACGATAAAGACTTCTTACATGGCTTAACAATAAATACATCATTAGAAAACGATAGACACCAGAGGTTCTTTCTCTTGAAAATCTGGATTACTCCATTTTTCAAATCCCAATGGTAGATTGAAAGCTCTTTTGGTTCATTTGATTGAAAACTCTCTTCCTCGTTTGAAGTTTCTGTTTAAGGGGATTAGTTGACCCTAGACCACCTACTCATCCACAGCCCGTTTGCTCAAGGGGGTGTATGACATGGCCGAATGAATTTGGCCTATCGGTTTAGAAGCAGATTTAGGATTGGTCATTGGAGTGTTGGGCTGAGAAGAAGAGCCAAGGTTCATGCAATTGAGCCAAGCATTTCTTTGGCTCCTTTGGAGAAAGAAAAAGAAATGGGAGGACTTTTTAAAGATGCTGCTGCTACCGATGTCTTTTCTGGAATTATGTACAATATACAGCTTCTCGGTGGTGTTCACAAGAAATTCTTTTGTAATTATAGCCTCCTTTTGATTTTGAATGATAGGAAGGCCCTCACGTAGGGGGCTCTCTCCCCCGCCCAAAGGTTGTTCTTCTTTTGATCATCAATACAAGTTCCCTTGTCTCTAATCCTACAGCACTAGAATTTGAGATTAAATATAATTATATATTTAACAAATATAATACTTTACTAGAATTTGAGATTAAGGAACCATCATGGGTTGGCCTAGTGGTAAAGAGGAGGCATGGTCTCAATAAATAATTAAGAGGTCATGGGTTCAATCCATGGTGGCCACCTACCTAGGACTTAATATTCTACAAGTTTCCTTGACCCCCAAACATTATGGGATCAAGCGGGTTGTCCCTTGAAAAAAGAATTTGAGGTCAAGGGTCATCAGCAATTTGGTTTTGTCATTTTTTTTACCATGCACACTAAATTGATGGAAATTAAGTTCCTAATACCAAACAGAACCACAATTGGAAGAAAATCAATTTTTAACTGAACATATTGATTCGGCTCAAACTAGTTCGCCTCTCCATAATAGTATCTATCCTTATTGCCTCAGATCAAGGTTATACATTATCAGATAAGTGGAACTAACAATTTTTCAGTAGGAGGGGTTTTACAATTCTCCACTGAGAAGCGAGCTTACCACTAATTATTTTCCTTTAAGAGGTGCTTATGATTTTTCAAAAAGATGAGATAAGGCTTACAATTTCTGCCGAGGGGAAAGAGGACACTACACAAGTATAGAACCTCTCAAGTAAAGAACCTCACCTTGGATCTTAATCCTCCAGAGAACCGAAAAAAACCGACACCCCAATGGGCGAGGGATTGACCGAATAATGAAAGAAAGACTTGCACGAGAACCCTTCCAAAGGATTAAGGCTCCAATATCTAACATCTCTTCTCCCTCTTCTAAAGGAATGACTCTCAAGTATAGAAAGAAGAGCCGCAACATCCGTCGCTTCCCTGTCGGAAAGAGACCGATAGAACCCAAAGGAGAAAGAACAAGAGCTCTCGAACCACACAAGGATGTTAGAAACAAAATGATTTTTAAGAGGCGACAATTGATACAAACGAGGAAACAAACCACAGAGAGGTCTCTCTCCCACCCAGTGATCTTCCCAAAAGCACGTGTTACGTCCCTCCCCAACCACACAACGTACAAGATGAACAACAACGTACAAGATGAACAAAAGAGGGGAGCTCTTTCACAATATCTTTCCATAAATTCCGGTAAGTGCCCTTGACCCCCTTCGACATCCACTCGAAAGGATGGAGACCGTATTTATTAACAATGATCTTGTACCACATAGCATTAGGTTCAGAGAGAAAACGCCAAAGCCATTTGGCTAGCAAAGCTTTGTTACGCTCCCTAAGATTCCCAATTCCAAGACCCCCGATCTCAACAATGTCCCACCTCACCGAGTGCGAACCTTTTCCTTTACCTTCTTCAACCCCTTCCCAGAGGAAATCACGCATCAACTACTCCAACTCTAACAAACCTCGCAAGGAGCCCTAAAGAGGGAGAAGAAATACACAGGGACACCGCTTGAGACTGATTTGATCAGAGTAAGTCTACCAGTTTTAGAAAAGAACCCTTTCTTCCATGAAGCTAACCTTTTCTGAACTTTGTCAATCACAAGGTCCCAAAGAGCTGCAGACTTTGGATTCCCTCTAAGGGGGAGACCCAGGTAAGAAGAAGGAAATCTACCAATCTTGCACTTGGCCAAATCGGCCCATCTAATAACCCTATCCTCATCACAATTAATTCCCATGATACAACACTTTCCTCTATTAATCCTCAACCCTGACACCTCTTCAAAAATAGCAAGCACATGATTTAAAATCAATAACGAACTATCCTTCCCATAGCAAAAGAATAAAGTATCATCAGCAAATTGGAGATGAGGTAGGACAACCCTATTGCATCTGGCATACATATCAGCCATAAGATAAAATCAACGAATGGTGAGGCATGAGATCAACGAAGCTAATAAGATTCAGCCATTTCAGAGCCAGTTTGAAATATTTACCTTGAATGGAAAACAGCTACTTAGAACTTCTACATGACATTGATGTACAACCATAATAACTAATTAAATATGATGCAAAATGAAATTAAAACCAGTTGATATGAACCACAGGAAACAAATAAATAGAGTAAATAATGCCATAGATTAAAATTTTATAACCTTTTACTTCAAAAGTTTAGTCCGGAAGAGATGTATGAATGTAGGGAAAAGGATGTACGGCAGAAACTAATCCAAGAAGGCCAATTATAACACAAGAAAGATGATGGAATGTTGCACACCAACCAAAACAAGCGTGTAAAGGAAACAGGCAAACCTGGAAGGAGCTTGTCCCAACTGAGCATATCCTCCAAAATCGCTTCACACTCCTTCGTATCCTTCAGGATCCCATGATTCATGCCATCCTTAACAAGCTCATCCCATTTTTTGTCGTCCATGTTGAAGTACTCGTCCTTGACCATTTTTTGCATAACTATATCCCTAGCATTGTAAAGATCGTCAATCTCTTCATCTGTCTCATACAATTCTTCAAAATCAGATTCAACCTCTTTGTCCTTGACATCCTCCAATGGTTTCATTCGTAGTTCTTCAACAAGTTCATCATCCGTATCCTCATGCTTTCCAACCAATTTCCTCTGAAGAATAGCTTCAAGAATTGATGGTAGTGCTTCCTCATCACCTTTGAAGTACTTATCTATCCGCATTTTCAATTCTGGGGGCAGAAATTTAATGAATCAAATGGAAATATTATAATTTTGAACTCCCATGACTCATGATAAAGTCGCATTGAACAAAATCCTAATTTACCAGGGCACCAACGTCAGAGCCAGAAAATTTTACTTGAGCAAATATAACAAGCTCAGACATCAATTACAGAATAAAAGAAATAAAAAAATTTCAAATGTCACCCAATCTCAAATGCGAAGCATTATATCATAACTGTTTGTTCTGGGTAACGATCTGCAAGCCCTTGAATGAAATGACTACTTAGATGCAGACACCATTTATACAAAATCAGCTTGCTCTAAGCCTGCAACATTATGACCTATATAACGAATTCATTTCCCTCAAGCAAGCAAACCTTCCGACTTCACAAATACTAAAATGCAATACAAAGAAAACATATATCAATTTCACATTGACATTCCTTAGGTTGACACAATCAACAGAAATCAATCGTCAAATAAAACATTCTCATGGGGGAAATACCTTTATTGCTTACATCTTGGACGTCCAAAGATATTTCTTTCTTCTGAGTCGACACCAAATTCGCTTCGGGAGCAGTTTGGGAATCTTCTTTTGCCGGCGAATCGTTATCGGAGGAGAAGAGCCTGAATCGAGACGTCGCCGGGGCTGAGAGCGACAATGGAGAAAAGGCATTGGGCGTGTAAGCGGGAGAATGAAGAAGATGATTGCGAGCTCTGAGAGAGAGGTTTCTCAATAGAATCCATTTCATGGCTGTCGCCTCCTCTAGGGTTTAAGGTGGTTGTGGTTTCAGAGAGTGAGGCTTTTGCAGCTCCTGCTTCAGTTGCCCGCCGTTTACACCTTCGCTTCCGAAATTAACAAAATTATAATCTTATGCTTTTTTTCCTTTTTTTCTTATTTTCTTAAATTGAATTTGAAAACGTGGTATTCAATAAATAGTTGATGTTTTTAAGTATGTGTTTGATAGAAGATATTTAAGCAATTATTTAAAATGTATTTAGTACTATATATTTATAAATAATAAATTAATTGTAATCATCATTATTATTTAGTTGACAATAAATTATTATAACTATTGTTAAATTTATTTATGAATGAGATTTATGTTGAAAGAAGAGTCATATCATTATTAGTTTGTAATATTATATAATTTATAACACATTACACAATGCATAATATATTTTTTAAAGAATGAATTAAACTTATAACATAACATATTATATTTTTAAATGTTTTTATCTTTATTTAATTTATGTCTTTTCAAATCGTCTAAAATTTGACGACATAAACCAGAATCTAAATTATCTATCACATATGTTCTAAGTTATTTTTTTTATAGAGTAGGACTATAGGATTTTGAAATATTTCATATTGTAATAATAATAATAATTGCATGAGGTTAGCTTATAAATAATTAAGACACATATTTTCTCTTTTGAGATCGGAAGTTATTCTTCCATCTCAAAACTTTTATTCTTATGTTAATAAATTATATTTTAACTTTTTGAGTTGAAAGTTTGAATTATTTCGAATCACCCACTCTGTGATGTTAATAATGGTAAGGAAATAAATAAATAAAGAAGCTTGACCAATATGAAATTTCTCTAATATAGACATAATCAAAAAATTTAATAAGTTCTACAAACAAATGTTTTAAGTAGAAAAAGACTCAATAACAAAAATAAAAAAGAATAGATGGCTATTAAATAATATCTTCGTACTTGTAAGAATTAAATTTTCATCAAAATATTAACATTTTCATTTATATTTTTACATTTATATAAGTTTAATATCAATATGAGAGATGAATCAAAATTTATTTTATATAGTAACAAATTCAAGAAAAAAAAAGTGTCACTAATATAATGATGATATAATCAAAAACATATTAACTTAAAAATGCTTATTTATTCTTTCTCAAAATAAAAAAAATGCTTATTTATTAATTTAAATATGTTTTTGTTTTTATAATTTTGTAAAAAAATATCCATTTACATCGGCATTTTCATATACATCTCCATAAAATTTGCAATATTTTCGTTAACAACCACGTTTAAAACCCTGATCATATTCATTCTCATAAAAAAAATTAATTAAAAAAACATCATCAAATAAAAAATAAATATTAGCAACCAACCAAAACAAACCAGCGGCTAAAAATATAAATTTTTTCGATATAAAAAATAATTTTTGTTCGTCGACAGAGAGAAAAATATCAAATATTAGTAATTAAGATGGTAAGTACAACCTTATTTCAAAATTTAATTGTTCACTTTTTTTTTTTCTTTGGGAAAAATTATCCACGACTGCTAATTGCATATAAAAAAACAATATATATATATATATAATTTTCAAAAAAGGATTGAAAATATAAGCTATAAATTAAATTTGTAGGGCCACTACGGCATAAAAGGGTTCTTGACTTCGTAGTTTGTACCAAACAGAACGAAGCAAAGCGACAATGATAAAGCCAATTCTTTGCTTTTGCCGTCGCCGCCCTATCGTTGAACAGCGACGGAGCTCAAACTCCACGAACTCACCATTCAAATACCGTTCTCAACACGCTCATGAGTTCCACTGGGTCTTTTCTGCAATTGAAATCCAACACTAAGTCTATATGCGCTCCGCTGTTCGACTCTTGGAGCCACCGGAAGTGGAAAACATCGATACCCATTTCGCGGCTGTTTGTGAAGATGATGGCGGCGACGGCACTGGCGGATGCCAGAACGAGTTTAGGGTTCAAGAATTTGATGGAAACGTTCACTGTGAATGTGCAGAGAGCAGAAAATAGAGCACTGAATGTTCCATTGATTGAGCCATTTACGATTGCAACGTCGAGGCTTGAAATGGTGGAGAATGTAGCGATAAGGATCGAATTGACTAATGGGTGTGTTGGATGGGGCGAGGCGCCGATTTTGCCTTTTGTCACTGCGGAAGATCAGCCCACCGCTATGGCGAAGGCCGAGGAGGTGTGTGAGTTATTGCGACACAGACCGCCGAGTACTTTGGGCTCAGCGATGATGCAGATCAGCGAGGCTCTTCCTGGGCATGAATTTGCTTCTGTGAGTAATTGATTAACACATTGGATTTTGACTTTTTACTTCATTTTTCTTTTTCGTTACTCAACTTGGTAACGCGATGCATTTTGGTAAGACCCTGAGATAAAGAATTGTTTACCAATAAGGACTTTGTTGCATTCACTTCGTGATGTAATGCTTGGAATGCCCTGTATTTATAGAAACAATCATTGAGGCTTGGTTTTTGAAAATTGTGTTTATTTAGATAAGGGCAACGGAACTTCCTATCATCTGGACAGTGGTATGATATTGTTTACTTTGGATATCAACACTAGTAGCTTTATTTTGGGCACCACTTAAAAGGCCTTATACCATTTGAGATGATTGTCTTCACTTATATACCCATGATCATTTCCTTCCTAACTAATATGAGACTTTGTTTGCACTCTAAGAATATTTTCACACAATTTAACATTTAAATTCTTAGTCATATTTCAAAAAGAAAAACAAGTTTTTTAAAACTATTATCTATTCAAAACTTCACATCGATTTTGAAAATATGGTTGGAAAGTAGATATCAAAACAAAGGAAGTCACAAGTGAAGGAAATATCTATAAGCTTGATTTTCAAAAACCATAAACCAAATGGTAACCAGACTCGAGTTTATGAATCCATGTTTGTTTTAATTACTGAGTATCATCTATACTATTGAAGGTTAGAGCAGGAGTTGAGATGGCGTTGATTGATGCAGTTGCTAACAGCATTAACATACCTCTATGGAGGCTGTTTGGTGGAGTTTCAGACACTATAACCACTGATATAACAGTAAGTCTCCTTTTATCTTCCAGCGAACGCATATTTGGAATTTCAGCCATTTCATTCTATTTATTTGTTAATGTGGATCTCAGTCATTGCTGGAGATGATCTAGTGGGGTTCTTTACTTTATATTGCCTATATTTCTGGAACTTTTATTTGTAATCATGAACTGCAGTGAACTATTTTGGTTATATCCCAGTATCCTGGTACATATGGGGATATATAAGAATCAGTGAGAAGTAAGCCAAAAGAAAATTGTTAAAGAACTAGTCTCATCCATGTTATTTATGCAGATTCCTATTACTTCTGCCCCTAATGCTGCCAAATTGGCTGCAAAATATCACGATCAAGGATTCAAGATGTTGAAGCTGAAGGTGGGAAAGGACCTAAAAGCTGATATTGAAGTTCTTCAAAGCATCAGAATGGTCCATCCTGATTGCGAATTTATCCTGGATGCTAATGAGGGATATGACACAGAGGAAGCTATTCAAGTTCTTGAAAAATTACATGGTAAAGTATAAGTACTTCTGTATATGGGATCGCTTTTACTCTACCTTGGGGCCTTCTGAAATGCCTGCTTCCTTCTCATCCATGCAATTTTTCTCTCTTTTTTTGTTCTATACTTTACCATGTGTGGATTGATTATTCATACAGATGAAGCTATTCAAGTTCTTGAAAAATTACATGGTAAAGGATAACTGCTTCTGTATTTGACATCACTTTTATTCTACTTTGGGGCCTTTCGAAATGCCTACTTCCTTCTCATCCCTGCAATGTTTCCTCTTTTTTTTGTTATATACTTTACCATGTGTGGATTATTCATACAGAATTGGGGGTGACTCCTACTCTATTTGAGCAACCAGTTCATAGAGACAACTGGGAGGGTCTTGGAAATGTTAGTCGTGTCGCACGAGATAAATATGGAGTATCTGTTGCAGCTGATGAGAGTTGCCGGAGTGTAGATGATGTTAAGAGAATAGTGGAAGGGGATCTTGCAGATGTTATAAATATTAAGCTGGCCAAAGTTGGAGTTTTGGGGGCCATTGAGATTATTGAAGCAGCAAGGGCTTCAGGACTCAATTTAATGATTGGTGGTATGGTAGAAACTAGACTTGCCATGGGCTTTTCTGGTCATCTTGCTGCTGGCCTTGGGTGTTTCAAGTATGCGTAGTCCTTAAAAACTAGATGCTTTCCTACTTTGTTTATTATTATAACATTTCTCATCAAATCAATTGTTTTTGCCCAATTGCAGATACATTGACTTAGATACACCACTTTTGTTGTCAGAAGATCCAGTTCATGGGGGTTATGAAGGTATTCTCAGCCCAATCTCGAACTTTGATTTGATTCGTTAAGGTCCCGTTTGATAATCATTAATAGGTTTTTTTTATTAGTCATCTAAGTTTCACGGATGTTTCCAAATTAAATCTATGCTTCGAAAATTAGGTCCCATTTGATAACTATTTGGGTCTCGTTTGATAACCATCTGGTTTTTAGTTTTTAGTTTTTGAACATCAAGCTTACAAATACTATTCCACCTATTAACTTGTTTGTTATCTATCGTGTCTTGGAAAACCAAGTCATGTTTTGGAGGGGAAAAAAAGTAGTTTTTGAAAATATGTTTCTATTTTTAGAATTTGGCTTAGAATTTAAATGGTTAGTTAGAATAGATGAAAATTATGGCAAAGAATTTGTAAGAAAACAAACACAACTTTTAAAAACCAAAAACCCAAAATCAAATGGCTATCAAATAGGGCTTTGGTTTTTGGTTTTGGAAATTAAGCTTACAAACACTACCTCTACCCATGAATTTTTTTAGGCTTTTATCCACTTTTTAGGTATGTTTTCAAATCCAAGCCAGATTTTAAAAAAGAAAAAAAAATCGTTTTTATTTTATTAATTTAGCTATAAATTCAAACGTTTTCAAACAATTAAGAAAAGGAAAAAAAAAAGCACAATTTTCAAAAATAAAAAACGAAAAACTAAAAAAACCAAATGGTTATCAATAGGATTGTAGTGTTTAAAATCTAGTTTTTTACTTTTGGAATTTGGATATGAATTCAAACAAATGGTTCATTAGAATATATAAAAACTCTTGTGAAGATATTGTGAGAGAATTAAAAATCAAATAATTGTCAAACGAGTTAAAGTCTCCAACTAACATGGAAGTAGTCTGGTAATTGTGATCTAATTATATGAAATTTGGGATGCAGTTTCTGGTGCTGTGTACAAGTTCACAAATTCCAGAGGCCACGGTGGTTTCCTTCACTGGGATAACATTGCATGGTAGGTTTATAAAATCTCCATTCAAGATGCAGATACAAGCTTGTCTACTATTTTATTTTCCCAGTCTTTCTTTTCTTGGTAATGGATAATTTTGAAGTTTGTATTTAAATAAATATGGGCGAATCCGTTAATATTTTACTCTAATATTCATCAGGCCTCATACTCTATATATGTAAATCTTGTTCTTACCTTCCTATCTATCCGGTCGCTTTCTTGCTGCACATCTACCAGTGTCAAGGACTATAATCATTGTCAAAATGTCAATAAATAGTAACTGTTTTATTTTAACTTCACTTCTGTAGGAGTTCTCAAATTCATCGTTAAAGGCCCACAGTGAATTTTATGATATTAATTCTTTACCTTATGAGATTTGCACTAAACAACTCTACTATTTGTTTCAAACGTCCCCTAAATAGTTGGACATCTTTATCAAGAATATAGACGATATGTTCTAGAATTTTCATTATGATTTCTTTGTTTAATACAATAAGAACGCCTTCTAAAATAGTTGGACATCTTTATCAATAATATAAACGATATGTTCTATATTATGATTTCTTTGGTTAAATACAATAAGTGGGATATGGAGTTTTGAGTTTTGAACTCTTCCATTTTATTTATGGCATCGTCAAAAGGATATTTGGCAAATAAGATGCTAGAGTTGTTTCATTTCTAGGTGATCTTAAAGGCAAATCACATGACCACTTAAATCATTAAATTGAGTGCATCAATTGCAAATTCAACCACCAATTTAGATGTTTCTCACCTCGTTAATACGTCTCTTCAATACTAAGAGATCTGAGAGATCAAAGACTTGGATCCTTTAATTTCACATATTAAACTAAATAGATCACATGTAGGACAGGTTAAATGTATACCATCTTTACTTACTAATTCTACATAATTTTTTTTTGTGCCATGATCTTTTTCCTCTATCTAAGAGTATGACTAGATGGTGTAAAACTAACTTTCATAAAAATCAAACCGATCAACTAACTAAAGTCGATCAAACTCCATCCTTTTAATGACAACGTGTTGACCTCGAGTCTCAAGCACTTGACATGAGTTGGGCGGGGCCAAACGATGATTGGCCCTATAACACAAGGCATGCTTAAAGGTCTATATGTGCTAGTGAACTTATCATAGCGATAACATCAACCTAAGCTATAATATAAAATTAAAGGACATCATTAGAATTCAAAAGGTGAATCCATATTCATCTTAATGGACCATATAATGATGGTTACCATTCTAATCCTTAATCCAAATGGACCACACTCTACTCCATGATCATAAATTTCTAAACTCTAAAATTAAAATTGAAACACACCTTTTATTGGTTAGTAACACACTGATACCATTTGCATCTACAACAAATTTATGAATTAAGATATGAATTAACTCTTCAAATTTGAATGTTTGAATTAACAAGGTTAAGCTAGTTTATCATTTTCTAAATTCAAATTGTTTTAATGGTAATTTTATTTGGGTGAAATAAAGTAGTCCACTTGTTTGCTTTCTCTTTATGATCTCTTCACATAATTTTTTATGTTCCAAAATGGGTGATGATAATTAAAGTAGACCTCATGGATTATTGCGCAGAATGATGTATGTGGCAGAAGCAATGCACACCACTTAATCTCATCAATTGTGTTAGCATAGATTAATGGAATTTTAGGTGCAACTCAATCATGAAATTCCACGGGGCCATTAAACACAAGACATAAAATATATCATTTTTCTATAGGTTTATGATTCACCACACACGACCGACATCCTCTTTTTGTCCCTACAAACCAATACGAGTCTTAATAATTTCAAGATGTTTCATCCTCACTCTCACAACAAAATCCTAGTCTTAAAGTCAACTAATATAGAATTACTCAAAGCATAATATACTTACCTTTAAAATTCTTATGATTGGGTCATTGAAAAATAAGGTGCACGTATATTTCCTATACATCAAAATGATAACATTACTTCTAGATCGCCTCAATACACAACTAATTACTTTTCCTTTTCTAGATGTGTCTTTGGATTATAGTTAACATTAACATTTCTCAAATAAACAATACTTGGGTACATCATCGGTCGCAATTATCTTTTTACACTTCACTCCAGCACCATGACAGGAAAAAAACTAAAAAATATTAAAAAAAGAAATGCTTGAGCACATAATGGGTTGCACTCATCTTTGTGCAATCCACCAAGTACTCACTTACAAGCTTGACACTTGCGAAATTTTATATATTCTTTTCCTTTTGTGGTTGAAGGGGATGCATAAAAACAGGTGAAACATAAATATTAATAAAAAACAAAAGACAAAAAGAAGACTTTGTTGTGTGACAAATTGTTAGTTAGGTAACCCAGTGAACGACATAGGTGAAATTATTACAATCATGCAAAATTTTCTCTCTAACTTCAATTACAAAGATAACACTCTCTCATAGAATACCACTCACACAAGAAGTTAGAAAGTGTTTGAAAACCAAAGGCTTATAATTTTTGGAGACCATCACTTTCTTGAACATTACGATGTAGGACAACTACACTTCTAATCTTTTGCAAAACTTAATAATAGGGTCCATTATGAATATTGTTCTAAGATGATTATCTCTCTCCACTTCTCCCTCTCATCCTCTTTCTATAAATTGAGATGCAAAAACCAAAGGGAGAAACACACACACCCAAAGAATCATCAAGAAGAGTAAAAGAAAGATGAGGGCATCAAGAGTTGGGATGATATTGATGACAATAGGAGTGATATTATTGATATCAAAATCAGATGTAGTAGTCATGGTGGAAGGAGCAGAAGTGAGCTGCAACCCAATGCAAATGAGCTCTTGTATGAACTCAATCATATCAGGAACTCCACCATCAAAGCAGTGCTGCAGCAAGATCAAAGAGCAGAGGCCCTGCCTCTGTGGTTACCTCAAAAACCCTTTTCTTAAGAACTTTGTTGATTCCCCAAATGCAAGAAAAGTAGCCACTGACTGTGGAACTCCTTTCCCAACTTGCTGAATAATCATCATTTCATAATTGTCATTATTAATTAATGCTTGCCTCTCTCTCTCTCTCTCTGTTTCTCATCATCCTTTATGTTCTTCTTGTGTGTAAACTGCTCTGTTTTGTGTTTGTGTTTTGTTGAATAATAATTAATAATAATAATAATATGTAAGCCAAACTTGGATTTTAGTCTCTACTTCTACATTTTGGATGCAAGCTGGGTTTGTGTGAAGAATATGATGTTTTTAATATGGTATCAAAACAGTATTGTTGAATTAAATTAGATATGCATTCTATTAAGTTGGAGGTTTAAATTTTCATATTTTTATCGTTATAGAGAATCTATAGTGTCATTTTTTCCTTCTATTAATATTATTTTACTTATATATTTTGTGTGTTATATATGTATCTAAGTTTATAACTAATACTTAGTTGCTAGTAAGGTCGGATATTTTTTTGCAGCCCAACCACAATAGAAAAAAGAAAAAAAAAATGTCATATGATTGGGCCACATGACAAAAAATGAGTGCAACCCAACTATTAACCAAACAAACCAAATATTACAAATATTAGGTGTACTTACAAATATGACAATCAAATTCAAAGTATTAACAAATATAGTACAATGTAAAGAAATTTGTAGATACAACAAAATTGAAATTTTGTATTTGTTAAAATCAAACAGTAACAATAAAATGTAATCAATTATTAATTCTAGGTAAACACAGTTAAAAACAACCTAATTACATTTGCGATTTAAATCCATTACAATTAATTCATTAAAGAAATCTCATTATGATTACATAAACTTTCATTACAAATTAGTAAATATGATGTTTAATTATTATCCTAAAAATACTACTCATTGCAATTACTTTAAATATTATGGTGTAAAATATTATACCTAGTAATCGGTTCAAAATCTATATTTTTAGATGTTGTGAACCAAAAAAATAAATCTCTCTTATTTGTATAAGTTTATTTATTTTAGTGGGTATATGTTATCTAACCAATTTATTTTTTCAAAACCCTTTTTAAAATCAGAAACTTTGAATTATTGTTTGTAACAGGCCGCCTAATTTGAAGGGTTTATGAGATAAATTAATAATAAAACGAATAAATTAAAATACTAAAAATGAATAAATAAATTATTAACTAATTGAAAAAAAAATACTAAAAACAAAATTTGTTTCTTGACATACAACGAAAACACCCAACCTAACAGAAAGAAGCTTTGGGAAGCCCATGAACCCTAATCTCTCCCTGATCCTGCGGAAGATGAAGATCTTCCATCCAAATCTCGGAATGTTGTCGAAGCAAAGCCCATTTTGCAGGCTTATGTGCTACATCATTTGATTGCCTTGTCGCCGACAGTGGGCAAAGGAGCAGCTACGAAGATTGAGCAAGAATGAAGAAAGCCAGCTTGTTCGCCAGAGCCTCAACAAATCAACATTTGACAAGAAATTACAGAAATTTGTAAATGTGAGCATAATTCCCCCTTTTTCATTTCGGAAAATAGCTGAAAATTAATGAACATTCTCTGCTCTGAAAATTAGTTGCAACATCCGTATTCATTTTGTTTAATCGTTCCAAATATTGGGGGAATCCATCTATAAACCCTAGGAACAGATGAAACTACACCACTCTGTCAACTATTAAGAGTTCGAAAATGACAAATATAATGAAGAACCCACTCCCAAATATAGTCTGAATGAACAGCCCCAGAAGCTGTGGGATTCATCACCTCTTTGTTTCTCTCACTCCATAATCGCCAACGCATAACAATAAAACTCTCCATCTCTTCAGCAGGCAAAGTGGTAAAAAACCAGAATAGTAAATCATCAAAATGCCTCACCTCCTTGGGCCAAGACATACAATAGAAAGGCGTTCTTTGCCAATGTTGTCTAACTCCTTTGCAGAACCCCTTAGTAAGATTAGAAATTGTAGGCAAAAGATTGTGAAATGCTTGCCAACATAAAATCTTAATCTTGTTAGGGATATTGCAATTCCAGAGAAACTTCCACCATTTCTTAGTTTGTTGATTACCTGAATCCTCAGCCTCTCCCACTTCATTACTAGCTAGATGGTAACCACTTCAAACCGAATAGCAACTATTCTTCTCATAATTCCATATAGTATTCTTAAAAGATTTGGATGCTTGATTTTTAACATATCATTCCCTTTCCACAGCAGGTAATATGGCATTCTTAGTTTTCTACTGGTTTGTGCCTGTAACTTTTAGGTAATCTTCAAGATATGTGTTCTCTAGGCTCCATTCACTCATTTTGTGAACTGAATAAACCCATTAACTTATGCCAAGGTTACCATAAGATGAATCAGAACAAGCAATCGTTGCCATAGTTCTTCTGACATCTCACTCATAAAAATGTTGTTTTTTCTTTTCTGTAACTTTTATCCTTCTGATTGATAAAGCTTGTTTTTATTAGCCAAGTATAAGTCAATCCCACATTAACTGATTGTTGAAAGAAGGACCCTTTCTCTGTGACTGGCCAAGTCAGAGGTAAGTTTAATTCTTTTCAGGTTTGAACTGACCAATAAATTCGTCGGTATTTACATATATGGAGCTATATTGCGTTAAATCATGGATTGTGTAAGATGCATTATTCTCATGTGCATACAATATCTTCATATTTTGTCTAATAAACCAAATTTAGACTTGTGTTCATTCTTCATGGACACACTCGGTGAAAGTTTATTCAATAGTCCGGGTAACTTTTCAAACTTTTATAGGTTCTGAATAACACATTAAATATTATTTCTTCACCAACTCCTTGTACATTTCATTTTGGAGCTTATTCATTGCTTCTGTGCTCATCTCTTACGCCTCATTTCTGCTCAAGAAAATTTTTGTTACATCAGTGTATTTCTAGTATGACTCAACATTCGTTGTTTTGACGTTTAGCTCATTTGTTTCAAAATGTAAAATATATTATCCATTTTTCTGCTTCTTCCAGAGCTCTTACGTACTTGAGCCTGTCCTAGTCACTAGTCACCATTGTGTATAAAAATCCAATTTTCCTACTGTTGTTAATCATTTATTTGGCTTCTTCTCCACAAGTGTTGATCGTTCTCGTTGCTTCGCAGGTAATGGACATGGCCTGCCACCAGTAATGATATATCCAAAGGACATTGATGATATCGCAAAGGTCTCCTTGCCTGTTTTTGGATTGGCTTCTTATAAACTGAAGGGATCGATATGGGGGCAAAATGGCGTCAATGAGCATCAAACAGCAAATTCTCTCATGCAGGCAGCAGATAAATGGCTGAGGAGCCTTCAGGTCGTTCAACCTGATTTTCAGTTCTTTGCATCACATGGGACATACCGGAGATGACAGGAGATGACTCAAGATATGTGTCTACTTCCATGCTGCCCACTCGAACTACCAAAATAACAAACTCGTGCCCTTATCAACTATTTGACCTGCACTCAATACTGGTAACGATACATTTTGATTTTGGGTGGTTTCTTCTTCCTAGAAATACATTTCATGGAGGCAGTTAAGAAAAAAGTTCGCAGCAACTGGTTAGAACCATGTGTCAAATGGGGGAGGAGAGTAATAAAGCTGTGAAATGGGAGTAGTAGCGGAACAGGGCTCATGTGAAGTGGAATTTTGAAGGGCAAAAGCAATATGGAAATTGGAAACTGATGCCAATCAACTAAGAAGCATGGATACTTTAGTTTGGCTAGCGTGTCCATGTCAGACACTTGGACACTCCGACACTTGTTAGTGCAACAAATGTACTAAGACATGCATAGAACATTGAATAGACTTAAAAGACACATATATGATAATAACTACTTTTGAGCTTGATATACATCAAGCGATAAGTGTGTCCATCGCCGTGTAATATATTTGTATTTGTGCTTCTTAGGCAATCAAGATGAAGGTTGTCTATCATTTTACACTGTGCTCGGAAACTTGTGACAATTCATTCTCTATTTCTACACTCCCATAAAATTTAGAGTCATTGTTTGTCTTGTTTTGTGAACTCAAGAAGTACAAATTTCTATGTATATTACATATGTTATGATTTTAGGTATCCAGATTCACACAAGTATAAAAGATTAAGATGGAATCCTATATTGAAAGGAGATATATGATCTTTTTAGCATTTTATATTTTCGAATATGCATCATTCTGGATTGGACAGGAATCATATTCCTCCCCATCCAACATTGGTAGAGATTGCACCATCTAAAATATTCAGAAGGGAATGTGGAAATGGAGAATCAGTGTTCTTTTCCCCCCCTCGATTGATGTGAAACCATCTGGGAATAGTATTCTGTTTGTGATATTGAACTTTCAAAAAGAAACTTTCATAGTTATCTTACCCCATCAAAAATTTAGTAAAAGAAGATATTGTTGATTTTATTGTTTTGGTTTTGGTTGGTGGGTGTGTGTGTTTTATCAAGTACATGGTCTAACCTAGCAAGGTGCAAAGACTTATGTGACCCTTTGTCTCTAGGGCTTGTTTTAATTGACTATCTAAGTACTTAAAAATATTTTGGTTAAATTGTAAATTTGGTCCTTATAGCTTGGAGAAAACTAGAATTTAGTTCTTATGGTTTATAATTAGAATGATTTTTCATAAATAGTTCCCATGGTAGGTCATTCCTCATAGTTCCCATGGTAGGTCATTCTTCAACCCCTTAGGGATTGTTTGGGAGTATGTAATCAGGATTACTAGGAATTGGAATGCATGAGGACAGAAATGGAATCGTGAAACATGAAAATGGTGGGAAAGAGAGTTCGATTAAAAACTGTTGAAAAGGAATGAATTTAATATTATAAATCAGGCTCAAAACACTCAATCTGAACATGAGTTCGGGCTCAAAACGCTTTATCTAAACATGAGTTTTGGATTACATCACAATCCAAATCCAATCCATTACAACCCTAGATAGCCTCTTAGTTTCTTTGACTTCAATTTTAGGCCTTAAAAATGGCCTCTCCAAGGAAAGTGGATAAAATAGGAATAAAAAACCTAAAAGTAACGAAATTATGGATGACATGGCAAATATGAATCATCCCAATATTTATCTTTGCCATTCGTGTCAATATAAATAATTATATTAGGTTAGAGTGGAATTAGTGTAATAAATGTACAATCCATTATATAAAGTTGTTTGTGGAGCATTAATGGTACTAACGAAATAAGGAGTATTTATCCTCTTGATTTCTAAAAAAAAAATAGGTTATGTCAATTACACGGTTGAGTTAAGCTTACTTACTTTGGCCTGTAATCTAATTCTACGAGTTTAGCTTTATGTGGTAGTATTTAAAGAAGAGGAAGATAATATATAAACTTTACCAATAACATGTGATGAAGAAGAAAGAGCAGGATTGTTATTAGATTTGAACAGGGAATGTAACAATCATGTAGACTTTTGCTTACAACAAAAAAGGATCGAGTGGAAGACTTTAAAGGAAAAGGTACAGCAGAAGTAACTAAAGCAGAGACCTTGTGGATAGGTGATTGAGTAAGAATAAATGGAAGTAGTGTTGGGATGAGTCTCAACCAAAGAGAAACAATACAAGCCTTCATGAAGATGTCCTTCAACTCAAATTTTCCCAATTTCCTTGGATTTCGTAATTGCATACAAGGCCTCTTATAAAGAGCTCAAATGAAAAGTAACCTAAATTTTAAAACTAATGGGGATTAACTTTCTTCTGGAATCAAAGATGTAAATTGGACCGTGAACCAAAACGAGAGGAAGAAACGAGTGTGAGACTAAGAAACGAGAGGAAGAAGCGAGAGTGAAAATTCAAATGAAGAAAAAAACTACAAAATTGGAGTGGAAGTAGCTAATGGAAGAATTCTCAAATGAAAGAAAAAATCAAGGAAAATAATTTCTTGTAGTGTCTAATAAGGAAGGAGCGAAAGAAATGAAGAGCGAGAGTAAGTAACAATCATTCATTTGAGTGCTAAGCCCTCCCACTCAGTCTAGGGATAAGATGGTAATTTCACACGACTGATGTAAGCAGAAGACCATTTTTCGAGCAAAATTAAATCTTGAGCCAAATTTCATTTAAGCCTCTAAAAATTGGTCAAACCCATGATGCTAGAATGATATTTTCATGAAAACAATTGTTATCTGTGGTAAATTGGATTCTTCCCCAACTGATGTTGGTAATTAAAGAAATTAGATCTTTGCATTCCTTGTGGAAAAATTGAAAAACTGGGAGGTGTATTCTAATAAACTGCTTCTGAATATGTGGCTTGGAGTTGTTCCAAAATCTTCGTCCTCATCCACGATTTCCATTTCCATTTCCATTTCGTGCACCTCTATTGTCATTATTGTTCTACCACTGATTTTGCCCTTGATTCTTTGTATTCACGTGTTCTACAGGATCATTCTGCTTTGTCAATATTTCCATAAACAAGATTTGTTGTTGGTTGAGTTCATTTTTAATGCTCAAAAGTGAAAAGTTAAAAAATTCCTTTATGATGCAACATTTTTTTTAACCTCACTTGTGTTTGGATGGTGAAGGTTCAACAATTAAAACAAACCTTAAATTTAAAAACAAAGGGTGAGATAAGTTTTTGACCTCTTGGTCATCCGCTTTTACCGATAAGGGACAAAGGTAGTCCATACTACCTTGGTTCCTAGCAGTACTCTATCCCCAAAAAGTCCCAACAGCTAGACCAACAGTACTTCACTCGGAAACACTCGATCAGAACCCTTTGTCGGTGCTCCTCTCTGGAATGTCGACAACCGACTTTGATACCATTATTAGGTACTTAAGCACCTTGGAGAACCACACTCCAAAAGCCAGCTATTGGGGTGGGAGAGCCAAGCCACTTAAGTATCACATTACTCATCCCATTCTTACCGATATGGAACAAAAATAGTCCATACTATCTTGATTCCTAACAAATTTCTTTTTTAAAGTTCAACATAAAAACAGAATAATATTCCCAGAAGGTTTCACATCAGTCAAGGGGGGAAAAGAACACTGACTCTCCATTCCCTGAATATTTTAATGGTGCAACTTACCAAATATTGGATGGGGAGGGAATTTGATTCCTGTTCAATTCAGAATGATGCTTATTCGAAAATATAAAATGCTACAAAGATCATATTTCTCCTTTCAATATAGAATTCCATCTTAATCTTTCTCATCTATACTTGTGTGAATCTAAAAAGGATACCTAACATCAAGACATATGTAATGTACATAGAAATTTGTTCACAAAACAAGACAAACAATGACGCTAAATTTTATGGGAGTGTAGAAATAGAGTGAATTCTCACAAATTTCCGAGGACCGTGTATAATGATAGACAACCTTCATCTTGATTGGCATCAGTTTCCAATTTCCATATTGCTTTTGCCCTTAAAATTCCACTTCACATGAGCCCTGTTCTGCTACTACTCCCATTTCACAGCTTTATTACTCTCCTTCTCCTCTCCCATTTGACACGTGGTTCTAACCAGTTGCTGCAAACTTTTTTCTTAACTGCCTCCATGAAATGTATTTCCAGAAAGAAGAAACCACCCAAAATCAAAATGTATCCTTACCAGTATTGAGTGCATGTCAAATAGTTGATAAGGGCACGAGTTTGTTATTTTGGTAGTTCAAGTGGGCAGCATGGAAGTAGACACATATCTTGAGTCATCTCCTGTCATCTCCGGTATGTCCCATGTGATGCAAAGAACTGAAAATCAGGTTGAATGACCTGAAGGCTCCTCAGCCACTTATCTGCTGCCTGCATGAGAGAATTTGCCGTTTGATGCTCGTTGACGCCATTTTGCCCCCATATCGATCCCTTCAGTTTATAAGAAGCCAGTCCAAAAACAGGCAAGGAGACCTTTGCGATATCATCAATGTCCTTTGGATATATCATTACTGGTGGCAGGCCATGTCCATTACCTGCGAAGCAACGAGAACGATCAACACTAGTGGAGAAGAAGCCAAATAAATGATTAACAACAGTAGGAAAATTGGATTTTTATACCCAATGGTGACTAGTGACTAGGACAGGCTCAAGTACGTAAGAGCTCTAGATTATGCAGAAAAATGGATAATATATTTTACATTTTGAAACAAATGAGCTAATCGTCAGAACAACAAATGTTGAGTCATACTAGAAATAAGCTGATGTAATAAAAATTTTCTTGAGCAGAAACGAGGAGTAAAAGATGAGCACAAAAGCAATGAATAAGGCTCCAAAATGAAATGTACAAGGAGTTGGTGAAAAAATAATATTTAATGTGTTATTCAGATCCTACAAAGTTTGAAATGTTACTCGAACTCTTGAATAAACTTCCAGCGAGCGTGGTGAGACACCAATGAAGAATGAACACAAGCCTAAATTTGGTTTATTAGAAAAAATATGGAGATATTGTATACACATGAGAATAATGCATCTTACACAATCCATGATTAACAAAATATAGCTCCATATATGTAAACACCAATGAATTTATTGGTCAGTTCAAACCTGAAAAGAATTAAAACTTACCTCTGACATGGCCAGTCACAGGGAAAGGGCCATTCTTTCAACAATCAGTTAATGTGGGATTAACTTATACTTGGCTAATAACAACAAGCTTTATCAATAAGAAGGATAAAAGTTACAGAAAAGAAAAAACATTTTTTTGAGAGAGATGTCAGAAGAACTATGGCAATGATCTAAGAAGTACAGATATAGATACGAGACATGGATACGACACAACACGGACACGCCATATTTTAAAAATCTACAACACGATATGGCAAGGACACACTTATTAAAATGTAAATTTTTTTTTTTTAAAATATATATCATTTTTATACCAAAAGAAAATTCAAAGTAAATAGGTTGGATGCGTTTATATGCTTAAAGAACTTAGCTTGATGTATTTCATGCTCAAAAGTTATTATTATTGGCATATATGTGCTTTTTTAGTCTATTCAACAAGTGTTCTATGCATATTGTAACACATTTGTTGCACTAACAAGTGTCCGATACGTGTCGAACAAGTGTCCGATACGTGTCGAACAAGTGTCAAAGTGTCCAAGTGACACACATGTTAGACATGGACACGCTAGCCAAACAAAAGTGTCTGTGCTTCTTAGGCGACGATTGCTTGTTCTAATTCATCTCATGGTAACCTCAGCAGAAGTTATTGGGTTTATTCAGTCGACAAAATGAGTGAATGGAACCTAGAAAACACATATCTTGAAGATTACCCAAAAATTACAGGCACAAACCAGAAGAAAACTAAGAATGCCATATTACCGGGTGTGGAAAGGGAATGATATGTTAAAAAGCAAGCATCCAAATCTTTTAATGTCGGACCAGTGGGTATACGGTAGATTGGGTACCTACAATTCCAGTGGAAGAAATGAATAGCATGTTTTACAAAACTAGTAATAACATTCAATCTGCAAAATACTTACCATGCTACAGAGACCCAACTGGCTGGCAGGATATCACAACTTCTTAAAGTTTTCAAACCAGGAAATTGGTAAGCAAGTTCAAATATCTGTCATAACATAAAAAATATAAGTAAACTAATACAGTTCTCAAAATAGCAAAACATGCAACAATATACTACTAAATGAACCAATAAGAAACCAACTAACTTTATCAGCCAATGGTACACGTTGATAAGGAAGATCATGCTCAAGAAACTGAAAGAGCAAACCACTCCGCTGATATCCAGCATCCCCATCATCACTCGAAAAACCTTCTTGTATCGTTCTATGTTCATCGGTTAAAGATGTCTTTCTCATTTTCAGTGTGTTTTCACAAGCTAAATGGTGATGAATCCACGGTTCACTAGAAAAGTTGCAGATTTTTCCGAACTCATAATCAATGCTTCCATCGCTGCTTGTATCTCTAGAAGAGTCAAGATCACTGTCGTCACTAGCCAGCCTAAAATATAAAGAAGATAGAAAAAACCACCTTCAGAGTAAAACCAATGTTCTCATACGTTAAGAATGGTGGAAAGAGATCATGATCACATCTAAAAGAAAACTCACACTAGAGTAGAATATACATCTTAATAAAATAAACCTCACACTCACAGTACATTAAAAACAGATATAGTTTATTTCAACCAAAAGAATTCAAGAACTAATATGGATTAATATATTCCAAACCAAGATTACCTGGCGTTAGAATCTGGTCTCATTGCAGAAGCTTCACCATATATTTGGATACCAGACAAATATGGAACGTAATATTGAACAACAGAGTCACCTCCATTAAGTACTAAAGGAACTCCAGCGCCATATGCACTCCACTCCTTGAAAGACTCCCACAGATCATTTAGAATGAAATAAGGTTGAAACTCAATATCGCAAGTCCTCCAATCCCTCATAGTTGTCTGGAAAGAAGACAATATCACAAAATTTATATTTCCCACAAAAAAAAACAAAAACAAAAACAAAAAACTCTCAGAAGGGATCATTTACTTAGAGGTCTAAAACTGGTAAATGCCAAGAAAACCATTAAAGGGCCATAAGAAACCAAGCTCGAACTAAGATTATGATCCTAATTTGGTTATTAACTCAAATTTAAGAAGAAACCAATCAAGATTATATGTAATAAACTTTCTTGATTCTAAACATTTACCTTAGAGAAGTACTGCGCTGGAACTGAAGGCCTTGTGGCCTCCAAGAATCTCTCTAAGTTGCTCTTAGACTGAGGAGTTAATTGCTTAGAAGGCTTTATAGTAGAAGCCACAACTTTACTCGATGGGCTCTCAGTTTCATCGGTCTTGGTAGGCTTTCTCGATGGCTTTTGCTGATTATAATTCTTTCGTGCCCTTACCGGAATATAAAACCGATCCTCGCCTTTGATTCCCCCAAACTGCAACGCAGTTCCCAGCATTTCTAACCCAAGAGAAGAACCCTCCGTTTTGATATCAATGGAAACGGAGGAAATTACACAGATTATAATTGGAAACCTCAAATTTCTTTAAATGGGAAAAAAAGAACTCAACCCACCAGAACAAAAGAAGATTATATCGATTTCTTTAAACTCACCCAAGTAGTAAAAATCCGACGAAAATGGCGTTTACAAGAAAAGGGTTGCAAATTCTTCAAACTCAGTTTTCTTCTTGTAAAACAAGACTCGAAATCTTGTCTCAAGAACAATGAATTGAATGGAGGTTGTTGAGAATACAATATCAGATCAGAGAAAACCCAAAATAACAGAGGATTTCAAATCGATTGAATGAAGAAGAGAAGTGAACATCGATTGAAAAACTTCGTAGAAAAGAATTGAAGAATGCACGCAATGAATGACCCAAATGCGTTTTGTGTGAATTAAGAAACCAGACGAGAAGGAAAGTGCAGAGAGAGAGAGAGAGAGAGAGAAGAAGCTTTGAACCCAGAGAGTGTGTTATAAAAGAAGAAGATGACATAACAATTAGATGAAGCAAAATTTATAGAAATTCTATTTAATTAATTTAATCAAACTTTGGGGGTTCTTTTGTTATAATTTTTTACTTTCTTGGGTAAATGTCGAAATGATGAATACTTCTTGGGCGAGGAGGTAAATTAGTTTAAATGGGGATTGGTGACCTCATACGTTCGTGAAGTCAGTGAAGCTTTGCGCCAGGTTGGCACGTGACAATGCGGTAGGTATGACACGTGCTATCCACGAGTAGGTGAGACACGTGTAAATTGTTAAAATAGTCTTGGAAATTTTTGAGGGAGAAATATTTCATTTCTTAAGCATAATTCTAAAAACTCGATTATGGAAATAAAAATTTTATTAAAAAAAAAAAGACTTTTCTTAAATATAGCAAAAAAAAATCAAAATATTTACAAATGTAGTAAAATTTTACTATCTATATATGTTATCGTGACATAGATAGTAGTCTATAATGGTCTATCGTAGATGAACTGTGATATTTTGTTATTGGTTTAAATATTTTCACCAATCTTGTTATTTAAAATAATTTAAAAAAACATAAAAAATAGACTTAATTTTCAAAAACCAAATAAGACTTAAATAAAATTTAAATATTTTAAAAAAACATATTTGAATTATTCTAAAAATTTTGAGAAATGATATATACTCAATTTTTAAAAGCAGCAAATCTTAAATACTGGCTACCTTAAAAGAAATAGTTTTAAAAATCTTGATTTTGAAATTTAAAATTTCGTTAAAAATTCAACTCTTTTATTTTAAAAATATATGGTAAAACATTAGAAGAAAATAAGTTTAATTTTTTAAAACTAAATGACTAACAAATGAGACCTAAAATTACTACCTTTTTTTTTTTCTCCCTTGTATTTAAAAGTAGAATTAATTGTTTTCAAAGTTTAATATAAATATATACGCATACATTTCTTGAAAAATTGAATAATATTACATTGAGGATGAGGTTATGAAAATGACTATATCGATACAAAAACGAGGCTTAGGTACGACAATTACATCAAAACTTTAGAAAAATAATGTCCAAAATGTGAGTTGGATTAATAAATATACGTATATTTGTTCAAAATGTATATACACTGAAACGTCAATGCACAATCTAGCATAAGATAATGGAAGAAAAATTAGATAGAAATAGTATACACTTAAAGTTCCATTTTAGTTCTTTTATAGTTGTGTTAATTTGGTTTTTAAATTTTCAAAATACGTAATTTTATTTTTAAATGTTAAAAGAAATATATCAATTTCTGTCGCACAATATTTATGATGTCTATTTTTGTCCCTTAACATTAATATGATTATTGTTAACTTAGTTTTTCATAAAACGTATATGCTTACTTTTTTTTTTTCTCACTCCATATATTGTAAAAAAAAAAAAAAAAAAAAAACTTACAAAATCGAAATGTTTATTTAATTTAAACAAATCGAGAGATCAAAATAAAATATTCTAAAAAGTTAAAAAGGTGGAAAATGAAATTTAAACTAACGTTACACCCATCTATAATATTAAAAGCGAACTTTTTGTTAGATTTTTAAAATTTTTTATTTAGCAAAGAAAAAAAAGCATCTTAAAATTTGCTGCTGACTAAGCCCTACAAATAGAATAGAACGTAAATTAGGCAAAAAGTATAATCTATCTCTTGACATTGTTTTTTAATTAAAATTAGTGGATGAATTTTTAAAAATGGGAAGAAAAGTAAAAATTACCACAACAATCTAAATTCATGGTGGAATTTTAATGAAATTAAAGTTAAATGTTAAATTTTAATTTATTTTCCCTAAAACTTTGAATTATTGGCAATGGAGCCCACTTCAATTGGAATTGCTTTAATTACAAACCCGAAACGACATACCAATTTGGACCATTCATTTGCCCAATGCTTTTGGTTCCCATTTTGGGAAATGACTTTTCACCCCTTCGGAGTCCCCAAAAAATAATGACATTATAATATAAATTTAAATTCCAACATTATAAAATTTTATGCTTTCCTCTCATCATTTTTCAAAAGAACAATTAGTTTCTACAACACTTGTTTTTCGTTTTTCTAATTTTACTAAAACTTTAAATCTTAATTTTAAAAGTGTGTAAAATATAATTAAAAAGCCAACCTAATTTTCAAAAAAAAAAAAATTGTTACTAAATCAAACCTTAATAGAAAAATGATGTGGGTAGTATTTATCTTATCGATGTTTTAAAAAAAAAATTAAGTTTAAATTTCTATATTTGAAGTTTGTTTAATTTTAGTCATTATACTTTCAAAATAAGTTATTGTAATTTCAATAAATCTTAAATTTGTGACTAAATTTAAGATTTATTGAAAATATATAGATTAAAATTGAATAAATTTCAAAGTATAAAAACCAAAATAGTTAAAAAAAAATATTGATGAACTTTGTCATTTGTTTAAAAAAAAAATACTTTTATTCTTTTAATAGTTGTAATATTATCTTTAAATTAGTACCAATGCTTTGAATATATCTGTCTTTAAAATTAGAAATTCATTAAATTTTTAGATAGAAGATGAAACTTGGAATTGTAAGGCGGTGACCTAAAACGAGTGGCAATTCAAGTTTCCATTTTAGCCCACTGGGGCACAATTTTAAATGCTAAACTTTGTTCAAAATATCTAAATAAATTCTACTCCATTTGAAATGTTTATGAAATATCAAATACAATATTGCAATTTTTAAAAAACAAAAGATAAAGGTTAGAAACTTTGTGTTTTATAATAAAGAAAAATAGTTCAAAAATATGAGAGGTATAAGATTCAAATCTTTAATTGAGAGTTCATGCTTTATTATTATTATTATTATTATTATTATTATTTTAAAGTAGAAATATTTAATATATTAGTTCAACTGTCCTCTCATGCTCACATTTATTATTATTATTATTATTATTATTATTATTATTATATTTTTGTTTCAAGAAATTATTATTATTATTCTCATCATTTCCTTTTGACAATACCACATGGCAGTCACAGACTCACAACAAGCAGCTTTATTATTGCCACTTTTTTTCTTTTCCTTTTTTTTTCTTTGTTTCTTTTATTTATTTATTTATTTATTTATTTATTTATTTATTTATTATTATTATTATGCCTTAGGTTTATAAATATTTAATGTGTTTTATCTGTTGTATTAGTTCCTTCCTTTATATTGACTGATAGTGATAGTGATATCCATACTATATTAAAAAGGCCAATACATTTCATAAATAGTTTTGTGATATTTCGATAATCTTTTTTGTTTGTTTTTTCTTTCACATCTTTTTGGGTCATAAATGTGTAAATAGATTGTGTTGTTATTATATAACAATAACTTAACTAATTTCAAGGCATTAACTCTTAAAAAGTTATAATAAGGAAAACTAAACTCTTCAAATAGCAAAAGTATGATGGTTTATATTCTAAACACTTTTTATTTTTAAAAAAAATATTCATGGTGTGTGGGTAATTTTGTACCAAAAGGATAAACCAATCAATAAGGACAAAAACAAATTAAATTGGGGCCAAGATAGGATCATGATGGGTCAAGAGAAGGGAGTTGAACCTTTGGGACCAACTCTTGGTTGGCCTATGCCTTCGGGGTTGGAGGTGTCCAACTTTTGCACATGCACACCCCCGAGCTTAAGAATCCTAGATAGGATTTGATTAGGTTATCAAATAATCAAATTCTGAAAGAGAACATGAAAAGACTTAGGTCAACCTACTCTATAAATATATCAATATAGTTTCATATAAAGTAATTTGAATCACACTCTCAAACTCCCTAGTTTCAACACTCTTTCACTGTTTGCGTCAAACATCAGAGTGTGTGTGGCAAGCACCATATCGGTATGCATATTTTCTCTTTTGCACATCAGGTTCTTCTTCCCTTCAAACAAATTCGTTGTTAGATCCTAAAATGAAACATATCCTATCATAATTCCCAAATAGTGTGAGTCCCACCCATATTATTTTTGAGGAATTGAGTGGTGGAAGTGGAGTTTATATTGGAACAATAGAAAGGAAGGGGAAGAAAGAAAGAAAGAAAGGAAAGATGGAAAGGTATGGAAATAATTGAGATTGAGATTAAGATGGAAGGGGTGAAAATGCAAATGAGGGCCCAAAAAGTATAGAGAAATGGATTCGGTGGGGCAACATGGAAAAAGTAAGTGATTGAGAATTGACATTTTTATAGTTTCGTTTGGCATCAACCAATTTACACCATATTCTAAACCTCACTACTTTACAACCCAACCATTCCTCCTTCCTCTCATTTGCCAATCAATCACATCCTATCCTTCATCCTCTTCTTATTTTTCTTTCGCCAAATTCCAAAAATCATCCCAACTTATAATTACACCTTTTTATAATTGAAACTTTGAGGGTATAATTTTAATTATCACCATTCTAGTTATGAGTAGTTACCATTACAGCTAATTGAGCTCGTAGATATTTGGCTTGAAAATAGTAGTTCAAATTAACGATATTAGTTTAAAAAGGAGTAAGAAATATGTTTACCAAGAACATCCCACATGTCTATTGAGGAAGTGCAACCAAGTACATAGGGGAGAGAGGAAGGTGATAAAGTGGCAATGATTTTTAAACTTTCAAATTTAGGTGATCTTTTGCAATCCAATCTTTCAAATTTAGAATGTGGCTGTGTAGTAGACCAATTTGGTTTAGGGCAAGAACCAACAATAAAGCCAAAAAGTTTATGCCCTTTAAAGATGACTGTCATTTGGAAGTTCCAGAGAAGGAAATTGTTTGAATCAAGCCTAATGGAGACAAGATTACAGATATTTGAGAGTGAGAAGATGGGAGGAAAGTTGAAGAAGTGGGCCAGGGAGCCCAGCCCAGCCCAGCCCAGCCCAGAATGAAGCATGATATTTGGGGGAAAGCCCAGATATAAATAATTGGGGAAACTTATTTAAGATTATTATTATTATTATTATTATTATTTAATGTATTTGGTAAAATGAAGACAAAAGACTATTATTGTATTTGGCATAGCAAATTAGCAATACAGTAGTAATAGTCAAAGGCAATAGGCATTGGCGGCCATATAAAAAAATAAACACCAAACTTCACCCTCTCAATCTTTCTAATTTATATCTCTAAATAAATACCTTTCTTCTCTTTCTCTTTCTCTTTCTCTTTCTCTCTACAAAGTTTAAAACATATCAGAAATGAAGACGTTTCTGGTGCCCACCCATTTTGATCATAACGCCGCCGCACTCTTCACCTTCGCCACCGCCTTCCTCCTCTGCTTTCCCTCCTCTCTCGCCGACGACGATTATCCTCCTCCCTCAGGTATATACCTCAATTATCTTTGCTTTTCTTAATTTTCTCCCAAAAATTCTACTTATCTATTACAAAAACAGAATCAACCTTATTTTCTTGGGAACATTTGAGGCAAGAGGTGGAGTCATGAAATGTAGAGAGTTGTAAATTTCGAGTACATAGTGTAAAGAGTCAATAAGATATAAAATTGACATTTTTAGTAGTGGAATTCACAAACTCGTTGGAGTGAGTCAAATTCACATCTCCCTACACTAGGGTGTACATGAGTTGGATTGATCAGTTGAGTTAAGTGTGTTTTTTGGACCAACCCAAAAATTTAGATTGGTTAGGTTGGCAACCCAAAAGAGCCGAATAAAGTCTCAAACCCAACCCATCTCGGTTGGGTTGAGTTGGATTTTTGGGTTATAATTTTTTTTCTTTTTGATTTAAAATGTAAATTTGTCTAATAAAATTCAATTGTAAATATCAAATATCTATAATATTTATTAAACTTTAAATAAAGACAAACATCGCAACAATTATAAAATAAAGATATTAAAAATTCACAAATCCATCAATCCAAATTAATCAAACTTTAAATAAAGAGAAATATATATGTAATTTGGGTTGGGTTGGGTTGAGTCAACTCAAATTCATTTTTAGCCAAGGGTGACCCAAACTCAACCTGAAAAAAATAAAAAATAAAAAGTTTAACCCAACCTAATCTAAGAACAAAACTAACTCCTCAATCCAATTGTTACATTTTAGGTTTGATAGTTAGAGTTATTCAAGTTGTCGAGTCATTTGAACAATCTTAGTCTAAATGGGAAAACTTCTTATATTACAATACTATGAAAAATTAACTTGTTGTGTGTCACATCAACGTACTTTTAAAAATGGGGTGAGACACAATAACATTAGTGTAGGATCAAAAATATTTATAGTATGAAAACGCAGAATATAGTATTAGGCGAGTTTTAGAAAAGTTGGAGCCCTTTCCACCCCTTACGTTTTCTATTGGATTCTTATTTTCCATTTTCATTGTTTTGAAACTTTTTGCATTGGGGAAGTCAAAATTTTGGTACAAAATATATATAACATAAGGAACAAAATAAAATAAAATAAAAAGACTTGTGGGACTCAATAGCGCGTTTGGAAGGATGAAATTTGTTGAGTCAAAATTTGGACACAAAGGCGGCTCATTTTCCTTCTGTTTTCTGTTGCTTTGACCCAGTCAAAGTTTGGACTCTACATTTCTTTCTATTTATATATATATATTTATTTTTTTTTTGTATATATTTGTCTATATTTACATTTACAAACTTCTGATACTTTCCTGCTTTCAAAATAAAAATTAAAATAATAATAATAATAATAATAATAATTCAAGGTAAGAAATCAGAAAATGAAATTATTTGTGGTTGTCCTATAGAGCATCTCACACGTATAATCAGGTTATAATAGTCTATAAGTTATAATAATTGAAATTTGAGTTATAATAGTTGAAAATGTTAACTATTATAATTGGAGCTCCAAACATGGGGTAGACTATACGCTCCATCCACTTGATTTGTCGCACATACTAGCGACTTACTTAAAACATTATGTCTTTCTAGTAAATTATTGCTAATAATTAAGACATTGTTTGATAATCATTTCGTTTTTGGTTTTTTTGGAAATTAAGCCTATTTTTTTCCCATTTTTTTTAATAATAATTTGCATATTTCTTAAGTGCAAATGATGAATTCTCAGCCAAATTCCAAAAACAAAAACTAAGTATTTAAAATCTATTTTTTTTAGTTTTCAAATTTTGACTTGGTTTTTTAAACTATTGTTAAAAGTTAGAAATAATGGAAGAAATTTAGAGGCGGGGAGTAGTCTGCTTAATTTTGAAAAACAAAAACCAAAAACTAAATAGTTACCAATCGGGGCCTAAATAAAAGATTCAAATCCTTGCTCCATCTCTTTGTTTAAACATAAAAGAACAAAAAATAGCATATCTTTTCATCCTGTTGCAAAATTGAAGAGTAAAATGAGGCACTAGGCAATAAAATTATAATGTTAACCATAAATAAATAAAATCTAGAAAATAAAAAGTGAAAATAGGGAAATTCAAAGTAAATAAAGATTGGATGGCCACAGTTAAATTGTATCCTGAGATTTAGAATTAGTAGTTTTAAAGATTTAATTATCAAAGATTCCAAGGAGCGACATTAGAGTTAATATCTAATCATTTTATTATAGAAGCCCATTATTTAATTACTAGCCATTTTCTATGCAAACATGATCTAAAGTACCAATGATGGCATAGTTTTGTTTTGTTTATGATATGAATATGCATTACCCATATCCTACCTGTGTAAGCTTTTGCCTCAAATCTATCACTTCAACACTTCATATTTTCTCCTATTCTAAGGATATGAAACTTAATATTAAATTCAAAAACTTAAAAGAACTTAGAGGCATTTGGGACGATGATGAAGATGAATTGGTTATTATAGTAGGTTTCTCTAATTATTTATAATTAATAAAACGTTCACCATTTTCCTTGTTCTTCAACTAACCAAACCTTCCCCCACTCGGAAAACCATAGGAGTCTTCATCTACCAATAATTCACTTTCATAATGACAATTTTGTCCCTATCTTGTCCATTCGTTCTGAGTCATTTCCTGTCTAGTTACTGTAATATTCCCAATTCCAATGGGCAATTTCGTCAAAAACCACACCCACTCAAAATCCCACAAAATTCAGCATGACCCAGTAAAATGTTTGAAAAAAAGATCCCAATTCAGCCATTTGATCTAAAAAAATAATTGTTTTGTTTATCAAATATGGTCGATGTGGATAGTTGTTGAAGAACAGGTAAAGTTTCCCACTAGTTTTTCTTTTTTAATTTCCTTACTCTGTTTACCCATTGTTGAAGAAAGCAATTTCATTTCTCCTTCCATTTTTCCTCAACTTCCTCTCATGGCTTTCAAAATCCAAACCCTCTTCAAACCCTCTCTTATTTGCTTCTTTACATTCATCTTCTTCTCGGTCTCAGCTTCTGAAACATTCAACGACTGTGCGCCTAGAAATTGTGGGCATGGCCCTGTTATAAAATACCCCTTTTGGATAGATGGTGAGCAAGATTCTTCCTGTGGATACCCAGATTTCAAAATCAAATGCTCTAGACATTATTACCCAGTTCTTGAAATTTCCGGTGAAGATTTTGTCGTTGAAGATATTTTTTACCAAAGCAATTCGTTTCTGTTGGTCAGTGCTGCTGCAGCTTACAACGATGAACATTCATGCCCATCAAGTGACATTAGCCTCGATAGAAAACCATTCCATTTTACTTCAGATAATGAAGATTTCTTCTTCTTCTATGATTGCCCTTTAGTTCATAAAGATTACATCTATGAACTTAACTGTACTACCAACAAAACCCAGTTTTCTTTTGCGACTTTCCACAAGGATTTTCTGCAGTTTGAGAACTTTCCTTTACAGTCATGTCATTCTTCAATTCGTGTTCCTGTCCGCAAGAACTCGACTGCTAATTTAACTGATTTGAGGCAAATGAGTTATGTTGATATTTGGAAGAGGGGTTTTGTTCTGAATTGGACTGCAAAGGACTGCAGCAAATGTGAGCAAAGTGGTGGCTATTGTAGATTGGAGAACAATAAGTTTGTTTGTTCTTGTAGCGATGGAACTCATTCCAATAGCTGCAAACAGGGTATTTTAGAATTGTTTTGGCATGAACTGATGAACATATATTGGCATTCTTTGCAAGTGGTTGTTCGAAAGTTTTATAATGTTTTTATTTTTTTATTTTTTTATTGTTTTTTTTTTTTTTTATGTTTAGGCTGACATTGTTGTGTTTAATGTTGCAGAAAAAAGCACGACCCGAAGAAAGATCATCATTGGTAACACATGAACCTACTCTGTTTTTCCCCCTCAGTTCACATGTTTGCCTTCCTGACAATTGATCAAAAACTCCGTTGCTTTGATTCACATGCAGGGTTGTGCACTGGTTTTGGAGCCTTGCTTTTAACCTTTCTTGTTCTTGGCATCTGCTATCGATGGCGCCAGCTTCGTCGTAGAAGGTCTCACGCGTTGCCGTATGTGCAACGAAGCATTCCATCAAATCCACCGAATCCTCCGAACCCGTCTTCTGTGGAAGAAGTTGAGAATGGAGGTACCTACTTGGGCGTTCACCTCTTCTCCTATAAAGAACTTGAAGAAGCCACAAACCATTTTGACTCCAACAAAGAGCTTGGAGATGGAGGTTTTGGCACAGTGTATTATGGTAAGAGCAGCTATCTAAATCCAGTTTGAATCATTATTCATGCTTGATTATTAGTTGGTGGTTGTGTTGATTGATCTTTTTGTTCATATATCTGTTTAGGCTTACTCAAAGACGGGCGTGCTGTTGCTGTCAAACGGTTGTATGAAAGCAATTTTAAGAGAGTTGAGCAGTTCATGAATGAAGTGGAGATCCTTGCTCGTTTGCGCCACCGCAACCTTGTTTCGCTTTATGGTTGCACCTCACGCAGTAGCCATGAGCTTCTGCTTGTGTATGAATACGTTCCAAATGGCACGGTGGCTGATCACCTCCACGGAAAACTAGCAAAGTCTGGCAAGCTTCCATGGTGTACAAGAATGAAGATTGCAATAGAGACTGCAAGCGCTTTGGTTTATCTCCATGCTTCTGAAATCATCCACCGTGATGTCAAAACCAACAACATTCTCCTCGACAACAACTACTGCGTTAAAGTAGCGGATTTCGGATTGTCCCGACTCTTCCCACTCGATGTCACACACGTTTCAACCGCTCCACAAGGCACTCCAGGCTATGTCGATCCAGAGTACCATCAGTGCTACCAACTCTCTGACAAAAGCGATGTCTTTAGCTTCGGTGTGGTACTTGTTGAACTCATATCCTCAATGCCTGCTGTTGACATCACAAGGCATAGACAAGAGATCAACCTATTCAACATGGCCATCAACAAGATCCAAAGCCACACATTGCACGAACTGGTCGACCCATCGCTCGGTTTCAAAACAGACTACAAAATCCAAGACATGATAACCAGCGTAGCCGAGTTGGCGTTTCGATGCCTGCAAAGCATGAAAGACGAGAGACCCACAATGATGGAAGTTCTCGACACTCTGAACATCATACAAAAACAGAACGCCGAGAAGACAACAGATCAAGAGGCCGACATTTCAGACGATGCTGTGTTGCTAAAGAATGGCTATGGATCTTCTCCAAGTTCCGTTTCTGTATCTTGGGTTAGCAGCAACACCTCAACAGCAACTAATGAAACCATCAGCTCTTAAAGCCCTCTCTTCTTCCCTCCACCATTACCATTTGTCAACTATCTTTCTAATTATTCCATTTCCATCTTCATCTTCCTCATCAATCTATTACAGTGATGGGCCACCATATATTTCTTTGATGTGTTTATTGAATTGATTCTTCATTCTTTATGCTGTTTACATTTACAGTACTACACTATATGAAAAGGAACATAAAGGGCAGGGAAGATTTTTACTTGACCCCATCTTATGAAATCACATATAAATGAATCATATAGGCTCAAAATTCAAAAGGAATGAGTTTATGCACATTTAATGATTGAACTGCATGAGCTTAGGAGCAAACATAAGGAGTCTATTCAAAGAATTAGGCATGAACTTCCTAGCAAACAAATGACAGAGATTAGTCTTAACTCCATTGTAGTCGCAATGGCTTCCATTCCTGAGCCTCTGAAGCAATCCAACGGTGACATCGGTTCTGATGAACCGGGTGGGGTGCGCGCCGCCTCTGGACCAGTCGACCCAAGTGAGGGTCCGGTTGGAGTTGTTCTTGGAGAATTTGATTCCGACGAAGGTGGGGAGGTAGTGCTCGTCCATGTAACAAGAGGGCTTACAGAATTTCTGGAAGACGGGGAAGAATTTCTGGTCGGAGACGACTTGGGAGGCGATGGTTCGGTCCATTTCGAACCATTGGGAGCCCTTGCGCCATTGATGGAGGTTGATTGTGGGGCGCATTTTTGGGCTGTAACGGCCGCGGCCCACTGGGCCTGGAAGGTCGTAGGCCTCAATGAAAGTGGATTTGGAGCCCATTAAGTAATTGTAAATGGTGGAGAAATTGAAGAGTGGGATGCAAGATTCGGAGAGAAGGATGAATCTGTGGTTGGAGAAATCTAGTAATGCGTTTGCTAGTAGCCGCCGCTCTGCCTCCATCATGCTTGGTTCTCCCCATTTCACTCCCTATCAACTCCAAAATACAAATCCTTTAAATTTTTAAACCAAAATTAGAACATGGAATTACCTAATTTTCTTAATTCACACCACCATTAGATCAAGATCAAAGGTAAAATTGTAATTTTTTTTGTATGAAGAAACATATTAGGTTACTAGTTTTGACCTATTTCACATCAATTTCCTTCTACAATCTGAAATGACAATCAAGTCAACCCATTATGTTTATGACTCTTCAACCCTATCAACAAGTCATCAAATAATTTCCCACCCCATCAACAAGGCAATTTTTTTATTTTTGTTTTTCTGCTAAATTACAAAACAAACTACTCCACAACTTTGCTTTTTGTTAAATGATACTCTTAGAGTATAAATTTTCATGAAATTAAAATTGAAACATGCAATGCTACATCTAGAACAGTGTAACAATCCAAGACCAAGAACTCAACCCATGGAAACTATCAACCTATTATGTTTATGACTATTGAACAACCAAGATTATTTCTTACCCTATCAACAAGTTATCAAATAATTTCTTACCCCTTCAACAAAGTCCATCTTTGATTTTTGTTTTTTCTGTTAAATTATAAAAAACTACTCCTTTGACTTTGTTTTTTTTTTTTTTTTTTCAAAATTTACAAAATTACTTTTGACTTTTCATAAACATTTAAAACTATTTTAGTAAAAATCTTTTAGAATTTCGAACAAAGATTGGAACATGTAATAACAATATACCATATGACAATCCATCATTATGTGTCTCAAATTTCATTTGAAATTCTAAAGAATTTATATCTAAGGACAATTTTGAATTGTTATATGAAAGGACCAAAGGTAAAATTATAATTTTTGAAAAAAGAAATATATTAGGTTACTCCAAATAAGCATAACTCAACTCAACTAGCATCACGCATGCATGTACTATGACCACAAAACCAAGCCATGGCGAAATATCACACCTTTTTTTTCTTCTTTCCTCATAACAAGAAGCAAGGAAAAAGGGGAAGAAGTTTGATACTTGTCTTTGGGGTGAAATATAAATTTTCACGTGAAAAAGGAAGAAGGCATAAAGAAAAGAATGCAAAAAAGGGTTAGAATTGGGAAGTGGGAACCTCAAACAGAAAGGGAATTCCATCACAAATATTTTTCTTCTACTTTCTTGAGTAGCATCCAAGTAATTCATGCAAAGCATGACTACACTTACATTTTTGGTATCTAATTTTATATATATATATAAACTATTAATAATACATTTCCAAAATATCCAGGTTGTAAAATCCCATGATTTCATGTAACTTACTATCTTCTCTCTAAATTCATAAACCATATGGGAGGTGATTAAAAAAAAAAAAAAAACATAACGTATGTTACATTAAATTGTGGATAAAGAAAATAAATAAGAGTGGAGAGAATAATCCCACAAAAGGAAATTAAATTACAACAAAACCATGACGCAGCTGTAAGTGGTTTTATTCGACCGTCGTAGAAGTTAAAAGGTTTTTTTTTTTTTTCCTTTCTTTCTTTCTTTAAAAAGCTTTGGAATCATAACGATGGACAGAAAGATTGTTAATTATAATAGACATGATTAATTTTAGAATATTTCATACGTTCAAATAAAGCTATTATTCGTCGATATAATAAATACAATTACCTTCCAAATTATTTACTTGAAAGTTCGGTAAATTAATAAAGTTGTAATTTAATCTAAAAATAAATAATTCACATAATATTTTAACATATAGTGACGTAATGAAAAATAAAAAGATATTTACTTACGCACCCATTAATATTAAGTTATGTGTTTACTTTCAGTTATGCCATGATTTCATTAATTTATTTCTATCTCATTTAATAGTTGTTATTATTATTTAGAAGACATTTAATAGTTAATTTAGACATTATCAACATTTTTAAGCTACCGCATCAGAAATAAACTCTGAAGAATATTCATATGATATGATATCATTAAGGAATTACTAATTAGAATGAGAGCTGAAAAGATAATAATAAATAAGAGTAGATAAAAGAAGTAAAGTTAATAATGATTTTGAATTTAGTTCTTGTAATTTGAAATACTTAATAATAATTAAAAAAAAATATATATATATATATATGAATATGAAATATGTTTCCAAATTTAGAATGAAAATGCTTTTAATTAGAGGACTAAGTTTAGAATTTAATGAAAATAGTGGACTAAGATTCAACATTGGAAGATGAAAATAGAATAAAATAGAGGGACGTAACAAGAAATAATTAAGAAAAGTAATGATTGTTAACAGACCTTACTGGGGATTGAGCGGCCATAGAAAACAGAGAAGGAAGCGACGGTGGAGTTGGAGGAAGGACTGCGGTGGACGTAAATGGAGTAAAGCCCACCGTAGCCTTTAAAGAACAATTCCCAAAGCGGGGCCAAACTGACTCCGTCTTTTGTCAGAAACAAGAACGCGATCTTCCGCCGTGACTTCTCCATCGTCGGAAAGTTGGGAATCCGGCGAGGAACCAGGGAGGCCCTCCACAGAAGCTCCTCTTCCGTCATGTCGTGGAGTGCCGGAGGAGGCTTGAGAAACTCCTTCAATCCGACCCGAGACGGCGGCGGCGGCGGAGACGACGGCGGAGGAGAGGGAGGGGGGAGTTGGAATTGGCTGAAGGTGAAACGGAGGGAGAGAGGAGAGGAAAATTGGAAGAAAGGGAAAGGGAAGATGAAGAGAGTGAGAGTGAAGCCGGCGGTGAGGCCGGCGGCGAAGAGGAGAAGGGGAGAGAGGAGGGATTTGAAATGCATTTGGAGTTTGGGATTGGAGATCGTCATTGAATTGAACTGAATTAAGAGAATTTTGAGAGAAGAAGAAGAAGAAGAAGAAGAAGAAGAATGAACGATTGAAATTATGGGTTTATGAACACACAATTGTTGCAGAAATTCATAAGGTGAGAGACAGAGCACAACACAACACGGATACCTTCTTAACATTCCCTTTTTAATCTTAACTAATTATTACTCTTAAACATAACTTCCTTTTTTACACTTTTCACTTAATTCCAATTACCTAATTGCAAAAATTATCCCTAAACTTTGGTAGCAATTACAATTATACTTTTAAACTCTCAATTGTAAATATCGAGTCCCTCAAACTTATATAAGTGTTAGTAATGAACTCTCGAATTTACTATAGTTGTAAAAATTAAAGATTAAAATGATAAAAATGGAACCTTCAAATTTATACATTGTTACAATTTCTACAATTAGGTAAGTTTGAGGATTCAATGTTCACATTTGTATAAATTTGAGGGGCTAAATTTTTATAATTGAAAGTTTGAAAGTGTAATTGCAATGATCATAATTCAACGGTGGTTTTTGCAATTTTCCTAATATTTTTATTTTATTTTAGGTTAACATTCAATATTCCGTTTAATAAGTTTGTGAATTTTACAAAAATGTCAAATAGGTTAATAACTTATTAAACGCAAAGTTGAAAGTTTTAAAACTTTATTGGAAACAATTAAAAGTGTATGGGTTTATTGAACATTTTTTTAAAGTGTAAGAACCTATTTGGATGCTTTTTAAAGTTCAAAAACTAAGTTTGTAATTTAACATTTATTATAATATTATAGTTATGGCTAAATTACTAATGTAGTTCAACTAATTAATATATATATATACACATCTTTGACTAAAGGGTAAAAGCTTCAATCTCCCACTCCTAAATTGATCAACAACGGGCATTCTATAGATAACATCCTTGTTGAAACTCAACTTTTTAATCAATACAATTTGGTGCTTAAAACTTATAATAGTCACATCGTAACTTGAACATAACTTAATTGTTAAGATACATGCATATAGTTAAAAAGAAAAGGTAAATTTGAAATTTAACTTAAAAAAAAATATATTCATCCATATTTTAACCGCTATACCTTCGTCCTTTAGGAGATATTGTAGATTAATCGATGAATGTTGGTAGTTTTTGACAAATGATTGGTTGAATGTCTGTTTGGGTAACAGAGAAATATCTCTTTTTTAGTTCAAAGAATAAAAATAAATACACGGATTCATCTCTTTGTTTTATAATTTTCGATTATGATATAGACAAAATGAATTACATGCAAGTAGAACATAATGTTATTTATAAATTAATTGGATGTGATTTTTAAAATTAATTGATTTAATTAATGTGCATATTGTTTTGGTGTAAGCCGCCAAGGTCGACCTTCACGGCGTCTTCGTGACATTGCCAGCAGCCCGCAACCATCAGCAGCCATAAAATGAATAACCAAAATTTCTTCTTTACTCACGTGGAACTGCTTCCAAAAAAGTTTTATTTTTTTTTTTTTTGAAAAAAGAAAATAGTCATTGCCAATTTCATACTAGGTAATTATTGTTATCCATTTAATGAGAGTTAAATTAAATGAAAACTTTTAATTAGTTTTATTGGATTTGTTGAAAATAGAGCATAACTCACTTTGTATAAATTTGTAGGTTTGAGGTTGGATTCCTCGCTCCACGTTGTAAAACAAAAAATAAAAAATAAATCTTTATTTGATTGGTTAATTTAAATTAAGGACAAATTGCAAAAACCACCCTTGAAGTATGGTGGTAATTGCAATTAAACCCTTAAACTTTCAATTTTAAAAATTAAACACTCAACATTATAAAAATAGTTAAATTGAGTCAAATTAGACCTTCAAACTTATATAATTGTTTAAATTGTATATTTTGTATAAGTTTAAGAGTTTAATTTTATCATTTGTGGGTCCAATAAGAAGTATAGAGACCAAATTTTTATAATTGAAAGTTTGAAGGTCTAATTGTACTACTACCATACTTTAAAAGTGATCTTTGTCATTTCCCCTCGAATTAATTTGAAAAATAAGCTAACAAGGTAATTAACAAACACTTATTTTCTTTAAGTTTGAAGTATAAATTCTCAAAAAGAAATTGAGAAAAAAAAATCTGTAAATTTAGGGAAATTTATGGGCTGTTTTTCATCATACGATAATAGGAGTTTTCATGGGCTTTTATTGGGCCGATTTTCTGTTGGGTTTCTATCGGTATAAATTAGAACCGGGGCCGTTCTTTGGTGTGGTTAAAGCCTTAAATTTATTGCAATTTCAAAACATATCAATTCTATTTCATCATATTTACTCACTTTAATCAAATACTTTTCTCCTATATACAGTGAAGAGATTATAAATCTTATCAATGGCATAATATATATACACACACTCACATATTAAGAACATATATTTCATGCATTATATGAGAACGTATGTAAATTCAGGACTCGTTGAAGATGAGTTGGAAAAGATTTGGAAGAGCAATATTTTGTTAAGACAATGAATGTCTTTAACATTATAAATCTCTTTAATGATTTATTTTCAAGTTTAGGATTTGTACAAGGGTTTGAAGATTAGTAGGAAACAGTTCCTTATAGAATTCATGTTAGTGTACAAGGTACATAGTTTAATTGGAAAAACATCTTTTTAGTTTCAAAGTTTTGAGTTTAGTTTCCATTTGGTTCCTAAGCCTCAAAATCTTACACTTTTAAACCTTAAAATTTGAATTTGATTTCAATTTAGTCCATAGAGTTCAAAATGTTACAATTTTACCTTTGAGGTTTGAATTTTATTTGAATAGGGTTCCTAAGTTTCAAAGTTACACTTTTAATCTTGATTTTTTTACTAAATTCTCACTTTTAGTCTTTAGTGTTAATGTCCATTAATTCATTTAAAGGAATTAATAGAATTATGATTAATTAAGTTTCACAATTTTGCATCACTATTAAAATTAATTTTAAAATTTTACGAAGGACCTAAGCAATACTCATGGAGGACCTCAGAGGATGGATTGCTGAGGAGCTAAGTGAGTGAGACATTAGTTACCATTTCGAGTAGTGGTATTGTAATAGACCAACAAGTATTAACTAAGTGGTTCTGAAAATTAAAGAGAGTTAGTTTATGAGCCCAAATGTAAGTTACGCAATGCTAACCTATAAAAATGACCAAAATCGTCGGTCTAAGTTATGTTAAACGTCCTCTACTATTTTATATTGGCAAGTTACTCACAAACTCAATACTAACTTTAGCGACGAAGTGTTAGTGGCTTGACGCTCTTGTATTTTGTGTAAATGAAAAGACAATATGCTGGAAATTACTTGCCAGAAGCTGCTCTTGCAAAGAAGGGAGACAAATGCTTCATGAAGCGGATTTCCAAATTCTTAAAATGTATGCCTTTCTAGTGCAAGTGGAGCTAATGGCTCAAACACAATCACACACACAAATATTTTCACCAAAAATGGCTTAGGTTTGTGTCTTAATAATTGTTAGATGTAAATTTAAAATTTTGCGTGCTCCCACCAATAATCAATACGTACAAATTCAAACTATTTTTTTTTTTTTTCAAGTTTTCTCTCCTACATCCTCCAATAAATTCTCAATCCAAGCACAACGGCACCCAAACATGTACATGTTTAAAAAATGTAACTTGTAATTTATACACACTAATTGTAAATTTATATACATACAAAACACAAACTTATATCAAATATAAGTTAGAATTTTTAAATTACTTTAGACTAACTTGAGTTGAATTTACAAGTCAATTGCTTTTGAAAAAGAAGAAACTACAGGAAATAATAAGGTGGGGTTGTCTTGGTGTTGGTTGCCATGTCTTTGCCCATTATATATTAGAATTGGAAGATGAATCTAATGCCAATATAGCAGCTTGTGGATAAGAAGGCTCCATCATTAACCATTTTGGTCAGCAAGAAGGGGAGAAACAAAAGAATGATAATGTCTTCTCAATTAATTTTAGGCCAAAAAATGGTCTTCAACTTGGTTTTGTAATGATATAATCCAATTTAAATCTTCTTTTTTTTCATTTAATGAAGGGGTAGTTGCAAATATAGCAATCGGGCCAGATCTAGATCTACAATAGTAATAGATATAGCAAAATGCAAAAAGAATTCACAGATAATAACAAAATTTAGATCTAGCTCCAAGTTTATCAGTGATAGTATCACTAATAGATTTTGCTATATTTGCAATTATTTTAAATGTTATATACTTAACTATTAGTTCTAAAAGTGTTATTAATTGCAAGAGTAACTCATATCCTTCCTTTGACAAGAAGCCCAACCCAACTAAAGGAGTTATGGCCTCTAGATGAGGTTTATTCTTTTCTTTTTGTCTTGTTTTATTGTACATATACAAAACAATATTTATATATGAAGGAGTATATAGTTAGAGGCGAAAAATAACTACTTTCATATATATATATATATATATACAAAAACATAATATATGATAGATATTGTCTATTTTGACAAAAACTATCATGAATTTACTTTTATTTTCCCTCAAAAGACTTCATATTAGTGTAATTTTTCTCTAATAACACATCATTATAGTCTACATTATTTTACTCATCAAGTTGCAAAAATAGAGAAAATTAAGGAGAAAAAAAAAACAATTAAAATAAATTGAATACATAAAGAAATAATTTTCAAGGTAAACAGTAAATGCATTTGGAAAAATCTAGTTTATCCAAAGGAATATTAATTATCATGATGTTGAAGGGGGTCTCCCACAATTAAAGTGAAAAAAAAAAAAAAAAAAAGAAGAAGAAGAAGAAGAAAGTGAGTCAAAAATAAAATGTGATAAGAAAAAGGGAAATTCAATTCATTTTGATTAGGGCACTAAAAGTATTGTGTTGCTGACAGATGAATTGCCAATTTATATATAAACTATATGGATAAAAGTGTATATGTGATGTTATATAGTGCAATCCTAGTGGATTCATCAAATCAAAATTTTGTTGCAACAAAAAATTAAAAAAAAAAGTTGAGAGAAAATAATGTTACTTTAGAGTTTAGAGAGAGACATAGGTGGAAATATTGATGGGCTCAACACAAGATATCCCATTTTTGTAAAGCCTATAATTTAAGTAATTGTGTGGCATGCATCTCAAATCCTAGATTGTCTCATTGCTTTTATTTGAGGTGACCACACTCACACCAAAACAAAATAATATTATTGTTTTATTTTAGTCATCTTGACTTTTCATGGTTTGGTCTCACTTTTTAAGCTGTTCTTCATAACAATTTGGTGTAGAGGCTACCACACTTTAATGCCTAAATTAGTATAAAAATTGTATAGTTTAGCTAAACATACAAAAATAAGGCCAGGTATCTTTTTGGGAGATTACTTACCTTTTTCTCTTTAGGGACATCAAATAAGGCTACTTATAACATCATTCCTTCAACATTTGCTTGTGGTTACATATATCTTTGACGATGAAGGTAGTTTACGACATTCAAGATTATGGGGCGTTAGATCAATCATCGCTCGCTCTATTATTTTTTTACTGGTATATATTTATCGACTCAGAATTCAAGACTCTAACTTTTTCCTTTTGAGGTGTACATTTCCTCATACCTCCAACCAATTTAGGTCTTGCATGAGGGATCCTCAATAGTTTTAAATGTCTAATTCTTTTTCATGCACTTTTAATAAATTTTAAAAGTTAGTCTTTATCATTAATTAAATAATAACAATAATTTTTATGCAAAATAGTGTTTAAGGTGCATAAGTTTCCACAACCGATAGAATCAATGTTAACAGAGAGTAATTTGATTAAGAGACCATTCTCAAATTTTATTAAAAGTATGGAAATTAAATTTGTCAAAAATGGTATAGAAACTAACATAGAACCAATCAAAAAAAGGGTAAGATGTTTAAAAGGATACTTTTTAAAAATAAAATTAAAAAATGAAAGGGGGAAAGAAAGAAGGTTGTGGAAGACTTATCTTTGAATTAACCAACACGGCAGCATCTCATTGGAGTATTTATATTGGCTAAAAGTTAAATGGTGTTGATTTTAATTACTTTGTCTTTCATATTGGGTTCCCCACTCCCTTTTTCTAGAATTGGATATCACGATAATCCGTATAATTTGGTGTAACTTTTATGTGGCGGTTCTCTTTAATGCTAAAATCAGGTTGTTATTCTTATTTATTTATTAAATTATTCTTGCCTAAGGATTTGAAGTTTAAAATTATAAGAGATTTTAGTTATTAGAGTTAAATGTAAAAGTAAATCTTCTTTCATTTTCTATCTAGTTTGAGATTCTCTACCCCATTTAGAGTGGAGTCCAACCGACAAATTAAATAGATATCTCTACGTACAAATACAATATAAAAAAAAAAAATTTTAAAAAAAAGTGTAAACAGAAGAGTAAATAAAGTAGTAAAGGAGGCAACCCAAAATAATACTAAATCATAGTTGTTTTAGTGCTAGTTAGTGTTCTAAAGATAAAGAATCTCCAACTCAAGAGGAGATTATTATTATTTCTAAATAAATATTAAAGATTAATTGATGATTTATATTATATTGTGAGTGGATTGATTTGGACTTGTTAGACTCAAAATTATTTTTATTCCTTCTTGTTTTTAAAATTTAAAAATTAATTAGTGGTTCTAATTGAATATGCAAAGAGACGTAATAATATAATAATAAATATTGAAGAACTCAAGTTGTGAATTTTGTAGGAGCACAAAATTTCTCAAATGGAAATTTTTTTATCTTGACATACGTTTTGTTTAGGTACAATGTCATACTATTTTTACATGTTACTATTAGAATTTATGATAAATAAAGATTTTTTTATTAATAAAATTAAAAAAAAATATTTTAAATGACAAAACTGCTAAAAATATTTATAACTAATAGCAAAATACACATGCTATCACAGATCAATAGTGAAATTTTGCTATATTTGTAAATATTTTAGTTATTTTTGCTATATTTGAAAAGTGCCAATTTTTATTTTACCATAAAATTAAAAAAAAAATCCTCTTAATAATATATAAGACGAAGGAAAAATATTTAGAGATAGGTCTTTTACGATGATAGTTAAAATTATAACATAATTACCAACTTTTAAAATTTGTAAAACCATGGTCGTTGTTTTTAAATATTACAGATTCTTTGGTATCATTTTGTTCTTGTATTAAAGAATTTGATAGGTATTTTAATAGTGGGGAGAGATACTGATACTTGAATATAATTGGATGGTTGATATTGAAATCTATGGACTATGAATTTGATATCTAAAAATTAGTTAAATGGGGAACTTTTTAAAATTAAGTGATATATAAAATGATAAATGATTTTATTAATCTGAATGTGTGTGTCATGCGAAGGCATAGCACGAGCAAGCACCCAAAGAGAAACTCAAATGGATGCTAAAATACTTTTAATTAATTTCCCACTATCATTGATGCAAATCTTCACTATATCTTAGTGCACGAAACGACGTGGATAATCTTTTCTTTTTCTCTTTGTGATTAGGCTATCATTTAATCCAACCCATAATTTCTATGACTGCTATAAATAATTTTAGACTAATGGAAAAGTTCGAGAGAATGAGTTAAAGATTGAAAACAACACCGAAAAAGTGACCTCATCCTAGGACACTAGACGGGTTGGAAACATACCCAGGTGAGGAGCCAACGAATAGTGGGCAACCTAATTGGTCCACTCGAGCCAATTGGCCCACCTCAACCTCAAAGGTCGAGGCAAAGACCAACCAACCTTATTTCTTGGGGCCTACTCTTAGCTAGTGCCCTTGTATAGGCCTGGTTCAACTCTCTGGAGTATCATTTCTAAAAGAGCATTGGATGGGCAAGAAACATGTCTAGATAAGGAGGCAATGAATAGTGGATAAGACAATTGGCAATTGTCCCACCTCAACCAACTCTATTCCTCGGGGCCTACTCTTTGCAGGCCTTTAGTTGGTACCGCTATATCGACTCAATTTAACCCTATAGAGTCTCATTCCTAAAAAGAGCTAGAATGCTTAGGAAACAAGCCTAGGTGAGGCACTAATGATGAGTGGGACGACCCAGTTGGACTGCCTTTAACTTGAAGGTCAAGGTCAAGACTAACTTGCTCCTTTATTCAATTTTTCCTGTGTGGCCCGATCCAACCTTCCAAAGTCTCATTCCTAAAAGGATGAGGGAACCCATGGTTTAATTTCACTATATATAAAACATGATTGTTTCACATCAAGTAAGTTCATCTTCTTTTCTAAAAGCTTGCTCTGACCCTTATGTTGAAAACTAACTTAAGCATTAGAGTGGCTGTGGCCGCAAGTGTCATACTAGTATGTGATTTTGATTGTTTTATCAGTGACCTCTTCCCCAAAATACGAATTCACTATCGGTGGCACGTGAAAGTCAAATGAATTTATTTTTTCTTTTGTTAGATTTTGCCATTAACAATGATTATTATAATTTAAAAGAAAAAAAAAAGCCTTGACTTTATGTAGTAGTGATGTGTTTGGCATTAGATGTGAATATAACTAACTATAAGAGAAATTAGGTATATAAACGAGATCAACATTTTTCAACTATAAATGAAGAATAATAGGTATCTTATATAATAGCACTATATTTAATTGAATATAAGACATTTTGAATAGGGACTAGGTTGTAACAATTTAAACTCTGAGTTTTGAGAGTTGTAACAATTTAAACCTCAAACTAATAATTGTATTAATTCTAACTCTGAACTTTTATAAGTATATCAATTTAAATTCTAAACTTTCATAAGTGTGTCAAGGTAAACCCTCCATTGTATTTTATTTGGATACATTTATAAAAGTTTAAGGTTTAAATTGATACAATTATTAGTTAAAAGTTTAAATTGATACAATTATTAAAGTTTAGAGGTATAAATTTAAATTTGCCATAAAAAATTTCTACACAAAATTTTATAATCTTAAAGGTTTTAGTGAAAAAGATTAAAAAAAGAAAAGGGAAGAAAAATCCACCTAACACTTTCCCTTTGTCGTAAACTCGTGGATGTACTTAAAAAATAAAAAGAATAATAATTAAAAAAAATAAAGGAAGAAAAGTATAACCAAGATCCATAGGCCGCAAAGCTCGATATATCACTTGGGCCTATAGTATTTATTTTAAACTTTTTAAATAAATTTAAGATTTAAGAAAAAGTGAACTAGTGAGAGCGAGAGATTATAATGAGAAAGAAAATATATATATATATATATAAAATTAACAAGAAGGGTAAATTATAAAATTAGTTTTTAGATATTAAAATCGGACAATTAAATCTTTGGACTCAACATTTGAAAAATGATCAACTTTAGTCCTAAATCCTAACTAAGTACTAATATATTCCGTTAAATAGTTAATGGGTTGCTTGTTTGAAATTTTAAAAATAAAAATAACAAAAATTTAAAAAAAAAAAAAAAAAAAAAAAAAAAAAAAAAAAAAAACTCCTCTTCCCCATCTTTCTTCCCCTCCCCTTTCCCTCTTCCGTCTCCTCCTCCTTACAAAACATTGGAATTTTATTTTTTTTTTTTAAAAAAAACAATTAATATTTATTAGGTTAATTTAAAAAGATAAAAAGTGTGCCTAAATTATTTTATAATTTGAAAATTAAACAATAGTTGACTTAGCAATAAAATGTTGAGAGTTTTATAAATGTGAAAGGGGGGAGAGGATAGCGTGTAAATGTGAGGCCAAATGAAGCTTGTGGAGGGTTTTTTCTTTTTCTTTTTTTCTTTTTTTTTTTTTTAAAAAAAAAGACTTGTGATGGGGCGGGGTAGGCACGTGGCGTACGCATCATCAGCGCGCCCCACACGCGCATCCTGTGTGGTTATGACTCACCGGTTTCGCCTCCGAACTAAACGCATTCTCTTTGAATGCGACTCCATTGATATCCCTTCCCCCTTCCTTAACCTACATAAATCGTACCGTCCCTATTTCTTTTCCATCCCTTTCATCCTTTAAAAATACAAGGATTACCTCGTTATTTATTAAAATTTAAAGATTAAATTGTTTCTTAATCTTTACCAACTAAATTTTTGGAACTAAACAATACTTTCATAAGAATTTAGGGACCAAGAGTATCTTTTAACCTAAATTTTAAAATACACATTTGAACTTTTAATTTCGTGACTAATATTCATACCTTTTTGTGACTAATTAATTAAACTCTTAAACTTTCAGTTTTGTGTCTAATAGATTTCTATTTTTCTTACAACAATTTTGAGGGTTCAGTGACATATTATATTAGGCAAAAAAAAGAGGAGATTATAATACTTTTTTTTTCCAAAATTTACGAATTTATTAGACATAATCTTCCAAAAGTAAATAGGTTAATTTGACCTAATTTTTGCTATCCTAGACCTAGGACATTTAGTTAAGGTATTGGTACATTAACTTATAGTTTAGAGGTTTGAATTTCCATCATCGCATGTTGTTGACTAAAAATACTAGTTTTTATTCATCAAATTAAGAAGCACGTTTTCATCTAAAGTAACTTATTTTAAGTTTAAATCTTCTCCTAGTTAATAAATTTTCAAATGGTCTATTTTGATTTTTTTGTTGATTACAATTTTATTTATGTATAAACCTAAATAAAAGTTTGTCATATATATTTCAATAATAAATATGTTTATTGAACAATTCGGATTATACAACTAAAATTGTAAGGATTGGATTAAAATTCTCTATTTTGTTTGAAAGAGTTAGGAACACATATGCGAAAACAATACAGATCTAAAACACTTTAACTACATCAATTTTAAGGATTAAACATGCTTGTTCTAAAAATAGAAAAATAGAGTTTTGATACCTACTTGTTGTAGATCAAAATTGAAGCAATTTTCTTGATTGATCACGAACATTTTGTGAACTACTACAAGAATCTTCCTCGTTATTCTTTGGCCCTCGCTTAGAGCAAATTTGAAGGCAAATGAGAGTTTTAAAGTTGGTGAGAATTTTAGCACAATCCACCAAAATTGTTAACACTTTTTCATTCTTCATTTCCTCTCTCTCTCTCTCTCTCTCTATATATATATATATAGAAGAAAACATGCAAATTAAATTTACATGTATAATGACACCAATTTGGTGATTAATCAAATAGATTAGGAGGTGTGTGAAGGAGGGTTAAGTGAGTTTCTAAACCTCACACCTCCTACTAAAACCATGCATGAAAAAAACAAATTCAAAATGGATTTCTAAAATTCATTTTATAAATGAATTTCTTTAAAATTAATTCTATTGATTACTTCTAAATAATATAATTTAATATTAAATATATAATTAATTTAAATAATTAATTAATTAATATTAAATATTAAATTAATAAAATTTCCACTTATTCTGGCAATTTCCAATATAATGAATCTATTCATGCAAATAATATTTAAATCATATTTAAATCTTTTCTAACTCTCTAATTTTTGTTTAATTCATAATTAAACAAACAAACTATAAAACTTACTCCCTTAACAAATTTTTGTTTAATTCATAATTAAACAAACAAACTATAAAACTTACTCCCTTAACAAATTTGAACGTTTTCAAATTCTCTCATCACACTGTTCTAAGGTTTAGTCCATGAACTAACAAGGGGACCTAATGTACCTAAAGATCATAAGCTCCAATGATTCGAATAATAACCGGCTAAACTCTTTAACCTAGTTAATTAACATTCGTTAATTACCAGAAAATTCCACTATAGTCTAATAGCTGCACTCTCCTCATTGTAGATATATTTCTGTCCACTTGATATAACCATGATTAGTAAGTCGATTCTTCACAAGTTGTTCGTAATTACATCTGGGTCAAAATTACTGTTTTACTAATCCTCTAATAAACAATTGATTTGTGGTCCAACCATCAACTGAGTCCCTCTTGAGCCAATGAGAGGGTAGGGCCCCTTGTCCAAGACCCGAAGTTAGTACTTAAGGGAACAACTTCTCTACTAACTCTGAATTAGGTAGGAGTAAATTCCATCTCGCAAGACTATATCCCCCAGCTATCTACCTGGTCTTATCCCTAAAATAGTAGGTTTATTGAGTCGGTGAACTCGGGCCACCCTCGCCTATGCAGATTAAAGGATAATCCCAAATGAACAGGAGTTCATAGTTAGCTTAGGATTAAGATCAAGTTACTTAGGTCATCATTTCGAAATAATTAGTTTTAACAGTAAACGACGTTCTAAAGTAAAAGTGATTATCTCATGGTCTGGTCTTATGCAAACTCATTGCATAAGATGTCTCCACTCTCATGTATTTACATGAACGATATAGGATTACGTTGTTTGTATCAAATATAAAATGGGTCGCATCCATAGTGTCTTCAGGACGAGGTACCCGGACTTATCCCTATACTATAAACCGTTTTGGTTATTACCTAAACTTGATCCAATTTTATGTCTACACATAAAGTCTAAATATTCAAACTACTGGCAGAGGTTCTTAGTTTATTGGATTTAAAGTTATATTAAACACATTTCACATATTCAATAACATCTTTATCGAAGAAACCTCAATAACAACTTTATTGAGAATATGTTCAAAGTTTACAAACCACGAGTTTTAAGACATAAAACCCAACATTGTCAAGTCGGGCTGGGTCTTTGAGTTGACCCAACCTACCTTGAATTACATGTATATATAACTTTTCATTAGCACAACAAAAGGAGAGAAATCAAACCTCTAACTTTTATGGAGGAAGGTCATGTCAATTGTCATTGAGCTAGACTCACTTTAGTGCGCATATATATATAGAGATCGAACATTGAACCTTTAGGGAAATGTCATGCAAATTACCATTCAACTAAGCTCGCTTTGACATATTTTAGCTATTAGTCACGTGTTGTAGATAACTTTAAGTATTTTAAATTAACAAAAAATAAATAAATAAACTTGACAACCTAAGGATTGGGTTGGAGACCTTGTTCGGATCTTTTGGGTTGCTAACTCGACAATAATCCAAATTTTTGGGTTGGTTTAAAAAATCTCCTCAACCCTATCCAATCTATCTCGTGTACACTCCAGTAGGTAATAATAAAATACTTTCAACAATTTATGATTTACTTTAGTTTATCTTGGTTAAAACGGACTCAATTGATGCTTATACTAATTTAACCCAATTGATAAGACATTATTATAAGATAAAATCCCACGAATTCGAATCCTTTCACAAACAAATCACTTCTAGAGAAAGAATACTTACAAAAAATGACAAAATACATATAATACTCGTAAAAAATAATACATGTGCATTATATATATATATATATGCTTGTGTTGACCATTCTGTCTATCATATCAGACAAGACAAGAGTAGCCAAATCAAATTTGTAATTGTGGTTTTATCTGAATATTTCTTTATTTTATTATTCCACGAATTGACTTTGAAAAAGAGAACATAAAAATAAAATAACAGACAATACGTAAAAATTCTCAATTAACCCAATTAAGTGTGCTAAATGACAATCTTAATTATACTAACAATATATATATTGTTTTTAATTCTATTGTTGTCGGAGAAGCAAATTTGCTTATTGACTCTTCCTAATTCAACTCTTTATTTCTTTATATATGAATAACTTTATGTTTGAGTTCACATGTGACATAATCTATGCTCATTATATATATTGGCTCTTTATATTTCAAAACCTAGTAATAGTCATGCATCATCACATCCTTTTATTACTTTTTTAATAAATTTTTTATATCTAAGCATTTAAATATATACTTACAGAGGTATTTTCAATGTGATTTGAATTATAAATAAATTAATAGATTCGAAGGGTAGGTTTGATAATTATTTAATTTTTTAGTCCATAGCCAAATTTTTAATTAATTTTTTTTATTATTTTAGGCAACGTTTTGTAACCATTTTGTTGGTTTTTGTTTTTGAAAATTAAGCATATAGACACTACTCCTACTTTCAAATTTATTCATTTGTTATCTACTTTTTATAAATGGTTTAAAAAACAAAGCAACAATTTGAAAACTTAAAAAATAGCTTTAAAAAACTTATTTTTGTTTTAGAAATTTGAGAAAGAGTTCAATTATTGTACTTAAGAGAGATGCAAATCAATATAAAAAATAGGAAGAAATAGACTTAATTTTAAAAAACAAAAGCAAAAGACAAAATAGTTATCGGGACTTTAATTTTTAAATTTTGGTTTTACTTTTGATAATACATTTAAAAAGTAATTTTGGTTTTAGGGTTGATAATACATTTAAAAAGTAAATAAAAACAAAAAAAAAAAAAAAAAAAAAGAAAACATAGCAAGAGGATTTATAAGCTTAGCTTTCACAAATAATTTTTTTTTCTTTTTTAATTTGTTTCAAATAAGTTTCATATATTTAACATGAAAAATTATGATTGGTGGCAAAATAAAAATAATAAAAAGAGAGCGTATCACGCACCTTTTTTTTTTTTTTTTTTTTAATTGCAGATATGGTAATAGAACAAATTTTTTTATTTTCGTTTAAATATGTCATTTTTACTCTTTTTAACTAATAACATCTTTTTCTTATTTTTTCTGCCGCTTTCAGCTTTTGGCAACCGATATATATCATTTTAGGTGCATCAATTAATTGATATACCTAAATATCAATTTTTGAATATTTTAGTTTTCGTCACATGGATACTTATTGTCCTATTTTATCTCTTTTCGTTTTTCTTTTCTTTTAGATGGTATATTGTTTAATATAATACCTCATATAATATTGTTGTAAAACGAAGTATATCACTGCATTACTCATAAACATCATTTTAGGTATATTAATTATTGATATACCAATTCTATTAATAAAATATATTAAACCCATTTCAAAAAGCATGTGTAGGTTTTTCCTTATGTTGTACATAGAATTGAAAGATATTTTTGACATTGTCTATTTTTAGTTGGGTTGAATTGAGTTGGACTTATTTTACCATTTTTGCAAAACAAAAAAGATGATGACACAGTGCCTAATTTTGCAATTGCCCCTATTTAAAATCTAATAAAATCACAAATTTTTAATTTATGGAATTATTTATTTTTTGAATTTCACATAAATTTGTTATTATTATTTTGGGTAAAAGATTTATTTATTCAAGTTTCAAAATATCTTTAGACACGAAAATCTTTACAAAAAAATCAAACCTTAAGTATAAAAAAATGTCTTATTCTCTTTAGATTGGTGTATGAATTGTAATTTTCGTGGGGAGTACTTTTGATATCAACTATGAGTCCAAATAGAACCTTAGTCAAGTAGCAAATTAAAATAATAACACTGATTTAAAATAATCGGATAGCGATAGTTTTTCATTTTCCTAATTTCATTAAACAAAGACTAATTCCATTTTAGGAATATTCACTACCAAATTTTATTCTTTAAAAAAAAAAAAAAAAAAGAACGTCTGTCCAATAAGGAATTTCATTGGGGCATTTCTGGAATTGGATTAATTCTCATTAATTAACGTCAACAATTTTAGTTTTGTTTCGGGTTTCTATATAATTTTTTTTTTCAAAAGTCTGCTTTAATTTTTTATTTTTCCTTTTAAATGATTTTTAGATAATTTTATCATTTCCTATTATTTATTTCCTTAATCAATATATCACTTTGGCCAATATAAACGTAATTCAACTAGTATAAATCTTTGTTTCAATATCAATTTCAAAGTATAAAGTTTGATCACCCTCCCCAAAATGGTCAAAACAAAAAATCTCAAGTTTTTAAGTTCAACAATGTCTAGAAGTAGTTGAGATTTTAACATTTGACATTTTAGTTAATTATACATGTATTAAACATATGGGGTTATGCTTTAAGTTTTTCTAGATGAAATTTCATGTTTTCTGTTGATAATAAAATTTGGACGAGGTAAATACATACTCAATCCTCTCAGGGCAAGAACCATTAATTTGTAATTTAGGGAAGAACTTTACCTGCAAAACAAAAAAAATTTGCACATGACCTATATGGTGCATGCTACACAGGCTTCGATGCTTAAGTTAGCAAGGAAACTACGTAGTAAGTAGGGATTTTTAGTATGTGACTTAATTTACTTTCCCCTGAAGTTATCACGATGTATTTATAAGTATAGTTGACATAGAATCTTCCCTTTAGGATTTTAGAATTGCGTTGAGCTATTCTTTGACCTATTGAGTCGGGGCGTACCTCGTTTGGTATTTTTCTAGGATCGGCTTCAGCCAAGGCCAAGGCCGAGCACATTTCTTTAGCCATATCTCTGGTCTTAGATGATCATTTCGGTTAGGGCATGCATAAGGCATGCCCATTAAGCCAAGGCCCAAGCGAGCCTTTTTCCTAGGCTCGTACTGGTCCTAAGTTGCCATTTTTAGCCCAAATCATGCAATTCTCTTGGCTTTATTGTATTGTTCGTGCTTGACATCGATTATGCCTTTTAGTTCAAAATTACTTATAACATTATATCTATTATGGTATCAAAACAAAAATAATAAACCTAAAAAGGTGACATATTGGAGATCTCACCCTAAAAGAATTAGTAAACCTCACCATTTTTATTCAGAATAGTAAACTTAATGGGATTTTATTTAAATTGGGGTTAGTTGAGGGTTGTTGACATGGACAAGCCAATTCTTTATTGATTTTGTTAATTCATTAGAAGAAGAAGAAGAAAAAAAAAAAAAAAAAAAAAAAAACAGAATTTGATGAAGGGAAATATTTAAATTGAAGCAATCAAGAAAGAGCTTTTTAGGGGATGAGAATTTTGGAATATTGGGTTGAGCGGTTGCGGCGTTAGCTTGGAAGGGCTCGTGGGAAAGTGGGTTGGTCACGTGCCAACATTGACGGTGGCATACTCAGCACGCACCTCTTGTGTGCCCCCAAACTCCTGCATCGCTTTTAATTTTACTTTACTGCTTTAATTATTGTGATTTAACGCTTGAGATAAAAGTATTAGCGTCACATTCTTTTCCACCTTTCTCTACAAAATCGAGTTTAATGCCTAATTTTGTATTTATTTATTTATTGAAAGAAGCCCAATTTTGTATTTATTGTTGAATGGCATCCCACGTTTGTCCAAAATTTGACATATTAATTGTTGGGACAGAGAAATTTTTGGACAGGCATGAACATCTATTTATTATAATTTAATAGTTCTTCAAATCATAAATATATATATAGTGTTTAGGTATAATAGTGTCTAAGTTGTCCTTTATTTTCTTCTCTTTTTAAAAGATTTCTAAAATATTACAACAATCCACTCATAAACTTAAGTCTATATACAAATAAAATTTAAAATTTAGTCAATATTAATAATTTTTTATTGATTTTAAAAATATATTCACACGTTTTATTTTCTATAGCTATTATTATTATTTAACCAATTTTGATAAAAATAAATTTAATACACTAAATGATATTATAGTAGACTAAAATTGAACATTTAAAAATACAAAGACTAAAATTGAACAAACTACTATGTATAAATGCCAAAATGACAATTTAACCAAAATTTAAGAACCCTTTTCATATTTTTAATATTTTTTAAAGGGGTTGTTTTCAAATATAACAAAATGAGCCACTTATTTACAAATATAACAAAATATCAATGTTTATTAGTGATAGATAACGATAGACTACTGTCATCTATCACTATCTATTGATGATAGATACTATAGTGTATATCTTTAATAAACAGTGACATTTTTGTGTAAAAAAAACTTTTTTTTTACTTAGATTTAAAATGTAAACTGAAATTGTATTTTTTTAAAAAAATGATAATGCAAAAACTATAAATAAAGGACCAAGATCTCCTATGAAATAGAAAAGATTATTCATACATAGCATAGTCCAAGTGGACCCAATTAAAATCTTTACTGAACTATGACCGGCCATTATATTAGCAAATAAATGTATTCTTGAGCTTAATGCGCGAAAACAATGAAGGATTAGCTCAAGGAGTACTAAAAAAGGTGCTAATGGCATGGGAACTCCTACAGGTAATGAGAAACTTAAAAAATGAAGCTCATTTCTTTGAAATCCAGTAATACCAATAAAAAGAGAACATATGATTGGCATATTATCCAGTCATTCTTTTTTAATTTTGTCCAATCATATTTAATTTTAAAAGTACCTGAAAAATAAAATTTTGCTTCGCATTTAAAACATACCTGCAAGTCAAAATGAGCTTAATTAGCATACGTCATTCCTCTAAAGTTAGAGGTTTAATCTTCCACCCACTTAATTATTGTACTAAAAGAAAAACATACCAACAAAAATCAAATATTTGTTGGATCACTTCCATCTCTAGTGGTGAATTAAAATTGTTGCACTAGATCAAGTTTTTGAATCCTCACTCATGTATTGTTGAACTCAATAAAATAATACTTAAATTATTAAAAGTGTGGTTGAGATTAATTTAATTAATTGTAAATATGCACTACCATATTTTACGTATCCATTTGAAAGACAGGCATATCATAACTTTTTTATAACAATAATAAAATTTAAATTATAAAAAATTTATAGAGTTATAATTATTGAATGTCTTCCTTCTCTTATTCCATTTTTTTCTATGATTTTAATTTTTCTTTTTTTCAATTCTTCAGAAAATTTGTTCCCATGTGTTTTCTTTTGATTTTAAGACGTATATTTCTAATAAAAATATCATAACTTTAAATCTTCACGTTCACTTGTTATTAAACTAACACAACATTTAAGTTAATTCATTATCTTAAGTTTATACATTGATTTTTTTATAAATATGTTGAACCATTACGAATAAATATATATATTTTTTAAAGAAAATTATTATAAGTAGAAAAAATATCAAATTATTTATAAACATAAAAAAATTTCATTGTCGCGATCTATCGTTATCTATTAGTGATAGACAATAGAATTTTTCTATATTTGTAAACAGTAGACTCATATGAGAGTTAAAAAAAAAAAAAAAAAAAGTCTAGGAACTTCCAAAATGACGTTGGAGAAGGAAGGTCAAAAGTCAAAAAAAAGAAAAAAAAAATTGGCTATAGATTTCCAAAATCCTATCAAAACATAACGGTTGTGAATGATCGGAAAAGCAACGGATACTTTGAACTTTACACCAAATATTGTGGGGGAAAGCCTATGCCACATGTGATATGCATCATGTGTGCACATAATTACCAAACAAACCACCAACACAAAATCTAGCCAACTTCATCTGTTCAACTTCTTTGCATTTTTTCTTAGAGATCAACACTAAATCGAGCCGATGTTAAAGTGAGTTTTACTTAAAAGTAATTGGGATAATCTTCTTTCTTAAAGCTCAAAGATTTGATCCTCATCCTACCGTTATTGTACTAAAAAAAGAACAAAACAAATCAAGTAGTAGATTCAAATCTGACTTTTTCATCGAGATCACATTTTTTAATCATTTTTTTTTAAAAAAAATAATATGAAAGATTTATGATCGAATCTCTATATACTTTAACATCACTTAAATTATACACATTTTAACTAGATATTTTAACTAATTGAGTCGTACTCATTTATATTTCTTTTTGTTGGATGCTCATTGCACATCATTCTTCAAATTATTTTGTGTATATACCTAATGGCCAAACATGGTTAATTATATTCAATAAATTTTCATTTATCAAAACTTTTAGGTTTTTATAACTGTTCCTTTTGCATAAATTTTTTAAATAATTTTTTTTTTTTACCAAAGTGTTTTTTTTATTTTTAAGCTACTTTTACAAAGATATTTTCCAATTTCTTTTAATTAAATAGAAAATCCAACCTGGAGGTAATAATTGGTACTACTTTGGTGAACTACGTTTGGATTGACATTTTTCTCAATTAAGTTTGATATAAAAAAATGTTAAAGAAGTTAAAAAAATATACAATAACAATCTAAGAGGAAGACTTTCACTGGTTTGTTCCCTCACTATTTAAGCGGAATTTGGATGTAGCTGTTTTAGCAAGTGAGGTGGGTGTTGGAGCTATCGTTTTTTATTCAAATAAGGAGGTTATGCTTACTTTGGAAAACAATTTTCCATTATCGGGACCTGTTGAACTCAAAAATTTCCTCCACCGATGATGATAATAGATGGACGATTCGAGAACAATTTTGATCTTAATTGGGACGGTGAGATTCCACAAACCATGTCACCATAGGGAGGAGGAAGAAGTTGAATCAGATGGAATGGTCAAAAACTTTGTTGCAAAACCCATCTTAAACTCACTCTTCATTGAAAAAATCACAGACTTCTCCACATGCTAGATCAAATGATTGGAGGTAAGATGGCCACCAATTGGGATTGACTGAATCAAGTGGGCCTCTTCAGGAGTAAAATGAAGGCCGGATGAAAGAGACTGATCCCATGTACCTGCATTTGAAATCAGGGAATTCATAGTAGTGTTTAGAGGGAGGGATGGAGGTGATCGAACCTAGAAATTGGAAATCCAAGCAATCTAATTTGTCCAATAGACGACAATAACTGAACCTGTCCCAACATGCCACCGCAACCCCAAAGTAAATAGCTCCAAATTTCTAAACCCCAAACCTCCCATACATTTAGGTAGACACAAAGTTGCCCAATTAACCTAGTGAATTCTATAGTCAAAACCATTAGACCACCAAAATCGAGTCATTAGTCCATGTAGATCCACAATTAAGCCCTTTGGGAGACGAAAACAGTTCATAGTGTTGCAAGAGATTTGGTGATACTTCTATAAGGAATGAAAGCACTTTGATTTGGTGATATAACCTACTCAAGAATAAACTTCATTCATGTCAGCTCCAACTTTGTTAGTAGAAAATATATAATAATTTTATACTCATTTTAACTCTACTTTATTTTATATTAACCATGCAGGTCATACATGTAATTATTTTTTTAAAAAATGCATCAATCACATTATCATTTAAATTAGCAAACTATCAAATAATTTAATATATTGATCTTAAATTGGAATTGTAAGTGATATCATTTCATTTGATATCGTAATTACAAAATGAAAAAGAAGAAAAATCGTCTAGTTTAGTTATGTGTAATTGAATAAATAGTTACTCAACATTAGTATAGCTCAACTTTCCTTTTCTATATTCTATTTTGTAAAAAATAATTAATGAATAATTGAAGATAATAAAAAGGGTTGATATAATAATATAAATTGGACCATCATTTTTCTAAAAAATAAGTTTATTCAAGTCTTCATTCTCGTTTATTTTAAAATATCTCTTTGGTTAAATTTGTATATTTTTATGTAGTACATTCAATTTTAAGACGCGTCGAACTTTTTTCAATAAAATATTATACTAAAAATCTATTCATACAACAATTTTTTTATATAACGAAGATTCTTCATTATAGTCGGCTCTCTCCCCAAATAGTTATCAAATAATCTAGATAAAATATAAGGAAAAGAAAATACTTTCACCACTAACTCATACCATTTGAGTTTTTTCCATTAAGGAATATAAAATTATTTTTCTAAGCATTTAAGTAGAAAATGCTTTTAGTTTTTCTTTAAAAAGAAATAGTGAATGGTTTACACAAGACTTCTCAACATTAACTAGCTCTAAACTTATAAGATAAATTTTGGCGAAGAGAAGCAAACGTACTACTATTGAGTAGGTTTTGACTGTGTACTTTTTTCTTACCATTTTTAATAAATAAATAAATTCCCCATATGCTGTTGCATTTAAAATAATAATAAAAAAAAGTTACCTGTAGATATCTATTCTTTAATTATATTCAAATCTCTTAATATATAAAATTGAAAAAAATTATTATCACGATGAAAAATTATCAATAAAAATATTTACAACTAATAGCAAAAAATCACAGTTTATTGTGACACATATAGTAGTCTACCGTAATCTATTATAAATATTTTGGTTCATTTTGCTATATTTGTAAATATTTTGGTTCATTTTGCTATATTTGAAAAGAGCCCACAAAAATTTTGCGGAGATAGGATTTGAACCTCTAACTTCAAGTTTATGAACCTTGTGTAAAGAATAAATATTTGTGGTGGGGCAAAAAGCGACATATATATATATATATATATATATATATATTTTTTTTTTTTTTAATAAAAAAGGGAACATCTTCCGAATTAAACTTGACCAATTGGGTAGATCAAGAAAACAATAGAGCGGGAACTAATAGGGGGATTGGTGCATTTCAGTACCCAATCTTGAGTGAAATAAATACTGCGACTTTGATCAATATGTGATATTTTGAATCTTCATTAACAATGGAATCGAAATGATCTCTAGATTGATTAGAAGATCCTTTCTCCAGACCACACCGAGAAAAGCATAAAAAAAATAAAATAAAAAAAAAAGCTCAAATGGGAGGAAGAAAAACGTTTGTGTTCATCGTTAAACAAAACTTTCTCTATAGAGAGAATATAAGGCTAATCATTTTCACCAACACCATCTTGTCTACATAAATATAATTTATTATAGCCAAAATTTCGTAAATATTATTTTAAATTATTCAAATGCTCACGAGGTTGTGCTAAAAATAAAGGTCTCTCATAAGGTAGTTGCCTACTAGGGTTTATTTTCATTTTTTTATTTTAATTTTAATTGCCTACTAGTTCGTTCTTACATATTTAAGCTTATTAAAAATGTTAAATTGACTTCGTTTTTTTGGGTGGAGAATCTTGCATTATTTTATTTTTGTTTTTTCTATATAAATTGTAAATTAAAATTAGCTTCCCATTATAGAATTGTAGAAAAGTACTAGTAATTAATAAGAAAAGTAATAAAAACTAAAATTTAATAGATTAAATGGCATAACATAAAAGATAGATATCTCATAGCTTGAAATCAATGTAAACTAGAAAACCAAAGCTAGGCTAGAAATACAAACAACAATATAAAGGGTAGGAAACAACTAATTTAAGATAGAGAAGAATGGAAGAAGACGAGATCAAAAAATAAGGAACAAGAACAAAAACTCATAGATAAGAGCAAAACAAAAGCAAAAGCTATCAAAGATCAAAGCCCAAGGCTAAAGGTGTATTGTAGTTACCCTAAACAAATATTCCAAATTATTATCATCTTTAGATAAAAAGCTAAGAGATATACTTCTCATCTTTCAAAATTTTTCTTTTGACAAAATTATACAAATTCTCTTTAAAATATTCTTTTTATCAATTGTGTCAAAGACAAATATTAAATAGATTATTCGAATCAATCTATTTTAACCCTACATATTTAAAAAAAATAAACAATTGAGTTAAATCACAATGACATATGTAAAACAATTATTTACATGAGATCTCTTGTGTATTCTGATACTCAGTTCTTGCTTTCAATTTTGGTTCTATACTACTCACTATTGTACGTCCATGCATTTCTCTCTACCATCAACCACCCATTTCCTCCAGCTTACATAATCTAATATGGAAGTGTAAAATGGGATGGAGGAAGCACTAGTGGACATCAAATTAGAATACAAGTTTCAAAGAAGGAGATGAAGTGGTTGAACATGATTACGATGCAAAACATGAAATTGAAGAAACTAGCATACAACTTTTGAAGTTTATTCTGTCTCCCAACTCTCGATCAACCATTTACAGAGGATGAAAACTAGGAATTGGTGATTTTTTGTAGAATAGAGGGGATGGCAGTGGAAACCAATGACTGTTGGTAGTTCCACAACAGATAAAAAGCTAGATTGAGAAGCTAGAAACAAATAGTTAAAATCAAGAGGGAAAATCGAGTATCACATGTATGCAACAAGTCCCATTAAGCAATTTCATTTCGCAAGGATGCAAACCAAAAATTATAAAACTTGCGTTTTAAAAAAAGTGAATCAAATTTCACTAGTAAAAAAAAAAAAAAAACTATCCCTCCTAATAATTTTATTACAACATTTATTCTCTTATTTAAATTAAAAAAGAAATTGTAGCAATCTTAGGGAGAAGGGAGGAGGCAAAATGTTGTGTGCGTAGTGGCGAAGTATGAATCAGGCAATCATCTTTCACACAAGCCGTCCACGTGGCAAGTAGTGGTATCACGTGAGCGGAAGGAGGTGACGTCAGCATCCACCGTGGCAATATTTGGATCCACGTTTCACCGAGCCGAGTATAAAAGCCTTCCCTCTCTCCAACCCTTCGCCCTTGGTTGTTTATTCTTATCGACAGCACCGTAAGTTCGTAACCAGGCCTACCCTTTCTTCTCCGTTGAATAATACCAAACAGATAATTAAAAGATTTAGAGAGAGAAAGTTACATGAAAAAGGCGAAAGTAATTGTAATCAAGATTGAGGGAGAGAAACCAAGAGCTGCAGCAGCAGAGAGCTTGGAGCTGAAAGCATAGTTGGAGCCAGGAGGAACCGGAAGAGAAGAGAATTTGGAGAGAGGACGTGCGGTCACAATTTCAGATAGAGTTCTTGCGAAGGGAGGTTTTAGAGAGAGAGAGATGGCGACGCCTTTGACAGGGCTACAGCACAGGGACGGTGGCGGAGGAGTGGCCTTTTTGGCTAATTCTGTCAATAAAATGGATTCCGCCTCGTCTCCGTCGTCGCCGAAGGATTGTTTGAGGAGCTCCGAGCCACAGTCTCCGATTCTTATTTTCCTTTTCTTTCACAAAGCAATTCGCAATGAGCTTGATACGCTTCACCGGCTGGCCATGGCGTTCGCTACCGGCCAGAGAGCAGATATTCGGCCGCTATTTGAACGATACCATTTTTTGAGATCGATTTACAAACACCACTCCAATGCGGAAGACGAGGTAAAATTTCTGATCCATTTCCGTACGGGTTTGCACTTGTACATGTGTCGCTAATTTTCGCCTCGTTTCCTTCTCTTTGGAACCTAGCATTATCGATTAACTTCCTTCGAATGTATGGCTTCCTTTTTTTCCCTTGCGCTCGCTGATTAATTCGTGGGACTCGGGAAGAAAATGTGGTAATTGAACTTGGTTCGTAATTCAGACTCAGAACTATAAATCCGCTTTTTTAATTTCCTTTTCTTTTGGTGGTACATAATCGTTGCTTATGCGCGATAATCTGTTGAACATGTGAAATCTGTTCAGTAGATCTCATTTCCTGCGTTCTTTTATGCGGATTCCATTAAACACGATTCGACCTTGTGTGGCAATCTTCTTTAGGATAATTACTGGATTCTGACGTCCGTTTTGTCCAGTCCCTAGCTTAATTAACCTCTTTTTGTCGTCAATAGGTTAAAGTCTGTCAATAAACAAAATGTTCTTTTGGAGGAAAGTAAAATTGAAGAATAAACGAACGAAGACTTATATTGTGTTCTTGCTTAATGGTTTAGTTGCATCCTGAGTTCTCTAACGCCTTTTACTATTTTATGGAGCTCATGAGTGGAAATTTATCTTCGTTTTGCATCAGCCTTCACTTTCAAGGAGGCAAAAAATTGAAATTGAAAATGAATCTGGTATGACTGGTGTACTTCAATCAAAGCAGGAGCTCTGCAGTTGTTTTTAAGGAATTATTTCAACTGAATGTAGTTCGGAGGGGGATGATAGGAATACTGAGGATTCAACAATAGTGAGCTTGTACGTTAAATTAAATATGTAAAGGAGCTATCAGGACAAGAATCAGTGGTTGGATTTCTTTTTTATTTGACGAAATATGAATTTCTAGTGGTTTTTGCTGCTTCCTGCTCGGAAAAGGAGTGAGTTAGAAGAAGCTGTCTTACAAAGGCTGCAATGAGCCATGGGATATTATTTTGCAACATTGAGCTTTTTATACTATATTTTATAAAAATGGCCATAGGGTTCAAGAACTGCTTTGGCCTTCTGTGAGAGAACAGCCGAAACTAACAGACATAAAGCTTATTTCTGGGAAGGATGTTAAAATGTTCTCATTTTCCTCTGTTCATTTTCTTCCTACTTTCTGTTACAATCCTTACTTCTAAAAGCATAAATTTGGACTTGCAGGTAATTTTTCCTGCCCTTGATATTCGTGTGAAGAATGTGGCACAGACATATTCCCTTGAACACAAGGGCGAAAGTAATTTGTTTGATCATCTTTTTGAGCTTCTTAATTGTAATACACAAAATGATGAAAGCTTCCCAAGGGAGTTAGCGTCCTGCACTGGTGCCCTAAAGACATCTGTGAGCCAGCACATGGCTAAGGAAGAAGAACAGGTACTCTATCATGGCTGTCTATGTCTCCCTAGTATCTTAGGCGAATCTCTGATCACTAATTAGATCCATCTTAGAAATGCAGTGTTTAATAGCAGTCAAAATCTTTATTCCGTTGAAGCAATATATGAATTTTGCACACTCAACCCTCAAGAAACAGTAGATGCTGTTAATTTATATGAGCAATAATATTTTACGAATTCACATTGTTACCAAGTATGTGTAATTAAAAATATGAATTTAACATATAATTTATCTGGTATGATTAAAAGGGACCGGATGAGAGATATTTAAGTGTCTGAAAAATTATTAGAATGGGACAGGAAACTACTATGCTCTATGAGTTGATATACTTTGGGCTGCATGTCCAATCATACATAAGCATTTTTTCTGATATATATTCTGTGGAGCTTCACTATATTTATTTTCCAGGTATTTCCCTTGCTTATAGAAAAGTTCTCCTTGGAAGAGCAGGCATCTCTCGTTTGGCAGTTCTTGTGCAGTATTCCTGTGTACATGATGGCTCAATTCCTCCCTTGGCTTTCATCATCTGTTTCACCTGATGAATTTCAGGATCTACAGAAATGTTTAATTAAGGTAGTCCCTGAGGAAAAGCTTCTTCGGCAGGTATAGGTTTTACTTGGGTTCTTTATTCTGATTAGCCAAATCTAATTATAGCTGATTACTGATACTCTTTATTTAAGGTCATATTTACTTGGATGGAAGCTAGAAGTAGTGACAATGTATCAACAAGTTGGTGTGGTGATTCTCTAGTTGGATATCATACAGATCCTACTTCTGATACATCAAATCATCAAACCGGAAATGTAAATTGTGCTTGTGAATCAACCAGCCATGGGAAAAGAAAATACTTGGAGTCAAGTTCTGAGATATCGGATTATGTGGCAACTCATCCAATCAATGAAATACTGTTCTGGCATAATGCCATCAAAAGAGAGTTGAATGACATAGCTGAGGAGGCTAGGAAGATACAACTTTCTGGGAACTTTAGTAATCTATCAACTTTTAACGAGAGGTTGCAATTCATTGCTGAAGTTTGCATATTTCATAGGTATATTGTTCTTACACTTTATTGCACAGATAGTTGGAGTATGCCAGAGAAAAATTATAGCCTGATCTCATAAAAAGTGCTAAAAGAAAGAAGTTGTAGCTAGGGAAATAAAAGTGAAATAATCTTTTATAATTTGGCTATAGTTCTTTAAAAATTTTCTATAATAAAGGACGACATACATATAGTTTACAATTTTATATGAAGCAGATTTTCATTTTTAAATGTTATTGCCGGAAAATTTTTATTGCACACAGTTCATATTCATTCAACTATTTTCTTGAAATTATTCAACCAAACTTTCATTGCTCACCCTCTTTTCTCATCACAGTATTGCCGAGGACAAGGTAATCTTTCCTGCAGTAGATGGAGAATTTTCTTTTCTCCAGGAACATGCTGAAGAAGAAAGTCAATTCAATGCGTTTAGGTGCCTGATTGAAAATATTCAAAGTGCAGGGGCTAGTTCTACTTCAAGAGCTGAATTTTACGTGAAGTTGTGTTCTCATGCTGATCAAATAATGGATACCATTAAGAGGCACTTCCATAATGAAGAAGTTCAGGTGCAACTTCCTGGTTGAAATGGCATCTTATTGCAATTTTATTTCTCCATTTTATGATGGCTGGCTCATACCGTGCAACAAGTTCCTTGTACTTTTACTCTAGTATTATACAAACATCAGTTTCCACGAAAGAATAGAAGAGTGCCTTTATAGATGACAAATGTGATAACTTGAAAATGAATGTCTTGTATTTTCTGAAAAATGAGTTGAAACTGTAGTGTTTCCCTTGGCTTTTAGGTTCTTCCACTTGCTAGAAAACACTTCAGTTTCAAGAGACAACGAGAATTATTGTATCAAAGCTTGTGCATGATGCCTCTGAAACTGATCGAGCGTGTCTTGCCATGGCTAGTAGGATCAGTGAAAGAAGATGAAGCTAGAGATATTCTCAAGAACATTCAATTGGCAGGTTTGTTGATGTAACTAATTTATTTATTCTTTTCAAGAGCCAAACTCTTGAAATTTTTATTGCAAATATTTATTATAGTTTTGTTGTTAATATTAGCGTCGTTATTAGTGACTCTGATAGCATATAATTCTCTGAATCAGCTCCAGCCAAAGATACTGCTCTGGTGACTCTCTTTTCTGGTTGGGCTTGCAAAGCCCGTAATAATGGTTTGTGCTTGTCTTCGAGAGCAGTTGGCTGTTGTGCAGTTAAAAGGCTTACTGACATTGAAGAAGACATTGTTCAATCATCTTGTTCATGTGCCCCTGCATTGGGTGCAAGGGAAGGTCCAAAATCAGATCCTGAAACTAATGCTAATGCCAAGAGGCCAGCCATACGAAATGTACCGATGCCATGCAGAAGCTGTGATGGCCATATTGCTTCAGAGACTGTTAATATCCAGCAACAATGTTGTGGTGATCAGTCCTGCCATGTTCCAGCTTTAGGAGTAAACATCAAGAATCTGGGGTTAAGTTCTATTTTCACATCCAAGTCTATGCGATCCTTATCTCCCAGCTCTTTTGCACCATCTCTTAATTCCAGCCTTTTTTCATGGGAAACGGATTGTGCCTCTTCTGATGTTGGCTCTGCAGGACGTCCCATTGATACTATTTTTAAATTTCACAAAGCTATACGCAAAGACTTGGAATATTTAGATGTTGAATCTGGAAAACTTATTGATTGTGATGGAACTTTTCTCCGGCAATTTATCGGAAGATTTCGTCTTCTATGGGGGTTATATAGAGCTCATAGTAATGCTGAAGATGATATTGTATTTCCTGCTCTGGAATCCAAAGAGACATTGCACAATGTAAGTCACTCGTATACACTGGATCATAAGCAGGAGGAAAAATTATTTGAGGACATTTCATGTGTTCTCTCTGAGATTTCACTCCTCCATGAAAGTTTGCATGAGGTTCCGTTGGATGAGAGTTTTCCCAGAAGTGATGTTGGGGCTGTTAATGTGGTGGGGAAGGATTGTAGCAGAAACTACAACGAGCTTGCTACAAAGCTTCAAGGAATGTGCAAATCTATAAGAGTTACTCTGGATCAGCATATATTTAGGGAAGAACTTGAACTTTGGCCACTCTTTGGGAAACACTTCTCCGTGGAGGAGCAAGACAAAATAGTTGGACGTATCATTGGAACCACAGGTGCCGAAGTTCTCCAGTCAATGTTGCCATGGGTAACATCAGCACTTACTCAGGACGAACAGAATACTATGATGGATACGTGGAAGCAGGCCACAAAAAACACCATGTTTAATGAATGGCTCAATGAATGTTGGAGAGGGACTGCTTCGTCTACTTTAAATGGTGAAACATCGGAAGCTTGTGTTGCTGAAAAAGGTTTGTCGCATATTCTATTGCTCTCACACTTATGTTAGAGAATTCCTCAATTGTTCGGTAATGAAGAAAACATATATCACATCTCTCTCTCTCCTTCCAGATTCTGGGCTCATTGAGAGCTTGGATCAGAATGATCAAATGTTCAAGCCTGGTTGGAAAGATATTTTTCGCATGAACCAAAATGAACTTGAATCAGAAATCAGAAAGGTTTATCAGGACTCGACTCTTGATCCAAGGAGAAAAGCATATCTCGTGCAGAATCTTATGACCAGGTTTGGTTTGATATAATATTTTATCTTAAGCATTTTGTCAATCATGTTTATCTTACTCCAAATTGAATAGGACATGTTCCTATAGTGTGTTGCTGTGCTGATGAAGGTAAAGTTAATTTCATGCTCTTCTTTTGAATTAGTCGCTGGATTGCTGCACAGCAGAAATTACCTCAAGCAAATGTAGAAGATAATTCCAATGGTGAAGAGGTAGCAGGGCGAACAGCATCTTTTCGCTGTGCAGAGAAAAATGTGTTTGGGTGTGAACATTACAAAAGAAACTGCAAGCTTCTTGCTGCTTGCTGTGGAAAGTTATTTACCTGTCGATTCTGTCATGACAATGTCAGCGATCACTCAATGGACAGGTATTATTTCAAGATTTAAATCACATTCAATTGGTATTTTGCCCCTCTAATATTTAGTCACATGGTTTTAGGAAAGCAACATCAGAGATGATGTGCATGAATTGTCTAACAATTCAACCAGTTGGGCCAATATGCACAACACCTTCTTGCAATGGTTTGTCAATGGCGAAATACTATTGCAATATTTGCAAATTTTTTGATGATGAAAGGTACATACTCTGATACTTTATCATTTCAAGAAATATGATATTGTATCTGTGGCTTGATAAGACCTCTGGGGAAGTGTTATTCTCAACCAAGGTAGCTAACAGATAATGTTCGGATTAACAATTTTGCACATAACATCAGATACAAATGATACATAATTGTTAAATTTTTTTCAAATTTTCAATTCTCAAGATTGGATATCATTTTTTTCCCATTCATATACTTCATGCTGCAAAGGGGTTGATAAATGGTTACTGCAACTCAGATTCATGAGCCGACTTTAATGCCGAGATGAAGTGGGACTAGATTAGGGATACGTAGACTTCAACATTAAAAAGACTATCTTATTATAGTTCTTAGCAGGGCTGAAAGTTATAGCTTGTTGGGATGTTTCTTGGAGAAAACATTAGGTTTAATACCTCCTAATGAGTGGTGGATGTCTAAGGCCTCTTGCAAGTTGTAATTATCAGTTAGTTGTCAATTCTTTTAGATTTGAGACCCATTTTGTAGGTTTGGGCTCTTCTTGTGGGCTGTCTTTTCTGTATGTTCTTGTATATCCTTTCAAGTTTCTAATAAAAGTTTGGTTTCTTGATAGCCTATATACATGGCTAACAAATAGGCAGTTCTTGGCCGAGTAAAATGTTTATGATAAAATTCTTGGTTGCTGACATTTGTGGAAAAAATATAAAGGAGTTACTAATCTCTTTCACCCAGTAGGTAGATGAGTGAGCAGTTTTTAACTTAAAGGAGTTTTGGCCAAATTAAAATGCCTATCAACCGCCCCCGAAGAAGGCAGCTTGGTTGACAAGGCTTGGGGTCTCTCGGTTATATCGGCTTAAAGGACCCAAATTTGAATGGGTAGGTGAGCTTTATACTCAAAGCCCTTGATGTCTTCCAAAGCAGGTGTGGGTGCCTCCGGTTATGAGGAAGGAAAGCTCCAAGTCCCACTCCCAGTTATATATAAAAAAGGAAAAAAGAAAAAAGAAAAAGCCTATCATCAGGAGTCAGGAAATCACCCAAAATTTACGTGACAAAACAGTCAAATCTTACAGATAATATATTCAAACCTACCTACAATGACAATCTAACCAAAAAAGACTAACCTTAGAAAGCTTGAATCTAGTACCAAAATGACCAAACTCAATAAAGCTTAGAATATTAGCACCCAAGAAAATAGCCGGAGCTCCCACCTTACCACAAAGTTCCAGCAAGCTAATGTAGGTTACTAATTTCAGCGTTGATTCAATTTCAAGACTCAACTGATGGGAGAATTTTGTTCCTGTGACCTTGTGGAGTGCCTTGCATAATGTCCTTGGTCGCAATCCTCTTTTATTGAATTGTACCAATGGGAATGTTTTAACTCATCCAGTTTTTTGACTCTTTGCCTTGTAGTTTCATTTCATCAAAGGATTTCATTTCTTATTTAGTTTTTTAATAAAGTGTTTTTAGAAGAACGGGGATCTAGCTAGATCTTTATGTTAAGAAATTTACTAATGAATTCTCATCGTCACAATTGTGCTCCAGGGCTGTGTATCATTGCCCATTTTGCAACTTATGCCGTGTTGGGAAGGGTCTTGGAATTGATTTTTTCCATTGCATGATTTGCAACTGTTGCCTTGGGATAAAGCTGGAGAGCCATAAGTGCCTGGAGAAAAGTTTAGAAACGAATTGTCCCATCTGTTGTGATTTCTTATTTACATCCAGTGCAACAGTCCGGCCTCTACCCTGTGGTCATTACATGCATTCAGCTTGCTTCCAGGTTTGAATTATTTTCTTATGAATCCTGGATAATTTAAATGAACTTTGGCTATGTTGGTGTGTTCTTCTATAAAATGAGTTTGGACTACTGATGTTATATGACATTATGGTGTTTGTAGGCGTACACTTGCAGCCATTATACCTGTCCTATTTGTAGCAAGTCCTTGGGAGATATGGCGGTAAGGGAATTTTCAATTCTTTTTGTTGATTTATTTTGTTTATTCTGTCTCACATTTTCTTATGTTCAACGTGCACTTTTTTCCCCTTTAATTTTTTAAAATTTGGGGGTGCGCTTAAACCACTTAACTATGTGCAAGGATGAAGTTCTGAAAGGGAGGTTATTTTTAGTGCGGATATTTCTGTAAAGAACACAAGAAGTGTGAGGGTTCTTACTACTTATTTGGAATAACAATAGCTGAAAACGTTGATTTAAATTTGAAATTAATATTAGTTACTTTTTTCAATTCTTACAATCACCACCTTCCTACAACTTTTGCTTCGCACCACCATATCTTTTGCCACAGCTCATTATCTCTAGAGTTTAGATCTGAAAAATGGTTAGTATTTCATTTTATTCCATCTTTTATTCTGTAAAGTGTCCTATCACTCCACTTAATATTGTGAAGTATTATGTTGGTGATTTGCCAGATAACACTGATAAATAACAGTGTAATTACAAGCTAAGGGGATATTAGTATTTAGTTCTTCTTGTAGCGAATACTGAGACAGTTTATGATAGGCCTTGGCCTTCCATTTATTTATCAACAAGCTTTGGAGAATTCGAGGGCTCCCAATTCCTCTCCAAAATTTCATATAGAGAAAGATAACAGTAATCTCAAGATAATTCTCAGACTCACACCTCGCCATTTTTACCCTCCCCTCAACTAACCATATTCCTTTGGGCCCCACAATAACTAACTATATTTCCTTGCCCGTTTTTACCCTCCCCTTTCTTACCTCTCTTACGAACATACACTTTAGTAATTTGGGGCCTATCAGTTTATTAAACCAACGAATATCTGCAAAAGGGTAGGGTGATAGGACATCACCGGAGTCCCGTGCCTAAATCTTGAAATACATAAGAGCTTCCCAATTTAATGCGGCAAAGATCCCACAGTTTTTTCTTGATGCTTCTTTACATTGGGTATAAATTCTGTGGTTTTGTATGCTGATTGATCTTCTATAAGTAAAGATTTAAAGAAGACATTTCTTGCTTAAAGTTAGAAAAATAAAAATAAAATTGTAATGTGGTTTCCTCTGTTCATAATTTCTCACATTTTATTAGGTTTGGGGACTTTGACTAATTTCTTCTTGTATAACTTGAAATGATGCCTGGGATGGAGACTCTTAACATCCTACTTTTATGTTGCTATTTACACATAAGTCTATATAAAGAAAAATTGAATAAGATTTTCATATTGTCTTGTCACACATGCTCAGGTTTATTTTGGCATGCTTGACGCCTTGTTGGCTGCTGAGGAGCTGCCGGAAGAGTACAGGGATCGTTGCCAGGTACATTCTATTATTTCTTCTCTGTTTGGTGTTCTTGGAACTGGTTTGAGAGAGCTTTGTGGCATTATTATTCTTACCCGACTATGTGACTACAACATTGCACAAAAATAAAACCACGAATTCTTCCTTCCTCCCAACACACCCACACGCAAAAATAAAGAAAGTTCACTTCTAACCCCTTCTACTTGACTGAGTAAATCTCATACTAGTTTTGAAAATTTTTGAAATTTTAGTTTCATCAAAGTAAATCTCATACTGAGTTTTCTTGAAGCTAGTCAGTGGAATTATGTCATAAAGATAATGCATTGATCTAATGTAGCAATTTAAAAATGTTTTAAAGCTGTGGTTCTTTAAAACGGAGTGTTACTTTGTTTTGGACAATATGTGAAGTAAGGTGCAAGTAGTGTTCTAATGATGAATTGGAATCCAGGACATATTGTGCAATGACTGTGAGAGGAAAGGCACATCGCGGTTCCATTGGCTATATCATAAATGTGGGTTTTGTGGATCATACAACACTCGTGTAATCAAGAATGATACCACATCTGCTGATTGCCCTTCTTCCAATCAGTGAGAGATTTTCTTTTACGGTGACAAAAAGTATATATTCACGCTTTTAATTGCTTTCATTTGTACATATTATATCAATCCCTTTTCCACCAGGAAACTGGTTTTTTGTTACATCTAATACACACAACACGTTGTTCATATCGGTCTCTATGTAGATGTCCTTTTATATGGCTTCAAGATTCAATCATGCGAACTGTAAAATTGAAATTACTTTGAGATTCAATATTCATAGAACATCATCATCGCCTTACCACTTCAAATTTTTCTATAGATATCTTTCTCTCTTTTTGGGGAATGATATTTTGTTTTTGTATTCCAAATTTGGAGTCATTGTCTAGGTATGAAGTATCAGGTGGTTAGATTCTGGGTTGAAATTGGTAGTTCCTTAACAGTTTGTTTGTTGCTTTGTTGGTTCACATCTATTGCTGGATATTCCTTTTCGTGTAATTCTTGTAGATTTTTAGATTATAGATGACCGGTGGTTCTTCGGTGGAATATGTTTTATTGCTAAATGCTAATGCGAGGCATCTTTTTTTCATAAATAGATTGTATGGTGTGGGTAGCTAACTGTACCAAATTCTTGTTACGAAGGTCACACCAGCGTCCCACCTCAATTGGCTCAAAGTCTCTGTAGTGTCTTTGTTTCCCTCTCTCCTCTTTATAGTTTGGGCAACTTGGTCTCCAAGTTTTTTATATGTTTGCTTAAAATGGTGAAAGAATTTGGGTGACTAGAACAAGGGACAAGAAAACAATTGTTGATATTATGAGTGGGTTAAAAAATAATTATTAATTTGTCAACTTGGGGGAAATTTGTCCAACTTGTGGAATTCATGTGGCCATTCCTAATTTGTCCAAGCGGATACTTGGTTTTTTTTATTTATTTTTATTTTTTATTTTTTATTTTTGTCCCTGTTTCTTTATAGTTTTTATCTCTGTTAAGGAAACAATCGAGGCTTTGTTTCGTTACAGTTTTGTTTTCTGTTTTATGCTTGTTTTATCTTAAATTTCATTCTATGTTTTACATTTATTGAATACAATTGAATTCTTAGTCAAAAGGTTAAAAATAAAAAGTAAAATTTTTTTAAAAAGTAAAATTTTTTTAAATTATCGTTTTCAGAATTTGACTTGATTTTTTAAAATATTGGGAATAGTAAATAACAAAATAAAGAAATTTATAAATGAAAATAGTTATAAACTTCATTTTAAAAAATTAAAAACAAATGAAATGGATACTATAAGAGACCTAGATTTTTATTCCAATTTTAAAAACGAAAATAAATTTTTAAGGTATTTTGTTTCTTAAATCATTAAGATTCAACTTGATAACCATTTTGTTTTTTGTTTTTGTTTTTGAAAATTAAGCCTATTTTCCCTTCATTTCTCAGATTGATTTGCATCTTAAGTACAATAGTTGAATTCTTTGCCAAATTTCAAAAACAAAAGCAAGTTTTTTAAAGCTATTTTTTCAGTTTTCAAATTTTGGTTTGGTTGTTTAAATCATTGGTAAAAGTAGATAACAAAGGGATAAATTTGAAGATGCAGATAGTATCTATAGGTTTAATTTTCAAAAACAAAAACAAAAAACGAAATGGTTACAAAATGGGAGTTTTAGGCTTTAATTTTTGAAAAAGAAAGTTATGATTGGGAGCACTATATATACTACAAAAAATAATAGCAAATTTCGCAAAATTTAAAATTATTTGTAAATATGATACAATTTTAATTTATATTAGAACTTACAACTAACTAAGGTCTATCTTTAACATACCTACCAATAATTTAGGTTTATCTTTGATGGACTTATTAGAAAGAATTATAACAAAGGTTTATTGGTAATAGATGTCCATTATTGATTGTTTGCATGCTCGTTTGTTATTATGTTCACCTTAGTATATCATATCAATAGAATATTATATGACATACAAGAATGATGTTACTTTACTTCATTTATTTTGAGTTGATTTCTTGCATGTTCATTTTTTTTAAATGGTAATTGTGTTGGGTAGCATTTTTAGGGATAATAATCGAGTGCATAGCAACATTGTAAAAAATTTACAAATATAGCAAACAATATTGCTGATAGATTCCTACTAGCGATATGGTTTATCATTAATATACTTTACTAGCAATATGGTCGTCACTGATAGGCTTTGATAGAGGACGTGGTTTTCATGAAATATTTCTTAAATATTTGTGATTTGTTTTATATTTTTATCTTGAGTATGTGGTCAGTGGCTCATTATCTAGGCCTTAATTTCTTTTTATTTTGAGTGGGTTGCATTAATTTGGCCCATTTATTTTATGTTTCTTTAAGTGGTATGTGTTGACGTTAATTAGGGTAACTTTTTGATAAACTTCTATGGTAGCTTGCCAAGAATTGGATCTTCCTGTCGGCACTTGGCTAGCTTCGACTCACTTCTCTATTTTATTTTTCTTTGTGTCCCAAGTCAGATCCGATTAGTGATATGATCTTATTACTAATGGATTTTTAAAGTCAAAACTTAAATTTTGTTATATATGCAAATTTTTTTGCATTGTATTATATGTATAAATATTTTGAGTATGATTGCTACCTCTATAACTACTCATTTTTTAAAAAGTTTATTATGAATTAACATTATCAATTAAATAAAAATACTATATCTATGATATTAAATTTTTTTTTCTATTTTTGATTAGTTACTATTAAATCTATTGACCAATAGGGGAAAATTGTATACATATGAAATTTAACTTTCAATTATACTTATTCTCCTTCTAAAAAAAAAGTGTACTTGCTATTAATTCTCTCGCTAGTATACCATATCACTAGAATTAAAAATGGTATATCAATGTAGTTTTTTGGAAAATGATATATCTGTTGTAAAATTGAGAGCAAAATGATGGAGAAACAGAGCATGAAAATGAAAAATTATAATATTAAAATCATAAATAATAAAATAATATCAAAATAATTAAAATAACCAAATTAAATAAAGTAAACTTAAAATAAACTAAAATAAAGAAAGTGAAATTTTATGGAAAATGAAATTTATCAAATTTCACCAATTTTTTCTCTTCTTTTCTCTCCAATGTGTGTTACAATATACACCAAAAGCCTCTATTTATAGGCAATTTGGCAAGTAGGTAGTGTCATTTGATGACCACTGAGAATGTGTTATTAGTAGACACATGAACTTTAGCTACTAAACTCAATTATATAATGGACATCTAATTTGTTATAATAACATCAATAATTATTGATTTTTTTTTTTTTTTTTTGTGGTTGTTTGCATGTTCATTTGGTCTATCATCAATAAATTATATAAAATATTAAACATGGTAAAATAGTGAACTTAATATAATTAATAACAAAATAATTGATAACAAATAATCATAAATTACTAATAGCAATGTATCAGTAACATACCATTTTTTTATCTATATAAGCGATTGATATGTATCAATGATAGACATATATCATTGATAGATGTAGAAACTATAAAAGTGAAAATGTTCTATCAGTGATAGATATAAAAAAATCTACCAAACATGTAAAAATGGTTGCTAATAGACATAAAAATATTCTATCACTAATAGAAAGTTATCACTCATGAAAATATTATTGGTCTATTGAGAATATACATAAAATTGTTCATCAAAAATAGACATAAAAATGCTTGTAAAGTGATAGACATCTATAGTGATGTTAGTAGTTTATTAGAGTTTATCACGAAGAGATAGTGATATTTTGACTCATTTTGCTATATTTGGAAGCCGACGAAAATTGAACTAATAAAATTGATTTTTAAATAATATTTTAAGAATCTTTTCTATATAATACTATTGTTTTATTTCACATTTGTTTTTCTTCAAAAAAAAAAAAAAAAACTATGCTTGCTTCTTTTTGTTTTTTTCTTTTGAGAATATATGAGCACTATTCTAGTTGATCTTGGCAACTATGCTTGATAATTCCTTGTATCCAGGTAAAACTGTTTATTCTTTAAACAATTCTTGGAACCAAAATTCATTTTGAGATTAAAAAAAATGGTATTTTTAAATACAAATTTAAGTAACCAAGTATAAAATTAGAGGTTGGATTCTTAATTATATGTAATTTGATTAAAGTTAAATTTAACTTTTTTTTTATTATTTTAAAAAATTTGTTTTAGTAGAACAATTACAATGGAGAGGAGTGATAGGATATGAAACTATGGGAGTGCATTAAAAAAATAATAATAATAAATAAATAAATAAAAATTCACTTTGGGGTTTGAAGTTTTGAAGTGTTCCATACCGTTAGGAGCCACATGTTACATCTTTTTTCCCCCGAAAAAGGAAAAGCTTATGAGTAATGGCATTCCCAACATTTTACTCTCAGCCACACCAAAGCCTTCACCCGTTTCTTTAAACCGACCCACCTCCTCTCCTCTCCTCTCCTCTCTCCCTTTCATTCTTTAACCAATTTCTTTCCGCCATTTCCATAAGCTCAAGCTTTTTCCATCCCCAATTTCCGATTCTCGCCTCCTAACTTGACTAACAAGGTTCTTGAATTCAAGGGCTCCTCTATTTTTCCAGCTTACCAAGCTCGAATTCAAGCTCATGGCTATGCCGCCTGATAGATCAAACCCACTTCACAACTTCTCTTTGCCGTATCTCAAATGGGGTTCACAGAGATTCCTCAAGTGTATGAAGGTTTCTTCTAACTCCAACCCTTCTACCCTTGATCATCCTTCTATTCAACGCCAATCGAAATCCTATCAATTCCGAGCCAGACCCATCAATTCTAAGCCCACGAACTTCACCAAGCTTTCTTCTCCGATGAACCCGAATCATTCCAAACAGAAACCAACCAACGATCGAAGCAGTTCCATCGAAATTATGCGAGAGAAGATCATGCTTGATATTAGGGAGGAATCGAAGAGACTGAAGTTTTCAATTGCTGATGAAGGGGGTGAGGATGAATCTGCTGCGGCTCGGCCGTGGAATTTAAGGACTCGCAGAGCAGCATGTAAGGCTCCTCAAGACGAGAGGAATCCGGAATTGGGTTCATCTTCAACCAAGGCTGTAATGAAGAAAAAGGAGAAGAATCGGACTGCGTTATTTGTCTCGCTGTCGAAAGAGGAGCTTGAAGAGGATTTTGCGGTGCTGGTTGGTAGGTTACCGAGGAGGCCAAAGAAGAGGCCAAGAGCTGTACAAAGGCAAATGGATGTATGAATTTGGAATTTCTTTCCATTGTTCTTCTGAATTGTTTCATATTTTATCATGGGGTTTGAATGGTTATTGATTTTACTCATCATTTTGTAGGCACTTTTTCCTGGACTGTTGCTGACTGAAATTACTCTAGATTCATATAAAGTTGATGATGTTCCTGAAGCTTGAAAGGTTCCACTTGCTTTCTGTGAATTGCTGCTTTCTCTACTTTGGATATCATGATTCTTGCTGACTGCCATTTGGGAATTGGATATGCAGGTGAGATCATGAAATCATTTTGCTGGTGTGGTAACATATTCTCTGTTTCTGTTACAATAATCCCAAAAACAGGATGTGTAAATAATTAGCAAAATAAACGTTGAAGTAACTGTAAATTTTGTTTGCCAAGTTCTTGGTTGTTCTGTTCACTGTATTACTCTTAACTATCACAAATGCTATGCAATGCAAGGCATATTGGTTGTTGGGCAAGATAAACTTTACCTTTATTCAATGGGAGAAAAGTTCTAGTCAGTACATATTACCTACATTGCTGCACTCTATTTTATTATGAGAAGAGAACCCTTTATGTATTCTCTGTCAATTGCTTTGGTGGTAGCTTCAAAAGCCTGACAAGAAAGGTAAAGCCATTTTTCTCAATGGAAGAAAACTAATTTCCAAGAGCAATGGAGTTCCTTTTTATTATTATTATTATTTTCCATATATGCATTTCAGTGTGAAGCATATAGAATATTCATTGCTGCATTGTTCTGCCTTAAAATTTGACATTCTTGATTTCTGAGTCGTTCTATTTTCATTTCTTGCTTGCAACCTAGTGCATCATAAAGTGTATAATACTTTCCTTTTTCTCCTTTTTATCCTTTTTGGGGGTGGGGGAGGAATAGTCGGTACACATTGCTGAATCTTAGATGAAAAATACTTACGTGCATCATGGGTTCCACCATTTTTTTCTTTTCAACTCATTTAGTTGTCCAACCATAGTTTGTTGTGTGTAACTCTTCTTTCTTTCTTTCTTTCGATTTTTTTCTGATGTGTGGTTGAAGTGAAGAAGATAGGTGCAGTCCAAGATGCACCAAAGTATTGCTCATCCTCAATATCATTTTAGCCCAGTACATTTGTTTGTAGATTGTTTGGTTTCTATAAGGTACTTTTGTTAGGGAAAAGTTCTTCAAGGAGTTTATTCCACATGGAAATCTTCTACTCTCATTCAAGCAATTGTAGTAGTCCCTTTGGAAGAGGTCTGTAATGCTCTAATCAGTCCATCTTTAATCAGTTACTCAGCAATTTGAGTGAGATCAAGTCTTTGCTATGGGAACAAGTCAATATCTATCAGTTCATTCAGTTAGCTACAAATGATTTGTTTGGAATGACTTTCCATCGTGCATAAAAATCACTGTTTTTGCACTTAAAAATATATTTTGAAGCACTTTGAAAGTTATTTCAAATTGGGAAGAACTTGAACTTTCTTGTATAGCTATTTGTTGAACCTTCTGCAGTCCACTGCGATCATAACAGCTTCTACTTCAACATCCGAGTTACCGGGTTCAACTTGTTGGCCACCATGAACCAATATTGTCATTTACAAGATATGGAGCAACTTTCGGGTATTATAGATTTTCCTCGTCCTTTTCGAAAATAATCTATTTTCACTCCTAAGCTTGTTAAGTTGTATTAATTTCAACTTAGACTTTCAATTTCATCAAATTGGACTCTAGACTTAGTCATATGTTACAATTTTTACATCCCATTCAATATTCAATTTTGATTCCATCGACGTATTGATGAAAATTTAATACTATGGGTGCTTCTACTGTTCATTTATAATGACTTTGTTGGCTAAAATTCAGTGTAGCATGATGCCATTAATTGTGTAAAGTAATCGTAGGGATATGTTGCTTTTAAACAGTTGGGTGTTAGCTTTACTGTTAAACTATTATTATTCTGTTTAGTTAGTTGGCTAATTATTCCTTTTCCTCTCTTCACTAAATCATTGCACCATACTATAATTCTTAAGATGGTAGCAAAGCTTTAAAGCTTACTGTTGCAGAAATATATGAATAGAAAAAAAAGGTGCTTGTGGATATCCTCAGAGCCTGAGCATGATATCAATAAGAGATTCAACAATGATGTAGTTAAGTCAAAGCGAGCATAACTCAACGGTAATTGACATTTACTCTTTTTGTTGAAGATGGAGGTTCAAATTTCTACTAATTGTACTAAAACAAAATGAGTGGATACAAAGGATTGAACTTTGAAGGATATATAGATCATAGAACAAGTAAAAACAGGCAAAGGATTCAACTTTTAAAAAATTAGATCAAGTGCATCTACGGAACAATTAATTTTCGCTTTTTGGTTAAAAAAAAAAAAGAAAAAATTCAGCTACAATAAAAATGCGATATTTTTTTAATTTATTGTTTGTCACATCGACTTAATAGGAGTAAGATATTTTCGAAGAACTAGATTCTAGTTTTTGGTATGGATCAAGAGAAATGAAAGTTAGAAGTAGAGATTGAAAAACATTCGACGCAATAAATGCATTTTCAACTTTGTTGTGTGGAAGACTTATTCTAAATGCATCTTAAGTTAAAAAAAATAATAATAAATAAAAAGAAAAGAAAAGAAAAAAAAAAAAAAGCATATTGACATCATACTTAACAAAACTACAATAGCTAGTTCCCTTGCCAACTTAAAATGGCTTTTTTGGTTTAATTGCATGTCTAAGATTCTTAAACTTTAAAAGTTGTAAAAAATACATCTTTAAAATTGATCTAATATATTCTTGAACTTTAAAGATTTTTTTTCTTTTTAATTTTTAATTTTGTGTTTAATAAATTTTTGTTATATTAGATTCTTTTTTAACTAGTTGGCCTAGATGATATAAAATCAAAAGTATAATAACTTAATGTACACTTTTTAAAGTTTGATCTTTCTAAAGTTATAATTTAACAATTTCATGTTGTATATATTAAAAAGTCTCTCTTGATTTGTTTTAAAATAAAAAATAAAAAGAATGGAGGTCTAATGATGGACATGAATCACATGACCAAATAAAAATGAAAATATTATAAAAGAGATATTATTACTAATTGTCGATTCGAGTATAGAATATAGTTAAGTAGATAAGACAATAAGACAATAATTACAATTTCAAAGATTTGTGAACCCAAAAAGCCATTTTGGGGGGCGAGAGCAAAATTGGTCCTCCTCACTTGCACAAGAGGAAGATTCACTTGTTTGTGCTGGGAAATGATAAATTGGAGTAAAGTGTAAAACATGAAACATGTACTTTTTTACCAGAAGACAGACCCCAACATTTCAACCATCACAATAGTGGTCAACTTTAAGAAACAGACATTAAGAAAATCTTGGCTTTGTTTATAATATATCCCTACGATAGTGACAGAAATGCAAGTTATTTAAAATAGAAACTATGGGGTAAAAATGACGTCAACATCATTTGAAATTTTGAATATGGTTTTTTTAAAAAAATCAATCATCCACGGCTCCACATCCTCCCGGAAATATGGGTAAAGGCAAAAATGTGGGGATAAAAAAAGAGAATAACAATTTTCGGTGTATTGTACTCATCTTTTTGCAGCCATCTTAACAGAGTTTGTCATACAATAGACTATAGTTTGAGAGTCGAATGAGCTGCAAAAAGATGGAAGTAGACCACGATGTATAAAGTATATTTTGAAAAAATAAGGGTAGGTTTAGGTTTAGGTAGGAAGCTTTGTCATTTCTTGCATGACAGTGTAAGCATCCTGAGGAATGGTCCCATCTTCAAAACCTTTCACAAACCAAACCAATAAAGAACAAACAACCATTCAAAAATAGCCCACCCCAATTTGATCAACTTTAATTTCTTGAGTGCCTAAAAGCTAAAACCAGCCATGTTTCAAATGAGAAATCTCCAAACCAAAATCAGAAAAAGCAGCTTGCTTTTTCTTTTCTCCTTAGATTTTGAATTTCCTAACCGCTTCACCCACTCAATCTTGTCCCATCTTAGGAGAAAAAAGCATCCAAACAAGACACCCATCAAATTTTTTTGATCATTAGCTGTAAACATAGATAAAAAAAGACATTAACAAAATCATCTTTCCAGAGAGAGAGACTATGAACAAGAATGGCAGAGCCAACTTAGGAAGGTGCTGCTGTTTCTCTGTCTCCCAAGGTTTTGACATATTCATATGCAAGAGAATGCTACAACCTCCAAACAAAATCCACCTTATCTCTTTCAGTTCACATATCATACTGCGAGTAGGGCTTTGAAATCCGGCCTTTGTGTAGTGAATTCAGTTACCAAAAGCATAACAAAAAGAAAGAAAAGAAGATAATTACTTTCTACTCTTCTTTTCTTTGCCTCCGCGAAAAAAAGAACTCAACCCAAAGATGTTTGCAGTTTCTTTGGTGATGTAAGGAGGTGGCACATTCAAAATGGGGTTTACATAGAGATTGTTCCCATAAAACCCTCCCTGATTCTTCTTCAGACCCTTTTGGAGTTTTGAATATGAATTTGCAGCAGAGTTTGAAAATGGGGATGCTAAAAATGAGGATTTTGAATTTCCCTCTGAAACTGAATGCTGTTTCTGCAGCACAGGATTGTGGCTTTTCACATCCTTCAATGGCGTTCGTTTTGGGTTTTGGACTGAACCAGTAGAATTGCTTCTTGATAAAAGTGGTAGCGAGCAAAATGAAGTCTTTCTACTGTCATAAGTAACACTATTACTTCTTCGAAACCCCCAGAAAGATTTGGACCGACTTTTCTTCTCAGACTCAGAATTCACCACATGAACTAATTCCTCTGTGTTATCTTTCTTTGAATTCTCTGTTGCCACAGCAGGAGGAAGAGGAGGAAGCGAGGAAGGTAAAATTGGGGGACTCTCACGTTGATGAGTTTGTTTACCGTGCACAAACCTCTGATGATTCTGAGTGGGAATGATGACGCCATTGAAGAAGAGCTCGTCAGCAGAAGAAGATTCATACTCAAAGCAACCACCGACACAAAACTCAAATTCAGAAGATTCACGAGGTTGGATAGGCAACATCTCTGAAAGAACAAGATCATTTGAGAGTGAAATCCCAGGTGGACATTTTGTCGAGCACATCGTGGGCACTAGAGTTGTACATAGAATTTCAGTCAGAAATGGCAGGGGAAAGCATATGGGTAACAAAGAAATGGTCGAAAAATTGAGAATCAACCAATTGGGTTTTGAAAATCAAAGGGCAGAGAGAAAAAACAAAAAGCAAAGCGACAGCTATGGCGGATTGAACGAAGAAGGGGAAAATGATGAGAAGTTAGCAGAGTTACAGAGATGGAATGTTCTTATGGAAGAAAGAAAATGAAGAAGAAAGAGAAAAGAGATGTCATTCGCACACACTGCCAGAGGAAGAAAACAAAATAAACGGCATAGACAATAATTGATGAAACTGCAAATTTCGAGACGAAGAAGAAATGGAAGGAGAGAGAGAGAGAGAGAAGGTAGCGGTTAATGGAGTGGGGAAGCTTCTTCAAAAGAAGCGTTATTATCACCGACGAAGATCTCACCAATAATACAATTTCGTCTATTCCGCCATGGCTATAAACTTCACAATTTTATTATTATCTTATCTTCTTTTCTATAAATATTTATAAAGTAATTAATTTAAAAGTAGGGATGAAAATATCCTTAAAATCTAAGGATTGAATATCAATATTAACATTGCTCCAACTTTTTTTTCTTTTATTAATGTTTGTAAAACATAAAAAACTCATTTTATTAGTTCAATATGAATAAGAATACTAATGATAATATTTATAATTTAGTTTGGGAGTAAAATCAATTTAATTATTAATCTAAATAATTTTTAAGAAAATTATTATAAATAGAAAAATATCAAAATATTTACAAATATATTAAAATTTTACTTTCTATCTTGTGAGACTACGATAGATCGTTTATCTGTGTCTATTTGGTAAAGTAATAGATGTGGTCTATTGCGGTAGAAAATAAAATTTTGCTATATTTGTAATTATTTTCAACAATTTTTCTATTTTTGAAAACATTCCTAAATTTTATAAAATTCACGATTTATAAAAATATATGTCGACATTGATATTTTGTTGATGTCTCTATAAAATTGAAATATTGATTTTAATATCAACATCGATATTTTATTTCAGATATAAAAGTAGTAAATAAATATTTAATATTTTTTCTTAACAAGTTAAAATATCATCCCATATATTATATTCACATCCGAGATAGTTTATTTCATTTTTTTTATATTTTATTGATTTTTTACGATAAATGTAGTCGATTCAAATTTTATAACTTTATTATTATTTTTTTAATATAATACAGAATTATAAGCTTTTTGGTTGATGCTATATATCAATTAAACTTTACTTACTTCAAGATTTTAGATGTTCTTTTTATCTGCTTAGAAAATTATAGCTTGGATTTGGCAGCTTGTTTCAAAGATGCTTATATTATGTATAAACAATTAATATATTTTCTTTTTTTAATACAACTATAATATTAATTTTTTATTGACATATCAATATTTTAACATTGTCGTGGATTCCACATTCGCATAAGGCTGAATTGAAATTTTCATTTCATCATTAAAAAATGTGAATTTAATATAAATAATAAATATTTTAATTTATTTTAAAAAGGGTAATAGCAGATTAATATAAAGGTTGAAAAAAAAATTGATATTTATCATGGAGTTGTTAGAGCAGTTGTCTTTGCTGCAAAGTACAACAAAATCAATTATAGAGTCATTATTAGGTTTTCAGTGTTGGAACTTCTTTTGCTTTCTTATCAAATTTATATGTTCTTAAAAAAAAATAATAAATAAATAAATTAATTAATTAAATATCTTTATTTTACTTTTAATTTGGTTTCAGTTTGATCAAATTAGCTAAACTTACCACAGTTTAAAACTAATAAAATAATGCTTTTTAAAAAAATTAATAAAACATTAATCTGTCTTTATTTGTTATGTTTTAATTAGTGTTGAGGGTTTTAGCTAGATTAATTATATTTTGAAAAAATGAAATTAAAGGAACAAAAAAAAAAAAAGTCTACATAGTAAATTATGTTAGATGATATAATGAAACTAGTTTAAAGTTTTTTATTAATCGGTAATTTAACAAATTCATATTTTGTTAGTCCTAGAAAAAATCATATTCTGTTTTGTCGCAATTTGGCAATCAGATGAGGCAAGATTGGCTGGCAATGCCATTGAACTTTTAGTGTAGTTAATTTTAATTTATGCAATTTTGAAAATTTTCATTTTAATATTCAAAATTTCAAATCGTTAAAAAAAAATATATATATATATCTAAGAATTTTTCTATTGAGTTAATGAATGGAAATTGGCGTGATAGAAGATGTATTGAAATGAAACCCTTTATATCATTGACAACTTAAATTAGTTATATAATAAAAAATTTAAGACATAATTGATATGTAACTTTTGTCGTAATTATGTTTATATTTGGTTTAGCACATTTAAATTACTTGACTTACATATCATTAAAATTGATTTTGAACTATTAAATTCATGTGTTGATAGTGATTCTAAACACGACAAACATGATTTTAACCATTTCAAAACTACTTTTAAACATGTCCAAAGATCATTGCTATAAGATAATTTTAACTCAAAAGATACCATATGGATATGTTTTTATTTTATGTGGATGGTATTAGTAATGTCTTCCAAACTTTACATGTCAGCTGGCCTATCATGTCCGTTTTTTTAATTAATATACATATATATGTAGGTGAGGATAATTTATAGTTTCGATTTAAAAGGAAGTAGCATCTTAACGGCTAAAATATATTCATATTTGACAAAATATAGACATATAAGAACTCTCTTGTTTGAGGAAAGATTGGGACAAAAAACTCTAAGTTGGTCCAATGTCTAAAACTTGCATAATTTATATCAATCAGTCAATGGTCATCAGTAAAATAATGACACATTCATTTACTCTACAAGAGTTGTCTTTAAATTTTGTTTCATTACATTTACATTATCAAAATTATTTAACATAGACTAGTCAGAGGACCACTGAAAAATTTTAAAAAGTATTTTAAACTTACATACTAATAGAAGTAATAATCACCACACTGTAACTACATTTAATAACTGTTCCATAAGTTTTTCAGATTTTTAATTTACAAGTGCCAAAGAAAAAGATTACTAAAATAAGTAAATTTAAATTACAAATGAAATATAAAATTGAAAGTTGACCAACCCTAGTGTCTCTTTTTCTTTTACGAAATTATGTCTTAAGTCTATAATTCTGGTCTAATATTCAGAATGAAGTTTATGTGTGATTAGAAATTTTAATTTTATATCTAATATATTCATGAAATAAATATAAATTTCAAATTTAAGGACTATATATATTGTAACAGTTTGGTCTATAAATTATAGTATGTAAAAATTTAGTTTTTATTCTTTAGAATTTATACGACATAGCTCCCATGTAAAAAACTGTTGTTGTTAAGATTTAACTACACATATAGACAAATAAAATAATTAGGGACGAAATTTGTTTACATCTACAAAAACTTAGCCGTTACATAATAGTGATAAAAAAATTGTAATTCATCCTTATTGACATTTTTTACGGTAAAGGATTAAATTGTTAAAAGAAATTAAAGTAAAATGACTAAAATCCCATTTGAAATAGTAATTATTGTCTTATCTACTCAACTATACTCCTTTTGATATTATAAATTTAATAAAATTTAATAATATTAATATATTAAATCATATTTAATATACAATTAAATATAATTAATTAATTAAATATAACGTAATTAATTTAATTTGAATCATATTCAAATAATATATTCTCTCACATAACCTATAGTTTTAATAAGATGAATCATATTCATATTCAATGTAAACTATAGGTTTTTATATGAATCTCATTCATATAATTAATATTTGAATCTTATTCAAATATTTATCTCTCTCATAATATAAAGTATAATTTGAATATCATTCAAAATTAACTTTATATTATAATGTATCTATATACATTATATTAATTGTATCAGATACAATTAGTTCCCTTATTCAACTTGAACTATTCAAGTTAATCCAGAATTGATTGTTAATCAAACTCTTATTAAGTTAGCAAGGGGACCTTATGGACCTATAGATTAAAAGCTCCAATGATATGAGAACAAGAGCGAGAGAGCGAGAACAAGAGCGGGAAAGCGAGAGCCAGAGTTGGTCGTGCCTTCTCTCTTGCCTCTCTAGCTTTAACTCTCGCTCTCTTGCTCTCATTCTCGCTCACTGGAGTTGGTCACGTCAAAGCTTTGAACTTACCAGGAATTACGACTCTCTGTCACTTTTCCTGTGAAGTTCTAATTAGCACTTTACGGGAAACGTGACAGAGTGCTTATTCCTTCTTGGTAAGTTTGAACTTACCGAGAAGAAATTAACCCTCTGTCACTTTTCTCGTAAAGTTTTGATCAAAACTTTACAGGAAAATTCCTTCCCAGTAAGTTCAAACTTACCCGGAAGGAAGTTTCCTGTCACTTTTCTCGCAAAGTACTGAACACCACTTTACGGGAAAAGTTCTTAGCAGTGTCGTTCTCTCCTCGCTTCTGATAGAGAAAATTCATTCTTGCTTCATTCTGATTAAGAAAATCTCGCTGGAAAAATGAATATGAAAAAAAAAAATATGGCAACATAAATAGAAATATCCGAAAAAAAAAAAAGGAAAATTACTGGAAAAGAAATAAAAAGGGTTAAAGTGGTAAATTCACGCAGTGATGACATTAGTAGAAGACCAGATTTTGAGTGTTTTTTAAAGTGAGGCCAAATTTTGAGTGGGCCTCTCAATATGGGTCATTCGTACAAATATCCCATTATTCAAGACTCGGAATGAGCCCTTAAGAGAACAATTTATTTACTTAGCCAAACAATGGGAAGAAGTGAATTCCATCTTGTAAAGATATGTTCCCACCTCTCTTTTCAAACAAATCCCCAAAATGGTAGGCTTATTGAGTTGACGATTCGGCCACTCTCACTCATACAGATCAAAAGAATTGTTCTCATAGACATGAGTTCATATCACACTCAGTATTAAGGTCGAGTTACCTATGGCCTACCAATAAAATGTTAATTTCTACAATTAACAATGTTATAAAGAGAAAGTAAACATTTTGCAGTCTCGTCTTATACAAACTCTTTATATAGGATACCTCACTCACATGTCTTTACATGAACAATTAGGATCAAATTGTTTGTAACACTTTATAAATTTTATAACAATTATAAAATTGGTCGTATTCATAGTGTTACTAGGATAAGGCACCCAACCTTATCCCTATACTACATTTTTTGGTTATTACTTAAACATGATCCCACATACATGTTTAAGTTTACATCAAATAGCCACAGATTTTAGTAGTTAATGCAAACAAATAAAATAACTCATTATTTTATCAAATAAATAATTTGTATTTACAAAGATTACAAACTACGAGAACTTAGAGAGATTTAGGACATCAGTCCCAACATTATCAACTTTTAATTTTATGTGTAATAGATTCTCAACTATTCATTGAACTCTTCCACATGTCATAGAAATCACAAAGCCAAACACATTTTAAAGTCTAGGGTTGTATTAGACAAACTTATTCTATGTTCAATATAATAATAAATGAGCTACTATTTAAAACTGATTCTATGTTCAATAATAATAAATAAGCTACTAATTATATATTAGGGCATGTTTGAATTGTTTAAACACTTTTTTTTAAAAAAGAATTGTTTAAAATAAAAACACTCATGTGTTTGGTTGTATATTTTCTCAAAAGTCTTTTTATACACAATTTTGTTTGATTTAAAATGTCAAATTGCTATGAAAGAGAACTATTAAACAATATGAACTGATCGTCGGAGTGATTGTTAGAGTTCATCACATAGGTAGTCAACAAAGGTGATCGTCGGAGTTGACCGTCGAAATTGGGCGTTGGAGGTGGTCTTTGTTGAAGTTGTCTACACGGAGTGGTTACTAGAGGTGGTCATTTGAGTTGGTTGTTAGTGAGTGGAGTCGTTAGAAACATTAGAAGGAGAGAGTGTTGGTTATTTTAACTAATGAGTTGTAAATAATGTTACTGTAGCAAGATGAAGGTTATAATAAACTTTACTCCTCATTATCTTAACATGCGCCCTAAATGTTGAGTGAACTACTAATAGCCCACCCAACCCATTCTTAAATTGGTTCTTCCAACACTATTTTAATAATTGTGGAAGTACCATAATTAAATTATTACTAACAAAATCATGTTGGAATATATTACGTTTGCCCGGTCTTGAAGTACTCCTCATTCACAATTATCATGTTTAAGGGTAATTTTTTTAAGTGTTTTTAAGGAAAAAAGGGACAATTGCCAGTATAACAATCAGACCCAAAGTATTAATAAATAAAACACAATACAAAATAATTTGCAACCATAACAAAATTTAAATCTAGTTCTCGTCTATCACTAATAGACTCTAGAGGGGATAGGGGTCTAGCAATAGATAGTCTATCACTAATAAATTTTACTATATTTAATTTTTTAAAAATGTTGTTCTATACTTAATTATCGTAAAAGTGGTAATTAACCTTTAGAAAAAGTCAAACATGAGTATGTATTTCTTATTTAAGTGTCGTTAAAAAACACCTTAAAAAGGGAAAAAAACTGAATAGTGAAATTACTTTTTCCTCAAAATAGAAGAACTCATTCATAGGAGCCCTGGTTTATTATTATTATTATTATTATTCTTTTTAATATACCAAAAATAACCAAATATTTATAAATATAGCAAAAATAATGTATTTTACTATTAATTATAAATATTTTAAACAGTTTTATCATCTAAGATAATTTTTTTTTTTTAAATACGCGAGAAATTATTTGTCCTGTTATTTGGAAAATGGAATTTGTTACTTTTTACTTTGAACTTTTAAGTATCCGTGTTTCTTCACTTTTTCTCACCTTTTGTTTTCAACTTCTCCTTTCCCTTCCTTCCTTTATCCTCGTAAAGGAAAAATTCTTCTTACTACAAAATTAGCCGATTGAATTCTTAATCTTATGGAAGGAAGTACATATGAGACAACATCACTTTGATATAAATGGTTAACAAATGTATCTTTTTTTTTTTATTTGTTTGTAAAATATATGATAGATCACTTATTATTCAGGATAATTCCGTTGGGTAACACTTTTAGAAAAATAATTAAGTATATAGCAACATTTTTAAAAATTTGCAAATGTAGCAAAATCTATAGTTAATAGACTTCTATCAGCCATCATTGATAATCTACTGCTATTAATATGGTCTATCACTAATAGACTTCCAAAACATAATCTAAATTTTGCTATATCTGCAAATATTTTAGACCTAATTGCTATAATTTCTCCTTATTTATTCTTACAACTTTACTTGTTGATATTTTTAATTTTATGAGAATTTATAACTCCTCTACTATCACTCTAATTTTTCTTGCGAAAATGAGCATATGTATTTTTTTTCTTTCAAAATCAATGATTCAAATCTACTTAATACTCCCTCACTTATTATTGTACCAAAAAATGGAAGAAGAAAAAAAGCCTCTAATTTTTCTTTAGTAAAAGGGTTAGGTGGGCTTTCAATTCAAGTATAAACCAACTTAACAAAAATAATATTTTCTAAAATTTTATAATTAAAATAAATAAATAAATAAATTTATAAATAAAAAAACTACAATGCATTGACAAATTCAATTTTGATATACCAACAACCCTGGGTCATAGATGTTAATTATAAATTCTATTCTCATAGGCAAGTCAATTGGAAAAAGAAAAAAAATAGTATTTTAAAAGAAATGAACAAATTAAAGCCAAAAGTGGTTAAGATTAAAATCATTAAAAACTCGAATTTCCTCATTTATATTACTAAAGAATATTTCTAAAAACAATATTAAATATTTGTAGATATTTTTAGTTTTTTTCAGTTTTTCTAAAAAAATAAATTAAAAAAAAAAAAAGAAGTTGACTCCGGTTTGAGATAAGTCCCCGATGGTCTCCTCCGTCGTTCAGTCGTCGTCGGCATTGCTAATCTTCTCTCTTGTTCATCAGCTCCGCCTTCTGACGGCCGATCACTGATCGGAATCGACACTCTCTCCTCCGCCTAGCATCAAACGAAACGGCATTTTCAATCTGTGCTTTTATTTTGTAGATCTCAGTCTCCGAGTTCAGCCAGTGAAGATTGATCCAAGACGAATCAGGCAACCCGAGTTTCGGATTTCTCTTGATTAGTTGAATTTTTGCGAATTAATCGAAATGAAACGTAATTGGGAGCTTAAGCACTGCTGCAATCACGAGCAAGTTGTGTTTCTGATCACCGTGTCTGTTTGTACCGTTGTTATACTAGCGGTATCTCTCTTGATTCACTGATACTATTTGTTCCTTCAAATTAATGGATCGACTGAAATATTTGAACTGTTTATAATGTGTTAGTGTTTGTTTAAATTGGAAAGCTGCAAATACTTGATTAGCATTTTATTTCAGTAACCGGGGAATTTTAACATCAACTTAAAATTTCCACTTCAGAAGTAGTGTTATCGTTTTTCTTTCTTTTCTGAGGTTAACTCTGAATCAGTTTGATTATTTTAGCTCTGGAGGACGATACTGCTGAAACCATTCAAACTTGTCACAGTGTTTCTTCATGAAGCAAGCCATGCCATTGTTTGCAAGCTTACCTGTGGCCATGTAAGATGCTGAATGAAGATTGTTTGTCTTTGATCTTGAGTGAAACACATGTAATTAACTTGCGTTATCATGTCAATTCTAAAATTTTTATTGATGCTTTACTATTTTGGATTGGAAGCCCTGGGGCATTGCAAAGATTATTATCTTATTGGTACTTTTTGTGGCTTTAGTATAATTCATGTTGATCAGTTTGTTTCATTACCTTTCTTGGTTTTGCATTAGTATATAAATTCTTCTATCATCTATTGTAAAACTTTTGAGATATTTTATTTAACATGCAAGTCTAATATTTAGTTTATTTATCTCACCATCACCGTACCACTTTCTGGGCTGAAGAAATGGAATCATCAGCAAGATGTCTATGTTGCATTTATCCATAATAAACAGTGTTTCCGTATATCTAAGTTTATTATCCTGTAAACTCGAAGAAAGCAGATGAGTTACCTTACACCTATTAAGTTTATCTAAATTTGATCCTGTTTAGTCGTTAGGCATCGAGGTTGTACACTTTTGAGTAATCTCAGAAAAACCGCTTGTCCTTGTAATCTGTGGCCTTGAGAAATATTGCTATGCAGACCCCTTGTTAATATAGGTTGATTTAATTTCTGACCAACATGCCAAAATTGTCATTAGTTAGTGTAATCATGATGAAGTTAACTGCTTCAAGTTTCCAGGTAGAAGGAATTCAGGTTCATGCTGATGAAGGTGGCGCTACACAAACACGTGGTGGCGTGTATTGGTTGATCTTGCCAGCCGGATGTCTCTCTCTCTCTCTCTCTCTTTCTCTCACACCCACATTTGATGTGAATGATACCAGCTGATTACTCTATTTTCATTGTAGATATTGGATCATCATTCTGGGGGATGCTCTTAATACTAGCATCTACAAATCTTCTTACTTCCAGAATAGCTGCAGGGTGCTTTCTTGTTTCTCTTCTTGTTGTACTTTGTGTAGCTAAAAATGTAAGTAACTATTTTCATATTTTCAAATTATCTGTTAAATGCGTTAGTTTCTGCAAGCTAATTTGTGCATTTGTGCTCTTACCGGAAATTAGAAAGTAAAATTGAAACAATCAGGAACTTGGTTTCATGGGGAATCTATTATCTCTTGCCTTTGAAGATGAATTTTAGATTTGTTTCTCTCTCATTTCTGCCACTAGTTCCCAACCTTTCTATGTTCGCTGTGTTCAAATTAAGGTTTCTAGCCTGAGCTTTAAATGCTAAAAGAAGCTATGTAGAGAAATCTGGAGATGCTTATATTTTAGGTAGACAACTTACTAGTTCCTTCTCACTCAATGCATTTTAGCTGTTTTTTTAAGTATAATAGGGTGAGAAAGATTTGAACCACAAACTTTTTAGTTGCTAATACATACTGTAGGACAGTTAAGCTATGCTCGTTTTGCTGCATTTTAGCCTTTTTGATGTAACATATATGATATATCATACTATATTAACTCCATTTCATTTATTGTGGTTGTGCGTATGATTCTTTCCTCTCTTCTGAGGATAAATCATAAATATCATTTATTTTACCTCGGTATTATGTCCGCCGGTAATTTAACAATAGCTAAGCTTATTGACTATTGTTTTTGTGTTCTTTACGGCCATTTGCAGTGGACACTTCGCGGACTGTGCATTGGTGAGTATCAAAGCCTAATACACCAAACTTGTTGGCTGTAAGCCCTTGAGTGATGTAGGCAATACAATGTAGGTCTCTTATGAAATATTCTCATCTTGTGCCATCAGGATTCATCATTTTTCTTGGTGTCATCTGGGTCTTGCAAGAAACAACGAAAGTGCGTGTTCTTCGTTATGTAATCCTCTTTATTGGTAAAATTTATCTCCTTTTACATCACTCCAGAATTTCTTTCATGTTTGTGCAGAAGCTCATTGTATACTTCGTCCAAACTCACAATGAGATGGAGACAAAGACTGACCATTTTATTTATCAAAACTGCAGGTGTAATGAACAGCCTGTTCTCAGTTTACGGTATAGCTTCAAAATACATCCCACTTTATCAATTGTTACTGCTATATTAATATTTTGATGTTCTTCTCAGATATTTATGATGACCTAATATCCCGAAGAGTTCATTCAAGTGATGCTGAGAAATTTGCAGAAGTGTGTCCTTGTCCATGTAACGGTGTTGGATGGGGTATTATTTGGTGAGTATCTTATATTACCCATATTACCAAAGGAACTAAGGAAGATGCTTATAATTGAATACGAAATGCAGGGGTTTTATATCTTTCATCTTTCTTTGTGGAGCTATGTACCTTGGTCTTGTGATCTTGTCTTGAGGTACGTACATTCAGCTTCTCCTACGTGACTTGATTTTCTTTCCCTCCCTTTTAATAGCTTTTGATTTAAGGAACCAATTATAATCCCAAAGGTCGATAATTTGACCATATTCTTGTAGTGGTTGAACTAAAAGAGTTTTGATTTCCACTTCACATGCTAGTTTTCCGACTGCATGGCCAGGTTCGGCTACTTTTATTGGCAAAGAAAAACTCAACTAATTCTTTGGATGTCATGGGAAGATATGAACAACCTGGATTTTTCATATAAGAGAACGGACGTTGTTGTAGAACTGTCTTCATATTCGACAGTTGGAGAACACTGTAATTTGATTTTTTATTGATTCACAGAGTTGAAATAATTTATTGCCATAAAAAATTGTACGACGAATTAAAAGACATACATTACTGTAATTATACATATAGAGATATGATAAAAAGTTTAAATGCCCCTTTTGCATCCTCAAACTCTGCAATTTGCTCAATCAGGTTCTAATGTTGAATTTACTCCATCAGGTTCTAATGAGGTTTCGAAGTGATTTTAAACTCATTAACAAAATCACTCCACGTCTTCACAATTAGTTCTACACTTTTATATGCAATTTAATAACATCTACATTGATTTTGAATAATTAAAAAAAAGTTTCAAAATGATCTTAAAGATGAAAAAAAGTAATTTTAAAAATGACAACTCATTTTAATAATTTAAAAAATCATTCACAAGCCATTAGTATTGTGGAATATCACGGTATTGAGAACTTTTGGAAAAAGGGAAAAAAACAATCTGAATATAAATCATTTTGGTGAGAAATGTATAATAATTGGAAGATATATAAAATAGAGCATCACAAGAAAGGAAAACCAAACCTACATTTACTTTTCTGAAACAAGAATTAATTTTAGTAGTACTTAAAATTCTTTTCTTTAAAATTAAAACCACATTTTTATACATAAAAAATCATTTCAAAGCAAACCCATAATGCTAACCACGGATAACAAAGCTCATCATTTAACTGAAACCAAGATATCGAATGACAAAATCGAATATAGTGAACATGAATAAACAAGTTGTGCATCCGCGATTCCTTTTATTGTTGTGCGTGTTAACGTCTGGGAGAATTGGAAAGTTTGAAATAAATTAAATAAATTCAAAAAAAAAAAGTAGAGAGAATGTCACTAAAACCGGAAAATTAATCCAATGTGATAAAAGAGTGGTTCAAGATCACAGATTCAAAAAAACGAGGTCTCAAAATCTATTACTTGAAATCAAAATTGAAAAGCTCCCACCTGATTGCAACCCTATCATAAATAAATATTAGGAGGAAGTGTGCAACATAAGGTGTCTTAAGCCTCAGTAATTGGGTACTCAAAAACAACGTCTTTTCCAGAAAGCTTCCTGTAAACGGCAGCAAAGCTCTCCAATTTGTACTCAGTGTTATTCCGTTCTTTAGGATCCAAGAAGACCTGAACAAAATTTTAGAAGATAAGTCAGAGATCTTAGAGAATACAAATACATCATTCTCAAATACAATAACCAAAACAAAGTAATTACCTTCATGATCTTTGATCCATCAACTCTGTATCTAACACGCTTTCCAACAATCTCAGCAGGCAATACAACATCCTCAAGCATAGCCTCGTGAACAGAAGTGAGGGTACGGGTACGGGGCCTCTGAGCTGCCGATCCTTTCTTTGGTGGCCTCAAAATCCTCCTAGTAGCTATCAGAATTACGTCCTATCATAGAATAACTATGGCTTATGAACAAATAGAATATGAAAATACAGACGGAACAAATATGTATAACACAAACTTATGTCTTATTTGGATCATAAGGCTCAGTCTTTGTAAAATGATTGGGCAATACTATCAATTTTGCGTTTGAAAGCATAAAGCAAGTTAAGTAACATAATGCCAAAAATGCTGGGTGTTGGAAACTCAATCCATCACTACTTTACCACAAAGGCTTAAAGGACGTTGATAACAAATTAATGAACAAGCCAATATTTATAAAACACTTAATGATGATGTTAATTATTATGTTCAATTATAATAATTAGGTTTTTTTTATTTCTATCCATTTAAATTATTTAATATATGGCATACACTTCTCCTTCCAAGAGAAGGTTGAAAGAGGAAGAGCAATGACATATACAAGTGAAAACCATAGAGACCATTGAAATATCACTGCTACTGTTAATCAATCTCTAGAGTGATATGCAACATAAAAATAGTTTGGACCATTGATTACGACAGGTTTAGATACTACTTGGCCGAAGATGCTAACTAGACATAGTCAGTAGTGTAATTAAGTAATCACCATAATTAAACTAAACCAGAAAAAAAGGGGTTCTCTAATCACCTTCCCGCTAAATTTCTTTTCAAGCTCTCTAACAAGCCGCAGGTGAATCTTGCGGAAGGCCTTCCTCAATCTGTATGGGACATAGACCACAACTGCCTTGCGGTTTCCAGAAACATCAACTTGGCTGCAAAGGCATTATGAAATATTAAGTTCACAGGAAAACAAGTCTATAGGAAAAAAAGAACTCTTATTTATCCTTCTCTTACATTGCAGAATTAATGTAAAGATCCTTCAGGTCACTTTTAAGCTCGGAGTTGGTGTTTTCCAAATCAAACAATGCCTATAGAGACGAAGAATAATCAGTCCAGACAAACACAAAACACTGTCAAGGTAAGCAATCAGCAGATATTTAAAAAATTCACCTGAGCAACAGTTTCCTCAAATTCTGAGGGGTCGACATCATTATCCTTGTGGATCTTCTTCCTCGCCGTAAACATCTTTTCGAGTCAAGCTACATATCATGAATCATGCACACCTCAAAACAAGATTTTTGCGGAATTTCGAAGGACCGTTGGCATAAAATAAAACATAAATTGCCAATAAATAATGAAGACAAACGAGATTAATTTCACAAATACGAAAATAAATGTGGAAAATTACAAAACAAAACCATCTGCAGTTGAGCATTGACACTCTATGAACTCTAACATTAACGATACAGCTCCAATTAAGCTAAGAACAATCACAAAAAAAGAGAGCTCCGCATTCATTACGCCCTTAAATCTCCCGAGGGAAAAAAGTACCAAACCAAATCCATTTTCAGACTATCTATATGGCCGCAATTCTCGAGTAAATTCATTCAACAAAAGCACAAACGAGAAAAAGAAAAAAAAAAGAAAAAAAAAAAAAAAAAAAAAAAAAAAAAACAAGCGTAGTTGAATCAATGTGCAAGTCAAGCTAAACGTTCAGATTCAGATTGATGAAGATTGAAACCTGTAGAAAAGCTGGAAGAATGAGAGGAAAGGCACTTCCAACCGAGTGTGAGGAACTAAAAACCCTAGAAAACCCTAAGAATCGTTAGCGAGGGAGGATGGGCATATAAAAGGACCGACTGAACGGTTGAGATGGCTACTAAAATAATGAACGGTCCAGATATAGCATTGCGGATCGGGTTGATATTTGACCCGTTTGAGAACACACTTAATTATTATTAATTTATTAAACCTTAATTAGCTGCGTCCATTTTCGAAAGTAAGGTCCAATTTTATTGGGTCAGGCCTTTCGTAGTACTGGACTCTTATGGTTTTCAAGTGGGCCGAACTATGGTTATTGAGATTGGATTGGGCCCAGCCTTAAAATATCTATCCCGGACCGTGGACCCAACCGCACCTACAAGTTTTTTCTTTCCTGCACACCTATAAGAATTTGTGTTTGTGGTGACCAACTTGAAATAATGAAAAGTTAAAAAGGCTGAATTTAGTTCCAATGGTATTAAATTTTCATCAATGTGTCAATATCTTTATTTATATTTTTGCATATTCATAGGCTCTTCATCAACATAAGGAATGGATCAACATTTTCATCATATCATAAAGAAAAAATTTTATATAACAAAGCAAAATAACCGACCAAATGAAAAATATAATAGACATAATAGAATTTTTATTTTGTTTAAAAAGGAAGATGTTTCATTAGTAATATTAATATATATTCATTGTTTTGTATTTTTATGATCTTCCAGCACGTTCAAACAACTTCAACATTTTATCAATAATTTTATTGACATTTCTATAATGACACCTCGACACGTTACATTTTAAAGTTTGGTTTCAAAAAACATAAATTTAAAAATAATAAATTCCGTAAATAATAAAATTGTATCATATTCTACGTTTTCAAACTTCTAATCTTCTAAGTGACATAGTTAATTATTATTTGTTCGTTTAGCTCTCTTATCCAAGCCAACTCATTTTCTCCAAAGCACATCATTGATCTTCATTATGATTACGTCACTAAGGTGCTTGCCATATCTTTGTTTTGGCACCTATAGATTAAATTTAATTCTACAGACATGACTAATCAAAGATGTTACTCTGTTGAAAACAAATGTTACTCTATATTTACATATTTTCACACTTGTATGATATTGTTCACTGTAGACATAACTCATCATAGCTTCACTTTTGGTTCCATCTAAAAATTTCATGATGGTTGTCTTCAATTGTATGCTCATAATCTTTCTTTCTTTCTCATTGGTTTCACTCATGATTTAAATATACCTTCAATTTTTTTTTATTAACTAATGTGAGACTTTAGTTACATTTCCAACAATATATATGAACCTATCAAAAATCGAAGTATTAGAATCCAACAATAAGATTGAGAGAAAATTACATCCAACTACTTAAATTTCTATGTACACTACATTATTGGGTTTTGACAAAATATTAAAAGTGCAGTTTGTCCCACATTAAGAAAAATAAAGAAAGTGATGGGCTCCTACAACTATAAAAGGAGTCTATGCCTCAAATTTCAAGGTGTTTTAGTTATAAACACTTTTAAGTTTAGTATGTTAACTCTATTTAAATTCATTTTGTATTCTCTAATTTGAGACTGGAAAAAATGTGAGTAGTCAAAAGTTTTGAGATAATGCTCTTGTAATTGGGATCGGGAGAGGATTATTGTATGTGATTGTAACAATTTTTCACATAGTGGATTTCATTAAATTTTTGTGTTTCCAATTTTATTATTTTTCTTTTAATTTCTCTATTATTATTATTATTATTATTATTATTATTTTTTTTTTTTTTTTTTTTTGCTTATTCCTGGGGATTTTTCCCAACATACATGTGTTGTATAATTAACATATTCTACATAATAAATATATGTAAGAAAAGTGAAGTACCTAAACAAAAACATGTGAAAAAACGTGGAAATCAAAGTGTTTAACATATTAAATTGAACTAAATGTGAAATTGTTTTTTTTAGAAGGTTTCTATATCCATTGTAACATTAAAATGGAATTTTACCTACATTATTCGAATCTCTCTTTTAATGCCAATTGACTTGTTGCAATTACATTATCTTTTTTAATATATACTTTATAATGTAAGGAATTATCAATTAATAAGGAGGTGAGAACAGCCAAATAAAGTTTAGTTGGTATGAAGATTTTTGATGAGTTTGGTACTTCTCAAATCTTGACCAGTCAAACCGACTATTAAAACAAAAGCTAAGTTTTAATCATGATTGATGGCCTCATGTCTAATATTATAATGTAATTAATTAATTAATCAATCAATGTAGGCTAACATACCCACTATATCTAGGTTAGTCCACTCCTAGGCTTGTCTTACATAAATAATTTGAAAGCTGATTCGTTATATTAGCCAAATTCAATGTATAAATTTCCTTAGTTATCTTTTAAATACTGCATCGATTAAATCTAGAAAATTCTAGCTAGCCAACATTAAACATGGTTTAAAATTGATTTAAACAAATACTCTTATAAGTCTCCATCAAGAGTTATGAAATTTGAATTTTGTGGAACTCAAAATATGTAATTAAAAAAGTTATAGCACACTATAGTATGGTTTATAACTTTAAGAATCTTAAATTGGTTAATCTAAAAGAAATAGCTAATAGAATTGTATATTTAAAAAATAAAAATAGACTCACATCTTTAATCTAAAAAAAAAAAATGAAAATAGTCCATGAGTATTCTAGTTAAATTATGTTAGTTCATGAACAAGAGTTATAATTTTTTTTTTTTTTTTAATTTATAGATGGTACACTAGCAGTAGTAATAATAATAAAATAAAAGTTTAACAGCAAAAGTTTATGTAAGTTAGATTTGTATGGTTGGTAGGATTAATTGGACAAATAAATTCACATACCAAATATAAGTTTAAAATCACCTATTTGATTCATTAATTAAAGGTTCAAGGTTGAATTTTAATTTCAACATAGTTATCTTTTGTTTTTTAAAAATTGTAATATATAGTATCATGATTTGGTAAAATCTTTTTATTTAAAAGAAAAGGCTAAATCTCACATTAATCATTTATAGTGCCAAAATAAGCATAGTTCAATTGTCATAATGCTTATACTAAAAACGTCAAAACTTCACATGTTGTCCTTAAATACGTAGAAGAGTTCTATATCAAGATGTTTTTTTGGAATGTCTTCCCACTTATGTCAAACTTGTTTTAAAGAATATGGCTAGCTCTAATATTTGTCTGGTTTGGAAAGGAGGTAAAGAAATTATTGCTCATGATTTATTTTATTTTATTTTATTTTTGTAAGAGGGCAAGGCAAATATAGCGTTTACTTATTTCCAAATTTGAGAAAGTTTGTCACCCATCTATGTCATATTTAAGAAACTCTGAGTTCCAAGCGATGTGTGTAGTATCATGACATTATACGTGGAATGACAAGTTATATTAGGATAAAATCCTTAATCTCCTCAAGTCGAGATATACGAGGGGCATGCCTCATATATTGACCATTTTGCTAGGCTCGTCTCCTAGGCTCATTTTGGCATTAGACAATGTGTTTTTGGGCTAAGAAATGTGCAGACATGTCCGTTACATATTTTGGTTAGATGAAGCTGAACTTGAGTCAAGACCTAAACTAATCATCTTCTCCTAAGTCAGTTTTGGTCTTAAAAAATTCTACTATTAGCTTAAATCTTGTTATTATTTATTTATTATTATTTTTTTTTTGTCTTATCATTTTTATTTCTTCTATTTTATGTCGATTATGTCTTTCAATCTAAAATAATTTTTCTTGTTTTTAAGGTGAAAGAAAGAAAGGGAAGAGACCCGATTCCATGAATCCATTCACGTAGGGACAAAAAAATTAAATAAGCTTAATTTTGCAGCCGCCAATTACTTCATAAGGTGGTGGCTATCGTCTCCAACTTTTCCTTATTGACTTCCCTTTCATTTATTATTTTACCTTTAATTTTCATCACCTTCCTCTTTTCTTAAACTAAACACACCTACTTGCCTCCCACACCAATTATAATATTATATCACTTTGGACCATATATTATTATTTTTTTAAATGAAAAATATTTGCATTTTATCCTAACCTAAGTATGTCATGCATTATGTAATCTCTGTTGTGGCCTCATTAGAATGTAAATTGAAAATTCAAACTCTATATATTCAAAATCAACTTTACTCCTATTTTCTTTCTTTCTTTTGACTGTGTTGCTTAGTTTCTTGGTAGATTTTTCTATGACTTAGTATAATTTATTAACTATTCTAATGATGAGTTATTTCTTTTCTTTCTTCCATTAAATAAAATAGGACTTCTTCAAAGGTTGCATCTTGGTGGCATTACTATAATATTGCTAGTTTGACAATTACCTGTTTTAAATTTTTTCTACTCTTCTAATACATATATATATATATGGACTATTTTTTCTTATTTAAAATTAAATATGATGAATTGAAGTTTAATTTCATAATTATAATAAATGTCAATATCTTTGGACTAAATGATTTTCATGATAACATGAATTAAAGTAACATGCCATAATCCATGATAATGTTTTAGTAAGACATTCTAACTCTCTCCCTTTGCTTTCATTTAAAACTTAATTAGATCTCTTGATGAGGAGAAAAAAAAGCAATTGACCAATCCTTAGAATTTTATCTTTATATATACACACCACACCTCACACTAGAGTGCTTAATTAGGGAATTATCTTTTACTTAATTGATCTAATAAAATAATAGGTCTAAAAGATAAAAGAGCAAATAATGTAGATGAGTCATATTAATAATAATATTAAATTTAACATGAATTACTAAATACTTTTTTCAATAGAAATCGAGGGTTATTGAAAAATGAAAAATATTAGAAATATTGGCAATGAGTAAATATAAAATGCTATTAAGAATCAAACATAACACTCTTGATAAATTTCGGGTTTATTTAATTTAGATGATTCTTATGAATTTAGTAATTTTTATAGTTTTTTTCTAGAATATTATTCATTAAAAAAAAATCGGTCTATACACCATATATTTATAAATATATTAAAGTTAATTAACACTTTTTGTCACAGGTCAAGAATTTGCTTAAAATGCAAGCTACCTAGACTTAGAAAGTAGTCAATTTGAAAACAAATTGCATAAAAAGTTCTATTTTTTACTAGAAAGGATAATTTTATAAAAGAACTTTATAGATGCTTTGAATAGTATGGAAAAAAAAAAAAAAAAAATCAAACTAGAATGTAACATCATTTTAGTGAAGAGTGACATATCATTGTAGCTTCTATGTGATGTGTGATAATAAAAGTAACCTTTCTAGTTACTTTAAATATATTAAAAATATATACAATTTTAATTTTTGGTCAAAAGAATTTCCCACTAGATGTATCTTATGAATTAGGCCATGGGTTTGCAACTGGCAATTAATATTCTAATTTATTTCACATGTTTTTACTTGTTAAAATCCAGTATATTATTCTTTAGAGAACTTATAAACCTATCCAATGAGTAGTTTATATATACTCCATATAAATGAAACTTTTATTCATGGAGATTAAGATTAAAAATATTTTGTAAATATTAATATGTTAGAAAAAGTTATAATATTCAAACTCAAACATAACATGGTGTAATAGGTATTAGATATGAAAATAACCAAAGCTTTGAAAAAAATCTCAAAACCTTTGGAGATTCAAAACGTAGTCAATACACGCTTCTGATAACCATTGTCTTCAAGATAATTATTCGCTCCACTTGCTGCAAGTAGAGTACAAAAATCGTCTTAGCAGGATACAACGACTATCTCTGGTAAAACTATAATCTTGAACTACTCAAATCGGGTAGAACTCTTAGCTTGCTCTCAACTCAACTCAAGATGAAAAGAAATAAAGAAAGGAGAGAATTCTTCACTTTGGAATGGGATACCATAAATGAAGAAACAAATTGTTATTTATGAACTAACAGCTTAATGACTCTCCAAAATACATAATAAAATTAAATTGAGTTGTTATTTGACCAAAATCAAACATAACTCGTTCAAAATTGAAGAAACTACAAATTTGAATTTCATATATGTTAACTTTGTACATTAAACATCGTCTTAATTTGATGATTTCAATCCAATTTGAAGTTTCTAACAATAAATTTAATCTACACAATTAAATTCATGTGTATGTTTTAGATATTCACAAAAGTTTCACTTCCTTTCCCTATAAATATTCAACAATTTTCACTTGTTAAATAACAATATTAAATTACTTTTATAATTAACATTTTATATCATCTAACCTATTTAATATACTTTTTTATTATTATTAATTTAGTTGTTTATAATTAATATTTTTTTATTAATTTATACTTATTTTTTTAAAAAATTACATTTCACTATTACTTAATTAGGTGTTTGAATGAATGAATTTATTTAAAAATAAATCAAATAGTTCTAATTTTAATTTTCGATTAAATTTCATGAAACAAATGTGAAAAAAAAAATATTTAATTCCAAAAGTTACTTATTTTATATATTCAAACACAGGTATTTGAATATCTTATATGTTTAAATTTCAGCTATTCGACTCTTAGATCTTTATCATTAGTACTTAAGAAACAAAACTCCATTTGAAAATATATATATATATATTCAATTGTATTTTTTTTTATATAAATTTTGTTAATTAAAAATCACTATTGGTTTCTAAACTTTAGTAAAAGTAACGATTTGGTGTCTAAACTTTCAAAGTAATGATTTAGTCGATAAACTTATTAATTGGTATCAATTTGGTCCGTTAAAAATTTTGTTAGTTTGCAGTACAGACTTCGTGATTACTAACACACTCATATGCCAATTGAGCCATGCTTAGTTTGATTTATGCAATTCGTGTTAGATAGTTTATTATTTCATACAAATTACATTTATTTTAGATAGATTTGTGTTAATGCATACGTATGCATTAACACCCAAAAAGTCGGTGATTCTACTATTCCTATCTCTATTGTTTTAATATATATACACACAATTATACTTTAAATTTAAAATTAAAAAAAAAATTGTCAAAACACTCTATAAGAAGAAAACAACAAGATCGACCACGCAACCGACTAAATTCATCATTCAAACAAACACTAAAATTTATTCCAAAATGCGATGTTGCTTTGACTTTTGAGTTGTTGGATAGGACCTTATATCAAATGTATTTGAATAATAATCCAAAATTTGTTCATGATAAATATGACAGTCAACATCACAATCAAATGGCTTTCATGGTTGTATCAAATTCATCATCGCATAGATAAGGTCCATGAGATCAACATGACCATTATTATAATTTGTAAATGTGTAATTTCCATATGCATTTTAGCTACAAAAAATTATCTCACATATGTATTAGAAAAGATTGAACTGAGGTTTATATTATACTTCAAATTACAAAGTTTTATAAAGTAGATTTGATGAGAAGTTTCATTCTTATAAATATTACCATTCAAACAATTTCTACTACTACATTTTGACTAGTTTAAACTATACTAGATCGACTTTGTGTCACCATTAATAAGAAAATCGAGTTGAATAATTAGTTTGGACTCTAAACTTTAAAGTTTTGGTCTATTTAGCCTATATATTTCAAATTTTTAATAAGTCCTTGAAAAACTTTTCCAACATCAATTAGTTAATTAAATCATTCCATTAGAAACTCAATGTAAGTGTGACATTGATGGAACAAATATAATAATATTCCGTTAATCTATGTTAGACCCAACAAATTTAGAAATGTGTTTAAAAAATGTACAAAGTGTACACTATTTTCAAATCATAAATTACAATTTAACAAAAAAAGAAAAAAAATCAATACAAATACTTGACCAATCAAATATTTAAAATTAATACACATTTGGGAAAGGGAAAATATTTGTTATTTTTCACATAAATAAATTAAAATTTTAAAATAAAATAAAATAAAACGCTACGTTAATCTTCCACCAAAAAAAAAACCCCCCAATTAGCTGTTTAATTTCTAATTAGAATTGCCACAATCCGTCAAAGTTCCATAAGCAGCCGCCAAAAGAATCGTCGTCGTCAATCCAATCCGTTAACTGCATCCCGGAATCTCCAATTGGGTATTCAAAATTCGCCGCCGCCGTCTCTCCGCCGCCGTGGTTCCAAGATGGGACGTCGGAGAATGGATCGGAAACTTGCGAGATGTCCATAGATTCCGAACTGGTGCTATTTTGCTCCTTGTCGAAATGGCGACGGTTCCCATCGCCGGCTGCCGGCAGCGAGTCTGAATCGGAAAGTTGAGGGGTTGGGCACGGCGGCGGTGGAGAAGAAGATGAACATTCGTTTATTTGATTAAACAATCTAGGGATCCAAAAGCGCCTGATAATGTCTTTGAATTCTGGGCTGTTGGTCTTGATGTTAAGAAGCTTGGCTTGTTTTTGCACTCTAGTTCTCCAATAATTCTTTATTTCATTGTCTGTTCTTCCCGGTAATTGTTGTGCAATCTTCGACCACCTAATCGAAATTATAAAAAAATGACGATATTTTACATAGTAGAATTTTAATCATTTTAAGATTAGTAAAAAAGAAATTGTTATCATTTCTCAATAGAAAATTTTTAAATTTATTCAATTCACCAAATTGTCCACAAAGTCTCACTATATATCTTAATGAGTAGAAAAAAAAGTTTGTACTTCTCATCCTAATAAAAAAGGCTGTTAAAAACCAATTTTAGTCTCTAAAGTTTTGTGAAAGTAACAATTTAGTCACTGTACTTTAAAATTCATAATGATTTAGTCCCTATCCTAGAAATTAGTGCTATAATTTAATAAGATTTTTGCATAAACAAATTAAGAGACTCGATATTTTTATATACATACAAAGTCTACATTATAAATATAAAAAAGAAATGACATTTAATTTTGATGATTTTTTTTATTACGTTGATGACTAAATTATTACAAATTTATAAGTACAAAGATCAAATTGTTATATACTAAAGTTTAGGGACTAAATTGTTACAAAATTGAAAATATAGGAACTAAATCGTTACAAACCAAAGTTGAGGGATTAAATTGCTACTTTACTAAGATCTTTTTTAACGTAACAAAAATTCAATTAACAAATTTGATTTAAAATATAAAGTTTTCAATTGTGTTTTATATATCTAATTATTTTTCCTTGAAAAGTGGCCATCTTTGTTTAACATCTTTCCCAACACAAATATCCTCCTTCAATATATATGAACCTAGCTAGCTTAACATGGGAGTTCTTCGAATTACAAACACTTTTTGTAAAAAATAAAAAATAAAAAATAAATAAATAAATAAATAATAAAAAAGTTGGAGAGAGAAATTCTGATTAAACAAATATAAAAAAAAAATGAAGAATTAATTGTAGTGAAATTACCTATTGCCCCATCTGGAATGAAGGTCAAGAATCAAAAGCTGTTCTTGAGGAGAAAGATTTCCTCTCTTCACTTCAGGTTTTAGATAATTAAGCCATCTCAATCTGCAACTCTTCCCCGTCCTTCTAAGCCCTAATTTAAATAAAAACCCACAATAATTTTAATTAACACACCCAAAATTATCTTTTAATTAATTATTACAAAAAAAATAATAAAAAATTACCTGAACGAACAGCAAGCAAATTCCATCGGCCTTCACCATGGACAGAAATATAATGAATAAGAAGAGAATCTTCCTCAACACTCCATGGCCCTCTTCTAATCTCGCTAATTTTGTTGTCTTTAATAACACCAAACGACGACCCACTACTGCTCTTGCTCTGGCTCTTGCTCTTGCAATGAGAAGCCATTAAAGAACACAAAGAATTTTTTTTCAATTTCTTCAAACACACACCCTTATGCTATTTATATAATAACAAAAACTTAATAAAACGTGAGTTCTTTCAAGTCTGCTAAGAAAGGGCTAAAGAAGTAGTAGTATTTTTCACGTGCTCAAATTCCCTTGCTTACATCATATATTATCTCTTTTAATTAATTCCATCTTGAATATATTATTTATGAAGAATAAGGAAGAAGATTTAGGATGAGGAGGACTTGTAAAGACTGCATGTGCATGGGTTTGCTTTAAGGAAAGTGAAACGAACCCCAAAATTTAATTTCATGGGATTTTTACTAGGAAGTCAAAAGAAGAGGCTTGAATTTGAATTTCATTTTTATTTTTATTTTTATTATTTTAGAGAGATTTCTTTTTTCCCTGAGAATTTTGGATTTTAATTAATTTAATTGTGGTGATTAATTAGACAATACTAAATTGATAATTGATTATATTAGGCTATGTGTTTTGTGTTGGCGATTCGATTTTTGGTCAAGGAAAAAGCCTAAATGAATTCTTCTTTCTATAAATATTTAATCTTGTAGATATTTTTAAGTTGCAATGTTGTCCATTTTATAAGATATGATGGCTATTTTTAAAAAAAAAATTTCCTAGTTGTTGCCTTGTTGGACAGATTATTATTATTATTATTATTATTATTATTTTACTCTCATAATTTGCATAAATTAAGCTATAGGATAGTGTTGAAATGCTGAGACCATTGCTTTTCAAGAATATTGTTTGACCCTAGTTGTTTTTAAGTCGGAATTAGTTCATACATTTATATTGATTTACCTTTGTTGTGCTAAAAAAAATTTGTTTATTTGATCCATTGTAGATAACTATTGTTTTCCTTTCATTCTTGTGTAAGACAAACTTAGTAGTAGAAAATCTAATATTCTAAGGAGACATTTCGGGTTCTGAATTGATTATTATAGTCTGTAGTACAGACTATTTTAGTGTGGATAAAAAATAAACACGATGACAACAAGAGAGAGATAATGAGTAAGAAATAGTAAATACAATAATAAAAAGGAATTTGAAATAGTAATACTAGTTAATTGGAGGTTATAATTGTACAAAGTATTATAATTGAAGCTTAAAGCATAGCCCACTCCATCAACCTCGAGTTGATGACCCAAACACCCCTACTTTCCAACAGGAAACAAGTCTTTACACCCCGTTTTGTAACCATTTTGTTTTCTGATTTTGAAAATTAAGCCTATAGACACTACTTCCACCTCCAAATTTCGTCATTTTATTGTCTAGTTTTTACCAATAGCCAAAATTTGAAAACTAAAAAAAGTAGCTTTTAAAATTTTATCTTTGTTTTTGGAATTTGACTAAGATTTCAATCATTGTACTTAAGAAATATGCAAATCTTTGTAAGAAATGTTGAGAAAATAGACTTAATTTTTAAAAACCAAACCAAAAACGAAATTGTTACCAAACAAGGCAAGTTGCCAAATTTAACCTAAATTTAAGAATATGTTTTCTAAGAAGTAATTTGAACTTTAAACCTCTTATTTTGTCGAATGGAATCCAAAATTTTAATAAGTGGGAAGGTATTAGATTTTCAATCACTTTGTCTGTTGTTTTGCCAAAATAATAATAATAAATAATGTGATGGCGCACTTGATAACGCAAACAACTTTAGAAACACGAGTCTTCAATTATTCAAACTTCTTATCCTAAGTGACTCAATTGAAGTGTGTATAATGATGTAATAGCATAATTTGGTTGGTTTGTGATTTGTATGATTGTTTGTTCTAATAATAATAATAAATAAATAAATAAAATCATTATGCCAATATCAACACAACTAAGCAGTAAAGACATTTATCTCATCCCTTTAGATTGAAAGTTTAGGGAATTTTCAGTGAGTGATATGAAAACACAAATTTAAAAACAAAAATGGATAGTGAATGAAAGCTAGAGTCCCATAACCTATTTAGTGTTTTACTCAAGTTTATAGCAAATTTAGAAATTGTAATTCAGGTTTAAAAAGTGGTTATAAATGTGCTTAATAATATGTTTATAAACAATAAAATAGTTGTTATTAAAAACTAAATCTTTGGTAAAATGGTGAAATACCGCTGAATAGCACTTTGAAGTAGGCCGATAAAAACGCCCAAGCCTAATAGCGGCCCAACTACAAATCCTAAATAGATATTGGCCCATAATGAAAGCAATTACAATGGTTTTAGGTCTACCTCAAATCAAATTGATTGCACCTCTCATTGAAACCGTTCTTCTTAATATTTGTTAATATGTTGGTTTATTGTATTTACATTTTAGAAATATTTAGAGAATTGACCTACTTCATAACTAGGTTTCTCCATAAATTTGGGACAATTTGATCAACTTTTGGATACAATATCTCTCATATTTAAATTTCGTATTAATTTATTATTAAAATAATAAAAATATCAATCTGAATATAGTTTTAATTTTTTATAGATTTTATTTTTCAAATAAACATTAATTACACTATATATATATCATTATCATTGATAAAATTGGGGTGTCATCTAATGCTATATTATTTTATTTATTAACTAATATGATATATATTTCTAAAATTAAGGAATACAATATCGTAGTTGCATTTTTTCCTTACATATAAAATCCGACTTCTTTTTTGCGTCCGAGGTCAAAAGTATATTTAATATATTATAATATATATGATTAATGGTCTTATACCATCCCTTATTATTATATTGTGGTTTATTATATATATATATGATAGTACATTATTTCCATGAAGGTTGATTATGAACCTGAATTAAAAGTGTATTTAATATATTACAATTTATATGATTACTCATTTTGTAAATTTTATTATATACTGTAATTTATTCGGCATGTATACTACGATATATTGTATGATATATTCAAATTATACAACCATTCATTCAGTTGAAAAATGTCTACTAATGTATTGCAATGTATATTATACATGATGTTGAATGTTTTATTATATATCGTGTTTTATTTAGCATGTTTTTTCAATTATATGAATTTCACAAATGAAAATCTTCAAATGTTGGAACTTCCCATAGTGGTTGTGGTGGAAAAGCAACATTTCGTAAAAAAACCTCTTCTAAGGCATGTGTAGTTATTATTATTTTTCATATATGACTTTTCGTGTATTTCCTTTTATTCAAAAAAACATTGTGAGAATTATGCATAGGTGTACTAGATTTTTGGGCCTGATTTTTATGTAGTATCCTAACACATCATGTTATTGTAATCCATGAGAACTTATAATTGTGTAATAGATTATTTAATTAGATTATTAGTGTAATTATTCAATTGGGGTTATTTAATTAGACTATTAATGTAGAAATTACTTGAGTTTTAAACCAACCCATAGGGAACTTATAATCGTGTAATGGGTTAATGATTTTTGTAACTTTCTTTTCCGATTCTTATCACCCACAAACAATTACAATTATTTTTTTTGCTACACTATTTACATGTAAGCCTATTACTAGTGGACATAACTTGAATAATTGATGTAGGATTCTCTCTATCTTTACATTGCTCATAAACTTTAATAATAATAATAATAATAATAATAATAATAATAATAATAATAATAATTTATTTATATTGACTCTATATTCTATCAACAAAAGGAAGAAACAATTGTCCTTATAGTTAAACATGCACATGTATGCAAATGTAACATCTATTAATTATATATATTTTCAATAGAAACATATCAATTTTCATTAGTTCTATTATCAGTAATATGGTGACTGGACATCATAAATTCGACTTAATTGGGTAGATTTTAACTTTTTTTATTTATTTTTTTTATTTTAATTGACTCTCTTTGAAAAATAAAGGGTTAACCCGATCTTTTTCAAGAACTTAATTAATATTTAAAGACTTACAGTCTTTTTCAAAATTGAATACATCAAAATAACGGTTAAAAAATAGAATGAAATGATTGAGATGAAGCATTAAAAATAATTGATGAATATTTTAAAAAGTTATAAGTTAAAAATTGTGAAAATGTAGTAGGTTAAACATGAAAATTCCAAGCATGTCTAGATATTGTTTTTGAAATTATCAAAATTAAGAGAATGGACAAAAATATGATGAAAAAGTCTTTTTCCACAATTTTGCTTTCAATTGATATGACTATGATAATTATAATATAGAAATAGGATCCACATACCAAAACAAACAAATAAAAACACGAAACTGTTATTTGATGCATATGTAGGAACTCATTTTTTTCTCTTCTTGGCCTCCGTTTATTCAATAGTCATTTGTCTCATATTTCTTCTTAGATTTGATTTTATATCAATTAATGCCACTAATTACATACATATTAAGGAAACATTATTGATAATAGCAATCATTTTGCATGCATTTCTCATTTATAATCCCTTCATTAATCATTATTATCCAACATATATAATATTCCCTAAAACTTTGATTAAGGATGATCATATGGGATTGTTACCCACAATAATTAATTCCCTCAAAACATCTCAATCATAAAGCATAGCCATTCCCATCAATTTCATTTTCATATTGGTAGAAACCAAACAAAAACTCTTTAATGCTCATCCAAAACAACACCTTACCATTCCAATATGTTCAAGGCCCTTCCCATAGTTAACCCTATAAGCCAACTATTTAACAAATAGTCCTTCCAAAAAAAATAATAATAATAATAATTAAGAAAAAAACTATTAACAAATAGTGGTGCCACACTAAAGATGAATTGCTATATGCACCTTCTCAATATGGATACATTAGGCAAAAGAATGGGATGCTTCACAAAAGTCAAAGAAGAGAGATTCAAAATTTTCATATTTGTCCTCCATTACTTCTTATGGTTTGATTCAAAAGAGAGAAATTTCAAGAAAAAAGCAACTCAATTTTTTTAATGGGCTTTTTGCCAAAAGTTCAAACAATTTCCTTAAAGACATTAAATACATATAAGAGGGAAAGAAAAGAGGGCATTTTTCAAACCATATGTGACATTGGAAAAAGGCAAAATTTTTAATTAATAAAGAGAAAATTATTTTTTTTAGTCCTCAAATTTAGAAGAATACACACGTTTTAGTGTCTGGGTTTAAAAAATTGTACCTTTTTAGTCATCGAGTTTATAAGAATATTACATTTACTCTCTGAGTTTCCAAAATGTATTTTTTTTAATCCTTATTTTTAAATTATAGGTTTACAAAATCCTGAAGTAATGTTTTTAATTGTCTTAAATAATTATATGATATTTAAAATTAGAAAATATATATTTTAAAATCAATTTCAGTGATAATCTTTACAAATTATTTTTCTTTTTTAAAATACCATATAATTATTTAAGATAATATAAAATTACTTAAACTATCTTTTAAACCTATTTTTAAAAGTTCGATAAAAACTTAAAAACTAAATGCACTTATTCTAAAAAAAACTTGGAGACTTAAAAAAGTGCATTTTGAAAACCTAAATACCATTCAAAATTCGGAAACAAAAAATGTCATTTTTTCGTTAATAAAACCAAATTCTAGCCTTAGGTTTGCAATAAATCCTTCCATAACTATTGAAATCCTAAGTTGGTGATAATTTGCCAGCTAATGCACACAAGCCATATGTAAGCCATAACTTTCATCTCCATCCTACTATGTTTCTCACCATTTTTGTTTTAAAGTTGGGTATATTCAAGTTAAACTGGTCCATGAAAGGGCACAATTTTAGAAGAGAGTAAATATTGCATTAAATAAAAAACTACAGCGAAATTAATCATCCTTTATTCTCACTCTCATTTTACCTTCAAGAATCATAGATATAGATAGTGACCCAAAAAATCAAAATTGAAACCTTTCCATGACCTAAATTTGAGGGCCACTCATTTTGAGAAAAATTAAGTGTTTGAGAATAAAAAAAAAATGTCTTTGGAATCTTTGATTTTGTTTGGGAATCAATTCTATATTTCTAGAATCAAATATTATATGGTTGGCGTTATCTAGTACGTGCATAAATTTACATAAAATATAACGTAATATCTTTCCCTATAAATTCATATTTTGAAGTCTATTTAGTTCTTTATAATAATTGTGGAGATGAGACCTTTAAGGAGAAATGTCATGCTAATTATCATTGAGCTAAACTCACCTTCCCAAATTCCATTTAGTTTTATTGTACTTTTAATATATGCTTAATGTTGGCCTATGTATTTTTAAAATATTCATTTTTTCTCCACTAACTGTATTATCAGAATGACCTTTTTATAAAAAAAATGAGATAAAAAAGAAAATTATAAAATAAAAAGACTAAATTGTTTTTCTTTTTTTTTCTTTCAAGTATAGGGGATCAAAATAAATAAAATACATAGAATAAAATAGATAAAAATTGAAAGTACCTACATTTTGAAAATTGAAGCACTAGAAATGAAAATAGAATTTAAACCACAAAATTCTTTATACTGGAAATTGGTGCAGGCTGTGCAAGACTATATACATTATGCACCACTAAAACCATAATTGATAACAATATTATTGCACAATCCTTATGTATCAACTTTATTTTACAACTATATAACAGTGGTCTCTTTCCTTTTGTCTTTGGTATCTAAGGATTATGCAATAATATGTATTTGTTGTGATACTCACATAGCGATGATTAGATGCACCTTAGATTGTACTTACTTCTATGCGGTTCTCATTTTTTACCTAATAGAAAATAGCAATTTAATTAAAAAAGATGGTATGTCATGTGGCAAATTTTAATTAGATTGCACAAATATACATGCAGCTTGGCAATACATGCTATTTTTTGGATGCAGAGGTAGTATAATTTGAATACTAGAAAATGGGTTTTAGAGGCTAAGAAAGGAGAGTTAGCTGAAAGAGTACGTGAAAGCAAACGGTGAGAATAAGATTAAACTTGATTACCATCGTTTTATTTTCAATTAATATCGAATTTCACTTACTTAGCCTTCTCTAAGTTTTAAAGCTTATAAATAAGGAAAATTAGCACATATGACCTCTTTTTAGAGGCCCAAATGAGATTTCACCCAATTTTTAAAAAATTCAAGTCTTTTAACCCCTTACTTACATTATCGTTGGATGAAATTACCAAAATAACCAAAGATGTATGGGTGATAAACTTTACTCCTCGATTCTCACTCTTGATTTATGCTTCAATTATCGCTCTCAGATTCTTGCATTCGCTTCTTATCCTCCTTGATTCTTCTCTTTCTTTGTGTGCCATTGCCGCTTTGAACTAATCTCCACAAAAAAAGGCTATCAATGGTGGTTTTCCTAGGATCAAAGGCAACAAACGGAAGGAAAAGGGAGAAGAGAGAAAAGAGTAATCAATAAGAGTGAAAGAGAAGCAATAACAGAGAAGGGAGAAACTAGAAGTAAGAAGAGAGAAAGAGGAGAGAAAAAGGGATGCAGGAAGAGAGGAGATAGATGCGAGAAGTGAGAGAGGCCTACATGCATGCTTCGTTGGTCATTTCAGTAATTTTACCTAACAATGATGTAAGCAGAAGGTAAAAAAATTGGTTTTTCAAAAGTTAAATCAAATTTCATTTGGGCATCTCAAAATAGGTTATTCATACAAAAAAAAAAGCCCATAAATGAAGGGAGTATTGAAGTATTGATGTAATTAGATTTATGTTAAATACCATTTTAGTCAATATATTTTGGATTACATTCCATTTTAGTCTATATACTTTCAATAAATCTTAAAGTTAGTTGTGCTAATTCTAATAAGTCCTAAATTTAGTCTTTTAAAAAGACACCATTCTTGAGAATCTCACATTGGAAAAATCAAAAGATCTCACGCTTCTTATAACATAAATGGATTACTCTTCTTATTGTCATTTGGTTTTGAGATGAAATTTCATATTATCTAATAACCATGTGATTATGATTATAACACAAAAAAATCAAGAATAAACTAACAACAAAGAATAAATTTAAAATTATAAAAAGAATGTAAACAAAATTTGAACAATTAAAAATACTAGAACTAAAATTGAACAAAACCCAAAGAAATCATACCAAAAAAATATTTTACTCTTAAATTCTCACTATAGAGTCCAATGTAATAAACAAGAATGTCACAAAAGATTAAAATATCTATTGGATACATCGATGTATCAATTAATCGAAGAATTTGAAATCGATATTAAGGTTTAATAGATTTCTCCAATTTTCTTTTAAATATATACACATAAAAACATAACAAATTATTATCTATTAATCTCACTATCAATAAAACTACTACTCATAAGAGTTTCAAAGAGTTTTGAAATGATTTTGAAGGGACTTAAAAAAAAAAAAAAAAAAAAAAAAAATATATATATATATATATATATATATATATATATATATATATATATATATATTTACATATATTAGAGAGAGAGAGTGTGTGAAAAAAAAAAAAAAGAAAAAAGAAAAAAAGCATGACGTGGGGCCATCTTTGTTGTTGGATTATATCTCCTGAGGATGGGGCCTACTTAGGGAACACAACCATAGAAGCTGGTCTCACCACGTGGCCACCCATAAAAAATGCCTTACTATTTTTCTTTCTTTTAAATGTAACAGTTTCTTGATATTAACTCCAAACTTACAAACCCTGTAATCCAAATTCAATTCCCTTTCTCTTCTTATTATATATAAATAATCACATCCCTTCAATCCCTTCTTCCATTATCCTAAACCACAGTCACAGTCGTCGTCTTCTTCTTCTTCTTCTTCTTCTTCCTTTCATTCATGGCTGATCATGATTTCACCTCCTTCCCTCTTGAAGATCCAAATTTAGAGCTCATGGCTTCTCACTTTTCTCCTTCAATTCCCAGTTTCACTCACTTTTTACCATTTTCCACTACTACTACCACTACTGATATGTTTTTCCCTTCTCACCAAACCCCACCAAATTTTCCAGAAACTACTAACTTCACTACTTCCCCTGTTTTCCCATCTCACTCTGTTTTGCCACCTGCTCCTTCCTCTGTTTCTACTCATCACTTTCATGATCTCAACAAGAGAAAATCTATGGATGTTTCAGAAAGTACTTCCGGAATTTCAACTCCTCAAGTTTCTGAAACTGGGTTCAAGACTAAATATGTATGTATTTATGTTCCCAATTCTTTTCAAGCATTCATGGTGTTTTTTTAATGGATTTTCCTCTTTTCTTTTTTTACAGAGCTCTGGGAAAGGGAAGAGATTGAAAGGTGTTGAGAAAGAAGAGGAGAAATCAACTAGAGAAGTGGTTCATGTTAGAGCTAGAAGAGGCCAAGCCACTGATAGCCACAGCTTGGCAGAAAGGGTAACTATAAGTTTTTAAATGTTATTATTAGGAAAATTATAAAGTGGTCAACATCATTTTTTTTAATTTTCAAAATAAGTATGCTTTTTTAACCATTTAAAATCACAAACATTTAAATGTGTAAAATTAAATATTAATTATTAATTTTGAATAATTAAGGGTGTATTTTGGATTCATTTTGATATGACTCCTAAACATGTATATAGTTATATGCATCTCAAAAAATTTACTGAATTTTTAACCATTCTTCTTATTATTAATATTTGCATAAACTTTCTCCCCTCTTTCTATTGTTAAAAAGAAAAAAAAGAAACTGTTATATATATATATATATATATATATATATATATATATATATATTTGTGTGTGTGGGTTAAGGAAATATGTGTTAATTGTTGTCAATCAATCAGGTGAGAAGAGGAAAAATCAATGAAAGACTAAGATGCTTGAAAGACATTGTCCCAGGTTGCTACAAGGTAAGAAAAAGAAGCTAAGCATATTCTTGTTAACAAAAAAAAAAAAAAAAAAAAAAAAAAAAAAAAGAACCTTTTTTTTTTTTTTTTTTTTTGCAAAGAAATGTAAAGAATCTTGTTCTTTCTTTTCTCTATCTTTCTTTCTTTTTGTGGGTAATTTAAAGAAGAGAAAATATACTGAAACTAAATATTCAATGGAATAACAGACCATGGGTATGGCAGTAATGTTGGATGAGATAATTAATTATGTCCAGTCTCTGCAGAATCAAGTGGAGGTGAGTTCTTCAAACTATACATATAAATCAAAATATTCTTTTCGTTTAATTTTTTTTTTATTTTTTTTTATTTTTAGAATATATAAATTCCTCTTAATTGTAACAAGACCTTGTTTTTTGAATTATAGTTCCTCTCCATGAAACTTGCTGCAGCTAGCTCTTTCTATGACTTTAACTCAGAGGCAGATACCATATCAAAATTACAGGTAAATTAAAAACAAACATTAAATTATAAACTTTGGATTATAGTTGAAATTAGTAACAAGGTTAATTTGGGTATTCTTGTAGAAGGCAAAGGCACATGAAGCAAAAGAATTGGAGAGATTGATGAGAGAAGGATATGGAGGAATAGCTTGCTTCCACTCAAATCTGCCCCTTTGACTTATATTTCCTACATGTCAACTTCTCATTCCCCAAAACAACACTACAAAATCATCCATTTCAACTTGTTTTTCTTTTTCTTTTTTTTTTTTTTTTTCAAATTTTATAGATAAATTTGGTCCTCAATTAATGATAGTGTACTTAATACAATGGAAATTTATATACTTAAAAAATGAAGCTCATTCCAATGGAAATTCTACTGTATGGAGTCACTAGTGTTAAAGAAAAAAAGATGTGTACATTCCACAATATAAGTTGTACAAACATCAATACCAACCCTAGAAATTATTATTTATATTTTGTGTAATAATTATTTTTACTTTCTTCAAATTATAAGAATTATAAGGTTGGAGGAGTCAATTCAAGTCTAAATCTAAATACATAATTATATATAAATAATCAACATGGCCCTCTCAAACTAATTTAAATTTAATTTATTGTATGTTTTTATTTCTAAGTTCGATGTATCATTTCATCTTTAAATATAATACATCACCTTTTAGTTTTTTTTATTTTTTTTTCACAATCTTATAAAAGTTATCATTTTAAAGTATGCTTTCCAAGTTTTCCTTTTATTCTTTATGTTTCAAAATCTTTCCATCAAATCTTTATTTAAATTAGTATCGAGTGTTAATGGGACGTTTGGAAACGAATTTTGGAATTATAATATATTTGGATAATTTTTTGCAAATTAATTTGGGTGTAAAGTTGATCCTATTTTAATCAAAGAACCAAATGATTAGGGAAAAGTCAAAATGGATTAGCATTTGTTGGGGTGTGATTAAGAATGTTTGTAAAGTAATTACAACCTTAAATACTAAAAAAATTATAAAGATTTGTTTAACATTTTTCTAAATTGGGAAAACTTTTTCTGTAAGGCATATATATTTGTGTTACGTTGACATGATGATTAATTAAATAAATTCATCTCTTAAATTAAAAATTAATCAAGAATAAAAGGACAGCGCCTTCTTTTTAGATATGAAAGGACAGAACTTGAAACTCTCTCAAATGGCAACAAAGAGAAACTTACTATGCATTGAAAACATTTTTAGAATTAAATTATATATCTTCAACCCATAATTTTGCCTTTAAAAAAAAACCCCATATTTTACTTTTATGACTAATAAATAAATGCTTCTTTTATGCCAAGGGAAAAAAAAATCACGCTTTACTCATGTCAATACGAGCATAGTTCAACTGATGTAAAATTTATATTATCGATTTCAAGATCAGAGATTTTATTTCCCATTCCACATATTGTTAAAAAAAGACCGCATAACATATATATTTGTATATATGTTTAATGTGTTTTTCAATAAACATTACCTCAATTTCAATAGGGATTTTTTCCTGTTTGTTTTAATCCTCTAAGGTTTTCTTTAAGCTAAGATAACAATCAAGATTAAATCATTGAGGTTTATTGATGCTCAAATTTAGATAACGAGGGTGGTGGGGTGTTTGAGTTGGGTCTCAATTGGATTATTGATCTATCACAAAACCTTGTATCGATGTGGTGCTTTGACACTTGTACTATTACAACGCTCGAATTAGTATTAACTCCAGGGTGGAGGCAAGTGCATAGGGGTGTAATGTAAACCTTTGGGAGAGAGGATTGCCCTCCTCCATTTATTGGGGGAGAGTACGTGTCAGAATTCTTGGGTAAGTCAAAAGAGATCTCGACATTACTCCTTGTTCACCTCGACAAGTTGAAGTCCAATGTGATCTAGAAACGTGTCTAGTAAAGACAACCATCCTAAAGTGATAAGTTGTTATTGGACTCGTAACAAAAAAATTTGATACAAACATTACATAGTTGTTGACTTTTTTTAAATATATCATAATTTAACTAGTTAAAATAATAATCGAGAAAAATACTATAATTTCAAATCTCACTCAGGTTAAAATGAAACAAAAACTAAAAAAAGGTTGTAGTTTCACATTGAAACAGACTTTTTAGTTGGAGGGTTTTTTAAGGTAATCAAGATGTGTCTTTTCTATTTATTTTATTTTTTTAATGTTGAGTAGTTAATTCAGTTTCTAAATAGGAGAAAAATCAAATCTCAATCCCCCTTTCTAAATCAACATGTGTTATTTAAGTTGGGAAAAACCTTTCATTTCTATTATAACAAAAATAAATAAATAAATAAATAAATAGTAAAACTGAAAACACAAGAATTTATGTAGAAAACTTCAAACTTGGAGAAAAATCACGCCCCACCAAAATCAAAATCTACCATGTGAAAAATTGTTACAATCACACGTAATAATTCTCTCTCTCAATCTCAATTACAATACCATCCTCTCAAAACTTTTGACTATTCACACTTTTTTTTCCACTCTCAAACTAGAGGATACAAAATGAATTTAATTAGAGTTAACATAGTAAGCTTAAAGTGTTTCTAATTAAGACGACTTGTAACCAAAGGCATAGACTCTACTGCTTAAAACCCATGACTTTCTTAAACTTTTTTCAATGTAGGACAAGTCTATGAATATTTTAAATCTTTTTTACGTGGAACAACTGTCATTTTAATATTTTCTCAAAATCCAATTATTTATTTTATTTATTTATTTTTGAGAAGTTGAAAAATCAACATATTGATTTAAATCAACTTTTGGCAAAGTTTACCACTTTACACTCGGAACCATTTAACAGGTCCAAGTGAAGCAATATAAGCTAACCTTTTTAACCTAATTCAAAATTGAAATGACATCCATCTAATATGTTTTCAAATACAATTAATAGTGAAATTTAGTATATAATTTTAGAAAGGGGATAGAGTAATCATCTCTTAAATATATAATTTTTAATTTTTTTTTTTAGAGACAAACTTCTCCCTTTTGAATAATGATACAAATCACTAATATAAAAAATAATAATAATAATTGAACATGTTATTGTTTAGTAATTTAGAAGCGATAATGTCAAAAAAAAAAAAATTGACAATTTAAATAATTCATACTAAATATATTATATTCTTAATATAGGTGGTCGAGGATATAGTCTATTCTTAATTAGACAACAAATGCATGACCATTGTCCTTTACTGATTTTTATCAGTTTATTCTTAAGTCGGCCGACCTAAATGTGTACTTTAATAAATCTTTATTTTTCTAAAGTAAATCTATATATCAATTGATTAATAAGAAAAAAATAATGAAGTCACAATCTTAATCACATGAGAAGTTCATATTATTTTTCAATGGCTAAAGACCACACATATAATATTTTAATGTTTTAAATAAAGCTAAATTACACTCCTCAATAATTGTACTATTGTTGCTTGTCATCCTCCCAACTTTAAAATCTTTCACTTTGTCGCCCATTGTATTCATTATTTATTATTTGCTCATTATTGTTTATACAAATTTCATATGAATATATATAACACGATGAATCCAAATAGCAACCAAACATTCAATTATGGTTGAATATGTAATGTACGTTCATATAATCGAATTTCTAAAATTTATTAAAAATAAAAAACAGATTAGTGTAAATAATTTTGAGATATAGTATATCAAGGTAATTTAATTTTTTCACTATAACATTCTAAACAATGCTACCACCCACATGCGAAAACTTTAACTAAAGACAATTTTAGATTATTATTACTATTATTATTCTAGTTTAACAATTTGTGAAAGCTAACTATGGTTCATTTTAAATAATAACGAATGTCTTTATCAATTGACATATTATGGAGCAATTTAGTACTTTGTTTTATAATTAATTAACCATTAAGATTGTTATCATTTTCTGTTTCTATATATTTTTTTAAAAAAATGGAGTTTAACTTTGCAAAGTGTCTTACCTCATTTTTTTTGAATCACAAGTTCAATCACTCATTCAAACAATAAAATATTCTAAGTATCTTTGTAGTAAACAACAAATATTCTTACAAAGTCTGACTTTCTTATTTAAAAATAAAAACAAACACAAGTTTTAAAGCATTTAATTAAAAATATTTTTCTAGTACCTTTGTAGTACTAAAAAAAAGAAATCTGACTTTTAAAGTATTCTTTTAATACAACTTACTTAAAACAAATTTTCACATACTCAAAATTATTAATTTCTTAAATAATTATGATAGGCATTATTTTGAAAGTGAAATCCAAAAATAAAAATTAACCTAAAAACTAGATATCATACGATATTTATTTTTTATTATTATTTTTTTTTTTTTTAAAAAAAAAAAAGACAGGACATTGTTATGAAATGAGACCTTAAAATCCAGGTATGAACAAAGAGTGAAAACACAAATTGATAAAAGAAGGTTGTGGAAGGGCATGGAAAGAAAGAGATGTGTATTTAAAATTAGTGAAAAGGCAACAGCTACTATTACTGAAAATAAATTAAATTTAGAAAAAAATAAATAAATAATAAAAAAGAGTGAGCAGTAAATAAAAGAAATAAGTGGGGAAATGACAAAATTCTGTTTGGCATCCCCAAACAGTTAGGGGATTGTGACAGTTTAACAAAAACTCCTAATTTGAAATTCTTTGTCATCCCCTTCAACTGTCACATTCATAGCCACAGTGGATTTGAAATGGATGGTTCAATGTTTCATTATTTTGCAATGTAAAGAAACTAAGCAAATAAAAAGTTATGGTCTTAGTTTAATAATTATTTACATCTTTTATTTTTAGTTTTTTGAAATCTAAGTTTATAATTATAAATACTATTTCTACAATTTATATGTTTTTGTTATCTACTTTTAAAAAATAAAGTTAAATTTTAAAAATTAAAAAAAAAATATATTGAAAATTTATTTTGATTTTCGAAATTTTCGTCAGAATTCAAATATTTAATTAAGGAAAATGAAACAATGACAATATAAAGAAAACCAAACACAATTATCAAAACCAAATAATCATGAAATGAGACCTTAGTTTTTTGTTTTGGTTTTTTTTTTTTATTTTTGAAAAAAAAAATTATACCCTACTTTTACTCAATTTTTTTTAATATACTTTTACATGTATTTTTAAAATTTAAGTCAAATTTTGAAAATTAAAAAACTATATATATATATAGTTATTTAGCTTTTATTTTATTAAGAATTTAAATATTTTCTAAAAAAAGTAAAAAAAAAACTTAGGCCTGTTTGGTATATTTCTTTTCTAAACATTTTGATTTCCAAATTCTAAAAATAAAAACTATAAAATTTACTTTTTTGAGAAAAACTATTATTTAAAAAACAAACTATCAAATTTTTTTTAAAAAAATTGGCTTAATTTATAAAAATTTTTCTAAATAGTAGGTAACAAGAAATAAATTGGTGAATTAGTGTTTATAAGCTTAATTTTAAAAAATTAAATGATTATTGAGTTAAGAGGAAAAGAAAATCATTGGTTAGTGCATCTCCTCTCTTCTCTTTCCAAGCCTTAGCAACTGTGTGTGTTTTTTTTTTTTTAATAATTTTTTTTTAAAAAAATCCCTTTTTTAAAATAAAATTAAAAATCTATTGGATGTTGCCAATTCATTGTTTGAATGATTGGAGCAGCGAAAAAACTTATCAAATGAGAGAGAGATTTGGCATTTCATATATTCATATTTGATTTTTGATTTTTTTATCTTTGAGTTTGTGTAGGCAGATGCAATGAATCCATAAAAATTTGGAAGAGAGAGAGAGAGCGAGACAGCTTTTAATGGGCCAGTGAATGCCCCAAAGCAAAGATGGGGGCAATGGTGGGCTCTTCCAACCAACCAAACCAAACTCCAATATCATCATTTCTCATCTCTCACCCCTCACCCCTCACCAAAAATGTAGGCCATTTTGTTTCACAAAAATTCCCCCCAAAACATTATCCTATTTTGATTCATCCAATTTAAGAGTGTATATTTTGAAAGTAATTTGTAAGAAATTACTTATGGAATACTTTTCTATTGAAAAAATACTTTTATTAAGATCTAGTACTGAACATTAAAGTGATTTCTTGTCAAACATTTCTTTTCCATTCAAATGTCTAAAAGTAAAGAGTAATTCTAAAAATAAATTTAAGATGATTTGTAGGAGGTGATTGGGAGGCTGGAATGTAATCAAGGTTACTAGGAATCATAGCAGTTGATGACGAAATGGAAACGAGATCCTGATGCGTTGTGAAAACGGTAGGAAAGAAGGTTGGGTTGAAGACTGTAGGAATAGAATGAGTTTGGTATGACAAATCGGGCCCAAAACGCTCAATCCAACACATAAATTTAGGATTACATTACATTATTAACTCATTCTATCACGTGCCCCCAAACAATACCGTAATGTGATTTATCGTGCATAAGTTTCTCTTTGACAACTTTCTCCCAGAAAAAGCTCATTATGGAAATGATGCTCCAATCGTTTGTAGATTTCATTCGAGATTATTATCATAGAAGTACTATCAAAGATTTTTTACTTGTTAGTCACAAATACAATATTCAATAGCACACAAGCTAGCACCTCACACTCTAACACACATAGTTAAAAATTTTGCCTCGAAAAGATCTTCCATCATGGGTGGCATCGTTCCTTAAATCTTAAATTTTACCTTTTTTTAGTATAACTGTAAGAATAAGGAATCAAATATTCAATCTTAAACAGGAGTGTGCACATCAATTATCGCAGAGCTCTTTTGCAAATTTTCATCTTAAATGTTGTTTTTCTACTCCTATTTATTAAAAGATGTGTGCATGTATATCTTAATTGGTTAAGACATTCACGCTAACATCTTTTTGACTCATTTATCTAAAAGCAAAGCCACTTTTTATTTCATTTATTTATGTGCTTCTCTTTCCCCCACTCAATCTTTTGTTTTTAATTTGTTTTTGATAGGTTTTGACTTGGTTTGACTCCCACCCAATGGTTGCTTGCATTGTGTGTGTGCTTAATTGGAACATGCATGAACAAGGCAATAGAAGTGGGTCCAAAATGTGGTAAAGTTTAGTGTCATTTTGTGGGCTTTTTATAAGATTTGAGGGTCAGTTTGTGTTTGATTCATATGGTCAAGTTCAAGCCCTCTCTCTCTCTCTTCTCTCTCTCTCAAGTTTATATTAGAATTGTTTGCTTTTTCATTTTTTTTTTAATATTCTAATTTTATCTTCCATATTTGTTTTCACATATCCAATATATCTAATCCAAATCATGTTCCATTTTATTCTTTATTTTGTCTTCACTTCTTTCTCTTTTTTTTTTAAAGATAATCTTTTTGTTTGAAACGATTGCTCATCACCTTCTCTTTCACAAATCACACTACTATTATTATTTTTTTTTTTTTAAATTACTATACATTTCTTAAAAGCTTAGTCAAATAGATTAGCATATAGTTACAATATGTGTGTGTTCTTCACACACTTGCTAACATATCATGTCCTATAATTAGTTGAGTATTGATCATTATGCTTCTTTATTTACTTTTATGTGTTTAATCAATTTTAATACTGTTTTAGATTGTTAATCTCCTAAAGTTCGTGGATAAAATTATTACAATTTTAAATTATTATAAATTAAAATTTAGAGCTGAAATCATTACTTTCTTAAAAGACTTTTTTTTTTTTTTTTTTTTGGAGAAATAGAGACTGTTTTTAAAGTAAATAATAATAAATAAATAAATAAATCGCCCACAGTATATTTGACCGAAGATAGTTAAAATGTGGGCCTTGAAAGCCCAAGTCAGCTCTTTAGGGCAACAAAGTGGCCGGCCCAAGACGAATGGATTTGTATGAAGCGTAGCTCAATTGGGCCCAGAACATCTACTAGGCCCCAATCCACATGGGCTTCGCCAACACGATTTTAGAGCCTGGCCACATAAAATTGTAAGTTTGTTGCTTTTATATATAGTAAATAGACGAATTAAATCATCTAGATCTAGCTTTTGTTATTGTTATTATTATTATTATTTATTTATTTTGGGAACAAGATAAACAAGTAACCTAAGGAGAGCAACATTCGGTAATTAACAAGAGTCCATTCATTGGAGATAATCTTCAAATCAAATTAACGTCTATTGTCCTCTAGCATGAGAAGTAAGTTCGTGAACCACATAATTCTAGTAATGAATAACCTCAATGATACCACAACAATGTAAATTACAAAAAGAATCTACGAAAAAATTGAATCCCATTTAAATATGGAGAAGAGTTCATCATAAAGTCATGTACAATTAAAGAATTAGCCTCAAACTTTAGAGGATGAATAGGCATCCAAAGTCTTGATTTCGTGGAGTTTGATGTTTAGCTTTTAGTTTTAATTGATTTTTGTTTTGTTTTATTGCTTCTATTAAAATAATAATAATAATTACATAAAAATTATTTTATAGACCAATTAATAATTTAGGTACATTATTATAAATAATATAATAATTATGGTATGACACCAAATATAGTAACAAATCATTGAAAAAAAAAGTCTAACTGATTAGTTAGATTATATCTATTGGCCTCACCTAACTTACTAGTCATAATATGATTTAATATGTACCAAAATTCAACCATTTCCTATTGAAAAATTATCTTAAATAGTAAAATTGCTGAAAATATTTACAACTAATAGCAAAATACACAGTTTATCTATGACAGATCGCGATAAACTACTATCTGTGTCTATCATGACACAGATAATAGTCTATGATATATGTTTATGTCAACTAATATCTAGATCAACTTTAGGGTTGCAAAATTACTTTGAAGGGTTACAAAATCTTCCATCAATATTTGACACATCCTCAATGTGATGATATTGATAATAGATATAGATGTTTCTCAATGTTGTATTTACAATTTAAGGACCAATTTGATAATCTTTTAGTTTTTGAAATTTATATTTGTTAACAACTACTTTTACCATAATTTCTATCTTCATTAACTTTACTTGAATTCTTGCTCAAATCTAAAAACACAAAGATATGTTTTTAAAAACTATTTCATATAATTTTTAAAACTTGACTTTAATTTTTTAAAACAATCTTAAAAAATAGATAACAAAATAAAGAAACTAATAGGTAGAAGTAATGTTTATAACTTAATTTTCAAACACTAAAGGTTCTCAAGCATGAATTTAGTATTTTTAGTATAAAGACTTTCGAATATAACATTCTCGTCTATTTTGTAAGTTTTACCTAGTATAATAAATATGAGGATCTAAACTTCTAATCTGAAGAGAGGTAGTAATAAATTTTTAGAGGAGGAATCAAACTATCTGAGCCAGCAAAAATTGCCAACTAAATTTTACTGAAAATTAGTAACGTTTTTCTTTTAAATAGAATAATCCATGGTTTAAATTTCTCAAACTCACCAAGTTAGTTTGACCATACTCAATAAGTTTATCGTAAACGAATTTTAACCTTCAACAATAAGAAGGGTATATTTGAATTTTTCTAAAACATAATACGATGGGAACTAAATTAAGGAAAACAAAAAAATATATTTTAGAAAAGGACTTCCATCGAACGGTGGAAATCGATGGATCAATCTGGGAAAACCTCTAGCCAATAAAAAATCAGCACGTTCAACAACTAAATTGTACCTGCCCGCATCTGAACAATCATTTACCCATTGATGGAGGACACTCTTCAGAGTGTTGGCGACAAGCATCAAACCGATAATGCCGAACGTTCATCTTTCTCCCTCTACAATCATACCCATCTGATTGAAATTTAATTCTTTAATTTCTTCTTTCAATTTTATTTTCTTGATTTTCGGCAAGATTCAAGATCCCAAACCCATCAAAGAATATTTGACGTTCCTTGCGATTCCAGAGACTGATTGAACCGACTCTCCTTGCTGCTCTGTCACCACGCGTCATTCTTCAAAATCCGGCGAATCGGCGCTGTGGGTCTGTAGATAAATGCTGAGGGGCTCGTGATGCGAGGTTTTGTAGCGTAGGGGATTACGAGAGTTGCCCGTTGGTAGCGTTTGATCAATAGGGTTCCGAAATTGTAATCCTTATAGCCGCAATTTGTTTGGTATGGTTTTCATTGCTAAAATACAATTTGGGTTTTGGTTTTTTGATGGAGTTTGTCGTGGTGGGTTGCTGTCAAGCTGACTGAATTTGATACTCTGCTCGCTTGATTTGCTGTTTGGGTGCTTAATCGATTGAAGGGTAGCACTACAGTGTTCAGGTACAGTTGCACAAACAATGAAATTACTCTGTTTGATTTATTTCCTTTTTTGATACGAACAGAGCAGTTTTTTGGGTTATTGAATTGAGGGTAATTTGCTGAAATACAGAACAAAGTTACTAGTTCTGTACGAGATTCGAGTGTTTTGATTGTGTAAGTGACATTGTTAGGTGAATTCATCAGGTGTTGGCCGCCTATTAGATTGCTTTTGGGGAGTTGTGAGATTGGAATGTTGCTTAATTGGGGATGGATATCTTTCAGCTCGATAATATTGCAAGATTTTGAATAAGATGGCTGTACTCAGCAAAACCAGAAGTACGATCGAGGGGCTTGTTAGAGATAGTTCATTGAAATGGTTGTTAGGGAAGCGAAGCTTTTTTGATGAAGAACTTGAAGAATTTGAGAGGTCTCCTTCTGCTCAGAGAAATTGGATAAGCGAGCTCTCTCCATTTGCCAATGTGGTTGTTCGGAGATGTACAAAGTAAGTTTTTCATAAGCATGTTCTGTTCTTGTAGGAAAACATCAGATTTTCCCCCTCTGTATAGTTGGTGGCTCTTGATGTTTCTTTACAACCGTTACTTGGAGATCACTTATATTAGGCTAGTAAACTACTGTTCAAGAATTTGAATGAATTGATGTTCAATCGATTACAATATTAAATATGCAGAATCCTTGGTGTTTCTGCGAGCGAACTTCAACAAAGTTTTAATATGGAGGCAATTGATTCGATAAAGGTTCCGTCAAATTATGCAAGAAACTTTCTGGAGTATTGTTGTTTCAGGGCACTTGCACTATGTACACAAAATACGGGCTATTTGGCTGATAAAAAGTTTCGACGCTTGACATTTGACGTGATGATAGCTTGGGAAGCTCCAGCAAATTCCAGCCAGCCTTTACTTAATGTAAGTTGTTGGTTTTATAGGTTCTGCAAGTGTCTTGATCCCTCAAATATAGATAGTTGAAATTAGAAACTGAATGTAACTAGATCATTTATATGCTTCTTTTGATCCCAGTTAGTAGTTCACTTGGATTTTTTAGACTTGCCAAAATTTTAAATTTCCTGTGTGCCGTTTGCATAATGATAAAATTCTACAATCAATGGCCTTAAACCTCTCAGAGGTTTATCTTTGGTTCTACCGACTTTCCTTTTATTTGAGGTGACCTAACTTTTGCTGATTCTTGTAGAATCACTTAGAGTACATGGTACTCAGACTGGTTAATTTGTTTAACGAACTCATATATTGTCCCATTTCTGCATGTTTGTTTGATTGACCACAACGTACTGCTTCCAGTCTGTCAATAAAATGATCGAAGATGGTGGATATTAGTGTTTTCAATATTAATCTATAGCTGACCTTTATTACAGATTGATGAAGATGCAACAGTTGGGGTAGAGGCTTTCTCTCGAATTGCTCCAGCTGTTCCCATAATTTCAAATGTGATTGTCAGTGAAAATCTTTTTGTGGTGCTTACTTCATCAGCTGGTGCTAGACTTCAATTTTCTGTTTACGACAAGTACCTGAGTGGGCTAGAAAAGTACGCACCTTTCAATTTTTTCTATGCATGAAAGATTTAAACAGTATTCATCAAATTTCTATTTTGGTTAGTACTTTCAGTCTAATATTACATGTTCATCTTGATAGAGTGATAAGAAAGATGAAAAACCTATCAGAGTCAAACCTTCTTCAGTCTGAAAGATCATTAAGAGAAGAAAAGATTTTGGAAATGGATGGAACAGTCACTACACAACCAGTTCTTGAGCATGTAGGAATTTCTACTTGGCCGGGTGAGTCATGGAATGATTTCATTAACTTTGTTCCCATCATTGTTGTGAAAGTTTACTACCCCTTGCTTATCATAGCTATCAAGGGAAAATATTTCATCTAATGGAAAGGATTGTTAGGAGTAGATAGTATATATAAGATAGTATTTTGATGTTCTTACTTTCATCTCTGTTTTCACCTTTATTTTCTCATATATGCAGGTAGGTTAGTTCTGACAGACCATGCACTTTACTTTGAAGCTCTTCGTGTGGTGTCATTTGACAAGGCAAAAAGATATGACTTATCTGATGATCTGAAACAGGTTGTCAAACCTGAATTGACTGGACCATGGGGCACCCGGCTCTTTGATAAGGCAGTTCTGTATAAATCCACATCCTTGTAAGTAGATCATTCCTTTCTTTTCGGCAGGGTTGGATGTGATTAGGTTAATGGTGCAAACATCTTGTATTTGACCAATAAGAATATTGAGAGCTGTCAAGTTTGATTTTCACCCCTTGTCTCTGTTGGGTAAATGTGTACACCTTTGTAGATCAGAACCAGTTGTGATCGAGTTTCCTGAACTTAAAGGCCATACTCGTCGAGATTTTTGGCTGGCAATTATCCGTGAGGTTTTATATGTTCATAGATTTATCAACAAGTTCCAGATCAAGGGAATTCAAAGGAGAGAAGCTCTCTCAAAAGCTGTCCTTGGAATTCTACGTTTACAAGCCATTCAAGATATATATGCTACACCATCTCTTGGGTGCGAGTCGCTTCTCATGTTTAATCTTTGCGATCAGCTCCCAGGTGGGGATTTAATATTGGAAGCCCTTGCAAATATGTCGGACATGAAGGACAGTGACCAGACAAACAAATCCAGTCTCGAAAAGGGAATGTATTCGATCTCAGCACTCGACTTAGTTTCTCACTTGGGATTTGGGATGGGAACAGCTTCAAGCGATTCCAATGAAAATGAGCTTCTTGTGGGTGAGATTGCTGTTGGAAAGATGACTCCTCTGGAAAGGGCTGTTAAGGAATCAAGAAACAATTATGAAAAAGTGGTGATGGCTCAAGAGACAGTTGATGGAGCAAAAGTAGATGGCATTGATACTAATTTGGCAGTGATGAAGGTATTGATCTTGCCTATTAGAGGATTTCTTATGTAGCTATTTAAGAGTTTAATATTTTGGGCCTATTTTGGGCTTCCAAGGCAACTAGACTATCTTTTTTCTTTTTTCTTCTCTTTTGTGGATGATGATTCTGAATCATATAAAAAAATTAATCTTAGCCTCTATTTTCTACTTTGTTGTGTTGTACTGCAGGAATTAATGTTGCCAGTGAGTGAACTTGGGAAGTTCCTTCTTTCTTTGGCACTATGGGAAGATCCTATCAAGTCTTTGACATTCTGTTTGGTCTCCAGTTACATTATCTACAGGTAAATGTCAAGATATAGAACTCAGGTTTTAAGCGTCTTGATTTGGCATTACTGGAAGATCCTATGAAGTCTATTTGGCGCTAGTTCTATTATTCTGGCTAAGAATTTGATTTACAATACAGCAATTACAACTGTCATCTTTGCATGTTCTTCTTTATTATTGAGCTTCAAGTCAAGTTGGAACTGGAAAATGTTGATAATCAACTTGGGCCTTCTTTTCACAGGGACTGGCTGCCCTACGCCTTCGCTCTGCTACTTGCATTCATGGCAGTCTTCATGATGCTTACGCGACTTTTCAACCAAAATACCCCAGTCGACGAAGTTAAGGTCATAGCCCCTCCAGCAATGAATGCAATGGAGCAGCTTTTAGCTGTTCAGAATGCGATTTCTCAAGCGGAACAGTTCATCCAAGACGGAAACATCTTTCTCCTCAAGCTACGCGCTTTGCTGCTGGCCATTTTCCCTCAGGTTTGAATCTGTTCCCTTGGTCTCTCATCTGTATGCAATGAACATTATCTGGTGGGATCCCATAGCAATTTTTGAATGGCATAATTGAATCCATAGTGGTTTGGATGATATGATCAGGCCACAATGAAGTTTGCAGTGTCTCTTCTAGTGATGGCCTTAATTCTGGCCTTCTTTCCCACAAAATACATACTTCTAGTGGTGTTTTTGGAGGCATTTACAAGGTACTCACCACCAAGAAAAGCAAGCACAGAGAGATGGACAAGAAGAGTAAGGGAATGGTGGTTCAGTATTCCAGCAGCTCCTGTAATTCTGGAGAGGGAAAAGGAAGATAAGAAGAGGAAATGAATAATGGTGATCCTTTTGTTTGTAAATTACTACATGTAGAGAAAGCCGTAGTATATGTATTTTATTTTTGGGTTTCATTTCATGTTGTTGGGTTGTTAGGAGGGTAGAAGTGTAAATTCCCCGGATACATATAATCTGATGACTTTTAAATAATGGCAAGGGAAAATAACTCAGGAAATGCTCTGTTTATCTTCTTCAGTGATTTTTTAATTTAATATAAAATATATATATATATATATATATATATATATATATATATTTTTTTTTTTTTTAAAAAATGAACTATGAATACTTCACTCCTGAATATAAACTTTGTTACGCTCATTTTAAGTATTGTTCTTATAATTAATATTTGCATATACTTTCTTCCCTCTTTCTATTGTCAAAAAAGATATATATATTTTTGGGTTGTTTGTGTGTGGGTTAAGGAAATATGGGATAATTGTTGAAAGGTTGATGTGTTTGGTAGTAGAGAATTTTAATTTAAACAATTGTTTAAAATGCGTTTAATACTATATATTAAAAGAGTAGTTAGCCACTAATATTTAGTTAACAATAAACTATTATTAATATGATTTGTATTACATTACATAATATATATTATATTTTTTTAAAAAAGATAATTGACTTTATAACATGATATGTTGTATATTTTACCTATTTTTATCTTCATTTAATATAATTCTATATTTTAAATTTTAAAATTCAAAATTTAGATACTAAAATATAAAAATATTGTATTGAAAAATTGCACTATTATTTAAAATATAGAATTAGAAAATAGTTTTCAAAATAAAATTTGGACAGTCGGACAAAACTCATACTATTGAATTCAAAAAATTTCAGAACATAAAATAAAATTTGAATTCAAAAAATTTCAGAACATAAAATAAAATATGAATTTCTAAATTCTCTAGATTTTCTATCAAACAAGCTTGAAGACATTGTCCCAAATGCTACCCTACAAGTACAAGGTAAGAAAAAGAAGCTAAACATATTATTATTTAAAAAAAAAAAGAAAAAAAGAAAAAAAGAGAGACTTCTTTTTGCAAAGAAATGTAAGGAATCTTGTCTTCTTTTTCTATTTTTTTTTTCCAGATTTTGTAGATAAATTTGGTCTTCAATTAGTGATGGTGTACTTAAGACAATGGAAATTTATATACTTAAAAAATGAAGCTCATTCCAATGGAAATTCTACTGTATGGAGTCACTAGTGTTAAATAAAAAAAGATTGTGTACATTCCACAATATAAGTTGTAGAAACATCAATATCAACCCTCGAAATTATAAATGCTTTTTCACTTTGCGTAAAAAATACTATTTAACTCTCAAAAGTTCCAAAAATACTTTTGAACTTTAAAAAATAGTTCAAAATACCTTTAAATTTTTCAAAGTTTCAAAAGTTCACTTTAACTTACAGAAATAAAAAATACCTTCATGAACAAAAATCATTAATACTTCATTACAAAATTAACTTTAAAGTTTTTAAAACGAAAGTACCATTAGTATGGTGATGAATATATTGAAGTTTTCTTAAATTCAAAAGGAACCAATCTTAAAACAAATTATCTAGATATATATATTATTTTCATCTTAAAACAAATTATATAGATATTCTTTTTTTTTTCCACGTAGATACTCTTATTTTTTCCAGCAACCAAAATTTCAAGTTAAAACATAAAAATTTATAAAACACTAACGGTTACTATTCAAAACTAAATATTTTTTTAAGGGTATTTTTGAAGTACAAAGATATTTTGACACAAAATACAAAATTTAGAGGTATTTTTGTATAACTAAGCCAAGGAGTTAGAAATGGCTGAGAGCAGCAAAGAACTAACCGGAGGTGGCCAGAAAGAAGTGGAGCAGGCAAAGGCGGTTAGGTGTGGCAATGGCAGCAAGAAACCAAAAATGGAGGAGGAAGGGCCGCCGTAGGAGGGGGTGCCGGATATTCAAGAAAAGGGCGGCTAGAAACGGAAATTGGCGGTTCAGTTGGACCAGTTCCGATTCGGTTCAATCCACTTTTTTTTTTTTGTCTATTTGTATAGAAAGCCGTAGTATATGTTTCTTTTTGGGGTTTCATTTCATGTTGTTGGCTTCTTAGGAAGGTAGGACTGTAAAAATTGTGTTAATTGGTATAAATATTGTAGTACAATTAAATCTCTATTTTCTCTTTATTTTTTTTAATTTACCAACTTTTTTGGAATAAATAATATCAACTTAATAAATACTTTTATTCAATTCTTTCTTTAGCTTCTAATAAACAAATTCATTTTAAAATAATAGGATTTCACCCGATTCCTTAGAAATTATCAATAAATCATTAAATTAACTTATATTTTTTATTTTCCATGAATAAATGTTTGGAATGCTCATTCTTCATATTATTATTTTGGGTAACAAGAATAATCTTCTTTTCCTCTGAAAGAAATTACATTATTTCAAATATCTCATTTGAAAAAAATATTACAAACCAAAACCAAAAAATCTAGCAATTTCCAAAAAATAAAATAAAATTCGACTTTATTAATAAAGAAACTAATACACATCCATATTTAGGAAACGAACAAAATTAGGTGTGAAAATATGGACAAAAAATAATTTGTAGTCGCCTCCACCATGCAAATTTGAACTTCAATCTTATTCAATAACTTCCATCTACCAAAACATATAATCCAATATAAATCTAAATCAAAGGAGAAATTAGTGGAAAGATTTTTTAAAAATATCTTTCCAGAAAAAAGAAAAGAAAATTGGTCAATTATTCAAACCCACCAATATTTAGCTTTCAAGGTATCAAATTTTGGAACTCAATTCCAAATTATTAATTTCTTCCAGAGAATTATTTCGGGAAGGAGGAATAATAATTTTTTTATTATTATTATTTGCATTAAAATCAAATGGAATCAAATAATCCCTCCTCAAACTCAACTATTAAAATGAAATCCTAAAATTCACTATATTCGCAGAAATCATTAATTCCATTGGGTGAAAGAGAATGGATATTGGGAGCACCAAAAAGCAAAGAATCATCGTAGTTAAAAAATGGTTGATTAGAGCATAAAAACTCCGTCGAATTCGGCCTATAAGCCGGAATATTCGTTAGGTAAGAATTCGCCAGTTGTGGCGGAGGTGGCGGTGGCTCAAAAATCGGAGGAGCAAAACACGAATTAACCTGACCAGCTTCCACCACACCACCGCCGCAGCAATTTTCATCCGTCGTCACAACAGAGGACGATTCATTATCATCATTCACAATGGCTTTAGATCCTTTATTATTCTCATCAACAGATTTCGTCGCCTTCGTAGAAGCTTCGTCATCTGATCGAGACATTCCGGTTAGCTTTTGAACCAACGCCATGAAATCTCGAGGATGCGTATGAATGATTTTGGGAGAATGCGTGTATATAATCACCGGATGGCGTTGAGGCGGCTTAATGGAAGCTGCAGCAGCGGCGGCAGCAACGCCATTGACGAGAGAGTTGGTGGAAGATGAAGAAGAGGAAGGAGAAGAAGTATTAGAAGAAGAGGAAGATTTTCGAATCAAATGAGAATCCTTATTGATCTTCAATGGAGGTGGACACAATGGTTTATTGCCATTATTGATGCTCTGATTCTGATTGTCCCTCTTTCCATGGAGCTGCTGTTGTTGAGGGCTCATAATTTCAATAAGCTTTCGATTTAGGGTTTCTCAAATCATTCCGAATTTCACCAACCAAAAATGTACCTGAAAATAAAATGGGATATTGTTTATATAGATTGCAAAAATAATCTGCTGCATGCGGTACCATGGTAAACAAAACAAAATATCTAACGCAGTTTTGCCACGTGGCAAAGAAGCGACATTATGCGCACATCAATTTGAAATCACGAGGAAGAAGGTGCCACGTCAACTAATCGGTTCGGATTTTGGAGATGACGTGGCGTGTTTTGAATTGTAATCGGGGATTTGTTAGAGAGTAGATGCCACGTGTTTGTCTTGACGAGACAGTAGGGTTCGCGCCTGTTGGTTTTAGCGGGAAAAAGGAGGTTAGTTTTTCTTTTGCAAACAATTTGCCTTTATCTCAAAATTTTAATTATTTTCTTAAACATAATTTCAATTTCTAATTAACAAATAAAATGGAAGAATAAATTATAAATTTAGTCCTTTATGTTTCAAGTCTTTTTCAGTCTTTATTTAATAGTTCAACTGCTTGTTTTAAACTTTAAAAAATTATAATAAGTACTCCAACTTTTTTCGAATTATTAAAATAAATACAATACATAATAAAATAAAATCATTTTTCTATATTTTTTTTCATTGGAATTATTACATATTTCACCTAATTATTTCATTATAGTAGTGTGGAGAAATTAAAAAAAAAAAAAAAGTAAAAGTGGAAGATTGCGAAAATTTAAATCTACACCGGTTGGGTTGGGCCGGGTTAGGGGTCTTTTTTTGGACTAACTCGAACATTTGGATTTGCCTACTCTCCAACTCATCGGAGGGTCAACCCAACCCAACTCAATATTTCGGAGGGTCAACTCGAAAATCAGTGCTCTCCCACTCTCTCGCTCTCCCGAAGGTTTACTAGGTATATATAATGGCCAAGTCAGGTCGGGTTTTTTAAAAATTTTCAACCCAACCAAACTCCAACGGTTTGGGTTGGGTAGTCCGAGTAGATCAGGTTACCAAATTTTTTTAACACACCTAATTTAACTAAAACATTTAGAGGTTAAATTAAAATAAAAAGTTTTCTGAAAAGAAAAGGAATTTAAATGACAATTCAATTTTTTTTAACGGTTTTTTAGTTAAAAAACAAAATAATGATTTCGATAATGACTTAATTTGTACCATTGTGATAGAGTTATAACATAAATAAATTGTTATGACGGATAGATTTAGACTAAAAGCATAACTCATAGACATTAAATTATAAAACAATGGAACTTTGAGCTAAAAATCACACTTGAGGACCTTCTCGGGGTTAATTAGATAATGAGATGGTTTTGAAAAGAAAATTGGTAAAAAAGGGAGGTATTTAAACAAGGTAGTTTTTTCTTTTTTTATTTTTTTTATTTTTATTTTTTATTTTTAGTGGGAAATTTCTTAACAATTGGAATGAAGAGGTCTACAATTGTTTGTAATTTCTTTATTCTTTTTTTACCTTCATCTTTTAGCTAGATTAAATTTAATTAAAAAATATTACATATTTAAACATTTTATTTGTGAAATAATACACTATTATGTATAAATAATTTAAAGTTTTTTATTTGAAAATAATTATGTAAATAAAATAATTATGTTAAGTCTAGTCACATAAAAATAAATAAATAAATATATTAAATTGTTTTTAATATTTAAATAAAATAAAATATAATGATGATCTATTAGAATTAAAAAATTATTTTACTATATCATATTGTAGTTTTATTTTTAAATATTACATCACAAATTTAGTAAAATAAACCTACAATTAAAATTTGAAATATCGACGTCGATGAAAATTTCGAAAAACTTTATAGAAATTATTATAATTAATTAATGAAAAGTTAATTAGAGAATAGAGTAATGAAAAAGGATGGTTTTAAAATTATTTAGGAAAACAAAGTTTTTTTTTTTTTTTCTTCCTCTTCTTCTTTTAGAGGCAGTTTGTTTGTTTGAATGTAGATGTAATAGATGCTCAAAATCATAAATGTCTGACATCCTTAGATAATCGTATTTATTTTGTAGAAATATTTTTAAAGATATCTAAAAATACTTGTATAACTGTTTTACGAAGAAAATTATTTATTATAAAATGGAGTGAATAAAAAAAATCATAAACAAAATCATAACATTGAACTTACCTCAAGTAGGATATAAATCATAATTATTAATTACTTATTATAATAAAGATTCAGAATCTTGATTGTAGTTTAGTTTTACTAAATTTATGAAGTATGTAATATTTAAAAAAGAAAACTATAATATGAGATCTAAAAATAATTTTTTAATTATAGTTGGTCATCATCAATCTATTTAACATTTTATTTAAATATTAAAAACAATTTAATATTTTTATATGTTTATTTTAAAGCTAAAAAATTAAAAGAAAGTGTAGGATATAATAAGATGATAATTATATATATACATAAAAAGAAAAAGAGTGATTATATTTCCTTAAAAAAATAAAGGAAATGGATTTGTAAATTAAAAAAAAAAATCCCAATTATAGTCCTCTTCATTACGTGGGTCCCTTAGAAATGATGCATTCTAATTTTCAAGAACTCTTCGCTAAAAAAAAAAAAAGAAAAAAAAAAGAAAAAAAAATCTTATTTTCCTAAATAGTTTAAAAACCAAATTTTTCCACCATTTTTTCTTTTTCTAAAAAACCACCCTATTATTTAATTAACTCTTTATTTGATGAATTGGGCTTGCTCAAGTATTCTACAACTCATTTGACTCCCAAAATTATCTTTATATAATCTTAAAGTCGGATTCCTTTTGCTATAATTAAATACATCATGATGACTCCATAAACTAGTTATTCCACTCTTTTTCATGTCACGGTCTTATTTGAATTACAAATTCATCGTTATTATTACTTGAAAGTCATATACATTTTTTCTTTCTAAATTTTGAAATCAACATATTCATTTACGTTGTATTTATAAATTGATTGTTAAATCAATTGTAATGATTGCTTTTCTCATGTAGCAAAATTGATTGAAGGTTTTATCATTACAAAAAAAAGTGCAAATATAAAGAGCTAGCATCCAAAATAGAAAAAGATAGTTTGAAGTTGAAAGTCAATTAAATGTCTAACTTTTAAACAATAATAAGTATAATTTCTCTTTTTCAATTTTGCATCTTGGATAGGACCTTTATTATTTGAGGTTAAATTGTCGAAGATCTCACGGAGTTCACACATTTAGAGTTGTTTTGAAATTTATTTGTCTTTCTACTTCGAAATATATACAAAAAAAAAATAATGTGGTTTTATTTATTTTATAAGTTTGAAAAATTATTTTAAATGATAAAACTGCTGAATATTTACAACTAATAACAAAATATCACAGTTTATTTGCGATAGACCGCGATAGACTGTGTCTAATCTATCGTGATCTATCGCAGATAAATAATGAAATTTTGTTAAATTTGTAAATATTTTAATTCATTTTGCTATATTTAAAAAAAGCTTATAAGTTTATTATTTTTAGTTATAAAAGTAAAATTAGAATATAAATTTTCACTCATGGAAGGATTTGGAATGAAAAATTGGAGAATGATAATAAACAGTGAAAGAAATGAATTGAAACAAACTAATGTTGGGTGCATGTTGATTTGATAAGATGTTACTGTTAATAATAGTGCTAGTTTTACAATCACATGGCATGCACGTCTCCAAGTTCCAACTCGTACTTTTACTTTTCCCCCATCTTAAAAAATTATTATAAATCAAATATGCTCAATGGACAATTTATTTCAATTATATGAATAAAAGTAGGGTTTTAATCCAATAGTTTTCAAACTTTATCTTCATATATATTAGAAAATGGTTGCAACTTATTCTCTGATTTTGACTTCTAATAGTTTTAATAAATAGGTTAATATATGTAATTAACTTGTACATATAATCTATATTTATATTGCTAAATATATTTTAAAAAATTTGCAACTCAACTCCTTGCTCTAAACGTTCCCTAAAAGTCTAGTTCTATGAAATTTGTAACTCAATTCCAAACGCCCCCTCAAAGTCCACATACGTAGGTTTAGATAGAGATCCATTGTAGGCAAACATGCACAATTGAAGACTCCCAGGCAATCGACCTGTTATAGGAGAGACACCTATGTGCAAGTTAATTAAAAACAACCAAACCGAAAGAAGGTAGGATGTTATCGTAAAAACTACCATCGATATTAGCCTAACACTAATGCCAAGGCACAAACACTACAAGTACAAAGAACAACCTAGCACTAATTAAATTTACACAACCTAACTTTGCTTTGTCCAACAACTAGGCTCTCTATTGTATAACATTAATTTAAGCATCAGAAGTGTGTTGGACATAGAATCACACCACACAAATTAAATCAAACTTATTGCCCGACCCAACTCTCAACCATATTTCCTCGATGTGACACCATTCAAAATTTTCATTAGTAGAAAAAAATTGATTATTCTAACTATTTTTTTTCTTCTCTAAAGAAACTATGCTCTTTTTAGCTATCGTTTTGTAAGACTTAAATGTATTTTAATATTAACTCAATTTCAGTTCAGTTAATTCTATGATTCATGATCAATAATGTAATTTAAGTATAATGTTCAATTGCTAATTATTTAATATATTTTTATATTGATTACTTATATAATTTTAATTAAACATTATTTAAAGTATTTTATTAAATTAATAAAAACAATTAAATAAATATGAATTAATTAAAATATTAATAATTAATAATAAAATTTTATACTAAATTATTAAGATAATATAAAATATCAATAATAAATGTATTAGTTGAAATTTAGTAAGTCTAAATAATATATTTATATTCAATAATTAATTAGGGATATTTTTAAATATGGCAAAACTAGTGAAAATAATTACAAACATAGCAAAATTTTACTTTTTTATCTGTGATAGACCACGATAGACCTAGATAGACATCTACACCTTAGCAATAGACACTAATAGATGTTTATCTAGGTCTATATCTATCAGTGTGTATCGTGGTCTATCACAAATAAAATGTAAGATTTTGCTATGTAAATATTTCAACAGTTTTGCCATTTAAAACAATTTTCCTTAAAACTAATAGTTATAATTAATTAAAATTAGACTCTATGCATCCCTTGAATATAAAAATCCCACAAGTATGAAGTGTATTAAAAAAAACCCATGTTAGATAGGTTTTAAAGTTATCTAGATATTATTATCTTGGGTTTTAAAAAGTGAAATCTTGTGAAACAAATAAAGATATTAAATGTTGATATTAAATCTCATGGCATCCCATAGCAATATCTGTGCCCCAGTAATTATTTTAAAGGATAAAATTGCTAGAAATATTTTTAAATATAGCAAAATTTACCTCTATCAATGTTTATCATTGATAGACAATGATAGATGATAGTAGTCTATTATTATCTATCACCTATAGACAGTTACATTTTGCTATATTTATAAATAAATTGACTCACATTTTGTTATATTTGAAAATAGTTATTTTAATGCCAAAATTATTTTCAATTGAAAAGAGAAATAAAGCCTTTAAAACTAGTTCTCTCTCCAACTTAATAACTAAAGTTGAGCACATTTCAGCTGGATTTTTCTGATCTTAAAAGGGTTCAATTTAGGGTATGTATATATATATATGTAAGGTTAATTAGTTTCTTCCTTACAATTTTTTTAAGTAGTTAGATTTTGGTTAAAATACCATTTCCTTTTTAAAATATTTTGTGATCTCTGTTTAGTCCCTATAAAATTTAAATGAGTTCTCGCTCATATTAATTTCATGGATTTCTGCCTCAAATATCACTAGAGTTTTCAATGAACAACGATTCATCCAACCACTTTTGATACCCATTTTGAACATAAACATTCGTGATTTTACCTTTGATTTCACTCAAAATGTATCATATATACCTAGGGAGATAATTTACTTTATACTCAATAAATTTCTCTTCCCCTCAACCGTGTGAGATTGTGATGCAATCCTAATAAGAACAATGACTTTAAAATTGTGTTTTTGAAATATAATCACAAATAAAATTTAAAATTATTCAACTATTTTTTTTTTTTTGTTTTGTTATGCTCAATAGATAAGACACTAATTACTATTTCAAAGATGATGATTTAGCCTCTCCTCATATATACATCTCGTAAAATTGTTTTAAAGTGAAATATATATATTTTTTAATTATTATTACTTTAAAGTTTAAACAATTACTTATACATTTCATTTGAAAACATGTTTGAACACCTTTTTTTTTTTTTTTTAATTATTAATCTTTAAAGTTTAAACAATTACTTATACATTTCATTTGAAGACATGTTTGAAAACTTGTTATGTAAGTTTTAAAATTTTTCAAAAAGATTAGAAATTATACCGACTCCGCTCATCTATTGTGTAACTCCACCCAATAAAAATGTGTCACATGACTTAGGTTTTTAAATAAATTTTTTTATGTGTATAAAAGAGAGGAGAGTATGTATTAAGTACAACTTAAGTTGCACCTAATCACTCCCCTTATATATATAACTTATGAAAAAATCACTTTTAGTATATTAGAGTAATGTATAATGTTATTCATAACGAAACTTGTGCGTGTATGTGTTTTTTTTTTCCAATTTAGTTTATAAAGAAATCATAAATGTATTCCCTATTTTATTATTTTCCTTCCGACTTCCTTTAGACTATCTCTTCTCCATTTTTGTATCTTTTTTTCATCTAGTTATTAATTTATGTGTCTCACTATTTTTGTTTCTATTGTTTGACATTAATATTTTCTATTTGTTAGTGATCATGTTACAACATGGTGCATGACATTTATATTTTGTGTTAGATCCATTTTATTTTTTCAATGTTCAACTAATTAAGTTATGTATGTTTGATGAAAAAAAAAATGAGAGATTTGAATTCTCGACCTCATATATATATATATATACACACACATATAATCTTATATGTTATTTCCTTATTTAAATTTATAATAAAATAAAATCATATACAGATGCCATTCCACTTTTTTACTAAGAGAAAGCAATACATCTGCAAAATGAGTTAAAGACAAAAGCAACCTCAACTTTGTTAATCATTTTAATTAACTTTAATATATTATATACAACTTATGAAAAAAGCTTAAATAGATGATAAGGTTTTATCATGCGACACATTTATTTATTTCCACTATGATTATGATTATCTCCCCCCATATCTCTAATGCTATTCTACTTCTCTTTTTTGAGTTTCAAAATTCTCATTAAATTGAAAAGATAAATAGTATTAAAAGAAAAAAAAAAAAGGAAATAATCCGCATTTTAAATTATTTCTCTGTCAAATTTAATAATTAAAGTTAATTCTCATTTCAATATCACTTCAGTCTTCCAGGAATAACTATTCATCCATAATGATACCCATTTTAAACATAAACATTAATGACTTACTTTTGATTTTATTTGAAATGTCTCATATATTCACGTAGATAATTTACTTATATTCCATAAATCTCTCCTCCTCACTTGTATGAGATTGTGATGCAATCCTCGCGGGTAGGATAACTTTATAATTGAGCTTTTGGAATATAATCATAAATGAAATTTAAAACAATAAATCTACAAATAAGACACTAATTACTACTTCAAAGGTGATGGTTTAGCCTCTCACCCATCCAACGACATTATTATTTTTTCGATCAACCTCTGACCACCATCTCTAGCGACTGTCGCCGACCATCGTTTTTACGAGACCACCTCCAACAACCTCCGACCACCACTTTTGGCGGCCTCCATTGAACAACCTCTACCTACCATCTCCAATAACCACCATCAGCCACCTCCACACCTCAATCTGATTTTAAAATTTTTTTATTGACAATGTTGGAATGAAAATGCATTTTTTTTCCTTAAATCATTTCAAACATACAGTAAATATTTCATTTTGAAACGAGCACGTGTTATATAAGTTAAAAATTCCCCAAACTACTAGAAACTATATATATTTTCTTGAAATTAATCAAGTATATTAGAATAATGTAAAAAGTTATCCGACAGGACACTGCGCTTTTACTTTTTTTCTTTTCTCTCTCTCTCTTTTTAGTTTGGTGTATAAAGAAATCATATGTATTCCCCAAATCATTCTCTGTTTTTCCTGCTGACTTCCTCTGGACTCTCTCTTCTCCTTCTCTCTATCTTTTCATCTGTCACATCCAAAAATGTTCATTTCCATTGTTTGTGGACTGTAATCGCTGACCCCATTTTCCAATTTCCCTGTTCAAACTTCTTCTTTCTTTCTTCTTTACCTAAGTATCCTTCTTCCCAACTGATACAACCCCATTATGCGTCTTTCTCACAGATTCCCATGCCTTAAACCCCATCGTTTTTCCCCCATTCTTATACCCATTTGCCTCGATGCCATACTTGACCAATCGGTGAAGTTCCCCATCTCCGCTTTCATCTCTTTCCTCTGCCCTTCCGAAGTTATGCTTCAAACTCTGTTTTTTCTGTTGGAGGGTTTTGAGTGGTTTTGCTGGTTGTTGAGGCAGTGAACTGGAAGGGCATAGAAATGAAGCCTTTCGGGTTTAACGTTGAAGAAACTGTAGAGTTTTTGCGACATGCTGCTCTGGGGAAGCCTTTCCTTCCATATTTGGTTCCTCTGTTTTTTCTTGCTTGGGGTTTCGACAAATGGGTTTTTTCTTTCTCGAATTGGATTCCACTAGCTATTGCCGTCTGGGCGACTTTACAGGTTATTATTCTACTCTTGATTATTCCACATAATGTTTGCTACCAAATTAAAATCTCTCTGTTATGTCTTGCGAATTCCCAATTGTGTAATTTGAATCCAGCTTCAACGTGGGGTAGTGCAAATTATTCTTGAAGTTTTTCCTTTCTTCGTTAGTTTCCTGTTTTGGGTGTGAGGGTAGGAATTTTATGATCTTAGGGGAATTACAAATAATAGAGGAAATTGGGGTAAATATAGCAACAAATATGTAAACAATTAGATTAAAATGCGAATATTTTGCTCTTAAGAAGATTCAACTTCTTTGTAGTGTGTATTGTATTATTTATATTCCCTCCAGAATATAACAACCTAACTAAAACGTTATATAGCTCAAACCACTTTGTACTGGATTGTTGAACTCAAAGTTCCATGGAACACTCCTCTTTTGCAAATTGCTCTTAAAAGAGCAAATGAGACAAATATGATAAAATAGAGAGAATAGAAGATTAAAGATTTAAATCTTGTTGTTTGTTGAGAGTAAGGTAAGAGATCTATTTATAGGCAATTTTAGATCTAGAAACTTAATAAAGAATCAAAAAAAAAATTCTTAACAAATCTTCAAGTATGTTTTTACATAAAAATTTCTTAACTCAAATGAAACTCCAATTTAAGAAAAGTTATCAAATATTGAAAAATGTAACATCATATGCTTTCCAACTTGTCCCTTATATTTGATTATCAACAAGAGATTACAGAAAAGACTAACAGATGTACTTTTAACTAATATTGTTTTTGCTTTCCGGAAGACCATAACTAGTGTTTTGTAGCAATTGGTTTATACTTTTACGTTTCTATACAAGATTCTTCTCCCTTCTTTCATCTGCTTAATGTTCATTGCCTGCGGCCATTTGGGATTTTACATTGTGCCAACACTATGAAATCTTGTACTTTTTTTGTTTTTTTTGCAGTATGGGAGTTTTCAACGTCAACTATTAGTAGAGGAGCTAAACAAAAAATGGAGGCAAATTGTATTGGACACCTCGGTAACATCCTTATCCAGAATTGGAAAAATATTGGAATCTGTTGTTTTACCACTTGGCTCCTACCATCTGGATGGTGATTTTCATCAATTTTATCTAATTCTCTTGGCTCTATCTCTCTCTAATTTACAGCCCAGTACACCACTGGAGCACTGTGAATGGTTGAATAAGCTGTTGACTGAGATTTGGCCTAACTACATCAACCCAAAACTTTCACTAAAGTTCTCTACTACTGTTGAGGTGAATCTCTTTTTCTTCCTCTGCAATGTCCAACTTTTTTTCAGCAATATTGTTTTGAGGTGGATTTGGCTGTAACCGATCTCAATATGCTCAATATTCACATTACAAAATTTTCCTAAAGTTGTTTCAGTTGCTGTTTATCTATCTTGTTTCTTTACATTTTTACACGAGCTTAGCTATTCTTAGCACCAGAATGTTTCACATAATCCCCTGTTCCCTCACTACTTTCACATTTCAGTAAAAGGGTTCACTGATTCTAGAAATTGAGTACCTCATTGTTGCTTTCACATGGAATTGACTCAATATGAGGCTTCAATGCCGTGGAGTATCTATAGAATTTCACTACCGGTGTTAACTTTTGAAAATTTATTCCTGCAGAAACGATTAAAACACCGGAGGCCGAAACTTATTGTAAGTTATTATTGTATTCTACATGCTTGTTATAGAGGTGATTAGCCACATCAAAGTCCATATTGAGAAATACTGACTATATCAATGCAGGAGAGAATAGAATTATTGGAGTTCTCTCTAGGCTCGTGTCCTCCTGGCTTGGGCCTTCGTGGGACTCAATGGTCAACATCTGGTAATCAGGTTTGCTTTCTTGGTTAACCTTCTATCTATAAGACATTATCTTTTAAGAAACCTATTTGGTGGACCTTCATTTCCTATTATCAGATCAAATGTCCAGACCATATTTTCTTCCTCCTTTGCTCTCTTCGTCTCTTAAATTTGAAAATTTCCAATGTTTAATGTATAATGCATCTGCAACATTTGATGTTTGGTCACTTGTTTGTTCACGTATTTTCCTAACAATAGAGTTAGTTTTGATGTCCTGCAAGCAGTCAACCAATACCCTGATACCCAGGTTTTTTATTATGCTTCTTGTGTACGCTTTTGCAGAGAATCATGCGTTTGGGTTTTGATTGGGACACAAATGAAATGAGTATTATGTTGCTTGCCAAGTTGGCAATGCCATTTACTGGAACTGCACGGATTGTTATCAACAGCATTCACATAAAGGGTGATGTATGTGAAGTAGTTTCCTAAACCTTCTTCACATCAATTGTTTTTTACCTCAAAATGTATCTGCTTGCCTTGTATATAGTGTATCAATAATTTATTTGAAAGGAATTTCAGATCATGCAAACTATTATGTAATCATCTGTTAAGTATTATGCAATTTCAAACTGTTTGTTGGTTGCATGGACTTCTTGACACAGCTTCTCTTGAGGCCAATCTTGGATGGGAGAGCAATTTTGTATTCATTTGTTTGTACTCCAGAAGTGAGAATAGGAGTTGCTTTTGGAAGTGGTGGAAGCCAGTCGTTACCTGCAACAGAGCTGCCAGGCGTTTCTTCTTGGCTGGTAAAATATCTCAATTCTCATTCCCTTCTTGAAACCAAAAAATCTTTTCACTGAAAAAGTAAGGAAAATAAAACTCAGCTCATTCTTCATCACGACAAGGAAAAATTATTGATGTGTGTTTTGCATTGTGTAAATATATGGTATGAAATTTTTTTTAAAGCCTTTTACTATTTAGGTAGCAGACTTTGGTTATGCTATTTTAATTAGTTTCACACTATTAGATGCTTGTTTTCTTGTCTTTACAGACAAATGCAGGAGGGTCTATAAAATATAACTTATTGGATTTATACTTTGAGGGAATATGAAAAAACAAATAAATAGAGAAAAGAGAGGAAAGGAACTGAGTGATCTAGCTTCCAACTCTTTGAATTCTTGATGAAATTGATTTTTTCATATTCTCTAGCTTAGCAACCATTTCATTTATCTTTAAATTGGTCTTGTACTTGCAAATACATTCTTCCGATTGACAGTTGGAGGACTCTTTGGGAAATGCATTTATTTGGTCATACCACATTGATCTGTCCCATTCTTTTTCAGGTTAAACTTCTAACAGACATTATAGTAAGGACAATGGTCGAACCTCGACGCCGCTGTCTCTCATTGCCAGCAGTTGATCTGAGTAAAAAGGCTGTTAGTGGTATAATATATGTGACAGTCATCTCGGCCAGTAAGCTTTCCAGAAACAGTTTGAGAGGAAACTCTTCCAGGAAACCAGCGAGTACCTATATGAATAGTCCACCAGACGAAAACTTAAGTGATAAGGATGATCTGCAGACATTTGTCGAGGTGGAACTTGATGAGCTAAGTAGGAGGACTACTGTAAGATTAGGCTCCAGCCCCGTATGGAATTCAACATTCAATATGATTCTACATGAAGATACAGGAACTCTTCGGTTCAATCTTTATGAGTCTAACCCATGCAATGTGAAGTATGACTATCTAGCCAGTTGTGAAGTAAAGGTACTCTCCCGAAAATTTTACTTCTGTCTCAAATTATGTTTTAATGAAAGTTGGCCTTTTGTCACACACACACACACAATATATATATATAAAGAATAGGAGGAAGTACTTTACCTTTTTAGATATTCTAGACCCGTAGATATGATCTAACTTAGCATCTGCTAATTCATATTCTTGTACTTATTGACCAGATGAAGTACGCTGCTGATGATTCCACAACATTTTGGGCAATAGGATCTGACTCTGAAGTAATAGCGAAGCACAGTGAGTTTTGTGGAAAAGAGGTTGAAATGGTTGTCCCATTTGAAGGCGTCGATTGTGGGGAGGTATGATGTTGGTTCTGATTGCATTTACCTCCTGTTTTATGGATAATTTAGGGATATAATCTTTCTTTTTTCTCATTAGCATTTTGGAAACTTCATTGCCAATACTTGTTTACAGGAGTTAACCTTAGTGCCTGCAATTTTGATCATTAGCCTACTACATTCATGTCCAGTTCAAAATTTGTTAACATATTCCTTCTCTCTCTCTTTTTTTTTTTTGGGTCAAATAAAGATTCAATTTTGGTCATTGGTTGTGCTACCTAGGTTGTCAGAAGATATTTTGCAGTTAACACTTGCTTTAATATTTTTCAGTTAACAGTGAAGCTTATTGTTAAAGAGTGGCAATTCTCTGATGGTTCACATAGCTCGCATAATTTTCATGTTAGACCTCAGCAATCAGTTAATGGATCCTCAAACTTTCCTTCAAGAACTGGAAGGAAGATCGCCATTACCATTGTAGAAGGAAAAGATCTCAGTTTGAAGGATAAAACTGGGAAGTGTGAGTCATATGTAAAATTGGAATATGGGAAGGTAGACCTCTATACCCTTCTTCTAGTGAAGTTTAAGGACAGGAAACTTAGATAAAACAAAACATGAGAAATGTTTTAAGCTTTATACTTTAAAACTTTATTTTCCCTATATTTACCCAGCAGACTTCCTTTCAGGCTCTCCAGAAAACAAGAACTGCTATTTCTGTTAATCCTAATTGGAATCAGAAGTTTGAGTTTGATGAGATTGGAGGTGGTGAATACCTCAAGATAAAATGCTTTTGTGTAGATATATTCGGTGATGAAAACATCGGTACTGCCCGAGTAAATTTGGAAGGACTTCTTGAAGGAACAGTCAGGGATGTATGGGTCCCTCTCGAAAAAGTAAATTCTGGAGAACTAAGGCTTATGATAGAGGCAGTCAAGGTAGATGACTATGAAGGATCAAGGGTATGGTTTATTATGATGCATCACGATGTTTCTGTCTTCTTGTCAAAAATATAATAAACTGTGTTTGAATGACTCGAGTTTCTTATGGAGTAGAATGTCTGTGCAAGCTGGTATCTGCATATGCTATGTCGACTTAATAGTATTCCTCTGCTGGAGCTCTGTAATTGAGTGTTAAGAATTTTAGTTTTGTGCATGTGTGGCAGACTTATCAAGTCTCAAGGAATTAATATATTTGACCTGCTAGTTTGTTGAAATGGGGATATATTTCTGCTTTCAGGGTTCGAACATAGGCTCAAATAATGGTTGGATAGAACTTGTTATCATAGAAGCTAAAGATTTGGTTGCTGCTGATATTGGAGGGACAAGCGACCCTTATGTGAGAGTTCAATATGGCAACTTGAAGAAAAGAACAAAGGTTTGAGAAACTAAATATATCATTTGCAACTGTTATGTTTCTGGATGGCCAAGTGGTTTGTTCTGCTTATTTTCCATTTTCATTTTCATTTTGATGTTGTCTCAATCTATCACATTCTGTTCGTGGTATGTCTTGCAGGTTATGTTCAAAACTTTAAATCCTCATTGGAATCAGACCTTAGAGTTCCCTGATGATGGCAGCCCTTTACTGTTGCATGTGAAAGACCACAATGCTTTACTACCCACATCAAGCATAGGCGACTGTGTTGTCGAGTATCAGAGATTGCCTCCAAACCAAATGGCTGACAAATGGATACCTCTTCAAGGGGTGAAAAGAGGAGAGATCCACATCCAAATCACAAGAAAAGTTCCAGATCTAGAGAAAGAGAAAAGAGTTAGTTTAGATTCAAGACCCACCTCGGATTCCGAATTATCTGTTACCAAGGCACATCAAGTTTCAAGTCAGGTGATATATTTTACGTGATTGGGAATTGTAAATTTTTTACTTTGACAATTTAATAAAGTTTTCCATCCAGTTACTTCATTAAATCTTATTAGAGAACAGTATCATGATATTGAGTACATAACCTTTGGTTTATTGGTTTCTAAGTCATGAATTTGGTATATATTGTCTGAGGTTCCAAGTCTAACGAATGGGTTCATAGAAAATAATTGATCTATGCTTTCGAAAGGAAAGTTCTTCCATTAATTAAAAAGAGACGTGCAATGGAAACTATATCCAAAACCTATATTCATGTGGCGATTACAAGTATGTACTTGTTTAAGAATCAAAGGAAAGAGGAGTGCTCTTGAAATTCCAAGCCTAGAGAATCAAGCATTGATGGTTTTAAGGTTTCTTATTCCCATTGGAAGGAGATAACTTTTGAGTTGCTGGGAAATGGAATGAAATGAATAGTTTTTCCTTCAAGGGGTTTGATTGTTCAAGTATAGATTCAATTGTTACCTCAAAGCTCATTATAATGGATGACATTGAGAAATAAAGTTAAATTCATTTACTTCAACTGATACTGGAAGAATTTATGATTATGTTCTATGTTCTTCCATCTTTATTTCAAGCACAAAGTTCATAGTTTATGCCTGAAATGCACCAGTTTCTTTTCAATGTGCTCAGCATTTGAAATAGTTGGAGATTATAGCTATGATTATGAATGAGAGGCTTGCATATCCTGTGTTGCTGACATTGATGTTTGGAAATTGACATGGTATTTTTCAGATGAAGGAAACAATCAGCAAGTTTCACACTTTAATCGAGGAGGCTAATCTCGACGGTCTTTCTGCAACGTTGAGTGAACTAGAAAGCCTGGAGGAACTGCAAGAGGAATATATACTACAGCTTGAAACTGAACAAACGCTTCTTATAAATAAGGTGAAGGAGCTTGGTCAGGAAATTCTTAATTCTCCTGCTTCAATTAGTAGGAGATCTTCTGGAAATTGAACTATTTTTTGACTTTTAATTATCTATAGAGACCACTTCAGATAGGTACATAGTTCTGTAAGATTGATTGGCTTAAAGTTAATCCCTTGGTATAATGCACAATTACAAGCCTTTTGAGTTTTCCATGATTGTAAGCTTATTGTAAACTTAAAAGATGTACAGTTTAAGGTTGGAGAATAAAAGTTATTATTGTTCCTTTTGGTGTTGGAGCTTGATAGAGTGAGTATAGTAAGCTTAATAATAATTGACTTTTGAAATTAGAAAGTTTTTTCATAAGTTTAGTTTGTAAATAAAAACATAAAAAAAATAAAAATAAACATAAAATTATTTTGACTTTTTTATTTATTATTTTAACATCTATGTATAAGAAGTAAGTAGAATTTATCTCCTTGAAAGTAAAAGAAGAAATTAAGCTATTTTTTCTTTTAAAAAAAATTAAACAAGATATCTCTCAAAATTTACCAACTTTAACCAAATCCAAACCTTATACAAAAATTAAGTTTTGATAACTCTAATGTTAATTTTCTTGAAGTTATTGTATTGAAATAAGTGAATTTGGCTCAGAGATATAGAGCAGCTCAGAAGTATTGGCATCCGCTCTTTCTCTAGAGAAAGGCCAGATATTCAATTCCTTATCTTGCAATTGTATTATATTAAAAAAAAATTTATTACTAGATCTATATCAATAAATGCACATGTCTCATTGGCAGTTTTCAAATAAAAGTCTATACAATAGTAAAAACTATGTCAAATTTTAGTTCTCAAACTTTCTAATTTTAAAAAATAAATTGAGTTTGTCTCCTTTTAGTTTGTAGTTTTAGAAAAGTTTGATAGGTTCTATGAATTCAGTTCTAAAACTTTCAATTTTATTTGTAACAAGTCTTGAAAATTTTAATTTTGTGACTAATTGATTCATAACCTAGTTAACATTTGTGGGTCTTATTATATACAAAATTTAATGATCTATCGAATGCAAAATAGAAAATTCTACGATGTAGACAAATTTAAAGTTAGAAGACCAATGGACACTTTTGTTAAAGTTTGGGCACAAAATTGACACAAACTTGGACAAAAATTGTAAATTTAATCTTTTTAAAATTACCAGTCAAATGTTATCTTTTTAAGTTTTAATCAATTATATAACATATTTAAAAATTAAAAAAAATTAAAAAAAGCTTAGTTTAATGTAATTCACATATACTCATATAAAAAATAAAAAAAAATCTAGTACTACAATAATATAGAACTAGCTCCATTGATTGTTTGTATTTTCTTAGGTAAAGAAATAAAGTATGATACAATATTAATACTAAAAATATTTCTATACTGCTAGAAACTAAAGGTTCGATCTCTCTACCATTTATTTAAAAAATACATCTATACTTTCAAAGTTGCACTATAATCCCTCAACTTTCATAAATGTTTTAAAGATATTCTTGGAGTAAAATTTTTTTACAATTTTAGACAAAAATTAAGATTTAAAATAATTTGAAAATAAACTAGAATGTAAATTTAGATAACTATATCATTTTAGATTATTACCATACAATTCTAAGTAGTTAATATTCCAATTTTCATAAGATTTAGATATTTATGAATTAAAAAAAAAAAAAAAAAAAAAAAAAAATCCCGGGAGGCTTGAGTGGAAAAATCTTATCCATCTTCCTCTTCGTGCTGAAGCTGCTCTCCTTCCTCTCTGCAACCCTCAAGTTTGGTTTCCTCTTCTTTCTGCTTTTTGGTTGCCTTCAATGCCGGACGAAACCAAACAAACAATGCCTTTCAGCCTCAATTGTTGATTAACCTTACAGATATGGCCTTCGCAACTACCAAACTATCGGAACTTCCATTGAAGAGCTCACTTCCACTCTCCTCCCACTCCCGTACTCTTCTCTCAAACCCCAATTTGTCTTTGCAGATTCTAAACACATTCTCTTCTCTCCGAACCCCCACTGAGCATAGCGGCAAAAGAACTCCTAAAACCTCCCACAATTCTGGACCCCCATCTTCTTCTTCTTCCTCTTGGATCTCCAAATGGCCTCCTGGGAGCCCTCGGTATGATCGTAAAGTTGAGAAGAAGGTGGTCCAACCGACCCGAGATGATCGGACCGATCGAGCGGAGAATCAAACGCAGTACTTTGATAAGGACAAAGGGCAGACTGCAATTGAGCGAATTGTGCTTCGCTTACGGAATTTAGGGATAGGTTCAGATGATGAGGACGAGGATGAGGAGGATAAAGACGATAACGATTTGGATTCTCCGGAGGCAATGCCGGTGACTGGAGAGGAAAGACTTGGGGATTTACTTCAACGTGAATGGATTCGACCGGATGGGGCATTGGATTCGAAAGAGGATGGGGAGGATGAAATGGTTCTACCATGGGAGAGAGAAGAGGAAAGGGCTGAAGAGGAGGAGGGCGGAAGAGGGTTGAAAAGGAGAAAGATGAAGGCTCCGACATTAGCTGAATTGACTATTGAAGATGAGGAGCTGAGGCGATTGAGGAGAATGGGGATGTTTCTTAGAGAGCGGATTAATGTACCGAAAGCTGGGATTACACAGGCAGTGCTAGAGAAGATTCATGGGAAATGGAGGAAGGAGGAATTGGTAAGGCTTAAGTTTCATGAGGAGCTTGCGCACGATATGAAGACAGCACATGAGATTGTAGAGGTTTGTTACTGATTGCCTTTCCCCATGTTAATTCTAGAGCAAGATTTAAATAATGTTCTTTAATTTTATGTTCTTGGAACACTGAATAAGGATCTCTTTGTTTCGTGGGACAATGGTTGTTCAAAGGAAATTGATTTTTTTCTTTGTAGAATTCCTGATTGTATGTATTCTAGTACTATGTGTTCTTAAATACTTGAATGAAGGCTCACTAAACTTACAAATTCGCACATACTTGAATTTTAAGATTGGAAGCTTAGGTTTTGTTCTTCAGGCAGGACTCTAGATACTTAATCCACTGAATTTTGCAATAGTGGGTCATCTTTTGGATGGATGTATTTCGTGGCAGTATGAAAATAGCCAGATATCTCTTTTCTTTTAATGGCAATATGTTATCTTGAACATCTTAAGGTAAAATGAGACATGGATATTTTAAAATTACTCTGGTTTTTCCTGATAAATGGAACTTCATATAGTGGTACCTTTATCTTCTTCATTTTTCTTTCGTACGGATGCATGGAGAATGTAACTGATTACATGGTGTAATGACCAGCGACGAACCGGGGGATTGGTTCTATGGAGGTCTGGAAGTGTAATGGTAGTTTACCGCGGTAGTAACTATGAAGGACCTTCTAAAACTAAACCCCTTACAAGGGAGGGGGATGGGGTGTTCATCCCAGATGTTGCTTCTGCTGCCCCTTCGGCAATGAGTGAGAATGTTGCAGCTTCAGCTCCAGAGAAGACCAAGATGCCTATTGGGCCTCCAAAGTCTAATGAGGGCATGTCAGAGGAAGAGGCTGAATACAACCAGTTACTAGATGGTTTAGGTCCTCGTTTTGTTGAATGGTGGGGCACAGGAGTGCTTCCTATTGATGCTGATCAGCTTCCTCCAAGTATTCCCGGTTACAAAACTCCTTTCAGGCTTCTTCCAACTGGAATGCGGTCTCGACTTACCAATGCAGAGATGACTCAGATGAGGAAATTTGCAAAATCCTTACCTTGTCATTTTGCCCTTGGTATTTCTTCATGCCCCTTCATTTTGTTACATGATTCCATTATGAACATACTATTTGGTGAACTTTTTCCTCTAAATCTTTACACACAGGGAGAAACAGGAACCATCAGGGTTTGGCTATTGCTATACTTAAACTTTGGGAAAAAAGCCTAGTGGTTAAAATTGCTGTTAAAAGAGGTATACAGAATACCAATAATAAACTCATGGCTGAGGAGATAAGGGTGCGCTTCATATTTCTTTTTTTCTTTTCCTTTTTATTTTTGGGTACAATGAATGCACTTTCGTTTTATGCAGAAGTTTATAACCAAAATACGATGTTATTTTTATCACAATACCAAGGAATCTTTTGACCTTTGATGTCCCCTGGTGGGGGATGTTGCGCAACCTTGTGATTTTCTCTATAATTATTTATGTTTTAGTTACTCACATTACACATTTCAAATCTAGTCAAAGTTATTTGTTGCTTGTATTAATATCATTTTCACCATAAAGTTGATCCACGCTGCAGAACTTAACAGGAGGTGTGTTACTATTGAGAAATAAATATTTCATCGTCATATACCGTGGGAAGGATTTTCTCCCACCAAGTGTAGCCGTAGCTTTGGCAGAAAGGCAGGAATTAACAAAACAGATTCAAGATGTGGAAGAGAAAGCTCGAAGTAAAGTGGTTGAGGCAACTTCGTCAAGCATTGATGGACAGGCACCTGCAGGTACCTTGGCTGAATTCTATGAGGCTCAGTCCAGGTGGGGAAGGGAAATAACTGCTGAAGAGCGTGAAAAAATGGTTGAAGAAAGCTCCAGAGCAAAAACTGCAAGACTTGTCAGACGAATTGAACATAAACTAGGTGTTGTAAGTATTATCTATTTTATTTGGTCCCCAGAATGTTGGATTGCTGATTTTGATCTTCTCATAGAATAATGAACTTTGATTTTTAATAACTTGATGGTTAGGCCCAAGCGAAGAAACTTAGAGCAGAAAGATTGCTATCTAAAATTGAAGCATCCATGGTTCTTTCTGGCCCTGATGATGACCAGGAAACAATAACAGATGAGGAACGGGTCATGTTTCGGAGAGTTGGGTTACGGATGACAGCATATTTACCTATAGGTGAGTTAAATTTATTTGAAAATATAGATTCATTATCTATGTAAAATTTCTATATTCTTTCTTATGAAATAATCATGATATTCAGGCATTCGTGGTGTCTTTGATGGTGTTGTGGAAAACATGCATTTACACTGGAAACATAGAGAGGTTGTGAAGTTAATTAGCAAGCAAACAACACTTGCTTTTGTGGAAGAAACTGCAAGACTGTTAGAGTATGAGAGTGGTGGAATACTAGTTTCAATAGATAGAATTCCAAAAGGATATGCCCTTATTTACTATCGAGGAAAGAATTATCGTCGACCCATTGCCTTGAGACCAAGAAACTTACTTACAAAGGCAAAAGCATTAAAGCGTTCAGTTGCCATGCAGCGTCACGAGGTTTCATTTTTTGTCCATTGCTTTATTTATTTATTTTTTTTGGTGTTAATCATCCACTATTCTTGACCCTCTGATATTCACCTCATATCATCTCCGGAATTGTGTAGGCTCTCAGTCAGCATATATCTGAACTCGAGAAAAACATAGAGCAAATGAAGAAAGAAATTGTAAGTAGAAACTTATTAAATTCAGCAGAACATTTTCTTCCACGTTACATAGGATGTGCTGTGTCAGTAGAAACTGTAGGAGCTTCTTGTATGATCGTGTGACTATTTTAACCGTGAATTCTCTGTATATGTGGGATTGTCAAAAGTGTTCAATGGTATGCCTTCGAGAGGGATGGGGTGTCCTGATTTTTTGTTTGAAATAATTGTTAATTGCCCATTGTAGGGTGTCACTGAAGATTCAGATGATAATAATAACTGGTCGTCTCAGGATGGACCTGTCTCAGAATCTTTCCAAGTAAGTTTCCGACTTCTATTTCATTCTTTAATCTCTTGCTGTGTTTCCCTGTAAAAACAATTCAATAGAAGTGTAAAGTCAAAATGTGTTATGATCTGTAGGACAAGGAAGCATCTTTGTCTGCGTTTTCAGATGGTGACGATGATGAAGATAGCATTGACGAAGACAGTGAGTACGAAGAGGATGAAGATTTTGATTTTTCCGATTCAGAAGGCACCGATGATCTACTGAACTAGGCTGGGAGAACATTTCCAAGTTGTGAACAGATGGAGTGCTCTTATTGCAATTGCATATTTCAGGTACTTTATTCTTCCCCTTAAAGCATTCCCCTTAAGTCCTGTGCCATATATAATTATGTTAACGGGTTCTCCCAAGTAAATGTGAGAATACTACTAGACATTTCAGTCTAGGATTCTTCATTTAAATCAGAAAGGACCCTTCTTTTCTATCATCTGATTCAGCTCCATGTTAAAGAGTTAAACTTAATCTGATCCATAGTTCTTTGTTTCTATAACTCAGTTGAACCTCCTCATTTTGGTCCCATACCAGGTTGAACGATGTGGAAAATGTAACAATCCCGGACCTGATGTCTGCCTAAGTCGACCCGAAAATTTTCGTTGCCATTTTCCATTGGAAGCTGGTTGCAAAACTGTGCCTGCTGGGTAATTTACGAGAAGCACTCAGTCATTTGCTTCAAGTTCAAGCCAAAATTGGTATGATCTATTTTTCCATGTGAATCGCTCGTTTTCTCGTTAGAAAAAGGAAAAATGGAGTAATGGATTCCCCTAGGTTTCTATAAGTTTCTGTGGAGACATTATTCTTTTTCTTGTAACAAATCCCAGTCTCCACTCTTTCCTTTTATTTTTTTTTATCTTTCCATGTAAATTTAATTCGGATAGCTTCTCTTCCGCAGCTTAAGTAATGTACTTTTCACTTTACAAACTGCAAGATTCATGTAATAATTCAGCCAATGATCCGAATTTTTCACTTCTAATTCTTTACCATTATCTGTTACTGTGCCACTTCCTAACGTGGCCTCTTTTGGTAATTTATTTTGTATTTACTCAACAGGATCATTAAAGGGTTCTTTATTTTCTTTTTGTATGTTGAAAAAGTAGTACATATTTTGAGAATTGCTACTTCGAATGGTAGATGTAAGTTTGAATAAACGATCTTAAATTTTCGAAAATAGTGTGACGATTTGAAATGTTAGGAAAAAAATAAACCATGGTTGTAATAGGATATGATGTCGGCAGATAATTTAGATTGTAATAACACAAATTAGGTTGTTTGACTATTGGAATTGAATATGCTAACATACATATTTCTATTTTCTTAAAAGACATTGATGGATGCATTCTATTGACTATGTGGGGGCAGTACGCACGTGTGAGTTGAGTTAATGTAAAATCAAAGTCAGAAGTCAAGCAATTAGGTTTTACTTTTGAACCACATATATTATTTCTTTATTTGAAAAAACTTTAAATCAAGAGGGTTTATAAGTCAACTCTTTAGGATCAATACAAGATGTGTAAAATGCTAAGCCAAGCCAAGTCATTTGAAAAATACACCTGAAAAAAAAAAAATATATATATATATATATATATATATATATATATATACTTTGACAAATATTTGGATATTCAACAATATTCCATTTTTTTAATAAAAAAAAATTAACAATATTGGATCTTATTACTTTCAACTTCAACTTTATAACATAATCATGTACCTAATTGCCATGTGCTTGAATTTTTATCTTTGTAAGAAATTTGCTTCGAAGTTTGAATTTCCATACTTTTCTCCATCCTAAAATTTTATTTCAGACATAATACACAAACTTTCATAATGCTTGTTTCAATTCTTTTGTATATATATATATTTGTGCACATTTAACAAAGACTTTTGATCACTCATTTTCAACTTGACACTATATGTTCAGTAAAACTCTATCTGGATTAAATGATGGGTTGAATTATAAAGTTAGTGTCTCAAATTTTAAGTATCATAACTATTTATTATATATGATTAATGTTGTTGTTAACAAAAATGTTTTAATCTAAGTCGTTGGCGTGCAGATCTTGTCAAGTTGCTCTCCCTCGCTTCGTATTTGGCTTGAGCTAATTTGCAAGAGAACTTGCACAGTGTGATGTCGAGTCGAGTACATTCTAATGCCTAAGCTAGTACATGAATTGTTAAGTTCGGGTAAATACACAAGATATTGCTTACCCTTTGAGGTAGTGGAATAAGACTGTTTATAATGTCCATGGTCTAGCATCTGCTTAGGACATATGAGTGTTGGTATTGTTAGCAGATATGTGATTGTCGAGGTTATAGGATCTTGGTCAATGAGCTCAGCTCATTTATTTCTCTTTTGGTGAAAGAGTGGGCTGAGCTAGACCGACCCAAGATGCAAGGCCACATCTTTCTATTTTGGGATGCGCAGACTCCTGAGATTTTCTTAGGCCCTTACTTGGTTAACCCTTATAAGTATAATATATGATAGTTAGACTAGTTATAATGTATCAAATTTAATTAAAAGTGTCAATAAAAAAAAGATATAATAAAAGCATAATATAATACAAAGTATAATTTAGTCCCTTCCATTGTCAATATGATAGCTTAAAAACATTAATTGTTCATGATACCATGGGAACATAAACCACACAAAACACAATGGTTTGAAACAAAGGAACTTGGGGTTTTTCCCCAACCCTTAACATTGAAATAAACTTTTACTTCAACATCATCATATAAACATACAACATTTCAACTAAATATGACTTGAAAATAACTAATCCCTAAAACTCCACATCAAAATGGTACTACACAAATCTTGACAAAGTTACAATTACATATGATCCCCTAAAACTTCCCTTATTGAAAAACTGGCATATTACAAAGTTTTAAGAAGAAGGGTTAATTAGTTACATTACATCTCACATACACATTAATTGAGAGATCAATAAAGTTGTAGGGTTTTTTCACCATAGGGAGTCCAAGTTCAATGGTTGCTCCTGTTGTTGTTGTTGTTGTGATGAAGACTCAAAAACTTTTGAAGAGGAAGAAGCTTGGAAGCTCAAATGGTCATTTGTTGTTCCAAATTGAGAATGAATAATATTGGGTTGATCATGATTGATATTATTAAAAGTAGTAGAAGAAGAAGAAGCCAAAACATTATCCCTTTGTTGTTGAAAGGTTCTAAGTTGCAATGCCTTGAGAAGAAGAGAATTCATAGAAAGATTACTTGAACTTAGAAGATTATTGGAATTAAGTGGCCATGAAAGTGAAGGAAGGGTTTGATCATAATTTGTTGGAGTAGCCCAATTATTCAAGTTCAAGTTCATATTCATATTCATCATATTATTGTTGATCATGTTGCTGTTTTCATATGTTTGAGATGAAATAATATTATTGAAATTACCAGATGATGATGTGTTGTTACTATTGTTGAAGTTTGATAATTCAATGTCTCCAAATTCATTCACAATTGAGTTTGTATCACAAGGAGATGAGAGAGATGGTTGAGAGGATGATGATTGTTGTGGTTTTTTTGGTGTATTTTGCTTCTGAAATACCCTGCAAACTACCCATTCTTCCTGAAATTAAAAACAAACTTAATAAATAATTAACACACCCATAATTCAAAATCTCAAGAACTTAATTGAAATCATTTGAACAATAATTTTTGTTTTCTTTCTCCATATCTACAACACAACCCTAATAATGTGCATTGTATTATGGCTTTGATTCTAATTAAATAATTTAATCATCTTTTAGTTTTACGTTTTCAAAATTTTAGGCTTGTTTCTTCTTGATTTTCTAATTGTGGTTTTTACCTTTCTTAAAAGCTACATTTTAATTTTGAGTGAAATTTTTAAAAAAAAGTTTTTAGCAACTTTTAATTTCAAAACTTTGCTATATATTGTTAATAACATTGGTAGAGTACGTGAGAAAAAAATAAAAAAAACGCTTGAGGTGGAAATAATGTTAATAAGTTTAATTTTTAAATTTTTTAATATAAAAAGAAAAAATGAAATGATTATCAAACTATAGTGTAAACTTTTTATTATTGTTAGTATTTATTAATATGCTTTTAAATGTTTCAACTCAATCTACAAACCTTCAGTGACTTTTATGTCTATTAGATTGCTTAATTTAATGTCTTTTGTAGCACATTAGTTAATTTCATTGTTTAAAAATCATGTGACAAACAAATTTCGAGTAAGTAAGTTCAAATGTTTTGTGGCGTATGCATTTATTCGATGGAATTAAAGACGTATAAGTAAAAAAAGATAGTGAAAGCTTAGTCTAACTATTAGAAATTTTTCTAAAAGTAGAGAGTTTGAGTAGAAACAACTCCAACAATATCTTAGAATCGAGTAGAAAAATAAGTTTTAAGGACGAAATAGACCCACGTTGTGTTTATTTTATTTTATTTTTTATTTTTTTTGTTTTTGGTTAATACGTACCTTTGAGGGTTTGAAAAAATGGTTGGTTTGTTGGCGGTATTCATGCATAACCCAATTACTTTTCTCACCCCTAGGAGCTCTTCCCTTGTAAAACACAAGAGTTTTTTTCATTCCGACCAAAACATGACCAGTGCCAAAGATTTCCTTGTCTTTTCCGGTTGTTTTCCAGTAACCGGCCTCTGTCGCTCGATTGGTCCGAAGCCCAGTCGGGTATTTTCGATCTCGCAAGCTGAAAAAGTACCATTCTTTCTCTCCCATCGTAGCTTTTGCTGATGAATTTAATTATATCAACACTTTAACTATCATAAAAATTAGATAGGAAAATAAAGAATATATATATATATACATAAACTACCTGGGAGATCCCAAGGTTCATTCTTGTTGAGATCCACAACCCCAATTGCTTTAGAGGTGAAAGAGGAATCAGAAAGTTTTTGAGTGAGATAATAAGAAATGAGTTCTTCATCAGTTGGGTGGAATCTGAACCCAGGAGGCAGATTTTCCTCCATATAATTGAAAACTATAATTTTTTTTATTTAATTTATTTTTTAAGAAGAAGAAGAAGAAGAAGAAGAAGAAGAAGAAGAAGAAGAAGGATCAGGTTTTGTAAGTTGAAGAGAGATTGGGTATTATAAATGGGTGAGTTGAAGTTTGGATATCAAAAAAATTGATAAACCTTGAAGAAGAAGCTGAGAAGCAGCCATATCATACCTACACTCTATTTTTATCTTCTTTATTACAGCTAACACTTTGACAAACATGTTCATGCAAATATCCATTTTTCTACGCCAAACTCTTTTACCAAAATGCCATTCCTTCTTTTTACATCTATAAATTGTATGGGTATCTACGTATTTCTCTATTTGAGCTATATCAAAAGTTTTTTTTTTCTTTCATTCAATATCTCTATTTTCTCTACCGTAAAAATCAATGAAAATTAAAGCAGAAAAAAAAATTACAAAAATTTGAACACAAGAATATGTTATATCACTTATCAACTCAAAAGTTTCTAAGTAGATACATTATGGTAAATTTAATTATATATCAATATTTTAACACAAAAATAGAAACATAAAAGTATCGTTTTTTAGAATTATAATTGATATCTTCATCTATTAAGCTATGTTTGGGTTAACATGTGTTTTAAGTTAATATTAGACATAAAAGGATATATACATTTTGTTTTTATTTAATTCTTGATGAATACGACCCAAGTTCCAACCACCTTCACCCATTCTTACCCACCCAAGCTATATGGGAAGGATCAATTCTCATTAATTCTATTTAATCCAAATTAATAATTATTATTTTTTCTTTGTACTTGTCATTTGTCAATTTATATATACATTTATATCCACCGTCCTTCTCTCTGTATATAGATTATAGAGTACTGTTTGTTTGTGAGCATACTTTCCATATAAGCATGCCAATGGTTGACAAGTAAATTTTAGCTTAGTAGAATAAGGTTAAATTAAAATAAAATAATATAAAATAAAACAACCAAAAGATTTGACCTAGCTTGTTATTAGGAAAACCTCATATCTTAATTCTAGGAGGGTTTAGTTAAATCCTAGGCTAGAATCCCCTGTAAATAGATCATTATGGCTTCATATTAGGTGGTTTTTTCTTGGCCAGATTTTAGCATCAACACTAATTATTACAAAGTTTTTCATTCAAACAAAAGACACTAATTATTTAAAGTTTCATCTCAAATCAGTTCAAACAAAAGAGTGTGGGTATATATATATATATATGTTTGAAAGGAAAAGAAAGTGTATGTATATTGACATTCAATGCAAGAGAATTATGATTCATATTTATTCATTTCATTAAGTTTATTAAAATTAATTACGTTGAATTAAAATATTAAAAAAGTATGTAATATCATTGTTTTGTTTTTCAAATGAACTAAAATTTCAAACATAACATATTAACGCCAAACAAGTCTTACTAAAATATATTAAGTAAAAAGTTTCTATCTAGAAGTGGAGTGATTCAAGCCCTTGAATATAAAATTCTTAAAACAATTAAACTTTATAGGTTTAAAAAATTATATTTTCATAATTTGTGTTTAGATGGAAAATAGATAATTAAGTCTATCCCATAATTGACTGAGTTAACGAAAATGTTATTGAAAATATCACTAAAATGTCAATCTTTCTCTTTTAATATTTCTAAGAAATAATTATAAAAGCAAAAAAAATAAAAATAAAATTAATTGATAAATAAACATTTTTATGCTTTTTAAATAAATTAACATATTATTTAAAAAAATTATTATAAATAAAAAAAATATCAAATTATTTACAAATATAGCAAAATTTTATTTTCTATCTACAGATAGACTGCAATAGACCCAGATAGACATCCATTGCAGTCTATCACACATAAAAAATAAAATTTTACTATATTTGTAATTATTTTTAACTATTTTTTATTTTTGAAAATATTTCTTTTAATTATTTATTTTATATTTACTTTAATAACTTTTTTTTTCTAATTTGTATGTGTTGTGGATTTCTTTCTCAATCAACACCCTATTCTAATATGAAAGAAATAATGGGGAGGAGAATTTTTTATTTATTTATTTATGATTGAAAAATAGCATTAATTAAGTTTGTCATATTGTTGGAACATTCTATAAAGTAGTTTGAAACGGTAAAAACATAAGATTTTGTTATTACTTAGTGAATATATATTTAAATATAAGGTTATTATTAAGAAGAGAGTAGTTAAAAAGGTGACCAAACAAGACGACCGCGTATAAAGTAAATAAAAAATATAATGAATGTTGGATATATAATAATAAGATAATTATTAATATTTAATTGGTCATTGTTATTTCATCAAATCTTTGTGGTTTGTCTAGAATTTCAATCCTATTTTCCTAACTACAACTTTGAATGCACTACGTAATTATCAAAATCTCTTTCGTTTTCTAGAAACTCACCCCACGTGCTTCTTTTTAAACTCTCTCCTTATAAATACACATATTAAATGCTTCATTTGAGACTTAATTAGTATTGTGTAATCATTAATTCCTATCAAAAGAAAAAAAAAATTGTGCCATCATTAATTAGCTTAATTAGCTTAATTTACTACTAAAGTAACTATGTATTTCTTATAAAATACGAATTTAACTATCCTTTTGTGATATATCCACTATTTGATTTTGGATTTTTTGGTATTTAAAAAATAAATTAATAAACATTAAATTTACTATTAATGAGTTTCTATATTTTGTTATTATGGTTATGAAATTTTTAATACTAAGAAAATTATTTTTGAAGACTTTCTTTTTAGATATTGACTTCAAATTCAAGTGTTTCTTAAAAAAAAGGTTAAAACCATAATAAAAAAATTGGAGGAAACAAATATAAATTTAGAAAACAATAAAAAAATAACTAAGAATGAAACTGTTTACCAAATTGGACTTTGTATTTAAAGTTTTTTTTTTTTAATTTTTATGTAAGGGAATATTTGAAACCTATAACCTCTTAAAAGAAGTGGGAATGTGACTTGACAATTGAATTACCATCCTGCGCAATTTTATATATTTAGTTAAGAAAATTTTTTGGGTGCACCCATATTTGTGTAACCCACTCAAATATTTAATCACAAATTGTCATGTAGCAAAGTTTACTTTTTTTTTTAAAACCATAAGAGCATAAAAATAAATTTAGCTTGAATTGGCACCTAAATGTTAGAATATTAGTTTTTAGTTAATGACTCAATTGATGTGCATATTTTAAGAATGAGTATGGGATGTAATTGAAGGACCTTTTTAGTTATGAACATTTAGTACTCAACAATTAATTTTAGAATCCAATTTACTATATAAAATAAAACAGTAAAAAAAATAAATAAATAAGAGAGAAAGTATATGAGGATGATGAGCAAGGAGAAGACTTTATCAAAATATACTAATAATAATAATAATTGTGAGGAGAGAGATTATTGCAATAGTGAGAGGAAATAAGTTTATATAGAAATAGATAAGTGAAAAAAAGAAAGTATATAATAAGAAGTTAATGGAAATAAAGTTAGTTTAAAGAGCATTTTTAGTGAAAAATATGAGAGCTAAATTAATGTGAGAGAAAAAGTATATTGACAGAAAAATTAAGAGAAAGAAAGTGTGAAATAGAGTAATTGGAGTTAAAGGGTGTATTGTGACAATTAAGGATATGAAAGTAAAGTAAATTATTGATATATATTTTGACTTTTGTAGAGATGTTTTTTTGAATATAGCAAAATAAATTAGCTTATTTATAAATATAGTAAAATGTTTGTGTTTTTTTGATCACTGATAGATGATAATAATTTATTAATATCTATCATTAATAAACAATGATATTTTGTTATATTTAAAAATATTTTGGTTCCTTTTGTTATATTTGAAAATATTCCCTTTTTTACTCATTATTTTTTTATATGATTTTTTTTTTTAAAAAATTTAATTCTACATCTTTGATAAATTAAAAAAAAGCAGTTATGAAAATTTTGATTTTGTCTTTTAAATTTAACTAAGAATTCAAATGTTTCATTAAAAAGACAAAAATTATCATAAATAAATTAAGAGAAAATTAAAAAAAAAAAAAAATATCCCAATTTTCAAAAAAACATGTTACCAGATTTAATCTTAATTATCTAACACATCCCAAGACAAACATTTACTATCTCAAACATTTAATCTTTCAATATTTAATATATTCATACCATCAAACAATATTCAAGATTCGAGTTGGCTTAAATTTTGATAGTTACTTAACAAGCACATAATCTTGTCATTGAAATTTTTGGAAAATTTGCACAAACCACTCCTAAACTATTGAATTTGTTACAATTCAATTTTACTTTTAAACGTTTAGGCCACGTTTTCAAAAAACAAACATAATAAAAGTTGGTGTAATTAATATATATATAATTATGTTTCTAATCAGCCATATATGGATATTTTGGATGAATGGCAAGTAATTAGAACCATGAAAAGTAATTCGAAGTCATTTCAATCACAGATGGATAGATGTCTTTTTTTTTCAAAATAGTTAATTTAAGTAAATAATAGTTTGGTTAAAAAACCATTCCATTTCTAGTACTTTGGAATTATGTCTGAATTTAATACATCCACTCATTATCTTAAAACTAGTCATCTATGATTAAAAGAAAAAATAGTCATGATGACGATTTGAAGTTTTAAAATTCTATTAAATTTAATAAAATAATGACAATAATTTTTATCGCTCTTTTTAAATATAATAAAAAAAATTAAAATATTTATAAATATAGCAAAAATTTTAGTGTCTATCTGCGATAGACCACACGATAGATCACGACAGACTACTATCTGTGTTATGATAGATACAAATAATAGTCTATCCCAGTCTATCATAGATAGATTATTTATTTTACTAGTGCTAAATATTTTTAGCAGTTTTACTATTTAAGATAATTTTTTTAATTTTTATTTAAAAAATAATTGATATGAATATATTTCTAAAATTTATGGGATGACACTAATAATTCTAAGATTAGTTGAAATATACAGTACAAAATATAGGGACAAAACTTAATATTTTAACTTAATAGATCTAATGTACAGGAATATCATGTTTGTGAGAGAACTCAATTAGATTTTTAGAAATAGTTCTAGAACATGGGTAATTTTCAAAGACTATTCTGTTCAGATAACTTGGAATAATATTTTCAAAAGAAAAAAAAAACCTGGAATATTTGAGGAGGAATATATATTTTAATGAAGAAATTTTGGTCATGAATAGTTGCAATCATTTTTATACTTTTTTTTTTCTTGTTATTTCCTTCTTTTTTGTGTGCAATCTTGGAGAAACTATAAATTGAAATCCAAATCTTAAAGCTATATTAATAACAGTTTGCTTTTAGTTTGGGTAATTGTTAGAATTAGGAATAACAAAAAAATAATAATAATAATAAATAAATAAATAAATTACCTTTCACAAATAACACTCTTTTTAGCCAATTGTTTTTCTGACTTGTCTTGGTCCATCTCGGTCAAGATCGATCTCTAGACCAAAACAAAACATTTTTTTTTTAGGTTAAGTTTGAATTTTCAAATAGAAAATTTGAAGGGAAAAAAATTTGTAACAAAAGAAGACTTAGTCTTAGATCCCTTTGTTGGCCATTTGGTTTTAAATTTTTTAAAATTAAGCTTAAGTAAAAAAAGTTGAATTATGTTCTAAAAACTTAGCTTGATTTTTTAAAAAATCGATAAAAAGTAGACGACAAAACAAGAAATTTAGAGGTAGAAAGTGATGTTTAGAAATTAAAAGCTTACTTTTCAAAAATTAAAATAAATAAAGAAATAAATAAATAAATAAATAACCAAAGGGTTTATTAAACCGGACCTTAACTATTTAGATTTCTTTTAACTTTTAAACGATGAACTTGAGTATACTTCAATTGATGAAGTTATATTTCTTTAGTCATCTCACTTTTACATATTGTACTAATAAATAACTTTTAAATAATTTTTAAAACAAAACTAAAAGAGCATCACCGCCACACAATTGTGGTGATCCGAGAGAGTTGATATTCCAAACAAGTTTTATTCCAATGGTATATTGTTTAAAGATTATGAAGTCTTCTTCCCAACATGTTTTCTCAAGATAATATCTAGAATTTCAATTTTTAAACATTAAATTATATCTGACAATTAGTAATTACAACTGAAGAAATATTATGATGTTTTTCGATGTTTTGAATATGGATCGTCACCTTATACTAATGATGGGTCATACTGATTATAGGGTTCTGAATTGTGAAGCTTAGCTATAAAATAGTTATATTTTAAAACATAATTTTATATTGGGGCTAAAAAAAAGAATAATTTAGAACAGACAAACATACTGAGAAGAAACCTTAGAAGCAAAGCTAAGGACAAGCAGCAGCCTCAAACAAACAATTATAAACTAAAAGAAAAATCTGTCCCAACTCAAACCACAACCCCACACCATCTTATATTCTTTTCATTTTATAAGTTGGAAATATTATTTGGGAACTTTCTTATATTTTACTTCTAATATTTTTAAACCTTTAAATATATTTTTAATAAATCTTAAACTTAGTTCATTACGTATTTTTCATCCTTCTTATTCTTATTTTATCAAATTTAGATGATAAACATCAACTCCAAACTAATAATAAGAACTAATTTTAAGATTTCTTTATTATAAGGTTATGTTTGGAATGTGTTTAATTTAAAATATAAGTTATTTTGCAAAAAAATACAAGTGTTTTGCAACCATTACTCAAAAATGGATTTTGAAAGTTATTAATATCTTTATTTTAAACATTTCTTATCAAAAATGTTTAAATAAAAATAAATTTTTGAAAAGTATTTATTTTTAAGTTAATCCAAACGAACTCTAAGTATATAAACTAAATTTGAACGTTTGAAAGTAATAAAATAGAATGAGGTCTAACTTAAAGGTTTAATATAAGTACAAGAATTATATTAGTTGAGTTATGCTCAATATTTATTATTATTTAAATAAATATGTTATTCCTTTTACAAAGCGAAAAGGTATATTAGCTAAATCCTTTGTAGCATTAAGAGGCAAAGAACTAGCCATCTTTCCTTGTACTCATCTCACACTCTCTCATAACTATTTTTATTTTTATATTTCTTTTAAAAAAAGGCATCTTTCTTCATATTTCTTATTAGGTGTGTGTTTTGGTCTCTCTCGTATCTATCCTTGGTTCTTGAACTTTTAAAATTATAAAATTAGTCTAAATTCACAAATAATATTAATGTTGAAATTTTAGGAATCTATATTTAAATACACAATAATTAAAATATACTGAGGTTGAAAGTTCATAAATCTATATGACACATGCACACCTTTAAAAGTTTAGAGACCAAATAGATATAAACTCCAAAATTTACAGACTAAACTTGTAATTTGTGTATAAATAGATAGGGAGAAAGATAGAGATTAAATTGATTGTAAATTACAAGTGATTCCAATTAGTTTGTTGAGGAAGGAAAAATGGGAGAGTATCTCCAAGTGTATGTCTAAGTGCTTAAGTAATGGTAAAGTAAAAATGGGGTATGCATCTTTTTCTGAGCCCCTTCAAAGATTTATTATCATCCTCTTTGTCAAAAAGTATATACTTTAAAAATCTTCAAATCTCACACATACTTTCAAATTACAAATCTACCCCTCTCCATATATGTGCTATCATATCATTGACAGGGATAAATATGACATTTCTTACATGGAAGTGGACCATTTTAGCCCCAAAAAAAGGGATATGGCCATCCATGACATATAAAAAAGCACCAAAGGAAACATTCTTCCTTTCTCTCTTTTCTTCTATGTATATCTCACTCTTCTTTTTTTGTTTTTTTTTTAATAATAATAATTATTATTATTATTAAATTAAATGTGTGTGTGTGTGATGGTGCTTTTCCTTTTCCTTTTGAAGAAGGGAGAGCACTTAGGAGGTGATTTTAGTCCAAAATAATCAACAACATCAAAATGCAATATTATTATTGCTCTATAGATGAAGATGATGAAGCTCTTCTTAGGCTATTCTATAATCTCTCCTCTTCCTTCTTCCTTCTCTTCTTCTTCCTCTCCTTCTCTTCCATTTTACTTTTCAAATCCTTCTACTTCCTTGGCTCCCCTTTATTCCCCAGGTCATATTCATAACCAAAAATCCATGTTTCCAATTTTTTTTTTCTTTTGTTAATTTTATACATATAATTTCCATTATTATTCCCAATATGAGATCTCTCTCCTCATCATATAAATAATTTGCTTTTTTTTTTCCTTGCAGAAATGAATATGAATACGAATACAACACGGTGTCATCCGAGGAGGAAGAGGAAGAAGGATATGGTAATGGAATCTATGGTAAGGTCAAAACGATGTCATTTCTCGATAAAGAAGCTGAAACTCGGATGAGTCGATGGCAAAGTCAGCTTCTAGATAAAGAAGAAATATTATTAACGGACTTGGAGGAGCCTTGGATTACTATGGAATCCACAAACTTAGATGACCAAATTACAACTAATAGCTCAGTTTATGGGTCCCCACAAGCCTCACAACTAGATGAATATTATCTATCAGAAGATGACGACGATCAAATGCCAGAAGAACTTACAGTAAGTTTGAAATGACTTTTTGATTAAACTTTGAAATAAAAAACATTATGGTTACGTTCATCGATGATTGTGCAACTCACTCGAGTACTCAGCCACAAATTGTACTCACGTGACAAACTTTTCTTTTTCAAACTCATTCGTTGTTTTTGCAGGACTCCGAGCGGGTTGTGAGACAAGTATTGAAGGTGAATTCTTGTAGAATGTCATTGGACTTGAAGAAGAAGAGACTGGTGGAGGATAATTACATTAAGGAGGAAGGTGGTGGAAAGATTATTGCTAAGGAGAGTAATAATAATAATGGGAAATATTTGGTATTTGGACCAAATGAATTGTTGGTTAAAAAAAAGAAAGAAGAAGAAGAAGAGATATTTGGGGATTCATGCACAGTTGGGTCAACTTCAAAGAGTTCATCAGAGTGGAGAAGCTCAATAAATTGTAGAGATTCAGGAACTGAAGATCCATTTTCATCTTCTTCAAGAAGAAGCTGTCCTAAGTGGGAATCCTACACTGTTTTTCAGAAATATGATGAAGAAATGATGTTTCTTGATAGAATCACTGCCCAAAAGCTTCATGAAACAGGTCACTTTTTTTCTTCTTTCATTTGGCAAATTCATTTATCAACTTTTTGACCCATTTTCTTTCTTTATTTCCTTCCCCCTTAAGTTAACCAAAAGATTCTATCTCTAATCTATGCAATAAATCTATTACATAAAAAATTTCTATTGACTCTCTTTTAAAAACAAAATTTAAATATCTCGTATTTTAGAATTTTATTTAATTTTAATACATATACTTTCAATAAATTTTAAATTTAATCTCAACTATTAGTTTACTTTTTATTTTTTGCGATTTTTTTTTGGTACCTAGTAGCTTTTCACTATAAATTTGGAAAACATAATTACACCTATTATATTTTCTTGTATGAAAATTATTATTATTATTTAGCTAATTTTATTAAAAAAAAGTAATAATAGTCTTGAGAGACTAAATTTAAGATTCATAAAAAGTGTAGGACATTTAAACAAAATAAATAAATAAATATATTATCTAGTCTATCATATATATATATATATATATATATATATTATTATAATAATATGAGAATAGAAGGAACGAACCTTTGACCTTGAAATTGATTGTATAACTATTAGCTTCTTAAATAATAAATACTACTCAACATATCATATAAATATATATTACACAAATTAATCACAACTTTACATGAATAGACAGATAATTTAATTTTTTTTAGAAAAAAGTTCAACAACATACTGCTAATATAAACATACTTTTCTGAATCTTTTTTCTTCAATAATTTATATATATCACAACAGGGAGAATTAAAGTAGTAAATGAATCAACTTTTATATTCAAACCCCCTTAGTGCGATTTACTTTCCTTTTTTTTTTCCAACTTTTTAATGATAGAAATTAATGATATTATATATATTTTTTTTCTTTCTGAAAATACAGAGTCATTGAGGTCAATTAAAATGTGCCCAAGATCAATATCAGAGAGGATTGTTCATAAATTGTCCACCATAAACAAGAAAGCTTCAGATGTGAAACAAAATCCATATCATGAATTGGAAAGTGCTTATGTAGCACAAATTTGCTTGACATGGGAAGCATTAAATTGGAATTACAAGAATTTTGTAAACAAGAAATTAGGTAATTGTAAAAGATCAGATATGGACAGTGGATGTCCAGGCAAGGTTGCTCAGCAATTTCAACAATTTCAAGTTCTTCTTCAGCGTTATATCGAGAATGAGCCTTATGAACATGGTCGTCGCCCCGAGATTTATGCTCGTATGAGACTCTTGGCTCCTAATTTGCTCCAAGTCCCTGAATTTATAGGTACCAATTTTCTTACTCTCTCGTAAGTGATTTTGAATTAGTTAAAATAACTTTTATCGTTTTTAAAATCAATTTGAAAACAAGTTATTTGAGACTATGTATTTTCTTTTGGAGGTGGTTTATCTGATTTTTTGGAAAAATTCTACTAAGTTTTGTAATAATTTTTATTGAGAAATGGTTTTTTTTGCTAGCTCACGTGGCACATATTTTGAAATACACTTTTAAAGTTTGACAATAGTTCCACACTTCACTTGAAATCTACGTATTGTCACCATGCTAAGTTGGAAGGTTAAAGTAGGGTAACTTGAAGAGGGTATGACATTTTCATGATAACTTTATGTGTATAATTAAAAGTGATTTTAGAGAAAGTATTAAAAAAAAGTTGTAGAAATTTTACTTTACTCAGAAAGGTAGTATTTTTTTAACCATATAATAATTTTATCAAAAGTAGCTCAAATGCTTTTTATCTAAAAACACGTCTTTCTTTTTTTTTTTTTTTTTTTCATAGAGTCATTTTCACTAGTTGATTTTGTTTATATAATCTTTATTAAATAATAAGTAAGGTTATTTTCTTAGAGTTATAATATCATTTTAATCTATATACTTTAGATTTTATTACATTTTAGTCTATGCAATTAACGTAATGCAATTTTATAGTTTTTAGCCCATTCCGTTTATGTTTTTTTGGTTTCTATGATTAAAGTAGTATGGATTATCATGTATTAAATGAACTCATAATGTGTGTGACTTTGAATTTTAATTTTGAAGATTCAGAAGATGAAGAAATAAAGGAAGGAGGAGGAGGTGGTTATGGTTCAAGAATATCCTCACCATCTTTTCTAATGATAATGGAAGATGGAATAAGGACCTACATGAATTTCCTGAAAGCAGATAAAGAGAAACCTTGCCAGATTGTAGCTTCATTTTTCAAGAGAAAAAAAAGGGCTTCTGTTGATCCAACCCTCCTCCAACTCATGAAGAAAGTTAACCAAAAAGTAAGTTCAATTATAAATTATATATACAAACACAACTTTTAGATTTAATTATTTATAATTAATTTGAGTATATGTTTTTGAAAAATTCAGAAGAAGATGAAGCTTAAAGACCTTCGTCGTGCCGGGAAGTGCTTGAGAAAAAGGAAGCTAAGCGTAGAGGAAGAGATGGAGATTTTGATGGCTCTTATAGACTTAAAAGTGGTTTCTAGGGTTCTAAGAACCGCAGATTTAAGTGAACAACAACTCCATTGGTGTGAGGCCAAGATGAGCAAAGTTAGGATTTTGGATGGGAAACTTCATAGAGATTCTTCACCTCTTTTCTTCCCAGCTCATTGAGTATCAATCAAATAAAAATGAAAAGCTCTCTCTAGCTAATATCTCTTAATTTTATCTAAGACCCCACCAAAAAAGTTGATATTTTTGTTGCTTTGGTGAGTCATCTATAGAGGAAAAAAGTGAATATCCTTAGGACATGAATGTGCATGGGAACAGAAAATTCAAGCAATAAAGCAAAGAAGGGGTTTGTGTTTGGATCATTTGGTTATATAAATATATGTATATGTGATTCATTGGGAGATGGAAAATGAAGTAAGAAGGGATAACAAAAGGCAGCAAAAACATGTGATGAAAGAAGATGGGGACAAATTGAAAAGACGAGATAGCTTTAGTTTTTGCTTTTTTAACTTTAACTTTTGAATTAGGGTTTATTTTGATTTTGAAGTATGAAGAAAAAAAAGAGAATGGTTTGATGGTGGTTGGAATAATAAGAGTTAATGTAAGCATAGTTTAAGTAGATTATTTAGTTCTTTTCTACTTTTTAGGTTTTAGCAAATAGAAAGGGAATAAAAATGCCTAAGTTTTTAATAAGGGATTGATAGTCAATCCTGTTATTATTATAATAATTCTCCTATTATTGTATCCAATTACTTTCTCATTGACTCATAATGTGTTATATCAATTTTATTCTTTTTCTTTTTCTTGTTTAACTTTTAATTAATTTATCTCTTAGTATCCTTATTAATGTAATCTTGGTGGTTTTTTTTTTTTTTTTCTTTTTGTAAGTTTGAAAGTAGAAGTTTGTAAAGACAAAATTTGTTTTTTGGAACAAAAAGTTAAGTGAACATATGAATTTGGATGACCTATGTAAATATATCCTTTTGAAAGTTGTTTTTTTTTTATTGTCTTTGATGTGTTTGATGAATATGACTTCTTGTTTGTTTGTTTTTTATTAATATTTAAGATAATGAATAAGTTGTCTTTTCAAAAGAATAAAATTCGATTATAGTTTATAAAGGAATAAATTTGGAGGAAAAAAATACGAGTATTTTTTAAATAAGCCATATATAATTTTAGATATAATTTATTTTTAATTAAAAATGAAAAAAAAATGCTCTCAAGAAACTATATAGGAAAGGTTATTAATAAACTTCTTTTCTAATTAGTTGAATATTTTATGAACAATACTTATTTAATTAATTGCACCTAAATTTTTCTAAGTCAGTCCAACTATACATAAAAAAATCAAATTATAAAAAAAAATGACAAATTATGATTACGCACTAAGAAAAATCGAAAAAAGTGGAATTATTTTTCTTCTTTTATTTCAAAAAAAAAAAAGAGCAAATTTAAAAAATAATACTGATAATAATAATTGTCAATCAAGTGATGCAGTCATAAACTAATAACATATTTGGGAATGATGCAAAAATTGTTAAAATCACTTTGCTATTTTCAAAATAACTCCTAAACATATTTTTAATCCTTTAAAATCAATTTTGATTATATAAAAAATGCATTCAAAAGTATAAAATTAAACACAATAAAATAAAATTACTACAATTGATCTTGCATTTACTAGAAAGTAAACATAGCCTTAAATTGATGTTGCATGATTAAATGCAAGTTTCTATATGATTTTGAACATGAAAAAAATGATTTTAACGAATTCAAAATCACTTTCAAACAATCTCTAATTATATTAGAAAAGCAATAACTATATTTTAACGTTTAGGTCAAGAAATTTATTCTTCTCTTTCTCTCTTTTCCCCTCTTTTTGGTTCTAATAAAAATGAGATTATTAGATATTTAATCTACTTTTGAAAACTTATTTTCATAAATATTCAAGTATTTAAATATTTTCATATAAGGAATTTAGTGCTATTTTTTAACAAAAATATCCCTTATGGTAGGCAATTGGAGTGACAAAATGCATTTATTATATAATTTTCCATATTTACAAAGCATTTTTAATGTTGGAAAGAGAAAATGCATTTATTAGATTCTATTAATTATTTTAGATTTCTTCTCGGAGAGATAAAATGCATTTAATATAATTCTATTTCTCATTTTGGGCTAGTTGCATAATGGGCTAAACAAGTTACTAACATTAGACCTATAGCCCAAACATTTTAGTTTTGCAAAAATAGTAAAAAGCAAGTCCAACCCACGATTAAAAATGGGAAATGTAAAAAATGTTATGATACACTTGATATATCCATAATCCATCTGATACACTTGATAAATGTACAATTAGTAGATATACTACTATTACTTCAAATATCTATGTTGATTAATGTTTGATACATTCATGTTTTAGATTTGATATACCACCATTGCTTATAAATAAAACACATATTTTACCTTCAAAACAAGCTACTAATCAAATGTTAATTAGCGTTAGATATACTGATGATACACTAGAATAATGTTAATTGTTGTTAGATATACCATTGGTATACACGTGTTACTTCAAGCACTTATTGATATATGTCTGATAGAATGATGTCTTGGGTTTAATATACTTCTGATGCACTTGAAATATCAAACTTATAACATAAGGCACATATGCTTTATTTCAAAAGAAGTTACAGATTATATGTTGATTGTTGTTAGATAAACACTTCAAAATATTTTGTATATTTAACAAACTTTCAAAACGTTTTAAACAAACAAAATTTAAAAAAATAAATTAAATAAGAAAAACAAACTAATATACAAAATATAAGTATATTTGTTAAACATGATCGCGCCTGATTTAATCTCTAGGTAACCCATGGAATTTCTAGTTCTTCAATCTCTAGCAAACCCATTCTTGAGAATTTGATCAAACTAACTTATGTGGAACAACCAAACAAATCAATGAATCATGGAGAAGAAAAACATCTATAAATTAGAGAGAGTAAATAGAGAAATCAAAATAGTGTCATATTTGCAAAATTTGAAACATTAATGACGTGATTGCTAAATTTTTATTATATTTAATTTGCTACCTATTGTAATTTCTCTTTCATTTAACACAAACAAATGAAACATTGTTTTAGATGTTTGCAAATATTTTAACAAATATATGAAATATAAATAAGAAATTGACTCAATGTTTAACATAAATCTCAATATATATCATTAAATTTATTTTATATCATAGTAATCCTAATAAATCAAAATTTAACAACAATTCCCTACCGAAGTATAATTCAAAATTAATTTATCAACTTCAATATACCATAGTATATAAATCACTCAACGTTCAACATAAATCATAGTATATATCATAAATTTCATTTATATCACAATATATATCATACATTTCATACTTTTAAATAAACAAAGATATATACGAATACACATATTAGAGTATATATATATTTTTTATGATATATACTATGATTTATGTTGAACGTTGAGTGATTTATATGCTATGGATATTGAAGTTGTTAAATTTTGATTTACTAGGATTATATACACTATGATATAAAATAAATTTACGATATATACTAAAATTTATGTTGAACATTAAGTCAATTTCGTATATTTCATATATTGATTAAAACATTTGCTAACATGTAAAACAATATGTTCTATAGTATATTTAAAATAACCATGAATTTGTCAAAAAAAAAAATCGGTTATTTGATACGTCAAATGCATTAAATAGAACATAGAATCATATATTGCATTTTTTCTCTCTAATTGAAAAGGGAAGAAATCTAAAATAATTAATAAAATATAATAAATGTATTTTATCTCTTCAACGTTAAACATGTTTCATAAATATGGAAAAGTATATTATAAATGCATTTTTCTCTCCAATTTTCTCTATGGCAGTCCACCCAATAAGTACAATTAAGGTAATTGAATCGTGCAATTAACAAGTCGAGTTAAACATATGTGAAAATAATAGAAAAGTTTGACGTAATTGTGTTGTGTTGTGTTATCTTAATAAAAATCTTGGAAGTAATGGGCCTTACGGCCCAAATAGATATGTTGGACCTAAAATCCCAAAAGCCCATTATCTTCATCAAATACAAAGCCCGATGCCCATTTATATATGTCTATTTTGCGGATTTTCCTAAAAAATGATTTAGTTTAATTAATATTTTTAATATTGAGATAATCCCAATAAGATAAATGAGAAATTAAAAATGGGCGGATTATTAGGAGCAAAAAGAAAAAGGGGCACAAAGACGAGACAAGTATGGTCACCTTTTGTTTTCATGTCCAGGTTTTGGGCTTAATTTTTTTAAATACAAATAGACAAATAGAATCTCTTAATATAATAACTTTGACTTTACCAATATAACATTAATGAATATTCAAATTTGTCCATCCAACCCAATCATGTTAATTTGTAGCGTCTTGATTTTCTCACCTTCTTTTTTTTCTAATTTTAAATATGGTAATCGAATCAAATTTGCACGTTCGTCCAACTAATCATACATGAATAAGATATATGTGTTCACTTAAATTTTATAATCTCTTTCTCCATTGATTTTTTTTTTTTAAAAAAAAAAACTTTAGATTCATAGTCTATAAGCTTGTTCTTAAGTTATTTCTTGTATGATTATAAAATTTATTTTAAAGTAATAATGATTGAAAATAAAACACATAAACATAGTCTAATGTTTTATCAACTTCGAGATAAGGTTTAATTTTCCTATCTCACTTATTTTGTAAAGAGATACATAAAATAAAATAATTAAAAAAAAAAGGAGGGAGATGAATTTTTGTGATTCTAATATCTATAAAGTATTAAAAGAAATGGGAAAAGATAGAGGCAAATGCGAGACACATTGATAGTGTTTCTAAGCATTTAATTTAATTGTAATATTTTTACTATGAAAATATATTTTTCTTATTCAATGTGATTTTTAGTTAATTTGGCTCCTCTCAATGAATCAAATTATGTAGTCGAATTGTGATTCCAATACAAAACTTAAACATTAGAGCGTACTTAAAAAATCACCACAAGAATGGGAGTTTTTTTTTTTTTATCTTTGTTTGTTGAATCATGGTCTCTAACTGTATCAAAATAAAATCACACACCAACAAACTTCAAATAACTAAATTTAATATTTATTGTAATTATAATCAAATCTAAAATATTTGAAAATAAAATGACTAAAAGTAATTTGAAATCCAAAAGTATTTTAACCTAATGTATTAAATAAACATAAATGAGAAAATAAATTATAATATTGATAATAATTCTATAATATATCCCCAATTGCATTAATTTCTGTCTTGAGAAATTAAATTTAGAGAGATGGGAGTGGCAACTTGCAACGCCAGTCTACCAGTTATTATCATAAAATAAAAAATAAAAAAATAAGAAATAAAAATAAAAATAAAAAATCACTCCATCGGTTTATTCCACTTAGCGTTAGAATTTCTCTTCTAAAAGGACTTGAAAAAAAAAAAAAAAAAAAAAAGCATTTGTGTTTTTTCTTTTAATTTTATTTTAAATGACGTTGCAGATCTACAAATTAAAATCAATAAACGCGTGGCATCCGGAATCATGTGGCCAAAAAATCTCCAAAAGGTAGGGCCCACAGAACTCAACGAAAGGCTAGAGATCTAACCACGTAAACAAAAGAGCGAATCAACGGTTGAAAAATAGAGAATTCGATGGTCGTTGGCGCAGCTTAGAATCACTCGTCCCCAATTCCCAACCTACCCATCATCTTCATCCCAGTCCTATGAATAGTGAACTCAAACTCTCCTGCAACTCCTCTTTCTCCATTTCTCTTCAAATCCTTCTCTCTCTAAACCACGGAAGCTTGACTTCTCTGCTTCTCTCCACTTGTTTCCTTCTCTCTTTCTCTCCTTTTTCCTCCTTCAAACCCTCCTTTCTGCGGAGGAGCTCGCCATTTCAGGTCTCTCCTCTTCCTCTCTCTGTTTCTGTTGGCTGTCTTTTTGTTTTAAGAACATTTACTGGTGGAAATCTTTCTGGGTTTTGAGTTTCTGCTTTTCTGGGAGAATTTTATGCTCCTTTTTGAGTTTACAATCGTGGGTCTAATTGGTAGTGGAGGATAATAGACTCGAGAGTATGATTCGAATGTTAATTCAACAAGGATTGATGGAGAATATGTTTTTATTTTCTACCCATTTTTTGTTTTTCCTCAATTTTGAGCTCGCGAACTGTTATCCGGTTGTTGTTTTTTGTTGCTGGAGGGGAGGGGCCCTCTTTGAGCTTGTGTTGTGGATATCCACGTCTTTCTCAAATTTGTTAAGAGAGAAAAGGAAAAGGAACTCTTGATTTACACGTAAAGAGAGTTTAAATTGGCTTTTCTTCTGTGCTGATCTTTCTTTCCACTTGGCTGAAAATTTTGAGTTGCCTGAAAGGTGTTTGTTTGTTTGTCTGTTTGTTTTAGATCTTTAGAGTTGTAAGGAGGAATATCAGAGAGAATGAACAGGTGGGTTTACGAGCAGAACGCCATGGCTGCCTACCAAGACATGAGGATGGAATCTGTGGTTTGTCCAAAGCCACGTCGTTTGGTTCTTCAAACCCCTCCTGATAATGACCCCATCAGAGCCTATAGATGGCCCATCAGGTTCGTTAATCCCAATTTAATCTTCTTTTTGCTAGAATCTAGAACTTTCTTCTTTCAATTATGTAGATTTGAACTTGAATCTCGTTGAATTAACTTCTGATATGTGAATATGCTTGCTTGCAGCCACTCCAAGACAGGAAATTCAAGAGCAGGAGCTGAGTTTCTTGATATGATCCTCACCAAGGTTCTTAATTACCATCTCTCTCGCTCACTAAGCTCTTTGTTGTTTATCTTGATTGATTACTTATTTCCCTTGTGTATGAGATTGATGAGCTACCACTACCAACAATCTTATAAATGTGGGTTATACTTATGTTTATATTATAGGAAAGTTATGGCGAAAATTTTAGCCACCAATTAGCAACATCTCCACCATTCTTTTGGGGGTCTCCACCAAGTAGAGCTTCCAACCCTTTAGTCCAAGATGAGCAATTTGGCAATGGCAACAATATCTACCAACTTTGTGAAGGGCCACCATCTCCATCAACCCGTAAAGGAGGATGCACCCGAACGAAATTCGGGCATCGACCTGCAGCAGTCCGAATCGAAGGATTCGACTGTCTCAACCACGATGCTCGAAATTGCAGCATTTCTGCTGTGGCTTAGAGAGCATATATATAACCAAAGGGGGAGGAGGTAGCCTTAAGTTTTTTGAAGTGGGAGGAGATTTGAGACAGAGGAATTGAATTTAAACTAAAACTGATGTTTTCCTTTTTTTTTTTTTCTTTCTTTTTTTTTTTCTTCCTTTTCATTAGTGTGTAAAGTTGTACATAGGAGAGTCAATCAAATGCATGATGGTTGTTCTTACTTCTTCTGAGTCCTTTTGTTGTTGTTCATCAAATCATCTCAAAGAGATATCTCTGTAATTAAGGTGACTAATGATGTTTTGGACTATATCTGATCTGATGAAATAAACTAGAGAAAGGCAGGTTAAGCCTTTTTCATTCTCTTTGTTGTTTTCTTTCCATGTGTGTCCTCTCACTCTAATATTAATATATGTTATGAAATCAAACAAATAAAGACAGTAAAAAGCATAAACAATATGCGTGGTTTGCAAACCATGTATTTGCTATGTTTATGGATAGAGGAAGAACAGTTTACTATAAGAAAGAATTGTTCAAGATCTCATATCACTTCTAGATGTATTTGCTATGTTTATGGATAGAGGAAGAACAGTTTACTATAAGAAAGAATTGTTCAAGATCTCATATCACTTCTAGAGTTAGAAAGCTTATACAGCAAACCACCTCGAGTATTTGGTTGGATAAAAGATTCAAGACATTTGAACAATATATTTAGGGGTCACTTTCATGAATTTGAATAAAACGAAAGAGTAGGAGTAGGAGGAAAGTAGCAAATAGTAAGTCCGTATGATATATATATATATATATATATATATATATATGTTATCTGTAACTAGAAAATATGTCGATGCATGAATGGTTTTGTATTTTATTGGCTACAAATGGTGGAGCCTTGGTGGCCATTTTTCTATTGCAAAATGAGATATTATAAAGAAAAGTGGAGAGCTTTATGAGAATGATTCTATTTTTCCTCTGTATTTAGGTAGTGATGATGATGATAATTTGGAGAGTTTTAAGAAATGCTTAACTGGGAATAAAATATGAGCCCAAGGATTTGGAACCATTCCCCATTACTTTTGATTGCTGAAGTTTGTTATATATAATTCCTCTATTTTCCAATTTTATCTTAAATTTAGTTGTTATTGGTTGTTTATCGTGAATTATTTTCTTTTAAAAAAAATTGTTATGTATTAACATTTTTACTATATATTTTCATGACAAATTCTCATATTATATTTCTTTACATGTTATTATTTAATCAATTTCAATAAAAAAAAATAATTTTAGAGACTAACTTTAAAAAATTTTAAAACTACAATTATTAAAATTTAACATTTGAAAATATTAAGAAGTAAATTTAAGTTTTATGTTTTAGTTTGAATTTACACAGTCTCGATTCCTTCAAAAAAAAAAAAAAAAAAATGGTGGTAATAAAAGGAAGAAGACATGCTTTTATATGTGCAATGTTTTATCGCTTTCTTTATTTGTGGTACTATTGTCTGATTCTAGATGACTGGTCTCAATCTCAAAGCGAATATGTTAGAATTTCTATGGAATTTTTCATTTTTATTTCCTAATAATTCTCCACCAAAATCTACGTTTTGTAACTTTTATGAGAGAGGAGAAAGTTGAATTGAAATTTTAAAAATTATATTACAAATGTTAAATTAGCTCTTTGGTTTTCAAATTTTAATTTCGTGTCTTGAACATGTTTGGAAGTGATTTTGTAAATGTCAAAACTGCTTTTGTATCTTCAAAAGTATCCCAAAATGTGGTTTTTATGATTCAAAATCAATTTGAGTGAATAAAAGACTAGTTTCATAGTACTTTTAACTATTTTAAAATTACTTTTAAACATATTAGTATAAGTTCACCTGAGCTAGATGGACTATTAGGAACCTTTTATTATAGTGAGTGGTTAGTGGTTGGTTCTAATGTGATTCACTAATGCCTAGATATTTAAACAATAATGTTTCTCCGCCAATTAATGATATTGTAAATATCAAAATCACTTTTGTATGTTCAAAATACTCTGAACCATGGTTTTAATAATTCAAAATCAATTTTGATTGTATGAAAATTGTATTTAAGTATAAAATTAAAACCTAAACTGATTATGATTGAATAAAGACGTGTTTCATTGTAATTTTGAATATGATAAAAGTGATTTTAAATATTTCAAAACCACACTAAAACACGCACTAAAAATTTTATATATTCAAATTATTTAATAATTTTGTGTCTAATAGCATTTTGCCTAATAGTATGTGAGTTTTTTTTTATTAAAAAAAAAAAAAAGTTAAATAGGCCTACCAAATATTTTAAAAAGTTTATGGATCTAATATGTACATAACTAAAAGTTTATGATCTATTTAGTAATCATTTAGTTTTTTATTTTTTATTTTTATGTTTTTTCAAAATTATGTTTGTTTTCTCTCAATTTCTTACAGCGATTTCCATTGTAAATGAGTTGAATTCTTAACTAAATTTCAAATCTTTAGTTTTTGAAACTTAGTAAGTGTTTTAGGCTTAATTTTCAAACTCAAATAGTTATTCCAAGAAGACCTAAGTTTATTGATAATTTAACCCTAACATTTTTAATTATACTTAAATAACTTACTAGTTTAGACCCTTATTACAATCTTGTCAATAATTTCTCTTATTGAATTACTCTACAATTATTTAAATTTTTTTTTTAAAAAAAAACATTTTTTATCTTAACAATGGAAGTAGGTTTGAATTATCATTTCTTTTTTCCTTTAAAAAAAATGAAATTTGAAATTTTAGTTTGGAGGTCAGCTTTATTTTTTCTTTCTTGGTAACTGAAATGATTGGAAATAATTAAGATGCATTAAATTGGTTGAATGCATGGAGGTTATTAGAATTGGATTTGCACATGGCCTGTTTTTGTTTGGTAGATTTAGTTTATATTACCACCAACGAGTTGTCTTATCGAGTCAACTCAATTTGGACCGAGTTCAAATTCGAAAAATATTTTTCACAAAAGAGATCGAATTTATGACTTTAAATGAATCAAACTTGTAAACTCAAAGAAATATTAAAAAATGACATCCATGTCTATATTGAATGGATGAAGATGTTCAAAATAAGGTTGGTTAAGATTTAGATTAGTTTTTTCTCCTAAATTTAAAAAAATATTTCAATTACATTTCATAGTTTATTTGTTTCTAACATTACATTACAAATCTAAGAATAGATAAAATGCAACTAATGTTAACCTCTAGGTTTTTTTTCTTTTTCTTTTTCTTTTTTTTTTTAAATTATTACACTCATTTTGATTTTAATAGCTAAGTTAATCATCAATATTTAATAATATATAACTGATTACTATTGTATAAAACAAAAATGGTTAAATAAATCTCTTTTAATTTCATGTCTAATAGATTTTTAAATTTAATACATTTTTTATTTATTTGGCGTTCTTTACATTTCACAAACTTATTAAACACAAAATGAAAAATTGTATATTATTATTCATAAAATTCAACTTTGTGTCTAGAACATTAGTTATTTTTAAAAAGTGATGAATATAGTAGAAGTTTATTATACACAAAATTGAAAATACAAGGATCTACTTACAAAATTTAAAATTGAGATCAAAATCTTAGAAACACTTTATAAAGCTATAGTCCCATTAGACACCAACCTAAATTATAGTTTTAATTTAACTATTAAGTACCTTTGTTAAATGGAAAAAAAAATATACTATTTTTGGTTATTATTAAATAAATACATACGAATTTTAGAAAAGTAAGTTTCTCTCCAAACAAAATAATAATAATAAATAATAAATAAATAAAGGAAATGAAGATATCTATTAAAACAAAACCTTATTATATTATATTTTATATATATATGTATATAAAAGCTTTTCCACCCAAAAAAAAAAAAAAAAAACATTTTTGAAAACAAAGTTATTGATTTTTTTTTTTTTGTATTTAATTGTCATGTTGAAATTTATAAAATAATAAATAGGAGAGCTATAAAGGAACATATAACTAAACAATAAAAAAGCAGAGTACTCATTAAATCTTAGGACCACTTCTGAATGCAGGTGATAACTAGAGTAGATAAAATCTTCTTGGTAACTTGAACTAAACTATTCTTTTTAAACCGCTTGTTTTCAAAAATAGTAAACAAGTCAATTTATCTGTAAATAGGATAGAATATCATTATCTGTCAAAAATAGACTATAACATACACTAATAAACATCTTCTATCTATCATTATTTATCATCGATAGATAGTCACATTTTGTCATATTAAAAAATATTTCCAACAATTTTGTCATTTAAAATAGTACATTCATCTATCAATATTATAAAGAAAAAATATATATATAAACCTATCTTAGGGTTGAATATTAGTTTGTATCTCTAATTTGACACGATGAGTAAAATTTTCAATTTCATTAATGCATACCTTTGATTTTGATAAATTCAACTTTTTACTTTAAATTTGAACGAATGTCATAATTATTTTCTTTCTAATAAGCATTCATTTGAAAATCAATTTTAAAATAATAATAATTGTGTAGGTATGATAAATTATTAAACGTAAATGTAGAACAAAATTGATGAGATTTTATTGAAAAATGACACTATAATTGATTTTGTTGTTAGAATTATGAGTTCTAAAATAACCATATAATATTGTTAAACCATTGATCTTGTGGCATTAATCGTCTTAAAGTAGTGATTTTACCTCATCGGTCTTATTTCCATAATAAAAATTAAAGATTTCTTTTGGCCAATAAATGTGAAGGTGAAACTTCATCCTCGATCTTAAAAAATACATCTTCTCATTTTTTAATTTGAAATTTTGCAATGTCAATTTTCTACTTTAATACCATTATTTAATCACCACTAAACCTTTACTTTATTTATTTCGGAAAAAAAAAAAAACATTTTTATACCTAAAGATTGGTTTATATTAGGATTACTCACATTTCAAATTCAACCGTTTTACCTTTATCACGATCGGTCTATCCATCAAATTTTCTATTAATTTCTAACATAAAATTTAGGGAAAATTGCAAAAACCAAGTGTTAAAATTGTTCTCCTAAACTTCTTCAAACTTTAAAATTGGACCCTCAAGCTTATAATAATTGCATAAATTAGACCCACAAATGATAAAAACTGAACTCTTAAGCTTATACAATTATATAAGTTTGAAGGTTCAATTTGACTAAATTTAACATTTATATAATGTTAAGAGTCTCATTTTTAAAACTAAAAGTTTAAGAGTCTAATTTCAACTACCACCATACTTCATGGGTGGTGTTTGCAATATATATTTTTATTTCTCTTCTCCTCATTTTCTTTTTACTCTCTATCTCCCTCCTTCCATTTTTTCTCTCTCATGGTTGCCACCACCACCAATCATCTTTAATTAACCATCATCTCCATTAGTTGCCTAATCCTAAATTTCAAATGTAAAATTGTTGAATTGAAATTCAAATACAACGTTAATCAAACCGAAGTTTGAAATATTAAATTAATTACCACATGTTAACTATTAGATGAGACTCTTTTTTAAAGAAAAATATGGCAAGTTTGAAAACTTTTTATAAAAAATATAAAAATTTTCAAATTTATCAGAGAAATATTGTAGTTTCAAACAAAAAGAAACTCATTAGTTAAAAATAAAAATAAAACGCGTGTTAAAAATGCAATATACTTAATTTCTTTTCAAAAAGATAAAAGATTGCAAGTGATTCTTATCTACAACATGCCACTTTTTTTTTTTTTTTAATTCCTTTTTTACAATTACAAATGCCACCTTTTTTTTTTTTCATCAAAAGTAATTCTTTAAGGTGCCTGCAACCATCTTTAAAACTACAATATTCTTCTGCTAAGTTTGATAACTTATATATTTTTATTAAATGTTTTGAAACTTGCAATATTTGTTCTTTTTAAAACAATCCATATAGTCAAAAGTTTACATACATCCTAAGAACCATAAGACATAAATTTGAGATACTTTTCATTCAAACATCAATGATATATTACAATTCATACTACTCATCGTCTCATTCAACAAATCTAAAGTCAAATTGCAAAAATCATCCCTAGAGAATAGTATAAGTTGCAGTTATATCCTCAAACTTTCTATTGTAAAAATTTATCCCTCAAACTTATGAAAGTGTTAAAATTGGGACAATCCAACTTATATAATTATAGAAATTGTAACAATTGTTAAAGTTGAGGGTCAATTTTTTTATCATTTAGGACGTGTTTGGTACATTCAGTTGGTTATTATTTGATTATTATAGTTATTAGGTTATGATAGTTGGTTTTGGTTATAATAATAGTGGGCTTTCGACACATGTAACCTAAATAAGTAGGCCCAATTACTTCTTACATAAATAACTTAATGAGTTATTATTTTATAAAAAAATCTAACCTAATTTAGGTCTTCAACCCTCCTTATTTTCATTTATTAAAAAATATATAGATATACATAACAAAAATATTAGTACCAAAATTCGCATGAGGGGAGTTTTTTGCAGTTATGAACTTCCCAAGATGGTCTTATTTTTCAAACCCACACAAGTAAGGAAAGTTTTTTCCAAAAAATTGAAAATCATTCACTACGTGAAGAAAAGCAAGAATTGATAAGAAGCTTCAGAGGAAAAAAATAAGGTATGTTTGATATATACAACACAATATATTTAATATATATTTAAATTCTCTAGAAAATATTAGAATATATTTGATAAATGCATGTACAAAATAATAGGGGTGTACAGGGATTGGGTTAGAGAAATTTTTGGAACAATCCAAAAATTCGGGTTAGTTGGATTGACTACTCGAATAACCCAAATCAGGTGGTAACACACTACACTAAGTACTGACGGTAGGAAGCTTGGGTGGGAGGCCTTAAAGTTAAAACCCTAAAATGAAGACTTATAATATATATATATATAATTAGTAATTTTGGTTGGGTTGGGTTAGCCCAAAATTTTCAAATTCGCAATCCGAGATCCGACCCAACCTAAAACATACAAATAAAAGTGAACCCAACTCAACCCTTATAATTTGAGTTGGGTAGTTCGAGTTGTCGAGTCATTTGAACACCCCTACAAAATAATTTGTACAATATATCGTTTTATACACCAAATAATATATGTAATGTAAATTTACATCTTCCAACATATTTGTAAACACAAAAAAAAAAAAAAAAAAAAAAAAAGAAAATTGAACCATAATATATACATGTGATATATATTTACATTTTCTAATATATTACCTATATATTAGACGTATACTCAACATAAATGCATAAATGCGATCAATTTTTAACAAAGAATTGGTAAGAAAATAAACTAAATCTAAAATGGAGTTAAATAAATATGAATAGAGAAAAATAAAAGTCAAAATTCGAGGAGGAATTAAATATTTAAAAAAATATTTAAATGAATGAAATGTTGGAATGGTGTAAAAGGATTTTGCAATTTGAGCATAATAATTATGATAAGTTAGGAATAGCCGCCGTTGGGTAGGGCCCAATGAGAAAATAATAATAATAATAATAAAAAAAATATTTTATTAAAAAAAAAAAAAAAAAAAAGATGTGTGTGGGAATCCGCAGATAGTAAAAGTCCGAGTTGATTGGAACATGGAAAGGCAAGCGCGTGGGTTTGGGATTTGAATTCCCATCGTGGTTTCAAGGACAACGCTCACACTGTGGGCGCCCTTTGTACTCACCCCCTCCCCCTTTCTCCTTTTCTATTTTTATTATATAATATTTTTCTTTTCCTTTTACACATTTTCTCACCAAATTAAAATTACTTCCTAATTCACAAATATTTGCAAATTAATCCTCTTCAATCAAAATAAACTTTTAACAATTGTTGTATAATTATGTTCCTATCTATCACCCTTTTCACCCTTTTCATTTTTTACACTTCTAACAGCAATTTCAAACGAGCTAACAAATCTATCTCATCTCTCATTTATTACTTTTGACCAATAAACTTATCCTTTACTAAATAAAAATATTTTAGTTTATAAACATTCCAACCCTTAATTGAATTAGATTTATGTAGGTACATTTCTTCATCTTGCTATCTTTGCTCTCTATCAACACATAATATGCACAAGGATTTTAATTCTAGGTTTCACTTAGGTTGGGTTACTTTTTTCTGTTTTTCTAATTAATTGTTTTTCTTTTCTTTTTTTTTTTTTAATGGAAAATAAAGATAGAAGGTGGAAATCAAATGGTTTTAGAAAATGGATGGTTCCGATTTTCTTTTTCTTTTTTATTATTAAAATGGTATAAATATGGAAACAGAATTTAGTGGTATCCTTAAAATTCGTGTACTAATAAGTCCTAAGTGAGTTTAATTCTTACAACTTTCAAAATGTTCAAACTATATCCTACTATTTTTTCCTAAAAATAGGAGAGACCGATTAAGTATAGTGTAGACTACCTATCTTATAATTCATTTTTTTAATTAAAAAATAATGATTAATAAAAATATGAGGCTTAAATTTTATTAGGTGTTGACTAGGTTGCACAATAGATAAGTGTGGCTTGGTTTCAACCAATTTTTTTCAAAGGTTTTGATATTTTTTCCATAATGTAAAACACATTTGGTATGCAATTGATGAGATTTAGACAAATATACTAGTTTTTAAAAAGTGAAATTAGTAAAATTTGAATAAAATGACAACATTCATCTAGATTTATGATACAAATTAATGAAATTAAAAATTCAGCAATAATTAATTGATATGTTTTTGTTTTAGATCTAAAGTTCAAGAGGAAAGAATCTCACTGTCAAAACGAGCACAGCTATATATGTCAAGGACCAAAAGAATTATAGCTTGAATATTTAATAATACTTAGGGGCCGTTTAGTTGGTAGGTATAGAGGATGGGATGGACACAAGCTTACAAATCTCATGTTTGGTAAGTGAGTTTTATTTATTTACCTTGGAAAAGATATTTCTCAGGGATACCTTAATCAATACAAGTGGGGGCATTCCAAACTCATTGAGAAGCAAAGGTTTTGCATTCACTCCCAAGTATTTGTTTTGCTCTCTCGCTCTCGTTATTTTCTATCTTGACTTCCTCTCTTCTTCATCCTCCTCTACAAATAATTTTTTTTTCTTTTGTATAAATTTGGTAGTGACGCACCAACGAGAGAGATAGAGTAAGAGAGAGCGAGAGGGATATAGTGAGAGAGAGGAAGAGCAAGCTAGTTATCTTTGATTTTAAGACATCTTATTTCTAGGTATCTTATTCACGGGTGTCCTTTATTTCAAGTCATTTTTAAAATCTTGAACCAAATGACCCCTTAAAGTATAATCGACGGGATTAGTTAAGTTTAAGATGAAAATTTAGACATAGTGTAAATAAACAATAACAAGTGGGATTAGATGGGAAATTGTGAACATAAAATTTTCCCAATGGTTAGCAAAACCAGAGAACGATCAAAACTGGAAAACTACCCGTTTTCTTGGAAAACCACTTGCGGCCATCATTACAAAAACAAAACCCACCGTCCTTTCCTTCCACAATTTTCCTTTCTCTTCTTCCATCTTCTCTCTCAATTTTCTCACACATTCTTCTTCTTCTTCTTCATCGTATCACAATCCAATTCATTCACTATGCGTATGAGCTGTAACGGATGCAGAGTTCTTCGCAAAGGCTGCAGTGAGAGCTGCTCCATCAGACCCTGTCTTCAATGGATCAAATCCCCCCAATCCCAAGCCAACGCCACTTTCTTCCTCGCCAAATTCTACGGCCGAGCTGGCCTTGTTAACCTCATCAATGCCGGCCCTGACCATCTCCGCCCAGGTTTTTTCTTTTAGCCGTTTGTACTCTGTTTCAACTGCTCTGTTTTCGATTACTCTGTTTCAATTACTTATGGTGGGTTTTTCTTTTGTGGATCCTTCAGCTATTTTTAAATCATTGCTTTTCGAGGCGTGTGGCCGGATTGTGAATCCCATTTTTGGGTCCGCTGGATTGTTGTGGTCTGGGAGCTGGCAGCTCTGTCAGGACGCCGTCGAAGCAGTTCTGAAAGGGGCGCCGATTCTGCCGGTTTCTTCCGAGACGGCGGCGTCGCACATGGGTCCACCCTTGAAAGGCTGCGATATCCGCCATGTCTCCAAACAGCAAAGCTCCGCCTCTGGTTCCGCACTTAAAAAGATCAAGACGCGGCGGCGGTTCAAACGCTCTGCGGTGGCGGTCAAGTCGAAGCCGAAGGAGGAGCCGGTGGTGGTGGTGTCGGAGTTCAAATTCGGAGACCCGACCCGGATTGTATCGGAGCCCCGGTGTTTGAAGTTTGAGTTGGATAATTGGGGGGGTCGTGAGTCGCCGGAGAAGGAGTGCGGCAGCGACCACACCGAGTGCTTGTCGGTGGAGACGGTGGAGGCTTCTTCGGTGGGCCAGGGTGGTGACGTGGAGTTGGAACTTACCTTGGGGTTTGGGCACAGTCGGATGCTGACGTGACTAGATCGAGGACTCTAAGAATGCCACGTGTAAAGATAGATGGATGATTTTGCTCTCACAAATTTGGCTTTTGATATTGTACAAAACCAAATGAGATTTTTTTTTTTTTTTTTTCTTTTTTCTTCTTTTTTTAAAGTTAGGTTTAGGGTTTGTGAAGTAGTAGTCAATTTGGATAGTGTTGTATTTGTATTTGAAAGAAAAAGTAATAAATATATCGAATCACATGTTCACAGTAATAGTTTTTGGATTTAAAAGGCATCGACAAATTAAAATGTATACATTATATATTTTTTTATAATTATATAAAAAATTATTATAGTTGTAACTATTATTATATCTCATTTAAAAAGAAGTTTTGTCTGACTTAAAATCATTTATATAATTAATTTTTATACATCATATATCACGATAATGTAAATTAACATGGTTAATTTAATTAGTCTTTATTGATATATCAATCTTATTTTAACACAAACAAAGAAAACTCTTCTAATAGTTTTTTTAAACTTATGAAAACCTTCTAAAGTCTACAAAACTAATCAAAATTTACTCTCTAGGGTTGGATGTATTTTTTATAGTCCTAACCTAGAAAATAAATTAACTTATATCAAAACCTTTGACTCGTGTCTTTATAATTTGAAACAAGAGGTAGTGTTGACATACAGGTAAACAGAGGTAAAAGCTGGGCCATGGTGGTTTTATGGGCAACGGACTGCAGAATTTATTGGTAAACAGAGGTAAAAGCTGGAAACGCCTAGTCTAAGAGACGCTGCTCGAAAATCCAAGTAGTGCTGATATAAATTAGATTAGTGGCAGCAAAAGAAAATTAACCCAAGCAGAAGAAAGTGAGGACAGTAGGAAAAAAGTTTGTCAATCTTATGCCACCCAAGCAACTCAAACGGTAGAGGCTGATGGATAGCCATGTCGAGAGCAATGAAAATCTTATGTTGGAATGTTCGGAGGCTAAGCAACCCTTAAACATTAAGATCACTACGCCATGTGGTGCGTCGGAATAAGCCTCAATTGGAAACAAAATGTCATCGCAGTTATGACAATAGAGTTAAGCGGGATATTACCGTTGACAATTGTCTCGAAGTCCCCAATGTCGGCAAGAGTGGTGGGCTAATGTTGCTATGGAATAACGATGTGGATGCCAATGTTTAGTCCTTTTTGGCGGGCCATATTGATATTGTTGTTAAGGAGGATCCAATCCGATGGAGATTCACTGAAATTTATGGCCACCCTGTTGAAGAAAACAGAGGGGAAACTTGCGAACTATTACAAAGTCTCCACAATGCTTACTAGCTGCCTTGGCTAGTAGGGGTGATTTTAATGAGATTTTGGTAAACGATGAGAATTTAGGAGGGAATTGAAGACGGCTTAAATTGATTTATGATTTTTGTAATGCTTTGGATTTATGTGGTCTCCAAGATACTCGATTATGTGGAGGTAAATTTACTTGGTGCAATCATCGCTGGAATGGGAATTATATTTGGGAGAGATTGGACAAATATCTTGTAAATGCGGACATGTTGAGACAAATGGAATTATTTACTGTTCGTCACCTAAATTTCATCGCTTTAGATCATAGGCCTATCTTGGCTGGTTGGAAAATTGGAATGCTAGATAAGAGTAGGAGTGAAAGACAAAAACTACTAAATGTCAGAAGATTGTTAATAGCGTGTGGTCTGGTCATCGAAACATTGATACTACCAAGTTTTGCAAGATTTCGAGGTTCTGCTTGGAAAAATTAGCATATTGGAACCGTGGACGTCTTAATGGGTCTCTAAAAGGGGGTATTGCCAGAAAAGAACAGGAAATTCAGGAGATCAGTAATCAAGCTCCCAAATTGGCATTCTAATATGATTAAGGTTGAAAAAGAGCTTGAACAGTTGTTGGAGGAAGAGGAGATGTTTTGGAAACAACACTCGCGAGAGGACTGGATAAATTGGGGTGATCATAATACTACGTGGTTCCATCAAAGAGCTTCCCATTGTAGGAGGACCAACAAGATTCACAAACTCCAGAATGGTGATGGTCTTGGGTAGCCAGGGAAGAGGACTTAATAGAAATGACTAAGACTATGTTCTCCTCCTCTTAGCCTCATATGGAAAGTGTTGCTAACTTGAATTCCATTCCATAGACTATCTTAGATGATATGAATAGGATCCTTGTTCCCTTTCTCTGCGTCTGAGATTGAAGCAGTCGTGAAGAATATGGCCTTGCTGAAAGCTCCTGGGCCTAACGATTTGAATGCTTTTTCCTTTCAAAAGTATTGGATTGAAGTGGGAGCTACCACTGTCAACTTGTGTCTAAATATTCTGAATGGGGAGGAAATGATTGGGGGATTAAATTCCACATCTATTGTCCCCAATCCGAAGAACATTAAGCCAAAAACAATGTATGATTTTCGACCGAGTAGTCTATGTAATGTGATTTACAATATTATCGCCACAATACTCGCTAATTGGTTGAAGAGTGTATTAAATCATGTCATTTCTCCCTCTCAATCAACATTCATCCTTGGTCGTCTTATTACAAACAATGCTCTAATCTGTTTTGAATGCACTCACTTCTTAAAAAATAGGCGAACTAGAAAATCCGGGGTGGCAGAGGTAAAACTTGATATGAGTAAAGCATACGATTGGGTGGAATGGAGTTACCTTCAGTAGGTGATTGTTAAGATGAGTTTTTGCAATCGCATGATTTAGTTGATTATGAATTGCGTGGAATCAGTCACCTTTTCAGTCTTTTTCAATGGCTTTAACCAGCGAAAGTTTAAGCCTTCTAGGGAGTTGCGGCAGGGGACCAGTTATCACCATATCTCTCCCTGATTTGCTCAGAAAACCTTTTTGCGCTGTTTCAGGAGAAGGAACACCAAGCGAAGTTCTCAGGTTTGCATATTAATCCTCATTGTCCTATTTCTCCATGTTCGTGGGGAGCAAAAATACGACGACCGATATGATTCAAGTCATTAAAGACGGTTTGGGGGATCAATTAGACAACAACACTTGGACAATACTTGGGCCTCCCTTTCCAGATTTCTAGAAATAAAACTGACGTGTTCAGGTTTCTAAAGGATCGTGTTTAGAAGGTCCTTCAAGGTTGGAAGGAGAGATCTTATCCTGAGTAGTTCATGTTGTGTTTGACTAGAGATGTATTTTTGTACTAGTTGTTTTGGTGTTGTTTTCCTTCTATTTAAAAATAGTAATAAAAATAGACGCGTTTAGATTTTATTTTATATGTTAGGTTTCATATCAATTGTTGTCATCCCATTAATGATCTTATCTTAACAATGACAAAGTTTAAATGTTAGAATGAGGTTCCAAATTGAGAGTCATAATTGTGATTATTCTAAAGTTTATAATATAAATATAAAATAACGGGAATATTTGTTGAAGAAAAAATAATGGGAATAAATATATAATTTTGTTAATATATACACACACAAACACACATGTAGACTTAATTTGATGTATAATTATATTTAATTAACAACAAATTTGTGATGATGGGTATTTTATCTATTTGAATATAGCTTAATTGATAGGGTACTACTTATAATTTTAGAATACGTACTTCAGTTCTCATATTTGTTTTTTTCTTTTACGTTTTAAACTTATTGGTGATATTAATATGATATATATTTGTAGCAGATAGTTTGATGTTAAAATAAATGTAGTGTTATTTTCTCCGTAACCACTTATTAGACTCTTCTCTCTCAAGCTCACAAGTGATACGAGTATTTAAGTATATTCACTACGACTATTATTAGAGAAAAACATTAATATTTGTCTATTTTTAACAACACACCAGCCTTTATCATTAGTTTCACCAATCAGCATTACAATAATGAAACACTATATTACAACGGTTGGTTTTGAAAAAAAAAACTATCAATTTACCATTTATTTGTGTGAAAATGAATTGAACAGTAATTAATATAATCATTTAGGTTAATAGTTTTATTTGTCCTTTGTCAGCAAGGATGCTGGAATAGCTCAGTTGGTTAGAGCGTGTGGCTGTTAACCACAAGGTCGGAGGTTCAAACCCTCCTTCTAGCGTTTCATTTTTAATTTTTGTTTGTATTCTTAAAATGTTTATATTATAATTTATGAATTAATCTAAATTATATGTGCTACAATAGCTCAGAAATAGGCTTAATCTTAAAAAATGGGGTCTTAATTTTTTGTTTTTTCAATAAACTTGATTTAAAAAAAAAAAAATAGACCTAATTTACTAATGCCACTGCTCATACAAAGAGATAAGAGACACCATCCACAAAAGGTGAAACCTGAAGGATGATATTCAATTATTAATATATTTTGGTAGAAGGAAGACGTTAATATTGTCACTCCCTCACTCCTACACATAATAGAAAAAGAGCTCACCTTCACTTTTCATCAACTTCAAGTGTACTGTATACAAATATATTATACTATTACTTATTGTACCCTAATAAAAATGAAATGAAGCAACGAAGCTTCGAGAGATGGAGAATATATATATATATAAAGGACAGTAATTAATAATAATAACAATTAAGGAAAAGGAAAAATATAAGATGGGTTTTTAGGTTAATGGTTGTGTGTTGTTGTTCTCTTGACAAACCGACCTTTCATTCTTGGTCTCTTCTCGGCATTGAGTTTCCTTACTTGGTACCTTATTTTCTTCGAAAACAATCTTGTTCTTCTCTTCTCTCTATATCTTGATACTCTTGCTTCTCTTTCCCCATTGTTCTTCCATTCTTCTCTTCCTCCCCATTTTCCTCCATTACTTTCTTCCAAAAAACCCCATCCACTCCATTCCTCCTGCCAAAATCACAATTATTTAATCAATATCACTTTTTTTTTTTTTTCTAATTTCAATCAACAAGGAATCATCTCAAATTCCTACGTATACAAAGTTTAATTTTGAATTTTTAAAATTGTGTCTACTTTTGTTTTTGTCTCTTTCTTTACCAACATTTATAAAACAAAACCAACATAACTATCTAACCTCAACGGGACGTGACTTAATGCATCATTCTAGGAGAGGATGTTTTTTAGCCAAGGATAGAGTTCGGCCATAAAAACTGGCTACCAAGTTTTGGCCATGAGGTCAAAAGAGACATGGAATAATGGGTCGACTAGAAAGCATGAAGGCCGATCCATAGGGTCAATCTAATCATAAAGCTTTATTATTACAATGTTATTGTTGGTACTCAATTATTATATATCCAAGACTCTAAATATATAGATTTGAGAATTTGACTTGAATTTTAAATATACCCTCGAGGAGAAAACAAAATAAATCAAACCTACCTAACATTTTAAAATTTTATGTGTATATGTGTAGTGTCTATCGATTTACATGAGATGTTTAAAAATAGAAACTTGCAACTGGGTATTAAAATTTCTAAATTTGTTTTGATTTAGACTGCACATTGAATTATTATTAAACAGAAAATACCCTAAATTTATAGGTTAAATGCAAAATTAACGTTTTTATTAATATTTTAAGCCAAACCAGAGGCAAGAAAGAATTATGTCTATATAATACAAAAAAAAGAAGAAGAAGAAGAAGAAGAAAGTGGTCTCATTTTGCCCTACTGTCAGAAATTCTTTTGTTTTCTTCTCATATTATGACATGTGATGACGTCAAAAAAAAACTTTTCCCATGTAAATTAAAGTTTCTTTCTATCTAATTCATCTAAAAGAGAGGAAAAAAGAAAAAAACTTGATTACATTGATGTGTGTATTTTAATATTTTTGCATAAATTGTAACAACAAATTAATATTTTAAAACATAATAAAAATTAAAGAAGTTTATAGAGTTTAATATTACCCAGCAATCATCGAGGTCGAATTCAGGGCGATTCCCAGTAGTGTACGGTGAAGATTGGTCATCCCAAGCTGTAATAACCGCATCATAATTTAGCCTTAAAGAAATGTTCTTCTTGTTGTTGTTGTTGATTTTCAATTCTTCCTCCACTTTATTCATCTCATCCTCTTCAATTTCCTCCCCTTTAAAATTCCAATCCATCAAAAATCCATTGTTGTTGTTGTTGTTGATACAATCTTGTACTAATTGATCTTCACTTTTCACCTTAAAAATAACTGTATTTTCATCATTTTCTTGTTCTTGTTCTTGTTCTTCTTCTTGTCTTCCCAATAAATTCTCCACATCCGCCACAAATTCCGCAAGATCTACTTCCGATGGCAAAAACCCATCTCCAAAATCCTCCAATTCATGAGTTAACAAGAATTTTTGGTCATCAAATAATGGGTCAAACACAGGAACTTCTTGTTGATGATGGTTAAGAAATTGGTGTTGTTCGTCATCGTTTTCATCAACTGAGAATCCTTCATTATCGTTACCAATTTCAGGAACAAGTGAAAAAACGGAAGCTTTGGTTGAAGAAATTTTGGGGCGTGGAGTTCTTGCCTTGCGAGTGAAGCCGTTAAGCCATGGAGGGAGATTAGATTGAGATTGATTATTAGTGGAGTTGAACGACGCCGTTTCTAGGCGAATTCTGTCGTGCCTTCTGGCGAGTTGATTGGCTGAGTGGACTGACACGTCACAAGTTTGGCAGAGGAAAGCATCGTCAGCAGCACAAAACCAACGAGCTCTTTTGCATAAACAGCTGTCGCATACACGCGCTGTCCGCCCTCCCATCGTCGCCGCCGCCGCCTTCGTCTCGCTTCGCAGCATATGGAAATTTGAAAATGGGGAGGAGTGTTTTGTTTTGAAGGGAAGAAAGTAATTGGAATTGGAAATAGGAATACCCAAAGTGGGGTTTATCAATTATTGGAAGTGTAGGGTCTGATGAGACTGAGAGAGGTCCATTTGGGGGGCAAAACACTGAGATTGCCAATTTCCCAGTCACACTTTAACTGACCTCACACCCTTTCTCTCTCTTTCCCTATACTCATATATAAATTTGGGATGTCTAGACTTTATATGTTTAACTTACAAACTCTTTAGTTTAGAGCTTAATAATTGTAAGATAAAGTTATTTGATAAATGTGCAAAATAGAAAAAGAGAGAGATGAGATTTCTCGATAAATTTATCAAATTATTTAAACCAACTTATAAAGTTGGTGGGCCAAACACCCTCTCATTTATAATTTTCACATGTACTTGTACGTGTGATGTATTATATATATTAAATTTGTATTTGATGAGGTTATAAAGCTAGCTTTAGAATTGAATGATTGATTGTCAATTGATGATGATTATTGTAACTACTAATGAGAGGTAAGAGATGAAAAGGGAAAGGGAAGGAATGAATGTTTTCTCCAAACCCAAGAGCCATTTTTCCAAATCTATGAGTTTGGTTTCTTAGCTTAATCTATTTTAAGCCAACCACCTAAATGTGGCATTGGCTTCAAAAGACAATGTATAAACTTTGGTGGCATGCCTATACCTATGCCTGACATTAATGATAAACTAAAAAAATAAATTAAGATGGTTTCTCGCAATTTATTTGTCATAGTTTCAACTTAGTATATATTTTTTTTTTCAAAAAAAGAGGAAAAAAAAACAATAAATGATTATTAAATATACCAAATTAAAATTAAAAGGTTTGAAACCAAAATAGGGTCTTTTTCTTTTTAAGTTGGCATTTGATGGTCACGAGGGGATGTTGCGCTTTTTGGGACCTACCAAATTGATATCTCTGTGGTTTGATTGGCTAAACTTTTCAACTCCATCCTATTCCCTCAAATTTCATTGGTTGGATGTCAATTAGAAGGGATTCCATGCATAAACAAATACCACAATCCAACAAAAACTTCATAAATCTCCCTCTCTTGTTGCTTGTTTTTTGAATCTGAAAATGACTCATTATTTGTTTTTTGGCCTTTGAGATTCAATAATTCAACAGCCCCATTTCCCAAATATATTTAACTATTGCTTTGCTCCACTATGGACTATGGTCCCCCTTTTGTTGCGCTTTCGGGAGCACTTGTGGTGCTGCTTCTTTTTTTTCTTTTCTCCTCACAAATATGCCTTTCCGACTCCTCCATGGATCATTCTTTGTGGCTATTAACATTTTTTCAAATTAAACCATTCGCTAACTCGCGACACATGTTCAGTCTTAGGGGAAGTGCCAATGGTCCAATTGGACACTTCGACATGGTCCGAACTAGAGACATCTAAGGAGGGAAATGGAGTTGGGAATGACCTTCCCCGCTCGGAGATCGGGGTGGGGATTCCCCACGGAGAATTTGCGGAGATCGGATTCCCCATTTGATTTTTTTATTGTTCTTTTTGTTAAACAAATCAATTAACTTAAACTCACTCTCATTGACAAATTTTAACTGAATAGCTAAATTACTTACTGAGTTTTTTTTTTTAATACGATTAGTTCCACATGGACAATTTGAATTTAATGAGAAATTACTTTAAAAAAAAAGTTAGAAGAAAGAAATAATTACCACAAATTATTCATAAATATAAACTAAATTGAAAGGTTAAGTTCGGATATATTCAATATCTTAACCGTAAAACAACAAAACTTAAAATTTAGATATAAATATTTATTAATAATAATAACACATCATTAAATTATTATAATAATTAAATAAGAGAGGTTAACAATGCAGAGGACAGATATGGAGAATGAATTTTCCGCCCTATCCCCATTTACCTCATGAGAATTTTTTTCTTCCCACTCACTCCTCCATTTCCTTTAAGAAAAATGAACATCTCTAATCCGAACACTATTTAGATAAATATGTGAACTAAAAGCCCAAAGGCTCATCTCTTAATAGAGACGAGCTTTTTACCATTTAACTTAAAGAGACCTTAAGTATGCTCGATTCAACATCTCTTGGACTAACTTGAGAGGAAGACCATTGTTACTACAGTATGGTTGGTTTGATTTTTTTATAGGATGTCGTGCAATTTCTTCAAAGCTATGTAGTTTTTGTCTGGTAATATTTTCTTTCCCTGTTTCAGATTTGTAGGCGTTTCTTTTCTTTCTTGCCCAGAAGATTCTTTTTTGTTACGACGTTATTCTTGAAGCAACTTATATAGATATTAAGTGATTTGTTCTCTTTTAGGATTAGCCCCTTTAAGCAGGGGACTGTATTTGTGCTTAAAAGAAAGTTGTTTGAACCTTACTGTAAGTTTGTTGGCGAGAGTCATTGAGACTAGGTTGAAGAACATTTAATCAAGTTGTATACTTCTATGAGGGAGTTTGATACTTCTTTATACTTAGGGGAGTGTAAGTTTATTTTTATTGAGGGAATATCACATTTCGGAGAACCTAAGTGAGTTTGTTTGATGAGATCTCAAACAAGACTTGGAAGGAGCTTTATAGTGGTAGAGAGAGGATCTTAAGCTTAGGGGAAGCCTAAATTAAACACTAAAGAAGTGGGTTGTATGTAAGTCACCGTAGGGATCTAACAATTGTAATTGCTCAACATTTATATTAGTGAAGTCTTTTTTCACAGGGCACACTGCCCCCAGAGAGTAGATGATATTGCACATAATTAACTCAGTTACCAATCTTTGTGTCTCTCTATCTCTATTTATCTTTTAGTTTGCACTATTATCATTCGTTTCGTTACAAGATTGTCTTTAACTTGTGTTGTTCTATATTAGATTCAACTATTTTTTTCCAACCATGCGTCAACCATAGTATCAATAAAGTATTAATTGTTGGGATTTGTGCTCTAAGGCCTCATAGCCAATTAGTTACTTAATATACTATTTGATTATTTTATTAAATATGCAATAATGAATTATCCATTATAGTAAAAATCCAAAGTTATTATATGTAAACTTGAACGGTATGCAGTTGACATACAAGTGGATCACGTTCAAGTAATAACCTAAAAAGTCTATAGTATATAGATAAGGTTGCCTTATTCTAGTGACACTATAGATACGACCCACTTTGTAATTGTTACAAATAGTTTGATCCAATTTATCATGTGGAGACATGTAAGTGGGGTATCCTATATCAAGAGTTTGTATAAGACTGGATTGTGGAATAATTAATATCTTTATGTAACTCTGTTAATTGAAAATATTAATATTTCACAAGATGATCATATGTGACTCGATCTTAATCTTGAGTGAGTTATAAACTCTTGCTTGCAAGGACTCGTCCTTTGATTTACATGGGTTAGAATAGCCCGAGCTGCCAACTCAATACTTCTATCATTTTGGGGACTTGACCAAATAGGGAGCTGGGAACATAATTTCACAAGATGAAACTCAATTCTTCCCGTATAGGGTAAATAGATGAGTAGTTCTCTTAAGTGCTGACTCTGTAACTGAACAATGTTCCCACCCTCTCATTGGCCCGAGAGAGATTTGGTTTATGGTGGAACCATAAACAAAATATTCATTAGAAGATCAGTGATACTTAAGAATGTCGATGTAATTATAGGGGTAAAATAGTCATTTGACCCATATGCAATTATGAATAACTCGTGAAGGATGAAATTACATGTAGTGATTATATCAATGGAAGCAACTTTTCTTACACTGCATAGGAGTGCAACTATGGGTCGATAGTGATTTTTCCCATAGTTAATGAATGAAGGTTAATTTATTAAAGAGCTTAATTAATTAATCTTGGATCATTGAAGCTTATAATTTGTAAGTTCATAAGGTCTATTTGCTAGTGTAAAATGGATCAACAAGGATTAAAGTATTGAAAGAATAATTTGAAATGTTCAAATTAATATAGGAAAAAATATATGCAATTAATATAAAACGTAATGTACGTAGATACATTATTATATATAGTTAATTATGAATATTATTCAAATTTAAAGTATATAGTAGGAGAGAATTAACTTGATATCGCTGCTTCAAAACGGGATATCGCTGCTTCAAAGGAAGGCAAGGCAGACCGAACTATTTGAATATGATTTAAATATTTATTTAATTAAATATAAGATATTAAATAAATTAAATAAATCACTCCCCTCTAATTAAGGAGAGTGGTGAACTGGCAACTACGATTCACAAAGGGATTTACATTTTACAGAAGGATTATGACACTCAAACTCCCTCTCTCAAGAAGAATACATAAAAAATAAAAAATAAAAAAATAAAAAATAAAAAAATCTCTGCTTCTTGTTGTCCCAATTTCTTTTCCCTTCTTTCCAAGAAAAAGACTAAAATCAACTGATTGGAGGAAGAACTGGAACTTTGCAGTCAATAAAAATGTTTCTGCAAAGCTATTGTTTCTTCTCTTAATCATCCTTAACCTTCACAAAATTACAACATGTGCGATTGTTCTGTAATTTATGTTTTATTTTTCTATCTAAACAAAAATCAAAACATATGCTATCACACACATTTAAATCCCTTCATTAATGACCCCTTAAGGGTATAACTTGATCCACGTTCTCTAAATCTAAAGCTTGCTATATTTTTTCTTTCAAGCATCAAAATTAGTACGACAAATACATCATACTACCAACACAAACTTAGCTTATACGTTGGTAAATTTGACCTCACTATTGTTGAGGAGGTGGAAAAAATGCTTTAATTAACTGTCAAATTACATGCATATTAGGTCTTTAAACTTTAACTTTGTACCTATTATGTCTTTAAAGTTTTAATTTTGTGGTTAATATGTATTTGACCTATTGAAAGTTCTTAAAGTTCACGAAGTTATTTTTGACATAAATTTGAAAGTACAAAACCAATATAATTAAATTAGAGTTAATTAAACCCAATTGGATCATAATTTTGATTTAATTTTCTGTTTTTGAAAATTTATGTGCAATTTTTAACCATAGTAATTCAAGTCAAATTGTAGAAACGAAAATCATATTCTTAAATTTCCAAACTTGACTTAGGTTTTTAATCGTAGTAGTAGATAGCATAAAAATTGGATGAAAACGTATTAAATCAAATGGTTATAACTTTATTGTTTATGTAATTGTTGCTATATGAGGCATAGCCGACCGAGGGCAGAGCCTAACTACGATTGACGATGATCGAAATAAGCCTCCACGAAACCATGGACATTCGCGCCAAAACAGAGAAGAATAAGCCCAAACCTTCGACAAACTCCGCTCACAACCATCACCGGAAGAAGCGGCGGAGATTAGCAGTCAGTTCAGAAACCACAATCTCAACATCTAGCGAGCCTCAAAAGCTTGCCGCATCGAATAGGTTAAACCCAATTCGTTCTCCTTCTCGAGCTTCACGAAAACACGAGAAGAGGAGCTCGAGTCAGACGGATGGTCATCGTCGATGGGTGTACTCTGCTCGTGATTGCTCAAAATTTATAGGTAATGTATTTTAATCATTTATGTGAGGCTCTTGCTGGACGATTTTTGTTATGCATTGATGTTCTAGAGTTGAATGTAGGTAAAGGACTTCGTGTTCTATGTTCTTTATTGAAGCCAATTTATCCTCCCGTGCTTGATTTTTTGTATAGTTTCACGTGCCTTGAGTCTTACCTTTATCTGAATACGAAGAATTAGGGTTTTCTTAATACTGCCTGCTTTTGATGTCCTTCAGTCTTGGTAAATATATTGAGAGCTGCAACCTAATGTAGTCCGATATTTGTTTTGATTACTCTGGAGAAAATTGGAAATTGTCACAGTTCAGATTCTGGTACTTGGTTCCTTTCTTTAGTTGACAGGCCTTCAAATTAAGAAACCTTACTTCTATCAAATCAAGATGGTTAGGTTTTATTTTATTTTATTTTTTTCCGGAGGATTTTCGAAAGGCACTTGACGATAACATTCTTCGCATCCCATTTCCCGTTAAAGAACTGAAGGAAAGGGGAGGAAAATAAGTGGTATTTCCATTTGTGCGGGTATTGCCATTGCATACTTAACAATGTATTGCCTTTATTTCAGATAAGATTATGGTTGCTTCATATAACATACTAGGAGTGGAAAATGCATCGAAGCATCCAGATTTGTATCATAGATTGCCCTCCAAATTCTTGGATTGGAGTTTCCGGAAAGAGCTTATAGGCAATGCAATTAAATTTTACAATGCAGGCATCTTATGCTTGCAGGTAATTTATTAGACTTCTAATTTATTTATTGTGTTTTTAGATACGAGATGAAGACTGTATACTGCTGTTACATTATGAGTTTTTATCTTTTAGATGCTCTTATGCTCTTTGTCCTTCCTTATATGACAGGTCAATCCTCATTTCCTGTCCTTCTCACGTGTTCCCTAATTTCATTCAAGGGGCACAGTTATGTATTTGCTCACTAAATTTTCATAGCTTGATGTTTAGTTACCCTTTGCTGCCCTTTTTTGTTCTGCAACCGCAATAGTTGCTCATAGAAATGGAAAATAAGAGGATACGTAACATAATAAGAAATCCATGTCCCATAGAATAATAAAATGCAGTCTTACAACTGTCGTTCTTATTTGTATATTTCACCATAATTTTCCTACTCAACCCAAATTGCAAAAATACTGGAGGTATAAGCTTTGATGTTTCTGATGTAGGACAAGTAGTTGAAGGAAAACTAAATATCAAATCTCTTTTAACCATGGCATTTTATAGGTGCTAAGAATGATTTTAACTCATGCAAGTGGAACTATATATCTGCAGGAGGTTGACCGTTTCAATGATTTAAATGAACTCTTCCATAATTATGGCTACAAAGGTGTTTACAAGGTATGTTTGAGATATTCTGTGTTAATTTAGTAGCCAATAATCTACTTATGGATCATTTGTACTACATCAAGAAAACTTAGTGGTGATCCTTTATAGGCTAGAACTGGTGAAGCAAGTGATGGATGTGCTGTATTTTGGATCAACAAACTGTAAGGTCTCTCATCCTTCCTGATATCTTTGAATTGTAGTAGTTGATTTATAAGACCACAGAATAGATGAATGAGCTCCCGAATTTTTTGGAAATGACTTGCCTTGTAACTCTGCTGATATGTATGAGAGATGTCACTTGGGCTTGTAATGTCAGAATTGAAAAGTTTTCTTAATATAAGCATACTAGATAGACTTTTTGCAAATCCGATTCTCGTTTTCTGTTAGGCTGCCCCTTATTATCCATATCTATGTGTATAGTGATTCAGCACATTTACAGGCCTTTATTCTTTTCAACTGGAATACGCACTTCCATATTTTCTATAGTAGTTCTCTCATTTCACTACTTGACAGTTGAAAATCTTCTGGTTACAGATTTTCCCTTTTGCATCAAGAAGCTATAGAGTTCCAGAGTTTTGGGCTACGTAACAATGTTGCTCAACTATGTGTTTTGAAGGTATAAAAGAATTCAATCATTTGCTATATTTATGATTCATTTGGGAAATGACCTAACCGTGCTAAACTAAGTAGATCTCTGTTCAAGCAAGGTTGTAACATTTGTATGCTCTCAGAGTTCTAGTAAGATGAGGAGCTTATCCTCCAACCTCCACCAGCCTATCCGTGATAGAGGGCGGTTTTTGTAGTAGTGTGTGTTATTTTGTGAGTGCTTTAGGGTGAGAAACAACTAAATCTTCAGAGGGCGTGAGAGTTTTCCTATCAATGTTTGGTTCTTTGTTAAATTCTTTTTTTTTTTTTTTGTCTTTTAAATCTTTGGGACTTAGTTTCTATTTTTTTTTTCTTTTTATTTATTTATTTATAATTATTCGCTAGGTCTTATCTCTTGACTGGAGCTCTTTCTTGTTGTTTGACTCCTTTTTGTGGGGTTTTGCCCATGTATTCTTTCATCCACCTCTCAATTAAAGTCAAGTTTTCTCATTTATAAAAAAACAATAAAATAAAATAAAAAATCTGTAGTTGGATGGGTAGATATATTTTTCAAATGTATTTCTTATTATTGTAAATTTAGTAGAGGTTCAAATTTCAATTTCTTCTTTATTTCCTGCTACCTTTACTTTAAATGGAACTGTTATGAAGAAATATTGCTGCCTTTTATTTGATCTTTTATTTGTATGTTATTAATACGTCATATTTTCTTGATAATGAAGATCATCATATGTGCTTAAAATTAATGACTTATTGTCAATCTATGGTTTTTCTGGAACATGTTACATTTTCTCATGCTCTTGAAATTGTACAGATGAATAAATCAAAATCAAAGTCCAAAACAAGGTACATTCTGCATTTCTGTAAACTTGTTGCTATCTTGTATGATACGAGTCAAATTTCTTTGTTGACCTCTTTTTTTGAAAATGTGAAACAAATTTCATGGATATCGTAAATAATTACATGAAAGGTTTTCTTGCCTTTTGATTTGACATGAAAAACTAATTTGAGGAATACTGTCTTACAAGTACTGGGACTACTTGTTCTTTCTTTAACTTCTGTGCATGTGTTTATCAACTATAGTCGAAGCTTTGTGATTGGGAATATACACGTTCTTTTCAACCCAAATCGTGGAGACATTAAGCTTGGGCAGGTATCTACTACTGTGATCTTTGAATATTTGTAGTTTTTGTTGCATGGTCAATAGTTTTATGTGGTTTGCGCCAACTATGTTTTTGTTTGAATCTTCTTGATTGTGGATTAGCATTAGTTGCAGTCTCCTGGCTATTTCCTGCTCTCTTCTCTTTTCTTTTTTCCTTTTTTCTGGTATGGCTACGTAATTATAAAAATATTCTCTATCTTCTATTTGAATTTCCTTTTAGAAAAAAAAAATGTTAGGCATCTCAGGGCATTAATTTTGTTACATAATGCTGGTATAGGTCAGACTGTTTCTTGAAAAAGCTCATAGCCTCGCACAAAGATGGGGAAATATACCTGTTATTATTGCGGGCGACATGAATAGCATACCAAAGGTAATTCTCTTTCACAGGAGAGGATTCCTCCTACCACAACAGCAAATATATTTCCCCGATTTCCTTTGCTAGCAACTTCAACCATATTAGCAATTGATCTTGTTTTTTGTCTCTATTTCATTCTATTTATTTATTATTTTTTTTTTTTTAAAATGATCAGAGTGCAGTATATCAGTTTTTGGCTTCATCAGAGGTCAGTTTACTTTTGATTGGTAACTTTTTATAATCTATTGTTGCTTTTGGATTGTTGAACATGATTTGCTTGAAATCCTCTGTTTTATGTTTCCATGGTTGGAATTTCACTTCAAGTTCTTTGGGTGGTAACTTTTTATAATCTATTGTTGCTTTTGGGTTGTTGAACATGATTTGCTTGAAATTCTCTGTTTTTGGGTGGTTGAGCAGCTGGATATACAACTGCATGATCGCAGAAAGATTTCAGGGCAGCTTGATTTTTCATCATCACATGGGGCCTTCAGATTTTGTAGTGAGGGTACAAAGTGGTATGACTAAACTTCAATGTAATATTTTCCTTTTTCTTTTTCTTTATTTATTTATTTTAAATCTCTTTTCTCAATCAATTATAGCTGATACTTCTATCTTGAGTTGCTACTAAACATTGCACGTTTTCAGTACTATCACAATGTCCATAATATTTAGGAGTAGAACAGCATGCATTGTATTGACAAAATGACATCAAAAATCAAGTTTTATTGTCAAGTATAGAGGATTAAAAGATGAGGTGTTTATGTTATTTGGACCATATCAAAATATGTAGCTTTCATTTGTGTATTATCTCATTTGTTGGCTAGGTCCAATGTTTCGGCCTTAAGGTCCTTCAGATGGAGTGATGAGGAAATAAGGAATGCATCTGGTAGCGAGAATGTTACCCATCTTCAGCACCATTTAAAGCTTTACAGTGCGTACTCTGGGGTTCCTGTAAGATGTTTGATCTTCTTAAAATCTCATTATTTATTTAGTGTAGACTCGGTGCATATCGTATGAGTTAAAATGGAGAATGAGGTGATTGATTCCCATGGTGTTTGAATGAGTTTCATTGACTGGTACGTGTTATGTGCGAAAGGAACACCCGAGGAATGAGTAAAGGCTGAAAAGTCAAAAGTATAAAAGATGGGTTAAGAAAGTGGACCATTAGTTCTGTCAAGCTTCGTAATAAAGTAGATGCTTTGGCTGTAATGAAATCTAATACTTTAAGTGTGACATAAAAATAACATAACTTTAGGTTTTTTAAATGATAAATGAGAGCGGCACCATTAAAAAAGTTCATTTTAAGTTTTTCTCTTTATTTTCAAAAAAGATGTGCTATATGATTTATATATAATAATAAAAGGCCATCTTTTAGTTTTTTTTTTTCTTTTTTTTTTTGTGTGTTTTCGACTCATTTTAATTTTTATCCTTTTTGAAATTGAAGGTAGAGTTATTTGCTGCGATTTAGTTCCATTTACTCTCTCTCATCCAAGTCGGTTAAACTTTTCAGGGTAATTGTAAAACAAGAGATACTAATGGAGAACCTTTAGTAACTTCATTCCACTCCAAGTTTATGGGAACTGTTGATTATATATGGTATCCAAGTTTACTGTTGAAAGCAAATTTTGTCATGCCTTGGCCTTGAGAACTTTGGTTACTAGCTTTGATTATTATCGCAGGCACTCAGAAAAACTTGCCCCTGTTAGAGTTCTGGAAACATTGCCTGTTGATGCATTAAAGAGGACTGGAGGACTTCCAAATGAGGTACTTCTGAAATGTAGCCATTAAGACATGTTTACTGCTCCATAATCAAAATTGTTGCAATCATAATGATTTTATTTTTTTATTTTTTTTATTCATAATTCACATAACATTGTTAATTAGTTTTTTAGGAATGTATTTAAATGAGCCCCACTTTTCATATTACGATTGAATTGTTTAAATATGTTTAAGTTGTGTTTTCTTTTTATCAAGAAAACTCTCGATTTGCCTCAAGATATCTTACCGTTATTAGATTTTCAAAGTTTCTACCTATTTTTCGTATCTTTTCCTCCAATTTGTTATAAATCCTTTGAGAGATGGATGAGTTAACCAATAATTTTATAGAACCACGGCTTAGATGTAAGACAACATAGTCCATGTTTGGGAGGATTCTGAAATTGTCAAAATCACTTTTATCATGCTTAAAATCACTCTGAAACGTACTTTTAATCTAATTTATTATCTAATTTTATACTTTTAAATGCAATTTATATTTCATCAAAATTAGTTTTGAATGATTATTTAAAAGCATAGTTTAGAGCGATTTTGAAAATTACAAAAAATGGTTTTATTCTTTTTAGAATCACTTCCAAACCTATCCTAAGTAGACATTATGAATATTTTTAACATTGTACAGTTGGGTGTGGGTGGAATCTTAGTTTAGGAGATTTATTCGTAGAACCACGTTCAGGAAGGGGGTCAGACTTACTCAAAACATTGATACGTTCCTGATAGGGAAGATTTTAAGAGACAGGGTCTTTATGGTTCTGGCTATTGGCTATTCTCCCTTCAAAGTTCAAACTATCTTCTCGCTGTCAATTAAAGAGTCGTGAAATCATCCCTAAGAATTTCGTGGGAGAATTTGGGAGGCAAAACCCAAAAAGAATCGAGGCCTTCCTTTGGTCTTATCCCCCTAAAATACATCAAAAGTTGTTGATATGACCAAGAATAGGAATCCTCATTGTTTAATACAAAAATCTCTCCTCCTTTTTTAAAAATATGCCAAGCCATTTGTAACAAACCCACAACTATTAAAGCAGATGGACCTCCTGTATTCAAACTCCTCCAATGTTATTTTCTGCTCAGTTAAAATTGATTTCCACTTGTTGATCTTCTACATATTTCAAGCTCACAAGTGAGAATGGTAGATGATATAATTTTAAATTTATTTTCACCCATCAGCTTAAACTTTTAGGTCAATTGGTGATTTAAGACTGGATTAAGTATCTATTATGGCTATTCTTTTTATATTCTAAAGAAAAAAAGGATTCTTTTTTTTTTTTTCCTCTCTGTCAAAGTCTGTTATGTTATCTGGCAGAAATGGGGGAGTGATCATCTTGCTCTTGTGTGTGAACTGGCCTTTAATGACGATGGAAATATGACCTGACTGACTATTTAATCTCACCAGATTGAAGCATCTCCTTAATATTTTGTATAATGGAGGTTGTTTCTTCACCCTTTGCATTGTGAAATTTGAGTAGATCAGTTGTATGATTGTTGGTGGACATGTTTGAAGGTGCTGCTTTTTTGGCAGGTAACCGCAAGAGTACTGTGGGAAAAAGCAGGAGCTGGCGTTGCCTGTTTAGCTGGTACCGAGTCATTTCCAACTTTATGGTGAAGGGAGTGATGCTCCTTAAACCAAATTGAGTTGCGAAAGATTCGGTTCCCCTAATCTTGCGGTAATCTGTCCCTAACTTATAGCCCCCACATGTCTATGTTAGCTGTATTTATTTTTAGGATATTTGTTCCAATTTCCATCTACCAATTTTCACTCTTTAATTTTATTTTCTTCTAATTAGACCTTATATTTAGGTAAAGGTTGTGATTTCTATGCTTGTTTTATTTATTTATTTTTGTTATTTTACTCCCTAATTTTAACCCAAAAAAAAAAGGAAAAAAAGAAAAAAAGAAAAACTGCACTAATTTTAAGGCATATTTGAGAGTGATTCTAAAATGATTAAAATGACAATTTTTTCAAAATTATTATATTATAATTTAAAAGTGAATTTTAATATTGAAATAATTCTCAATGATTAAAAGCATATATTATAGTGGTTTTAATAAGGGATGTTTTCTAAAATAGAAAAACGGTTGAAAATAATTACAAATATAGCAAAATTTTACTTTTTATTCGTAATAGAATTCGATAGATCTAGATAGATATTTATTACTTTACCAAATAGACACTGGTAGATAGCTTTTTGGGTTTATCACAAATGGAAAGTAAAATTTTGTTATATTTGTAAATAGTTTGATCTTTTTTCTATTTACAATAATTTTCTTTTTAATTAAATAACGACAAAATTGATTTTGACCACTTTAAAATTACTTTCAAACGTGCATTTAATAATATCAATGGTATCAAGTTTGGCTTAAATTTAGGTTTGGTTAGTATATTGATTATATATTGTACTTAAAAAAAACTATGGAACAACTACGCTAAATTTACGTTCAAATCTGTAGATTTTGTAGCTTTTTAATATGCTTTTTAATTCATGTTTTATAATTCATTAAATATGTGACCATTTGTGTTTAATGAAATTTTAAACAAAAACTTGATTACATGGTAAGAATACAACAATTTATACTAAGTTTGAGGTAATTTGATGAAACTGAAAGTTAAAGGGGTGGAAGTTAAAAGGGTTGAAATTTATACAACTTAATTGATTTTTTTTTTTTTAAAAAAAGATTGTTGGTTAGTTTAGCAGTACTATCGCAGTATAAATAAAATTAAGGTTTAATTATAAGTTTAGTTTTTAAACTTTTATCTTCTCAATAGGTATACTTTAAAAATTTTATAATAAGTTTATCTTGTAAAGTTTATGTTTCTATTAAATAGGTAAATTTTAAAAATTTTATAATAAATTTATCTTGTATATTAGATATCTCCAAACTTTAAAAATATATAATAAGTTTTTGGATTTTTTATTTTCAAGTAGATTCATGAATTGAAAAAAAAATGACTATGTAAATGGCCTATTAGATAGTGATCGAAAACTTGGAGATATATTTGATATAACATTGAAAGTCCAAAGATTTATTAGATACATTTTAACATCTAACACTTAAGCTTTAGGATCTATAAGAAACTTCGTAAAAGTTTAGAATTTATTATACACGGAGTTTAGAGATGTGTTGGATATATTTAAAGTTTATAAAACACTATAACTTTAAAAGTTTAGAGAATAATTTGTAATTTAACCTTAAATAAATTCTAGCTTGCAATTATTTAATTTTGCTCATTTTGGTAATTACAAATTTGACTTTAGTTTTGCAATTTTTCAACTTGGCGTGATGAAGATATCAATTTTTAATCCAACTTTTCCGAGTTGTTGATATGACCTCTTTTCCACGACATATCAAGTGGAAATTACGATGATAATTACTAAGAAAATAAGCACTTGTATTTCGAAATTTCATATTATTTTGACATGCATTTTTTAGCCAATGGAAAATAGACAGTCCAAAGTACTTTGACTTCCTTTCTAAAAATAATAAAATCGCTATGACATTAAGAATTCAAATTATGGCGTTTCAACCATTTTAATCAAATTTTAAGCACCACCAAAATAAGTAAATATATGTATATTAAAATAACTTAACAACTCGTGTGATGGTTTCTTTTAAGGTGAATATTTGTTTTTAAAATATTTATAATTTATTTATAGACTTTCCAACCCTAAGATCTCTTTATAAATTAACTAATAATAATTTATTGTCAACTGAATTTTAGTCTGTATTTATAACTAGTTGTATAATTTATAAACGTATAGTATCAAACATATTTTAAATATTTATTTAAGTTAGAATTCAATTTCTGAATTTGTTACCAGACACATGTCTCAAAACATGAAATACAATTATTATTACATTGAATCCTCTGTTTTCAAATTGTCTACCAAACATGCTCTTAATTTGTCCAACACGATCTTTATATCCTTGTTATGGGTAGATTCTTTGAGATATGGGCCAAGATTAAGAATTATAGAGATAGGAGGTCCACTCGTGACTTTAAGAGATTGATCCAAGGGGATTAATCAAGAGCTATGGAGGACTTAGTATTCCCATGAGGGAGCCAAGATTATCTATGGAGGAGCCCGGTGCACCTTTGGAGGACTACAGGGGCACCGATGAAAGACCTCTATGCATATGCACTAAGTCAAGTGGGTAATAGTCTAAATTTCTAACAGACAACTCATTAAGAAACTATTGGGGAGTTGAGTGGATTGATTACCTCTACTCTCTTTAAGTAGAGGTAATGCAACCGCAGCGGTTCCATAAATTAAAAAAAGAGATAGTTATGAGCCCAAGCGTGAGTAATATAATGTTGAGTGTAGGAGTATGTGTAGCTTAACACCACATTGATGTTCATTTTTCTTTGTTTTGCAAGGTACTCGTATTATTTTTCTTCAAACTGCAAATTTAAGGTTGATCCATATTCAGTATTTATATGGATAGATTTACCAAGATTAAATAGATTTACCAAGATGGGCCAAGACTGAGAGTTTAAAAAGATAAAAGGTCCAAGGACATGAGTGGAGTCTAGAGAACCTATAGGGAACCTCAAGAGGACCAATGGCAGAGCTTAGAAGTAGGTAAGAAGACTTGTGAAGGAGTTCGAAGGACCCATGTAGCAGTACTAAAAATGTCGTAGCAGTGCCTAATGGTATCATGGATCCTAGTAATGCTTAGTGGTACCATGGAGGTCCTAGTAGTACCTAACGATACCTTGGAAGACCCACATAGTGGTACCATAAAGGCCCTAATGGTGCTTAATAGTACCCTAAGGTCCTGATATTACTATGGAGGACCCATGTGGTAGTACCTAGTGATACCATTGGACCTCCCTACTAGGTTGAGTGGTAATGGTCCAAATTCATACCACACAGTTCATGAAGGAGTTGGTGGAAAGTCTAGCAATCGATTGCTACTTTGGATAATGTTATTGTAATTGTTTAAAGAGTAACAACTCAACAATTTCATAAATTAAAGAAGAGAGATTATGAGCTTAAGTGTCTGTTACATAAAAGTAAGACTAAAGAAGCGATATGATTGATCAAAGATATGCCGAAAACACTCCATTCAATCTCGAGCCCTTATTAACTTGAGTGTGAGAGTGTCGATGTCTTAACACCGCACCCGTATTCAATTCTCTTTGTTTTATAGGGAACTTGAATTATTCTCCCCCAAAATACAAAATCACTAGTTCATCTAGTTCTCGGCATAACAAATATCTATAATCCTTTCAAATGTTAGACTTGGAGGTTTGAACTTCTACCCCAAATATTCTGTTTTTGGTGTTAAATGTTCCTAAAGATCAATTTAATATAAATTTAAAATGAATCAATTTAATATAAATTTAAAATGAAGTGATTTTTTTTAAACGACTCATTAATTAAGAACTAATATTTTTTCACAAAAATTACTAATATGAAATTTTTGTTTTTTTTTTTTTTTCTTTTACAAAATGAAAGACTAGAATAACATATTTAATGGGATTGTCACTTCTACATGTAGTACTACTTGCACGATCGATATTTAAAAATAAAAACAAAAACAAAAATTTATATTCTTTCCTCAAATGCTTGCTACATAGAGCACCCTCAAGTTTGACCTGGCTTAAACATCTAAATTTTTATTGTGATCACTAAATTAGTGTATAGTTTGTTTCACCGATCATCTCTTCTTCTATGTGAAAGTTAAATGAATTTATTGACTAAAATTTGCAATCAACAATGTATATTAATATCGCTTTATTTTTTAAAAAAAAAATATTTTAAAAAGGCCTTATTATATATATGGAATCTATATGTGCTCCCAAAGGCTACACATTCGTTTTGTTTTGTTTTTATAAAAGTCTTTTGAAATTTTAAATTTTCTTTTATGACCCTAAATATACATTTGGTCTTTGTGTGTTGTTTTCAACCTAATTTTCAAAACAATAGAAAAAGCTGACTCACTGTCCAAAGTCTTCCTAATTTGTCTATTTCTCAACATGGAAAATATTGTTAGCACCCAACTTTCTTTTTTTCTTTTTTTTTGGTCAATCTAATTTTATCTTTTAAAAGTTTCAATTTCATATTTTATGTATTGGCATCTTTTAATTAGGTCACTCACTATTACAAATTGATTTATGAAAAACATACCTTTTAGAATACTTAATGAACTAACAAAAATCTAAAGGAGAAAACTATTAACGTATTTATGTTATTTAAGCAGATTTTTAGGCTAATTAGAATCTTCTATTAATTACGATATACTTTCCTTTTTTTGTTGATTTTCTGTATATGTATTACCTCTGTAATTAATCCTATATATTGAATATAATGTTATTTAAGAGAGAGAGAGAGAGAGAGGAAAAAAAAAAAAAAAAAAAAAGGGAAGAACAGAAAATTTAGCAAATTTAAGGAAATTTGGAAAAATGAGTTAAAAACTATCCCCTCATGATTTATTTTCCGTCCATTCAACAGTACAAATTGTTATGCAAATTTATCATCAACTCATTTTAACATTTTGAGGAATTAAATTAAATTAAATTAAATGGAAAAACTTACTAAAATATAAAATAAATTAATTTTTGAGCTCTTCAAATATAACAAAAGTAACCAAAAAATATATATAAATATAGAAAAATTTTATCGTCTATCTACGATAGACGGTGTATTTTGTTATTAATTATAAATATTTTCAACAGTTATGCCATTTAAGATAATTTTCCTAATTTTTTAACAAAATTACATTTGAATATAAATGATTACATTATTTCGCACTTGACTAAATAAATAATTTATTATCGACCTTAAAGTTGGATGTTAAACATAATTGTTTAAAAATTATGTTAAAATACTATTATGGTTTGTGTACAAACTACAAATAGTTTGATCAATTTTAGTCATCATACTTTTAAATGTCCAATCTTAGTCCATCTATTTCAAAAAATCTTAAATTTATTCTCTTAAAGTAAATTTTTTTTTAAAAATCAAAATTGGTTTACAATAATAATATTTTTCATGCAAGAAAATTCAACACCAATATTTAAGATTTATTGAAAGTATAAATACTAAAATTGGACATTTAAAAATACAAATATTAAGGAAAAATGATTATAAATAGAAAAAATATAAAACTATTTATAAATATAGCAAAATTTTAATTTAAATTTGTGGTAGACCATGATAGACTCATATTAGACATCTATCATCGATAGAAATTAAAATTTTGCTATATTTGTAATTATTTTCAACATTTTCTTTATTTTTGAAAACATCCCAAAACTAAAATTAAATAAACTTCAAAATACATTGATAAAATGATATTTTAATCTAAAAATTATTAGGACAGTAACTAAATGAATTTTGTAAGAAGTGAAATACTTATGCGTCGATTTATCAACAAATAAATAAGAGAATTCAATGTCAATATTAATGATTTATCAACATATAAGTTTTAAATAACAAAATTGACATATGTATTGATAGGGGTGTACACGGGTTGGGTTGGATTGGGTTGAGGACATCTTTTGGACCAACCTGAAAATTCGAATTGGGTTGGTCGGGTTGGCTACCCGAATAACCCAAATAGAGTACCTAACCCAACCTTTAAAATTTGGGTTGGGTTGTCGGGTTTTTTTTCCTTTTCTTTTCTTTTTTCCTATTTTTTTTGTAAAACACATTGGCATATCATGAAACACTAATTGGCATATCCATTGATCCAAGATAAAGTATAAAATACATTGATCCAAGAAAAAAACATAAAATAGTTCTTAACACTAACTTAAACTAATATATATATATATATATATATATTTTTTTTTTTTAATATTACTATTAGAAATTCAGGTTGGGTTGGGTCAACTTCGAATTTTTCAAAATTTCAACCCGAAGAATACAAAAAAATTAAAAATAATAATAATAATAACACAACCCAGCCCAATCTTTATTACTCGGGTTAAGTAACCGGATTGCTCGGATTATTTGAACACTTTTATGTATTGATATGTTAATTTTTTTTTTTAGACAATACCTGGGATGAGATAATCTAATTTCAAATTTCGAAATTGATATTATCCTCCTCCATCATTGTGTGTTTTGGTCTCTTAGTGCAACTTTTTTTTCCTTTTTTTTCTTTTTGGTTGAACTTCGTGCAACTAAACTTTAAACCCTAAAAAAACTAATCATCATAGTGGAGAATTAAAATATTTATTTATGTTTAGAAATATATAAAGAAGAAAGAAAAGGGGAGCCCAAGTTTCTTTTCAGACTTCTGGTGATAGGTCAGATATTTACTTTCCATGACGTCAGCTTCGGAAATCCCTATGACGTCACCACTTGCCGCAGTGCCGTAATCGAACGGCCTAAAACCATCCCGATACATTCTTTTCTCTAATTACTATTTTTAGAGAAACTTTTAATTTACTCATCCAAACTTCGAAGCTTATATTAATTTAAATAATGAATCAATTGTTGTATTAACTTAAACTTTAAATTTTCATTACATTATATCATTTAACATTCTCGTTTAGATTTAGTTTAAAAAAATATCTTAAAAACATATAATTATTTTAATTAGATACTTTATTAGGATTAAATTTAAAAATTGTTTACGTATTCAATTCTTACATGTATAGGCTTCTCCAGATGTGATATACATTCACAATTTTCAAAAGAAATCTTAATTGAGAGCATAAATTGTTTTCCTTGTGAGAGTTTAGAGATTTAATTGATAAGTCTAATGCAATGTATATTCGAACAAAACGTATTTGAGTATGTAAGATTGATACACTTATGAAAGTTGATATAATAGTGAGTAGGAAATGTGACTTGAAACACATGTGCAAATTAAGTTCTAAAGATGGTGTTCTACCACATTGATATAGTTTAATATTTTAATTAAGTTTCTGTCAATAAATTTTTTTTAACATTTATAAAAAACTAGGAATTAATGTTATAATTTGTAAGTTAAAGATCACTTTTAGTCCCTAAACTTTCATAAAAGTAAGAATTTAGTCCATAAACTTTGGTTTGTAATAGTTTAGCCATTGTACTTTCAGTTTTATAGTAATTTAGTCTATGAACTTTACTATATAATAATATAGTCCTTGATATCAAATGTCGAAGAATTATTTTACATTTGTGATTATTTGTTACGAATTAAAGACTAAATTATTACAAATTAAAGTTTAATTTAGAGATTAAATTATTAGAAAATTGAAATTAGAATTTAGAGAGTAAATTATTGGTTTGATAAAAGTGTTTTTTAACTTAATTCAAATTTAGGCAAAAGTCTTTATTCACTCTCCCAAAAAGCATTTTTCCATGCAGTGTGACACGGTTACCCAAAAAGCACCGATTACTTTTCTTTAGTATACCAAACCTTCAAGTCTCATTCTTCTATTATTTTTGGCTTCCAATATTTTCTCACAGAATAATTTCCCCTTTTTTCTTTTTCTTTTTTTCTTTTTTTATTTTTCTTTTTATTTTTTCCTTACTCTTTATATTCCACATTTTCCTTCTCTCTTTTCCTTTCATTGAATTATTTCTCTATATTTTTTATTCCGGCGAAGGAAAAAATTGAAAATGGGAAGGGAAAAGAGAAAGGGGCGGCCGGAGAACAGCGGCGGAATTTATGAAAAGAAAATCAAGAAGGACGAGACAGCGGCCGCCATGGCGGAGGAGCCGACCGACGAGGAGGTGGAAGAGTTCTATTTGATACTGCGGCGGATGAAGCAAGCGGCGGAGTATTTTGGAGTGGAAAAGGGGATGTTGGCGAAGAGTTTGAGTGTGGTGGTTGCAGGGGCGGCGGATCGGGGAGAGAAAGAGGAGGAGGAGAAGGGACCGGACACGGTGGCTCCGGCACCGGCGGAGGTGAAACCGCGTGGGAAGGAAAAGGAAGTGGTGGAGGAAAATGGGTTGCCGTTGGATTTGAATATAGCGGTGGCTGTACCGGTGATCGATATTTGATCACCGGCGAACAACTCCGACGTGGGTCCACAAACACGTCAACGTGATCCCATAAATAAATATTATATTATATTTCCGTAGTATGTTATAATATTAATAATATATGTTGGTTCTTTTTTCCAGATCTATGTATCTAACATTCTATAAGAATTTGGTTTTTTCGCCTTAAAGAAAACCAAAAATTAGTGTCTGTATATAATATATATATAGAATCCGGTTGGTTGGATGACCCAAAAATAGGAGAGAAGATTGCTTTATGTTGTGAATTTATTCATTGAAGCTAAAAACTACCTACAGACCTGTAATTTAGAACTTCACTTGATCTATGATGCTTGATATTTTATACTCCACCCTCTTTGCTATATGCTTGCTACTAGATGCTCTACGATTATGCTCGATTTAGAAGTTTGCTTGATCAATGTTCAAGCATGATACCAATATTTGATGTTCCTCTAAGTTATATGCTCGCTACTTGATGCTTTAGATTTAGAAAAAGTAAGAAGAAGAAATATATATAAAAATGCAAAAAGAAAAAGAAAAATAGTTAGAAGAAGAAACTCAGGAAAAACACAAAAAATAAGATGGAAGAAGAAATGAAGAAAAAAAGAATGAGGTTAAAATGGTAATTTCACGTGGCGAAGAGATAAGTAGAAGATAAAAAATCATTAATTTTAAAATTTGGTATTAATTTTTATTTGGGTCTATGCAATATTTATATATATATATATATACACACCCACTGTGTGTGTCTTTTTAAATGGAGTTATTAAAAAATAATTAAATTGGGACATCCCATGGAATCATATTTTCGATCCAAAATTCAAAAATTTAAATTCCTCAGTTCACTTGTTAAATTAAAAGAAAAATTGAGATTCAACGATGGTGAGTGTTGCATTGGAATTTATTTGGAATATGGTGTTTTGAGTTTGAGATTTATGAATTGTGTACTTCAAATGCAAAGTAAGAATACATATCAATCTTCATTCAACAACGAAATTACAAATTACAACACAAATATATTAATTTCGAACCTGTTTGAAATGAAATCATTTTTTTTAAGTATTTAACAACAATTTTATTTAGTTTTTATCAAATCTTATAGACTAAATTCTTTTATCTAAATTTGCAATTTTACCTATATAAATTGAGATTATTTAGTTTGTTTAAACCTTATCAAAAATTTATTTGTTTAAAAAGAGATGTACTTAATTGTAGGAAATCATATTTTTTAGTTGATGCAAATAATAACATCAATAATTACTTTTTCACATTATTGTTTGAGACAAAGAAATAGCAAAATGAATTAAAGTTAAATTATTTTTAAAAGAATCTTCAACTTTATACTCGGTGTTAAAAATATTTTTAAATTTTCAAAAATTTTAAAAACACGAAAATTTTCAATAAAAAGTCAAAATTATCCTTACGATTAATTTTGGATGAAAACTCTTTTGTTTCAAAACTGCCCACGAAACTTTTAAATGTTTCAAAAACACTCATAAACTTAAAAAATAAAAAAATATATCTTTAGTGTTAGTATATAAACAAAGATTATTACGACTCATTGAAAAATGTCATTGAATTTTCAAAAATTGTCTTTATTTGAAAAAATATGTACAACCACAAAATGGGCCCAAAACACCCAAATGCCAACAAGGCTTGTCTGGGCTTTGGGCAATCAACCCAAGTGAATTTGTGAAATCATGTTTGTAAATTTCAACGAGTTTACTAATTTATTTTTTATGTTCATTCTCCTAAAATTAATCTATAATATTTAATCTCCAATTGATTGAGAATTCAAGTATTTTTTTTAAAAAAAACATCAAATTCAAGTTGAGTGAAATTAGGGGGAAAAAAAGAATTATTAATTTTTAAAATAGAAAACAAAAATAAAATTATTGAGATTATTTGAATTAAAAAATAATAATAATAAATATCAACGCTACACTGGTAATTTTTGGTTTTTTGTTTTTGAAAATTAAGTCTATAGACTTTACTTCTACGTCCAATTCTTTTTTCTTTGTTATCTACTTTTTAATAATGGTTTAAAATAGCAAGTAAATTTCAAAAAAAAGTAAAAAAAAAAAGCTTTTAAAAATTTGTCTATGTTTTTTCAAATCTGGCTAAGAATTCAACCATTATACTTAAGAAAAGATGCAAATCACCGTAAGAAATGAAGAGGAAATAAGTTTAATATTCAAAAGTAAAAAAACCTAAAAAAAAATCACTACCAAAAGAAATTTTGAAGATTTTTTGTTGTTTGAATTTTTAAGTCTATACTATATTATTTAGTGTCAAATTTGTTTCATTCGTTATCTTTTACTCAAAGGACAATACATGTATAGAAAGCAAATTTAACAATTATACGAATCAATGGTTGATTTTCTTACCGTGTGGTAAATGTTAGATTAGAAGTAAAAGTTAATACTTAAATGAAGTAAAAGATAATTCTCTAATTAAAAAATGTATTAGGAGGTGTCTATATAAAAATCTTAGGGATTGGTCCTTTTTGCCTCATCAAGAAACCTAATCAAGTTCTAAAGTAAAACTAAGAGAGAGAAACACAATCCCTAGTAGATTATTATCATAGATCAAGGTGTGTTACTTTAACTCATGTTATTGTGAAAATCATCTGGTTCAAAGATCTTGACATTTTTTGTTTTATATAATATTAGGGTTTTATTGTATCATCATGATATTAAAACTTAGAGTAAAACTCCAAGAACGGTAAGAAAACATTTAAAAAATAAGAATGAGAAGAAACTAAAGTCATGTTTACTATTTTGTACGTAGTCAAGATTGCTGCAATTGTAATATTTTTTATTATTATTATTATTCATAATTCACATAATATTAACTTTTTTTATTACGATTTATTAATTAGATTCGGAGAAAAGTAAATGTGGGTTAGAATGAAAACAATTAAAATGTAGTTGAAGGTGAAAAGATAATTATAATTATTTAGTGATGCAACCAAAAAGGTAAGTGGAGAGTGGAAAATCAAATAATTGGTTACGTGGGAGGGAACAGGCTCCATCAAAATTATGACATCACGACACTATACAAAGTGTATATTAAATTTTTTTTTTTTTTTTTTAAAAAATTCTGTCTCTCCCCCTCTCGTCAAAGTTATCCTTTGAACTTTGAGATCATAAACTTCAGACTAATATAATTGAATCCATTTCTAGTTTTACTTACGTTTTTATTTATTTAAGTACATAATTAAATTTATTATTTTATCAATTAAATATAAGCGATGGAATTAGAAGTTTGGTCTTGGGCATGCAATCCTAATGCAAAAATTGCAAAAGAATTGTGATAAAATTTTGTCATCTACTAGAGAATTTTCATTTAAGAAAACCGTAAATCTCAAACATAAAAAACTAATGTACTGTGTTTTCCTCACCCTCGTTAAAACCTATATTGCTCATCCAAAGGGACTTAAAAGTCCACTTTACCCCTAAGTCAAAATATACTAAAAATCCAAATAAAACATATATAGCTTCAAGAATAATTTTAAACAAAAACAAAAAAAAAAATGGTATTTTTGCAACTAAAAAGAACATTAGTTTAACAAAGCTCAACCAATGTCTTCTTTTAGCAGCAAATGAAACCAATTGTAATTGTAGAGTTCTTGATTAGCTGGGGTTGCTTGAATTCCCTCAATTGAGTCCATCTCTATTTGTATGCGAGAATTCAATGTTAATTAATTGTAGTTTATTGGCTCTTGAATGTTTCATTGTTCCTGGAAGTAACACGAGAACGCCCTGGTTCATATCAAGCTCTTTCTTGATTCCAACCCTCCCTTTGACGAGTGCACAATTGAGATGGGTGTTGTGTTAATCTTGGGAGCAACTGAGGTCATGTGAAATTTGCTTTCAAAGAAGTGGTTTTCTCGACACAATGATTGAGATCCATAATGAGCAAATAACACTTATCTAGGATGTTATTTTAAAATAATTCATACATTAATTCTAATTGTCCTATTTTATTTCATATATGGACGATTTTTATAAATTAAAACAATAAAATTGAAAAAAAATGAAAAAAAGAAGAGATATTTAGATATTAAATCTATTTTCAAAACTAATTTTAATAAATATCTAAATTTTTTGGAAAGATTTAATTGGATTTTCGTCCAAAATACCCTTTTAGGTGGGTGGGTGGTGAATATTTTCCATATTTACAAGGTATGTTTAATGTTGAGAGAGAATATACATCTATGTGAGAGATTAATTAGCTAAGATTTTATTTTCACTTACAATTAGAGAGAAAAAATGCATTTAATGAAATTTTATTTTCTATTTACATCGATTTCACGTATTAAGAATTTTTCATTGGTTTCACGATAATTTTTTGGCTTCTTCTTGTATTAAAAACATTGTATTAGATGTTTGTGAAGGTTCCAACCAATATATGAAATAAATTGGTAAATATGTTTGATATGTACTCAAATACAACTAGTTTTATGGCAACTTATTGGTTTCTCTGACGGATTCATGGTTATTTTTAAATATACCTCAGAACATTTTATTAGATATTTAAAAATATTCTAACCAATATATGAAAAATAATACTATAGTATATAAATTACAGATTGACTCAATGCTAACATAAATCATAGTATAAACTAATATATGAAATATAACACAGTATATAGATCACATATTGACTAGATGTTCAACCTAAACTACAGTATACAATAAATTTAATTTACATCACAACATATATATCATATACACCACAAGTAGTTAGAAATCTGAATAAATCAAAGTTTGTATATATCATAATACATAAAATCTAATTTTTTTCTTTAAAAAAAATATCATTTATATCAAATAAGCCAATACATATATCAAATTTCCTATGAATGGTAAAAAAACCAGAGAAAAAACACATATTACGAAGAAAAATAGGAAAAAAACTCCTAGGTTAAAGAAAAACCTAATAGGATAGGTTTATAATGTAATGTAATCCAAAATGATTGTTTGAATTTAACGTTTTGGATCTAATTTGTAATACAAAAGTCATCTAGTTCGGATAATTTTCAACCAAATCTTAATTTTCATCTTTTTCATAGTTCGCGATTTCATTTTTTTATTGTTAACGGTGTATGTTATCTGAGTACTGTATTTTGAAGGAGCCCACACGAATCAAAAAGATCAAGTGGAGGAGAAGTAATGGGCCCCACCACATACAATAGTGGGCGCCCACCCATGTGAGGTTGGTATGGTTTTTAATGGGTGAGATCTCGTACGGTCATTATTTCTGTGGGCCCACCCCTTCCCCCAAATACTGTGTCGTTTCATTGTGTTTAGTGGGTCATTTCATTCCTACCATGATTTGATATTTTTCTACTATTTCTTTTCTTTTTTGTTTTTTCTTCAACTGACAAAAATAATTTAATTCAAAATATAAGATTATTATTTTTTTTTAATGGCGAAATAAAAGGACTATTCGAGAGATTGAAATATAACTAGTATTACTGAGTAGTATTAGAATGCGTGAAATATTGAGGACGTAACTAAAATAAGATTGTGAATGCAAAAATTTAATTTAAAAAGTTAAAAAAGAAAAAACTAATTTTTGTTTAATATTTCTTCTTAGGTATGAATCAATGAAGACTTTTTTCATTTTAATTTTCTCACAACAGTTTTTTTTTTTTTTTTCCTTGTAGTTCAACAACTTTAATCCAATTTTCAGTTCCAGTACAAACCCACTATAGCCTTTTAAACCCCCCACAAAAACCACCACACCCACTCATAATTTCCACTAACCAACTCTATATTGCATTTAATACTTGAATTAATTTTTAAATGTTTAATTTAAAAAATAAGTCACTTAAAAAAAATTATAGTTTGAAAATCAATCAAAATAAATTTTATATGTATTTTAAATAATTTTTATTAAAAGTGTTTAAATAAAAATGAATTTTTTGAAAAACTTTTTTTTTTAGTCAATCTAAACGGACCCTTAGTTCTCTTATTCTCTTTCTTGAATGAATAATAAGCTGCACTTAATATTTTTAGAAAACCTTATTCTCCTGTCTTTAGAAACTTAATAGTTCGATGGACTTGAGATTTAATGTTCTTGGATTGAATCAATTGAATTTTGAGTTTGCTAATCTTTAGACCAAAAAAACCTACTTTTGAATTCAATTGATTCTCGACTCAAATATTATAACCTAATTAGACCTAACTAGCTTATTCAATCTAATGGTTATGATGAGGACATATGATATTATATGATCCTTTAATTTCTTGTATTCAATTTTTATTTGGGACATATATCGACTTATAATTAGCCTCAAATTCAATAATATGTAACTTTGTCATGAATTTGAAAAATGACGTGACAATGTATGATTGGTCCAAAATTTCTAATTCAACGAAGTTTAATTAAACTTCTAAATTTAAAATTTTAGAGAAAGTGTTTGGATACAAGTTTGGATTTATTTAAACTTAACTAGAAATTGTAGGAGTAAATTGAAGATTTGAATTTCAAATATAATTAAAAGTCTAAATTCAATTTGTGAAATAAGTAAATACAAAGGTTAAAAACAAATTATGCATTCTATTCTTTAGTTATATTGATTTTTTTTTATTATTATTTTAAGAAAATAAGCATCAAACGATCTATAAATAATTTTAGAATTTCAACTTATTCTGTTATTATATTTATGATTGTATAGTCGTTTCCTAAATGACTACGTAAACTAAACCTCAAAGATTATGACATGGTACTGTAAAAGCTAAATATAAATCAAATCTTGCTGACCTTAAGAAATCATGTTTAATAATTCAAAAGGTAACAACAATATTTTTTTAAAGGGCTCTAATTCCAAATAAAATTTGACAATGAACACTCTGGACCCTGCCAGAAAAGGAGTGGCCCATATTTCGCACCCGACTTTTCTCTTTGGTTCTACGTTTTAATTCCATAAAAATAAAAATAAAAAAAAAGAAAAAAAGAAAAAAAAGAAAAATGGTTGTTAGCTATTTTTAAATATAACAAAAAGAATTAAAATTTTATAACGACTAGAGACTGAATAATGTAGGGTCTGTTTGGTCGACAATTTAAATTTTGTTTTATGTCTTTAGATTTATAAGATCAGCAAATATGTATTTGGCAAAAAATTCATATTTTATTTATGAAAAATGTTTTTGGATTATGTAATATAAATAATGCAAGATTAACAAAAAAAAAAAAAACAACAACATTTTTGGCCTCTTTTTGTAACCATTTAGTTTTTTGTTTTTGTTTCTGAAAATTAAGTTTATAGACACTATTTCCATAAAAAACCAAACCAAAATTTGAAAACTAAAAAAATAGTTTTTAAAAATTTGTTTTTTGTTTTTGAAATTTGGCAAAGAATTCAATTATTATACTTAAGAGAGATGCAAATCAATGTAGGAAATGGGGAGGAAATAGACTTAATTTAAAAAAAAAAAATGGTTACTAACGGGACAATATTTTCGTTGTATCCAAATTTTGAAATTTAAAATGCATAATTATATTAAATAAAGACAAAAATATTTAGAAATATAGTATGTTGTGTTAAAACTCAATTCATTTTTTAAAAATTAAAATATGTATTATGTATTGTATTATAAATTATATAATATTACAAAATAATAATTATATAGTTGTTTTAAGGAAAATTATTTTAAATGACAAAACTGTTGAAAATATTTATAAATTAATAGCAAAATATGACAGTCCATTTGCGATAGACTACTACTATATGCGTTTATCATAACACAGATAGACATAGATAATAGTCTATCAAGGTCTATAGCAGAAAGACAATGAAACTTTGCTATTTTTAATTTGTAAATATTTTGGTTAATTTTTCTATATTGGAAAATAACCATTTTTTTAAACATAAAGCATGTTCATAAATAATTTAATAATAGTTAATCGTCAACTAATATATATTGAGTAACTACAAGTAGTCTTATAATTTTTGAAAATAGTATCAAACACATTTTAAACAATTCTATAAATTAGAATCCAATTTCTAGATTTATTACTAAATATAAATTTGAAGACATAAATACAACCATGCTGTTATTGAATTTCTTGTTTTCAAGTTTCTATTTTCAAATTCTCTACCAAACAGAAGCATAACGTGTAGAATGAAACTTGTGAAATTATCTCAAATTTTTATTTAATAATTATAAAAGTGATTTATTGAACCATGGACATCTCAAATGCTACTATGAAAGAGTGTACACAAATTGTCGATCAGCTGACATTTCTTTACAATCAAAAGATACCCACTTAAAAAGGTTGAAAGTGGGAAAAAATTTCAATGTTAGTGTTTAACACATGTCCATGTCATTTCATCAATGGTGTTAGCATTTTAGCACTATTGAATAAACTAAAGCATAATACAATGTAATCTTAAGGTTAAAATATTATAGTCTCGTGTATTTTCTTCTCTTCTTTTTTGAATCTAATTTCATCTTAGTATGTTGTTTTCTTGGATTTTAAAATAAGTTATTATTATTAGTTAAATTGATGTTTTTAATCAAAATTAGTTAAATACTAGTGACAATTAAAAAGACACATTATAAATATATTTTTGAAATTTATAAAGTGAATACTTACAATAACTAAGTGGAATAATTAGTTGAAACTAATTATAAGATTTATTGAAATAAAAATTTAATTTAAACATTTGACGGTAAAAAAAAAAACTAAAATGAAAAGAATTACGAAAATAAAATATACTTAACTCTATATAGTGTGTGTAGATTGAATGGAAGAGAAAACGAATATAACTAAGATAATAATTGAAATGTATTATTTCTTTTTAAAGTCGAGTTGAATTTCTCATCGTGGTATTTAAATGAAAAGTTGACAAATTCCATTGAATTAAATTAAAAGTTTTGGAAATATGAACAAAGTTTTTCCCATTATTTTAGAAGCCATTCAATATTTAAAATATCTGAGAACGCACATTGATTTGAGGGGAAAATTTTAGTACTAGATTTTGACAATGCAATCACATCCGATCACGTGGTAAGTGAGATACGTGGCAGTCGCAGACGTGTCCACGACCAGAAAAGGCCGACAAAGGGAGGCGTCTAACCGGACGCCACGCGTCGGGTACGTGTTGGCGGATGACGTGGCAAATATACACTGGTAGTACATTACAATCCTAAAGAAAGCATCTAGAACGTTCTTTTGTGTATGCGTGGGGTCCACCATAGATTCAACAGGCAACTCGTGAAAGTCCTACCCACCGCATTTTTCGGAGCGGATTTCAAATTCTTTATTTAAATTTAATTAATTGACTAGCACAGAAATTTCAACCGGAATTCAAACATTTCTTTAGATTTTTTTTTTTTTTCTTTTTTCTTTTAGAAGTTTCTAAAAAATATCTATGAATTTAAGGAGAAATTTGAAGTTTTATTTTCCTTGGAAGAATAAGATAAATTTTGGGACGTTGAGTTAAATTATTAAAGTTACGTTTAAATTAATTTAAAAAATAATTATTTTTTAAAAATTTATTTTCATTTAAACACTTTTATAATAAGTAATTAAAATAAAAATACTAATTGGGTGCTGAATACTTGTATTCTTTTTTTCAAAATAATTTATTTTTTAAATTAAACACTGAAATCTATATTCCAAGTTAAATAATTTATGTATGAGGTACAAAGTTGTTTAACAAGAAGCTTTAAGATTTGTGTGTTGATTTGAATTTGAAATCTATATTTTTTAATGTATTTGGAATAAGTTTGAAATATGTCTAAATTTAATTCAAGGAAATGTTAGATTTCTATGCAAAATTTGATTTAGATTTGGAATATAATTTTAATATTCACATTGTGAAATTTGATTTTAGATAAAAATTTGATTATACCCAACTTCATTTTGATCCTATTGAAACTCCAATATTTTATTGGATGAATGTCCAATTTATACATAGAAATAAAAGAAAATCCAAATAAGAAAAAGAAAAGATTCTAATTGGCTAAATTATATAAAACATATAAGGTAACGAATAGAATCAAAATTTAAAATTATTTAATTTGTCTTTTAATCTAAATTTAACCCTTTATAGTTATAATTTGGATCAAGTTTCCTAATTTGATTAGATTCTAAGCATGTTTAAAACAATGGTTCATTTTAAAATATTTTAAAAAAATATTAACCTTGTTTTTTTTTGGTGGAAAGGGAGGAAAACAACTATTAAAAAGATGAGGAATATGGAGTTTCTCAATAAATTTGCATGAAGTATACAAAGTTGAAGTCGGTGGGAGTATAATTATTTTAGTATTAGATTGTGAAATATGTAGGTCGAACTATAACTCAAGAAAATTTCTAGTACTCCCATAATATCATACTTATTGTGTTTACATTATAAATTTGACTTTCATTAATTTGATGGAAGACAAAATGATATTAGTAAATCTCATCATATTTTTAAAAGTGCGTTAACGTGACACACATCAAATAAAAGTAGTATAGAAAATTTCTATACTACTATAATATATAAAATTGTTTCCAATAACTCAACTCAAGTTCGTAAATCAACAATTTTTTTTTTATGGAAAAAAGAAATCCAATATGTTTACATTGGCAAGTTGAATTGATAAAGATGTTATTTATCTTTCCTAAAGATTCTCCTACTCTTATGTTTGAACTGCACAAAAAAGAACATAGGCCCGCTTGTTAACATTTTATTTTATTCTTATATATATATTTTTTAAATTGGGTTTGTTTCGCACCATTTCTTGATCACATTTTTTCGGTAAATATATGAATTCTTAGCGAAACTTAAAAACAAAAACAACTTTTCTTAGTTTTCAAATTTTGGCTTTAATTTTGAAAGCACTACAAAAATTTAGACAACAAAACATGCAAATCAATAGATGGAAGTGATGTTCATAGGCTTAATTTAAAAAATAAAAAATAAAAAATTGTGACAACTTTAACCATTTAGTTTCTAAACTTTAGCTTGTAACCATTTAATCTATAAACTTTCAATTTTATAACAATCTGCTCCTTTAAGTTTAATATACAACAATTTAATCTAAGTATTTTAAAGTTTGTAATGATTTAGTCTCTATAATAATAATAAAAAAAATTAAAATATTCAATAAATAATAATAATAATAATAATAAAAACAACAACACTTATTTTACTTTATTTCAGTACAAGAAAAAAAAACAACAAAGATTTAAGGGAAAGCCAAAATAGTAATCTTCAATCCAAGTTTTAGGGAATCCAAAAACTGGAAGCATAAGAAGCTGAAATATGAACAATAAGGTACACCTACGATTGACCAAGAAGAAGTCTAAGATAGAATCCATTACGAAGAAAATCTGGAATGGAGTCGATGAATACTTGAACCTCTTTTTGATAGAATTTTCGTAATAGTGATTATACGTTACAAACTTAAAAGCATAAAATCAAAATAATATATATCAAACTACATGAACTAGTTTATTACAAATTAAAAAATACGAGATCTAAATTGTAATAAACTATAACTTAAGAGTTTAGGTACTAAATCCTAAGTTGTATCAGAGAGACCAAACAAATTTTTCAAAATAATAATTATAATAAATGGAATCAACATGTGTGTGGAGATGGTACATAGATAGATATCACATATTTGTTAATATTTTATTTAACAATATAATAAGAATTCCTACGCGCCTAAGAGCGTTTGAATCATACGAACTCCTCACTATTTAATGGTCAGATTTTGCCTCTTTCGCTTCTCCGTCATGAACTCTGCAACCATCGGAAGCGCGTCGGATGCTCTGTTTTTCACTCTAACACTTCCCGGCGGCCTTCTTCTTTCTCCCTTCCTCTCTAATGGAACCCTACGTTGACACCAGGAAGCGGCCACGGGAAGATTCCGACGTTTCTCTCTTCAATTTCATCGGATCCAACTCCAAGTTCCTCCGACTTGAAAATTCCACCGACTTGAACTTCGATGCGCCGGTTTCAAAAGCGATCGATTCTTCCGGCCTCGATTCGTTTCAAGCGCACGAAATTCAGGAAGACCTACTGAATATTCTCGACGATACCGACGCTTCCATAGATCGCGAGTCGGCGATTCAAGATCTCGACTCGGTGATCAGAAGCTTCGAGAAGGAAATTGAAGTGCCAGTGCCTGTTGTTCAGTCTGAACTTGGATTTCTTCTAGAAGCGTCAGACGATGAAATAGGGCTTCCGCCTACCGGCGAGAAAGGGGAAATCGAAGGCGTTAATCATGCGGCGCCATTTTCAGGTAGCGGCGGTGTGAAAGGGATTTTTGGGTTTGAGGATGAAATGATTTCGAATTACTATTGGTTTGAAAATTTGAGGAGCGAGATTAAGGAATGGAGTGCGGAAGAGGAAGAGGAAGAGGAGGCGGTGGCGTTGGGTGGATTGTTTGATCATACGGACGTGGCGGCGGAGTTGCCGACGCCGTATCGACCGGAGACGATGCCCTGTTTATAATATTAACTCAATTGTATTATTATATTTGTATTCATAAAATGAAGAAATCAAAAACTGGGGAAAAAAAGAAAAAAAAAAAAAAGAAAAAAGAAAAATGAACGTGTGGAATTTGCACCAGAAATTACAAGGGGTAACAGAAAATACTATTCAATTAAACACCAACTTCGATGGGCCGAGGAGAAATGAAGGTTTCTTTTGGCATTTCATTCCAAAAAGAACACACATGACTTTCTAATGTAATGTGTTTTTAGTGCCTAAAAATGTTTTAATAAGTCCATAGTATATTAAAAATTGGTGGGATATTTAGGGAATGGATACATTATTGGGTGAAACTGTCTGCAATTGGGTTGACCAATTACCAAAATAATTTTATTTTACAAAATTTATTTTGAGTAATTTTTGAACATTCAATTTTTTTTTTTTTAAAACGATTTTTATTTTTAAATTAAACACATAAAAAGATAAATCTAAATACGGACTAAAACTAATATATTATAAATTACATGTTGTTCATATTTTGATTCTTGTTTAATTTATAGTAGAAGTAATCATCTAAAAGTCGTAATATCTATTTAAGTTAATTTTAGTACGAACATAGTTATTCAATAAACAAATCACATCTGTGAAGGTTTCATCCACACTTTTACATTTGGAAAGGGAAAGATCTTCCATGGTAAACATTCACTTCTTCCCTCAATTATTTGTGCACAATGTTAGAATATTGACCAAATTATAAATTTTCAAATACTATTTTATTTAGAATATTAATGTTGAAAAAGTCCTCAGCATTGTTCTTTATCCTTTTCTATTAATAAAAGTTTTATTATTGTAAATCATAGATTATAAACATTTAAATTGTCAATTAATTTGTTTTGCATTTTTTGTAGTTTAAGTTGTGTATTTGCGGTTAGGAGATCAAATGTTTGAATTTACGACGTATTTGTCAAATAAAAAGAATATAATCGTATCATAAATTTAAAAATTAAATTAAAGATAAAATAGAGCCTACACATTAGAATTAAGAGAGTTACATAAAGCCAAGGGCATCTTATCATGTTCCTCTAAAGCCCACCATATCATGTCAGAGGTCCATGCAACCCATTATGTTGTATGGAAATGCATTATTTCTTTAAACCATAATATATATATACCAATAACCATTATTTGATTCTTATAATTAAAACAAACTAATTGTACTTTATTGTTGTTTTTTAACCTAATTTTTTGTAAGTTATAGGTATATTTTAGTATATGTGCCTAGTATGCTCTTTTTAATAACCATTCATTTGCAGTTCGATTTCATTTTTTTTTTAGTAATACAATTATTTGGAACTAAATAGTCAATAAATCAAGCTCCATCGACATATGAAGGATGAGCTTCAAGCTAACATTAACAATTTTGTTTTCAACATGCATGCATTGCATACCATGAGTAAAAAAAAAATTGTCACATAACACAGTCACATTAGGTGCAGTATAGGCTACACAAAAGCCCAAATTTTTTTCATTCTATAATAAAGCCTTGTTGATGAAAAGTCCAAACGTCATCAATAAAAACTTGGATTTCGTTGTTATGATGCCTTTGATCTTCAAGTAAACTCCATAGAATCATCAAGTTTGTTCCAACTTAAAATAGAGAAATTCCTCATTCTTCGTGATATGATAACATTCAGGAAATCACTAATCTCGACAAGTACGTAAAAATGTTGAGTTGGTCCATTTAAAAGCTAACCATTAAAAGTATGAACCTACCTATATAATATTCATGTTATGATTCTTAGTGAATAATTATATACTTTTCTTGTATACTAATGAGACGAAAAGCAACTTTAAAATAAATAAATAGGGATAGCAACACATAAAGCCCTATATTTTAATTATGTCTTATGAAGGTCTAAGTTGACTTTAAAATTACAAAAAAAGGGGGGTCAATTACCCTTTAGTCCCCAACAATAAATTAGTTATGTGTCTTTAAAATAGGAAAGAGAAAGGGGTATTATATGAGGCACCTTTTTTTGGAAAAATATATTAAATCATAATATTTTATAAATACCCACAACTTTCCATCTTCTTCAATTTATCTCTCACAAATCTCCCTTCAAAACCCTCTCTCTAATATCTTTTGGGCCAAATCTCTCTCTTAGATCTTCAATTTTTTTGGGCCAACCTTCTCAGATCCTCACCAGCAACCACACTTTCGAGCGGAGGATGACAAACAAGTTGGCACAAAGAAACTGGACGACAGACGGTGCACGAGAGGAGGATGACAAACAGCAGATAGTGCGTGACTCTTATTGACAATGTACGACGACGCGACTTAGACGACGAACGACGATGCGATTAAAACAACTCGGATTGTTGACGAACGGCGATGCGAGAGGAGGACTAAGGCTGGCGTGGCGAATGGTCAAATCAAGGATGGCTGGCACGAAAGTGGACGTTCAAACCAAGGAGCAAGAATGGTGCCAATGGCTTCACGAGAGGAAGAAGAGATGAAGATGGGGAGGGTTATGTGCACACAATTCGAGGATATATGTCTTTGTTTATTTATATATATACTGTGGTAAATATATTCATTTATATGATATATGATATATACACGCTTGTACATATGTTTTATGTTGAATATTGAGTCCATTTGTGGTTTATATATCGTGGTTTACCTTTGTTTATTTGAAAATTATAAAATGTATGATATATATACTTTGATTTGTGTCAATTAAACAATATATACTCATAATTTATATATTGTACTGTAGTATTGTTATATCGAAACTTTTGAGTAATACATTTCAAACTTACTAACAAATCTTAATATATTTCATATATTGGTTAGAATATTTCTAAAACACCTAACACAATGTTCTACGGCATATTTAAAAATAACTCTGAATCCATTGGAAGAACAAAAAAAAATGATTCATATGTGAAAATGGAAAAGAAAATTATGAAATGTATGATATACTATGGTATACATGAAATTTATGATATGTACTGCGATTTATATTGAATATTAAGTCAATTTATAGTTTATATACTACGATACACTTCAAACACCTGATGAAAAAATGTTGCCATATATGTGTATTTCGGCTTCAAACAAAATCTACCTTTAATTTTGTTTCAAAAAATAATGTTAAATACACTTTCTCTCTCCAATTAAATAAATGAATAAATCACAATAAATAAATGCATTTTCTCCCCTCAATTAAACAAAGAAAAAAATAATTGTACTCTCTAACATTAAGGATACTTCGTAAATATGAAAAATTTTTCCCAATGCCACATTCTCTCCCCAGCCATCCACCACAAGCAAGGATATTTTTGTTCGAAAAATTCATTAAATCTTATATACAAAAACATCATAAAAGAAAAAAAAAATGACAGTTTTTAAAATAAGTTTTGAAAATGGATTAAACCTTTAATAATCACAAGTCTTCTTATTGGTTTGGGCTTGAGCAGCATCTAAATAATGGGCTTTGGATTGCTCCACGGCTCGCCCACTTGCCTGTGCCCTTAAAATATAATTACAAATTCTAATTGAAAAATAAAACATAAAACTCATTATTATTTTTTATTTCTCTTATAGAAATGGGGAATAAGACTTTTCAATAATATATATAATACTATTATAAATATATTATAATATATGTATAATATAGATGTTCATCGTTAGTGTCCTAAGAAATCATATTTCATTTTCTATCATCCTATGTATCTTATAATTACACTCTTTTAATGTTTATGTAATGTCACACCTTAATTGTCAAATTGCTTGTAAATAGTGGCATTTTGTGGATTTTAGGTAGATATACATTAGTGAGGAATAAAAATTAAAAAAAAGAAAAAAAAACTTCCACTTTAATTTCTTATATTTTATCTTTTAAATTTTAGTTATTTTAATTATTTATTTATATTATATTTCTTTGATATTTGTGTTATTGTATGCCTTGTTTCACTCCTCAATTTTACAACAAACATACCCTTAGTTTATATTTATAAATTTTTTAATCGTACATTTATCCAATATTTAATAATTGACCACTCAATTGTTATTTAAGGCTCTATTTGGTAAACATTTCGTTTTTAGTTTTTGTTTTTGAAAATTAAGCTTATTTTCTTCTATTTTTTATGTTGATTTGCATCTCTACTAAGTACAATAGTTGAATTATTTCTCAAATTCTAAAAAAAACAAGTTTTTAAAAAATTACATTTTTAGTTTTCAAAATTTGGCTTGTTTTTTAAAATATTAGTAAAAAGTAAATAACAAAAAAATAAATTTGTAGATAAAAATAGTGTGTATAGACTTAATTTTTAAAAACAAAATATTACCAAACTATATTAAAATTTTAGCAATAAAAAAATATTATTCAAAATTTCATGAGATTAAGGAATATTAATAGTCCAAAAAGATATTTAACGAATCGCATCTCTCTCTCCTTATCCGCAAGTAAAATCCTCTTCATTTTCTGAGTGTTCAGAGCTCGCTCTCCTCCACTCAAATGGCTCTAACCATAACCAACGGCGGTGCCACCGGCGGCACCGGCGAGGGTATTCTCTACAGATCCTCTGCCAGAACTCCTTCTAACCAATTCCTTTTCCGCCGCAACGCGCTCTTTCCGCCTTCCAAAGAAGCCCGCACCCTCCATGTCGTTCAAGCCAAGAAATCCTCCTTCCGAACCGGCCGATTCGACAGTAAGAACCGGAGGAGCTCGACGACAACCAAGGAACAGGAAGAAGAAGACGAACGAAATCGGATGGCCGAGATTTTAAGCGACAGTCCCAACGTTGGAAATGCCAGCGTAGCGTTTGATGTGGACGAGAATCTGCCGGAATTGCCCGGGCTTCAGCCTGATTTCTGGGAGGGTCCGAAGTGGGATGCTCTCGGCTTCTTCCTGGAGTATTTATGGGCTTTTGGCATCGTTTTCGCTGTACGATTTTCCCCCTTCCTTTAATTTCACTAATTCTTTCCTTTAATCATTTTGATTGATTCTGTTGTATGTTTTAATCTTAGTTAGGGTTGAGCTAAAGATTCAGATTGATGACATAATTCCAGTAATCCAGTTTCTTAAGTTGAAATATTTGTCATTAGCAGATGAGATTTGAGCTAAGCCAGACCAAAACACTACTTTCTAGGAATATATTAACCAGTAACCCAGCATTTTGATGGTTGAATTTCAATCTCAAACTTCTTATTTGTTTCTTTATCATAAACAGAACAGAATTATGATATTTAACATTAGCTAGATGTTTTCTTTTGGGTAATTTTTCTACAAAAAGGATAAAATAGTTTATGCTCTGTTATTCTTTTGTAAATGAGTGCTTCACTAATTCATTCATCATTACAATAGCTTATTGCATGTGGGATTGCTGTCACTACATATAACGAAGGAGCAACTGATTTCAAGGACACACCTGCATATAAAGAATCAGTTCAAACTCGAGAGATATTAGAAGAACCCGAGGCATCAAACCCAGATGTGTTTGAATCTAATCCAACTGAGGTGGCTCCAAGTTTGGAATGATCTTGATATTTTGATATCAAAAACAGATTACACATCTTGGATACATTATCATCCTCGCAAGCAGTTAAAGAAGTGAAAAAGAAACAAAGGGTACTATGTGAATTTGTAATGCCATATTTTTCTAGGTATGTTATGACAACTTTATTCTATTGTATCTAGTTAAGATTTTTGACCTTGTATGTCTTAGTTTTCTTGTCAATATATTGTTTTCTTTTAGGTCTTTCTTCTGTCGACTTAGATTTCTTTCCCTAGGCTGACTGTTTTAGAGAGATAAGGGAACAAGGCATATCTCAAAACAGAGAACCATTTTTGCCAGCTGCTAAAAGGATTGAATTGGTCGGGTGCAAACGTTATAATGCTAAAGAAACAATGTTATTTTGTTAAACAATCTAGTAGGAAGTCTGATAAAGAAGAGCATCACTGCTGCTGAACCATCCCCATACATCACATGATAATTGATTTCAATAAAGTACTACAAGAAACAGAAAAGTCTTGATAGCAATCACTAATGTGAGCTGAATTCCTGCCTTTAGTTTGAAACTAGCACTGATCCTGCCCAATCCTAAACCCACAATGCTAGGTTTTGGTGTTGGTCGAGTCACTGGAGAGGCTGAAATTCACAAAAGTAGTGTCACATGGTATAACATATCGAGGTAGTATTAGAAATGAACCAAAACTATATTGTTCCGATGAATATCTAAAATTTACCTAGAACTGTAGCGTTGGTAATTGTGGAGTTGGTGTTTACTCTAGGAGGAACATGAGAACTGGGTGGACTAGGTGGCCCGAGGAGAGCTTCAAAGGACCATTCAAAGAATTATAAATGTTAGTGGTGAATAATAATGAACCGTGAGATCGAATTGTATGGATGTTCCTCAAAGCACAAATGTTAGAATGAAGAATTAGAGAGTAGAAGAAACTTAACATGCTTTAGGATGACAGGATTACAGTTGTACCTGAACAAGTGGAGATGTTAACTTGAAGGCTGCAAAGATCAGGCAGTTCTAGAGCTCTAGTAGTGTTGATAGGGAAAGAGCTCAAGGTAGTGCCATTCAACAAGAGACAAAGGCAGTTGGGGACATTGGTGTAGAGTTGTTTCAGGTTATCACAGCATACCATAGGTGGCGTCGGTGTTCCACCTTGCACAAAAGGTGCACATGGAGCCAATGGAAGAAGACTCGCCGTGCATTGAGCAATAGTGGGGCTCGAGAAGGTTGGATTTTGTGATATGGCGATCGGGAGAATGTGTAGGAGAAAGAGCAGGCTTAGGTATGAGATAGCAAGTTGAGGAAGGGGGAGATATGGAAGAGATGCCATGGTTGCAGAGACGATAGAGTTTTTTTTTTTTTTTTTTTTTTTTTTTCACTCTGTAGAAATAGAGGGAAAGTGCATTGTTTAAGTGAGTTGAAACATGCAGTGTGTGTGCCATTCCACACACTTCTTGTTCTTCCCTCCCTCAATACCTGTGAGGGAGTGCCATATCATCAACATGCTTGGGGTCAAAAACTGAGTTAAAGGGCTAATAACTTCAACTTGCAAGTTTGTTTTTTGTGTTTGAGGCCATGTAAGAAGGTGGGGATTCTTTTACTTGGGAATTAGTGTTATTTTTTAAAACCTGCATCTAGGAATGAGTTTTAAGTCTAAGAATGAAGTGGAGATGAAAATTGGACAAGGTCTTCTAGGAATGTATGTATTTATTTAGGGTGAGTTCTCGGATGCCTCGGGTCAAAGAAAAAATTTCATTGGCACACTAAAGGGAGCTTAGATCAATGGTAGTTAGCGTATGCTCTATCACTTGAGGTTGGAGTTTTTAAATTTCATACTTTCAATTGTGCTAAAAATATCAGAAATTGATTAACAAACAATTTTTTAAAATTTTCAACCGTGTTTGATTAGACAGTCAAACTTGAATTTGAGACTTTTGTTTATAGAGAGAGAGAGAAGAAGAAAAAAAAAAAAAAAACTAATGTGGGGACAAGATTTGTACTTTTTTATTTTTTTTATTTTTTTTAAAGGAACATAGTAATAATAGTAATAGTAGTTTCTGACAAAAATGGATAATTTAAAGTGGTGTTACTAGTTAAAATGGACATAGAACAATTGGTCTAGTATTTTTACTATCCACCTTGAGATTGGATATTCAATTTTTTTCTTCTTTACATATTGTAAGAAAATATTGTTACTCATTTGAGGATTAAATATCTCTAATTTCAAAAGATATCGTAGTAGTCACTAGTCATGACTCATGGGTCATGATTGAGATTAACAAACAATCTTTTTGTGATGAATGACGCTGAACATTTATCGAAAAATGTTCCAAGTGAAAAATATAATAATTTTGAACCTTAGGATTATCAAGAATCCGCTAATGTCGTTGAATCAAGGTTAAATTATAAAAATGTTTTTGAACTTTACCTCGTGTTAAAAATACTTTTAAACTTTTAAAAAGAGTTCAAAAATACTATTGCCGTTAGTTTTGGATTGAAACCGTTAAAGTTTTGTTTAAAAAATATACCTTAAAAGGTTAACAAAAATATGCTTAACAAAAAGGTTGAAAAATACCTTCATTGTAAATATATGAACAAAGATCGTTAATACCTTATTGCAAAAAATAATTTTAAAATTAAAAAAAAAAAGTTTAAAATTGCTATATGGTGATGAATTTGTTTGAATTTTTCTTAAGTTAAAAAAGAATGAATTTTAAAACAAACTATATATATATATTTTCCACGTAAATACTCTCATTTTCCTCTTAATTTTTCAATTCTCAATTTACACCAATTTTCTCATCAACTAAAATTTTAAGTTAAAACATAAAATCTAACAAAATTCAAAAATCAAAATACAATAAATGGTCAAATAAAAAAAATGTTTTTGGTTATTAACACACTCTCAACTATTAACGTTCTTTTTTTAAAATTTTTTTTTATCTTTTTGGTATGTCTAAGTGGAGATTTTGATTTTAGAATTTTATGAAATTTTATGGGATTTTATATTTTAACTTAAAATTTTAGTTAGTGAGAAGTAAGTTAAGAATTGAAAAATGAAGAGAAAAATAAGAGTATCTATATGAAAAAAAATGAGGATATCTATATAATTTGTTTTTAAAATTCATTCTTTTCGAACTTAAAAAAACTTCAAACAAATTCATCACCATATTAATGCTAGGAGCAATTATAATTTTTTTTTTAAAAAAATTTAAAGTTATTTTTGCAATGGGGTTTTAATAGTTTCTGTTTATATACTTATGGTGAATGTATTTTTGAACTTTTTTTGAGTTAAGGATATTTTTTTAATTTTTGAAAAGTTTAGAGGTATTTTTGAAACAAAACTTCAACTGTTTCCATCCAAAACTAAAAACAGAGGTATTTTTTAACTCTTTTTTGAAAGTTTAAGGATATTTTTGAAATTTTTGAAAATTCAATGGTATTTTTTTTACAAAGTGCATAGTTCAGGACCATCTTTTACAATTTAACCTTAAATAAATATATCTTTTCGAACTCAAGGAGGAAGTAAAGTTAGTTTAGTGTTGGTAAACTTTAAATTTTTGTTTATTTAGGCTTTGCTTGATAATCATTTAGTTTTTGGTTTTTTATTTTTGAAAATCAAGCCTATTTTTTAACTTCTTACAATGATTTGCATATTTCTCAAGTATAAGAGTTGAATTTTTAGGCAAATTTTAAAATTAAAAACTACTCTTTAACAAAAAATGGTGTGATTTTTAAAAACATTAGTAAAAAGCAGATAACAAGTTAGGTGGAAGGAGTTTTTTTAGGCTTAATTTTAAAAAACAAGACACAAAAAATCAAATGGCTACCAAACGGAGCCTTAGTTTTTCAATTAAAATTTTTTTTAATAAGTTTTTAAAATTTAAAAAGTGTTAAATAGATTCTTCAAGTTGTGTTCGATAACTATTTGCTTTTTTGTTTTTGGTTGTTGAGAAGTAGTTTTTAAACCTCATAACTTTCAAGTTTCACCTATAAATTGACTACAAATTCAAGGGTTTCTTTAATGAAGGTGAAATCATTAATGAAAATTTGAAAGAAAACACCCATAAAATTAAAAAAAAAAAAAAAAAAAAAAAAAGGAAAAGGTTAAATTATATAAAATTCTCCTATACTTTATATTTATGTCAAAAGTATCCTTGAACTTTCACCAACTAGCATTACCTGCGCATTCATGTCTCTCAGTGTGATCAACACTGGGTGTTTTCAAGCAGCGAGGCTTACACCCATTCGCTGCTTCGAGACATCAACTCTATGGTTAGAATCTTTAATCTGGAAGCTCCGCTGGTGCATCAAGCCAAGAAGACATGTCCAAGATCACATGCCAATAAGAAAATGAGGTATGTAAATACCGCTACGGGTGGTGCTTTACCTGGAACAACGTTTGAATCGACTAGCGATATCCCTACTACTGATGATACCCCCTGATGGATGCTGCAGGGTACACTTGTTAATATAGATCTGCTATATAGAGTCTTTTCGAATATGGAGGAGGTATGTGTCCTCTCAATCGTCAGGTTGATCTGTGATTGGTCTTAACGGCCGAGAGGACACATACCTCCTCTATATTCCTTAAAGGGACAAGACTTGTAGCGTGAGCAATTCCTGAATATCGAGAGAACGTTGATCAATATTCAGGAAGAGATCGAGGATCCTGATCTTTGTTAACACAAGACTCGGAGCCCTCTACTCAAACAAAAAAGCTAGCAAAGCTCCTTCTTCTTTTTTTCTTTTTGGTTTTGATTTGATTTATATACTCATCATCATCCCACTACTCCCACCAACGGTTCCTTAGTTATGAGCAAAAAAAAAGGGAAAATAATCCACCCTTTCAATAAGTGAGGCCACCCTTAAACTTCCAAAAAAAGTTCAAAAGTAGCCTTACTGTTAGTTTTAGATAGAAATTGTTAACGTTTTCTGTCAAAGTTATCCTTGAACTTTTAAAAGTTGTTAAAAAATACCCTTATTGTTAGTATAAGAACAGAAATTGTTAATACTCTCTCACTCTTCTATTTTCCTGCTTTTTCTTCTCCCCACTCTTCTTTAGTACTCTCTTACGCTTCTTTTTGTTATCTGTTTGACACTTTTATCTAAGAAATAAATAAATAAAATTGTCAACTTCGATTAAGGTATATAGACTATAATGAGAAAAAAAAAGAATAATTGAAGCACAAAGGGAACTTAGGACTTAAATGTTTTAACAATTTTGTATTTGGGAGATTTTGATTTTGAAATTTTGTGACATTTTATGTTTAACTTAAAGTTTTGGTTTTTATTTTGATTGATGAGAACATTGATCTTAGAATTGGACAAATAAGAGAAAAATGAGAGTATCTATATGGAAAAATGTGGATATCTAAATAAATTTGTTTTAAGTTGTCTTTTTAAAACTCAATAAAACTTCAAACAGATTGATCATTATACTAATGGTAGAAACATTTTAAAAACTTCTCTTTTTCAAAATTTTAGAATTATTTGTGCAATGAGGCAGTAACGGTTTTTGTTTATATACTAACAGTAAGGATATTTTTTATTTTTTATTTTGTTTTAATTTGAAGAGCATTTTTTATACTTTTGAAAGTTTAGAGTTATTTTTTAACCAAAACACTGAGAGTTTTCATCTAAAACTAATGGTAAGGGTATTTTTGAACTCTTCTTGAAAGTTTACAGATATTTTTTAAACTTTTAAAAATTTACGAGTATTTTTTCTACAAAGTAGAAAGTTCAATGACATTTATTTTCTATAATTCAGTCGAAGGAAAATTTTGACTCCATTTATATACAATTTGGTTTTTAAAAAATTATGTTTGTTAATTACTTGCCAATTTTTTACAATAATTTTTTGTAGAAAAGTTGAATTTTGAATCAAATTTTATATATATATAAAAAAAACTTTTTAAAAATTTATTTTTATTTTTTTTATTTTTGAAACTTGGCTTGAGTTAAAAAAAAAAAAAATTGATAGAAGGTATATAATAAAGCAAAGAACCATAGAGAAGAAAGAGGTCTTCATTAGGCTTGAGTTTCAAAACGTCGAAAACATAAAAATCAAATACTTACTTAACAAGCCATAAAACACAAAATCTTTATCAAATTAGACTTAAAAATTTATGTTTAATAGACCATTGAATATAGAGAAATTGTGGTATGCATCCAAATTTGAATATCCAACTATAAAAGCAGCAAAACCCAAGTTTCACAAGTCAAATAGAAAACACCCTCCCCGTACATCATACTTGTGATCCGAAATATGATTTATCCCGAAAATGCTCTTATCAATATCTTTACAAATTTTTAATTTATCCATCAATTTAAATAAATAATAAAAAAAAATTCAAATATAAAAAAATGAACTAAAATATTTACAAATATATCAAAACTTTACTGTCTATCCGCTATAAATTGCGATAGACTATTATTTGTGCATCTATATCATAATATATATAAATATTTTATTATTATTTATAAATATTTTTAACAATTTTAACATTTAAAATAATAATAATAAAAAAAAACGTTTCTTTTTTAATGTGTGATTGTGATAATTATAATTATATTATGGGCCCAGCGGTTCCCGTTGATGGTGAGTCGATATGCTGCCAAATAGTAGCCACGTGGCCCAAAATGGCATAAAAAATATAAATATTAGTGGCTAAAAATCTTGCTTCTCCATAGCCAGAATGCCAATTTTTCCTTCCCAACTTTTTTTTTTTTTTCAATTCAAAAATAGTATTATAAAAAAAACTTTTGGTACCTTTACTTATAACTTTGATCTCCAAATATTAATTTGTAACAATTTAATTCTTATACTTTTAATTTTGGATCAATTTAGTCTTTAAATTTTAGTATGTAACAATTTCGTCCTTGATTATCAAAATTTGATATCAATTTTTATTATTTTATGATGTAGGTTATGTATTTTGTAAAAATATTGAGTCTCTAATTAGTTTATCAATTTCTACAATAGGGACTAAATTGCAAACTTTAAAGTATAAGAACTAAATTGTTACATAGTGAAGTTCATGAATTAAATTGTTACAAAATTGAAATTACAAAGGCTAAATCATTACAAATCAAAATTCAAGAATTAAATTGTTATGTTTATGAAAATTGAGAGGCTAAAAGTAATTTTTAACCTTTTTAATTATATTATAATTTTTTTTAGTACATAATTAAATTATAACTAAGTTTGAATATAATATTTAAATTTTACATTATTTTTTAATTAAATTTTAGAAAGAAAAAAGAGTCTCCTTTTACCTTGACAAATAATGATAAATTTATTTAAAGAGAAGAAAAACGTAAATTACAAAAACATAATCGACATAAAACAATTTATAATAATTTTTCCTGTTAACTTTAATGTAATCTTATGTTAATATGTCTAACTAAAATGTCAAAATGTATCCCACCCAACAAATCTATCATTTTTCTCAACATTGTATATTTATCTATTTGGTTTACTCTCATATGTAATCTCTTATGTTAAATTATCATTCCTTGGGACAATTAATATGCTAAATTGTTGTGAAGACTTAAATACCAAATAATAAATAATAATAATAAAAACAAAACATTATACATTTAGGAATGTTTTAATTCTCACTCTTCATTATTGAAAGGAAAAAGAAAAAAAAAAAAATCAACAAGCCACATTAATGTTTAAGTAATAATGATGTTTGGGATAGGTCATTAAAAAAAAAAAAAATGATGTTTAAGGATAGGGACTTAGTGGAATAAAAATCGAATTTTATGAACATTCTTTTTCTTTTCAATTTGAAGGACCAAATAGATAACTGCCATTATTTGTAAATTGAAATTGTAATTTATTGTGTGTTAATTTGAGATTTGTTTGAAAATAGAAAAAAATATGTTTTGTTATTAAATTTTGAGTCTAGTTTCTACTTAGTTCATAAGTTTCAAAATGTTACACATTTAATCCTAAAATTTTGATTTTGGTTGCATTCCTAAATATCAAAATGTTACAATTTTACCCTTAAAATGTGAGTTTCGTTTTAATTTGGTCCATAGATTATAAGATTTTACATTTTTAACCTCAAATTTTTAGTAAATACTCACTTTCAAGCATTGACGTTCAATGCCAATATTTAATAATTAATTTAACGTAATTATAGTAAAATTTTAAATTTAATTTTAAATGTGATGAAAAATAGTGAAATTTAATTAAATATAATTCGTTTAATTATTTTAAATTTATTAACATACATTAACATTGAAGGTGGAAAAATAAGTATTTAGTGAAAACTTGAGGTTAAAAATGTAAAAATTGAAATCTAGGGACCAAATTAAAACAAAACTCAAATGTCAATGGTAAAATTATACATTTTGAACTTTAGGGACTAAATTGAAATCAAACTCAAAACTCAAGGACTAACATTTTGAAACTTAGGGACTAAATATAAACTGGACCCAAAATTAAGGGAATACCGAAAATTGCTTTTGTTTTCTTTTTTAAAATTGTATTTATTTTCTTGGAATTGGTTTGCACCGCTCTGAAGTTTAGATTCTTTTAGCCATATTCTATAAATAATAACAAGTTTTTAAACAATTTTTTTTAAAAAAATAAATAAAAATCAAATAAGTCTTCCATTTTGAACACACTTTTTGAAAGATGATAATGAAACAAAGAAATTCAAAAACAAAAGTAGTGTTTAAAAACTTAACTAAAGAAAAACTAAGTCACGATTTCATACTTACTTCTTTCTAATTTTTTGAATATTGTTTTTACATTTAAAAAAAAACACTTGAATTTATAATCAAATTTTAAAATATAAAAATAAATAATTGAAAATTGTTAGTTTTTAATTTCACTTGATTGTTTAAAATATTAATAAAATATAAAATTTATAGGTATAAATAATATTTATAAACTAATCTTTTAAGCTTTAATTGTACTACTAATAAACCCATTATCTTTTCAGTATATTGTCAAAAAAGTTATTTGAATCTCAATGCTCTTTTTAATGTGTGTTTCTAGAACATTCAAATTAATCTAAATAATCTGAAAGAAACCAAACATTGATCATTGATATTCATTAAGATAGTTTATGTTTACAATTTAAAAATAAAAAAAGTAGAGACACATCATTTGACAACACACACTTGCCATAATTTAATATTTAATTATTGGTACACACTTTCAATTAGCTCATCTAATTCTGCAGTTAGCTTAAACTATCATAAGCGATGATTGTTAGTATCATAAACACACATTTTACTGTTGTGTTTACTTATTAATTTATAGTTAAGTATCATTCCTTTTGTTTCTTGGGATATAAATTAATGGCATCAAGTTGATTCACTATATTTCAATTTTAATTGATAGCTACCACAATTATACAAGACATGAATTTTAAACATGTGACATCGCAATTTCAATCGTAAGTTTATAATCATAATCGAAAAAAATTTCTCTTTCAACGAGCAATTAGACACTTCATTTATTATTATTATTTTTTAAAAAAAAAAATTATTAGACACTTCAATTTGAATGTTTAAATATTTACCTACAATACAATGTCACAATATTGTCATTGACTAAGGTAAAGACCAAGATTGTGAATATTTTGCTGGAACATAAAGGTATGGTATAGTATAAAGGTTATTGAATATAAATTTTTATTTATCTGCATCATTTGTCTTCTTATCCACATTATCATCACTTTCATTTATTTATTTATTAAAAAAAAAAAAAAAATACTCTCTTATGTCCAACTTGAGCATCATTGTCTTTGATTAGTTTGGGTTAAAAAAGAAGAATCTAGATGTGATGAACAAGCTTCTCTCACTTTCTTCACATTAAAGGGTAAAAATGTAAAATTATCATATTAATTTTTAATAATATGGACTCCAATTTTGTGAATTTAATTAATTTGTGGTTTTTTATCAGTAAATTTGTAAATTTAATTTGGTTCAATTTAATCCCATCTCCCCTCTCATTTATTTAAACTCAAATTAACTCAAACAAACTTGGACGAATTAACTTTTTTTGTATGTTTTTTTAACTTGTCAATTTATGATTTTTTTCAGATTATACTCATCCAACTAGTAAGAAATTAAATCCTAAGTAGAAGTCATTATAGATTGATTTTATTTAACTTAAGTTCTTTATTAAATTGATGGTCTTTTTTTTACCACTTGGTCCAAGCCCGATCTTTAGCATGTAGGAGTTGTGACCATATCACGAAGTCCCAAAATTTAAGGATCTAAATTAAAAAATTGCTAAAAAAGAACTTATTGATCATAATTAGTGGTTGTGCCGGAGTAACAAATAGAAGTTGACCAAACTTTTCTCCCTTTATCAATTCCTTACTTCTTCATTTTTCTCTCAAATTTGGACCAAGAAAAATTATTCCAATTCCTTCTTTTGTTAATTGTCATGAATGAGTTAAACATCAAACCTTAATTTTCTCCCTTATCATCTTAGAAATTCAGTTGTAGTTAGTTATCCCTAAAAAAGTTACGGGCAAAAAAAATTGGCTTATTTACCCATTCTAGTTTCGATCTTTGTTCAATTATACTAGACTCAATTAGTGATATGTGATAAAATCATCTAAAACCCTATAAAGAAGGTTCCTATCCATTGCTACTATTTACTTCTATTTATTGTATTGAAGTTGAAATTAGAGATTGTGGAAATTTGAAGATTGTTTCCTTTCCAATTTAGTGGTCTTGAAGGTAAATATTTTTTTTTTAATAAAAAAAATTGTTGGTAGATTTATGAGCTTGTTTTATATTTTTTGGCATTGAAAATTATCAATATCCTCGTAATTTTATTTATGTGATGTCTTTTTAAAAATTAAATTTGTTAACCGTGATTGAGAATAATATTTTAAAGTATAAGGAATTAATTGAAGAAAGAAAGTGGTAAAGATGATTATTTTAAAATAAAATATTACTGTTATATAATTTGTCGAACGCATTTCTTTAGTTTATAAAATATTTTAGGTTTCTATTTTGAAAAGTAACCTATCTCATTTGGGATGGGCGCTTATGATAATTAGGCACAATATATAACAAAGAATGATGAAATTAAATAATATATAGATGATAATAAAAAATAAAAAATATCTAAAAAAAAATAGTTCAAGAAGTATGGAATTGGGACTAACCTTTCAAATTCAATCTTTGAAAAGCGTGCAACTGTCTATATCATATATATATATATATATATGTATAAATATATTTGAGTGGGCAAATTCATGAATAATTTAATAAATAGTTAAAAAAAAAAAATCAATAATTATAATTAATACAAAAAGCCATGGGAAATTGGAATGAATGTCGATGAGAAAAGTGACAAGTGGGATGCCAAAAATCAAGTGGGTCCCCCTCCCACCAATGAAAATGAAATCACTCCTATCATATTACCACATCATTCGGAAATATTTCATATATTATAATAATATAAAAACTTCTAAGAAAATTTATAGTGTGAACTAATACAACAAGTTTTCCACAAACAAGACGACTAAAAATATTTAAGATCAAAATATTATTTTTTTATAATTTTTTTCAAAATTTTAATTTATATATTTTCAAGTATTCAATTTTAACTTATATATTTTCAATAAATATTGAATCTAACATGTAGTGCTCCTAAATGTGCTGTGGCTTATCGTAGAAAATTTAAATATAAACTTAAATTTTCAATTAATTAATGGTTAAAAAAAAGATTTTTAAAAATTTTTAATTATCGAAGATAGAAAATTTGAAGTTAAATTCTACGTCCAACCTAACGCATGAAACCTTGAAAAAACTATTATCTTTCCAAATCTTAAATTAGGTTGAGATTATTATTTTTTTTTTTTTAACACGAAAATAGGTTGAAAAAATAATTAAAATAAATAATTTAGAAGCAAATTTAGAGTTAAATATAGTTTGCTTTTATAAAATATATATTAAAGTTGCAATTCGAAGGAGGAAAGGGAAAGAAAAAGTAATGATTTTCAATGAGAAGAAATAAAAAAAAGGATGAAGGCTTCCTAAATACATTTGATAATGTGAGGAATTGTTGAATAATAATTTGGCTGAGTTCAGTCCACCACTGTTAAACTATCGCCAATTTCCACTCTCTTTCTCCTTTTTTCTGGGAATCACTTTCAAAAATTCTGTTTATCTTCTCCAAATTCTCATCTCATCTCCTCGGTTCTTGTTTTCGCCATTGAAAGGGTTCGTGTTTCTCTGTTTCAAAAGCTTTGATTCACAACCATGGTCGCCAAATACGGTTCCTTCAAGCAGAGTTTTGCCGAAAAGAGGGAGAGGCTTCTTTCGGCTAAGGAATTTCCAGACCTAGGTTTCAGCGCCATTGAAACCATTCATGAGAATCCTTCCTGTTGTTCCTCTGTTATTCATAGAATCTCTAATCTATGGAACTCCGTTCAGGATGTTCTTTACAAAGCTTGGCAGATGGGTGTTTCCGACCCTAGAAAGATCGTTTTCTCTGCTAAGATGGGTCTCGCTCTCACGCTTATTTCTTTGTTGATCTTCTTCAAACAGCCCGTTGAAGAGCTCAGCCGATACTCTGTTTGGGCCATTCTCACTGTCGTTGTTGTCTTTGAATTTAGCATTGGTAACCTTGAATTTCCATCTATTTCCTAATTCTCTTTTGAATTTGCTTCACTGCTTCTGGGTTGGCCTTGGATGATGTTTACCACTAGACTTTCATTATACTCCATAATGATTAATATATTACATCATACCCTGAAACCAAGAAACTTGAGCTTACTGATGACTGTTTATCTAAAGTAATGTTTATTAAATTGGCATGGCCCATGGTTTCCCTTTTGAACTGTTGTGTTTAGTTGCTCTTCAGACCTAATTGTTGATTGCCTTTTTGGTAAAGTGGGATTAGTTGAAATCTTTAGTTTTTGTTGTAATTGATGTTGTGGATGTTAAACTTATGGGCCCATCTTTGTTGACTTCTTGTTTTATACTCCTTCTGCTCTGTATTCTGATGTTGTTTTGCCTTTTGAGTATTCCAAATGTAGAACTCTTGTGCTATTCCACCATGATCTGTTTGCTTATTGGAACCAAAATGATGATTCTGCGTGCAGGAGCAACTCTGAGCAAAGGATTGAACCGTGGAATTGGAACACTTTCAGCTGGAGGTCTTGCATTGGGAATGGCAGAATTATCAGTTCTTGCAGGAGAATGGGAAGAGGTTGTGGTTGTTATCAGTATCTTTATCATAGGTCTGTTTTTCTAATCATTGATTTAATGATTTTCAATTTGACAGTGTGTCTTTTCTGACCCCTCCCTTCAGTTTACTTTATGTAAAGAAACTCTGATTTGGTAGCTTTATGATGTTTTGGGCAGGATTCTTTGCTACTTATGCTAAGCTGTATCCCACAATGAAGCCTTATGAATATGGATTTCGAGTCTTCTTGTTGACGTATTGTTTCATAATGGTGTCGGGATATAGAACTAGAGAATTTATCCATACAGCCGTGACGCGATTCTTGCTCATTGCACTTGGCGCTGGAGTGTGTTTGGTTGTAAACATATGCATTTACCCCATTTGGGCTGGTGAAGATTTACACAATCTAGTAGTTAAAAACTTTGCAGGCGTGGCAGCATCCTTAGAAGGTTGGTTAGCTTTTTTTTCTATTTAATGATTGCATTAATAAAATTTTAACTATGGTTTCAAATCTCTTGAGATCGTTTCTGCTCAACTACTTTCTCTTCATTTAGGATGTGTTGATAGTTACCTTAACTGTGTCGAGTATGAGAGAATACCGTCGAAAATCCTTACCTACCAAGCATCTGATGATCCATTGTACAAAGGCTACAGGTCAGCTATGGAATCTTTGAGTCAAGAGGAAACTCTGGTGAGTTTTACGGCATTATGCTGGTTTTCTTTATTTCCCTTTCAAGAAAAATAAGAAGAAATACAAATACAAATGACTCAAAAATCTTTTCATCTTTTTTATTCTTTCTATAACCTTCTTTTCTCCTTGTCTGAAGATGGGATTTGCCATCTGGGAACCTCCACACGGTCGTTACAAGATGCTTAAATATCCATGGAAAAATTATGTTGAAGTGGCTGGTGCACTGAGGCATTGTGCCTTTGCTATCATGGCATTACATGGATGTATACTATCAGAAATACAGGTACTTTGTCCTTGATACTCGAACTTCACATTTGCATCAAGTCATGATCGATATCTATAAGTAAACATACTAAACGATTGCATGCATTTTTCTGCCGGGTTGCCTGGTTTGTTTGACATATATGCATCAATTCATTGCATAAGTACATCTTTTGAGCTTCCATTCATTTATTTTGTCCATCGTTGCATGGTTTTGGTCTTACTTTTGATGAATATATACTCGGATGTTCAGGCCTCAGCTGAAAGACGACAGGTATTTGGCAATGAGCTTCGGAGGGTAGGTAACGAAGGTGCTAAAGTGTTGCGCGAGCTTGGAAACAAGTTAAAGAAAATGGAGAAATTAGATTCATCAGCCATACTCTCTGAAGTACACGATGCTGCAGAAGAGCTGCAAAAGAAGATCGATGCGAAATCCTACCTTCTTGTCAATTCAGAGAGCTGGGAAATTGGCAGTCGTACCGAGGACGTAGGACAACCCCAAGAACTACTCAACTTGGATGATGAAGAAACAAGGTTTCGCGAATACAGGTCCCTCAGTGAAGCTGTCCTTGATCTCAGGGCCTTCCCAATCCCAAAAGGCTGGGAGGACACTATATCATCAGACATCAACTCTGTACAGTCTGCTGCATTACCCCCCACAAAAATGTTCAAGAAACTGGGATCATGGCCTGCACCGGTATCAATCAAACCGAACGGAGTGATCCAGGAAGAAGAATCGAAAACATATGAAAATGCAAGCGCATTGTCATTGGCTACATTTACTTCTCTCTTGATTGAATTTGTAGCAAGGCTGCAAAACCTTGTCGACTCATTTGAAGAGTTGAGTGAGAAAGCAAAGTTTAACGACCCTACGGAATGGAAGCAATGAAAGCTCCTGGGTTTTGGAGAAGATTTTGCAACTGCTTTAAGGTATAGATTTTAGATTAATAGAGTCTTGGTTGGCCAAAGATGTTGGGAGGATGACTGCTGATGAGTTAGCTTAGCGTAGCTACATACATACTAATCTCATTATGTTATAGAGAGTAGAAAGTTTAATTTTGTGTTTAGAGCCATCAGGAAAAGTAGATGTAAATGTAAAATATTAATACAAATAGTGATGGTAGGGAAATCAAATCTTCCTTTTTAACTTAACTTATGGTGTTACTTCCTTTAATGAAATCTTCTACTATTCTGTTATACTTTCTTTTGGGCTCATTGTCTTCTTCACAGCCTTATGCTGCATACAATACAAGGTAAGAAATATAGAGCAAGGAGAAAAAGAAATCAGTTAGATTACACAAAATGCACGGATTGAAACCTAATTAGTGCGTTCGTTGTATTTACTTGTCTTGATGGTTGGTCGAATAACAAAAATGTTTAAAATTTTCAAAATGTAATAACTTATTCTCAAACATGAAATGATATTTACCTAATTCTTTCCAATTGCGGGTCACGTTAAAATGTGCTACAAGTTCAAAAAGTAAAAAATTCACATAAAGAGGGGGGTTTTTCTTGTCTAATTTTAATATATCTCACATTGTCATGAAAACAGTAATATATAATAAAGAGTCATTACATGGTTCAACGATAATTGATATGTAGAATCTCCCATGACTTTGAAGGTTCAATCTTCATCTCGGTATTTTTTGTAGTAAAAAAATATTGAGTGATAAAAGAAAATGAATAAATAATATATAATATTAAATTAATAATATTTGTTTTATAATTATCTTTATTTAATTATAAAGAGTAATTGCAACTATTATAAAAAAAACAAAAATAGCATAGTTAGTATGAAATTCACTATATAATAGTCAGTTCGAGGCCTCCGAACACAGTTGAATGTTTAATCGGTTAACTCAAAAATGTATATATATTCGTGATATAATAATTAATAAATATATAATTTGGACCTATAAGAGGATGTACATAAATTGTCTAATTACAAGATCATAAAAGTTTGTTTCGATTTTATTATCATCCAGTCGTTGTAGTATAGTGGTGAGTATTCCCGCCTGTCACGCGGGTGACCCGGGTTCGATCCCCGGCAACGGCGTAATTTCTTTTTTTCTTTTTTTTAATATATATTTTATTTTATTTATTTTTTTTTTTTGTGAGCAAAAAAGATTTTCTCATACAAAGCGGCGAAAAAAATTTAAAGGAAAACGCATGAACTCTTGATTACTTGATTTGTAATAATTATGAAGTAGAATTTTGAATTAATTTTTAAAATAATTGAAAACTAATGAGAACTTATTTTATTTTTATTATTTTAAATTAATTAATAGAAAATGAACATAGAGAATTAGAAGTAGACACTAGTCAAAGTTCAAGAGTAAAATGTAAAATTTTAAGAGTTGGTTTGAGCCTCCAACTTGAAGTTGGAAGTGTGGGCTAGCCCACTCTATAATATTTAGGCCCCAAATATAATAGTGATGTTTAAGACTGCTTATAACCTATAATTAACTATAGTAATAAGATTGAAATCTCTCCTTTGTATTTACCATTTCCTACTCATCATCTCATTCTCTATTTTTATGTTTACTATTTTCTTAGCTATATTGAAATAGTATGCACCAAAAATATAAACTATTATAACTCGCACTAAAATAGTCTGCACCCCAAACATAGATGATTGTAATAGTACTCCAAATACCCATTTAAAGTTTATGGATGAAATTGAAACTAAACTCAAAATTCGAGTACTTGTGAATGTATGAAAAATACAAATACAAAATCTCCATAAGATTGCTTATTGGTAGTGTAGAAGAATGATTGCTAATGTAAAAAAAAAAAAATAATAATAATAAAATAAAATTTGAAAAAGGCGAAAAAAGAGAACCGCAAGAAGTTTCCTATAATCACGCAGCCCACGTGTGTTTCATTAAAGGGCAGATTAAAAAGAAAAGAAAAGAAATTAACCTATTTTTAAAATTATAGTCAAATTATATGATATAAAAGAAATAGATTTCGATTTATTCAAACATAATTTCACAAATTATCATCTGATTAATGAAAAAAAAGTAACTTTCAACATCTTATACAAGAATAAATTCGAGTTAAGTTTAAAAAAAAAAAGAAATGGAAAATAACCAAACAAATAATAATTATATAAGAACCAATCAGCAGAGTTATGGCCCCTTGACTTGAGTCCTAGTCATTTCCAAAGTCATGAAAACAAAAAACTTAGGACCATTTAACGTTAAAGACCCATGACGTTGATGTTTGTTCCCAGCATTATTAAATATTAATGGTTGGAAATGTGTTTATGGTCTCAAATCCCAAAACCAAAATATAGGATAAAAGACTTTTCGCATCAAAATAAATGGAGCAAATTGCAAAAACTGTTCTTTAAGTTTTACGATGGTAGTTATAATATACCTGTAAATTTTCAATTATAAGAACTGAGCTCTCAAATTTATACTGTTGGACTCTCTGACTTATGATTATTGTAGAAGTTGGACACTCAAATGATAAAAATTGAACCCTCAAACTTGTATAGTTATCACAATTTCTACAATTTATATAAGTTTAATAAGTTTGAGGTTCAATTTTTACAATTGAACGTTTGAGGATATAATTGCAACTACCGTCATACTTTAGGGGTGCTTTTACCATTTATCCAAATAAATATAATAAGAAAACATAATACGATGAAATTACAAATTTAGTTTATGATTTTTTTTATATATTTTTTTTTAATTCAATAATTTATTTGACACAAAACTAAAAGTTTAGGTCTCGTTTAGTAACCAATTAATTTTTAGTTTTTGGTTTTTTTAATATTAGGCCTATCACTACCACCATTCTATCTATTGGTTTTTATGTTTTCTTGTTTACATTTTAAGAGCATTTTTAAAATTCTAACCATAATTTGAAAACTTGAAAAAAAATGTTATTATTTTTAGAAGTTGGCTAAAAATTTATATGTTTACCTAGGTTAGAAATTGTGATTAAATAAGCATAATTTTCAAAGATCAAACATAAATAGACAACTAATTATCAAATAAGACCTTAAGATTTCATTAGACATAAATTTCAAATGTGTATATATAATATACCAATTAATTTTTTAAATTTAAAAATCTCCTAAAACTTGGAGAAATGCTTTAAATTTCTTTCAAATATTTAGTACAATATTAGATGGACTCCTAGAAAAATAAGACAGTAGAATTTTTTTTAAACAACAACAATGGTGAAAGGGGGATTGAAATTCCGACTTCTAGAAAAGAAAGTCATGTCAATTACTATTGAGTTAAAGTTCTTTTATATTTTATATAAAGTATGCAACTTATTAAAATGTCAAATTATAGTTAAAATGTCAAATTTTATATAAAGTATGCAACTTATTAAATTATTAATTTTCTTCATTCGTTGAAATTAGCAAATTTTCGAGAAATTTAATATTGCATTTTTTATAAAATAAAAAAAATAAAATAAAATTAGCAGGTGAATTTACCAGAGTTTGAAGAAAATTACAAATCCATCGACAAAAGTATATAGACTGAGACTTCTTATTGGTCCACCAGCACCTCTCTAAAAAGTTTTATACCATTGGTTGACTCCTGAAGTCAACATGCATTAAAACAACATCAATCTGAAGAAAATACCTTGATATAATTTTGCTTAATTCAACCCACTATTAATTAAACTTTCTTAGACACATTTGATTAGCAATAGTTATATTATTGGCTTACAATAATGTAATTAAATTAAGCCAAATCCTAATCCCACGTGGTGGCTGAGTTTTAAGTTTATAATACTAACATTTATTAGTTGAGAATCCCACAAGGGAGTTGGCCAAGTCATAGAACACACGCATTCCTTGTTGTTGGAAGCTCCCGATTATAGAAAGTGACGACGTCGTTTCTATAAACGCCAAGCAATAAGTTCCGGCCGAGTCCACCGGGATTAAGTAATTTTTCGCCGGAAGCCGCAGCGAGTTTCCTCCCGGCAACACAAATGCTATCGTCGGCACCTCCACATTCGGCTGACCCGAAAAGTCATAACACGTGTCGAACACCGGTATCCCTGGGGCCCGCGGGAGGTTACTCGTCAGCTTCACAAACGCCTCTCTTAACGATTCGTACACATCACTCGGTAACCGAGTTATGATCGTCCCAGAATCCACGATTATTCCCCCCAATCCCGACTCGTCGATTTCAAATCTTGTCGAGGAAATCGGTAGAGGGTTCCCGCCGACGCTCATTCCGTCGACTTTCACGTAGCGGTATGAGTGGAATCGATTGTTTTTCACGAGTGGGGAGATGACTGAGTCACTGGGTCGGTCTGAGTTGAACTCCAGAGTGGAGGAGGAGTCTGAGTCTTGGTCGACGAGACAATATGAAAACGACGACGCTTTTAGTTGGGAAGAAAGGGAAATGGCCCCACCGCCGAGGCCGATTAAACCGGCAGCTCCAACGAAGAGGCCTTCGTTGTCGTGGCCGCAGCCGATTGGTAAATTGGGGATGGAATTGGAATTCCCAAACGACAGCGTTTCAGTAGCGAGTTCGCCGGTTGTGAATGAGCCGTCGCCGTACTTGACTTGATACAGACATACATCAGAACTACAACCGGCTACGTCCAGCAATTGACATTGTTGTGAATTGCAAGACATGGGAGAGTAAGAAGATGACGATTTCGGGTCAAATATGGGGTCGATTTGTTTATAACAAGCGTTCTGAGTAGCGCAGGGCTGGCATTGAAGCCATGTGACATCGCTGCCAGTATCGGGCACCAAATAAAACAATCGCGCCGGCTGTCCGACGCCAATCCGGGCAAAATACTCGCCGCCACTCCCCTGACTCTGCCCTGAAACAACCGGAGCAGTAATTGAATCTCCAGACTTGGACCCATTAATTCTTTCACCCAAAATTTGGGCCTGATTTAAAGAGAGCTCAAGATTTCGGTTAAGGGATTGAACTCGGGAAGCATCACGGGCGAGTCGGGCCTTGACGAGAGTATCATAGTCCTTATAAGAAGGGTTATGAAGGGTCAATCGAGGGTGCAATGGCAGAGATAAAGAGGAATTTGGATGGTGAGAGTGAGTTTGAAGAGATTTGGGTTTAATGGAGAGGGCGTTCTGGGCTTGGTTTGTGGAGGCAGAGACATCGAAGATGGTAGTGGAATAAGGAGATTGTGTTAATTTGCGAGAGAGAATTGAAGGGAATTGAAGGAAAGTGAGGATTGTTAAGAAGAGAAAAGCAGAGAAGAGTGGAGTGTTCATGTTGTAAAGATGAGATGAAGATTTGGATGCAGAAGAAAGTGAAGGGATTTTGGGGTTTTTATAGAGAAGAGTTTGCCAAAAGAGAGTTGTTTTTAGATGATTGACTTATGATGTTCATGGCCATGTTTCTTTGGTTTTGTAAATTGCTAACCTTTATTCTTTATCTTATTTATTGCTACTTAGTATACTGTACGCCTCCTGTCCAAATACTAAATAAATACATTTTTCCACCTAAATCTTGGGTCTATTTTTTAAGATAAAATATTAAAAATGTCCCAACCCTTATATTTGTATCAAAAATATCTTTAAACTTCAAAAAGAAAAAAAAAAAAATTTAATGATATTTTTTAACTTTTAAAAGTTCAATAATATTTTTAATCCAAAAAGTACTTATCATCCATACTTTTGGAAGAAACTAATTAAATAGTTTACTTAAAACCACCTTAAGTAATTTTCATCCATTTTTTATGTTTGAACTTTTAAAAAAGAAAATGCAAGCACCATTTCCCATTGTTTTGTTCCTATGTTATGTTTGGTAGGGAAAAAAAACTTTTTCCACCCATCATTTCTTCCAATCAAACACTATCTACTTTGAAAGTTCTATGATTGGTATCCAAAAGTGTAAATTAGAAGAAGTAAAAAAAAAAAAAAACCAATTCAGTTGTCATTTTGGATCTCAAACTTTTAATATCATCAAATTTAACTCTGAGGAATTTATCTTATGCATTAATTTAATCAACAATAGAGCATTCATACAATATGAAATTATCAAAAAAAAAAAAAAAAAAAAAATTAAAGAACAATATTAGAGCTAACTTTTTGCTGAAATTTAAGAATTTTGAGAGGGTTATTTAAGGGCTAATTCGTGTGTTGGATAAATAACTTGTTTTTGTCTAAAATTTTGTTTTATTAAAAATAATGAATTTGTATAGAATTTTACATTTTTTTTTTTACAATTAGTTGGTGAATTAATTAAAATTAAATTGAGGATTAAAATTACAACACTTATATAAGTTTCTAGTTCAAAATTGATGAAATTAAAAATTCAAAATATAATCCATTAGAGGGTCAAATTTAAATTAAAAGATAAGTTAAATAAATTTTATTCAATTTGAATCAAATTTTCATCCCAATTCAAATTGCACAAAGTCTATCTTATAATTCTATTCACAATATAAATCAAATATTGGATATAACCGAACATTTACTCTACTATTAAATTTGGACATATTCTAAACTTTAACCCAAATATTTTTATAATAAAAAATCCAAATTGAAGGCATCAAGAATTGATCTCAAATTAAGAAATTTGTTATATTCATATTCAATTTCATATTAAATTTGGGCGAAACTCGAAATTAAAAGATACTAAAAATAATGTAGAAAAATCTTAATTGTTATGGTTGAAACTTTTAATGGAGATATAGCTCCAATTGTATATAACATAAATAAAAAAATATGTAGCGATTATTTTTTAAAAAAAGTCAACAAACTATCTTTAAAACTCCAAGTTAAATATATGTGCACCACAAACACAGACTTTTTATAGTTGATATTAAAAAACTCAAGACTTAATATTTGAATTTAGATCGAGTAATTCAAGACCATATGAACTCTAATTTGTGAAGGAGACTCTTAGTCTCGCTGCTTTTATAATATCTATAACTTTTGTAAGATTCTTAAAAAGGAGAACAAAGTTGCTCACAATTTAGCTTATTTGGTTTCCTCTTACGGGTTCTTTTGGGTCTAAAAAGATGAGTTTTCTATTTTTGTTCTTCCTCTTATTCCTGAAAGGAGTTGATAGGTTTCCATGTTTGTTGGTGGTGTTTCGGCTAATGTACTTACGTTTGAAAAAAAGTGTAACTAGTACAATTGACTTTACATAACAAACTGATATACTTGGTAAAATTAGTACTTACAACAAATGTCTGTCATAATAGGAATTTATTTATTATTATTGTTTTTTTAAAGAATAATAGACTTCCATTTTTAGGGCATCATACTAGGATTTTTGGGATCCAAATCACAAACTACCAAACTTTTAGATGGCTAATACATATTTGTGTTAGTTGAATTATGTTTTCTTTTGATCATCATAAGAGGAATTAAAGACTTAATAAAATTTGTTAAATGATTTTTTGCTAATTTATCATATATTATTTAAAATATGGTGTCGTTCATAACAGTGACAATTTTTTAATATTTGTCAAGTTGAGCATGGGTCAATTGGGATGTAGGTGTTAGTAAATAATAAAGTCCATGGTTCTAATTCTCCTACCCAATTGTAATTAAGAAAATCAATATTTACTATTTTTCATAATGTGTGAAGATAGCAAACATACAGCGACTTTAGGCGTTGATTTAAGCAGATATAATGACCGCTTATGAATCGTAGGTTGGACCATTTCAATCTTATTTATATTACGCGTTTTTTAAAACTAAATTTCTTTAATTTCTTTAATTTTCCAAAAAAATAACTAAATTTCTTTATACATTAGAACAGAATATTACTTTTACAACTCAGTTGGAATCTAGAGGTTGAATATCTAAATTTTAAATGTATGACATAATTAATGTGATTTTTGTATATACAACATAATTAATATATGAAAGTTAAATCTTTGTATTTGCTTTATTAATATATAAAAACTAAAATTAAATATTTAACTATTTAAATTTAAAACAGCCATTAACGTAGTCATAAATTAAATTTAGTATTATTCAATATATTTTATATCAATTAATTACTTAATCACTTAAAATAAAACAAAAAATAATACTTTTACACAAAACATTACTTAAGAGGTTGTTTTCAAATATATCAAAATGGGTCGACTTATTTACAAATATAACAAAATTGCAATGTGTATTAGTGATAGGCAAAGATAGACATTGATAGACATTTATTAATGATAGTGATAAATATCGGTAGACAGATGTCTATCGCTCATAGACAATAATATTTTACTATATTTAAAAATATTTATAGAGTTTTGTCATTAAAACAATTACCTAAAACTTATTTAATTAATTAAGGATTATGAAAGAAATATAAATTAATTATAAATAATGAAAAATTCATATAGATTATTAATTAATTAATCAATTAGGTTCTATTTTTACCACCCCTATCTCAGGAATAAAAATTGTATTATGGAAGGTACTAAAAAAAAACTCATGTATAATGGGCTTTAAAGTTAATTAGATAATAATATTCTTAGTTTTTAAAAACGAAGTCTAGTTTAAAAAAATAATAATAAATATTTTTTTAAAAAAAAAAATTAAGGCAAAACTTGTAAAAGGAACATGATAACTTAGGTCTAAAGAGAGACAAGATTTATAAATTCAAATTAGCAAGAAGATGTTCTTTTAGATACACTCTCAAACAAGTACAAGTTTTTTTTAAAATAAATGAAAAAAGAAAGTTAAACGATTACTAACAAATGAGATAGGAAAATTTGTCTGGATAACCACAAAAATTGAGTTGAAAATGTCAAATGACCCGAATTTAAAAAAAAATGTCAAATGACCTTTTGCCGATGTAAAATTCATATGAAATTATCGAAATGAACTCGCACATGCGGAAAAACCCATCTTCCTCTCGCTCTCTCTTCCTTTTCTCTTACAACCATTTTCATTTCTCTTCCGCTTAATGGAGTTAGTCGCGTTAGATATGCTTGTGTGGACTCGTGATGCCAAAAAAGAAGAAGAAGATGCCCAAAGGAGAAGAAGTCAGAGAAGAAGAAGAAGACACTAAAGAAAAAAAGAGAGAGGTAGAAACATGAGCTGGAGAAAGAAGAAGAAAAAAAATATGAAGAAGAGCACTACCGTAACTTCACATGCCCATGTGTCATGAGGGTTTGACACCATGACATTACCAAAAGGTCAATTGACATTTTTTTTCAAAAGTTAGGTCATTTACCATTTTGAACCTTTAAAGTAGGTTATACAATTATTTTAAATGATACGGACTTTAAAATGTAACTAGTCTCTCAATGAATGAATTGTTTTGGTTGGGGTGTCTCTAAAATTGTATTTATACAATAAAACAATATTTTCACAGCAAATTTAAAAAAAAAAAATGTTTTTGTAATAATGACCATATTTAAAAGTGAAAAAAAAAAACAAACAAAAAAACAAAAAAAAAAAAACAAAACAATCTAGTCCCGTATGATAACTAAAATCTTTATTTCTAAATTTGGTTGAAAATGTAGACAAGTAAAATTTCATTCAACGAGCTCAGCTTTTTACGAAGTAAAATTTATTTATTCATTTGTAAAAAAATACAAAATAAATTCTGCGAACTGCAAACGTTATATGCCTAAGAAAAGAAAGAAAGAAAAGTGCAGACGTTCAAACTATTAAAATTTAATAAATGTATCAATTTAAAATACAAATCTTCGTAATTAAATTAGTTTAAATCATCTATTAGAATAAAGTATAAATAAATAAACATCACTTACAAATAATATAAATCATTTCACTTATAACATTTTACGTTTTAAATTGATATGGTTATTAGTTTGATAATTTAATTCATGCAACTTCTAAAATTTAGGGGTGATAAATATAATTTTTTTTCTTCGTATTTAAAAGAAGCAAAAACAAAGCAAGCTTTAAACAATGCGCAATAATTAATAGCATAATCCTTTTTGAATTCATTAATGTCATGTTGATGTAACTTGTGCGCAAAATACATTACATAATGGCTATGGGCATCGTGAGTTTGTCTTCAAGTAGTATTTTGGCTTCGTTAAGTGGTTGTTGTGAGGCATCTCCACGTGTGTTGTGTGTTGAAGCTATTGCTTTATTAGAAGGCCTTCGCATGATGGGTGTGTCGCATATAATACCCTAAGTGACTATTTACCTCTATGTTTAGGGTGTGTAGATCCCCTTCTAGAAGTAGCTTATGTGGTGGCCGATATTAAAGGCATCTCAAAGTTCTTTTCGATCGATATCTTTTTAGCATGTGCCAAGATTTTTGAATACGATGGCACACTCATTAGCCAGAGACAAATTTTCAAAGTTGAATCTATTGCAGCTTAATTGTTTTATGTTAGAGCTGGAAGCATAATACTCGAGTGATTTTTCTTCATTAAATTCTAGGTTTTTGTTTCTGGTTGGTTCTCTTATATTACAAAAAAAAAAAAAAAAAATTAATGTCATAAAATGGACATTTAAGAATATTAATGTTTTTATTTATTTATTTTTTTAATTTTTTTTATCGAGATCATTATTGTTATTATTATTTTGGTATTTAAGCAATGTGGAAGTTTGTGTATGAAATGTCGACAACCTCTAGGTAAGGAAAATATTCCTATTATCGTATTTGATATATCCTATTCATTTGCTTAATTTTAAAATAGTTTATGTTTGTTTTTTTGTGTTAAGAAAAAAAAAATCTCATATAAGTTAGTTGAATTCAAGTAAAAAGAAGAATAGTTTGGAAAAAAAATTAACTCAATTGTCACAAAACTTTATTATATCAATAATTTGGATATTTTATTTCATTTACACATCTTTATAATTTGACCTTATAATAATATTTAAAGTTTTTTCTTACAACAATCGTGGACTAAATTTCAAAATTTAAAGATTAAATTGAAACAAAAACTCAAATTTTAATAGTAAAATTGTAAAATTTTCAAACCTAAAAACTAAATTGAAATCAAACTCCAAACTTAAGAACTAAAATTGTAAGATGTTTAAACTTATAAACCATAAAATGAAAAACCAAAATATATATATATATATATATATATATATATATATATATATATATATATATTTTTTTTTTTTTTCTTATAATTTTTGTTTTGTTTTTTAAGAAAACTCAGTTATGTTATGGAAAAAAAAAAAGAAAAGAAATAGGTAGTCTTTTTTTTCTTGTTTTTTTCCCCTAAACTATTGGAAAACAGTGTTAAAAATGGTCCCAAAGTCAAGTCATGGACTCATTGTAAATGTTCAAAAGTATTTGTCAAATTTTGTTTTTATGGCCAATGAAACAAAAGTATGTGTGAAAGGGTGGAAATTTCAAAGGAAGGATATGGGCTTGATTGAAGGGAAGAAGGATAGGGTGTGGCTAAGCTAATTTTACAAACTTAGAAGCATACACCCATCAATCAATAGTCAAACATCATCAACAATATCAAAATATAATTTAGATAGAAGGACTAAAATCGGACATTTAAACGTATAAGAACTAAAATTGAATGATATTTTAACTATATTATTATTTTGAGTTTAACAAACATAGGGGTAGGAATCAATTTATTGATCTTCAAAATAGTAATTGGGATTCGAACTTCCACATCTAGGATGAAGGTTATGCCAATCATCTTTGAGCTAAGTTTGTTTTAGCAATTTATTTTGGAGAAATTATTTTAAATGACAAAACTGTTAAAAATATTTACAAATAAAAGCAAAATATCACAATCTATCTGTGATAGACTATGATAGACTACTATCTGTATCTTATCATGACACAGATAGTAGTTTATCGCAAATAGACAATGAAATTTTGTTATATTTATAAATATTTTGGTTCATTTTTTATATATTTAAAAACAATATTTTATTTTGCTTGTTAGTATTGTTATTGTGTATATAGTATTTAAATTTAGAGGATTGAATCGGTAATTACATCGTAGAGTTTGTAACATTTGTGAGAATTTGATAGGTATCATTATTTTGTTTTGATTAGAAAGTTTAAAAAGCTTCTCTCTAAATAAGAACTCTCCCCATAGAATTAACCATTAAATAAAAAATGTAAAATTAATTATTTAATTGATAATTTATTTATTTTAATTGAATGAAATAGACTTAAACAGGTAATAATTTCGTAAATGAAGCCTGGCCTATAGATTTTCCATTGGGAATCTTTGCCCCCAATCAGAGAGGGAAAATATATGGAAAAATTTTAATCCATGCAAATTCACAACGTTCCAATATATATTTTCTATTAAAAAAAAAAAAAAAAACTTTCATACTGCATTGATTGATGGATGTCCCATCAATAAATTGACTCTTTATTTTTTTAATGGAGAGAATCTAGTTTAAGAATTAGAGACTAGATAATAGTTATTCTATACTTTTTCAAGTTTACCTTTAATTATAACTGAACAACTGTCGAGTTTATTTAATGATATAAGCTTTGTCAAATTAAGGCAAAATTTAATAAATGGTCCAATATGATATATTAGAGACTCGAAAAAGATATACATATTTTTCTCCAACATGATACAAATAAAATTATGTTGTTCATATAAATTTATTGTCCACACTTTAATTCCATATAAGGATAACATTCTCATGATTCATGAGTTGATGATAATATATGTAGTATTTTTGTTGTTGTTGTTTTTTCCTAACACTATAAAACAGTGTACTTTAAATTAATTAAAAAATTTCAAATTAAACTTGCACAAGTGGAATTTTGATATATATATAGTTTAACGATAAGATTCCTTTCATTAAAGATCATATACAAATAATTATTATTGGATAGTAAATCATTAGGTAGAGAATATATATGTTCACATTAAATTAATAAAAGAGGCGTACATGCTTGGGTTTCAAAAAACTATATATGTCAAATCAATGCGATGGATACTCCCTTGTCAATAATTATATGAGAGGAAAGTTACTTTTGTTTCATTATTATATTTTAATGATAATAATATAGACAAATGCTTCCAACTTCCTATGCCTTTCAAAGGTCTCCAACTTGAAAGGAAAGGAAAAAATAGAAAAAAAAGTAGTATATTCTAGGGTTGCAAGTGATTGTTCGATTAGAAGTGTGGAATTGAAATTGATCCAACCAAATATGTAAGAATTAAACAAAAATCTAATAAAATTATTGAGAATTTCATGTTGGAAAACTCAAGGGACCTCACACTTTTTATAGGATTGACGAGTTATTCCTCACATTGTCAGTTGGTTTTGAAATGAAACTTCATGTTATCTAATATGGTATCAAAAATCATAAAGCTCAAATGGGTATTGGGTCCAATTAAAAGAGATTGTGATCCGATTAAGAATGATGAACCTAAAAAGATGCATTATCTTGAGAGGAGGCATGTTGAGGATCCCATTTTGAAAAAACCAAGGCACCTCACACTATTTATAAGACAAATGAGCTAATGATTTAACCCATTTTGATTTGGTATTTCATTGTTTGGTCTTAAACCCAAAGTGTTGAGGCTAAAGTTGGAAAGAAAATAAACAAAATATAAACGAGCATAGTTCAATTGACTTGCTTATACTATCAACTTCAAAGTCAGAGGTTCAATTCTCTCACTCACGTATAGACAAACATAATCATGGATCTAATTTATCACTTTTTTATAAGAGTTTGTGTTTAAAGATAACAAAGTGAGCCATCTTATTTACAAATATAGCAAAATATTATTGTCTATCAACTATAAATACTAATAGGCATGTATCAATGACGATAACAGTGATAGACGCTGATAGATGTCTACCATTGTTTATCACAAGATAGACAATTATATTTTATTATATTTAAAAATATTTTCAATAATTTTATTATTTTAATAGCGATCTAAAATAAAGGAAAAATAGAGAGAAAAAAGAAAAACTCGCGTGAAGGACTAATCTACTTCTCCTTTTTGAACTTCTCCATTTGTTTTCGGTGTTCAGACTTGCATGAAAATCCTAATCTCTAATTTTCCCACTTTTGGGGGTCTTTTCACTTTGGACAATGTAGTTTTTAGATAATTGGGTCACACATTCTTCAAGCTTTTAAATAAAACCCATTAGTTTACGTAATCTCATTGAAACTATGATTATCCTCTAAATTTTGGTTTTATTTATAGTGATAATAATGACTAATGACGTATTTTAGTACAATTTTTGGATTTGGTGCTCTTAGATGAACTAATTGTAAAGTCTGGGTTTTGATTCTACCGTTTTAAAAATGATTTGATATGATTAAAAGGATTTTGAATGATTATGTTTGTATTTCTTGAGTAGTTTTAGAATCACTAAGACTTCGTTTAAGAACCGTTTTGTTTTTTAGAATTAAATTTTTAGAGACTAATCCATTTTCAAATTTCTTTTTTTATTATCTAATTTAGTTATAAACTTCCCATTCTAACCATTTTCAAACAAAATAAAAAAAAACCTTTTTAAATAGAAAATTATTTGAAACAAATTCACATATTTGCACCTGTTATGAAAATAGTAATTTTGATTCAAATTATAATTCACACAGAGAAAAAATAAGTTTGAAAATTTTGAATTTAATTCAATTTGAAACAAAATTAAATTTGGGAATAATTAAAATTTCATCCCAAATCAAATTCCACGTAAGTCTATCTTAGCATTTTATTACAAATATAAACCGAAATTTGGATAGAATTATATTTAGTTTGTATTAAATTTTGGAATATTTTAAATTTTATCTCAAATATTTAAAAAAATATATAAATCAAAATTCAAGTATATAGAGTTGATCTCGAATTAATAGTGGTTATATTCACATTCAATCTCATATCAAATTTGAGTGAAACCTAAATCGTGTCTACATATTCCAATTTTTCTATTATTGTCCCTTTTCATTTTGGGTTAGTGAAATCATTTTTGGCCTAATGGACCACTCAAATCATAAAGTTTGAATCTAGTTCCAAAAGACATAAATTAAGGGCTAATTTCTATGGAGAATTACTTTAATTCCCATTTGGATTTGAAAATTTTGCACATAGATTTTTCAATTGGAGTCTACCACACTCAAAGAGCCGAGAGAAAAAAAAACTTCACTTTATCACCACGAACTCAAGGACAAATTCCATTTTTTTTTTAAGTTGGGGTGAATGATGAAGAGAATTATAGGATAATTAATATATTTTAGTTGTTAATTTAGGTTAATTAGTGTGTTTAATTAGTATTTTAGAATTAATTAGTTAACTGTCTGATTTCATTGTAAGGCTATAAATTGTTAAGTTAGGGTTGTAATAGGGAGTTTTTAAACATCTTTGAATATGGGCTTCTACGTAAAAGGCCTTAATATAAGAGCCATATTACGTTAATGTTTTCAACATTCCAAAATTTTTTTACATAAAAGGCCTTCTTTCTAGACTTTTTCATTACGGCTATTTACCATTTAGGTCTTTATATATATATATATATATAAAGTTTCTCTCTCTATGCACAAGCCTAGGGTTTCACACCCATTGATGTCTTTTTAAAACAGAAAAAAAAAAGTTAAATTCTTCCATTTCCCCTTTCTTTTCTCTAGCCGCTGCCCCCTCCCTCAATCCATCCCACCACCGTCGCCGACGTCGTTGTTGTCATACAACTTGTTGTTCACCGTTCCCATTGTTCAAGTTTTGGTCGTTCCCGCCTGCACAAGTGGTCGTAATTCCCGCTGTTTCGGCCATCCTTGTCTGCACCAGTGGCTGTCGGTCTCAAGAAGCTTGCTAGCTATGAAGAAACGTTTTCATCTTTTTTTTTTTTCCTTTTTCTTTAAAGAAATTTCTTTCTCAGATCTTGCCGTCGTGAGTTTCATCTTTAAAGTAAGACCACTTTAGTTCAGTTTGGAGATATATGTAGTCTTCCTCGATTTTTCAATATATATTGTGATATATATATTTGTTTATATATTTAGACTTCTTGTTTTATGATATATACACTTATATATATTGAACATTTAGTACATCCATGCTTATATATACTGTGGTATATAACTTTGTTTATTTGAAAATGATGTGGTTTAAAAATGAATTTGAAGTTGTCACATTAATTGGGAATCAACAATTTCTGTTAGGGAGCTTATGTTAAGTTTTGATTTATTGGGATTTCTAGCTACTTAAATAGAATTTATAATATATACTGAAATTTATGATGAACATGTAGTCAATCTTACCAGTATATTTCATATAATGGTTGGAATATTTGCAAACATCCAAAACAAAGCATACATATAAGAATACACATCAAACAAACAATGAAATATATTACAGACACAAGTGATACCTAATTAGAAGTGCATACATATCAGAATATTTATGATATATACCCCAAACAAACAATAGAATATTGTCATACATACATAATACTTAGGATATATACCCCAAACAAACAATGAAATATATTGTCATACATATCAGAACATCAGAGAATATATTATAGGCACAAACGCTACCTAATTAGAAATGCGTACATATCAAAATACTTAGGATATATACCCTAAACAAATAATGGAATATATTGTTATACATATCAGAATATCGGAGGAATATATTATAGGTACAAGTGATACCTAATTAGAAGTGTATACATATCAGAATATTTTGGATGTACACACCAAATAAATAATGAAATATAGTACATGAAAACAAATAATATTCAAAACAAACAACATAATATATCACATAATATAAAAAATCAAACATTAAAAATGAAATAGAAAATAAAAATATTTTTCCTCTCCAATTAAAAATGAGAAAAAAATCATATTAAATACATTTTATCTCTCCACATGAAAATGAGAAAAAATCAAATTAAATACATTTTTTTCTCTCCACAATATGCATTTTCTCTCTCCTGACATTAAGTAAGTAGGGGAGTTGTGAATTTAATTTTTTTTTTTTAAATTTAGTTAAGAATTCAATAATCTCAAATCAACGTGGAAAAAATAATTTTTTAAAACAAAAAATAAAAAACGAAATGGTTATTAAACGAAATGGTTTAGGGAAATGGTTTAGGAAACTACCGAATAGGGAGGGAAAAAAACTTGTATTGGGCCGTCGTTGGATTTTGTTGGGCGAAAAATTGGGCCTTCATCGTCCGATACAGAGAAGGGAGATTCCGACCACTGTACTTCACCGATAGCCGGCCGATCAATTGGCGAATCAATAAACTTCGCGGGTTGAGGTTTAGTTCTACTTCTATCTAGCTCGGAGTCGGAAGTCTGTCCTGTGTTCCCAAACCATAAGAATTGGGTTTTAGGGAAAGGCTCAAAAACCCTAATATCACTCTCATTCCTCCACTGAATCCTTCAGCCATGTATGGTGGTGGTGAGTCTACCGAATTTCCTGCCTTCTTCAAACATACGCATGGTCCCGCGTTTATCCACGAATTATTTCTGCGTTAATTCCCTTCAATTGTTTGTTCTTCTACAGATGAGGTATCCGCTATAGTTATTGATCTGGGTTCTCACACTTGCAAAGCTGGTTATGCCGGAGAAGATGCTCCCAAGGCTGTTTTCCCCTCTGTAAGAATTCCTGCATTTGACATGTTCTGTGTATATTAACTACTCATTCGTATGGCTACATTCTCGTGGTCTCGATTTTGTCAGCTGTTCGAGTGTCAATTGTCGTGTCAGAGTAAGATATATTTGTTGAACTTCCCAGGACGTTCAGGTTTTTGAGCTTTTGGATGTTCTTTTAGGAATTGCTAGCTGCATTGATTCGCCGCCGCCAGTTACTGTGTAGAGTGAAAACGTGAAGTGTTTACCACTTTCCGGTTCCAATATCTTAGGACCCGTTTGGTGTTTGGTAATGGTTTTTTGTTTTTAGTTTTTGAAAATAAAGCCTATAAACACCTCTTCCACCTCTAAAGTTTTTTCTTTGTTATCTACATTTTACCATTGTTTTCAAAAACCAAGTCAAGTGTTAAAATCTAAAAAGAGTAGTTTTTTAGAACTTATTTTTGTTTTTGGAATTCGGCTAAAAATTCAACTCTTTTACTTGAAAAATATGCAAATCATGGTAAGAAATTGAGAGGAAATAGACCTAATTTTCACAGACAAAAAATCGAATGGTTACCAAATGGGCTTAGTTCTAGTATTGATGATGCTATTGACCTTTTGTGGTCATTCCCGAAGTCTTGTAGGTTCCATAAATAAACACTGATAGTTCTAGAATCCAGTCATACACCTCCAATTTTGGTAATGAGAGTTCTAGTTAAGTAATGCAAAATATGGTTTCTTATGAGTTGAACATTTCATCATACTTTCAGAATTTCGTGTTACGATCTTTATTTGTTTGGGAGACTGATAGCAATGCAATCCTATTGATGGTGTAACAATGATACGTTATTATCAGGAGGATTTGAGATTGGTATCTGTTATAATTGTGAATTATTGAATTCCTGGCTGCGGCAATAGAGGAGTTCATGATTTCTGTTTTTGTTTTTTTTTTTCCGTCCCTACTTTTAGTTGACACAAACTGAACTGATCTTGAGAGGGAGTGTTGTAGAATGATTCTATGTGAAAGGAAATGATCTCTGACCAATGGTTCTGGCCTGTATAGTGACCATGTGAGATATGGTGTGCACAGCACCTATATTTCTGCGTGCACTTCAATATCTGATCAGTTTAATATGATGCCTGTGGTAGCCAAGAGGCCTGCTATTGCCGATGTAATGATGAAAGACGTCAAGCTGTATCTGTCTCAGTCCTTTACTTTTGTTTGTTAAGGTTGTTGGATGTACCGATGAAATGGATGTTGATGACCCTACAAGTGCTGAAAAGAACTCTGGATCTGCTGGAGAACCTAAAAGTAATGCTAAAACTCTTGATTCTGATAAAGGCAAGGGAAAACGCAAACTGTACGTTGGTTCTCAAGCTTTAGGGTTTCGCCGTGATAATATGGAAGTAAGCATGTTTTCTGTCGTTGGTGGTTATTTGGAGTTGTTTGGATGTATTCTACATTTTCTAAAAAAAAATATTATATCAATGTTGCTATTCATTAGGTACTCTCGCCTATAAAGGACGGAGTTGTTGTTGACTGGGATATGGTTGATAGCATATGGGACCATGCTTTCAGGTAATTGACACAATCATAGTAACACCCTTTATTTTCAAGCCTTGAAATGCTATGAAGTATATATATCATTTGTCTTGCTCATGTGGAGTATAATGAATGTGTTGTTATGTTGCTCATGTGTTATTCTTTTTCAATCTGGGTTTGTCAATGTGTTCATTTAATCAAGGCAAAAACTTAGGTTAACTTTGCCATACTCTATTGTGTTTTGTCTTCTTCTTCTTTTTGAAAAAAATTAAATATATAACACATCAGGAATTTTGTAGATGGAATGTTATTGTTTGCTTCATGTCCCACTGAAAAGATATGATTTCTTTTGGAATTTTTGTTATGCTCCTCTTTGTCCATTGCAATTTTGTTTCTTGATGGTTGGAAGAGTTGTTGTCGTTATGTTTAGTGATGTCAGTCACATCCTCTAGAGAGTTTTTGGATTATTATTATTATTATTATTATTATTATTATTATTTTATTGTATTTTTGGTTTGGTGTGTGTTTGGCCACTTTTTCATATTTAAATGAAAGGCACTGTGTGAAACCGATATTATGTTGGGGTTGTGAAAATTATGGACGGACCAATAATATGGGCAGAAAGGTTTGGACATTCATTGCTCTAGCCAAATTTGTTACGGCTTCATAGTGTTCCCTTTCTTAACATGATTGAAAATTGAAATTATTCCCCTTTCTGATCGATGCTAACTGGAGAGTCTTTTTGTGGTCTTCCTTGGGTCGGGTGGGTTACTCTAGTCCTCCATTTTTTGTTTCTTTTCATGTACCTTTTGAAATTCTTAATGAAAAAGTTTCCTGTTTGTAGGAGAGAGGTTTGTCCAACAGAAGGGGGTTGATAGAAACAAAGGGCTTGTAACCTCTTGCAAGGGTGTTAGGATTTTAAATCAGTCAGTGGTGAGAAACTTCCTAGTTATCACTTTAGAGATTTCCCAATTAACAACCTCCTCCTCATCAAAAGGGTCCATTGCTATCACGACTTGGGAAAACTTCCATCAACTCTGTTTTAATCCTTAGATATTTTACTGGGAAGAATTTGAAGCCCCTTCCAGGGAAAGTCATCAACCAACTCCAAGAAACTACTTCTCCATAGTTTTACTAAGGATCCATTATATTCTATTTCCCCTTCCATTTACTTAGAAGATTTCCAACGCACACAACACGTCTCTAAATATTTGTTACTCGAAGCTGTTGTGAATCTAAACCTGGGAAATGAGTTGAAGAGAAAATGAGAAGTAATTGTCCTTTCTTTACTCAGTTAACTGAGTCCTCCTTTCACTGTAGTTGTAATTGGACCAACAGAAAAGTTAGTACACTCGATCTTACTCTTAGATTACTGGAAGGGGCACTCACTCATCCTTCACTGCCTAAAAGAAAAACTATGTTAGAGATGAAAGAAGTAGGCTCTGGACCTAGATGGAGAAAGAGAGAAGCGGACATAGACAATCGCTCATTCTGACCCTTTGCTCATGATTGATCTTGGTTTCCTTTGTATTAATCCTTGTTACAAATCCATGGAGAAAACTTGGACATTTTTTAGACCTAGTGTAAGCAGCTAAAAACTGCTTACTTCAAGTGCCTTTCTTATGAATTGTACAACTTTTAGAATTTACATGGACTTAATAATGACTTTTATGACTTTTTGTATCCATTCAGAGAATGTCTACTTATTGATCCTCAAGAACATCCCATGCTACTTGCGGAACCATCTTCTAATTCACAACAACAGAGAGAAAGGTAATCAGTCACTCTCAAGCTCCTTTTTCTGTTCCTTTCGGGATTTATACTGAGTTGCATCAATTAATAAAACTTTTTCTGGTAGGACGGCTGAGATTATGTTCGAGAAGTACAAAGTTCCTGCGTTGTTTTTGGCAAAAAATGCTGTATGTTTCCCTATTTACTCCATTTTTCATGATGCTTTCCCTCAGACCATTCGTTCTTTGTTGCTTTGTTGTCCATGTCCTCATAGATTGATCATTCTCTGATTCTTTAAAGTCATTCAATGAAATTTGGATGCTAGGTTCTCACGTCATTTGCATCAGGTCGTGCTACATCACTTGTTGTTGACAGGTATCAGATGATCCTATACTAGATATGCTAATTGTTTTGCTGATTTGGCCACTGCATATTGTTTTCTTGAAGCTTTGGAGGGCCGAGGCTAGATTTATATTAGTTGCTTGTATAACAATAACTTCATCGATCTGATTTCTTCAGAACTTATTAATATTATTTTAAAATTACCGATTCACGGTGTTTTTGCATGTTGTATTTAAACAGTTTTTTTTTTTTTTGTTATTTTAGTCTTAATAGTTCTTGAATTTATTTTCTCGATTCAATTATTTGCTGATCATTTTGATATATCTCCCCTTAAGACCTAAGAAAGAATTGGTTCAGTGTATGGTCGAGTTATCTGTCATAATCAATTTGATTCTGGAATTTGTTCTGAGTTTTTAAAACAAAGAGTTAAAGAACCATTTGAGGTTTTTATTTTTGTTTATTTTTATAAATTTAATATATTCAGCTTCCAAGGTAATCGAGGCAAATGGCAAAACTTTGTAATAGAAATTAAGTCATATTGTAATTTGATATCCAAAATTATTGAGAATGTGTTCTTCTATATGATAACGTTAGCGTGGGAAAGTTTTCTGGCTGTAAGCGACTTTTGTGAGTGATTGGGTTTTAAATGATTGATGCATGCAGTGGTGGTGGATCAACAACTGTTGCCCCGGTACATGATGGTTATGTTCTACAAAAGGTAATTTGAAGTGGATAAAATGATTTGCATAATCTTGGTTAAATTGTATTTTTTTATTTATGTGTCTTATGTTCGAGTTATGAAAATATGGAATAATCAGAGGATTAATGTTTCAGATTTATGTTTCCGTGTCAGGCTGTTGTATCTTCCCCTGTTGGTGGAGAATTTCTTACTGATTGTTTGTTAAAAAGTTTGGAGAGCAAAGGTATCAAGGTACTGTTGACAATCACTCTGATTCTATATCCCTATTTTGTTTTACATGGCGATCCTTTTTGTAATCCATCTTCGGTGGCCAATTCATTTATCAATGGAATTATTAAGTTCTCTCTCAAGAAAATGTCCATATTTTATTGTGAAGTGTATAACTGCTGAAATGTACCTTCCGTTTTGCTCGCAGATAATGCCAAGATACTCCTTCAAGAGAAAGGAAATACGACCAGGAGAGTTTCAGGTATTACCTTTGAACTATGCATTTTATAAAATGATAGAGTTATTCGGATTATGGTACTTGTAGTTGTAGCATATCACAAGTAGTATACTCCTTCAATTTATTATTTACCGGTTTTAATTGTTGTTGGTATTTATTTCTTTGACATTTCATTAATCTCTGTTGTAGATAGTGGAACTTGATTTCCCAAATACGACTGAAAGTTACAAACTGTACTCACAGGTATTTTATTGATATAAATAATCCCATTTATCATGCATGGTAGCTCAGTTTTTGAGTCGAATGCTCTATGATGACAGAGGGTAATTGCTAGTGATATAAAAGAATGCGTATGCCGAGCACCAGATACTCCTTATGATGGTTTGCCCTTCCTTACCTTCTTTAGTTGCTAGAATTTATTGACTTGGTTCATTAATTTATCTTTGACGTGAAGCATGAGCATCTCATGTCTTTCTTATTGTTCAACTCATTTTTAAGCTTTCCTATATTGTTGGTCCTCTTTCGCTTTAAAGGAGTATTCTAGTTTAATCTTCTGAGCATGAGAGGCTATGTTATATTAAGTTTCAGCTTACCATTCTTGCATCATAATTATTTCATATGCTTCTGCATGTTGTGTGCTAATTGGTGTGAGTATTATGTTTCTATTTATGCAGAAAGTGCGTATTCAAATATCCCAATGACTCCATATGAACTTCCTGATGGCCAGTAAGTCGTTTGATAGAGTTTTGGATGATTATATTTTCAAGCATAGATTGATGCTTTATTGTCTTGACTTGTGTTTTCCCCTTCTTCTGTTTTGCAAACTTTTGTTTCTTTGTTATGCAACTTCTCCTAGTCTCAGTACTTTATTTATTTATTTATGTTCTTTTTGTTCTTTAAATCATCGTTTTTACTTTGTTCTCCTTCATGCTTGAAACAGGACAATTGAAATTGGGGCTGATAGATTCAAGATTCCTGATGTTCTGTTTAACCCTTCATTAGTACAGGTGAGTGACTTAGGACATGTTAGGTAGAGAATCCAAATTTTGTTTTATGCTTCCAGTTTTACTGAGTTCAACAAATATGTGATTGGTAGACAACCTACATCCTGTTTCTGAAAAATGTTTTTGGATTGTGTGATCCAAATAGTGAAAATTCTGAAAATAACATTTTTATGTTTTTATTGTATCTCGATTTTGAATTTCAAATTTTAAAACGCATAATTGTATTAAATAAACATAAAAATATTTAGAAATACAATATGTCATGTTATAAATTCAATTTGTTTTTAAAAAAATATATATGTATTAGAGAAATTATTTTAAATGATAAAACTGTGAAAATATTTACAAATAATAGCAAAATATCTCAGTCTTTCTATGGTCGATTGCAATAGACTACTATCTGTGTCTATTGTAGATAAACAGTAAAATTTTACTATATTTGTAAATATTATGGTTCATTTTTCTATATTTGAAAACAACCCTATGTATTATGTATTATAAATTATATAACATTACAAAACAATAATTATATATATATATATTTAACATAAGTCATATTCACAAATAAATTAATAACAATTTATTTACAATTAAATATTAGTGGGTAACTACAACTAGTTGAATGATTTATAAATATATAGTTTTAAACACATTTTAAACATTTTTTTAAAATTAAAATCCAATTTCTAAATTTGCTACCAAACCCATATCTGAAAACGCGAAATACAACTTTGTTTTCATTGAGTTTCTTAGGTTTTCAAATTCTCTACCAAACATGCCCTTAATTTCCGTATCTTGCTGAGGAAGGAATGTTGGCTTAATGTAGAATGTAGGCCATCCTGCACACTCATTTTTTATAAGCTTAGAGCAACAAGTTTTCCAAAACATCAATTAGTAAAGATTATATGACCACAAAATTTATTACTATTGTTTGCATAAATTGAGAAATATTGATCGATTGGTGTAAGCTAATTAACTATGATTCTATACGATCCTATGATCCTATGTGATGCTTCTGTTTTTCACTTCTATGTTTGAATAAGACAACGGCTGTATTAATTTCTATCATAATTGGATGAAAGGAAAACGACAATTTTTTATCTTCCCATTTTTATTTCCTCTCTCTTTATTATTTCACTATTTGATTTGATAAGTTCCATCTCATAATTTCCTATGCATGTTGTATAGGCATATAGCTTATAAACTATCTGACTTACATTATCTGAGCGAAGGCCCTTTTTGAGGCATCAGTCATCTTGATCCTTAGATTAATGAATAGCTGCATAATATTGTTGGTTCTCTTGCTCTCTCACCCTCTCTTATGTTATTATTGCTAGACTATACCTGGGATGGAGAGTTTCACTGAGACAGCTCGCTCAGTTCAGGGATTGCCGCATATGGTAAATTGTGCTTTTACTACCATAATCTCATTTTTTGATAACCACCTTTATATTTTTGCTCTTCCCATTTCAATTTTCTAGAACATCAATTATGTCCTACCCACAAGTACAAATTGAGTTGAGTCATGTTTTTTATTTGTGGATGTATATTTGCATAGGTTGGTTTAATTTTAGACTTAAGGCAATAATTGAAATGTGATGGCTGGTTTGCTATATTTATGAATCAGGTATTGTTGAAAACCAGTTTAATTAAATTGATCAGTTTGGTTTTCCCGATTCTGGGTTTGTTGGGTTAGTCTTACATCGCCTATCTTGAGTCTAAATCTCTAATAAGCATCCAAATTACATCGCCTATCTTTATTTTTTTTATTTTATTTTATTCTTCTTTCCCTGACAAGGTGTTTGGAATTTCGTTTCTTTGTAAAAGCAACCAAAATCTTAATTACAATAGAATTTCCAACATTCTCAACAACATGCTAATTCAGGCTATTTATATATATATATTAAAAAAATCAATGTTATTGGTTTGGTTCTTTATAAGCCATGAACCAAACTAAATCTTGAATTCTTAATTCTCACCATCACACTTTTGGAAACTGAAGAAACAAATATAGCGTAAAAGTTGGATCAAACTAGTTTCATTGGTTTGGTTCTTCAGTTTTCTTGGTTTTATGCACACGTCTACACTTGTATGTGTACTTTCATAATCTCACTTTATTTGATAATTATTTCCACATTCTTAATCCTTTCAGTTTTCTTTGGCTCTGCTCATTTTGTTATTGGTTTTTATTTTTTTATTTTTTATTTTTTTTATTTATTTTATTATTTTTTTTTTTAACAACAACAACAACAATAATATTAATAATAATAATAATATTATTATTATTTAAAATACTAATTAAGTAAAATCATGTATCTTTAGTCAAGAAGACAACTCTAAGTTTTTTATTTGTGCAGGTAATCGAGAGTATAAATAAATGTGATGTGGATATTCGCAGAGAACTGTTTAGCAGCATACTGGTATACTTTGGTGGTGCTCTAGTTTTATTTCTCTCTCTCTTTTTATTATTATTATTTTTAATTTTATTTCTTGAGACATCTGGTTGTCAAAAATGCTACCCATTTTTTAGTTTCTCTTTTTGTTTGTTTTCTATTTAAAATGACCGGAAAAGTATAAAATCAGATCATCTCATTTGGTATGGCTCATGCATTTGAAACATGTAAAATGTGGCAAACGAGATTGCTCATTTTCGGCAGCCTTCCTCTAACGTTTCGACTTATTTTTTGCCTTCTTTTTTGCATATTTGTCATCATAATCGGTGTGTTTATTGGAAACATTTTCTCTTCCTCATGAAACTTGATTTCTTTTTCTACCTCATCCAGCTTGCTGGTGGAACAGCATCAATGCAACAGCTCAAAGAACGTCTTGAGAAAGATTTGTTAGAGGTATATCAATTTATGAGTAGAGATTCCCATGTACTTGAATGGGAGGGAGAAGGGCATAGATTTGAGACAAAATCACTGACTAGGTTTTTCCCGAACTTGTAGGAGTCTCCTCAAGCTGCTAGGGTTAAAGTATTGGCGAGTGGAAATGCAACTGAAAGAAGATTCAGGTATATGATCATTCCCCTCTCACTTCTTATGTTTCTCGGAATAGTAGTCAAACTTTTGTGTATGCTGCGTTGTGTCTTTGATTCTGTGTGTGCCATTACCTATGATGATTAAACACAATAGTTGTACCGATAACTCTACAAGGGAAAACTTGTGCAAAATATGAGAATAACAATTGGGAGTTTTCCAGTTTTTACAATCGGTATCTTGGTGCCACAGGTGAAGGCAAGTTATTGATTTCTTGTGAAGTATGTAGGCCATGTAACTTTTCTCTTTTTATATAACTGTGGAAGGCAGTCGACTGCTAACTTCCTCATCAAAGGCATCGATGTGCAATTTGTATATACCTGCGCACTTGGAATATTCTTCACATATTCTATTTACTACGCTAGCTGTTTACCTGTCCATTGGGGGGGCAACTACGGGGTAAAATGATCTATGCATGACATTTTCTATGTCTCGGTTGGGCATATTTGAAACCGGTTGGCCCCATGATACTTGTGTCCCATAATATTTTTGCATATTTTACTTTCCTGCTATGTAATTTGTCTGAATTCGGGTGAAAAAATTTAATGCAGTGTCTGGATAGGAGGGAGTATATTGGCCTCTCTTGGTTCATTTCAGCAAATGTGGTTCTCCAAATCCGAGTAAGGCTCAAATATTTGCCTCGGGCCCTTAGAAATTTTTAAAAAAAGAAAAAAAAATTGCATAAATGTACATTCACTTTGAAGTAGTTAAAAAACATGTTAAATTTGTGCCTGTTATCATAATAGTCACTTCTATTGTGTGCAATGAACAGGTACGAAGAACATGGAGCTTCTTATATTCAAAGAAAATGCCCCTAGATGGTAGATATCGTTCTTTGAAATGATAAATTTTGAAAGGTTCATTTCCTGTTCCATGGAAGAATGATGAATTTCTTTCTAGCTGTTTAGTTCAAAGTTTCAACTTTCAAACTAGCAGGTTTCATTTATGCTTGCAGTTGTCAGAGGCTCGATTTGGATGTAGGCTTCGTCCCCGAGACAACAGGTCGTTAATTTTTAGTTTCCCCGTAGCATAGGCAACTCTAGAAATTACTGTATAACCTCAGTCACATGTGTTCTGTCTAACTGCGCTTAGCATCTCCAATGCAGGATAAAACGCCATCAATTCCTTGTTATAGTAGTAGATAGGTTTTAGTTCACTCCCATCTTTTACATTATATGCGAATGTGCTGCCCCCATTAATTTGCTGTTTTTATTTGTACATTTAAACTTCTGACCTTTAAGGCAGCTTTGCTTTGTATGCTTTCGCTACGGTAGTGCATATCATTGTCTTCAACTATTTGACACCAGCCATTCGCCCTAACATATATGGTAAAATTGATGTTGCGAACCGTTGTAATGAGAATGGGAATGAGAGAATCACTATTTGAGTTGAAACAAAAAAAAAAAAAAAAAAAAAAAAAAAAAAAAAAAAAAAAAAAAGAAACTATTCGTAAATTGTTTGGGGTAAGAATTTAGGAAGTCTTGGCTTTTTACTTCTTTTCCATGGGTTCGAAAAGTAAACACTATTTATTTAATCTAGAATATTTGTGGCCAACTTCCAAACACCACTTTTAGAGATAGTTGTTGGCCAACTCCAATTGCCACCTTCGACGACCCCTCCCTCTTACCGAACTTTCGAGTACCAACCCCGCCGGCCAACCTCCAACTGCCCCTTCTGGTGAACGCCAACAGCTAACCTTGAAAAACATTAATAAAAGCATTCTTAGTATATGAGAAACTAAACAAACCTATACATAAAAACACTTTTAAGAAAGAGTTGCCAAATGCATGTCCATTTTTTTTTAAGGAGTTTTTATCAAAAAAATTTAAATAAAAATGAATTTTTGAAAAATATATATTTTTTTCTACATTATTCCAAACAAGTCATTAGGCTGCAACTGTATAATTAGGTATAATTATTTAGGTTATATGCGTAGAAAGTTCTAACTTAATTTAATAACATTTTCATTTTTTTAAGTTGGTCAATCTAACTAGCTCGAAGACTTCAAATCATTTTTTAAACATAAAGGTTTAAAAGGTTGAAAACAACCTAGTGGCCAAATAAAAGTTAAAACTTGAAATGTATAACTTTTTATTCCTCAAATATAATTTGATACAAAAAATGATAGTTTTTTAATAATTGAATTTAATATTAAAATACTAGTTTATTTCAATTTTAAATTAGCATATTATGATAAAAAAATGGATTCTTTTCAAATGAGTTAAAGTGACAAAAGGCTATGAAATTTTATTTCAAAACTTAATAAAATTAAAATATCAAATTATTAAAACAATAAATTAAATAAAATTATAATTTGAGTCAAAATCTCTATTTTAAAATAATAAAAAAAAATCTTCTAAATCTTTAAGTTTATTTTAAACTTAGGTATATTACAATAATTAAGATGACAAATTTAAACTAATCTAAATCTAACAACCGATCAAATACAAAAATATATTTCACAAACTCAATATTTATAAATTTGCATTACATTCTTAAGCTTAATATTCTAAACGTGCACCAAACGCCCCCTCAGAGATTGGGGTGGTTGTGCTTGCACCTATTGTGCACCATAGAGTCATTCTCTGTATTAAGGAACAAATTATAAAATAAAATAATAATAATAATAAAAAAAAAAAAATAAAATAAATTAATTAATTAATTAAAAAAAAAAAAAACACTGCTATAACTATAAAAATGAATTATCCATCCAAATATTCCGTAGTTGAGGCTGTGGCGCGCATCCATGGCCACTACCTTCCTCAGCTGCGGCTCGTTCTTGCGCCACCACTCTCATTTCTGCAAATCCTTTTTTTGCTGCTCCAACGATGTTGATGCTTCATCTACGTCGTCGTTACCGAAATCAACTAGTAGCTCTTACGCCCGTCGATGGTATAACCCCTCCATCCGAAGACAATCGAACGAAGGTGTCGAAATTGTGCGCCACTGGATTGAGGCGGATCAACCTTCCGCCTCTGAAGGTACAGCAATTCAACTATCGAAAATTCTTTAAACACGATGCTATTTCGTATTTCGCAAGTTATTCGCAGAGCGGGATTGATAATTAATCGAGTAACACCGACTAGTTTCTTTCTAATTACTTTGAATGTTTCATTCTTAGAGTGACTTTTTAGCTTCCTGAACTAGGATGGATCACTATCTTCATGTTTGTCATATGTGTACGGTCTTACTGGCGCTCTCGCATCCTCTTCACGCGTTTCAATGAACTCATTTCCTTTATTCAGTCTCCAGTGATTGTCTAAGTTACGTTAGTGAAGTAACAACCAGCATCATCCTTGTGTGCTAATCGCTGTCACATGCTATAGAATTAGCCTATCTTACTGCTTAAGCGACATTGGTGGATTTCTCAGGTTTTCGTTTCAAAGAGAGTTATTCTTTGGGATAATGGTTCAGACGGAGGGAACACTTGTTTTTAGGGGGTGACACTACAACTGTTGATACGTTATTTCAAGTTCATTTTGTAGCTTTTCCATGCCCCCAATTATGAAAAATTTTAGGAATGTTATTATTATTTTTCAAGTTGTAAGAATTGCGGTAAGCTTGTCAAATGTGGAGACTTCAGGCATCTATTCCGATCGGTTCAAATCTCCTTTTGTTTTGTATAACTAGTCTTTTGTAATTTCTCCTTGATAAACGTAGTCCAAAAATAAGCACACTATTAATGTGTGTTTGGAGTAAATATTAGAAGAAAAGTTAGTCAAGTAGAAATGAAAAGGTTAGAAGGATGAGGTTCAGTTCAGACAGATTTGACTGCAGTAACATGAAAGAAGTATAGAGGTCATCCTTTGTCAATTATACAATATAGATTTTGGAAATCCAATATGATAATTAATGAATAAAATACGGTAGAACCACAAATAGGCTATAGCTTTTCATGGAATTGGCACCTGATCAATTGTATTATGGAATGCTATTGAAAAGAGATTGTGTTTCAAATGTTGCATGCAAACAATTTGTTTAATGAAATTGGATGTTCCAGAAAAATTTAGTGTGGTATCATACAACATACTGGCGGAAAGGAATGCATGGAAACACAGAGGTTTATATCCCAACGTTCCTTCACCATACCTGAAATGGAACCACCGTAAGAGAGTTATATGCGAGGAACTTCTTATGTGGAACCCTGATATAATCTGCTTGCAGGTGAACTTATTATTCTTTTTTCTGTCTCTCTCTCTGGCTCATACAGATTACTGTAACGAAAGCTAACAAGTGGTACTTGTTTTTTCAAATGCCGGTAGGAAGTGGACAAGTATTTTGATGTTTCAGAAATCATGGAGAAAACAGGTTACGTTGGGTCATACACGGTTAGTGCTCATTTTCTTAATTTGATGGGTTCCATCCACTAGAATGATTAGGTGAGATAGTAATGTGTTATCCACATCATTCAATATTTATACTTTGCTTCATCTTGTGAACTTGTGACTTGCAAAACTCCACTTGTACATCAAATTTTATTTAAACGTTGGATTTAATCAGCCAAAATAGGGAGAAAAACCTTCCGTCAGAGTTTTTTCCTCTTAATTTCTAATTCTGAAGTTTACAACTATGGCGTTTGACTTGAGGACCTTGCAGGCTTGATTGAGTTAATCAGTTAATCCTTTCCATCTTCTAGAAAAGTTGACTTAATTCAAGTAATTTTAACTTCTAATACTTTTGATTTACTTAGTGGATCATCATCTAGTAGTCTGCTTATTGTATATGATGCTAAAGAATAATTTGAAATGGCAGAGACGCACTGGAGATGCTATTGATGGATGTGCTATATTCTGGAAAGCTGACAAGTGAGGATATGGCTTTTATGATATATAATATGCAACATCTTTAGTATACTACTTTATAGGCGTATGTAAATGATCTGACATCCATTATTCACTTGGTAAGGTTTCGACTGATAGATGAAGAGAGCATCAAATTCAACATGTTCAATCTTCGCGACAATGTTGCTCAACTTACTGTGCTAGAGGTAGACATTTATTATCATCTGGCCATATGGTTATCAGTGTGTCATGAAATATTATTGATTAAAGAAAATTTAATTCTAATGGTTTATTTGGATTCCATCTTAAAACCAATTGGCAAGGAAAGAGTAGCTTATGTATATTTTAAAGTTTGTGAGGTTTTACCATCTTTCCAATGTGGGATCCGCATTCCAGTTTTCTTATAATATTTACCTCAAATTTTGAGATTTAAATTTATTTGAGACCAACTTCCAAACATAACTTTTCTCTATGCAGGCAGATGTCCAAAGCTAAATCAAGAAAATCGCTGATTGAGTTTTCATAATGATGTCATTTCTGATGATTCTGATGTTATGAACTATTATTTATGAAAGAAAATTTATTTAGTTTAGTTTCTTTATCTACGGCTCTAGATTTTATGAGAAAGCTCGTTAATGAAACTTGAGGTAGAATGTTATTCCAGTTTTCTTATAATATTCGCCTGACATTTTCATATTAAAAAAATTTTAAGACCAACTTCCAAACCTAACATTTCTATATGCAGGCAGATGTCCAAAGGTAAATCAAGATTACTGATTGGTAACATCCATGTGCTTTACAATCCAAGCAGGGGGGACGTCAAATTAGGTCAAGTAAGTCCCAAGCAAAACAAAAACTATATCTACATTCCTCAAATGTGAATATTCATTCAAGTTTTTCTAGACATATTAAATACATGCGTTCAAGCTAAGATCATTTGTTCTAGCATATCCACACTTTCTTTTTGTGATTTCAAATTGTATGTAGTTTTTCATTTCCGAAGAAAAAGGGAATGAAAACTATCACATGGAATTTGGAACAGGAAGGACAAACTTGAATAAAACAGAGAAGTTTGTGTATTAGAAGTTATGAAAAAGAATTTTTCTTGACGGTTTTGCTAGTTGCGTCAATATTGAATCACATCAAGTTTTTATATGTTCTTTGATGATGGATAGCAAATGAAAGTTTATCTTATTCTTCTTGTTTTGAAACTAAATTGCAGATTCGTTATCTGCTATCAAGGGCAGAGATTCTTTCTGAGAAATGGAGCAATCTTCCTTTTGTTCTTGCTGGTGATTTCAATAGTACTCCTGAGGTTTCATACCAAAATTGTATTTATATTTAGGTATCATTCAGTTTCCCAAATTTTCATCTGTAACACGAAGGTCTAACCCTTTAATGCTTGTTGACAGAGTGCAATATACAAGTTTTTATCATCATCCGAGGTGCACCTTTTAGTCCATGATTACTTAAATATAGTCTTTCATGTGTTAGATTAATGTATTACGTCTAGAAATCATATGATTTAGTGTTGGATCCAGTCGTTTGATTTAGCATGTCATTCACAGCTAAATTTCATGTCCTATGACCGAAGAGAATTATCTGGGCAATCGGAATGTCATCCTGCTAAAGTTCTGGGTGTAAAAAAGGAAGCGTGCAGACCTTTTTTCTGCTTGGGAAGGTACATATAATATTCAGGATAATATATTGGATTTATATGGCTTCATTCTCACATTTTTAATTATGTTCTCGTATACAGCTGTCAGCAGAGAAGATTAAGTTTCTTGACTAATTTCTTTTTAGTTTCGCTTAAGTCTATTTAGTTTACTTGTATGATTGGGTTTCCTTTTTAGTCAAACAAAAGGTTTCTGGACTGAAGAAGAGGTGAAAGTTGCTACTGGCAGTGCTGACTGCCAAGTGGTGAGGAATCCCTTTAGGCTTACCAGCTCCTATGCTACACTCAAAGTATGAAGTTTATTTGTTATTAGTTAGTCGTTTTATTCAGTTTTCTTGTATCAAATATTGAAATTGTGACCTCCTTTTTAATTAAAAAAGAAAATCACATATCATTCAGGGTCCTACTACAACACGAGGATCCACCGGTGAACCATTGGCTACTTCCTACCACTCTAAGTTTCTTGGAACTGTGGATTATATTTGGTAAGCTGCTGTGGTTGTTGAAAAGATTTTAGGGGTAGCTTTAACTTGTAATGTTGCTGCTGTTGTTCGTCATAGTCCTTATTGCCTTTAGTTTAGGTACTCTGATGGTCTTACTCCTACGAGGGTTGTTGATACTGTTCCCATTGATATTCTTCTGAAAACAGGCGGCCTTCCATGCGAGGTAATTGAAAGTTAATAGTCCTACTTTGTGGCGATTTTACTTTGTTTTAAATAGTTATCAACTATGTTTATTGGCACTTTATATATTTTATGTAAAAAGATCTTTTGTAATTTAGTCTAACTATTTCGAGAACATGTTAAAAACAAAATGGTGATCAAACAAGTTTTAATTATTGCTTTTTTGATCCTCCTTTTACAGAAGGTGGGCAGCGATCATTTACCCTTGATTTCTGAAATTGCCTTTACGAGAACATTAGAAGAAAGCAATAGCCAATAACTACATTAAAGTGATGATTTTTAGACTTTCAACAAAATAGCTATCAAAGTAACCGCAATAATTGGTGGACTGCCTTAAAACATATATGAACTCTGCTTGGATGTAACTAAAAGTGGACACCTGGTTTCTTTCATTTGTATTTAGAGAATTTGAAATACGTAACAGTTATTATTTGTAAACTATAGATAAATCAAATATAGATCATAAGTTCGATACTTGGTTAGGTCGTACTTTGACCTTTTCCATTTGTTTAGTACAAAAAAGTTGGGTGGAAGATTTGAACCTCTGACTTCAAGAAAAGAGTATGTCAATTACTGTTAAGTTATACTCTTTTTGGCTTATTTGCCAATTTGCTTATTTTTTTTTACTCTTTATTTAAGTTATTTATCTACAAATCATAACTGGATTCTTTTCCCTTTGAGTGGGAAGTTTAGCTTTTAGATGATCTTTTTGACTTGGGGTTTTATTTATATATAGCTTAAAGGTTGATATATTAAATTGTAATGCTTACTGGAGATCAAAAAAATTAATTAGTAGTGTAATGTATTTTGTGTTTATTTATTTTTATTTTATTTGAGTTCAAATAATATAATATATATGGTGGTAGATTTAAACCTCTAAGTCAAGTGATTTGTTACGTCTTGGTTGAGGGTACATCCTTGATGTGAATTGAGTCGGGCTCATATTTGCATAATACATTTAACTTGTTAATGATTTTGGGGGAAGCAACAAGGTTCAAGCTTACTATCTTTGGAGACTTTGGCCATTGAGAAAAAACAATTTGTGATTTTCCAAAAACTAAGGTCCATTAAGAAAGGCAAAAATTAAGGCCGAATTTGATTTTGTTTTTCTTCTCCTAAGGCCAACGGAAAATGAGAGGAGCTCCATTATACTTTTCAATATGAGACCGTAAAATATGTTATAAAAAGACAAAATTGTAAAATATCAAAGTTCATCGTATTATATGATTGTTTCTTTAAAGAAAAATGAAAATAAAATATATGAAACTAAAAAGATATCACCAAGCAACTATATAACAATGATATTTTATTTAAAAAACGTCATCCTAACTTAGATAATTATAACCATATACATATAAAATGACCGCAATGGAATGCCATTCCTTGGGTTTTATTTGTAAAGTTTCTATTCCTTGGGTTTTATTTGTAAAGTTTCTATTCCTTGGTAATCGAAACCCAAAGATCTATGAACCAGTCCATGTTTGACTAGCCAAGAAGACAAATGATCCTGTTTTTATTTGTACAAGTATTTCCCATGTTTTTTATTTGTATAAGTATTTCCCATTTATAATGAAAAATTTATGAAAATTCACTCAATTCATAGGAAGAGACTGCACTTTTGTATTTGAAAAAAGTTTTAGGGGATGATCTCTGAAGTAGATGATAGTTGATAGAGTAATCCTTGTGGTGGTGGTTTTTTTTAGGAATAATTGATTACAATTAAATTTCAAAGATGATAAGGGAGAAAATTAAAAGGTTTAATGTTTAATTTAGCCATGAGAATTGACAAAATGAGAAATTAGAAGAGTTTTAGAGAGAAATGCAGAGATAAAGAATTGATGAACATAAAAAAGTTTGGTCAACTTCTGTTTGTTCCACCGAAATTTTTTATTATTATTATTATTATTATTATTTTGGATAAGCAACCTTTTCAATTTGGGACTCTAAATTCTAGGGTTGATGTGTCACAACCATACATGCTAAAAGCCGCTCCTAAGTAACAAAGTTCAAATTAATACCTAACTAAGACCTTTTATTTGTGGACGAAAATCACAAAATCTCCTAACTAGTTATAGAAGCTACATTTCCCCATAGATTTATAAATAAATAGTTATAGGAAATAGATTTTCCTTTACAATTATGAATAATTTATACTTAAATCATGGAAGTTAGATTAATTAATTATTATTATAAATGTAAAAATATCATACAAACAATTTCACTCTTTATTATACTATATATATATATATATACATGTATATATATTATTTTATAATATAATATATATAAGCTACTTTTTTTTTTAATTTCGTTTCATAATACAGTAGCTAATTTTAATTTTAATTTTTTAAAATTTAATTTAATAATATAATTAATTTTAACTTTTTATTAAATTTACAATAAAAAATATAAATTTTTTGTTAATTATTAATTTAAATAAATAAAACAATAATAATATTAATTTGTTATCTAAAATATTTAAAAGTTTAATATAAATACCAAATTGATTTTAAATAAAAAATTAAAAATATAAATAGGAAATTTTTCCCTGTGGAGTCGATTCCCAAACGGAGGTTCTTAGACCTCGGCTCCAACTCCCCAAAATGGGTAATAGGTAGAAATGGGAGAGTGCATCTGCCTCGCTCCATTGCTAACCTAGATAGACTTTAGCCATTGAAAAAGATAAAGAAATTTTTTTATATTTATAAATAATTTTACTAATTTTACTCTATTAAAACCGCCGTAACTAAACAAAGGGAGTTGGCGGATCCGAGCCAAATAATTATCGGATGGTCGGATCATCGGGTCATGACCATATCCATACCAATACCCATAGCTCACGAGTCTGTCAACAGTTCACAAATTACTTCAGCCCTTTTTCCCTTCTTCCCTAAAGCAGTTCAATTTGAGAAGGAAAGGGAGTTGTGAATTTGAGAAAATGATCGGCGGTTCTCGTAAATGGGCTTATATGCGGATCATCGCCGGCACCATCGTGGGCGGCGTTCTTGGCTTCTACGTAATGCACCGCGTTGAACTTGGCTATAAGGTAACCCCACTTCTCTTCAATTTGAGCTCTCTGATCATCTCTGGGCCAATCCCTTTGATGATTTTTTTTTTAAGGTTATGTGTGGTATGATTGCGGAATTCTTTTCTTTTCTTTTCATTCTTGATTTGATTTGTCTTTTGGGGATGATGTAGGAGAAGATGAAAGAGAGGTTAAAACAATACGAGAACGAACTGAAGAAGAAAGAGCAAATGAAAGAACTTGAAGACTCGCTATAGTGTGAGTATCGTACATTTTTCCTAGTTGGATGTTCTGATTTTACAGAGCCAAAATTGAAGTTCGAGGGTTTTCTGCATCGGCTGTAGAAATTAACAGTATAAGAATACTCTAACTTGTTGCCTAAAACATTCCCTATCAATTAGGGCACTGGAGTACAGAACTGGATTTGGCAATAAAGTAGTGTAGGCTGAAAAGAAGAGAATTGGATTGAACTTTTGTTTCTCATTTCTAAATTTTTCATTTATTAGCAGCCTTTGTGTTTTGTTGTGTGATTAGTTTATGATTGATTCCTTTGGACTTCCAATGTAAATCTAAGCTGATTATTGTCAAGCCCTTTACCTTGCTGTCTTTTGTGCTTATTTGATTTTTGATTTTGTACATTGATGTGAACTCCAATTCTTGAAGAAACACTTTGATTAGAGGAATTTATTTAGTCTGGCTGCACAATATGCTGACATTATTTGGCCTGGCTGTCACGATATGACTGACAATTTTTCACTGTTGGATGTGGAGAGAAAAAAGTGCTTTAAATTTATATCTAGTAGTTATTAAGTAGTGTGCATACTATTGAACTTCGAACGGTTATTATGAGCTAGCCACATTGTGGCAACCTTATTGAATAATTTTTCTAGGACTAGGTGCTTGTATTGTTGGATTCATCACATGCTTTGGCTTATAGAACCTATGGATATGCTTATGAGAAAGAAGTCTACGATTATGGGGCCTTTTTGTTGTATTCTTTGTCAGAAGGTAGAGAAAGACCTAGATCATCTTCTATGGGGTTGTTAGTTTGCGAGTCTCATGTGGAACTGTTTCTTTCTAGAGATTGATCTCGAGTTAGCTCACCAGAGAGATGTTTGCGAGTCTCATTTATGGTTTGCTAGGTGTGTGCTTTATTGTGGTATACATGGGGTAGAGGAACAACATAGTGTTTAAAGGTGTGGAGAGGGATTACAGTAATGTTTGGTCCTTGAGGTTCCATGTTTCTCTTTGGAATTTAGTTTCGATTTCGAAAACTTTTTGTGGTTACTTTATATGTAGTTTAGTTGAAATCCTTTTTTAGAGGGGTTTTTGTGGGTATAGTTTTTTATTTTATTTTATTTTATTTTTATTTTTTAATGTATTTGAATTATTTTTTTTTCTTTTTTTTCTCAATGAAAGCCATAAAATCTAGGTAAATGACTTAACAAGCCATGATCATGTATGTGATGGGCTTCATCTTGCTTCATGGAAGGATAATGCATATCTCTGGATGAAGGAACAGGTTTGAGAGTTGACGATTCATGAGATTCTTTCTAGCTTAGTGTGTTTGGTTTATATGGTTAAATGGGCTCTTCTCTGCTGCTTGAGTGGTTGCCAAGGCAAATTTGCTGTGGTTCCTATGGTCCTTGTTTGTTCTTCATCATCTTAATCAATGTTTAAGATTATTTTCTTCTACTTGTTATTTAATTTTTGTATAGAAGCACAGATCTAGACACTATAAACAGATCCACTTTCATCTCCTATGTTCAAGTGGGTTAGGTGCATCAGTAGAGTTTCATTGACAGCTTCACTGTGGTTCTTTCAATTAGGTCATCTTACATACAGAAGTCACAGAACAAAATCTGTTGCTTTATAATGATTAATGATGTCTACAATAGTTTAGGTTTATAGGGATGGTAATCTGTTTAGTTTTGTTGGTTTTGACAGTTTTGAGGCCAACCGAGAACCAAACTAAAACAATGGTTTTATCAAAAATAGATCCAAACCAAAATCCAATAAAGAACAAAACCAATAGATTGGTTTTATTTGGTTTGGTTTATTATTGGTTTGGTTCTTTGTTTTTGATATTTTCTTTTTTTTATTCCAAATTTTTATTTTTATTTCCACTTTTGTTTTTAATTGGTTTGATCTTTTTGATAATTTTAAATTAAAATTGGTTCTATTTCTTTTTCTTTTTTATAGATTGAAATTTGATCTTTTTGTTTTTTGTTTTTTGTTTTTTTTTTTGCACTTTTTTAAATAAAAAAAACATTCAAGTGTCATAATACTTGGTGTTTTTTTTCTTCTAAACCACAAATATATTTGCACCATAATAAATAAAATACTAAAAGATATCTAATGTTAGACTTTATTTTTAAGGGTATATATACACTCTTGGTTTGGTTTTAATTGATTTTTCAAATAAAAACTTGATCGAAACCAATATTTTTTGGTTTTCTTAAAATACAAACCAATGTCCATTTTTATACTAAAAAACTAAACTAAACAATTGATTTTTTGGTTTTTTTGTCACACTCTTAGGTTTAAATACCATTTTGGTCCCTATACTTTTATTTGTCTAATTTTAGTCTATGTACTTTTAATAAATCTTAAATTTAATCCCTCAAAGTTAATTTTTACTGAAATTGGTTAAATAATAATAATAATTTTCATGCAAGGAAATAAAATATGTAAATATATTTTCAAAATTTATAGCAAAAGTGCTAATAGATAACAAAAAGTTTCTTTTTTTAAAAAAAATAAACAATAAACGGGACTAAATTTAAAATTAATAAAAAATACAACTAGATATTATTAAACTTTGGATAGGTTTCAATTATACTAATATTTTATTTAACCTTTAAGCTTTGAGATTATTTCAATTAAGATGACGGAGTGAGGTAGTTGTGAAAACATAAATAACATAATTTACAACTCAATTTTCACCGTTTAGCTATGTAAACAACATGATGCTCGTTACTCGTTACTCGTTACTGTTATATTTAGGTGTTTGTGAAAGTGTCAATATATAGGAATTTATATTGTTATTTTAATTATTTGTACCTTCATTCTTTTACCTCATTTAAAGATTAAGAAATGAGAAAAATGGCAAATGCACATTTTTAACCAAAAGAGGAGAAAGATATAAAAGATATGAATTTACATATTTAACCGAGGTTTAAAATATATATGGAAATGCCGGTGTTGTTGGATATAAAACAATTTTTTTTTTAAATATATTCAAAAATTAATAAATAAATATTTTATAATTTTTAAACAAGTTTATTTTTTTTAATTTTTTTGAAGCAGATTTTTAAACAAGTTAACATGTTTATTATTTATAAATATTTACATAAATGATATTTTTTTGCTTATTTTTTATGTTTCATCTATTTTTTTTATGATATAATGAAAATTTCGCTTCACCTCTTATTTTGATATCAAATCCATAAAAATATGAAAATATTAACATGTCAATAAATATTTAATAATATAATTAAACATAAAGTATATATTATCGACTTCAAAGCCAACCAGAACATAATTCAACTTAAATGAAGTTATATCATCATCAGTTTTGAATTAGATTCCATTCCTCACTCCCATAGTATCGATATTTTCATTGATATTTCATGTTTCCATAGGTTTAATATTGACATGAGGGGTGAATCAAAATGTTTATTATATAATAGAAAAATCCGCGTAACATAAAAAATAATCAATAAAATGTCACTAGTAAAAATATAATATAAATAATAGACATGTTTAACTTGTTTAAAAATCACAAGATGTTTATTTATTAACTTAAATTTATTATTTTTATTTTTTATTATTATAATTTTTCTAGAAATATCCATCAAAATCGACATTTTATCAATTATTTTATCTAAATTTTCGTAAAATTAAGAATTTGATATTTTCGCAAACCTTGCAAACCCAACATGGGGTAGTAGTAAAAAAAGTAATAATAATAAGTTTTTTTAAAAGAAAAAAAAAAATCTCAGTTGGCTATGTAAGGGAAAGTGGGGCTCACATTTTGATATTCCAAATTTACCCTTCTCATATTTGAAGTTCCCAATCATTTCGCACCGTTTTAACTCAGCGGTTCGCCCTACCCGCCGGCGCCACCGCTACCGCCACTCTCTTTCTTTTATTTGTTCTCTTGTTTGGCTGCCATTATTGTGAACTCTGTGAGTTCAGTTTAAGAGGAAGTGATATCATCGGTTTCGTGGGTTCCTAAAAGGGGTTTGTAAGCCCCTTCCAGTCTTGGAAGATCCTCCCTCCAAGGAGTTTATTGATGAATTTCTCAAGATTAAGATTTTCTTGGAGGATTCCAGGTAGCCGAAAATTTTGATTCGTTCGTCTACTGTTTCGGCGATATTCTCTTCATTGATCACCGACCTTTATTTCAGGCGGATCAATTTAATCTTGTTTTTGGACGTTTTAATCTTCATCTTTACGGCTTTTTAGATTAGATTGAGTTGTATGAGAATATAATAATGATGAATATGACAATAAAAGAGACGACGAAGAAGAATACTTCCTACTAAAGCTCCATGTAGTATTTGGTCTTTTGAGAATTCGTAGAGCCCTTCCGTTTTGTCATACAGCACATGCGTACTGATATGTATATATTTGTTTTTTTGGCAATGTGGATCGTTTCCGTTATACTGACATGGAGAGTATAATACCTTAGTTGCATTCTCGGGGAATGTGTTTTATTTAATGATTTTGGACGCACAAATATGGTTTTGTTTCTGTGCATCTGTTAATTACATGTCTTCATATTATGCAAACTATGATTTGGTCTCTGCAGCATACGTAGTGATGATGAGGTAAATGAAGAAGATATGGATGTTGAAGACACCGGTGATGAAGAGATTGCCAATGCACTAGCTGTTGCACAAACACTTGGAAAATCTCCTGAGACCACAAAGTCAAAAACCAAATATGACGATCGCTGAAGGTTTGAAGGAACTCAGCATGGACCGTTATGATGATGAAGATGATGGTATTCTCATCTCCCCTCCCTCTGTTTAACTTCTGCTGTTACTCTTTTAGCTTTTTTTCATTGGGTGTATTACTGAGGCTATTCCTTATTCATCATTTAAAATAAAAAAATAATTCCAAAATGTATTGCGGACCTTTCAAACCTATGATTGAAAACTCGGTCCTCATTTTAAAATAGAGGACCAAATGCACGTGCTATATTATGAAAAACTTGTCCACTAAAAAGATAACTTCCCTAATAAATAAATGTGTATATAACATATGATACTTTAAGATGGACAAAGGTTCAATTTTTCTTTTTACTTGAAAGAAAGTATGGGGGAAAAGAAGAAGAATGGTGGAGGAATAGCAGAGAATGCAAGGAGAAAGCAAGGCCTGAAGTGGGAATATGAAAATTAGGATTAGCACATTTTAAAATCAATAAAGCAGGCCTACTGTTCAACCCCAATGGCTTAAGGCTTTATAGGAAGTCAAATGATCTCTTGTTCAAGGCGAGGACACAACCAAGGGGCAAAAAAACTGTTTAAGATAACCCTTTTAGAATTTTTATTTTAGTGGCAATTGATATGGCTATTTTTTATTCTTTTATTTAATAATAATTAATTATGTTTAATAATACTCATCACAAGATTCTAGGATTTGTATGATTTTCCTAATTAAAATTGAGGCTTATGCCTCACTTCTTCAGGAGGGAAAGCCTCCCTTCAGTCGTTTAAAGCATTGGTTCTATCCTTACAATAGAAGGAAGAATGATGTAGTTCTTTTATATTTTTATTCTATTAGGTTTTAATAATTAAGTTGGTTTAACCATCATGAGTTGGCCTAGTGGTAAAAAAGGAGATAGTCTCAATAAATGGCTAAGAGGTCATGTGTTTAATCCATGGTGGCCACTTACATAGGATTTAATATCCTACGATTTTCCTTGACACTTAAATGTTGTCCACCTACCTAGAAATTAATGAAAAAGGCCAAAGGCCTAGGACTTTGAGCCTTGGGGTTTCACGAAGGGGGGTGCGCCATTTTGCGAACCTGACCTTTTTAAGGCAAGGCGCTAGACCAACACCTTAATTACTTTGAGAAATACATACAACTTAAAAAACTCTTAACATGGGATACTCAAAAGGTACTTACTTACATGAGCCCCAAAGCCTTGCATAGTCATTGGTTGGAACACATCGACGGTGATTCCAATTTGTACCGTAGCTCTTCCATGAATACCTGGCCTTTTCAAGACGAGGCGCAAGACCTGCACCTTGAGCCTAGGCGCGCACCTGAGAGGGCTTTTTAAAACACTGGTCTTTTGTACTGATTAAATCTCTAGCATGGCATTTATAGGCCAAGGGAGTGGGCCAGTTCAGCTAAACAAATCTTGGATAAAATACCAGGGTCAAGCTTCGATTTCGAGAGTTCCATGCCTCCTATCCATGCTAAATACGCTAGAAAGAAGAAAGTAAGTCATGTGTGAGTGAGATAAGCAAATCTTGAGTAGATTGGAGGTAAAACCTCTAATAGCTTGGAGGTCTTTGTGATTTCCCCTCGCAATGTTCCTGTACAAGTTTTATCCTTTTCTATTGTCTTATATTCTTTTACTATATCAATGTTAACTTGGAAGAGTTTCATGAGGGTCTGTGAGCTTGTGAAAAGCATTTAAGCAATATAAAGGGACTCCTAGCTAACTAACATCTGCGACTTCTCAACTTGGTGCCAAATATGATGTTTTCTTGATTATATTTTACTTTCCAGGTTCAAGCCATAGCATGGAATCTGTTAGGTATCCACACCTGCAAACACGAACAATACCCAACAAGATACCAGGAAAGACAGGGTAATACGATATCCCTGTATTATATATTCACGAATAAGAAGAGGATTCCAGAGTTTCAACAAGAAGACACTAAACCAAAGGAAAATAACAAGCAAGATAACTTCCAGCAAATTACAGAGTGCTGGTTCTCTACTCCCTCTAGGCTTAACCCCAAAATATTCCCTGCCCCCAGCTAAAGACTCAAAACCCTACTTAACCCCCACGACCCTTGTACGGATGGTCCCCACAATTCTCCAAGTAACGAACCTCATGCTCTCCCTTCCTCCTGTGAATTCCCTTTCTTGCCCTCCTCTGGTATGTATGGTGAATTGGGGGCCTAACAGAATCATCATTCGTCACAAATTCTCCTTAGTGGATCTTCTGATCATTCAGTAGTTTTGGTAATACTAGATATTTTCTACTAAGTTATTTGCACTTTCTTGTGGGATTATAATGATGCTGTTTACTCCCCCCCCCCCCCACCACCCCAACACACACACAAAGTTAATCTTCATGTTTAACTTCTAGTTTTATGATTTCTCATCATAGCTTGAATTTTCTGGTTTTGTGTTTTTATGTAATTCAGAAGCAAGAAACCCTTCCCATTCAGGTTACAAGTGGCTAGTTACAACAGATGTGGAGAGCTTGGCATGGGATCCACGTACAGAGCACATGTTTGTGGTGTGTATTCCTGCTTCTTGCACAGATCTGGTTTTGAAGATTATTTTTCCTGCCTTCACAACATAAGTCACTCAACATACGGGATGGTACAGTTAAAGGTTTTTACATCTGGAATGCCACCACAGAGACTAGTTCTGAATCAAAAGCAAGTTTTACTCTCCATGCGCATCAGAAAGTTGTGTGCTCTGTTTCTTACAATCCCTTGGCACCTAATGTACTTGTTTTTTTCTTCTGTTTCTTGCTCAACTTCTCCCCTCCTCTCCTCTCCCGTATGTTGCCAGCTTTGGCCGATTTCTAGCTTCTGTTTGTCTGTACTCTTCTCCAGCTACTTGCAACTGGATCTACTGACAAAGTGGTAAGCTATAATCCCTTTATATTGCTTAAATGCTTTTATTATTTAAAGAAAGGTATTTGTTTTGTTTGTCATTGACTCATTTTGTTTTTTGTTTTCTGTGTCACAGGTATTTGGTCCATTTCTCCTATACATAATATTTTGTTAAAAACTACTTTTTTTCTAGTTTTTAAAATTTGCCTAGGTTTTCAAAATGTTTGTGAAAAGTAAGTAACAAAACAAGAAATGTAGAAGTAAAAGTAGACACTATAAGCTTAATTTAAAAAAAAAAAAAACAGGAAGCTAAAAATAAAATGGTTATCAAATGGGAGCTTTGGTAATTTGTAAATGTTTATTGATAAATAAGTGGTTTTGCAGGTGTGGGATACATTATCTGATGCTGCAGTCTCTTGGAAGTTTGGAAAGTACGGGCAGCCGATATCTTAAATTGTGAATTGAGTGAGTTGTAACAAATATAGTTGAGAAATATTTGGTTGTGTTTGTGTAGTTAGTTTTGGGATCTTTTCTTGACAACTGGACTTTGTCCTTCAAATGCTGTTTGAGTTTGTGAATATTCAATTCCCTGCATTTTCTTGTGGCAGGTTGTTTGAAAAATTGCTGAGTACCGGGGCTCCAAATTTGTTTGTATTTGATGGTGAATGTCTATCATGGCGTCAAATTTAGAAATGTTTATTAAAAAATTAATGGACCCTTGGAGCTCTTGACTAATGCTCGGATTTCATTGCAGTTAGTTATACTGTAAAGAACGTTGGTGAAAATGAAAATTGGATTTCATATTCATAACTCGTCCTCGAAAGGCTGAAAAAGGGTGACTCTTCAGATCTCTCTATATTGGTATATTCTCGTCACAACATGATTGGATGGATCACAGGTGAATGGAAAAGTTGAAAAGTGAACTTTGCCCTTTGCTCTTCTTTGGTGTGCCTCAAACTTCTTAATTATTTTGATCCATGAATCCAAAAATCTGCCTAGAGGAAAGGAAAAAAAAAAAAGAAAAATAATCGTCATTGGTGCATTGGTGGAGGTGCCATTGGATAAGCAACTGGCATAACATAAGGAGGATGGGGATGGATTCCATGAGGAAGCATCACTGGAGTGCCAACCGCGGATGCCATGTGCCCCGGAGGAGCTGCCACTGGATGCCCAACAGGTGCCCCGTACATGCCTATTCCAGGCAGATGCTGCTGAGGCCGGTGCTTCCCTGGTGGCCCCAAAGCCGGTGGATTACTCTGGTTCGTGCCATTTGTTTGGTGGCCGGTGATTGGAGCTTGATGGGACATGACATCGCCACCGCCGCCATTATTTACTGAGGTTATGTCATGAATACTTGATCTTCTTCTATCTCTGTTCATTGAGTTCAATCGTATGAAATACTTCTGTGCGTGACTAGCCACTTGTGTCGGTGTCCTGGATATAACAAAGTTTCTTGAAATGCTTCTCCAATCCCCTTTGCCAAATTTGTCTAGACCCAGTAGAAATAACCTGAAAATAGCAATAGGTAAGAATCTCTAATTCTGTACTGCATAATGAATCTATGTCCATATCACACAGAACACAAAAACTAGTCTTTTCTTTTCTTAATATCTAAATTGATTGATAAATTGTATAGCTCTCTAGGAAATGACCCAGTCTTCGAAGTTGTTGAAAATACACAAACCTGTGTTCTTCCTCTGTCCATGGGATTCCTTTCCTTCTTTCTTGTTCAGACCTGGATCCGCTCTTTGTGGCATGGGCAGACGAGTCGTGGGAAAGCCCAGAAAACCCACTTCCAAAACCAGAATTGGGTCTTTTATTACTATCAGAACCAGTAGCTCCATGAGGATGAAGATGATGATCTTTCTCCTTAGTGGAAGCATTCGTTGTTTCGTCTCCACCAGAAGAAGCATAGTTAGGAATAGGAATTTGGCCTGCCTCAATAGCACTGACATCATCCACCAGCATTTGGTAGTGCTGCTTCAAGTCCTCCATGTTCTTGCTTGGAACCATGGAAGCAATCTTTTCCCACATCTCTTCTGAGCTCTTACTCCCTCCCAATTCTTCAGCCCAATGCGTGGCTATGGCATTTTCAAATGCTTTATCTTCTTCTTTAGTCCAGGCAGCTGATCCAGTTGACATGATGCCCAGTGATGTTATTCAAAACCAGAGTTGAAATGGTTGGGGAATAATGGATTAAATCATTACTGAATTGTTTTAGTTTTCTGGGGGCTAGAGTCTGGTTTGGGGCAAAAGATAAAAAGGAGAGAGAAGAGTAGAATGTGGTGTAGGGCAAGGGAAGGAGGTGAGTGGTGAAACTATCAATTAAGAGAGGACCACTTTTTGGGAGTTGAAGTGACATGTTGTTTGTCATCTTCATACCCCATCAATAATCATACTTGCAGAAACTTTAGAGAGAGAAAGAGAGAGAGACTTTTTGGCCAGACGACAGCAATCATAGAGTAGGTAGTGAGAATCTTAAAAGAAAACACATAAATCAACAGTAATTTTTGTAACTCAAGAAGCTCTCTCTGAAGTCTGAATAACCCATCTTGTAAAGTACTGATGTCATGATCAGTAGAGGCCTGAGGAAGGGTCAAGGTTAAGGTTTTAATTGCCTCATCATAATACACATGAATAATAATCTTCAGATGAAACAGAAAACCAAAACTACAAGCAATTTCCAAAGCAAGAAAGGGCTGTAACTGTAAGCCAATCTATTGGCAAGTGGATTTTGTTATTCCAATTGGTTTATAGACATGAAAAATGCTGATGATTGATTGAGCTTTTTGTTTTCTGTCTCTAATCAGATGGTTTTGTTCAGTTCATATCAGGATTCAGTGTCAGCCACCGTCTTGTGCATAAACAGGTGAGTTAGGAGGGAGGGTGAAGCTGAAATGTGTGTGTCTATCGCTATACGTGGTCTATTCTCCACTTCAAGTTTTTGACCCTAAACTTCATCACACAAAATATTCAAGGTTCATGTCCACCTCTTTGATTACGACAGAAAGAGGGAGGAGTGGTAGGCCTACTTCTTCTTCCTCTTTTTATTTATATATTTAATTTTGGGCAAATTGCAAAATATGGTGGTAGTTTCAATTACGGTCACGTTTGTTAACCACTAATGAAAAATCATAATGAGATTTCATTGATAGATCAGTTTTAATGAGTCTAAATCACAAATATAATTAAATTGCTTTTGATCGCATTTATTTTGAAATTATGAATCTGTCACATTTTACTGTATTGTTACTGTTGTTGCTTGACTCTAATGATGACTCTAACGATAATAGTAAAGTAACAATAAATGTGAAGATTCATAATTTTCATATTGTTACAGTAATAATATCGGTAACGGTAATGGTGAATGTAATGAATCATACGGTAATGGTGAATGTAGTAAATCATATGTAATTTTCAATCACAATTAGATTGAGCACCTTACATTTCTCAATTAAATTACACGTTTTGATTACAAATTTGGAGCTGAGTCCTAGTTCATTACGATTACGGAACATAGGTAAACAACAACAAACTTAATCAATTGGGTTCTACTTTTTAGATTATCGTTGATGGATTATGTTTAACTTGGGGTAAATGTGGCCTACATTTTTACACTTTCAATTGTAAATATTGAGCCATCGAATTTATCTAAGTGTTAAAATTGGACCCTCATACTTACATAATTATAGAAATTGTAACAATGGTTACATACTCAAAATTGATAATTAAGTTTGATGATATTTTTCACGATAAGGATTAAATTCTTATAAAATTGAAAATCTAGAGACTAAATTGTTGCAAATTTGAAAGTTCATGGACTAAATTGTTATTTTCATGAAACTTTGGTTACTAAAATTGACTTTCAATCTATTAAGAACGTGGAGATGAGAAGTCAGATCATTAATAGGAAAAGACAATGCCAACTTCAAGAGCATAGTTCAATTGTATTCAATTAGCTAACCTCATCTATTGATAACCAAAAAGAGGAAAGTTACTAATGTCTCAACTGGTTTTTTTTTTTCTTCTGTTTTTTTTCCCAATTTGAGTGTAACTCAATAGATACAAATCGGTTCGATCTCTTACTTTCACAATTATTGAAGTTTGTAGGTAGTCTTTCTCTTAAAATCAAAATATTCTATAGGTGATGTTTATATAGAATATTATAATAAACTAGTATATTACTTTTCATATCACAAAATTTGAAACTTACCAAAGAGACGTTTGCATGAGGCCAAATTTTCATAATATGTACGGTCTTGTATTTTGCTAATAAATTTCGAAGTGGCAGTACTCTTTACAAACAATAATAATCTAAATTAATTGATTTACAATTTAGTTATATCTTTTAAAAAGAAAAGTACGAAGCTTGATGGACCTTTTTACAATTACTTCTGTTTAGTTGGCAATTTAAGATTTTGTACGTAGATATGCTATAACATTTATTAATAAAAATCACTACAAAAGTAATTGATTGCAACTTTGAAAGTACATATCATTAAAAATGTAGATCTGCTAAAAATAGGAGTATACATTCTTATTGCCATTAATTATTTCGCCAAATGTAGACAAGATTTACTCTTTTTACCATTAATAATAGTAATTAACAGTTTAACACCTCCTACAAAGAAACTATTGGGTTTTCATTGGCACAAAAAGTATAGTTAAATTAAATTAAGTAAGAGAGAGAACACAAGAGTTAAAACCGTGCGGGACATGGTTTATAATTGTTAGCAATTGTTTATTGTTGACAAGAATATCTCATTATTGAAAAATTAAGTATGATAATTTTAAATAGTGCCGTGAATACTCTTATTTTGATGTGCGATTCAATGGCTAAAAATAAATGTTTCGAAATAGTTTCTAAGTATCATGGAATCCCAATCTTTTTTAGTGCTAGTACTATGTTTAGTTACTTTTTGAATCATTGCTTTTCTTTTTCTTTTTGATCATATCTTTCTTTAATAATTTCAATATTAAAGGAGGTTTGTTTCCTTTCAACGGTATGACATATGCAGTTATATTTTGAGTAATATTATTTTTTTTTTATTTCAATTGAAGTGAAATATTTGGACATCAAAAATTGATGGAGAGTGCCGTTTTAATGTTTGTGCTTTTTTGGTTAAATTATAAATTTAGTTTTTATGGTTTGGAAAGAGAGAGAATTTGCTACCTTTGGTTTAAAAGTTCTAATTCATCCCTATAGTTTGATAAAAATCGTCATAAACACTCTCTATATGGTTTGACGATTATGAGGGTTTTATCAAATAATAATGCTCAGTTCAAGTTCTTTTATTGATACATTTTGGGTTACTCATACCTACTCCAATAACAAATCTCTTTGTCCAAATGATCCACTCTAAACCACCTCGATGTTTGGCCTCACTCCATGATGCATTGGTATTCAACTCTCAATACCGATCCATGGGTGGTTGAATCCATGATCCTTGAGCCATATTGGTAGATGATTAACTCTAACATCTCAAGAGTATCAGATTTTATGAGCCAGTTATAATTGCACCAAAGTCGTGGCAGTGGAATGATATTATTAGGGGACGAAATTGTTTTGTTTTTAAACTTTAATAATCAAATAAACATCAACTTCAAACTTCATAGACTAAAAATGTATTTTGTTTTATATTAAATTACACGGTTAGCCCTTAAACTTTCATATTTGTTTCTAATAGAACCACAAACTTTCAATTGTGTGCAATAGACACTAGAACGTTTTTAATAAGTCCATTAATTTTCATTTTTGTGTTTAATAAGATCATTGTTTCATTCTATATTTTTTAAAATAAACAAAAATATAAATATAAAATTGATTTCTAACAAAAACCTATTAAAGAGTAAGCACGAAATTGAAAATGTAGAGACCTATTAAAACCTTTCTAAAATTCGATCTCTAAAAGTATCTAGTTTTCCTTCTTTTAACTTATATATATAGGGTGAGAGATTCAAATCTTTGATTTAGTTATACAATAATAACATAATAATTTATATAACATTTTGAAACTTAGCAATTAAATTGAAACTAAATTTAAAACTTAAAAACTAAAAATAAAATATTTTAAAACTTAAAGATCAAATAAAAACTAAATTAAAAAAGTGATGAACAAAAATAGTTTCTTATTATATAGTAGAATTATCAGTTGTGTCAAAATAATAATAATAGAATTTCCATATCCAAATCCCAAACAAGTCCTCGGGGGTTTCAAAAAGATGAATGACCAAAACACCCTTACACCTAAATAATCCATGGGGGTATATTCGTCTTCACACACGATCAGAAACCCTAGTTATGTTAGTATTTGGCTCCTCTATAGTTACATTGGTCGATTCTGCAATCCGGCGGCTTGTCTACAATTCTACAAAGTTCTCTCCGTCCTCTTCCTCTTTCTCTCTCGTCTAAGGTTAGTATCGACTCCCTTCTTCGGTGTACGGTGATCTCTTTGGCTCGTTGTTCTGTTCCGAATCCATAGCATTGGCAGCGGTTCGGCTTTGAATTCTCTCGAAGATAGTTAGTTGACAAATTACTGCATTTACTATTCAGTTTTGAATCTTTCGTTCGTTGTTTGTATGATTTTGTTTTCACGATTGGATTCTTACTCTGAAGAAAGTTTCCGACTAATTATTAGATGGAGAACCGTAGTACTGTTTCTATATGTTTCATATTTGACAGATGATTATTGAGATTCAGATTCGAGATTTTTAGATTTATCGTTCTTAGTCTTGCAGGAGATTGTTTATGAGTTGAAAACCTTGTTATTCTATACTATGCAGACATTTTCCTCGGTGTCTTGGTTCATAGTATTGAAGTAATGAGAATTGTAATTCGCATATCTGCTGAAAAAGATGGTCTCTTCTGCACTTATATAATTTCATAGAATATTCTGCACTGACATTCATAAGTTTTTCTGTTTTCCATTAGTTTACTTTTCCTAAAACTTCAAATTAAGTTGTTCAAATTGGGAAGTGGAGCTGTAGAAGTAGTAATTGGTGGGTGGTGGTAGATTGTTTTGCAAAAAGCTACTTAGATTGTTTATAAAGGAAAAGGTTCTTGGATTGTGTAAGATTAAGTTATTGGTGTGTTTGTGCAGGCATGGAATCCCAGATCAAGCATGCTGTGGTGGTGAAAGTGATGGGTAGAACTGGATCAAGGGGGCAAGTGACTCAAGTGAGAGTTAAGTTTCTAGATGATCAAAATCGTTACATTATGAGGAATGTCAAGGGACCAGTGAGGGAAGGAGATATTCTTACCCTGTTGGAGTCTGAGAGGGAAGCTAGAAGATTGCGTTGATGGGGATTCTTTCAAGGTCCCAGTTTTCCAGTTTGCAGTTGCTGAAAGTTATCCTTTTAGTTTTAATCTTACCTACAAATAGAATGGCTGTTATCATTTTTCCCTATTTTATGTGTGGTCTTTAGTGACAACCGTGTCCAAGACATTTTTGGCTCTAAGCCAGAATACGTGAACTGGATGAGTAATTTTTGAGTTTTGAAACGATCAATTTCTTCTCTTATTTGGAGTTTCTGTAAAATTTTGTGGTTGTTTGCGAACTGCTTAATATTTTTGGTGTTTTTTTGGCATTCTTGCGTTTAATTGTATGCTAGTAGTGGGTTCTTGGACATGTTTGGGAGTAATCTTGAAGTTGTTGAAATAGCTTTTGTCATGTTTAAAATCACATCAAACTATTCCTTTCATCACTATTCATTTCAGACCAATTTGATGGTGTGTAAATTTAGGAACAATTTGATGGTGTGTAAATTGTGTTTAGATGGGTAAAATTAGACATTAAAATTATTTTGATTGATCCAATGCATGTGTTTTGAGTGATTTTTAATATAAGAAAAATGATTCTAACTACTCTAACATCATTCTCAAATGAAGTAATGAGAAAAATATACAAATGAGGGTGGTGTGGGATTGCAAAATGTAACTTTACCCCATAACTTTTTTATTCAATTGCTGAATAGGGATTAAACTTCTGACTTTTTGGAAGAAAGATCATGTCAATACCATTAAATCAAGTTCATTTTATAATTTTTAAATGTATTTTTTTTTTAAGCATAATTGCGGTAAAGGGATTCAAACTTCACATTCTTATACTAATTATGTCAGTTAAATTATGCTCTTTCATAATTTTTTTAATTTTGAAATTTCCTGAACGATGATAAAAAAATATTCCGAAGTTCAATTATGGGGTCACTGGTCTAGTCATAGTCAGAATCAAGGGTAATCTTATAAAGCCAGTAGCAACAAAATTCATTATCCACAACCCATCGTCTGCATTTCACAATTTAAGTATAATTCAATTATTAAGTCGTTAATAATATCTTCATAAATCATAGGTAGAGTTTGAATTCTTATATACATATACTACACACTTTGTCAAGGTATGTTATTATTCACCCACTACTTTCCAACATGGACCTGCATTCTTATTATTAGGTTCAAATACTTCTTCCTCATATTAGTGTGTATACTTTAATTTGTATTTTGATCCCATACTTGGTTCATATAAGTCCTTATACATTTAAAATGTTCATGTTTGTCTTTAACTTTTAAAAAATGATCATTTAGCTAGAACCAAAATGATCACTTTTTTAAATCCAAAATGAACCTTTCAAGATATAAGGGTGAAAGTAAATAAAAGTTAAAAAGTACCAAAACCAAAATAAATATTTGAGGACCAAATTGAACTAAAACTAAAAATAGCGACAAAGTACTATTTAAACTCTATTATTATTCATTATTTTATAAATAAATGAATAAATAAGAACCCAACATAAGTTTTACTAAAACGCAATCCCCCAGTTGATTACATTTGTTGTTTACCTATATTCAGACCTGCTACCTTTACCGATACCGTTATCATCACTGTTATAAATATTGTCACTATAACTATATGAAAAATATGAATTTGCTATGTTTATGGTTATCTTTACCTTTACCTTTACCGTTGGGTCAAGCAGTAACAGTAACAATAATTGCAACAGTAAACTGTGACAAATTTATAATTTTAAGTAAACACGACAAAAAACAATTTAATTACATTTTCGATTTAAACTTATTGTGATTGATCCACCAATGAAATTTCCTGACTATTACACCAATTTTCATTACAGTTTGATAAATGTGGCCTAAAGTAAGAAAGAAGGAGAACAGAGAGAGCAGAATAATAATTTAACTGCTTTGTTTGATGTAACCAGTAACTACGGCAATCAAAAATAATGGCTACAATTCGATAATTCCTTCCAATGATATAAAATTCAAAACACTTAAAAGAAACCCCACAATGTGTAACATCTCTTGCAACAGTCTCAGAATTTTGGAGCTGAAACTAATTGCTTTAACTTTACATCTACATAATAAAAGCCGGATCTGACTCAGTACAAAAATATAAGTTACATATTACAAGTTGACATTATGCTCCCTTTGAAGTGATACAGTACAAAATTAGAAATTCTAGTAAAAGAAAAGCTATCATCTCCTGAAAGAATTTTTGATGATCCTTAAGTTCGCAGTAGGTTGTTGATGTCAAATTGAATGACTGAAAAGTTACACAACCGCCATATCTACCATCCTGGGCCATCTGTTTATTTGTAGAACCATGTTTTTAAAAACATGATATACCATATAATTCATCCTAATACTTTATAAGGATGAATCTTAAGTATAAAGATTAGGAGAGATCTAAAATGATACCTACTAAAACATTTGCAGCAGCCAGTGTGGGAAAATCTCCCCAGCCAGTGATGAAGTGAACAAACCAATGAGGGCTGACACTAAAAATCAGAAGAAAACTCCTTTTGCCTGAGGCTACTTACTCAGAACATGTATTCAATATTATCTTGGCGATACAACACCAACTTGTACAAGCAGACGCCCTGGAAGTTTCGTTGATTCGGGACTTCCACGGAGAAGAGATGCCCTTTGTGGATTAAGAAGCAAAAGCTGTTGCATGTCTTTAGGAAGCACGTTGAAAACAGTCAGCAGATCCCCTTTAAGTTTCTGACAAGTAGCCACAGAGTCTGCATAAGCCCTCCTGGATTCCTGCAGCTGAAGATGGGCTTTGAAACATAAATATATGGTTCCTCTTATAAACAAGAAAAAATAAAAAAAAAGAAATTTGCAGTGTGCATGCATAAATTGTTTTTAGTGACAAACAGGAAGATTAGTTGGTTGAATAGTCAAAGGCTTCATAACTTGTCTTTTGTGGCTCTTCAAAGAGCAAATAATAGGTCTCTTTCAACAACTATAGTTTAAATGTGCCATGCACAAATTGGAAGAGTTTTTGGTAACTTTCCATGGGCTGGGACTTGGCTTTTCTCCCCCATTGTCTTTTAACCTACATCATTCCTTATTACTCATATAAAAAGAATCAATGGTCTCACAAAGTCCTAGAAAACATGTCACTTGCACTATGTCATCAAAAATCCATTTCATGCACAGTCATCTTTATTCGTCTCAATAAACTAATTTCTATCATCGCCAAAGTCTGAATGACACCGAGGCCTGGACCCCAGCTGAAAAGACTTGCATATCTATGAAACATAGTCAAACAAGTAGAAACATTATCCTATATATTGTAGGCAACTGAAGGAGTTGCAGTTAAGGTACTATAGCCAATAAATAATTTCAAAATATTATTACATATTGAATCTAATACGATTTTAAACCGTTAATAAGGGGAATGAATTTTTACTTTATTTCCTTGAATTTCTAGGACATCTAAAGAAGTATAAACTAAGGAAAATGGACCAAAACATTTTTACTTTCAAACATAGCTGTCATGCTATTGTGCATCTTAGTCTATAACAATAAGCTTGTCATATAATACTCAATAAAGAGTGAAACTGTGAAAGTTCACCATTACTCTGTGAGAGTACTAACGGAGGGCAATATTAGTAGAATAGCAGTGGGAGCATATGGGTAATTAGCAAGGAGTGACTTGATTATGAATAAGGGGAGTTTGGGACCTTAGAGGTGGGAGATCATTTTGGTGAGGATTGTCCATTGTGGAACCTTGGGAGAGTAAGCCCTCTTGAAAGGCTATGGGCATTTTGCAACTTCTATTGATATTACAATATATTAATGTCTTGTATTTCATTTGCTTTCTTTGAGTTTTCTGTGTTTGGGTATCTAACATACTCAAAATCTGTTATCTGGTGCTTAAACCAGATGTCTTCATAATGCACATGATGAGAAGTTCACAATTAGATACACTATTTTACCCAGACAAATGTATTGAGAGATTTGGGGTCCTTAAGTATAAAAATACCACTTTTTTTTTTTAAATATCTGTGAGTGTCCGGGTCAGCTAATGCAACTTGACCAATCTCACAAAACAACCCGCCTTACCCTACAACATTTGGGTGTCAAGGAAACTCGTAAGATATTAAATCCTAGGTAGGTGGCCACCATGGATTAAACCTAGGGTTGGCAAAAAAACCCGCGGGGTCAGGGAATCCTTGGTTTGACTAGGGATCAGGGTCAAACCGAGGACCTTTTCCAAGTACCCGTCCGAGGACGGAGAGGGTATCCCCGCCCCGCCCCGATCCCGAATCCCCAACACCAACCCGTTTAATATAAAAATTAATTTTATATATATAAAAGATGTTAGGTTAACTCTCGCACTCTCGCTCTCGCATTATTTCCTCCCTCACAATCACTCTATATCTCTTGCTCTCTCTCGCTCTCGCTCTTGCATCCTTTCCTCCCTCACAATCACTCTATCTCACACTCTCTCTCACTCTCGCTCCCACTCTCTCTCGCCCAAACCCAAGTCCCAACCAAACCCAAAGGCAAACAACCTCTCGCTCTCACTCTCTCTCACAATCTCGTTCTTGCTCTCGCTCTGGCTCGCTCTATCTCGGGGAATGGGTTTCCGATGGGGAATCCCTGCCCCCTCCCCACCTACAAATGGCGAGGACGGGGGCAGGGACAAGGAACCCCCACCTGCCCCACCCCGGCCCTGTTGCCAATCCTAATTAAACCCATGATCTCTAAGTCATTTATTGAGACTTTGTATTCTTTTTTACCATTAGGCCAACCCAAATTTAAGTGCGGGATAGAATACATGCACAAATTTAAGGTAGATCATGAAACTAAACCCCATACCATTCGTGGGTCTTACAAACGTAAAAGAGATTACAACTGAAAGAAGGGCTGGGAAGAGACTAATAGAAACAAGAGGGAGAAACCAGATAAAGAAAAAGAAAGAGCAAACATCCTTGTTCCATCCACTATCTTCCTTGCAATGCTAATATCTGATTTTACTCCAATATACATGTATATCATGTATATTAGAAAAGGCATAGGATTTTTTCAGAACGCTGTGGTAATTTAATTTTATTTTTCATAAGCCTTTGTGATTGGAGAACCAACTACTGCTATGGATTATTGCTCTGCAATTCGACTTTTCGTATTTAAACAAACGAAGAGTTGCTCAACCATTTGCTCATTCTATGTCTGTTTGCTTCAAATGGCTGAAATTTCATTAGCCAACATTTTGAATTAGTTTGGTGTCCTCCCAATTATTTTGAGGATGGTTTCCTGAGTTGCTTTCATGGTGATGGTTTAAAGACAGCACGAGAGTGTTATTGACAACTTAGATTAAAGGCCTTTTGTTCGGTTCCTCCTCATAGGCATAGGGATGTCTAACTTCATGGCCTGCCGGTTTGTTTTTCTTTGCTTTTTTCCTTTCAGAGGAGTTTTTCTTTACTTTGCTCTTAATAAATCTCTCTCATTTCCCATTGAAGAAGAAGAAGGAAAGGAAAAAGAAAACTTCACGCCAACTTTTCCCACTCTCAACGAGGAATGTGACCATTATACAGGTGGTTGGGACTCTGGCCAATTCTTTAAATTTGAATTTGAAAAGATAGAAATTTTCTTTTGAGAAGGATAGGACTAGGAGAGACATGATGAGGTTTTTCTAATATTCTCCCTTCTTTATTTTGATAAGAGGAATGCTTTATAACGGATCCCCTGGCCTGAGACTCTCACCTTCTGTAATATTCATTCTTGATTACTACACATGCTTCTTATGAATATGGTTTCCAAATTATTCAATGATATCAACAATCTCTGCCTTCACTGCCATCTATTGATCATCAAGCCCAAAATATTCCTTAAAATCCCATTTAAAACATCACACATTGTCATAATATCTTTCAGAGGGATCAGAAACCCACACACAAAAATAAATAGATAAGTAAAATAGAAGAACCTGGCCTCCTCAAAAGCATTCAAATATCTTTCAAAAGAATGTATCCCAAAAAAAGGAAAAAATAAACTTTCAACAGAACTAAAAAGCTGTAATTGGAAACTAATCGAGATTTATTTGGAATTAAAATAGTGACAAAGGAATTGTTGGGAAAAATACCTCCATTTCTCTTAGAAGATGTCTTTCAATAGCATTAAATAAATCAACAACTTCCAATTCAGGCATTTTAGACATAAGCCGTGGTACATCAGCATTCATTCTTGCTTGCCTCCATAGTCTATGCTGTTCTTGTTCTGCAACAGCACGCCTTCTCTGAAACCAAGGCATAAAGTTTGGTCCTTTGAGAAACCGCCTGGAAGGAATAGTTTGACAGGTCAATTGATATGATGAAAACAAAATTAGATAAATTTATTCTTAAAGGGTGATGAATACTTCTTATGGAATAGAAGAATACAATGGAAGGGAATGTGAATGTGAATGTAACACCCACACAACCTGTACAAATCCAGCCAGTTAGATCTCATTCGCTTTGCCAGAAATTTTCCTGGACCTCTTGTTGATAGATTGGCGAGAAATTCATCGGCACTAAATTGGGGGCGAGACGGCTCATCAAATGGAGAACATCCTTCTGAAGGGGTGGTGGTCCGGAAGTACGGCCCAAAAGGAGCCAAAAAATTGGTGGTAAGTTCCAGGAAGTGCCGACGCAGTATCTCATTGTTAACAACAGACATGGACTCCTCAACCCTTGGTGATAAGCCAGCATCAATAAGCCGATTCAAGATCGATGTGTCCGGCTTCATTGCTGCAGGGTAAGTGCTCCAGATGGCTTCCTTATGTTCTGTCATGAGGCATAGTGGACCATCTCTCCTCAACTTGACAGCATTGAGCAAGTTTGACGGAGAGAATTTTTTCAAGGATAGCTGCCGAAATCCAAACCCTTCAGGTGCGCCAGAAACACTGCCAGAAGAGGACCTGGATGTCTGGGCAAGCCGATTAACAGCAGGGTTTCCAACTGATACAATATGAGGAATATTACGAAGGGCTTTAAGGAAGAAGAGGTTCGTCACCCCCAAAACCATTGGTGGGAAAGTAGCTCCATCTTGAAGTGCGTTTAAGTGTGAAAACTCAGGGTCATGAATGGTGAAATAAGGTCTAAAATCAACACTACAAAGAAGAGGAGCAACCAAGCTAACAAGACCAGCGACAGCTTCACAACACTGGGGAGGCGTTGGTGCAATGACAAGGATGGGTTCACCAATAAGTTGCAACTCCCACAACAGCCAGAGCTGCAAAAGAAGACCCCGGAATGTACCAAAGAGATCAGAATCATGGAAAAGACCCTGTGGAACCGACTGATTATTGGGAAGAAAAGGAGCCATAGAGGATGTGGACTCTTCGGAAAACGTCTCACCATCCATTGGCAGACTATGAACAGGTGGCAAGTGTGCTTTAAGCAAGGCATTTCCAATAGGAAGCTCCATTTGTTTACCGGGTAAAGGAGCAGGCCACATTGAAACATAAGCAGCAATATGCTCAAGAGCCCTCCTCCCAATGTCAAAATATAATGGACCCATGATTTGCAACAGAGGTTTAAAGACAGTAGAATAAGGACTATGAGACAAAATTACCACAGACTTCTGCTCTCCACCTCTTCTTAGCCTCTCATCGTGTCTCTGCCTATTAAAAACAAAACCATACATGTACTTGGACTTGGTACCAAGGCTGCTTTTTGATCTTGGAAGTTTTGAGTCATTGGAATTCTGTGATAACTCATCCACTTCAGTTATCTCAGAAGAAGAAACATTTCTTGGTTGAGAAATCTCCTTTCTTCGAAGCCGGAAAAAAAATATACAATCATGAATGCTTGACCGGTTCTGGTGCTGCGAAATTGAATCGGGAAACGAGCTAAATGCAACTTCAAGTTCCTCATCTTGAGTAAGACAGTCTGGAGGGTAGCACTCCTCAATCAGTTGACCCTGTTCAAGATCAAACCTAATAATGCAAAAGGCCACAACCCATTTATGCAGAGATTCTGGATCCAACTTCACATTAACTTCTGACTTCACAGAAAATGAAGGGGACCGGCTCATTTTGTTGCATCAGTTCCAGGACCATGCCCCCTAATCTTCAGTCATCACTATCCACTTCCCTCCCAAAATTTCCAAGATTTCAGCCAATAATCAAGATCGAGGCCGAACAGCTAACCTAATAATTCACGTGTTTTCCCCCACTTAGATGCGCACTGAAAATAATCAGCGCCAGGCGAAACAATGTACTGGAAAACCTGCATTACAAGCCGATTAAAGGAGACTCAGAAAAAGTAAAATCCCTTAACAACAATGAAAAGTAGCATGAAAAAGAAGAAAAAGCAACTGATTCCAAATACCCAAATGATCTTCGAAAAGTAAATGAAAAATTCACGAGTGAACAACTACACTACTTGCATTACTCCTGGTAGGAGATTTCCATAAACAATAGAAACGAGAAGAAAATAAAGCGGCAAGAAAGACAAGAAGACACTAAGAACAACCATGACGATAGTATACAAAGATCCACAAGTGGGTCGCGATTTACCTAAACTGACGACCCCAGTAACAATCAAATTCCAGCCTGAACCAATCTGGATCGACGAGAAACAAGTATCTGGAAAAAAAAAAAAAAAAAGAAAAAAGAAACAAATGGGTCATGACAAAACTCAAAAAAGAAAAAATGTAACACAAAATTACAGTGGGAAGAGAGGACCAAAAGCAAGAAAAAATGATGAGAGTGCATGAGAATAAAGAGGCTATGCAATTGGTTGAAAAGAGAAAAAAAATCCAAGAGAAATTATTGTATACCGTTTCGGGATTGGACTTCAAAAGGGGAAATGGGGAAAGGAATTGAATTGAAACACCTAATTTCCTTCCTTTCTCCCTCGAATGACTGTTGAATTCACTGAGAAATTCAATTCGAAAGGGACGGGGTTGAAGCTGATGAATAATGAATTGATTAATCGCAAATTGGTTGCCTGAGATTGTTGTTCTCCGGTAAAATTGTGTTGCGAGCTGTTCGTGATTTAACATCCAATCGGGTTTTCAATCTTCACCAAGTTACCCAAATCAGTCTGCCTCCAGGAAGAAAACATTCATAATTCTTAATAATATTCCTGGAAGATATTTTATTATAATTCTATCTATCTCACAGGTCAGGTAAACTTTAGGGATGTTTATTGTTTTAAATATATAAGAAGAGAAAAAATCAATTTTCAATTCTTCAAAATTTCCCATGCAAAAATCAATATCAAATTTTAATTAAAATTAAGGCGGGCTGAGTTGTGCAAAAAATTCCAAAAATATGAGTTAATTATTTTTTGCTAAATTGGCTCATGCATTATTATTTGTCCATCTAAAACTTCAAATTAAAAATTCGAAATTCTGCGCCTTATTGAAGTTAAAAATAATAATAACAAAAATGACACCAAATAATAAATAGATAAATAATATTATACAAAAGAATGGAAATCCTTTAATTTATAGAGAATTTTGCTTGTTTAGTCTATTGCTAGCAAAAAAAAAAAAAAAAAAAATTATTATTATTATTATTATTATAAATTCGAAAGGAGCGTGCCCTTTTGAGTTCTCATAAATACATTTGATATAGATGGAGATACAATCATCCAATTCTTTGAAATAGGACGTTCGTGACACCCAAATACTCTAAGGTCATAGCAAGTTGTCCCGAACACTTTTACGTATATCTAAAATAAATGTTTCGACCACATGTGTATATTGAATCTAACAAATGCAATGTAGTTGTTACAGTGGAAGTACACATGAAAATTTAAAAAAAAAACTTAGGTATCACTTATCGTCCAAGGAAAAGGGAAGTATGCGATCAAGTGTATCGTTGCCCTTCAATTAATAAAAATTATAATTAAATTTTCAGTACTTTTATTTAACAGAAAATAACAATAAAATAATTATTGAAAATCAAATAATGAGCGAGTAAATAAATTCTTACAATTAAACCGCATTGTTGAGTTCGCGGCATCACTCGGGTGTGAACTCTTAACAATTTCGCTTATAAAAAGATTGATTAGAATCCATTTCCTTGAACAAAATTTAATAAATTGACAGAATTTTTTAATTAGTTATGAATTAAGATATAAAGGAATAATTTTTATCTCAAATTACAAACTTAGTATTTGTTGAATAATCAAAGACCATTTGGTTTTTTGTAAAAGAAATATTCCTAAAACTTTGATCTTCGTTTCAAAAATACACTTTCCATTATAAATTGTTCATGGAGCAAACAAACAATTAAAATACTATACGAAAAATTGAAGTGCCTTCATATTATTCTTTCGGTCAATCTTCCATCGTGATTCTAAAGAATTTCTAAAGAAATTTGAAAGGTTTATCAAAAGCCAAGGATAATATTGTAATTTAAAAATATATATTTCTTAAATCAATTAAATAATAGCGCATGCACATCAAACATTTTTGAACAGTGGTTAACCATTTCAACAATTGGATTCAGTCATCCAAATATCAAAAGAACTTTCAGCATGTGCTGTTTGCCCTATTCCCTGGGAGGGGAGCATAAAACTTGGATTATAATTAAGAGTTATTCTATACAGAGGGAATTAAGTGAAAAAGAAAACCTGGATTATACAATAGCAAGAACAACTGACTTGTATTCTACTATCATTGTTAATTACCCTCACAGAAACCCAATTTTTTACATTTGAAACAGAGACCAGAGTTCAAGCAAGGTTTAGTATTGCAGCTGGCTGCATTTTCTATACCAAAGTATCTTCCTTAATCAGTATTATCATGAACCACCAACACTCCCAATTCTTCACTACCACCAAAACTCTATCAATTTGCCACCATCAATATGCACTTTCCTTTAGATTAGTTAAAGATCTATACATCATATACTGGTAACCTTTCTTCGATAACCACGCGACATATTGGGCACTTTTTACACTTCTCACAGCAGGAACTGCAATGATATTCACAAGTGTTGGTGAAGCTTGAAAGAGGTAATAATTATATGCTTGTTCATCCTAACTTCATGATATCAATAGTTCAATAGCATAGGATAAGGTGGGGTGTTGTATACCTGCATAGTACGCGATGCCTACATGGAAGAAGAACCACGCTAATTTCTCCCTCGAAACAAACCCGACATAACACCTTTTCCTGTTCAAAGCATCAGGTGATACCATTGAACTCAACATAATGATATGCCAGAAGGGAAGATAGAATGAGACCACAAGAATAACTCATTGATAATGAAATTCTGACCAATATAGGCTAGGCACGTCATATTACCAGAAAAACATAAGCCATCCAAGATAAATGAAGCCAAGAAAGAAGATCAACAACCAAAAACAAAAGTTTAAACAGGTGGAAAAACAATCATATTAAAATCATTGTATCAGATCAAGCAAGCCATAGCAAATTTGGTAGAAACATGTCAGACATATGGTTTAACTGATTCAGGGATTAATCAAGGATTATTTAAATCAGTCAAGAAAAGGGGGAGGAATTTACATTTTGAAGCCTTTCATATTCCTGCTGACTGTATTTGGTGATTTCTGTCTGCTCCCCAAGTGCAGCTTGAAGGCGCCAGACCTGTATGATTTAGAACGTCAAACACGGGCCAAATAAAACTAGTAGCAGCATCAACAAGGTCTATGCGACAACTTATCGTATATATTGATATAATGATAACTACATATCACCTCCTCTGCTAGATCTTTCTTGGGCATCTTCTTCACAATCTCAGGAGGATATCCACTAAAAGTATTGTACCTGCATTGTTCATCATAGCCAATATACCAATGAACTTCTCCCTTGCCTTTCGATATTTTAAAAGAAAATATTTTTTGTAACTGCATTTCTTTTATTCACCATTGATCTAGACGATCATCTTCATTAAAAAATTGATATGAAGTATTGAATTAAATATAATTAGAATATTTGAAGCCCATTGCATAACAGTTCTGTTTGTTTTTTATGTTCAAAAGATGTCTTGATTAATTCAGATTTCCGGAACCATTTATTTTATACGACAAATATCAAGGGGAGTTAAGAACACCATGCTCCTTCCTAACATATTTACATGCCATATACCCAATCAGGATTGAGTTTATCATCTAGTATGATTTGTCATAGTCATAAATGGATGGACCAGCCTAGTATAATGACCACCTGAGCCTGAATTTAAATCTGGTAGACTAGATCAGAAAACTTGAGGCTGCGTAAAATATGGTGATTGGAAACTTAAAAGATTTGTAACGATTTAGTAGAGTGCCCAGTGCTGCACGCGCACACAGAGAGGTATTTTCTTCATTCATGAAAAATTGAAAATTCCAGGTTTCCTAAAATCCAAGGGGGGAAAACTCCAAAAACATAATGAATCTGGCTCCAGTAAGATAGTTAAGTATCTTGACTTCTGGACGACTTTTGCAGCCAACCAACCAGTTACACAAGTTTTCTTATTATTGTTGTTATATGCATTCAGGTTTGTAGTGTATCCATGTAGTAGTGTTCTCACAGAACTATTTCAAGGGAGGAAAAAATACCGACCCAGAGGCACCCTCATGGTACAATCGTGCCTGCTCCTCTCGACTGCCTTCATCAATTGACCACCACCCCAATAGCCTGTCTTCACCATATCAAGTAAGTTCATACTTCATGAGCATATTGCAAGCTCCAAGAGTACAAAATAGACTTAATAACATTATCTTCAGTAAAGTGCTAAAACCTCAGAAGAAGTGGAAAGAAGAGGAAGGGATGGAATTCTTATAAGGATATATCACCTTGAACCATGATGAAAGAACTCCAAACAGGCATGAGCCCTAACTGAAAAACTGAAATACAATGCTGTGCCAGATCCACCTCTTAAGAGAAGTACAGCTTTCTCTAACAATCTAGATGCAGCATAAATAACAGCAGCACCTTGCAATATAAAAAGGGGCGAGAAAAGGACGGGAAGTGGCATACTTTTAGCACCCGCAGGCGTTCCCTGAAATGTGGATACGACTAGTAAATATCAGAACATATTAGTCACATGTTTTGAACTCAGGACTGATGCTAGTACTTCCCTTGGTTGAAATGATATTCCAAAACATGCAAGTTTAATGAGTATTTAGGTTGTAAATCTGATGCTAATTTTACAATCAGGATCTGAACAAAAAGAAGTTGAAATTGCATGTGCATAAGAGACCTGCATTGAACGTTCAGCATACCTCTAAATACATGCAGAGTAGGATTTGGAAAACAATTATGGGAATTTTCATGATATGGCCTCCAATGTCTTGAAGGCCACACATTCTGTCCTGATGCTGATCCTGCTCTGGATAAACTATTAGACCACTGTTCCAATCTAGATATCTAACTACTGCTGATGATGAACAACGTTCTCTTGTCTGAATGTTTCTATGAATCGCTGGATTAGACCACTTTGTACATACAAGAAACGCAAAGCACTCGGCAATGCTGAAACCAAAGTATTCAAGGAAAAGAAAAATATGGAATTAAGTGGGCTGGAAAACAAGTTATGCATCCTCACAATATTGATTCAAAAATGGTAGTTGTAAGCATAAGGCAAGAGTAAAACAGGACATTCTAACACAAGAAGGTGCATGAATGTTACCCAAAATTTATAAATAAGTCCCACCAGCCAAGAGCACCAACATTCCCTGCAAAGATTAACATGATGCAAATAAATTGATAAGATGCGCTCAATGCTCTCAGTATTCAGTCATACACATACCTAACTAAAAAGAAACGATCTACCACTCATATTTTCCAACTAGGCATGATAACGTTAATCCTTCAGAAGATGAAAATTCTGTTGTTGACAGCATGTAGACAGTCAGAACAAGCAATGATGATCTTACTATTGTTTTGTGTATTTTATTGAATAATCAGTATAATGAGCATACCTTTACAAAGGTAAATGGAAGAATAAATACACACCAAGAATGGAAGAAAGGAAAATACTAATTAGGAGAATTACAGAAAAGGAAAATACTAAAATAAACCATAATTTAAACTTGAATATTGACAATAAAATAGATCCAAGTTGTCAACAACCCAGCACTAACCACAGTGTTACATGGATACAATATATTAACCATCCACGCAGCTACATATGATTTAAAATCAAACTAAAAAAGACTGCCACCTAAAATGTGGGAAATAACCATGTAAGGATTAATATAAACACAAAACTCAGTTCTAAACAAGAGCGATGATTTTCAGAACTGGATGCAGTTACTTGGGCCACACTTCACTTCATATATAAAGAATAGGGAAAAAGAAGCAAAAAAAATAAAAATAAATATTACCACATAGCTTCAATAGAGTAAATACTGTAGCAGCAACAAAGAAGACCATTGAAATAGCAATCCAAAAGTGCTGCAGAAATAGAGAAGAAAATTAGCTTATTTCCAACAAGAAACTAATCGGAATGCCAGAGTACATCAAAAAAAATTCCAAGAACACTCAGATGGATGATTATAGTCTCTTGATATTTGCAAGAAAGGAGTGCATAGTCCATATCTGGTTCAGCATTGTCATTTCTTTGTTCTCAAAATTTGGCTTATTTAGAAAATAGGTGAAACCTTTGCAAAAGTGAGATTTTCAACCTTTCTCCATGTTCAATAAGAAAATTGGTGAATGCTGTTAGAAACCCAGTAAGAGAATCCATGACATATTGTGAAAGTGGCAACAAGCAGTTCTAAAACCACCAAGTAGTTGAACCCAATAGTATCCTAGGGGCCAACCCAATCCTTGGTATTATTAGAAAACTGGTTACCAAATAATCCAATACTTCATAATTTTTTTCTTATCGACATTGTTTTTATCTCATAAGTTAGTAGAAATAGTAGTCAAATTGAGTGAAAACATCCATGCTCAGCCTCATCTCTGTCCTCTACCAAAACTTGAGCCAGTTTACTGTTTTCCCTCCAAAACTAGAGCCAGCGAACTGATTTCCCTCTTCACATTATCAAATTATAGCAAATGATCACAATGAAAACAATTCAATGTTGCAACAAACCATAAAATAACCAGTTTGGGAGATCAATTTTATGGCACAAACACAATGAAACATCAAATACTTTTAGCCAGAAGCCTGTTGCTCTCAGCGCAGAAATATAGGAATGCTAAATTCTTTCAAGGGAACATATAACTCAATAAACTTCAATAGGACAGGCACTTTAGCATTCTCAAAACATTAATATAAGATGGGGATGGCCTCATAGAAAAGTTTACTGATCAAAAATCTAATAAGACTTACAGGCAGTGTCTCCCATATTGCCTCATCGCTCATGCTTTCATCGTCACCAGGCATCAGTGACCTACACATTCTTAAAAGATAAAAAAAGGCAAGTCAGATCAACCTATAACTTGGCTGAGATCCAAACACACTTCTTAAGAGCAAATTGGAAAAGTCGGCAAGCTTCTTGAGAAGGATTATTTGAAATGGCAATTGCATACTATTTATGCATAAAAAGCATTTTTCTTGTGTGGACCAACTTGATCTCACCAGGCAACTAAAATACTTGGCATTGAGAAACTCACAATATCTTGGTAAGAAAAGAAAAGCTAATTACCAAACTTTGCAATTTAGAAAAGAATATTGTCAGACCAAAAACAGAATACAAAACCGAGAAGGAAATCACAAGTTATGGATTGTAAACAAAACTACTATATTTACGTTTGGGAAGAAACCAAGTTTTCCATTGTGAAGAATGAAAGAATTTACAACATAACTAATATATTTAATATTCTAAAAAAAAATTAAAAAAAAAAAAAAAAAAAAAAAAAAAAAAAAAAAAAGACAGTAAGACACTGTTAATTAAAAAAAGGTGGATTCGAAGTCAGAAACCTATATCTAAAATGAAATGAATCTTGTCAAAATGGTCCTAAGTATCAATAATATTTTGGTGAGGGTCAAATGTGATCCAGCACAACAGCAGACATGCCAATCATTCTATAGAGCCATATGGGGGAAGGAGTTAATAAGTTAAATGTCAAATCCACACAAGAAAGTTTAGATCAGGTAATCATATCTAACAAGTACAAAGGTCAAGTAGGATTCAACCCATAAAGATAATTGTTAAAAGACTGCAGCATCAGATAAGACAAAAGATATACAATAGTAATACTAAATATCTCAGTATATACAACATTAAATACAGTGAAAACTTTGACGAGCAAATACCTGAAATTATCAATTAAAACAATGATTTCAAATGCCAGCAACGGTAGAAAGACAATCTTCAAGTTCACAGCAGCAAAACCATAAACTGCCAGAAATAGTATTGCCTCAATAAACATACAGAACAATACCCTGTTGCCTACTGAAAATTCAGGAATAAAAAAGTGTAGCCCTAGAAATAATACATCAACATTCTTAAACAATTGCAAATCATTTGAAGGTGCCATAATTGAAACCAACAGCATAAAGAAAATGATGGATTACACTACCATGTACATGAAAACACATCCATAACAATGGCATACCAGATAGGCTTTCGAGGTATATACAAAGAAGTAATTCAAATGCTATAAGCAAAGGTGTGGCAACAACAGCATGACACGGTGCCCACTGTTCAACAGAAATACATTGCAGATTTACAAATTATGTCATATAGAAGAATCCATCTGATAAAAAACAAAAAACAGAGTCCATGTCAACAAAATTTCATTTGCCATTAATAACTTACATGACGATTATGCGGAAGAGATGGGGCAGGTAATGAGAACCTTCCTCGAGCAACAACCACATGAAACACCCAAAGGGGAAAAAATATAACCCTGCATATCAAAATTTGTAGAAGTTCAAAGGAAAGAAAGAGGAAAATGTGGTCTCTAATAAAATTACTACTCCACAGTCTACAATATTTCCAGCAGCAAGTGCACTCCTAGACTAAAAGTATCCATTTTTAAAAGAAAGAATTAAAGCGTACAGCCGCTACCTAGACTAGGAAGAAAATTACTCTAAAGAAATCATGCCAACAGGTTAAATGGGAGTGGGACAGAGGGCCTGTATTGTAGTCCCTGCTAGCAAAGCTATGCAGTGGAAGGGAAGGGGCCTCAATTGACCTTCTTCTTTCTTTCTTTCTCTCTTTATATTTCAAATGAAAAAAATACAGTACAAACCCGAGATTGAACTCTCGGATGAGAATGTGAAGCCATTCAAAACATCACAAGACATGGTACTACATTCTGGACTCAGTTCCAATTTATTCCTCACTTCAAAAGTAAAGACACCCGCCGCCAACCTTTGAACTCAATCGCCAAACCACCTCCACAAATTTTCAAAACTCTTTCGGCCAAGTTCTATGATGACCTCAGTCTCTAATAACTAAATATCCGATTAGCAACTCATCTTCCTATTGATATCCTCCAACGTTGTTGAGAAACAGTCCATAATTAACACGACTCGTCGACCTGAAAACCCCATTAACCCTCCCCCTCCCCCACTTCACAGTATTTTAATTTAAAATTGAGGGAATGGAAAGGGGGGAAAAAACCCCCACAATCAAGTGAACCGCAATGGAACCTGAAAAATATAAAGACCCAGAGAAAACAAAATTTAATTATCAGAGAGATCGAAGAACAGAGCTGGAAACAAATAAGTAAATAAAGTACCACCAACTGTGGGAGACGAAATGATCGAGCTTGAGAACGAGCAAGAGCGTGAAACAGAAGAGTGAACCGTGGGCCAAAAGTGCCTGCACGGACTTCAACACTCTTCTCCAAGTCATTCCTCCTCCACGCACAACTTCCTTCACCTCAAAAAGCCCTCCACCCCTCTTCAACACACACGCCCTCCTTCAAAACCCAAAAACCCAAAAACCCATCATGCAAACCATCGAAAAGAACAGACCCAGAATGGAAAAAAAAGAAGAAGAAAAATCAGAAACTGGGTATGTAATAGGAAAGCATGAACAGGATACAACGACCAAAAAAGCTCTGAATCCCGGTCTCTGTTTCTATCCCTAATCTGCAATTAGGTGGTGTAAAGTGAAGAAAAGAATGAAATAAAAGAAAAAGGAGATAGATGGGTTTGTTTCCACCGTCGAGAAAGGAAAAGGAAACAAGCCCCCTCCTTCTTCTGTTTGTCACACAAGAAATATTTTAATCCAAGCTCTGTTCTGGCGAGTGTAAATGCTTTTGCTTGACGGCAAAACACAGCCAAGTTTGAAATATCCAACCAAGTGGAGTTGGATAGATGGGGGGCGTGGTGGTGGAAAGGAAAAGAAGCAAATGGCGAAGCGATGGGCGCTCGTAGTAGAGTTATTTGGGGGATTCTAATCTCACCCGCGTTTCTCAACCACCATTTTTGGTGCCTTCTTCCACGTGTGTAGGCTGAATTTTGAATAGGACAATCAAACTGAAAAATTACAACAATACTCCAAAATTACAACAACTCCGCTAGGTTAAGGTTTGGATGTTCAAATTTCAAATCCATTTTTATAAGCTAAAAAAAGAAAATTCAATTTATATCTATTCTAGTTTTACTAATTTGATTATAAATTATTTTTCTTTCCCTAAATTAAGAATAGCTTTGGTGAATTTTTCATATTATCAACATGTATATCGTTCTCGAAGTCACGGTTTGATTTTATCTACGTATATTGTTTTTAAAAAAAAAAAATTTGAAATTTTGGTAGCAAGAAATAATAGTATACCAGAAATATATGTGTTTGTGTGTTTTTTTTTTAAAGATATATGTGTGTTTTAATTTTTTTTAGAAAGCATTAAATGAAGTTTCAATAAAGATATTTAAATTTTTCGGATAATTTCAAATGAGACAAAATATTTATAAATATAACAAAATATTATTGACATGAAAATATTTTTAAGAAATTTATTATTTAAAATAATTATTCTAAATTATTTTGATTAAGAATATTGATTAATTTACAATCTTAGATAGAAGTAGATATATTTAAAAAAAAGAAAAATGTTTAGGTGATAATTTGGGAGATAGAAAGGATTCTATTATTTTTCAGATGAGTAAATTAGGGGTTGCGGTTTTATCTTTTTCCTTATGGTTACATTGCCCATTAATTTGGGGTCACGAGATTTTCGGTTGTTTCATTTTGAATACTAATTAGTAGCTGCTCCATCTTAAATAATTTTCAAGCTTTAAATGGTCAAACATTAATGTCCCTTCCATTTATTATTATTATTATTATTATTATTATTATTATTATTTCAAATTGTCCTTTGAAAAAAAAAATTAATTAATATATTTGACTATTTAAATTTAGAATAAAGTTATGCATCAACCCATATTAACCATATATATGCTTGAAAAAAATCTCTGACATATTTTGGATAAAGTTTGTGTAGATTTGTATAATTTAAATTTGGGATTGTGAAGGATTCTTGTCAAATAAGTTATGTTCGTGTTAAAGTCAGCATTAGTATTAGTACATTGTTGAACTGGATGTTATTAATCATGAGATTTGTGGTTCGAATTCTTATACCTTATTATACTACAAAATAATAATAAGTCATGTTTACTATTATAATAAGTTTAAAATCTTATTATTATTATTATTATTTACCTTCATATTTGTAACTAATTTATGGTTTTTTTAGATGTTTAGTAGATATTTTATGAGATATTGACTGATCTCTAATATTGATATCTAACTTTTCAATCTTGATATGCCTAAAGATATTGGAAAAACTACATTTTTAATCTCCAAAATTCAAAGATATTTATGTTTGCTCCGTAAGTCTTCAAAACATATGAGATTCTTAGAATAAATTCATTTGGTCTTGAGATTTCAAAATGTACTATTTAGTCTCAAATTTTTAAGAATTGGTTTAAAAGGTCGTGAAGTAATGTTTTTTATTTAAAATAATTATATAAAAATTTGGATAAAAAATAAATTTAGAGGGAAGAAAAAAAATTCTAAATTATTTTCCTAATTTAAACTAATAAAATAATTTATTACAAGTGAGTTTTAAACTTATTTTTAAAAACCTTACATTAAAAAAATATACTTTAAAAATTTATAGACTAAAAACATACTTTAAACGTTGAAGGATTAAACAAAAGTAGATTTTGAAATTTCATGAACCAAATCCATATATTTTTTCAATTTCGAGAACTAAAAAATAATTCCAAAGATATTTCATTCCTTAAGTTGTCAATTGTGGATGATTTTTTTAGTTATTTGTCCGTACGTATGTGATTTTACTTTAGACTATTATTTGTTGTGGTTTGCTTCAAGAGTCCCTCCAAATAATTTAGAAGTGGCTTCCAAATTATGTCTAAAGAATCTTTTTCTTTTTCTTTTTCTTTTTAAGCAAATGTCTAAAGAATCTTTTCATGCTATGATTGTTTTTCTAAATTTTGTTTATGATAATAAAAGTCTTCAATATATCATTATTCTCTGAAAGAAAAAAGAAAGAAAAAAAAAGTCTTATGTCATTGTAAAATTTATATATATATATATATATATATATTCTTTAAGGCAAGTTTTAAATTAGAAGAAAAAAACTAACTATTACTTTATTCATCAAGTCATTTTGATCAATTAATCGCATTTGTCATTCTAAATATATAGATTTTGAGTCTTTTATAATTGCTTCAAAATGCAGATTTCTTTAGATAATCATAATACAAGACTAGTTATGATCTCACCAATTTAGGATCGTCAAATCTCAAGCCACAACTTATCTACTTACTAGGTATTAACAAGTAACAACCTTGTGTAGGAGGTCCTTCTTCAAGGTAACCCTTCCTTTATGCCATCAACAACTCAGCTCTCTTTCTTGTCTAACATATTAGAGTTTTTTTCATAGTTTGTATTCAAATGAATTTACTAGTTAATTGACATGTTAGGTAAAGTGAGTGAATTTTAATAAAAATATAACAAAGCAAAAAGGAAAATATATTGTATATACATATATACATACTTATTGTGCAACTCCTGTGAAGCGAATGAAAGAAAGCTGACAAAAAAGCTCGACGCCAGCAGCTTATGTATGGTCAGCTAGCAGAAAACTCGCTAAGCTTCGCTTTCCCCTTAGTGATTAAATTATGATTCAATTCAATTTATCAGGGTAATTTTTATGTTGTCATGATGTTTGATTAGGTCGATTACTTATTTTACATGTGTATGTACACACATGTACCCACATATTAGGAAAGACATAATAACACAAATATATTTAAAAAAAAAAAAACGATCCCTAAAATATCTTTTTATAGTTCAACAATTATTTGAATATAGATTGATCGACTATTAATATTAGAAATGGTAATTAGTAGTTTAAAAAAATTGTAATTAATATCTTATATAGTCTATTAATACTCTTGCTCAAATCGTCATGAAATGTATATCTTATTTCAAAATAATTATAGAAAATATAAATATATTGAATAAACAAAACCATTTCTTAAAGAAGGCGTTATCCAACCACTTAAAATATTTATTCATTATTATTAGAAAAAACAATATTTCAAACTATCAAAGTTAATTATCCTATAAATAAACAAAGTCAATTCAACATTATAGATACAAAAGCACGTAGCTCTTTTTTCATGTCAAGATCATTTAATAAAATACTTTAAAAGAATAGTAATTGAATTTATATCTATTTAAAATGTTTCATTTGTTTGAAATATATGTAAGTTTTGCTTATACACCGTTGACTAAAGTATAGTTTACAATTACATAAGGTTAAAACACCATTGTATTTCTCATACTTTAGGTTTAATAATAATTATTCTATTTTAATCCATGTTTTATTTAAACGTACAAATTTTATAATAAATATTAAACTTACTCTTTACGGTTAGTTCATTAACTTTTCAAAAACAAAAGTTCATGTTTATCTCCTCTTATTAGGTCTCTTTTTCCAATAGATATTATATTTAAATTTAATCAATTATTTTGAAACCAAAAGCAAGAGGCTAACTTTTAATCCAAGACTAAATTTAAATACTTAAAAATATAGAGATTAATATACAATGAAATTTAAAAAATCAAACTTAGTTCAACATTTAAATAACTAATATTTGTTGGATGAATGAACTTTTATAGTGTTAAGTTTATATTGACATTTCTTCTTAATTTTTATATTTTTATAAGTTTAATATCAGCATGAGGAGTGGATAAATATTTTCACTATATCATTAAAAAATTTATAAATTATGAAACATAAAAAAAAAAAAAGCGGGTAACAACACAACATGAATATAATATAAGTAATAGTTTGTTTATATAATTTAACCATAAACATTCCTTGTCATCTATACTGTATTGATATTTTCATAAAATTGAGATCTCAACTTTTTTTTTTTGTCAATATTAGCCTTTTAAAACTTACATACTCTATATATGTAACTAAAAATATAAAATATAGGTTAAAATATCATTACAATCCATGTATTTTGAAGTTTGTTTAATTGTAGCCATTGCATTTTTAAATACCTAATTTTAGTCTCTATATTTTTAATAAATTTTAAATTTAATTTTGGTTTATTGTTGATTTTTTTAAAAAAAAATTATTTATTAATATTTTCACTATAAATTTTAAAAATAAATTTACATAATGAAAATCATCATTATTATTATTTAATAAATTTTGATAAAAATTAATTTTGAGAAAGTAATAGACTGAGTCGAAAATTTTGAAAATATAAGGATAAAAAATAATAATAATATTTTGGTATAAAATAAGTGAGAAAGGATGGGACCCACATGGTTAATAAAAAACAAAAGGAAAAATGAAATAATAAATAAAGAAAAAAGGGGACGCGGCACCCCACCAATATGAAACTTCTTTTTTATCGGGAACAGGCGTGGAATACAAGGCTTTCATTTCATTTCCAAGTTGAGTGGAATTATCATAAACAAGAAGTGCCCGTATCAATTATCATCACTTTTCTTAAAATTACCCGCAGGTTACGTTATGCATTTGTGTCCCCACCATAAATTTGAAAATAGCGAGCAGCCTAAAGACAAGAAAAAAAAAAAAAAGAAAAGAAAAAATAGAATGACAAATATGTACAAATAAAGATGGACAAATCCGATCATTGACGTATATTATAAAAAAGAAAATTAATCATGTTAATATTAATATATAGTTCAACCGTAATTGACATATACAATCTATCTTGAAATTGAAAGTTCAACTGTACACTTTTAATTTTTAAGTGGTATAAAAAATATTTTTTTGGTTTAGTTTTCATTTGGTCTACAAAATTTAAAATGTTGCACTTTTAATTTGAGAGTGTTGTGATTTAAGTTTCAAATGTTAGATTTATTCTTATGATTTAAGTTTCAAAATTTACATTTTTAACCTCAGGTTTTCACAAAATACTAAGTTTCACTCTTAAATTTTGATGTCTATTAAATTAATTTAAAAGATAATTATTTAAGTTTTATTGTTTTTCATCACTATTAATCTTAATTTTAAAATTCCAATTTATAACTATTTTAAATCATAAACATTAATATCAAAAGATAGAATGAGAATATTTAATGAAAAAATTGAAGTTAAAAATGTAAATCTTTAAACTTATAGACCAAATTGAAATAAAACTCAAATTTTAAGAGTAAAATTACAATATTTTTATTTTTTTTAAAAAAAAAACAATTAAAGATGTAATTTGGATGAACATTGAGGGGTAATTGGGTCCATTTGAGTTGAATAAACTCCCACCATGTTCAATGTTTATGAAAATTAAGAATTTGTGGCAATAGTTGTTAGACATTCTCAAAACCAAAGGGCCTTTCATGGAATAAAGCAGATATTTTAATAAAGCTCCAACAGCCGACAAGGTCGCTTATTCCACCAAAACTACATTTTTTTTATTGGATTTGAATCACCCTATTATTCATGTCTGGATTGAACATTTTATGTCCAATTTGTAATACTAAATTAATTTTATTTCCATAGTTTTTTACCCAACTCTCTTTTCCATCGTTTTCATAATTCATTTTCGTTCCCCTCTCGATTTCTCACACATTTCAACACTCCTCTAATTACATTTCAGTCTTCTGGTTAGAGAGTGATTTTGGAATTGTTAAAATAACTTTTTGATCACTCTAGACTTTATCTTTAATCACTTAAAATTAATTTTTATATCTTCAGAATTGATATCGAATGATTAAAAGCATCGTTTATAGTGGTCTTGAAAGTGTGGTTGTTTTCAAATATAGAAAAACAAGTTAAACTATTTCTAAATATAAAAAAATTCCATTTTATTTCAACAATAAACCACGACAGATTTTGATAAACGTTTATAATGAATTCCCTTTTGAAATAACAAAATTAGTTTAAACAATTTAAAAATCACTGAAAATGGAGATGCTATATGTAATACACTATTCTTAATCTTTGTTTGTGTCAACTTTGAATTAATCAAAGTATTAAAGAAAAATAATAATTAATAATAATATTTGTTTTAATCCATCATGTTTGAGTATTTATATTTTCTATTATTTCCAATTGAATTTGGGGTATTTTAATAATATTCAATTATGGTGTTAGCGGTTAGTAAATGTGTATAGGTGCCAAATTTTGTTTGTTGAAACCTTACCCAAAATGAGGAGGAAATTCCTTGTTTGGGGCATTCCTATTTTAATTTCAAGGAGGAAATTAAGATTTTGTCCCTGTCTTTTATGACCTTGCTTCATCCTCATTCTTTGCTTTATATTTAGGGTCGTTTAGATTGACTAAAGAAAAAAAGTATTTTTCAAAAATTCATTTTTATTTAAATTCTTTTGATAAAAATTATTTAAAATACACTTCAAAATCTATTTTGAGTCATTCCTAAATACCCATGTCTTATTTTTTGAATTAAACACTTGAAAATGTATTACTCGTTTCTTCATTTCCTTATTATTATTTTTTTAATAGAGAATTATGTTTTTAGTTCTTGAGTTTTAAAAAATAGACGTATTTGATTCCTAGGTTTTTAAAACATACCTTTCTAATTCAAAATTTCTTAAGAATAGATATGTTTGGTATTTAAGATTTTAAAACATAAGTTTTTATTGATATTCTTTTAAATATTATATTACATTTTAAATTTTAAAAATAATTTTAAAAAATTATCCATTCTCTCTAAAATTTATTTTTTATGAATATTTTTCTACTTTTATATATCATATAATTATTTAAAATTTTAAAGAATTACTCCGAAGACCTTTTAAACCTATCATTAAAAATCCAAAAAATAAAAAGATATATTTTGAAAACTTAGAGTCCAAATGTACATATTCTTAAAAATTCGAGGACAAAAGTAATTTTAAAACTCAAAGGCCAAACACATACGTTAAAAAAAAAAAAAAACTAAAAATGTATTTTTTTTTTTCCATTCACCCAAGTAAAACAATAAATAAGTATTGAAAATCATTTCTTCACATCAAACTCTACCCTTCTGATTTTCGAATGAATATTCGATCGAGACGAAATCCATGTAGAAGTTTTGTAAGGACGAAGAATGATTGTGGGAAGAGAACAATAATAGAAAAAACTTCCAATTCATCAAACCCCTATTGATGAAGATGAATGTTAGAATAGGTTGATGATATATACACTAAATTAATGAGAAATTAGGTTAGAACTTAGGAGTGCAGCGAAAAATCAAAAATCCAAACCAATCTAAACTAATTTAATGATTTGGTTTGGTTCTTTAGTATAAAATTGGACATATTAATTTGTATTTGGAGAAACCAAAAAGTATTGGTTCGTATCGGTTTTTTATTAGAAAAACCAATCAAAATCAAATCGAACCAATGATATATATATACATATATATACACTATTGAAAATGGACTCTTCATTAGATATTTTTTGGTATTTTAATTATTATAGTACATGCATATTTGATGTTTAGATAAAAGTCCAATTACTGTGGAGCGTGTATGCTTTTTTATTTAGAAAAGTGGCAAGAGAAAAAAACAAAAATGTCAAATTTCATTTTATAAAAAAGGAAACGGATCTAATTTTAATTTAAAATTGGCAAAAATGATCAATTCAAAACAAAATAAAAATTAAAATTAAAAAATCGGAAGAAAAGAAGAAAATGCTAAAAATTGAGAACCAAACCGATAATAAAATGATCCAAATAAAACCAATTTACCAATCAAAATAAACAAACAAACAAAACAATATAACTAAAACATATATTTACCCTTTAAAAAAATAAGAAAAACGTTACTTAGTTTATAAATTATATCTCAAAATTTGAGATTTCAAAAGAGTAGTAAACATATTTGTAATAAAATATTTCTTTTTCTTTTTTCATATGGCTTCAAAAATGTTTGTTTTAAATATTTTTTTGCCTATTTGATACTCCTTCGGTAGTTTATTTTTTACCCACAAACAAACAAAAAATAAAAATAATAAAACAATAAAAATAAAAAACATTGTAATTCATATATTAATTTTTTTTTTTTTTTTTTTTTATCTTGTTGATTCGAATAATTATAACTATTTGAAGATTAAAAAAACCATCTCAAAAGTCAAAACTGCATTAACTATATTTTATTACTAAGCCTAATTTAAAATTTTCACATAATCACTTGTAACATAGCTTTAATGGAATATATTAGATAGTTTGAGCCTAATAGGACGACCCCAAATGCTGAATAGCTAAATAATGGTGACAGCTTGTACCTGATGACATGTGGAAGCCAATATTTAAGATTCTAATTGGATTAATACTAAAGTTTAAATAAAGACAACTGTACTTAAAATATTTGATTGTCCCTACATGTCATTATCATAATTATAATATACATATTTTTTATGGACGTATTGTATTGAAAAATATCTAGAGAGGATAATGAATTTTATCATAAAACTGACTAGAACAAAATTATAATTTGTATCATTATCTTAAATATCAGTATTTAGCTCGTTTAAAATTTTAATATATGTTTAATATTTACCTAATATAATATTGTATCAAATAAGGATATAATTCCTAGGTGACATGACATGTTAATATATTATTCTATGATTGTGCTTTTATTTGTTTATGAAAACAAAGAAATTTTGATTCTTTTTTTAATTATTAAAAAAAAAAAAAAAAAAAAAAAACTTTCTATTCATTTACATGGTAATGCTCTACTTTTACTTTTGGAAAAGCTTGCATCAATGTGCTGTTAGAATATAAAAGTTTTGTCAAATATATATAAAATTTAGTTGAATTCTTTTTTTCTAAATTCATTGTTATGATATTTTTGGCTTTTTGAAACTGATATTTATTCCACAAGTGGGGGATAAGGCATTAGACAAATTCATGGGTGGTGTTGATTTTGTGGGATTTGAAATTAAATTGGAATTCAAAAGAAGTTGATTTTGTAGGTTTTAAGTGTCATTTCGGCATCATTTTTCCAAACTAGTCAATCAAATCATTACGAAGAAAATAGTTATAAGTTTAGGGAAAATGGCCCAAAATAACCTAAAATCCAAAAAAAAAAATTGTCAAATTAACCTTTTTATTTTTTATTTTTTTTAATTATATTTTCCTTACACTTTTGAGACTGTGAAATATCCCATTTGCCTTCAAAATTAAATACATCATTTCTCACCGTCACCTCTTTGTCTTTCTTCTTTGTCCTCTTCCACAACCACTTAACTTCATCTAATACAAAACCAATATTCTTTATTTCCCGTCAACACTTATTCTATGCCAACCTTGTGCCATCCACGCTCGATGTTATTGATATCAAGCATGGAGACAAGTAAACATCGATCACTTTCAATTCCTTTACTTTTGTACAAGCTTTTCGCTCTCAGTTTTCAAACAAGCTAGTTTTGTGCTCTCAACTCAATTCTACTTGCCATTTACTGAGGTATTGCAACGAGATTAACGTTTTTTCGTGGGTTTAGATCAACCAAATAATGAGAATTAAAGGAAGAAGACGAACATTCCTCTTACCAAGAAATGCACATAGGGTAAGTTTAGTCATAGACTTAGCAATCACATAACTAAAAATCAACGATTGTTAACCATAAGTTAGAGATCGTGTAACTACTCATAACGATCGCGAACCTATGGAAAGTGATCACAATGCTACATGTTAGCGATTGCGTACCTGTGGTTACCTTCAATCATAGGTGGTCGCACACCTCAACATGGAAAGCAATTGCTTATCATATTATCATCGATCATATACCACTTACTTCGCGATCGCAAACCTTTTCTTGTAATTGTTTGTATGAAACCTAATTGTCCCCAAAATGTTGAAACATGATAAATGACTCTACTTTGCATATTTGTGCGCTATGGTGGGGAGTGGGATCAGACTGTGTCATGAAAGGACTAAAGATTTGGAGTGATATAACTTGTAGTCAACTGGTGGATATTTTGCACCAACGGCAGAATATTAGTCTGTATAGTTTTGAAATACGACTAAATGATATTACTGAATACCAATAATGAAGACCTTAGTTTCTATTTGGAATTAGTGATGTATTCTAAATGTTGTTTGTATTAGTAATGGCGAATGAAACTTATGGAGTGGATACTGATAATATGTACTTGCAAGGCAATCCAACCATTCCAATATTTTCAACGAATTAGAACTTTGTTTTTCTAGAGCCGACACATTTAAAATATACCAACTATGTATGTGTTGTTGATGAAAACATCTTGTCATGTGATTTAGGGGACGACAAGAATGATTCATGGGTTGGATACAATGATGCATCAGATCACGTCAATACACATGATTTTGAGTGTAATGTCTGGTCAAGATGTACTCTGCATTATGGTCCTCATCATGAACATGAACAATTGAATGGACCACAATCAGTTCCAACACCATTTGTTCTTATTCCAACACCAGGAATCGCAAACATTACATGCAATCGATAGTCCATTCTAAGCAATCACAAACCACATACACGAACATAAAGTACCCAAGGAAATCCAAAATAGCATACACTATACACGGCCACACAAAAATTAAACATATGAACAAACACAGATCACAACGAATACAATTGCATGTAATGTTTGCGATTCCTAACTGTATGTAAAGATAGAGATTTGAACCTAACATCTTGAACAATATTCTAATGCTATAACTAGTTGACTTGTAATTAAGTTACCCAAATAATTGGAATTTAATAGGCTCAATCTATGGATAAATACTCATAATCTTATTTGAACATACACATCAAAGTATGAGTATTCATAGTTCAATTTGGTTAAGTAGCCAAACTGAACACTAACGAAAATTTGATTTTCAATATATACTAACCAAACCAAACTAATTGTCCGATATCCTTATAATTTAAACCGACCAAAACGATGCTACAATGAAAACCAAATTTTTTATTCAATTTGATTGATTTTATCATTAGATTCGGATTGGTCAATTTTAGTTTTCACCCCTACATTAAACAATTAAGAAAATGCCTTTACAGAAAAGTTATGATATATACATCCTAATAACTATTTATTAAGTTTAAATTCATTATCAAGAAACATATGAAACCATGATAATAAGACCACTTGATAAGATTTAACCAGAAGTTGTCCACAGATTCCATATTCTCCAGGCATTAACTTGCTTTGATACATAATTTATCTTTTCCCTCCACAAAAGAACCAAAATTGGGAGGGAAGATACTAAAAACTGAAGCTAGCAAATAGTATTTGGTGGTTCTGTACATCCAAAATTGTGAGAGAAGATACCAAAAATGATGTCCTTTAGGCCTTACAAAGCTGTACAAAGGCCACAAGACAAGAATGAGGTAGTAGGCACTGCCTCAGAGGAATTGTTGGAGCCAATTAGAGTCCACGGCATCCTTCTTCAAACCATCTCGCAATTGACTCACTTGTTGTAGAGCTTCCTTCAGATCCATTTTATCCAAGGGCAGATTAGAAAACTCCTTTAAGAACTGGCGAGCCCGCGCTACGCCTTTGGACATATCATCCGAACCAAAGTCGCGTTTTCGCTTTAATGGTAACTGTATATAATGTTGTGTATTCAAATCCAATAACACATAAAACATGACTGGAATATCTATATATTTAACGTTAAAACACATTCTCTTTCCAAAAAAAAAAAAAAAAAAAAAAAAAAAAAAAAAAAAAAAAAAAAAACAGCAAAACACATTCACATACATCAATTAGAGCAGAAGAAAGAAAAAGAAGCAGTAGCCAAAGCTTGTTGATATCGTTTTCAGCCTTTAAGAATTGAAAAAATCAGATCCAGTTTTTTAGCAGGGTGTTATAAGAATTTCAGAACGAAATAGAAACACACAACTTAACATGTTTGAATTTCAGATTCATTCTCTCATAATTTAAGTAGATAAATCAATTATTTTCGTATGAAAAAGTTAGATAAAGATAATATACCTCTTTCCCAGTAGTGGCTGAAGTAGTTGTATCAGTGGTGAAATCTTCCAGTTCTGCAGCCTTTTCTCTCGCAAGTGCCACGACACTAGCAGGAAAATTTGCAAATTCTGCTACATGGATCCCAAAGCTTTGATCACAAGCTCCAGGTTCAACCTACAAAAGACAGAAAAGCGATGGAACAAATGAAGCTCCGTAACATAAAAAAACTTACAACAACAGGTAATTAAAGAGGCAAGATAATAAACTTACTGTCTCCAATTGAATGAAAACCGGTAAAACATATGACACCCCTTTGAAGGAATAAATTTAGATTCTATATCATAGGTAAATACCATAAATTCACAAGTGATCGTTCCACACTATTCTTGAATAGATCTTACAAGACAATGCCTTTGATATCCTCCTTTGATATTAAAGGCTCAAGAACATGTAGACAACAATACTCTAGGCTCTAGCCCTACTTTCACTCTCATTGGTCCAATAACCGCAGATCATATTATAGATACCATACAGGTTAATATTAATCCAACAGAAATAATTCAAATGACACCCCCAATGCCCTTTTGTAGTGTCTTTCAAACTACATTGTTATATTAACCTGTGTTTTTATAATACTAATGTATTCAGAAAAATATACTACTGGAGCCATTTCCTTGTCTTTCCTCACAAATCTTATAACTAAAATACAGAATCCAAAAGAAACAGTAAAATATTAAGCATGCTCTGCTGTGATGTCCTTGGTCAGCGCATCTAATTTGAGACAGAAGAATATTAACTACAAGAAAAAAGAGATATTCCAAGTAAACATTTACCTTGTATAGCATTGTCAACTTGTGATTTGATGAGTCTATGTGTGCACTGACATGAAAATTTGCCACACCAACCATTTGCTTTCCATGGGGCTCAAGATCAGTGTTCCCATGAGCTAGTGCAGTAAGTTCATGGAAGTGGGTTGCAAACAAAGTGGGTGCTTTAATCACTTCAACAAGATGTTCACAAATGGCCCATGCTAGACCTGATTATAAGATTCAATACAGAGTAATTTAAATGAAATCCAACTTCAGAAAATAACTAATTTCATTTAAAACCAGCAAACAAAGCATTGCCTTGTGTGCTCCAAGCATAAAAGTTTAAGGTGATGATCGTCGTGTAATAAGAAAGTATCATTTAAGATGTATTGATATTTCAGCAGGTTAAGTAAAGATAGAGAGGGATCAATGTTAATGGATGAAAATCAGCACATTATAAAGGGTGCCATTTAAACTGTACTACAATTTTCAGCAAGTGAAGTCGAATAGGTGAAAGAAAGATCAATTTTATGGGATAAACCGACCTCCTTAAGTTCTTCATGCAACATGCTTTAATTAATTCGAACAAAAAGATAGTTATCAATAACATATATAAAAAGTTCAATGAACGTTGGAGTCTTAGACAGTCTATTTCTTAATAGAGTTTCCAGCCATAAGCATTAACAACTCATTTGGATATTCTTCAAAAAGGGGACAAGTGATAAAGAATTGACGATGCACCTTATGGAATAATTTATGGGAACTCTATAATGCAGAAATATCAAGAGGAAGTTAAAGAGTCAAGAATGAAACAAACCGAATCCATCATAAGTGGATGTCCCACGGCCCAATTCATCAATGATTATCAAAGATCTCTCTGTAGCTCCCTTCAGTATAGATGCCGTTTCAAGCATCTCTTGCATAAAGGTAGAAACTCCACGAAGCTAGAATGGTAAAAGAGACACCCTTAAATTTCCACGACAAAGGAAACAACGGGTAGAATAAAATTTCAGACAGAAAGCTGTTGAGCAAATGCTTCCACAGAAAAAGACTAAAAATGGTTCCCCATGAATTTCAAAGTTGATTGTAAAGACAATTTATTCTTCTGCATTATATATATACATATCCATAAGTGTATGGAACAGTTTGCACACACTTCAACTATTCTCATAAGACAACCGTTTGACCCTTCTATATTTCGTTGTGAAGAAAATTGTAGGATACCAAATCTTAGGTGGTCACTTGAACTCATTCCTTCTAAGTTCTTTGTTATTTAAATTAGCACTAATTGATGACCTATTAAGAACTTAAAAGATGTTTCTTGTTTCTGCTTTTGCTTTTTCAACCCTAATTCTCTCTGGTTCTGACTTCTAGATAAGATGCTGTGCACGTGCAGTGAATGATTATTTATTATTGTCATTATTATTATTTTTGTTGGTAAAAGAAGGTTTCAGCAGAGCCAAAGTAAAGACAGTACGATTAATTTCTTGATTGATCTTTTCAAACTTAATCATGGCATCGAAACTAAAGTAGTCCATTGAATGAGATTAATGCATATAACCAACAACAGTTTGCGGCACTCAAAAACTGAAGCACCACATCATCAGACGAATATCAGAGATAGATTGCAGGTAGAGCCAGGTATCCAAGAAAAAAAAATTACAAGCCCTTTGGCGGTTTTTTCCCTAATGTGATTAACTTGAAACCAAAGCAGCTCATTAGTCACTTTGAGTGACTTGAAAATCTGAAGTCTTACAAACCGTAAAACCATGCAGGCTCTAAGTAAGTCCAAACTAAATACTACCATATGATTGTGAAGACAATAAATTGGCCAACCTAACATGCAGTTGCTTAATTTGTCATTTCTAATGTATGATCCAGTGTTCAGCTACAACTAGCCAGAGGTCGGCAGGGCTCCAAGGTTGGTGATGAATGCTTATGCATGTGATGAACTTGGTAATTAGAACTGTGATAAAAGAGTATGTGACAGAGTTGGTGATGAATGCTTAGGCAGGAATAAGATTGCAATAATAAGGAAGAAAGATCAGTTGATGACAGGAAAAATCTATCACAGATTGATAAAAAAAAAAAGTTTAGGAAAGCCAGTGAATCTTCTTGCCTCTCTCGTCCATATGGATAGAATTGAGAAACTAATCATTAGTTCTAATCAGTGTTTGTAGCACGAAGGAAGCTCTCCAGTGAAGTGAAAGACATGCAGAGAACCAATCTCCTTTAACTCTTTAATGGAAAAAGTAACCATGAAATGTTTACAGAAACGCTGGTCCAATGTTTGATGGAAATATAGTATTTAGGGAAGGAATGTTTTTTTTTTTTTTTAAAAAAAAGTAAAATAAAATACAGATAAAAAGAAACGAGTGTGTGTTGCGAACTCACTTGACAGTCACCTGCACCTACGCGGGCAAAAATGCAGTCACGAACAGAAATGCTAGCTTTGTCACAGGGAACAAAGCAACCTACTTGTGCCATTAGAATGTTCACTCCAACCTACAAACGCACATATAAACTGGTGTTCAGATGGTTTATGGACGCCAAGAAATAGTTCCGGTGATCAGAGTGAATACAACGTGCAACAATATCGGCAAACTGATATCAAGCACCAGCGGAACTTAATCATCCAAACACAGCATAGGACGTGGAAGAATAAGTCACAGCTACAGGCTATTAGACCACCAAAAGTTTAAAGATATTTTAAAATAAAATAATGGTGTAAATGTAGTCAACATAGCACCTGTCGGATAAATGTAGATTTTCCACCCATATTAGGCCCAGTAATGATTTGGAACCAACTTTTACCCCTTACCTATTTACAAGGGAGAGAAGAGTCTCAAGTAATTAGTTATTTCAAATCTAAAACATAATACCAACAAATGAGAATAGAATTAACGTATTCTTGATTATCCAAACAAGCTACTCACTAGTTTACAATCATTTGGTATGAAATTAACCCAGTCTTGAGCCTCCACACAGGGGTGCCTACTTCCTTCCAAGATAATATTTCCCTCATCCTGTAGCAGATGGCCAATAACAAGTTAAATTTTGAGTAATTGCGATTTTTAATTGAGATACAATATCTATTGGGGCTTAAGCTAACCAACAGTAAAAAAGATACCGATGAAGTGATGTCTGGTCTAGTATAAGGAGTGGGACAGCTAGAGGCTAAATCAGCAAAACCAAGTAAAACATCCAATTCAGAGAGCAATTCACCCAAAGGTCGGAATACCTACAAACACACAAAGTCCCTTAAGTCCAATTAAAGTGCTAATAAACAACAGATACATCCTCAACAGAAAAATCCACCTCATTGAAGGATGATGCAGTTTCAATTACTCGGTGAACCAACTCTTTCTGGCAACTTTTGTACTCCTCAACTATCTTCTGATACTGGTCACCCAGCTTTTTAAGTTTAGTATTTGTAAACTTCACTCCATCTTTTCGGGTTTCAAGAACAATGAAGTGGGTGGAGAGCTTTTTCCTTACTTTTGGTTCTTCTTTCTTAGTAATTCTAAAAACATGTCCAAATTGTGTACCTTTGTCCAACTTCAAAGCCTTGTCAACTGGAAGATCAAGATCGTTAGCAACTTGCCTATGCAAGTCCTGTATTTGCTGCTGTATTGATTCTTGGACATTTTTCAATTTAGACAGAGCAGAGTCATAACTAGATGAAATCATATATTCTCCATTCTCAAGCTGATCAAGATCAACAGCAGTTTCCACGAGATTATTGAATTTGTTCAGGTGATCATTGTCAGTCCAGACCTCAAGAAATTCCAAGTACTTTTCCTTGATCAATGAGGAAAATTGTCCTTCATAGTTCTCCAAGGCATTTTTAATGAATGGAAGCCTTATACTTGACTGCATTATAAAGATGAAAGTTCAAATATCAGACTAATACGGACATAAAATACCACTTATCACAAAAGCATAAATTTCAGAATGAAAACCAAGTGTGCGGTAGCAATTTATTCATGATAGTACAAGAACCTTGATTGACCCAGTGCCAAGATATAACCCTAAACCCAAAACCCAAATAAAAAAGATGAGGAAATAAAATCAAACTCTTTCTCTTTACATATCTAAATATATCCTTCACATATTTACATAAACATCCTCTTTGTCTTTACTTGTTTATAAATAGTGTAAAAATTATACATAGTTTAGTTAAAGGGGTACATTTATAGATATCATGATATATCAGTATTCAATTAGCATCTCATTAGTCATTATCCAAACCATTTAATATCACTTCTCTATCAAAAAAATGGATTCCGAAAAATATTTGGAAAAGCAAAGGGCGTCGGGCAGCATTGAAAGCTTTTCACTAGCAAAATCTCTTTCAATGGGAATCATTTCAATTAAAACCAATTTCAGCAGCTCATTTAAACCTATACCTGATAAAGTTTAACAATGTGCTGCAATCCAGCTCTTCTCTTCTCGAGATAGTGCGTCAATCGTTCAATATCTGAGATTCTTTTGAGATGCTGCCTCAAATCTTGGCGAAGAGCAGTATCCTCCACAAATGCTTGAACAAGATCCAGTCTAGAACTAATTTCTTTGACATCTAACAGAGGCTGTTTTAACCACATATGAAGCAATCTTTTACCCATTCCAGCCGTACAGGTTCTATTCATAAGACCAAACAAACTGAAGTTTTTGTTTGCATCGGTTTTGCTTTCTAGGACGTTTAATGCTCTCATGGCAGCAGAGTCTAACCTCATGTAGCTATCAAGATTGTACTTCTGGATGTTATAGTTTCCATAATTGCTTTCGTCTGCCAGTAATTCTGCATAAGCCAGAAGAGCTCCTAAGGCAGCAGGTGCAAATTCAAATCCAGAAACCAAATCTCGAATAGGTTCAACAGAACCTTTGACAAGCCTTGAAAGATCCTGCACCAGATCTCTCATTTTAAATTCTGATTTCTTCCTCTCAGTTAGCATCACACCACACTTTGTCAATGCATCATGTAAAGGTTTTATATCACCGAACTTTCCACTTTCTAGAGGCAGAAGGCATTCCTTACAACCAAGACCAACCAGAGCTGACTCCACATTTGTAAAATGGCTATCATCGAGAAATTCAGCCATCCCCATCACTCTTTTTGTTAAATCAACATAGCCTAGTCCAACAATGCACCCATTTTCTCGGAAATACGGAAATAGCGCCACGATAGCAGGGCTATCTTGCATTTCATTATTTGCAAACAAAACATCTTCAAAACTACCAATATTACCAGGTGATCCACTTTTGATCAGTCTCCAATTCGAACCACTACCCTCATAAAGCTCCAATGTATGGTCCATTCTTTCCAAAAGAAGATCTCGAGTAATGGATTCAAACATATTTTTGCTGACACTCACACTAGACAGGGCTTCAGATACATTGCCCAGTTGCCGTAAAGCAGTTGTAGTACGGTAATAGGTCTTTGCAATGAAAACTGCATTATCACCATGGGCGGTATAGTAATCCTGTATGATCAGAATTTCTTAAATAAAATGGATAATATTTTCTTGTGCTAAAAGAATACAATACTTAGAAATGAGAGAATCTGATGGAACTCAAGTACCCAAAATAAGTGTAAAATCTATTCTTTCCATAAAACTATCAAGCCCCGAAACTCTTACACATAGTAAATGTTTAAATCAGAAATGCTGATTGACTGGAAAACTAAAATGAAAGGGCCTCCTTATTCTTATAAAAATAAAATAAAATAACATATACATGCGTTCATCAAATTCCATATAATATGAAACAAAATATAGGGCATGTGAACAAGAGCATATCCAATTCCAGCTTCTTAAGGATATATACGAAGAAATACCATTTCAGTCTGATAATACGCAAATTGCTTCACATAGATGATAATTAGAAAGAAAAAACGACTGAGTTTCAAATAGGGTATATATATTTCATTTACATAGCACCAAGGGATGGTCGGAACAAAGTTAACAAATGAAGATTGAATAACTAACCCGACGATCAAAAAAGCGAACAGCTCTTGAGTCCTGCACCAGAAAAATGCAATCAAAATAAATTACATTACCTCAGCTAAAGGAGTTTCTAAATAATTCTGACAGTCCAGAATGTTACTAGTATAAGCTTGTTCTAGTATAATTAATTAAGCATCCAATTAACGTCCTTCTATCCTATATCGTTAGGGAGCACACCAATAATCACAAAAATTTCAGTCCTGAGTGTGCGGAACCAACTTGCAATATGAACTTACAGGGGGTAGGGTTTTGAAGAATGCGAGAAACCCTTGAGCCTGCTTAGCGTCTGTCAACATTTCCAACCAAATGGATTAAAAAACTCGAATGGCAATATGCATAGAGAGAACCATAAAAGAAAAGGATGATTTTGTAGACAGTACCAAGTTTGAGTTCGGGAAGTTTGCTTTGCTCGTCGACATTTTCATCCATTTCTTCTGTATCGTTTGAAGCTTACGATTATGCGTTTTCCTTGTTCTGGAACAGAGGAAGATGAAAAACCCTTGGAACTTTGAAGGCTTGACAATGGGTTACTTGGTAATGGCGGGAAACTAGGACAGCTGGCGCGTTTCTGAGTGTGCGCTTCTTCTCCGGGCTAAAAAAAGCTCCCTTTATTTCTTTTGCATTTTTTTTTTTCAATTTCCTAAACTCTCACGCTTTTAAAATACCAATTTTTTTTTTTAAATGACAAAGTTGTAAAAATATTTATAAATAATAGCAAAATATTACCATTTATTTGCAGTAGATCGCGATAGACTACTATTTGTATATATTATGACACTGTAGACACAGATGATAGTCTATCGCAAATAGATAATAAGATTTTGCTACATTTGTAATTATTTTGGTTCACTTAAAAAAAATAGAAATTTTGGTATTTGAATATTATTTACATTGATTTAAGGTTGGGTTTGGTTGAATAAAATACTAAAATTAGCATGTCTTAGGTGAATGACAAAATTATAAATAATTAATTTGGGGTAATTAAAAATTGTCATATGTCTCAAATTGTTTAAGTCGGTCCATGTTTAATTGGTGAGAAATGAAATTTTGGATCAATTACAAATTGACACGAGTTTCATGAATGTCCATTAGTTTTGATGTGCAATGTGATATGTTGGAAAATTTACCATTCCTTCTTTTATGTGTAATGTGATGCTTATTTAGATGCTTGTGTGTTTGATAAATTATATTAGAATATAAAGAGTTGTTATCAATCTTTTTTGTTCCTTTTGGTTTCTAATGAGTTTATTTTAGTTCACGAGTTTCATTAATTTGTTGAGTTGTTTGGATTGATAAGTTATTGTTATGGTTTCAACTAAGTTTATGAGTTTAACTAACTTGTCAAGTTTATTTCTTGAGTTGAGTTTATGTTGAATCGATTATGTGCCTTTGTGTTTTTATGTTTGTGCATTTTGTTTATGTTTTTTTTGTTTATGTTCATGTTTATGCAATTGGCCAAATGAATTTGGGTTCTATTAGTCTTTTCTCTTAGTTTTAATAACCTTAACTTGTTTGGTTGATAAGTTTGTTTATAGTTTCCATTGAGTTCTTTCATGTTTATAAGTCTTTTTGTTTTTGTTTATGCATTTTGTAAATGAAACTGATTGCTATTAGTCTTTCCTCTTAGTTTGATAGGCTTACTTGTTTGGATTTATAATTTTCCACTTCGTTGTTTATAGTGTTATTGAGTTCATCTTAGTTCATGAGTTTCGTTACACTTGTTGAGTTTTTTATTTTTATTTTTTATTATTATTATCATTATGATTATTATTATTTTATCTCTTTATAAAAAGTTGAGTTGTTTGTGTTTAATTGTTATAAATTCTTTTTTCTATGTCCATGCAATTGCCAAGTGAACGTGTTTGTGTTTCATGTGTTTGATTGCATTCTATTAGTTCATGAATTTCGTTACATTTTTTAGTTTTGGTTGATTGAGTTTGATAAATTTGTTTAGTTGTTTGTGTTTGAAAGTTTGTAAGTTTGTAAGTTTTGTTGTTTATGTTTATGCATTTTGCCCAATATATTCGATTGCATTGGTCTTTTTTCTTTGCTTTGATGAGTTTTAGTTGCTTAGGTTGATAAGTTGGCAAGTGGAGAATGTGTATCTCACACAAAATGGACTTCATAATCAAGGTAATATTTATAAGACATTTATCATAAAATTCTAGTTTGTTCTACAGTATTGGATTAGATTCAGTGTCGAAATGCAATGACTATCCTGCAATTATGGTAGTCATAGCTTAGTTGTTTATATGGTTCCATTTAGTGGTTTATGGTTTTATTGAGTTTTTCTTATAGTTCATGAGAATTATAAGTACTTAATAAGTTATCTTTGGTTTTGATATTGGAACTTGTGACTTATAAATAGTTTTGTTGATAAGTTGTTCACGATACCGTGTTCGTAGTTATGTCTGTGATTTTGGTATTCGGTTCTTATTTTCATGAATGTTCATTAGATTTTGATATTTGATTCTCGTTAATTTCATGAATGTCTGTTAGTTGTTTTTGTTTAGATATTTCATTTATTTGTTTTCATGACTGTTACTATGTCCTCCCTAACTCAACTCTCTCTCTCTCTCTTTTTCATTTGACAGATTTTATTTCTCGATGGTCTTTGGTGCATAATTTCATAGGGTTTAATTTAGATGGAAATGTAAAGAATTTGGGTTCATATTTTCTCATTTTGTTTTAAATAATTTTTTATGCTTCAAAGAGCTTACGTTGAAATTTTTACTATGTAAGCATGTGATATTGTTAATAATAATTTTGTTCGTCTTTACTTGATGTAATTTGAGAATTATAACTAAGGTTGATATAATTTGTTATGGAAACTTGTGACAAGTTGGTTTTTTCCTTTTGTTTCGATTGTGATGTTAAACTCGAAACGTGTATCTTCACTCTTTCCTTTTTAAATGTAAAATGATTAGTTGATGTTAAAGATGATTATATTTTGATTTTATAAAGGGCTTACATACTAAATTGGACATTATTTTTTTAATTAATAAACAACTTTGAGCAATTTTTTATAGAACAATGTTAATAAATCTTAAATTGTGGTTTTTTTTTCTCCAAACAAAGTAGCTTGAAATTTATAGTGATACAATATAAATTGTATCAACAATTATCCATGTCACGAAAGATGCTTGCAATATGGTCAAGAATCTATATTTAGCAACAAGCTTAGAATGTCGTTGTATCAAACAATTAGTGACACATTTCAAAAACAAACTTTTAATAAACATGAGCATCACTAAATGTTAAGTTTTATCCACGCTTGTTGAATCCGTCATTGAAACTTATGACTACACAACTACCATGGCGTATACAGCGACGAGCCTCTACCCGTCGCTAATACTTTATTTTATTGGTGTTTTTTTGGATTTTAGCAACAAGTTTTCCATGTTATTGAAAGTGATTTTTCTTGTAGTGGAAGAATAAGACGTAAAGAAAATAGAGGGAGGAGTGGGAGGAGATCAAATGGAAAGATAGAATATATATATATTTCTTTTTTAAAAAAATATATTTTATAATTTAAAATGTCATATAAATATTTAAAATAATAAAAAATTTCACTTAACTTAAGCATTACATTTTAAAAACTAATGGACCAGATGTACATATTTTTAACATGTTGAGGACTAAAAAGTTACATTTTGAAATTGGAAGAATCAATCACACATTCTTCAAAACTAAAGAACTACAAAAGACAACTTTTTAAAAAAGACAAATTGCAAAAACTACCCCTGATGATAGTTGTAATTATACCCTCAAACTTTAATTGTAAAAATTGAGCTCACAAATTTACATAAGTGTTAAAATTGGACCCTTAAACTTGTAATAGCCGTAGAAATTGGACCCCTAAATGATATAAATTGAACCTAAACTTATACAATTGTTACAAGTTCTACCATTGCGTACGTTTGATTGGTCTACCCTAACCTTGCATGCAATTTATCCCTTTTTTAAAATTATAAAAAATATCCCTGAACTTTGCATTTTGTGTAAAAAATACTTATAAACTTTTAAAAGCTTAAAAAATATCCTCAAGCTTTCAAAAATAGTTCATAAATACTCTATCGTCAGTTTTGAATGGAAATCGTTAAAGTTTTGTTTCAAAAATAGCTCTAAACTTTTAAAAGTTTCAAAAATACCCTTAAACTTGAAAAAAAAATACATTCGCCGTTAGTATATAAACGAAAATTGTTGATACCTCGTTGGAAAAATAACTCTAAGATTTTTCCAATTTTTTTTTTAAATGCTCCTACCATTAATATGATGATTAATTTGTTTGAAGTTTTATATATATATATATACACTCTCATTCTCACTCTCTCTTATTTTTTTAATTCTTACACCAAAATTTTAAGTTAAAACAAAAAATCTCACAAAACTCCAAAATCAAAATCTCTCATTAAAACCTACCAAAATGATAAATAGTCAATAAAAAATATGTATTTAATTATTAACACACATTCAACTACTAACTTACAACTTTGTCTAAACACTTGTCTTAAAATCCCTTGGTTTTTCTATTATTCTTTTCTTTTTCTTATAATAGTCTATACATTAATTGAAGTGTACACTTTTATTATTATATTTTTAGATATACAATTGTCAAACATTTAATAAAAAGGAAAATAAGAGAGTATTAAAAAAGAGAGAATAAAAAAGAAAAAAAATAGAAAAGTAAACAATATTAACGATTTTTGTTCACGTAATAGTAATAATATTTTAAAATTTGTTTCCAGTTGATGAGTATTTTTTTAAACATTTGAAATTTCAGTGTTAAAAAAAAAAAAAAAAAAAAAATTAAAATGGGAGTGATGAGTTAGAGTGAGTATGCTTAATAAGAAGACTTTTTGGGAAAAAGGGAACAGTGGCCTAATGATGGGGAAGAGAAACATAGGGCTGCCGGCCCAGACCCTCTCTAGCTACTTGGACTTTGTGGGCTCCTCCTGGCCCCACTCACCAATGCTCTAATACTTTTTGCACGAATTCCAAGTTTGCTACGCAAATTAATATAGTAGATTGGGTTATTTGGCGACCGTAATGGATTAAATTGTAATATAATGTAATCCAAAATCATTGTTTGAATTGAGTGTTTTGAGCTTGATTTGTAATACAAAATTCATTCCATTCCGACAGTTTTTAATCCAATCCTATTTTTCTCTGTTTTCACGCTTCACGATCTCATTTTTGTTTTTTCTTTGAGTTCTCACGCATTCATACTCCTCTGATTCCTAGTTATCCTCTTACATTCCAGCTTTCCAAACATCCCACTCAATATCATATTCTAAAATTTCCTTCTCTATCTTTAACCAATTTTATAAAAATGTCTTATTGCAAGTTTAGTTTATCAATTTTGAAGTTTGTATTTATTTACTCTCTTAACTTTTATATAAATATCTAATAAATTTCTAATTTTTTTAATTATATGTCTAATAGATCCGTCGCTTAACTTTTAATTTTGTATTTAATAAGTCCAGGATAAATTTAAAAATTTTCTAACACTAATTAATATATTACATGTATATTTAAATTGTATGCCAAGAGTAATGTGATAGAGAATCTATATTTTCATTTTTCTTTTATATTAAAACACGTAGTATGTAATGACATAAATTATATAATACTTAATAATAATTATACTAATTTATTAACATAAAACACGTTAATAAATAAATTAATGATAGTTTATATTCAATCATAATATTTAGTGGGTAGTAAACTATGTTTATTAAACATATTATCAAACACATTTCAAGTAATTGTTTAAATCAGAATCTAATTTTTAATATGCTAGCAGACACGTGTATAAAACATGAAATACAACTTTATTTTCATTGAATCATTGTTTTCAAATTTATGTTTTCTCATTACCTTCCAAACATGCCATAAATTTTTAATATCGTGTTTACTAGATCATTAAATCAAAATTTGAAAGCTTAATAACTAGGTTTATAATTTGAACATTGCATAAAATAACAAAATAAACCAAAATGTTTCTTGTAAAATAACTAAATATACCAATTGATTTATCAAACCATATGGCCCAAATTAGGTTACTCTATAGAGAAAAACTTGGTTGCAGCACTTAGCCACATCCAATAAGATATCATCAATTGTGTGGCGATCTGTTTTTTTTTTTTTTAATAATTAATTTCTTTTTTTTTAAAAAAGAAAAGAGAACATGAGATTGGGTGCAATCTAATCATTGTTTTACGTTCATATATACACAAACTTGTTGATAGAAAGCCCATATAATGTAGTTAAAAAATTATTTTATCAACATATATGAATATGTGCATTTAGATACATCATCTAAAATTTTCACTACGTGTATAAACAAAATTATAAAATAAAAAATTCAACACGACATCCATACTCGTATGAACGAAGCCAAAGACTTAAAACAATAGTCTCGATCAAGAGATTGGAGGTACACCTTTTCCCTTCAAATAAATTTTATAGAACTCAAGGGTAACCTCTTAATGACTTACCAAAAAGATTGGGCTTAAAAAACCCTCCTAAGCACCCTTGAAAATTTTCTCAAAGTTAACTTGTCTGGTTTGCTCAGTTTTAGCGACAACCTTTAGTTCCTTCAAGTTTTCTCAACCTTCCCGACTTCAAATCAATCCAGTAGCCCTAAGTTAGAATCCTGACTCAAAAAGCTTCATCTTGTGCAAAAATGGTGGAAATGGTACGAGTGAATCGAGAGAGCTGACGTCGTCTTTGAACTGCTTGCTTCTGGACCAAGCTGCTACCCAATCTAACCAATCATTTTTTGCCACAAAGTTCTTTGTTTCAACGTGACTACATCTTTTTTCTGCTCATCTAACTATCGAAATATAAAATAATTTCCCTAAAAAATAATTATTCTCCAAATCCAAAGTATAAGTCAAGGTTGATGATCCATGCAAAATGGTGAAGGAAGGGCGGCAAAATAGTATACCTAATGAGAAACAAAATCACGCAAACCCATCAATCTTAGATTACACTGACGCACCCTACGGGGATACTACCAATAATAACTCTCTCTCTCTACCTTTCTAATTAATTTCCATGTCCTTTTTTTTCTTCCAAATTTGAAAAAACCCCTTCAGTTTTTCGTTATATAAAATCTGCCCCACCCCTTTTTTCGCCTCCTTCTTATCTTCTTCTACACTCACATTGAAGATGGTGAAGAAAAGCTTTGGTTATGGCTCAAAATCCAGGTTTTACTTCTAATTCTTCTAATATTTATAATACACTTTATAGTTATTTATTCTAATATTATCCTTAAGTATATACTACCCTACATTGAAGAAAATGGGGCTTCTTCTTGCATTTGTGACATTAAGTTCATGCATCTGTCAAATATTTTTCAAATGATTATGGCTTTTCTTTTTTTTTTTTTTTTAATTTAATTATTGTTTTTTATATGTGGTGTTTAGTTGATTTGATATGCACCAACAGCTATCAAGGCTTTTGGAATTAGAACCACAAGTTATTAGGAGTAGTTAGAGCCAAACATGTGAATAATCTCTATTATTATTATTTTTTTTTTAAAAAAAATGCTTCATTTTTACTCTTATATACATTCGATTGAATATTTGCTCATTCTTGACTTGATGCAGAAATTTCCTCTTTCATCTCTAATTTCTTGTTTTGTATGGCTGTGAGTTTCATAGCTGTGTTAGAATAATAAAAGTTATTTAGAGGGGCGGTTTGGATTTAAACTTTTTAACTTTAAGACAAAAGTATTTGAATTATGCTTTGGACGTTTTTTTTTTTTTTTTTTTTTTTTTTTTTTTTTTTTTTTTTTTTTTTTTTTTTTAGCTTTATTGTTTATATGTATTAATTTGTTAATTAAAATATATTAATTTTCAAACATATTATTTGAATATTGTGGATTTAATTTTACACTAATAGAACATTTACCTTCTTGATGAGACAAAATACATATTTACCGATGTCGTCTTTTAAAAGGAATTTTATTGCTGACTTTCGAGTTTTTAAAGGCACCAATGTTTCTTTAGAAATAAAAATACTAAGGAATTAGTTAGTTAATTTGCTGTATAAAAATTGGACAGTTAAATAAAAACAATACATCCCGGTCGAGATCCGGCTCGAGAAAAATTCATTCAACGAGTTTTCGAAAAGGATGCTAATTTTGAAATACATTATTATTTTGGATAATTTTCCATTTTTTTTAGCTCAATATGTAGAGATTTAAACATATGACATTCTAGTGCCATAGTAGTTACGTTGATTTTTTAGTTTCTTTTGATGACATTTGATACTAGGTTATTTAATTTTAGGCTTCGCTTAGAAACTATTTCGTTTTTTTTATTTGAAATTTACGCAAAATAATATTTAAATTTCTAGTCAAATTTTAAATTAAAAAAATCTTTTTAAGTTTCAAATTTGGGAAACACTAACCCATAATAAATAAAGAACATGATAAAAAAAATTATAATTAAAAATAATAGAGCTATTTTCAAGTATAGCAAAATGTTATGTCTATCACTGATAGATATTGATAGACTATTATCATCTATTAGTATCTATTAGTTATAGATACTGATAGTTACATTTTACTATTTTTTAAATATTTTCAGCTGTTTTGTCATTTAAAACAATTGTTCAAAATAATATTCATAAACTTGATTTAAAAAAGGAAAAAAAAAAAAAAAACCTTAATTCTCACAAATCGAAAGTCACTAATATAGTTCAACCATACAAAATGATCATTTAACTTTGTTAAGTGGGGATCATATGAAAATGGTAAATGATTCCAATCTCACAAGTTTTCTCTTTTTGTGCATTATTGTTCAAAATACTACTTTCTTCAATCATACACCCCACTTTCGTCTTTTAAGATCCATTGAATTGGATCATAAATTTATTATTTTTCTATTTTTTTTTCAAAAAATAAAAATAAAAAATCAGTCAATCATATTTCTTTTGATTGTAATCTTTGATTAATTCCACCCAAAAATTCATTTTTTTTGTTTGATTTCTTTCGTTCCCTTCATCATTATTCTTATGTTTCAAGAATTTACAACTCAATGATGGAAAGTAAGCTAATTATCAACATAAACTTTTCACATCACAGCTCATTTTTGCTTCAATTTTTTTGAATTATTTGGCCACTCTATTCAATATCAATATACAAAGTTGTTGTAATTTAGACAAGTCTGGCTATTTTTGTGGCTTTCTTTTTGTGCCTTAGTTTAGACAAGTCATGTTGCATTTGGGTGTGATAGAGGAATTGATAAACACTTCAAAAAATTGACCTATTGTTGATTTCCATTTGAGTTTGCAATTTCTTTATTGTATTGAGATTCATATGGGACTTTTTCTCCCTAAAGTTAAGAAGAGAGGTTACTATACAAAATTCATTAGACTTTAATTTTAATAATTTAGGCTCGTTTGATAACTATTTCGTTTTTTTTTTCTTTTAAGAAAAGAGATAATCATTCATAAGGAGAGACGTCATAACGTAAAAAAGAAAATAACCAACTAAAAGGACTAAAAGACCACTCCCCTTCGCCCTCATTAATCAAGCCCAACCAGACAATTCATAGACCACTTGATTATACAATCTAGGAATGTGAGATAAACTCTTAAATGGATATTCAGAACGAGGTTCCTAATTTTTTCCAAAATAACACCTATAGAAAAGAATCTCCCTAAATCTTCATTGACTAATTTGACAAGATTCTGAGAATCCGATTTCATGTATACCTCAGAAAGCCCGAATCGATGAGCAAGCTTCAGTCCAAACAAATGCGCAACCATTAGAATCTCGAATGACAACCCCAACCGTGACTTGTATTCTTAACAAATTTCCAAAAAAACAAGTTTTTAAAACTATATTTTTTAGTTTTAAAACGTTGCTTGGTTTTTTAAAACATTGATAAAAATTAGATTAAAATATAAAAAAAATTAGAGGTGAAATAAGTCATTGTTCTACTTAAAAAAAACACTTTGAAATGTTTTTCAAGGCTCTAACAAGATTAAGGTCTAAATAATTTAAAGTACCATAATTTTTATATTTTTATCTCTAAAAGAAAGAAACGATATTATAAATAAGAAAAAAAACCCACAAAATTCATTATCAATAGTTGAACTTTGTTGAGGGGAAAAAAATAATAAATAAATAAATAAATTGTAACCCTAGGATAGAGAAATGCAGAAAGTATCTCAGGACCTATTAATATATTTTTTTTGGCAAATAAATGAAATTAATAGAGAAAGAAAAAAAATAATTACTTTTCTAAAAAAAATAAAAACAGTAGACACAATTGACACAATTTTAAAAGAAAAATTATTATAAATGGTAAAACTGTTAAAAATATTTATAAATAATAGCAAAATATTAGATTATTGTCTATGTCTATCCTAACACTGATAGGCACAAATAGTATTTTATCGCAGTTAGTAAAATTTTGCTATATTTTGTAAATATTTTAGTTTATTTTTCTATATTTAAAAATATTTCATTTTAAAAGTGATAGGAGATTTTTTTTTTTCTCCCTACCCTTGAAAGAGCAAATTTAAATATATGAAAAAGTTAAAAATATGGTAACTCTAAGGTAGAGAAAGAAAGAGGAGTGCCGGGTTGGCTCCTCAAATATTGAAGAGTTAGGGTGAAAAATAAAATAAAAATGAGCATTATAATTATGAATAATAGTAAGTAGTCTCAGTTTAACTTATCTTCGCCTTAACAGGGTTGTTTAGTAAATCTTGAATTTAGTCATGAAGGTTAGTATTTATCGAAATTAATCAAATAATAATAATAATTTTTATAAAAAAATTAAGAAAATTTCTATACAAACCTTTCTTATTTTTTGTATTCACACTGTAAATTTTTCTATGTTAATATTTGTGGATTTAATAATGATATCAATAAATTTGATCATATTTTTAAAAACATATTGACAGGACACACACGGTTATTCCCTTCATTATGGATTGCATTTTGGGGTAGATAGATAAGAGATTCCTCGGGTACATTTGTAGGGGCAGTTCATGTCTCATAAGACAGGCATCTCTTGAAAATTAATTATCCACATTAAAAATACATAAATAAATAAATAATAATAATAATAATAATAATAATAATAATGTCTGTGTATTACTGAAAGTATGTCCTTTGGTACTGAATATACAACAATGGCGCCGGGGGATTTCCTTTTTCTTCTTTCTCTTTCACCCATTAGGGTTCCGTTTTTAACCGAGAAAAATCCAAAATCTCTTCAGCTTCTTCTCCTTCTTTTGAGGAAGGTTTTCTTTTTTCTTTTTTCATGAGATTATTGTTAGTACTTTTAGGGCTTCCAGATCTGATCCTGTTCTTCCAGGATGGATCTTCTCTTTCCTACTCCATTCATCAAGGATTCATAAAAATAGTTTTCTTTTTTTGGAAAGATAAAAGGGTTTGTATCTTTAATAATCTTTCTTATGTTCTCTCTCTCTCATCTATTCATTTCTCTAAGCCTACAAACTCCTTCCATTTCAACACTAAATTTTGCTTTCAATCTAGTTTCACACTATATTATCATAGATTCACCTAAAAATTGTGTCAAAATAAGTTTCCTTCTTCTTCGTTATAATTTATACACATCAACCTCAATCTCGATTTCTTTTTAGTATATATTTAAAACTTTAGTTCTCTATTTTTTCTTTCTCTCTCACTCTATTTTCTACCTCTCACTTTTCTACTTCAACTACGATTTGCACTCAAATCCTTGTTGTGATAGGAGAGAAAGAGAGAGGCAAATAGGGAGTGAGAGCAAGAGTTAAAAGCGAGAGCGAGAGCGTGAGAGTAAAAACATATTAAAAAAAAAATGACAGTGGATACCAATAAGGTATTTTTTTTCTTTTTGAGAAATTATGTTAATTAAATTTCATTTTGACATAATTTTTGAGGTCATCCATTAAACTTCAATAGAAAAAATGTAGTTTCGAACATGCTTGACCTAGTCAACGCATGTTATATATATATAATGTACTTAAGTATTAAACAAAACCTGACTAAAGTTATGAATTATCAGAATCTTCAAAGAGTCTTCTTAATTTTTTTTTTTTTTATCTTATCCTCATTCGAAAATGAGAAGAGATTTGTAACAAAAGCTACGAGAAAAGTTGAACTTGGAATTGAAAGAATAATATACCACTATTCCACAAAGGTGTAAAGTAAAGATTTGGACACAAACTTAAGAAAGAATTAATGATCAAAGGAAATTATGCTTGGGCTAAGGGATACCCAAAAGAACCCCAAATTCAATGGCTTCACAACAAGCCAAAAACAACCGGCCAAACCCGCATGCAAGGCAAATTAAAGACAACATATAAAAGGATTGAATTGTGGTTGCCATGATTGTGTTAAATGCTTTAATTTCCGCCCACAATCTTGGATTCAATGTAACCAGTCAATTGTTGTCCAAACCCAAAAACACATATATTGTCACTTTCTTTGTTCTTTTTTTCCTTTCTTAAGAGCATTCAAATCGTTTTTTTTTTAAAGTGCTTAAAATATGTTTTTCATGAATAAGCATTTCATCACAATTGGGGTGCTCTCTCTTCTTTATGGTCAAGAAACTTCCATTTCTCGTCGTTATAATTGTTTGTACTTAAAAAAAATTCTTTTTAGACAAAGTTATAAAAAAGTCGGCCAATTCAACATGGTTAAACATTTTCATAGTAATTAATTACTCATCCTTAATAGAGTTTGATTCGAATTTATATAAGGTTTATTTTTTCATTAAAAAAGATTGTTTGATCTTAAATAGTTTTGGATATCATATCTTTCTTCCATGTGAGTCGAATCCATATAATTTTCCATTGCAAAAATAGAGTTATGGTTGAGCAAGTTTCGTTTTAATTGCTTCCTCTATATTTGCAATGACTTGTTCTTTAAAAAAAAAACTTAATCTTGTTAAATATAAATTAAGTATGTTTTAGGGAGATTAAGAATAAAATTACCATGACTTCATGAGACAAAAATGAAATCTTTTTAAGTGGGTGAAGTGAACAAAAAAAAAAAGGGTTTCTTTTTTGCTTTTACTTTACCAAAATGATGGGAATATGCTCTTTTGCATTTTAGAGGAAAGATAGCTCTGATGTATGTTCCCCACTTTTTCTTTGTTCTGCAAAATTACACACAGTAAAAAACACTCTCTCTCTCTCTCTCTCTCTCTCTCTCTCTCTCTCTCTCTCTCATGATTTTGAAATAGGGCTTCCTTTTTCTTCTACTTGAAGAGGTTTAAATTTGATCATTTTGCAGAGGCTTTCATGGAGTTGCTTGAAATTTCTCCACCTTCCAAGTTCTAGCATTCCCAGTCAGGTAATTGTTATTTATTTATCTATATATTTTGGAATTCAGTCCCATTTATTGGCAGAAATATATATAATGTTGTAGATGGGAAAATGAGTAGGAATTGAATTATTATTATTATTATTATTATTATTATCAATATTCTCTTTTTGAGAATATAATTATTGTTGGTCATGTTGTTTTCTGCCTGTTTGGATGTTGAACAAATCCAATCGTTGAGTTTCTCACATTTGGTTTCTGCATTACATTCTGCGCATCGAGTCCCTTTTTCCTTTAAGGAAAAAAGAAAAAAAAAAAAACAAAAAACAAAAAAGTTCAATTTATGTGAAATCAGAAAAAATATTACTTTTAATTCACAAGCAAAGAATAATCTAACAATTTAAGGCTGTTTGGATTAACTTAAAACCATAAATATTTTTCAAAATTTCCAACATTTTAAAATAAAGATACTAATGGTTTTCAAAATCCTATGTGATTGTCAAATACTTGTATATTTCTTTCTAAATGACTTATTTTTTAAATTAAACATTTGAAAAAGTATTTTAAATACATCCTAAATATACATTATTTTAAGTTAGTTTTATTTCTTTTTTGGGTTACAAAATTTTAGGGATGATGATCTTTTATTGTATCTTCGTATTGGTATGATATTGTCAATTTTCGTTCCAATTTTATTGAATGTCCTTGGAGGGACTATGATATTGTCAACTTTGAGCATAAACTTTTATAACTTTGTTTTTTTTAAACGAACAACTCAAAGTATCTTGCATCATTTTTTCAAACACTACTAGAAACCAAGTATTAATTTATAGGTGCAAAAGGATGTTTCAACTAGGTTGACACATCTATAATATATGCATCATATCCCGAAATCAAAAGATCTTACATCATTGAAATTAAGTAAGTCTTTCCTACTTTTAACTCAGTGAGACTTCGTTCAAACACAATAATTAATTTTTTTTTAAGAGAAGGAAATTCAAAGACATTGAAATAATATTATAGAAGAAGAAGAGGAGGAGATCATAGGGAAGTTTAAAGAATTCCAAATAAAAATAAAAAAAGAGAGGAAATTTTAAAAAGCTAATCTCAATAATGGACGATGTAATTGTGTGTATGTGTACATGATTTATGTGCATAAATTTTGCGCGTGATCCTCTAAGAATTCTTAGATTTATTCAATTTTAGTTTATAAATTTATAATGTTTAAGAAATTATTTTTAAATATATTAAAATTAGTCAACTTATTTATAGATATAATAAAATGTCACTGTCTATCAAAAATAGACACGGATAAATTATTATCATTTATCGCTGTTTATCATTGTAATAGGTTTTGATAGATGTATATAAGTGTTTATCGCTGATATACAGTGACATTTGCTATATTTGAAAATTTTTTCAACAATTTTTTCATTTAAAATAATTACCCTTATTTAAGTTTCATTTGATAACTATTTGTTTTTTTTTTTTATTTTGAAAATTAAGCCTTTGAAAACCATTTTCATCTATTGGTTTTTATGTTTTGTTATCTATATTTCATGAGTGAATTTAAAATCAAAACCAATTTTTTTTAACAAGTTACTAGAGGTCGAGGAATCAAGAGGTGTACTACAGTTAAAAACTAAAATAGAATTTAAAAATTTATTTTTGTTTTTGGAAATTGGCTAAGAATTCAAATGTTTACCCATGGTATGACGAAGGTGCTTTGGTTGTGTCAAGATAGCATGGTAATGTTATCCCTCATCTAGTTATTTATTTATTTATTTTTAAAATTCAAATATTTAGATATAAAATAAGAAAACCATGAATAAGAAATAGTTAGAGAACAAATACAATTTAAAAAGAAAAAACTAAAATCGAATGATTACTAAACGAAACCCTAATTAGTCCTTATTTATTCTGTAACTTAATATAATTGAAAAACTTACACAAATACGTGTGTTTTATGTTTGTTTTACTTGTGAGTAGATGCTGAGATACGAACCATTGTTTTATGTCACTCAATGTAATAAGTCATGTTAAACCTAGCCTGTGGTTTAAATTCTCAATTTCTATTGTACCAAAAATAGAAAAATAACTTAAAACGGGGCTTTTTTTTTTCTTTAAAAAATTTGGGATCAAAATTTCAAAAAAAAAAAAAAATATATATATATATATATATTCTGTCAAACGAATTGTGTTATCATTATTTTTCTATCTATGAGTGTCTGGCTGTCCCAACTATCAATCCATTCTTAAAAACATAATAATGCTCTAAAACTTGACTTCCAAATAGACCAAAGGTTCAAGATTTATTTATTTTTTATTTTTTTGGGGAGGACTTCAAAATTAGTTTATATTATAAAAAAATAGTTAAATTAAACAAAATATTCCTAAACTTTGTATTTTGAGTGACAAATGTCATTGAACTTTCAAAAATCTCAAAAATATTCTTAAACTTCCAAAATAAGTTAAAAAAAAAAAATACCTTCATCGTTAGTTTTGGAAGGAAACCGTTGGTGTTTTAAAATACCCGCAAACTTTCAAAAGATTCAAAAATACTCTTAAATTTCTTTTAAAAAAGTTCAACAATACCTTTGTTGTTAATAAACATAAATCATTAATACCGTTTTACTTCACTATTTTCCATATTTTTTCTCCCTTCCCTTTTTCAGTACTCTCTTACTCCACTTTTTGTTAATTGTTTAACATTTGTTTATTTAAAATAAATAAATAAATAAAATTGCACATTTAAGTTTAAGTATATGGACAATAATAAGAACTAGAATAAAAGAAGCACAAAGAGATTTTAGGATTTAATTGGTTTAACAAAGTTGGACGTTGGTAGTTGAGTGTATGTTAATAGTCAAATACATTTTCTTTTATTTGGCTATTCATCGGTTTTGTATGAATTAAGGGAAGATTTTGATTTTGAAATTTTGTGAGATTTTGTGGAATTTAATGTTTTAACTTAAAATTTTGATTGCTGAGAAAATTGGTGTAAGTTAAGAATTGAAAAATTAAGAGAAAAATGAGTATATCTATAAAAAAAAAATGAGGATGTTTGGATAATTTATTTTAAAATTGGTTCTTTTTCGAACTTAAGAAAGCTTCAAACGAATTGATCATCACATTAATGGTATATCAGTTTCTATTCATTTACTAACTGTGAAGGTATTTTTTTAAAACTTTTTTTAAGTTAAAGGAGATTTGTGAAAATTTTTAAAAAGCTTAAGGGTATTTTTGAAACAAAATATTAACAATTTTCATCTAAAATTAACAACAATGACATTCTTGAACTCTCGTTGAGAATTTAAGCGTATTTTTAAAACTTTTGAAATTTCAATAATATTTTTTATCCAAAATACAAAGTTTGAAAACATTTTTTTAATATAATTTAACCTAAAACACAATAAATTAGCCAACTAAAAGTTTGCCAGTATAGTGTCCTACAATCCCATCTTTAAAAGTTGGTTACTAAAATCCAAATGTGTTAGTGGTCATGTAAATAATAAAAATACTTAAATAAAAATGAGTTCAAATATAGCGGCCACGACCTACATACAATAACTAATATGTTAATCAAAAATCAACGACGATATAAAATCTTAATTAATAAGTTGAATTAAACTTAAGACGATAACTATTTTTCTTTGTACATTATATTTTTTACTTATTTTATTTTCTTAATTCTCGACTATATTTTACTAATCATATGAGTGAATTCAAAACACGGTGAACACCGTACCCTAATTCCTGTATAATACAGAGAAATAGACCAAAGCCTACCCCTTATAAACACACATGATTCTCCATATATTTGTATATATAGTCTCCATCACTTTTCTACCAAAATCTGCTAATTATCCTAAACACATCATCACAAACTTATGAAAACAACCGTATAATATTCAACACACTACAACTATGATTATTTTTGTAGAACAACATAAGTAAATTAATAAACAGAAAACAAATAACCCTTCCCTCATTGGTGTTCAAGAGACAAGCTGGGAGGGACTTTTGAGTTTTTTTTCATTATTAATTAGGAGCAAAGAAATTTTTTGATGTTAGACAGCAAATTAGTACTTTTTCCCTAGGTTCATGCATGTATCTCAAGGCTAAATTGGACTTTTCCATATGTTTATCCTCTCTTCCAATATCATTTAATAACAACAAATTTAATTCATATATTTAAAATAGAGAATAAGGAAAATACTATGTATGTAATGTACATAGTAAAAGTTTCATACAAGTGTGTAATGCCATAGAATCATTTGGAATTTTGAAAATTGTTTCTTAGTATGGTGTGAATAATGGAGTTACACAAAATATGTAGTGGATATTAATTAAATCATGGGTCATTCAATCACTTCTTAAAAGTTTTCCCACCCTTCTCTCTCTGTAATGCACTAATCATATGGACTTGGAAGCATAATATATGTAATGTTTAGATACATGTAAAGAGAGATTATAATTATCCTCAGTTACATAACTATATAATTTCTTGATTTTATTTTATTTTTCTTGAAATAATATATATATATATATATATATATATATATTAAGGAAAGGGCAAGCAAAGATAGAACACTAAACTATATTTGGACTACTAGTGCTCCTTCCTATATGTGTACAAATATTATGATGTATTTCAATTGTCAGCTCCAAGTTTTGCTTACCCAACCTCCTTTTTTTTTATTTTTTTTATTTCTAAAAATAAAGTCTAGCTTAACCAATCAATTAAGATATTGTATTTATTGAGGTATGAAGTTTAAATTCAAATGTTGTTCAACCTAGAAAAAAAATTAAGGGTATTTAAGTCTGCATGGTTTACTTTCTTAAAATTGTTTTTAAATTCTTGCTTCTACTTAGAAAGTGTGCTACCTATCAATCTAGTTGAGATGTTTCGTTCACCTACTAATTTTTTTTTTTGTGTTTCTTGTTTAAAAAAAAAATCTACTATGAAAGTCTTCAATATCAAAGATGTACTACCCTAGGTCATGTTTGATGGTTTCGTTTTTAGTTTTTGTACTTGAAATTGATTATGCTTGTGTTTCTCCTAATTTTCTTGCCATGGTTTTCATCATTCTTAATTAAAGAAATATTTGAATTTTTGGTCAAATTCCAAATTCAAAAATAAGTTTTTAATTAATATTACTCTTTCTACTTTTCAAAATTACTTGATTTGATTTTTTAAACATTGATGGAAAGTGAAGAATGAAAAAACAAACAAACTTATTGATGAGACTGATGTAAGCCTAAATTTTCAAAAATCAAATGGTTATCAAAATGGGTCTTAATTCTTAGATTTTGTCTCTTAAAATTATTAAGCTTATAAACAATACTTCACCTATACATATACTTGTTTTGTTATCCATTTTCTACCAATGGAGAAAGGTGAAAATTATAGTAAGGAAATCGGGGGAAACGACTCTAAATTTAAAAAACAGAAATCATTATAAACCACCCTAGAGATTCTTATTTATCCCTCTAATTTGTGTTGCACATTCTTGAGTTAGAAAAACAAATAGTTTGTAGGAAAGAAATGGCATTATAAAATGAAGATGTTTTGTATAATCATACACTCCAAACAGAAGAAAGAAGATAGAAAGAAGAAGAGGGCAACACAAAGCATTATGAGAATGATAATAATTTACCATTATTGGACACACTTGAAAGTATGTAATTGCTTCTCTGAAGGGATCAGTCTCTGCTTGGAAATAGATGAGTTAACATATGCTATGATTGTTGTAGGGCTCCCATGGTTTTCCAAAGAATTGAAAGTCTCCAAATGGATGCTGAAATGTACCCCAATTATTATAAGAAAATGGTAAAAAATGTATGAACAACAAGTTGTACTTGAAATTTTTTCTTGGACTTTACCTTTTAAAAGGGTATAACTAATTATCACTTGAGAATTGTGAGAACTGAAAAAATAATTAAGTTTGTTGATGTTTGGAATTTACCTCTTGGGGACTTCCATTGTTGTTGTTATGGAGAGAATTGTAATAAATAGAGTTGGATGGGCTCCACCTCCCCATGATCATCAAACAATCATCAGTTTCATGATCTATGATTCTTCCTTCATTTCTTGTTCTCAATTGCTCCTCACAATTATTTTCCATTTGAGTACTCATCCATGATGAACTTATTTTACTGGGCTCTTGTATTCTTGTTGTTCCTTCAATTTGCAGTTGTTTCTCTCGCGTTCTCGCTCTTGCTCTTGTTCTGGCTTTCTCTCTGTACTCTCTTGCGAGAGGATGGAATGTTGTTTTCCTTGCAACCCTACTTCTCTTCTCTTTCTTCGTCGCTTTTCGTCCTTCTAATTCTTTCATATTGATATCGTTATTGATGGCTGTCGTTTCGTCAATAATCCCTGACACAACTTCTCCGTCCGAAACTGACGATGGACTCCTTGTATCATCGTCGCGATCACGGACATGAGAGCTTTGTTGATCCCTTGAAAGTTTCTTGATTGCATGTCTAGCTTGAAAGAGCAACCACTCCACAGTTTTGCTAGCTTTATCAACACCAAGCATGTCTTGTAGACCAAAAAACTCTCTAGCCACAGGTAGCGAGAGCCTCATTCTTCGATCTCTTGGTCCGTGAAGCGTGTTGATTTTGCTATGCCTATCTCTCTTAGATGAAGCTCTTTTCCTTTGAATGATTTGTTGCTCGATCATCATGCCTTGTTGAAGAACATCATTATTATCGATAGTAGTTCTTGTTGATGGAGCAGCAGCTGGTTCATTCAATGGATTATGATGAAGAAAAATGTCATGTTGAGGTTGTTGTTGTTGTTGAAGAAGATCAAGGGAAGTACAATTAGCATCATCATCATCAAAAGGAGAAGGAAAATGAAGAAATGAATGGTCAGTGAAAGAGATGGAGTCATTACTACAACTATTAAACACAAACATGTCTCTTTTAATTTTCTTTCCCTTGATTTGGAATTTGCAAAAAGAAAACCAACCAAACAAACAAACCCTCAAACCCTAGAAGAACATAATGACTAGAACTAGAACTTGGGGAAATAACTATAATCTCTCCTTGTCACTTAAAGCCAATTGAGAGTGACAATTGTGGAGAAGCTCCCTCCAATACCTAAGAAAGTTGAGAAAGACCAAACATACATACATACACACATATATATATATATATTTGGCAATAATTTTAAGGAGTTGAGAGAAATTTAGGGATATATATAGTTGAGAAAGACAGGAGGTTGAGGGGGATATAGCAATGGAAATGGAAGGGAGGGGTTTGTTGAAAGGGAGAGTTATGGAAATGGGAAGATATGGGGGAAAGAAAGAAAAGAATGGAAGATAAATTTGGGGTTTTTGGGGAAGGGTTAAAAATAAAGGGGTTTTTCTTTTGAGGAAAAAGTAGGGATCTTTAGAGTGAAGTGATGTATATGGAGAGAGATATAATATTATTATATAATGGGAAGTGAGTGGACAGAAGTCACCTAGTATTTGTGCCACTTCACGTGGCTTGCACATGATGACTTTGACACACAACACACAACACACAACTCCCTTTTTCCCTTCCTTCCGCCCTTCTCACTTCTCCACCGTGTCTTAACCTATAAAAAAGTACACTATAAAAATTTCTTATATCATACAAATTGAAATCTCAAATGGTGTGTTGTAGAATGAAAAATTCGATTGTCGTACATTTCTAACATATGCATTTCTACTTCAATCATAGATTTTGAAATATTACAAACTTTTTAAAGAAAAGTTTAAGAGTATTGTTAAAGCGACACTAAATCTCATCAAAATTCTACTTTTAAGGAGGTGTTTGGAGTGTTGAGTTTGTTGATATAGTCCGTAGGTTATAATATTTTGAGGAATTTGAAATAGTAATACGCTACTTAACATCAACTATTATAATTGAAATACCACCAATATCTCACTCCATGCACTTGAAATTGGGAGCCCATTGAGTGGAATAGTGAGCTCCAAAAAAGTTATGAAATTTAGATGTTGTGAACTATTGGAGCCCATAATATAATAAGTTGATAAAATATAAAATTTGTGTTTTTTTAGTAGTAGAATTCACATACTCATGCCATCTTCACCCTTATTCTACAACTCCTTGGGCCAGTTTTAAAAAATCTGCCATTTGAGGACTTTTTTTCAACTCATGATAATATCACTGACTGCATGGATTCCATTATAAAAATGTGATTTTTTGTTGTCACAAGGTTGTATTTTTGGGCTAAGGGGTTTCTTTTTCTTTCTCTTTCTCTTTCTCTTTTGGAACAAGGGTTTAATTTGTATGATGAATGCAATATTTGGGTGATTATCCATCATTCATTGTTGTGAATTTGGATTTATTTATTTTTTACCTTCTATTGTATTATTTGGAATTGAATGTTGGATATGGCAAGACTATCTGGGTGTGGATAGGCTTATATATAAATAAATAAATAAATAAATATAAAACCCTTATGAGTGAAAGGACAATTATTTCTCTTTAAAACAGCAGTGTACAACTCTGAATTAGCCTGTGTCTAGAGAGGCAATGGTCTCTGTTGACTGATTCTTTTTCTTTTTCTTTTTTCTTTTTTCTTTTTTCTTTCTTAAAAAAATTAAATAATAATTAATTACCTCTTTCCCTAGTGTCACTTTCAACAAAAAGGAGAAGGAAAAAAAAACCATCTCTCTCTTTGTATGAAATGTTTTGTGTGGAGAGAATGTTGTTATTGGCACTGGGCCTCCCCTCCATGCGTGCTTATCTATTTACCTTTTTCTTCAAAGGAAGGAGTGCAATAAAAGTAGCTCCTTTGCCCTTTCTCTTTCGTTATAAAGCAATCCAGAAAAAAAAAGTTTTTGTTTGGTTTGTGCTCGTACTTGCCACCGCTACAATACCTACTTATCTAAATCCAAAAATAGTTTATTCTATATGTATTCTGTGTT